>CM057451.1:149912500-151162500 GCA_016271365.2 Neoceratodus forsteri
CGTGGTTGTTGAAATGCATGTCCCTGTTTTGCTCCAAATTTTGGATGTTCAGGAATGGTATGGGATGGCTAGGATGCGACGATAGTACACAGTGATAGAGCAATAAGCCAGTAGTTTAAGCTGACCTGGATTCGATTCCTACTGAAGAACATGGGGTGTTGGAGAAAGTTAGGAAATGTGAAGAAATATTTTTCACACTGAAACGTGGTAGATGCCTGGGACAGACTGCTAGCCACTGTAGTGGAGGCTAGAAAATGGGACGGCTTTAAGCATGCATGAGATAAACATAGGGGTATACTAGAACAGAGGCGGGGGGGGGGGAGGTGTCAGAGACCAGATAGGGTCTACAGATATAGAATAAGCAAGGGACACTTGGGCAGACTGGGTGGGCCAAGCAGTCATTTTCTGCCAACGAGTTCTATGTTTCTGTGATGGTGTTGGGGTAAGAACTTTGTTTGATCATGCAGATTCAGTGACATGCACTTGTTGTCCCTTCTGTGAATGTCACAGCATTATCGGGAATTAGTTTGTCTGGCTTTTAATCAGACACTTGCTGAGAGGATATGTAGGCATGCCACAGTCTTATGGGCTGCAAAATGTTTCTTTCAGATACTGGAAGAGAAAGATTAATTATTTAAAATCATACCAACCACATTTACGGTACATATTAGGCATGCTTTGTTGAGTGTCCAGAATTTGTACTTTCCATGCGTAATAGACAAGCTAAAAGAAGTTAAGCAAAAAATCTGGGTAACTGCATGAGATTGGACTTCAGTATGCCAAATGCAAAACCATAGCCTTATTTGGTAAGACATTTGACTCGACTGTTGCTGTAGTGATTGTCATTTCCTTTCCATTAAACTTCATTGTATTGCGTTTTCTGCCAACTTTATTTTTCACCTGGCAACCGTAAGAAACATTCTGAATTCTTGGCCTATTTAACAGATCAACCATCATGAAAAACAACAGAGGTTTGCTGGATATAGCTGATCAGTGTGTGTTCAAGAAACCTTCACAAGTAAGATCTGCCAGCAGTCTCAATTTATGCTGAGGTAGAGTCAGAGCTGAGTACTGAATTGGTATCATCCTTTGTTACCTTTTCTAGCTGTATAGTTACAACGGAACCTGCCAGGATGCATCTCAGTTCTGTAGAATTATGTAACAAAGTTACTGTAGCAAACAAAGCAATTTCAATGACAGTTAATGCCTTCTGTCATGCAGGAGTCTGTGGCACTGGCTCCTCTGTAACCTTATCACGTAGCTGAGGAAAAATATTTGTCTCCTGTCCAATAGTGCAAAGTTTATGAAACTATTGATGCTTTCCCATAGATTCTACTAAATCTGAGTGAGCCTGCAAGGCATAAAATAAGTGGGTTTGCATTGCAATTTGTGACCCAAGAATCAGCAATTGCGAGTCAGTTTTAAGTTTGATTAACAAGACTGGCTTATTAATTTGCTGGCTGGGTGCTTTTAAAATGGTGTTGTTTTTTTCTTTGTCTTTAACTCTGGACATCTATTTCCCACTTCACCTCAAAGGACTGCCTTGTCCCCCATTGGCAGGTCAATATAATTACAGTCTGCACCAGCTAAAGTTGGTACAACCCTTAGCCATCCGTGGAGGCTGCAAGTCCTAGGGGTGAGTAGCCCAGCCACTGATCAGTCCAAAATGAGGTTCCTTGAGGCCATGCAGACAGAAGCATGTACCCGCTACTGCAGCCATAAGGGAAGCATAGAATCTGCCTCTTCCTCTTCAGTGGGAATTGCTTCCTCAACTGGGTGCATGCCTGACCCTGCCCCTCTGTCCACCCCTGACCCAGCTGCTTGTGTAGGAACCCCAGCAGCAAGGGATTGGGTGTGGTAAGAGCACATATCTTGGGACTGTAGGTACATGGAGGTCCCTGCATGTGCAGAGCAGGACCTCTACCCTCCACAAGCCCACACAGGCACCCCTTCCTAGGTGCAGATCGACTTGAGTATCAGCCTCTCAGAATGATGCAGCAACTGGAGAAGCAATCTGTGAAAACTATGCAGATTGAGACAGCTTCTTGTGTGAGAAAATATGTGGGGGCTTAAAGTGCTGCAAAATTTATTGAATTTGTTTATTTATCCTTGTTGGGGTCCTTAAGTTAAATGCCCTGCATTTAGCAATGTCATTGGGGTGTGTGTGTGTGTGGTAATGGTGGTGGTGGGGAGGGGGCTGTGTAAAAATCAAGTGCTGTGAAGTGATATATTTTCAACTTTAGTTCTAGGACATAATTGAAGTATGCATGTCACCCTTTTTTTGTGGGGGAGGGTGGCATCTTAAAGTGAAGCACCCTGGATTCTGCAGAGATTTTGTACTAAGCCGTGGTGGTGGTGGTGGGGGTGGGTGGGTTGGTTCACCCTACTCAACAGTGTCTCCAGCTTGGTGCATCATTCTCCTCCCACATTTCTCTGATGCCAATCCAGACCTGCAATTTAAAAAGTAAAATAGTTAGTGTCACATTAGTTTATGGTACTCTGCAGAATAAAAAAACGCTGCACAAGTACAGCAGCTACAACAAGAAGCAGGGACTTTCTAATGGCCCTATCGGGAGCTGGTCTAAGGCAGCTTATGGACATGCCAGTGAGAGGTGTGGCAGTCCTGGACCTGGTTCTCACAAACAGTAAAAGGGGAATGAGAGAGTGAAGTTGAATGCCATCTAGGAAATAAGGACCACCGAATCGTCATATTCAAAGTAAACACAGCCGAGGTCACAGTTCACTCCAAAATTAGAGTTCTAGATTTTAGTAAAGCTGACTTCCAGAAAATTAGGGAAAACCTGACAGAGATCCTAAAAATTACAGAAGGGAATACAGTGGAAGAGATGTGGAAAAGCCTTAAGGAAACCATTCAAACAGTCCCAGAACAATGCACCAGAAGGGTAAGTAAAGCAAAATAGAAAAGCATCTCTCTCTGGTTCTCAGGGGAAGTGTCAACCATAGTGAAAGGGAAAAAAGCTGCTTACAGGAAATACTAAGTATCGAACACAAATGAAGATAAGCACACAAAGAGAAACAAAGGGAGGTGAGTAAGGTAATAAAGAAGGCTAAAGCACAGACTGAGATGGAGATTGCAGAGGAAGCGCAGCAAGGCGACAAAACCTTCTTTACGTACATAATGTAAAAAAGAAAAACAAAGGTGGGTATAGTTAGACTAACAGCAGAGGATGGGAGCTTGGTAAAGCAGGATGGAGAAAAAGCAGAAGTCCTAAACAGGTACCTCTGCTCAGTTTTTACAAAGGAGGAGGAAGGAAATGGACCAGAGCTTGTCAGAAACTGCACCGATGGATTGTCTGTCGATACAAGCCCTTTCATGGCAGAACATGTCTTAAAGGCACTAAACAAATTAAAAAGTAGATAAGGCTATGGGACTGAATGATATACACCCCAAAATTCTAAAAGAAATGGGAAAGGAGCTGGCCTGGTGGTGCTGAGAGCTGAGGCACTGGATGCCTCACCTCGCACCGTGCCAGCAACCTGCATTTCAGGAACAAGTGTGGGCTGCTGGGGGTAAGCAGGGAGGGGAAGGGATGGATTGAGCATCTGATGGACTGCTCTCCATCTCTTGAGAAGGGGGTGCCTTGCGGTTGGCACACATCTGGCCCCTGGTGGAGGCTGGGGCTCAGTGGAGTGCTGCCACCAGAACATGGGGGCAGGAACATGGCAGATGCCTGGTGGGGACATGTGAGGTACGTGTGTGTGCCCACTGCCAGCATCATTGCACACTGAGCTCTCACAAAGGGAGAAAATGGAAAATATTCTGGTGGCTGGTCATTGTGGCTTGATGGCTGTCCTCTGGCGCTCCATCTCTGGAGGTAAAACCCTGAACCGGATCCTAATGGGTGGGTGAATAGGGGGCTACCCATTGCCCCACCACGGGGGGGGGGTAAGCCATGGAGGTTACAAAGATGAGGGTCTGAAGGAGCAGAGGCCAAGGACTGCAGCCAGATGAGGGTCTGACCAGGGCTGGGGAAGGGAAGGAAAAAAAGAGATGAAAAAAAAAGAACTGGGAAGGGAACTGGCAGCACCCCAATGACCCTTTTTATGAAATAATTTCTAGGTGGAGAAGTTCCCATAAATTGGAAGCGGGCTTTGGTGGTCCCATTTCACAAATCTGGGAGCAGTGAGGAGGCAAAAAATTACTGTTCAGTGAGTCTTACTTCAATCATAATAAAAATGATGGAATCCATGCTCAAGCAGAGAAAAATAACATTCCTGGAAGACAGCAGACAGCAGGATCACAAACAACACAAGTTCACCACAGGGAGGTCTTGCCAAACAAACCTTGTTGGCTTTTTTGACTGGTAACTAAGGCAGTAGATAATGGAGGAGGCATTGCTATGGTGTATCTGGACTTTAGCAAGGCCTTTGACTTGGTTCCTCAAAGAAGGCTGGTAAAGAAACTAGACTATAAGGGGGTTGGTCAGGAGGTGGTAAACTGGGTGAAATTGGCTACACAGTAGAAAACAGAGTGCAGGTGAACAGTACATTATCAAAAGAGGGGGAGGTAACCAGCGGGGAGCCCCAGGGCTCAGTGTTAGGTCCCTTGCTATTCAATATATTCATAGCTGACATTGCAAATGGACTTGAGGGGAAGGTGTGCCTGTTTGCAGATGACACTAAGATTTGCAACAAGGTAGACTCCCTAGAAGAAGTACAGAGAATGAAATCAGACCTAGAGAAACTGGCAGTGGTCCAGAGCATGGTAGCAGAAATTCAACACCAAGAAGTGCAAAATCATGCACCTAGGAAGAAAACAACCCCAAAGGGGAGTACTACTGGAGGGGGGGCAGGGCTGCAACCAACAAAGAAAGAGACCTGGGGATCATGATATCAGATGACTTGAAAGTAGGGGGACAGAGCGAGAAGGCAGCCCTAAAAGCTAGTGGCATGCTGGGATGCATTGCAAGGGGGATCAAGAGCAGAAGGAGAGAGGTGATATTGTCACTGTACAAGGCTCTTGTCCACCCACACATGGAATACTGCATCCAGTTCTGGAGACCACACCTCAGAAAGGGTATCAATAAGATAGAGGCAGTGCAGTGAAGGGCAACAAAAATTATACAGGGGGTAAAACTACATGACACATGAGAATAGGTTGAAGGAAGTAAACATGTACTCCCTGGAGAAGAGGAGCGAGAGGGGTGACATGATCGAGACCTTCAAGTACATCAAGGGCATAAATAAGGTGCAGACGCAGGAGCTGTTTCATGGCAAGGAAGGAAGTACAACAAGGAGGCATGATCTCAGGCTGAAAGGAGGAAAGTTCAGGACCAACACCAGAAAATTCTTCCTCAAGGAGAGGGTGGTGGATGCCTGGAACAGCCTGCCTCCTGAGGCAGTGAGGGCAAAAACGGTTGGGGTTTCAAGAGTGCTTGGGATAGACACAAGGGTATCATCCACCGGGGGTGGCAAATGGGGGGTGTAGACAGTATATACCTTGAGCAGACAAGATAGGCCTTATGGTTCCCTTCTGCCATCATCTATGCTTCTATGTTTCTTTTGATGACCACCTAAATGTGTAAATGTTTTACTCCACAGCCCTCCTGGATCTGCCCAGCTCCACATTCTAATGCTTCAGACTTGCTAATTCTTTTCAGTAAGAAAATGGCAAGTGAAGCCAAATTGTCAGCTGCTTAATTATGGAACAGATAATATGACATGGAGCAAAACTGGCTCCAAATTGGCAGTAAGGAAGATTTTGTAGTACATGCAAGTCATAAATTGTGCTCGGAATTTAAAGATGACCTACAGTATGTGACTTGGGAAACTTTATTATGCCATTAGTATCAGTGATTCCAGGTCCCCAGCTGAAAGTAGACATTATCTGAAGTGTCTAGAGACAGAGCATCACAAGAAAGCAGTTACATTTCATAAAATTAAGACAAGGTCACCACTAGACATACAACGAGACAATATAATTGGTAAGTCAGGTATACAGGGGTTAAGAAGTGGTTCTGGGAAAGGAACTGCATAGAAAAAGTGCTATTTAAAATTATACATACTATATTTTGCTGGGTGAGCATAACACTATAAAAGGACAGCACCATGCCACCATTATACTTTGCAAAAATATACTTAATGCATCCAAAAGTAATTACTTACAGCATGTGATTACACAGTGCCATGTAGTGACACCACCAAACTAACAAAATGGCCTGACCAGTTTTGCACATGCGTGCTTCATCAGGATGCCGAATATTACCACATCATGTATTTAAATACCCTCAGCCAGCAAGTGCAAGTGTCACATGCAAATAACATTAAAGTGCAAAAGAAGCAGCATGGCATAACATTTAAAAAAAACAATTTCAGTTGTAGCTAAAATGCTCCCACATAATCTCAAGCCTTAACATCATTTCATGGCAACGTGTTTGATGGACACTGATGTATACTGTATTCTACAAAAAGATTTAATACATTTATGAGCGTTGCACAAATGCATATAGTGTTCCTATAGTGTTTGTAAAATGTGGGACATCAACAGCTGCAAGGGAATAGGTCTCCACAAATTAATATTCCAATTAATCATGAAAAAGTCATATTCAAAACTGCAGAGACACCAGATGTAACTAAAAAAAAAAGGACAGAAATGATTCTATTATAAGCAAAATCATCATTTCAGTCACTAAATATAGGAGAACTAACTCTAAGTAAAGACAGTAGTTAAAATAGCTACATAATTTACTAGGTAAGGGGGACTGCAAGGTTTTGCATCCTTACTTTAAAAATGGAGTTATACAGTACACTCCTGTTTATCTGAACCCTGATGTTTCGGAACTCCTTATCTAAGGAACTTCTGTTTTTTCCCCCACATCAACCTGTCAGTTACAGCCAGTGTCATTTATCAGTTTGACAGTTCTGCAACAGTGCTTAATTTGTAAATAAAGAGGTGGTAGGGCTCTGAATCCATGAATCCAAACACCAAAGGCCGGGGGTCTGGGGGACGCCAGGCCCCCAGAAGCTGTGGGTTGTTAGATGCTCTGTGGTGAGTTTTAGGGGTTATATTGAAGATAAAACACATTTCTGTGTCAGGTTCCCTACCCCTGAATCCAGGGTAAAAAATGTTTTTTTTTTGGGGGGGGGAGAGTCAGGGTATTGAAGAGTCTGGCTGACTGCTGGTAAAGGATCATAGGCTTATATAAAGGGCAAGATGCTGTGAATTGACCCAAAGGCCCTACCAGCCCCCAGAAGTTCTTTGGTTTTAGATGCTCTGTGGTGAGTTTTGGCTGGGGTTATATTTCAGATAAAATACATTTCTGTGTCAGGTTCCCTACTCCTGAATCTAGGGGAAGAACGTTTTGGGGGGAGTTACCCAGAGTCTCCAGTACCATAACTCAGAGTTATGGTATTGGAGACTCTGGCTGACCTTACTAAGCAACAAAATGTTCCACATAGCATCTTGCATGGTACAAGTAGTAGAAGAACCGATTAAAACTGAAGCATGAAAAGGTTTTTTAGGTAAAGGATCATAGGCATGTAGAAGCAATGGCACAGTGCCGTGATGACCCGAAGGCCAGGGAAGTAGGGGCTGGTAGTCCCCCAGAAGCTCTTGGGTTTTGGATGCTCTGTGGTGTGTTTGTGAGATTTTACTGAAGATAAAACATACTTATGTTACATGTTCCTTTATTGAAGATAAAGCACGCAGCTGTTACAGAAGTGTGCTTTATCTTCAATAAAGGCCCCAAAACTCACCACAGAGCATCTAAAACCCAAGAGCTTCTGGCCAACCTATAACATTATAACTATGCTCCTACAATTAATTTGTTACAACGGGAGGTTAGCTGCTCAAGTAAGAACATTTGATCATATGACAGGGTTTAAGACTTATTGAACCCCAGGCCACTGAGCACCATACAGTACCAGGCAAAGTTGTACCCTGCTAGATGCTATGTGGTACATATTGTTGTTGCTTAATAAGGTGAGCGAGAGTCTCCAATATCCTGACTCCGTCCAGGTGAAAAAATTTTTTTTTGCCTAGGAGTCAGGGGGATGGTACTAGGGAACCTGTAACAGAAGTGTGTTTTATAATCAATAAAAGCCACACTACTCAAAACAGACCATGTAAAACCCAAGGTTTTCTGGGGGCCATCAGAACATGTTACTGATTTTTGTATAAGTTAATGTGAGTGAGCTCAGCTCACTAGTCATTTGTACAAAAATCATTCATATCTGGTCGGTTGCAGGATCCGGTTCTATACCATCCTATGCTATGCTTGTATGCACTCCCCCCAGCTTCCTTATGTGAGATTGCCGTTATTCCCATTATGCCAAGATAACCCCCCTCCTTGTGTTTTAGGCTTTATCAAACTTGTATTGATGATGCCTTTCATGCTTGTCAGCCTTGCTGCTTAGTGATACAGTATTTGCCTGTGCCATAGCATTCTACCACATGGAGGCTGGCCCACTGTGAAACAATATGTTATACCCTTTAATCTGACCTATTACTAGAAATTAAAAAAAAAATAGTCCATTGGATACCTGTACTCCTTTTTTTTTTTACTTCAGCTATTATAATTATTTAATTCCTTAGAGGCAGTTAAAGCAGTTAAAGGACCTTGGCTGACGACTGTGTGAAGGGGATTAAGGATTTAATTGACGTAACTGTGGCTGGTAGTCTGTGCTGCTAATGCTTATGATTTAGCAGCACATCCTACTGGGAGTGGCACCCCGCAATCACAGGTATCAGGTGCGGACACACAGACGCTTACATCTCCTTTAGAGCAATTTCAAAAACCTTTCTATAAAGATTCACCTCCCTCCCTATGGACACTGGCTCCACTGAGCCTTTGCTTCAAAGCATGTTCTGTTTTCCTGTGTCAGTTTACTGTACTCGGACACCAAACACATGGTAAGTATCTGCAGCATTCCGTACTGTATACACTCACTCACTTGCCAGTTTCCTGATAAATGAAACAACAGTGACACAGTCACACACCTCAGATGCAGCCACCAGAAAGTGGCCAGCAATCACCTACTCTGCCTAGCATTCAGCCTGTGTGTGTGTGTGTGTGTGTGGTACTTTCAGCAGGCTAGCACATCAGCCTGCTACTACACGGTCTTTCAGCAGGCTAGCACATCAGCCTGCTGCTCAGTCTTCAACATACTCAGCTAAACCATTTAAAAGGCTGCTTCATGCTTGTTTAAAACATTTGATAAGTCTAACCTCTGCCCACAGCCACTCTCACAAAAATACTATACTCCCCTTTCATTTTTTCTAGTCTATATCCACCTGTCTTGAAAGCTGGGGAGCAGTATTCTACTCCCTGACCGGGGTTATTATTTTCTTCCCCTGGCAGTGGGTATGATTTGCTATACTCCCCTTCCCGATTTAATTAGATCAAATTCACACCCGACCAGCCAGGCCCACCCTGACCCACAACAAGTGCACTGTGCAGCAGACAGTCAAGGTGAGAGCTCTCTCTCTTTCTTACTCACTCACTCTTCAGCTCTCAAGGCACAATGCTGAAAATGTAATGGTCGTTACTCTCCTGATGTACTGAGACTGTTAGACTGACAATGACCTACCTCCTTACCAGCAGCGCACTAGTCTTCTCTCCAGCCTGAAATGAGTCTTGGTTGGCTCTGTGTGACTCCTGCTCCTGACACTCCTCCTGGCTCCTTTCTCCAAGTTCCAACATGACTGGCATGGGTGGGCCCGCTCACTCAAGTAACTACTGTCTTGTCATGGCCCTTGAATTGACCAGCCGGTCAGGTGGGGGGGGAGTCGGTGACTAGGAGCGGTAAGGTAACAGATGGACTAACACCACGGTACTAGACCACAGCAAGAGACAGTCACAAATGGCTGGGAAACGGGAGTTGGTCAGCAAGAAGAGATCCTCACAGGACCACTGGAGGATAGATTGATCGGGATTCGATGCACTGCACTGCCCTGAGCCAAGTTCTCACACTAGGGGTCACCATCAAAAATAAATCCATCCATCAAGCAAGCACAAGTTGGCTGCACAGTGATGAGCGATCACATTATAGCTCCTTTGAGTCCTTCCAATCCTCCTCATCATTCCTCAAGTCACTAACTGCAGTGCGACAGTGCATGCCATCAAGCGCCACCACATTCAAGCCACCGTGCACTTCTGATTAGCTCACAATGGAGAGGAGGAGGAGGAGGAGCAGACTTGTCCAGCGATCAGTCGGGCCTGACTTGAGTACTACAGCTCCTTCCAATCCTCCTCATCATTCCTCGAGTCACTGACTGCAGTGCAACAGAGCGTGCCATCAAGCGCCACCACATTCAAGCCACCGTGCACTTCTGATTGGCTCACAATGGAGAGGAGGAGGAGGAGCAGACTCGTCTGGTGATCAGTCAGGCCTGACTTGAGTAGTAACTTGTTGTTTCTTCTCCAGCTCAGCTTTGAACTCTGTGAATGCTGCTGCTGCATATTTAATTTAAACTAAATAAAGTCAAGTGCAATATCAGAGAGAAGAGGTGCCGGGGCTGAGCCCCAGAATGAAAAGAGGTGCCGGAGCTGAGCCCCGGCTAGCATCGGCACAAATTAAGCACTGTTCTGCAAGCAGTGGAGCATGGACTGACAGCCTTTTGTTGTGGAGTTTCTGCAGATGTCTTCAGCTCATTTCAGATTGCAGGGATGAGTGGCAAATGAAAACGAACTGTATTCACCTTGCAACAGAAGCTTCGTATAGTGGAGCATTTGGAGAATGGGGAGTGGGCTGCCACACTAGCCACAGAATATGGACTGGGAAAGTTAACAGTCCATGACATTGAAGGGGCAAAGGAGAAGCTGCAAAGCTTTGCCACAACAATGGAGGGCTCAACTGGGCTGGAGAAAAGAAAAAATATGCCCACCTGTAACAATGATGAGTGGGATGATGCTATTTACCTTTGGTTTTGTCATGAGCATGAGAAGGGGACCCCTGTCTCTGGCCCTCTCCTGAAAGAGAAAGCACTACAGTTCCATACAATGCTGGGAGGTAACCGTGGCACTTTTGTGGTGAGTGATGGGTGGCTCAACAGATTTAAAAAAACGTCATAGCATCCGCCAGTTTTGGTTTTGCAGTGAGCATTTGAGTGCTGCTGAGGAGGGTGTTGCTCCATTTGTGCACAACTCAAAGATATAATCAGGGCTGAATCACTAACACTGGAGCAAATCTATAATGCAGATGAAACGGGGTTATATTGGAGGTGCATGCCAGATAAAACGTTGGCACATGGGGCTGAGAAAGATGCACCTGGTTTCAAGAAAAAGAAAGACAGAGTGACTATTCTTGCATGTGTGAATGCCATTGAGAGCCATAAGTCGCGTCCCTTGCTGACAGGCAAATCAAAAGAGCTGAGATGTTTTCCAGCACATTAACATGGGTAACCTATCAATTCTGTATGCCCATCAGAGGAACATCTGGCTGGATGCAGTCATATTTGCCAGGTGGCTCAAACAGGATGTTGTTCCTGACATAAAGCACCACCTACTGAACAAAAATCTACCCTTGAAAGCAGTGCTGCTGCTTGACAGCTCGCCTGCCCACCCTGAAATTCCAGCTGTTAAAACAACTGATGGCAGCATAAGATGTTTATTTCTGCTGCCCAGCACAACAGCCAAGATACAGCCTTGTGACCAGGGTATCCTGAAGATCTTCCAAAGGCTGTCTAGAAAGCAACTGCTACAGGCTGTCCTCGCAGACACAAATGAGGACATGTCATTGCAGGAGATTGTTAAATCCATAACTCTAAAGGATGCCATTTACATGGTGGGTGATTCATAGGACCATGTTCATGCAGACAACATAGCTAAAGCCTGGAAAATGTCTGGGATCACCGACAGCACTCCAGAGGCAAAGGAAGAGACGGAGTTAGTGACAGAGAGTGAGGCTCAGCAGTCCAAGCATAATGAACAGGATGAACAGGATGCTCAGCTGGCGGAGATGACATCAACACAGAGATCACAGAACTGGCAGAAAACCTTACTGCCAAACTAAACATCGGCCTGAATAGTGAGGATGCGGAGGAGTGAGTCCAGTGTGATTACAAAGAGGATGGAGACCTAATCATGACTGATGAGTGTATCATTGATCAAGTCCATCCTAGCCACTCCATGGTGGCCACAGTTTGTGAAAGTGGTGAGAGCAGTGAAGAAGCAGAACTAGTACAAATTCCACTACACTCAGAGGCTGTTGAGCATTTCAATAAGTGCCTGCTTTGGATGGAGAGTCAGGAGGACTGCAACCCAGTTCATGTAATTCTGGTACACAACTTCAGAGCAAAAGGCGCTCATAAACAGCTCATAGCACTACAGCAAATCTCCATGAAGGACATTTTTGGAAAATCATCTAAAAAATAAACGAGGGAACACTGCATGAATGTAATACAGTACAAAACCAAATTGCAAGTAAAGCACTTAAGCACTTAAAGCAATGTAAAAAAAAAAAAAACTCACTATTTGCCACATTATCCTCCAGGTGTAAACACTTTGTTTCATTGAACAGGATTCTGTTTCATTATTTTAAGTTTAGAAACACATGTAGTCACTGAAACTCACTGAAATCAATAGGGACCTGGATATTATAAACTCCCTGAACTTCAAGTCTGTCGACGATGCGGTTCAGATAAATGGGACTGTACTGTACTTAAGGAATCATTGAGAACCAGGGGATGAAGTGCATCAAGCCCGTACATCCAAAATGCTTCTCTCCATAATATTTTATTCTCCAGATCACCACCCCTAGGCTCCAGTAAGACCCTTTCTGTTCTAGTGAAGCTAAATTTATGCTCCATTTCTGGATCACTTTCTAGAATATGCTTCTATAGGGCATTGTTTTCATCTTTGAACATGATGTCACTTACGTGTTACCCAAGTGTATTCTGAATGCCTGCTTGGTCTTGCTGACATAAAACGCCAGACATGTACATGTAGCCAGATAGAATTACTGCTACTGTGGAGCAGTTTACAAATTGTCTGATGTTATAAGTTTTCTCTGAACATACAGATGAAAACGTTTAAATTTTTGTGACCATGACACAATGTTGGCAATGGCCACATGGATAACAATGCTTGTCAATATGATGGAGCGTCCTTTTTCCTCTATGGCTGAGCTTAATGCCCCTGATGGGGCCGCTCTTGCCAGCATCTCCAATGAATTTGGGATCACCAGTAAAGGATTATAAAAGCATTTACTTGTCTTTGGTCTGCATTTAATACTTGCTGCAAATTTCCTGGAGTGCTATCATTGTGTGGTTTGAGCTATCAGTAATGCAGAGGAGCATCATAGATAAATTGTAGGTATGCTGATGGAGATCCTATATAGGATGATTGAAAAAATTTAACCCTCAGTTTGAAATACAAAAAATATATCAAAACAAAAATCAATAATTATTGGGTCAAGTTTGACTTGAAAAGCATTTTAAGGTCCACATTTTCCCGGTTCCATGTGATATGAGCGAGTACGGAATCACAACTTGCAAAACGGTGAGTGCTAATCACAGAAAACAAATTTGGTGATCAGCACTATGCCAAATACAATATCGGCGACAATATGGTCTTTCATTTTATGCGGGGGGTGGGGGCTACACCACCAGCACCCCCAACTCAAAACAGCAGTGCAACAAAAATGGGCTAAAATTTGACCCCGCCTTTTTCTCTTCCTAACTGATGCTAGATGCATTCCAGTTTATGTTGGTGGTAAAATTTCCAGTTTACATTGTCATTTAAGAATTTTATGAAATTTTTAATGTAATTATTTATCAAGAAAAAAAAGATGGGCACCTCATTTTTCATAGAAATAATATTGAGGACCCCAGGATGGTAAGAATCTAGACAAAAATACAAACGTGCAGTACACAGCAGAGGAAGCATCAGAAAAACCCAAATCAACAGTTCTGCCAATATATTGCATAACCATAGCAGAAAATTAGCTTTTTAGAATAACTTTTTTTCGTTGCACTACTGCTTTAATATAATCAACTCGGGGGGGGGGCAGACAGTGGGGAAGGGAGGAAAACATGGGAGGGAGCTATTAAAATATTAAAGTGCTAAATGTGAAGAACAGTTTTTACCTATATGCAGACCTGAATCCGGGTCCATGCTCACCACAGGCAGTGACCTTCACCGCCACACCAGGTGGTCAGCTGAGCAGCAGCCCGCTCAGTTCCACACCTTAACCTGTCATCTCTACATTCCCTAACCTATGCAACATTCACTAGTCCATCCCACCTACCTTGCTATTCATGTCCACTCGCTGTACTTTCCTTATCATTCTCTTGCGGGCGCGCAAATTGAGTCACTCAATTTGCGCGCCCATATCACTGGATACCACTTTTCCCTGTGGTTTGCAACCAATAACACTAAATTTGGATATAAATATTATCTGAATGTTCTTAATGATCCACAGCTACTGTAAGGAGGGTCTTTATTAAATATAAATTTGAGCTATTTGACAGCAATGTACTTATGACTAGATATAACAAACCAGCTCCTATTGGACAAAATTGGTTTTGCTCATTCTTTGGTAAAGAGGATCTAATACATGTTATGTGGAAGTGCTCTTGCTATGAAAGGGCCAGGGTATATTGGCTAGGTCCTTATCTCGAGACCTGAAAAGATCTGGATACGTCTGCAATTACAGCAATCCTTTTATATACAGAAAATGACTGAACCATTGAGAGACTAGCAAATTATTTTCTCACTGTCAATAAAGTTAAGAAAATAATTATTGCCAAGCTATTACCCTGTGCCCATTAGATTTGAACTGGCTAGATCTGTTTTGTATACTGCTATGATGTCTCCTGACCACTGTAAAAAAAAAAATGCGATGTAAAGTGCTACTATTAATATCCGTTTTTACTATATGTTATTATCTTGCATATCTAATTGCTTGCAGTTGGATGTCATTTTTATCTATTACATTTTCTCATGTTTTGTAATTACCTATTATGGTCTAACGAAAAGGATCACTATTACTACATAAGATGGCAAAAGAGAACATCTTAATTAAAATGTTTGTAGCAATAGCAGAAGAGGAGAGATGCTGCTGTGTGAACTGGGCCAATAAATACATTTCAATGTGCTTCTTCGACTTGGTGTAGTGTTTTACTTATGCAACTTGTTGAATAAACCTTTGTGCCATTCGCCTCTCTGTTCCTCAGGGAATACCATCCTGTAGGGATGCCAAAGGCAAGAAATCCTGAAGAAGGGTTCTACCCCTAGAGGTGCTGTGGGAAGGATTCCCTTAGGATACAGGTACCTTAGGAAGGAGCCCTGAGGAGAGAGGTGAGTCACTCAAGGAGGAGGGGAAGATGTTGGGGCAAAGAAAAAATGTTTCTAAGTGAAACAGGAAGGACGGTGTTAAATAACTCAGGCAGGGGGCATGGCTGGTTGCTTTAGCCCATTGAACCACAGGCTAAGCCTTTCAATTCAGTTTGCTTACACAACTTGACGTAATGTTGTGCTTATGCAACTTGTCGAATAAACCTTTGCGGCCATTCACCTCTCTGTTCTTTTTTTTTTAATTCAGGTTTATTGAAACATTTGGGTAAGCATTCAAAAACATATCAGAATTCCTTACTGTATGAACATTTCATTCTATTGGTGTCAAGGAGAAAAAACATAGTTTCCAGAACATTTTATGCACATGTTAGATTACAGTATCCATAGCAGACTGGGAGGAAATATAGTAGCAGCCCCCCCCCCCCGAAAGAGGTCCTATGGACACATTGAAGCTGAATGTCAGCTTCTTGTTTCAAAGGGCTGAGGTTTTACCACTGCTATCCAAATATGGCATTTCTACCACCCTTCAGCAGCTTGTGCATATCAGGGTTCTTCCCCCCCTTCCCGCTGGTACTCCCCAGTCATGATCACTGTCTGACTCTCTTTGCCAATCCAGGGTCAAGGGCCTTGATTCCAGTGTATACTGCTTTGGCCAGTGAGGACCTGTTCTATTCCAGTCATCTCTGTCTCACAGGGCGATCTGGGGCCATAGTAGCTCCGGTGTCCACCTGCGTGTGAAGACTTGTGTCCTGAGATTTACTTTATACATCAGTTCCTCCATTTCCTGTATTTCCTTTATTATAGAACACCATTGTTAGCAGGTTGGAGGGTCCCTAGCTAGTCATTTTCTAGTGATGGCCTTGTGGGCCGGCCGCCGCCAGGAGGGTATTCCATAGGAATACTCCATCTGATCCCTTAACCTCCATAGGCGGGAGCCCCAGTAATAGGTTCTCCATGGTTAGGGGTGAGGAGCAGGAGAAAACCCCTGCCATTGTCTGAGATACCTGTTGCCAAACTGTCTGCAACACTGGACACAACCAGAAGATATGAGGATGGTGTGCTATTCGTTCTCCGCAGTGTCTCCAACAGCCTGCCTGGGCCCCCCCTCCCCACTTCCTCTGCATAGCCAGTGTGTAAAAGTACCTTGTTCTTATTTTCCATTCAAACTCTTGCCATAAGGGTGAGCGTGTGGTTCTATTGGCCAGATCAAACACCATATCCCATCCCTCCCCAGTTAAGTGGTTATCTGCCTCTTCCTCCCATCTCTTTTTTTAATCTGTGTGGTGCTGTCATCATAAAGGTGTTGCATGGCTTTATAGAGGGCCAAGATATGTCCCTTTTTGAGCTGTCATTGTGTGATTGCCTGAATTGTTGTGAGCAGGTAGTTGGCCTGCGCCGGTACCCTGTTTTCTCTCTTAAGGATATTTATATATGTTCTTAGTTGCAGGTAGCGCTAGTGGTCTGTGTTTCTTAGGTGGTATGTATCCCTAATCACCCTGAATTCCTGCACTATGTCCCCGTCCATCAGTTGACTCAACCAGCACAATCCCAGTCTCTCCCATTGCTTGAATATGTGGTCCATTCATGCGGGGAGGAAGGCATCGCTCCAGGCGAACCACTGAAGGGGCCAGATGGCACCCCTCAGTTTATACTTAGTCTACACTGTATGGACCATCACCAGGGTATTACGGGTGTTTTGAAGTGGGAGATCTTTATTGTTACTTTGGAATGAGGGGTCAAACATCCTAGCCTCCAGTGGTGCGCCCTCAGCGTGCAAAACTTCTATGGTTTTCCAGTGTGCCTCATAGCCCATCGTGTTCCATAGCAAGGTGAAGCGCAGTTGTGCGGCAAAATAATAATCTTCCAGATTAGGGAGTGCCCTCTCCCACCTTAAGCTTATCGGTCTGCATTATTTGGGCTTTGAGTCTTGATTTGCCAGGGGCCCATATGTATTGATTCAGCATCTTCTGCCAGATTTGGAATTGTCTCTTTGTTATTTTGAGGGATAGGCATTGGAATAAATATAAGAACCTCGGGAGTACATTCATGGTGACAGACTGTATCCTGGAGTATAATGGTAAATTTAGAAGTGTCCACTTGGCTATATCTTGACAGAGCTGGGTGATGAGAAGTTTGAAGTTGGTACTGAAGAGCTTCCCTAGGTTTTTTGGGATCTGTATCTTTAAATATTTTATCTTCAGTTTGTTCCAGTTGAGGTGCAGTAGCTCTAACATTTCAGAGAGGGGTTTTAGTGTATTTTGAGGACCTCTGTTTTGGTTTTATTTAGTGAATAGCCTATATGTGATCCAAATTTCTCTAGGAGGGGTCATATGTGGCGAATCGATTTGTCCGAGTTTGTAAGGTACAATAACACGTCGTCTGCGTAGAGTGAGATCTTTTGTTCTGTATCCCCAATCTGTCCCCCGGCCACTTCTGGGTGGTCTCTTATGTCACAGGCCAGGGGCTCGATGTAAAGAGTGAACAGGAGGGGGGGTAGGGGACAGCTCTGTCTGGTGCCCCTGCCAGGAGGGAATCTATGAGATGTCCCCCCGTTGCTTCTGATGTGTGCCTGAGGTGCCGCGTATAGGGCCTTGAGACCATCTGTAAATATTTGGGGAAAACCAAACTGTTTGAGGGCTAAAAATAGAAAGGGGCAAGAAACTTTGTAAAACACTTTTTCGGTCATCTAGGCTCATCACACAGGTTGGGATGTGTTCCTGAGTGACTTTATTAATAATGTTGATGGTATGCCTAACACTGTCTGGGGCCTGTCGGCCCACCATGATTCCTGTTTGGTCTGGGTGGATAACTTGTGTGATCAGTTTGTTTAGATGGGCTGCTGTTATGGTGGTATATAGCTTATAGTCCACATTCAGAAGCGAAATAGGATGATAAGAGCCACAATCTGTGGGGTCTTTACCCTCCTTATAGATCACTGTGATGGTCCCATAATTCCAAGATGGGGGACTGGTTCCCCTCCCATCCAGATTTCATTATAGGCACTCTAGGAGTGGGGGTAGTTCTTTGCTAAGGGTTTTTAAAATTCCCCCCAAACCCATCAGGGCCTGGACACTTCCCTGTCTTAATGTTTTGGATCACAGTGGTCAGATCTAATGGTGTGATAGGGGTCATCAGGACCTGTCCCTGCTGGAGTGTCAGGGTGGGTAGGTTTATGTTTGCCAAGAATGTCTCTTCTCTGGAAGCGAGGATTCTGTCTATGGGTAGTATAGATTTCTGTAATAGTTAACAAATGCGTCCGCAATTTGTTCCCCCTTATACAATGTGTTCCCTGTTATATGGTGTCCAGTTTTGGTGTTGGTTGCTTTAGTGGTGCGTTGCCTCAATCTGTAAGCCAGAAATTTTGTCACTCTGGGGCCAACCTCAAAATAAGACTATTTAAGGTAACATAAAGCTTTTTCTGTCTCTGTTTTTTGGATTTTTTGTATTCTGGCCCTCACCACTCTGATCTCTATGTCCACTTGGTTATTCCATTTTTGTTTTTGTTGTATTTCTAGTTCCCTTAGATGTTTTCTGAGCTGTTCTTGTTGTTTCCTCCTCTCCCTTTGTTTAAAGGATGCTATCGAAATTAGCTTGCCCCTCAGCATTGTCTTTATAGTGTCCCGTAATATTTGTGGGGATATCCCTGGCCTGGAATTGAACTCCACTGTTTGTGTGATCACGTTGTTAGTGTCTCTTTGTCTCTGAGTAGGGAGGTATTGAGTCTCCAGTGTGAGCACTTTCTGGGCATCTCCAGGTTCACCTCCAAGAATATTGGTTGGTGGTCTGAGTGAGTGGCCATTCCCACCCACATGTGACCAAATGAGGCCAAATCTTTGGAGTATGTCAAAAACAGATCTAAACATGAGAAGATCTTGAATCTGGGGGAATAGCAGGTGTATTCCCTTGCCTGCGAGTATTTTTCCCTCCAGATGTCTACCAGGCCCATGTCTGATATCAGTTTATTGAAGAGACTGGTCATTCTGCTGTTTGGGGTGGGAATCTGGGAAGTGGTATCCAACTTTCTATTGCATATTAGGTTTCAGTCTCCCCCCATTATTAATGTTCCTTTAGCCTTTTCCACTACTGTCTGAATCAGGTCTGAGTAGAATGTTATATGGGAGCAGGGGGCATACATGTTGAGCAAGGTTATCTGTTTCTCCTGAATCTTCCCCACCACCATGAGAAATCTGTCCCCTGGGTCTATCACCACCTCCTCCTCTGCAAAGGGCAGTGAGGATGAGATCAGGATGGCCACCCTCTCCTCTTCCCCTTCTCCAATGAAGCATGATATAGGAGGGGGTAGACTTTAGACTTTAACTTCATCGCCTCTCCTGGGGAGATATCCATTTCTTGGAGAAAATGAATTTCACATTTCTGGTCTCTAATGTACTTTAAAATCTGTTTCCGTTTAATTGGGCTGTTTATCCCATTGATATTATAGGATAAGGCTTTCGATGTTACACTGGCCATTTTGGTATGTCTGGGAGGGTGAGGGGGGCAGCTGCTGTTTCTTTTCCCATTACATCTTTCTGTGTTCTTAAAGGTGTGACAGTAAGCATATCAATACAACGAACACCTGTACCCTTTCTTGGTTGTAAACAAATCAAGATGATAATAACATTAACATTTAATTAACTTGTAGACCTATGCCCCTAATGAACTGCCTAAGATGGCCACTGGGCTGAGCATACTGCTACTTTGTGTGCTGTTTTGAGCTATATTTTAAGTTATTTTTAAGCTATTTAAGTCATTTTTAATTTTGTTTCTCGACCGGTAGTTTCTTTTCAGTTAATGTTTCCTCTCAGCTTCAAGTTTTAGACTGTTAGGATTGCTTTGCATTTCGGCATCTTGGTGTCTTGGTGTTGCTTCCCTGTTCTGCTCTGCTGTCTGATTTTGATTCTGAATGGGCGTGGAGAGAACTGGAGTGTTTTTGCCCTGTGATTGAAACACTGTAGGGAGCTACTCACTACGGGAACTATCGGCGTCGGGGTGCTCTGTGTGACTACCCCTGTTTCAACATTGGATTGGGGCTGTGTTTGGGACTTGTGCTCCTGCATCTTGGTGTTGCTTCTTTGCCCTGCCGTCCGATTGTGATTTTGATTGGGAGTGGAGTGAACTGGAGTGGATTTGCCCTGTGACTAAGATGCTGTAGGATACTACTCATTATGGGAACTATTGGCACTGGGGCACTTTGTGTGATTACCCCAGTTTCATCATTGGATTGGGGTTGTGTCTGGGACTTGTTTTCTGCTGGATCTGTGAGCTCATAGAGCTCGTGGGATTTTTCCAGTGCCTGGACTCTTTCTCTCGGTTTGCTGTTGTGAGGGCTTCCTTTGCCCTACGTTTTGGGTGGCGACTGAAGTTGGAGTGAGGGTCGCCTGATTTGAGTGTACTTGAGACCAGGACTGGGACTTTGGATACTTTTTGTCTTGTGTGATGAAGAAGGATTGAGGGGGACTTGCCAAGTTAATTTCAGATCCTTTGATGTGCATGAGGCCATTTCGAGCTTGGTTACAGGACTGGTCCGAGGCTCGACTCCCACTGGGATCCTCCACATGATTTGTGGTCTGAAGGGGATATTGAGATTTTTTCAGTCAAGGAATTGGCTGAAGTTTCATGCCCCCTAGACTTCCAGGCTGGGCTACTAACAGGGCTTGTCCTGGGTGTTTTATTGGGCTACATTATTTCCTGTGGTGCTTGCCCAGTTGGGAGTGAGGGGGCCCTATCCTATCATGGACATTTTGTGGATTTGGCTGACTTGAACTTTGGATGCTCCCGGGATTTGCCTTTCTAAATAAGTCTCGTTGTTGAGTGGACTGACTGTGCTTTCTTTCTGATCTCCATGGATTTTGATTCTCCATAGCCCATGGATAAAATTGACTCTGTGCCTTGTGGAGCGAGGACTTCCTATTTTCCTCCTTGACTTGCTCTAAGTTTATTTTCTATGGACAATGAGGTGGTGAGAGGACCTTGTGTCCATTTATTTTAAATTTGATTGTTTTTTCCCTTTACTCACTGGTTGTGAAAGGATTGGGGGTGAGGGGATGTGTCATTTTGTTTTTGTTTTAAGTTTCAAAAGTTATTTATGATTTGTTTGTAGAGTATATCTGTACTTCGGCAGTGAGAGTGCCAAAGTAACCTTTTTTCTTCCTCTGGCTGTGAGAGAGCTAGGGGTGGTAAATAATTTATTTTATATTTATTTATCTGTTTTTTTGTTTAATTTGGGGAGGTGAGAGAACCCTTTATATTTATTTTAAGCCTAAGGAGGATCTCAGTAGCTCTCTAGCTTGGCCCAGACTCAATTTTTTGTTGGGGCTGGGGTAACCTTTTTATTTATTTAGTTTGTTAAGTTTTTCTGGAATTACTTTGGGTGACCTATTGTAAATGGGTTTATTGTTTGATTTTAATTGTTTAGTAGTGGCATGTGTTGGTGCGCTATTCGTCCTCCTCTCTTCGCATCCTCTGTCCTTTTTATTCTCTCCCTCTCCAATATGAGATGTATCAGTGCTGTAGAGCACTGGGAATTGCTCGTAGGAGAGGGAAGAGGGTGGGGGACTGCAAACAAGGGAGGCTGGATGAGGGAGACCACCATATCGGGGTAGTTAGATCCAGAAGTTGCCCTGGGGAGAAATGGAATCCAGATCGTGGTTCACCATGTCTGGTGCCCATACCCAAGGGTACTATTGAATTTAGTAGGCAGATGGGCCCAACAGCCTATGAGGTTCATCCAGCTCGGGCGGTGTTATGCAATGCCAGATCCATCAGGAATAAGACTGGCATTATTGCTGATCTTGTTGGTTCGGTGGACTTGGCTTGTATCACCGAGACCTGGCTGGATGAAAATCTAGGCCCCACTTTGGAGGCTGTGACTCTGGCTGGGTACTCGGTGATACACCGCCCAAGATTGGATCGCAGGGGTGTGTGGGGGGGGTTGCAGTCTGTTTCAAAACTGAACTGGGCCTCGTGAATGTAGTAGTGGGGGAGACTGAGTCCTTTGAGTGTACAGTGGTAGCAGGTGTAGGTGTTCGAATCATTCTCATCTACCGTCCACCTAGGGATGAGAAGTGATTCTTACAGGAAGTAGCAGACTTCATCGTCGACATGGCATTTGAGTCGCCCAGATTGATGGTTCTGGACGACTTTAACGCCTGGGTTGATGATGAACTCTCGAAATTTGGTAATCACTTCCTCCAATTAATGACCTCTTTGGGCCTTACACAGGTGGTTTCCGCTGCTACCCATAAATCTGGACACTCTCTGGACTTAGTCTTCCTGCTAGGGATCGAAACATCTGATCTGGGGGTGGAACCAGTTACCTGGTCAGACCACTACACTGTGATGTTCAGCTTTAGCACCCCCCTGAGAAGGCCTACCCCTGTGGAGATGGTTAGGTACTGCCCTTTACGGGATATTACTCCCCAAGGCCTTGCGGCCGTCCTTGATCTCTCGTCCTCTGTGTTGGCGAGCAGTAGTCCAGAGACCCTAGTGTTGGCCTATAATACGGCTGTTATGGTGGCTCTGGATTCTATTGCTCCTGTCCGTGTGCGCCCCCTATCCCTTCACACCAAGTCCCTCTGGTTTGACGGGACATTGAGGAAGATGCGGAGACAGGGGCGAAGGTTAGAGCGGTGCTGGCGCCAGTTCCGCCCATGAAGTCGACCACCTTAGATTGATGGACCATTATTCAGTCTATCAATCTGCAATCACCCGTAAGAAGGCAGAATTTCTGTCTAGGGAGATTGCGGTTGCTCGGAATTGACCAGCTCATCTTTTTCGAACTGTAGACAGACTGTGCAACCTAGCCTGTCTGCAAGTTCGGAAAGCCTTTTCGCAATTAGAGTGTGAGGAGCTTGCTCGATTCTTTGCAACTAAGGTGGCTGACGTCAGGGAAGATCTGCAACCAGCACTCTCTAGGGGGGATGCTGTTGAACAGTGTGAGTTCACTGTACCTTAGTTTTCTTGGAGTTCCTTCAGTCGCCCTGATTTCATGGATGTCATGAGGATTATCCATAGTGTGCGCCCTACATGCTGTAGTTCGGATCCTGGACCGACCTCTCTAATTTTGGGTTGTAGTTATATCATCAGTCCAGTCCTTGTGTGAATAGTCTGGTGCTCCTTGGAGTGGGGTGAGTTCCCTAGCTCCCTGAAAGAGGCGGTGGTGACACCTCTCTTTGTAGAAAGCTACCTTGGACCCAGACTGTTTCACTAACTACAGACCCATCTCAAACCTACCCTTTATTGGGAAGGTGATTGAGAAGGAAGTGGCAGCCCAATTGGAGGACCATTTAACCATCCATGACATCTACAAACCCCTCCAGTCCGGTTTTCATAAAAGACATAGCATCGAGACAGTGCTGGTTCGGGTGCTGAATGATCTTCTGAGGGCGAGGGATCAGAAGAGACATTCTATCTTGGTTCTCCTTGATCTCTCCTCAGCCTTTGACACCGTGGATCACGTGGTATTGATAGCACATCTGAGGCATATTTGTGGAATATCGGTAACCGTCCTCTGATGGTTCACCTCATTCCTCACTGGGAGATCACAAAGAGTTGTGTCCAGGGTTTTTCCTTGAGCCCAACGTCTTTGTTGTGTGGGGTGCCTCAGGATTCAGTGCTGTTTCCCATGTTATTCACGGTGTATATGCTGCCCTACGGAGACATTATAAGACGGTATGGGCTGAGGTTTCACTGCTATGCAGATGATACCCAGCTATATCTGTCTTTTGCAACCGACCAGGACGGAGCTGTCTCAGTGTTTAACAACTGTCTGAAAGAAATACAGGAGTGGATGGATTCTAGTTGGTTGAAGTTGAACTCAGAAAAGACAGAGGTATTGGTTGTGGACCCAGGTCGCCGGATAGAGGGGTCGTCTATTGGTACGCCCTCAGGAATTTTTCTTGGCAGCGTTTCACTCCCGACCTCTGAACGGGTGCATAACCTGGGGGTTATCTTGGATGAGAGGCTGACACTGCAGTCACAAGTGCCAGCAGTCGTCAAGACATCCTTTTACCATCTTAGGAATATCACCAGAGTTAGGCACCTTGTTCCGTCTGACGCCCTGCCAACATTGGTCCATGCCTTTGTGTCCTCATGTGTGGACTATTGCAACTCCCTTTACTTTGGGCTTTCAGGGGTTGAAATCTGCCACCTGCAGCTAGCGCAGAATGCAGCGGCCCGGGTTTTGACTGGGTCAAGTAGGTCCTGTCACATTACCCCAGTGCTGCGCGAACTGCACTGGCTGCCTATACGGTGGCGGATCACCTTTAAAGTCAGTTTCCTGACTTTCAAAGCCCTTCATGGCCAGGGTCCAGCCTATCTGAAAGAACTTCTGGTTTCTCACTGCCCTGGTCAATCGCTCTGCTCAGCTGATGAGGGGTTGCTGGAGATTCCAAGAGTGAATCTTAAATCATCTGGTTGTAGGGCATTTTCTTATGCTGTGCCCACTCTCTGGAATTCTCTACCTCGCAGGTTATGGGAGTGCACTACCGTGAAGGAATTCAAGAGGGGTTTGAAAACCCATCTCTGGCAAATGGCCTTTTTAGAAAACTGATTGTTTTGAAGTTGCTGATTTTATTATAGTTTTATCTGTGTTTGATATCGAATATTGATGTTTGATTGGTATTGTCTTAAACTGTACAGTGCTTTGAAAATTTGAAAGGTGCTATATAAATAAACTATTATTATTATTATTAGACAGAACTAACTTCATATGAACAGTTCTCCCCAATGGGTGAAAATGACAGTTAACCAGAAAAATCAGTAGTTCCCCTGTGGTAGGTACTAGACAACAAATTATAACCTTTTAAAAAGAACTGTTATAACCAATCTGTTTGTTTAAACTCTTAACTGTGTCTTGGTGGGTCTGAGTCAGGAGCCTCTGACCTTTGCCTCCTAGGTCAGACAGTTGATGTTTACTGTCTGGGTTGTGTCTCTTCTGAGACACCACTTCCCAGTAAGCTAGGGGGAAGCCAAGGTGTGCCGAGCAGGGGAGACAGGATGTCCTCCACTGCGGCGGCCTATCCAACATCAAAATGAGGAGCTGGCAGGGGATAGAGGATGTTGCTTTCTGTGGCAGCTCTATAGCCCCGCTCACCCGAACTTACTTGTAATAACCATTTCTGCTGTCTTATGGAATGGGAGTAATGGCCTTGGTGCTAGAATATATAAACATTAAGGATTGTAGGCATGTCCTGCCTATTGCAGCTGTGTCAGGAAGTGAGTCCAGGAAATAAGGGAGTAGGGCAGCTCTAGGAGTGGATGCTGTGTGCAGCAACACATCGCGTACCCCCCTACAAGATTTTGTGGCTATAACCCTTCCCTTCCCTACTCCTCCCAGCCATAAGTGTGGCTTTATATTTAGAGTTTGACTCTAAACGCAAGTACCTTTCTACTTAAGTGTTTACATCTACATTTACACCACCATTCCTAGTGGTTAGCGATGTTACAGTGGTTTAAATTACTTTATAGTATTTTGCATTTGCATTAACTTCGATAGGTCTTGATTATAGCCAGGTACACCACAAGGTCCCATACACAGTACTGTATAGATAGTTGCAAAGACAACACTTCATATGGTCTGTTGATGTAGTGTTTCCTGCGACCCCCAACTCCGGTCTCCAAGTCCGCCCCCCAGGCTCCAAGGTCTTTCCTCTTCATGAAGGTTCTGAGGTTTTAACAAACTTACTGAGGTCTAAGGTGGTCCAGGAGGGCCTTCTTTTGGAGTGGGAGGTAATCCATTAGGCTGAGTGGCCTCAGCACAGGTATTGTGACTCAGACCAGACCTTTAATAGTTGGTCTTTATAATACCAGGCTGGGGATGTGACCAAAGAGAAAGGAAGTCCTTTAAAAAGATCGTCCATGCACTTCAGGTGTCCATAGGGTCCTGCATTCGCTCCGTTGTTCCAGTCGGCATACGGGACCGGTCTTGAGCATTTGTCATCTGGCCCTCAATGAGGATTGGGGAGCATTAGGGTTTCAGCATATTTGCTACATCTGATCTCAACATAATTTTTTGGTTCAGCTGTGATGCCCCGGTACGGTGTTGCCCCTTCTGGGCCACCGACCATGCGGATCTCAAAAACTCTTTTTCCATACGTTCCTTTGTTAGAGGTGGGGTCATGATTCCCAAGCTCTCCAGGTAGTTAGAGGCTGCCAGCAAGTCCAGAAAGATACGGGTCCCCTTCTCCATTTCCACCCTGAGGCAAGCTGGATACAGGATATGTGCCTTAACATTTTTGGCTCATAGTTGCTTTAAGACGGGCCACAGGGTTCTATGGCTGTCCTGGACTGCATTGGTATAATCATTGTCCAGGGATATTTTATGCTGCTGGTAGTGGATATATCTCTCTGCCAACACGCTCTGGATAGCAGTTCCTCCTTGGCTGAGTAGGAGGTAAGTTTGAGGACAAAGGAGCATGGGCAGGCTCCTGCATTGCTGGGTCTCGGAGCAAGGGATCTGTGTGTGTGGTCCATCTGAAGGTTGAAGTCATTTGGGAGATGCAGGGCCTCTTTCAGTACTCCCTGCAGGAACAAGATGACACTTGGGGCTGATGTCTCTGACCCCTCCAGTATTATGTATCTACAGACATTTTGTCATCTGCTGCAGCCCTCCAGGTCATTGAGTTTGAACAGCACTTTCCTCTCCTGGGCCAATAAGTAGAGCAGTAGGCGGTCGTGCTAAACAGATTGCTCTGTCACCGTTGTGAAGCCCAACTCCAGCTGATCAGTCCGATGCTCTATTTTACCGATGTCCTTGTGGAGTTCGGTGAGTGACTGGTCTATTTTGTTCACTGTTTTGGCTGTCTGTAATATCATGGCAGTTAGGTCTGTCTCCTCACCATCTAGTTGCCACTGCACCATGCCACTCGTGGGTTCCACTGGAGACATATGTAATTGCAGTTTATCTTGCTGCAGGATGTCTCTCAGTTTTTGTGCTGGCATTTCTGGGTTCTTCAGTTATGTGGCTTTAGATCTAGTGGCTTTTGCAGGAGAATTCAGAATGTTTAAGGTGAACAGTTTTTGATTTAGTCGGGTGAGTCAAGGAGATCGAGAGCTAAGCTGCCACTAGCTCACCGACATTACGTGAAATCCCCACCTCTCTGTTCTTCAGAGAATACCACTGTGTAGGATGCTGAAGGCAAGGAGCACTGGAGGAAGTTTCCACCCCTAGAGGTGCTGTGGGAAGGATTCCCTTAGGCTAAAGGTCAAAAAACAGTGTAAAGCAGAAAGCATGGCAGAAGGTAACGGGTAGGTAATGTGTATTTTGGACCTTTACATAGGTCAGTAGGAGACAATGGGTAACGTAGCAACCTTCACATCAGTCTGAATGACTAGATAGCAAGAGGGCATGACTTCCTAAGGAGAGAGGGAACAGCAAAGGAGAGCCACCATACATCTCCATCCAACAGTGGAAACCTACCTAAGCAACCTAGTACATATGCTACTATAAAAACTAACTAGATATTATGACCTTTGCATAGAGGAGAAGAAAAAACACATTTGAGGAGGAAACCTCTGGGGATCCAAGGCCTAGTCACCTTCCCTCCAGGCTTGGGATTTTTGGTTTAGTGACAGCTTGGCTAGTACAGTTTAGAGACCCAATTCGGGGAGGTGGAAAATATTCCAGTTTGAAGGAAGGCTCTCACTCTATCCCTCTAACAGGAATGCTGTAAAGGGCTGTGAGCATACTCTGCAGCAACGGAGTACTCCCACATGAGAGTACCGACCCCCAAGGTCAGAAGAGGAAAGCATCAACTGCTGGAGGTGCTCAGCTAGCCTTCGTGAGCCTAAAAGCACACCTGGCGAACCTTAGGTGGTTGTAGGGAGAACAGCTTTGAAGGTGCCACCGAACCTGCTCAGCAAGCTAAAGGAGTCACCTTGGGCTTAAGGGCTCCTCGCTCCACAGCTGAAGTCTTAAATCCTACATCAAGAGGTGCCACCGATATGTCTGCATGGCTAAAGCTCTTCCCAGTGTGAGGACATTCCCACTATGGGCCAGATAAGAAGGACCCTGTCATGAGTTTCACATGGTCAAGATACAGACTTTGTGAGTGCAGAGCAAGACCATTGGCCACAGGGGAGGACCTGAGCCATAGTAATTAATAGTCATGATTGGCATGCCTCCAATTTATGAAGGAGAGCATGAATTCAACTATGAAACATTTGTGGACCCGCACGTAGGTCATACACGCTTTTCATCAAGCACAAAAGAAGACTAAACCTCCACGTAGGTTAGTCTAAGCAGTCATCAGACCCCCATGTGAGTCTGAGAAACTATGCGAAACAATCAATTCCCGTAATCTCCAGGAAATGCATGCCAACCAGACAGTTCCACTAAGGAATCCAAACTTTAGTGAAATAAAATTTAATTACAGGTTGAATTCATAAGCTTTACACATAATATTTAAATACATACTGTTTCAATATTTGTGAAATGCAGCATAAGTTGTTACACAGAAACTTGAATACCATCCCAGAACTGGGAAGGTTGATGCGAATATGCAAACATTTAGATTTGGAACCCGTGAACTTCTTTTGCAAAGACAGGCCATTTATATACTTTCATTACAGATGTCTGCAGTTAAACTTCTAAGGAGTGAAGCTGAAAGTTATAAAAGTTACATAATATATTTGCCCCTTCAAGGCCATATTATGGTTCAGCATCAGTCAAGCTAATATTATTGGGAAAAGATTTAACCAACGATTAAGAAATCGAAATTTACAGTACAGTGCATTATTTCTGACTTCATAGCCCATTCCCAACCTAAAGCCATAATGCCCCACTACAACATGACTGTCCCCTGCCATGGGAATAACCAATGGCACAAGCAGACCACCAGGACACCACACCGGGAAGAAGCAACAGGAGGTAGTGGATTTGTGAAATTCAGAATTCTTATTACTATTCATTCAGAATTGTCATTACTGTTCAAGCCATAAGATTAGCATAAGGTTAATGGTAGTTACTGGCTTTCATTCGGCACATTAAATGCATTAGACATTTTATAGCGTGAATAGATAGACTCATGATTTAGAAAGATTGTGAGGCACAAGAGACAGTGAACCCAAATTCATAAAGTGTACACATAAATGCTTTAAACACCATTCCAGAACTGAATACATGCTACGTGGAGGCTGAGTGAAGCCAGGAGTAAACAGTTAGGTGTGTCACATTTACAAAACTCACTCTATGTGCTGATAAAGCTATAAAAGTTACCATTGAGTTCTATAATTGTTACTTTATAAGATTTAAAAGCAAGTTTCGGTCTGAGCTGTGCCAAGCACATCTGCTTTAGTAAGCTTCCAGCTCCAACTCCACAAAAGGAGCTTTGCAATTAAGATTGAATTTGATGGGAACACGGACAAGCAGATGAACTGGAGAAAAATGCCATATAAAAAACAAAAGGCATGAGGAAGCAAGCTGCTCCAGCAGTGCTAAGTGAGGAGAAACCCCAAAAGGACTGTATAGAAGGTATGTGGGGCAGAGAAACATGAGCCACGAGTGGCAAACACAGCAGGAACAGTGTGGGGAGGGGCAACAAGGACAAGCAGCAACAACCAGCTGCGAGCGGTGGCAATAGAACAAAACACAGGGAGCCGGGGTAGCAAAAGACAGACACAAGCCAGACAGGGATACAGAGAGAAGCACAGACAGTGGTCAGAGGAACAGCAAAACAGGGACTGAAATGGCAGGAGAAATAGAGACCAGCAGAAATTCCAGTACGGACCAAACAGAGTCCAATAGTGCCTCTGGCTGGCAAAGAAAAAATGCTTCTGAGTGTAGCAGGAAGGACGGTGTTAAATAGCTCTGGTAGGGGGCGTGGCTGGTTGCTTCAGCCCATTGAACCGCAGGCTAAGCCTTTCAAAAATTATGTGCGAGAGACAGAACTATTAATGTGTTTTGGCAAGAACCTTGAAGAAACCTATAAACCGTGAAAAGTGTAAATTATGTATCTGTGTTATATGATGGTAGTACAGACTGCGGTGTCATTGAAAAATAACTCATTTACATAAGTTTGCTAATCCCCAAAATGGCAAATTGAAACTCATTTTCTATGAAGTAAAGCTGCATCTGATGGCACATGTGAAGGGTTAAAAAAATCTTAAAAATTATTGAAGAATGTGGTATATGTGTAAAGAAATGGTGGGGTTTGGGGCTGATGGGGCAACAGTCAACACAGGTGTTAGACAAGGCCTTGCTACTCTTCTAAGGATAGAACAAGTTGAGTGGTTAATTTCTATTCAATCTTTCTCACGTTTATTTATTTATTTGCTGATTGGGTAAGTACACTGATCCAAAGGACCATTTTCAGGTACGACTTGGGCCATCTAGATGGCACATGGTACAGAGACAAGAACATTGTTACATGACAATAGTAGCAATTCACATAAGTTACAGAGAAACATTTCAGCATATTTACATACAGTACATTTTCATATGGTCAGCATCGTGATACATATCTAGTGAGCAGGATGTTAAACATTACACAGCATGTACATTAATATCATTCAGCAATTGCAGGTCATTCTGGCTGCAAGTGCAATCTTGAAGTGCTGTTTAAAGGTTTGAGGGGGATTCTGAGGTATGGAGTTCAAAAGGAGAGAGTTCCAGAACTTTGGGGTTGCCCAGGAGAAGGCTCTTTGACCCATAGCCATAGATAGCCTGGGACAGACAAGGACGGGGCTAGCAGAGGACCTCAAATTTCAGGAAACCTGTCTGACTGTGAGCAGGCCTGTGAGTAGAGAACTAGTCCCATCTTTCATTGTCTTGAAAATAAATGTACCAAATAGCAAGTCCCTATGCATCTATGGTGATAGCCACCCTACTGATTGATAAAAAAATGCAGTGGTGGGTATGATAAGGGGCAACAGCAATGAACCTACATATGCTGTTATAGGCTAAGTTTAGCCTGTTCGATGGTTTGGGCGATACAGGGTGTAATATGGGAGAGGAGTACTCCAAGATAGGTAGTAGGATGATTTGCCCTATTGCCAGCCTCGCTTCTGGTGACAACAGGTGTTTCAGCCTGCAGCACACCCCCAACCACTGGTTAACCCTATTTACAGCATGTGCAATGTGAGCGTCAAAGCTAAGGGAGGATCGAGAGTGACCCCCAGATATTGAAACTTATCTACCTGTTCAAGCGTAGATCCATCCGAGGTCTGAATAGTCAGAGAGTGCTGGGTGTTAGCCGAGTGCCTTGTAAGCTTTTGTTTGGAACTGGATAACATGGCTTTTATTTTCTTAGCATTAACCACGAACCTGTGTTCCATGAACCAGTGTGCAGCAATAGCAAACTCTGTGGACAGTGTCTGAGATAATGTAGCAGCTGAACTGCTCTGGTGAATAATATGAGGTCATCTGCATACATGATCCTTCTGTTTGAATTTGTTTCCAGAAGAAGAGGATTTATGAAGATCGAGTAGAGGAGGGGTCCCAGGATTGACCCTTGGGGGACCTCCTCAGAACTTTGAGGGGGCTTGAGGGGCTTGCACTGAATTGGACCATCTGTGTCCTGTTAGAGAGATAATTTCCAACCCAGCAGGATGCATGGGAGGAGAACCCTATCACAGACAGTTCATTTAGTAATCTGCTGTGATCAACCATGTCGAATGCTTTTGAAAGGTCAATGGATATGACTCCAGTGAAATTCCTTTTTATCCGCTTCCCTGAGAAAAAAGCCTGAGAACTGAGCCAGGGCTGTGGTGGTACTATATGTTGAAAGACCACCTTCTCCATTACTTTGCTCATATGTGACAGGATGGAAACCAGCCTGTAGTTCTCTGGGAGATTTGGGTCCCCGGACTTGAGTATGGGTACCACTCTCACCTCCTTACACAGGGCTGGAATGGTGGAGGTAGACTGAGAAAGGTTGAAAATGTAGGCAAGGGGTTTGGCAATAAATACTGAAGCAAGTTTTAGGAACTGGGGGCTTATGCCTTCGCTACCTGTGCTGCTGGAGTTCGGGAGGGCCCTCAATAGTTTACAGATCTTGGTGGGTGATGTGCTTTTAAAGTAAAATGGGGGATTATCATATGGCCTCCTATCATGGTCCGAAGATTGAGTCCCCTTAGAAGATGGATGGAGTTGGGCCAGGTATTGTTCCAGGTCCATAAATGTATTTATTTTTTTTCTTATACAATTTTCTTCTTTTACCTTTTTCTCCCCTTCCCAAGGTCATGGCATACACGCATGTGGAGGCATGTGTGCACGCCAGGATCTGGTGACCCCTTCCACCACTCCTGCCACCTGCGCACCCATCAGACCTCCACCTAATGGGTTCAGGACTATGGAGGAGAGGGCGTTCACCCCTGGAGGGGAAATCCTGCTCTGGTCCTCCCCCCCAGCCGGCTCCCTGGTGACCCATGGTCATTCCCAAACCCGTGTTGCTGGCATGGTGCAAGGTGTGGCGTCCATTGCCTCAACCCTCAGCATCACTGGGCCAGCCCACAGGTCTGTAAATTTTTATATATATTTGCAGTTTTGTCAAAATTTTGGGTTGAGTTGGAATTCATACTTTGAACAGATGAGTTTACAGACCCCCAGAAATTGTGAGGGTTACCAAAGTTCCTCGCCTGTTGTGCCTTAAAAAAGGAAGCCTTGAGGAACTTTTTCTTTCTCTAGCATTTGTTCTTGAGCTCCTTGTAAGTGTTCCAGTTCTCAGCAGTGGAAACAGCTTTGAAGGCTGCCTCAGCCCTGTCCCTGTTCTTCATAAGGGCCACCATTTCCTTGGTGAGCCATTTTGTGTCACCCCCTTATATGCCGCTTTGTGAGAGTGAAGTGTTTCTTCTGTATAGATGATAGGGCAGCTGTGAGGAACCCCGAGGCATCATCCACCTATTTAAGAGAACAGAGGGTAAACTAGCTAATCCCTAACAGATCACTTATTAAAGCTGGTACGTCTGTCTTCTCAAAGTTTCTAAATACTATCAACTTAGCAGGTGGGCGATCCCATTGCTGGACCAGTTGCAGTAAGTGGGGAAATGAACGCTTATCGAGTCCGATAGGACCCCAGATGCATTGGTTCTGCCCTCCCTGTTTGTCATTATCCAATTTAGGAGAGAGTGGTTCTGGGATTTAGAATTAAGACATGTGGGGGAGTGAATGATTTGTGAGAGGTTGATTTATTTGAGAAGTTCAACATATTCCTGCTGATTGTCACTTAGCCACACAGATTTGAATTGGCCATAAAAGTGCTTAGATAAATCCTATTTTAATGCTATTTTAAACTTTCTGACTCAACTTTTTATCTCTCTTTCAGAAAAGTCCTAAATAACTGAGGGAAGTGTGATCCCTAGCCTAGGTAATGGAGATGTCAATTGAGAAGCCCAAAAAGGCCCATGGAGCAAGTTGGGTGGTTTATAAACTTCTTGCTACCTGGGCAGTTGCCAAATCATTCCCTGTAATACTGTGTGCTCACTTAGAATCTATGGCAGCAGATCTAGCTCATGACCAGGCCAAAGATAAGGGTGTATTGCAAATCATAACCGCATTCTAAATGGTGGCACACCTTTTGTATTTTGAACAGTTGCTGCAGCCACTTTCCGACTGTAACTGGCATTTCAACAAAAGTACTATAGTTGCCAGAGCTACTTAGTTCTGTTGAAACTGTAACAAAACAAACAAAAAAAAACATTTGGAACTAACAAAGTAAATTGGTCCTTTAGGTGGCAGTGAACTTGAAATGCTAATGAAAAATTGGGGTAGATGTTCTTTAGGGGACTCTTCTGAAGTTACATACAAGGAAATGAATAAATTCATTTCTGTGGTCAGGCTGTTAAACATATCAAACAGAAGTCTAAAAAACATATTACAGCACAACAAATGGACTGGTGTAACCATCAGCAACCCCTAGAGGATGCAAAAGAAACCTGAGAGCAGTCTGTACCATACACCCATGCAAGTACTGGGACTCGTATATGGAGGAAAGACCCACTCACCTGTAGATTCACAAAGTAATTATATTTTTCATTTGTCATACACATGTAGCAAACAATCCTACAGTGTGTCAGCAGCCAGCATTTCATGGGCATAACCTCATTCCATCAGGGCTTTACGCACACCTCTTAGGGTTGTAGGAAAAATATAGCACACATATGTAATTCAATATCCAAGTCATTACTAGACTATTCTATCCAATGTTTAGCTAGGGCAAGCTCCACTTTTACTTTGCAGTATGCATATATGCACCAAAATGCTGCTTCTATTTAAGGAGATGCTATTTAAACTGGAGACTTCTGTGTATAAATGTATTTTCAAGTCCCCAGTGTTTTGGATTCATAGAAGGCTGAGTATAGAAGTACTGGGTAATCAAAAAAAAAATTAAAGAATGAACTCAAAACTGAAAAGACTTGAAAAGACATTTATGCACAGAATACACCAGTTTAAATAGTCTCCTGCTGAATCTGCAGGCATCTATGATATTGTATTTGGTGTGTTTATCCTTCTTGCTGTGAGGCATGGCCATTTTGCTGTGACATTAGGTTCCATCCCTTGTGTGATTAAAAAAAACAAAACAAAACTGTGTTTCTGGGGCCTGCCTGCCTTATGGCATTAGGTACTGTTTTGCATTTGGGATGACATCACAGTATGCCTGTTTCCAGTGTCTGTCATTACATGACTTTTTGGATTCATTGTTAGGGAATTGTGGGGGTATGCATCATAATTTATAGCAACTGGGTCTACAGTACAAGAAGATCTGAAAAATTATCCTTTGCAGGAGTATCAAACCTGTAGACAAATCTGCATCCCTTTTATGAGAGGCAGAGCATTGCGTCAGTGAGATAGAACACAGATACTCATCATTCTTGTGATATTCATGGACTGTAATCTGTTATATCTCTCCTCCTAAAACTGATTGACTTAGTAAATAATTATTCGGCAGGGTGCTGCTCTTAGATCACCTCTTTGTAATCTCTCATATCTCCTTCTCTAGGCTTCTGATAACATAAGGTTCAGCACCGCTGTATTTTATTGTCCAGTACTGATATAGTTTCAGTTTTAAGAGAAAAGATGGCATCGGATAGGGGTAATACATATTTTGGGTTGCCTAGAGACTAATTGTTTTAGCTTATTATGATGATGTCTTTTTTTTCTATAACATTCTACATATATCTTGAAATATTACAATTGTATGTCCTGCAGAACACTTAGAATGTATGTTATACTTTAGAACTGTGCAAATATAATGACTGGGATTTATTGAAAACATTTGTTTTTATTTACTGTTAATGATTTCAGCTCTGGAGCTGCTGCTTTCTTGATCAAAAGTTCTGACACCATCTCCTCTGTCCACCTCCTGTAGGCCAGCAGCTTACCCTGAAAGCGGGGCACTTGGTTCCATGTCCCTCTCAGGAGACCCATTGCGGGGTAGAAGCAGACAGTAGCACAGGGTCCGAGAGTGCCTTGGTATAATCCTTTGTGCTCCAGGCCCCCCCACATGCCCCATTCTTGCTACAATGTTCTGACTGGGTACCATGTGCACCCCTGTGGGGCCTGTCAGGGTCCTCCCATTCTGTCAGCATCAACTGCTTCACTGCCATCTGTGGTCACCAATATGGTAGTAGAACAGCAGCACTGGCAACCCTCTCTCTCCAGAGGAAATGAACATCCTCTGGGATGCTCACATTCCCCCGATGTCCCTTTGATGCTCCAGGATCATCTCTGAACCTGTGCCACAGGCATCATGAGTTGCAAGGCTGCTGCTACTCCCTTAGGCCAGACCTAAAAAATGTTATGATAGCACAGTCACTTATTGTGTCTGCTGCTTCAGGACACTGTATTAGACAGACATATTTTACTCTGAGAGTGTGTGTGTGTGTATTTATTTTTAAGGAGGCAGAGTATCCCCTTAGTTAGATTGTAGTGATGTAAATCTGGAGGTCCATGGTTTGAATCTCAGCACTGCCTTTGTGTTATTGAACAAGTCGCATAACCTGCCTGTGCTCAGCCTTCTCTCTCTCTCTCTCTCTCTCTCTCTCTCTAAGCTTTTCTTTCCCTCCTTCTATCTTGCTGAACCTCCCTCTGCATGTCCAATGGGTGCTGCCAACTCTTTATGTCTTTTTTATCTTATCTTGCACTCAGTTAGGCCCACACAACTATCCAATTTCTAAAGCCACCAGAGTGGTGGGCCCATCATCAGAGGGGACACTTTGAACAGCATCAGGGCATTTCTCAGTACTCCTCATCAGAGGAGGGCACTTTGAACAGTCGCCGGAAGGGTTGGATGGCTGCTGGTCTCCCTTAAAAGAGGGGGACACTTTTAAAAGCTACTGGAGCAGTAGGACTATCCTGATTCCCCACATCAGAGGACAATACTTTCAACCACCAATCTAGCTCTTGGTCCCCCTCATCAGAAATGAAACTTTCATAAACCACTGGTGTGCAATGGCTCCTAGTCCCCCTTAAACAAAGAGGAGACACCCTGAAGAGCTGATGGAGCAGCAGGACAGCGCCTGATCCCTCTCTTTGGAGGAGGACACTTTCAAAAGCCACCAGAGCAGTGGGACATCTCCTAGTCCCCTCAGTTTGGTATATTTTAGTGTCTTTGGCACTTAGATTTGAAATTGCTCCTCGGAACTGACTGCTAGTCATTTTTTTGTTTTGATTTGAGAGTCCACTAATTAACTTTCTGTGACTTATTTATGCCTGTGCCTAAATAATTTTTTTGTATCAGCATGAATTCATCCATAGTCCCACCCTTCTGTACGTTGCTCGATTGTTATAACATGACTGTATTCACAGCCCCACACTCTTACACATTTATCTAATGTACCCACATGACTTCATTGACAGCCACACTCCTTTGCACATTGATCTATTGTAACAGCATGAATTCATCCACAGCCCCACCCTCTTACGCACTGTATCCCTGCCAGACAGTTTCATTAAGTTATACCCAGTCTCGAAGGACTAAGGGATGAAATCAGTGCTGCAGAGATGGCCACTTTCAGATGCACTGCACTGAAAAGCAACATTCAGGTTTTCCTGCTGTTGTGCACCTGACAGAAACTTGTGCAGACTCACTTTGTCCTTGTGGGTATTAGAACACCCATAGGTGTCACACCGATTCACTATTTTAAATTAGGATTAAAATACCCAGATATAAAAAAATTAGGTTATCGGTTAACAGGGAGAGAAGTTAATAGTATTGTGAAACTACTGTAAGTACAAGAGAAAATATATATATATATATATATATATATATATATATATATACCTCCTGTATGCTGCTACTGCCACTCATAACCCAGCTGTGACCAGCCACCTTGTGCCTTGGGCATGCCCTGGTCCATCTTGCACTCTCCTAATGGTCCTGAAGTTCCTGCTCTCCTCCTGCCCCTGCATGCCTACATACCTGTACCCCCTGTTCCCTACACCCCCCTATGAGACCTTGCCTACCTACCATTTATCTTCCCCTTACTCACCCTACCTACCTTTGATGAGCTCACCTCTTATTCCACCTCTGTCCCCTTATCTGACTCCACTTCTGTCACCTAATCTTGAGTTTTCCCCCTTTTCCTTGATTGCCTGCTATGGTTACTCCCCTGGATGATGCTACCTTTGGACACACTTAGGTATCGATAATGCTGTGCTACAACCTCTGATCACTCTAGCTAGTACATAGTTGGACTAGTGCTCCTTTAATTATCTAGGCTGCTGTATGAACTGTATCCCCATGTACTCTGTACCATGCTTTCGATTTTGTGATGCTTTTGCCTATGTTATACTATGTTATACTATGCTACCGATTACATTATCTCCCACTTAGATGTATAGTCAAATTTAACTGCTTCTGTCTCCTTTACTCATGTATCTTCCCCTCCCTTGTATGACAAGGATCCTTTGTAAAAGAGCTTTTAGCTCAAAGATTGCAATTTTGATTACTCAATAAATAAATAAATAAAAAATTGCCAAAAAAAAAAACCTCCATTAATGCATCACTTAGGGTTCCTATTATAGCGACAAAAGTATGGAAATTTGGCGTTAGAGTACCCAATCCTATCACCCCACTCTCCACACACCAGCAGGCATCGGGGTGTGCCTTGGAGTCCTTGGGCCTAACTCTCACCCTATTCCATGTGTAAGGAAGCTGAGATGGTACAGTATAGGAGACTGGGGTGAGAGTTAGACCTAATGACCACAAGGCACCCTGTTGGTGTGTGTGGAGGGTGGGGTGGAAGGGTTGGGAACTCTAATGCTGAATTTCCATACTTTTGTTGCTGTAGTTGGAACCCTAACTGATGTATTAATGGAGTTTTTTTGCAATGAATTTCCCTTCTTTTTGAGGTAGTATAATAGTATTCTTATTTTCCTGTGGGAGTGCAGGGTTCGAATCCCGCCATATATGCGCATGTGTACTGTATATAGGTGTGGAACATGTGTTGAACAACAGTGACCAAATTGTCAGCATAGCCATCTTATTACTCCACCTCATGTACCCCGGAACAGAGTAATTGTGAAATACAGGGCAAATGTAATTATGTGCCACTGCAGTGCCATTCTGCGCCACAGGTGCGTAAACACATTTTGCGGCAGGATGTGGGAAATGACAGTTACTATTCATGAGGTGGTGTGAAAAATAGCTATGTTGAAAATTTGCCAGCAAAATATGGAAAAGTACCAAAGTTATGCGCATGCGTAGAATTAATTCAACAGATGCATGTAACGTGGGCATTTTGAGGACTTTTTGCACCAAATTGTCAACATGGCCTTTTGAGGACCTCACCTCATGAACAGTAGCACTGTCATTTCACTAATCAGCCTTGAAAGGTGATTTTGCACAGCGCACATGCCATTCTATGCCACAGTAGCAAAAACACATTTTGGGCAGGATGTGAAAAATGACAGCTATACTGTTCATGAGGTGGTGTGTAAAAATGGCAATGTTGAAAATTTGGAGTCAAAATATTGTACATTACCAAAGTTATGTGCCTGCGTAGAAACTGTGCAATGCACGCTCATAACATGACTGTTTTTGGGACTTTTTTCTCCAGATTTTCAGCATGGGCTTTTTCGGACCTACCTCATGAACACTGGCACTGTCATTTCATTAATGGGTCCAGAAAGGTGATTTTGCACAGCGACTGTGAAATCACTTTACAGGTCCGATTACCAAAACAGCAGTGACAATGTTCATGAGGTGGGGTTCCAAAAAGGCTATGTGGAAAATCTGGTAAAAAAAAAATTAAACATGGCTGAGATATCAACATAAGCTCAAAATGCCATAGACAGCCATTATACAGCACTTACCTTGATTCTTCAGTTTGCGGTTCAGCTTTGAAGAGTGCAGACATGTTCTGGTCCTCAGAAGATGACAGAAGAAGACCTCTGGTGGTAAGTATAGGGCAAGGGGGGTATAGGGTGGTGGGTTGCTCAGTGGGATGGTCAGGATGGGGGAAGGGGGATGGAGAGATGACAAGGGACCTTTTTTTTTATTTTACAGGATTACAAACAAAAAAGATGCCAAGGGACTGTTTTCTTTGTTTCAGGTATATGGAAAGGAACATTAAGGACAGTACTGGTGGTGTTGGGGGGCATAAAACATAACTGGGGACACCTGGAGTGGGCTCCCAAGTGTCCCACCTTGGGGGGGCTACTGCCAACATGGGGACTGGGCACCCTGATGTTGGCAATGTGGGAGACTGTTGGGGACACTCGCATCTAATGCCAACATGAGGATTGGGCACTCCAATGTCGGCAGCAATATTTTTTTGTATTAAAATAAATATTTGGGGATTTTCGGTTCATTAAATAGAATTCTAGTTCGTATCTTGTCATACGAACTAGGATCCTACTTTGTATGATGACCATACGAATAAAGAATTAAAATGATAAATAAGACATGTTAAGGAAGTTTTTCAAGCAGTAAAGCACAGAATGCACCTAAGGGGTTCCAATAAGCAAGCTACGTGTGTTGGTTCCTCCCCAGAATATCAGTTTGGTAGGTTTCCAAATGTGAATTTTTCAGGCAAAACTGAAAACAAGATGGCGGCCAGATGAAGTAGAAATGCTCCCATACAAAGCAGGATTCCTACTTCATTTCATACAGTTTTAGTGCTTACTGATCCTGTTCAGAAACTACTTTTTTTTTTTTTGAAATTGCAGTTACTTAAAAACTGCTTATTACTTTTTCACCAGACTAGCAAAAGTCACATCTTTGGGATAGTCCCTTCCTGCCCTGAAAATGTCAGACCAAAACACAAAAAAATGTCTGGGCTGTAGGCAAGTTCAAAGAAAAATCCCAGCAAAGTCAATGAGTGAAAACATGTTTTTTTTCACCTTTCTATAACTCAGAAACTACACATCTGACTGGAACGTAACTTGCCTGAGCAAGAGATCTACCCCACAGGAAGGCGCTTATCAAAGGTTGTGCAAATCCATTGAACGGTTGCAAGGTTATTAAAGTACAACATTTTGAGTTTAACATTGACGTGCCTACTCAACCCTAACTACAGGGGTGTGACCACGCCCCTAATATACATATATATATATATATATATATATACATGTGTGTGTGTGTGTGTGTATATATATATATATATATATATATGAAACGAAGAATACACAACACACAACAAAACAGTTAATTTTAACTTTTTTTTAACACAGAAGTTCAGATATGAATAAAACAGACATATGGGATAGTATTGAACTGTGATTACGCAGGTTAAACTAGCATTACAATGCTGTGAAACCCCACCCCCCCCCAAAAAAAAAATTGTCTACTTTCAAAGGACTAGGTCACAGAACACCAGGGTTTGTGTCAAAAAACGCTAGCTGTTATGTTAAGAAATGATTGCCCTAAATATACGCATAGAAACATGAAAACGTGTTGCCTGGTTTTCAGAGCTCCGGGGATACCGCAAGCCCTTGGTGCGCCAAACAAATGACCATGGAGCTTGCAGCAGTCCCCTGTTGATGATCGGGATATTCAACCTGCGCCGAGTGCCCCTCCTTAGACCTCGCCTTTGGGTTCAGCTGCAGCTACACCCGGAAGATACTGTGCTTGCACCAGAGCATTGGCGTAAGCTGCTGTAAACTATGTAAAGCTTTGAAAATTGGGTGCAATTGCAGCAAAGAGGGTTGGCACACCGCAAATGTTAAAGTCCTGTGGTACAGGGTGGGGCGCAAGCCCTACGCCAATGTTTGAGAAACCGCCCCATAGACTTTGATGGCAGATAAGGACCTCTTGGCCCACCCAGTTTGCCCATTTTCCTACCTTTCGAATAAGTTGCAGATCCTAGTTAACCAACAGCCTACTTCCTCCTACCCCCCACTATAATTGCCTTATGTCTGTCCCATGCATTCTTGAGTTCCCCCACTGTTTTTGACCCCACTACCTCCACTGTAAGGCTGTTAGATGCATCTACCACCCTCTCTGTTAAAAAATACTTCCTCACATTGCCCCTGATCAGTCCCCCCTCTATCTTCAGATTGCGTCCCCTTGTACTTGCGCATCTCTTTTTCTGAAAGATGCTACCCTCTTGGACTTTGTTGATTCCCTTGAGGTACTTGAATGTTTCTATCATGTCCCCCCTCTCTCTCTCTCTCCTTTTCTCTGGGGTACACATATTAAGCTCCTTTAGTTTCTTTCCATATGGCTTCTGGTGTAGACCATGCACCATTTTAGTTGCCCTCCTCTGGGCTGCCTCCATCCTGTCTATGTCCTTGCAGAGATGGGCTCTCCAGAACTGCACGCAGTAGTCTAGATGGGGTCTCACCAACTGTCTGTACAGAGGGATAACAACTTCCTGTTTTCTACTGTTGATGCCTCTCCTATGCATCCCAGTATCCCTCCAGCCTTTCTTAATGCCTTCTCACATTGCTTACCTACCTTTAGGTCGTCTAACATGACTACCCCCAGGTTCTGTTCCATTTTTGTTGTTGTTAGTGCCTCCCTCCCATTGTGTACTCTTTCCCTGGGTTTCTGTTTCTCAGGTGCATTACTTTGAACTTCTTTGCATTGAATCTAAACTACCATACTTTTGACCTTTCCTACAACCTTGCCAAGTCCCTTCTCATCCTTTCCAAACCCCCCTTGTGTATCAACCCTGTTGCAGATCTTTGTGTCATCTGCAAAGAGGCATACTTTTCCTTCCAGCCCCTCTGCAATGTCACCTATAAAGACATTAAAGAGGGCCGGTCTCAGTACTGACCCCTATGGTGCCCCACTAGTAATCCCCCTTTCCTCAGAGTGGACTCCGTTTACTATTACCCTCTGTATTCTGTTGTCCAGCCATTTTTTTTACCAAGACTACCACCCTGGGACCCACTCCCAGGCTGGGTAACTTGTTTATTAATCTTTTGTGTGGGACTGTGTCGAATGCCTTGCTAAAGTCCAAAGGAAAAGAGAACGACACACTCACACAATATTAATATGCTGACAACATGAACAGTATTATTATGCTGTAAATCTGAATATTATGCAGTCAACAGGGAAGATGCAATGGGCTAACTCAAAATATACTGTTTATCTTCAAGTGTGAGGGGGTAGGACCATAACTCATGATTGGCAGAGCCACGAGTGAGTTACGAAAATCCTGCCCACTCACAAGTGATGATAAATTGCCTATTTTTAGTTAGGCTATTGTATGTTTGACACACCGTACTGTACACAACAGTAGTCTACAAGTTATTGCTTTTAAATCTGCAGTTTGTTTCAAGATTTCGCTGGTTTTCCTTGATTTAAACAGCTAGCTTCAGTGCTGTACTAGGCATTGTGATGTCATCAGCATTGTGAAAGCTGCTCTCTGATTGGTTCAATATTCCACTGTGATGACCGTAACCCTTAAAATCTCCATTGTGACAACAGTAACAACAACATATTTTTGATATGTTGCTGTTACTGATGCCAACAGATGATGTATCTTTTTTATTTTGTCATGTTTACCCCCACTCCTGTTGTGTGTATCCTGTCATTACAAAACCATGTAGTGATAGATAGGACAGGCTCACGGAACACAAGTCAGTGTGGCAAAAGCAAGAAAAGCTATGTTAATCATTTATTTAGAAACAGAGGAGCAACTTCAAAAAAGGAACTGATAAAGTGAGTAATACAATATAATGGTTAGTTTTACAGTAGTAACATAGCAATGCTGTGTAGACTTCAAATTGTAAGGAGCACTGCACTTAACTGCATTACGTGCTGGGTCCTGCTTACTAGAGGGGTTTCCTCACATTATATCAATACTCTGTGTGATCTGGATCTGCACTCAGAGCTGCAGTGTGAAAGCGTATCACAGAATCACAGAAATCCAATGGCAGAAAAGGACCCCAATGGCCGATAGAGTCTGCCCCTCCCCCCACTTATCTCCTTTTCCTCGGGCCCTCCCCTTTCCCCCACTTACCAACCCCATATGTCTGTCCCATGCCCTCTTGAATCCCTCCACTGTTTCAGCCCCCCCACTTCCTCTGGTAGTTTGTTCCAGGCCTCTACCACCCTCTCTGTGAAGAATTACCCTCTTACATTGCCTCTATATCTTAAACCCTCCAATCTTAGGTTATGCCTTCTAGTTTTAGCCCCCTCACTCCTGTTAAATAAGCTCTGCTCCTTCACCTTATTGATCCCCTTCACATGCTTAAAAGTTTCAATCATGTCCCTACTATCCCTTCTGGTCTCCAGTGGGTACAGATCCAGTTCCCCACAGCTCTGCCCATATGGCTTCCCCCTGCATACCGTGCACCATCTTGGTTGCAGTTCTCTGAATCCTCTCGATCTCATCTATGTCCCTGCATAGGTGTGGTCTCCAGAACTGGACCCCGTGCCCCAGGTGTGGCCTCACCATGGCTTTGTAAAGAGGCATCAGTACCTCCCTCCTTCTGCTAGTTATGCCCCTCCCAGTGCATGCCAATATTCCATTTACCTTCCCCACAGCTTTGCTGCATTGGCTACTACCTTAAGGTTACTTGATATTATAATCCCCAGATCCCTCTCCTGCTTTGTTTTTCTAATTTCCTCCCCCCCCCCCCACCTCCAGAGTGTACGCTGCTTGTGGGTTTTTATGCCCCAAGTGCCTCAGAGCACACTTTTTGGCATTGAATTTCAGTTGCCAAGCTTCCAACCATCCCTCCAGAATCTTCAGGTCCTGCCTCATTGTCTCCACCCTCCCGGGGTGTCCACCCTGTTGCAGATTTTTGTATCATCTGCAAATAGGCACACTCTTCTCTCCAGTATCCAGAAGCTGTTTTAAAAACAGCACTAAAATAAGATTTTCCCCTTTGCAATCAAACATAAAAATGAACCATATGCCGTAGCAGGCTACTACCTACAAGACAGACTAAAGTAAGTGAGAATCTGTCACCTGCTCTTTAAGCATTGAGGCAAAACACAGAAAGCTGCATCTAGTCCCTTGTTCCTGGGTTTCAGTAACACAGCACCATGCAGTCACAGATTAGGCCTACACCACTCACCACATCTTATTCCTGTCTTGTGGGGATCAGATGTCATGGTACCACCTCCTGCACTAATTTTTTGTGAACATTTGCTTTCAATCCAGTTGACCTTGGTTTCTTCACACATTTACACTTCTTTGTCACTGGAATGGGACAGTAGTGGGGACATCATCAGGAGTTCGTCCTTGAGGGTGAGCCACCAACAGGTCCCACTGTCCCTGATCTTGGACCTCAGGAGGGATCTGAGGCCTTTGGAGACCTATAATGGAAGAAGACAGTGCCACCCAAACCAAGAACCCTGCCATCATCCTGAGCCCACAAGCCCCTCTGGCTAGTTGCAGTTGGAGAAGTGCACCCTTAGATGCCCAGAACCCACGGACTCTGATCTGAAACTTCCGGCTCCTGAGAACACAGAACTCTACAACTGCTCTGCCTGAATACACATGTTTATAACCCTGAGTGCAGGCAATCCAGGCAGCATGGAGCCTTGCAGGTGATTAACAAGTAGAAGATGTACCCAGGAAACTTACAGGTTCTTAGAATACCGAGGGCTTTACAAAACAGTAGACAAACGCGTTTAGGAGTATTTTTCTGTCTGTCTTTTTTAGACTTAGAAACGGTAACCCAACCCTGTACACTACTGGCAGGGATTAAAGATCACTTTGTAACCCTTCAGTTCATAGGATTATTACACTCTTCAGTGCCCAAATGCTTGACACCCTCATCAAGCCTGACACTACAGGTGAGGTACAAGAACATTCTTACAATGTAGCTGAACCAATAGACTCGCCCTTCCTAGCTATGTCCTGGCTCTTCCTAGTTATGTCCTGGCACCCTGCTGATCCTGATACTTCCCCCTTTTCTTTGGTGCATCACCTGTTGAACATAGTAGAGTGGGTCCTGAACCCTGCAGACCCACCCTTTGGGATCTTCCACCAAGCTGGATCTTTAATAGCAACACATGAACATAACTTGGTACCCAGCCATGAATACTAAACAAAATGATATCAAAAACAGGTAGAAACCAAGTCTGCTGCATCTTACTCTTTCTGGTTTCTCAGTGCCCTCTTTAACACATACACCATTAACACATTATAACACATTTACGTTATATTCAGTGGTCCAGAACATTATGCATGTAGTTTGTAGTCCTATGACTTCTCCAAAGAAGGCATGAAGGCACAGGTATGAGACAAGCAGTCTCTTTACATTGATCGGGGCATTCCTCATGATTTACAGAGTTCAGGTTTCATATAACATGCACACAGGTACAGTCATTTCAGGCAGGATGACAGTACCAAGGTTCCAGGGCCTCACTCCCCATGGCTGACCCACAAAAGGGAATATTCTGGTCCTTGCCAAAGGCTGAAACTGAAAAGTGAAACAAAGACAGCATAATACAATACCAGCTCTTTATATATATATATATATATATATATATGTATTTTTTGAAGGTTTTACCCCTCGTTTTTCTCCCACCCCATCTCTGGCACGCATGTGAATTGTGGAGGCACGCACATCCTGTGCATCAACACACCCTCCCTTTGTGTCACCCCCTCCGCCTGCGCCGACACTGGAGCTCCACCCGGTGGCAGCGGAACTATGGGAGGGTGACCATCTCCCCCAAGAGAGGAGAGTTGCTGTAAGGCTGCTCGATCCTGCTCCTCCCTCCCCCTGTACCGGTGCCCCGATGACCTGAGGTTGTTCCCGAGCCCGGGTCACTGGTATAACGCAAGGTAAGGCGTCTAGCACCTCAGCCCTCTGTGCTACTGGGCTGGCCAATACAATACCTGTTGTAAGTGGAAAACACCCTCAAAAGAGCTGCTCCTTCGACCATTAAGTGGTTTGCCTTCTGAGATGCTGAAACACTGCAGCTGCCCTTCCAGGACGTTATAGGTGCTCACCTTCTGTGACACTGAAATACTTACTGTAGCTCCCATTCTGGAACAATGAAACACTATAGCTCCCTTTCTGGGATGTCTGAATGTAGGTACTCTCCTTTTGGGATGCTGAAATACAGTAGCTCACCTTCTGGGATGCTGAAAACTATCACTGACCACGGTTATGGGGGTGAGGGAGCAAGCACCACAAATTCAGGAGTGGCAGCCTCACTCTCTACAGACTTCAACTTACTCTTGGAAATGAGTGAAATCCTAGAATTAGGAAAAAGTCTGCTTATAAATTTGGGGGACAAAGTCACCTGAACAATTACCAACATATTTTAGTATTATGCATATTTAACAAAAATACACCACCACACCCTCTTATTTATTCTCATAAACAAACTGCTTTTTGCTGAGCAGACTGGCTTTAGACTTTAACTTCTACTATCACCATCCTGCTAAAAGTGACCAATGGCATTGCTGTGTCACTTGACTCAGGCTGGCCGATGGATACCATCTTTATTGACCTTATGGAAGAGTTTGCTTGTATGAAGCATGCTCTCCTGTTAATAGAAACCATTAATAGAACCAGTCACACCCCTGCCTTCTGCACTGTTTAAACTGGCTCTCTCCATCTTCATTGGGAAGCTGTTACTTTGCTGCAGCCAGAGGCTTTATTGGGGCTCTGTCTGTCCCCCGTGTTTGTGCTGTTGCTCTTTCTCATTGCTTTTTGGGCTTTCTGTTTGGTTTATAACTTTAGTGACTTTCTAGGTTAATATTACAACTTTCTGCCTCTCCTGGCTGTAGCACTGAGCTTCCTTCTTTTCTTTAAGTCAGTCAGTCAGTCAGCCATGCTGCATTCATGACCTCATGTAACTCATGTGTTTACTTATTCAATTTTGGTTTTTGGTGTGCTTACTAGTTATGTCCTAACTATGTCCTTCTGTGTATTTCACTTGTGTTCTCAATCTGTTCTACCTACTGTTCATACTAAACCTCTTGCCAGCCTAACTCTCAGTCCCACTGCTTTCCTCCTAATTAATTTCCCCTGTTATCCTAGTCAGGCAGTTGCTGCCACTCCTATTCAGTGAGTCATTTCAGTCAGCCAGCCTTACTCAGTCAGTGCATTCAGAATTACGACTCCAGGTATACTGTAATACAGCTTCCAGCTTTTCCTGCTTGTGGCTGAGTTTTACCTATGATTTTGGCCTTTGATATGCATTCTTATTTTCAGTACCTTTTCATTCATTTCACTAGTCTCGGTCAATAACAGTTGTTCCTTCCAGAAGTCATCATTCAGCCAGTCAATGTCTGCCTCCATACTGGCAAGGTTTTATAAACGCATTTATAGTGGCCATCATTATATTCACTGAATCTTACCTTTAGAGCCTGCCCTACAGTTAGTCATGATAACGTTCTCTTCTTGAAGTCCGCATCTTGAACGTAAGTCCCTCATGTCAGGTAGGGCACTTTCTCTGCAGGCTTGTCTCCTGTGACACCGCCTGGCATTTCCACTGGATAGTAAGGTCCAGTGCTCCAGGGGACGCTTTAGCCATGCAGACCCTCATTCGGTGGCACCTCTTGATGTAGCATTTAAAACTTTAGCAGCTAGAGGGTGGAGCCCTTTGCCTACATGGGATCCTTTAGCTGTGCAGATCATCTATTCTACCTGGCTCTGCCTAATGTCCACCTTGTCTTATTCCATATCCCCTTCCTTTAGTTTCTAGTTGAAATTAGCCTCGTAATGGTCTTGAGGCTGGGTGCTAGCCTTTCAGCAACCACGTCTCTCCGTATTCCACACTTTGAGGGGTGGGCCTCCTTTATGAGGAAACTTCCTTTGGCTACATACATCAACTTGCAAAACCCTACAACTTTGTCACATTAGAGTGACAGAGCTAGAGTCATCCCTCCAATACTCCCCCTGAATTGAATTCCAAATTAGTAAAGCTGAGCTGTCATATTAATAATTACCCTTGCTAGGTGGGATGGTGGCCGAGGTCATGGATCCGCAGATATTTCCTCCACGTGTTTTTTTCTCTCCTGAGTGCCAAGGGCCATAATGTATTGTGTAGATTTAATCATAGCATTGTCATTTACCTTAGTAGTAGGATTTCTGCTGTGAATTGGGGTTGGATGGTGGCTCACTTTTATTACCCTACAGTCCCGCATTTACCCTTCTCCTTCTGGAAGTTAAGCCTTAGTCTGCTATCAGCTGTCACCAGCTATCAGCTGACTATGTCATTAATCCAATTAATCTGTTTTGTAGTACTTGCTTTGCAGGTCTTTGGGACTCCTTCCTAAGGTACATTTAGGCTAAAGGAATTATGTTATTCTGGCACCTCTAGGGATGGAACCCTCCTTGAGAGGGTTTCTCTGCCTTCACAGTACCCCAATAGGGGTTTAGTCCAATAGGGGACAGAAAGTGTGAATGGCCAAAGCATCCATGTATAACAGTTACACAGCTCAATAATACAGCCAGCCTCCTGACTATCAACAATGTTACACAGGCATAACTCCTCACTTTGGTTGCATATTCTTATTGAACAAAAAGCTATTAATGAAGTAATTCTTACTTTGTTAGACTATGCTAATGTCATATACAAGAAGGCAAATATATAGTAGCACAGAATTTGTCGGCAGATAAGGATTACTTGCAAGAGCATAGGAATGCATACACTATGTAAGCCATGGTGTACCCATTTTACTTTTGAGGGGCAACATTTTTCCCTACCACAAGGGAAACATTTGCTTCACTTTCTGGTATCATGAGTTTGTGCTCTATATAGGCAGCCCACGCTGTAAATGCATATAACTGGCTGCTGTATTTATTTTTTCCATACTTTGCTCAGAATTGGGGATTTATTTATTTTATTTATTTATTTAGAATTTGGTAATCAGGAAAGGCACACTGAGCCAAGGCTCATTTCTGGGTGCGACCCGGGGCAATGGGTAAGGTAAGATATACATAAGATACCTGTACATGTGATACATGAGATACATTTGACACAGGGAAACATCATAATTTACAAAGGTTCAGGGGTGAAGACACAGCAGTTTACAGTTATAGCCAATGCATAATTTACTAACGGTACAGGTCACATTAGTTTACCGTGATGCAGGAATGGAATCAGCAGCAATTATGATACTAAATAAATAAGAGCAGGAGTTGGCATGAGTCAAGAGCAGGCTGTTGGGGTTAGAGTGAGGGAGGGATAGGAGCCAGAGTTACAACAGTTGAGCAACAAACATGGTCATGTGTTAATCTCAGGGCAACAAACAGAGTGATTTGGGGCAACAAGTAAAGCCATGGTGCACAGACTTTGTTTTCATAGCTACGCCACTAAGATTTACTTGTCCCACCCAATCTGTCCATTTGGTCCCTGCCAATGTACTGTAACCACAGACCCTACCTGATCTCTTGCTACTCACCCTCTCTGCTTTCCTACCAAGATTATTTTGTGTTTATGCCATGCATGCTTGAAGCCCACCACTGTTTTGCCTCCACTTTCTGTGCTAGAAGACTGTTCCAGGTGTCCACCACTCTTTCAGAGAAAAAGTATGTCCTCACATCCCTCCTAAATTCCCCCTCCCAGATTCATTGCATGTTCTGTGGTTCTTGCACACATTCTTTTCTAAACAATACTCCCCATATGTACCTTATTCACCCTCATGAGATACTTATAGGTCTATATCATGCCCCCCCTTTTCTTCTCTTCTAAACAATACTCCCCATCTGTACCTTATTCACACTCATGAGGCAATTATAGGTCTCTATCATGTTCTCCCCCCTCTTTCTCTTCTGTTCTAAACAATACTCCCCATATGTACTTTATTCACCCTCATGAGATACTTATAGGTCTCTATCATGTCCCCCCCCTTTCTCTTCTAAACAATACTCCCCATATGTACCTTATTCACCCTCATGAGATACTTATAGGTCTCTATCATGTTCCCCTCTCTTTCTCCTCTCTTCTAAACAATACTCCCCATATGTACCTTATTCACCCTCATGAGGTACTTATAAGTCTCTATCCTGTCCCCCCCCCTTTCTCTTCTCTTCCAGGGTGTACATATTGAGATCCCTCAGTCTCTCCTTATTGGACTTATGATGCAGCCCTCACATCATTTTAGTTGCCCTCCTTTGGACGGCCTCTACCCTGTCTGTGTCCTTCCTGAGATGTGGTCTCCAGAACTGGACAGAGTACTTGTTGGGGGGGGCCGGTTCTCACCAGTGATCAGTACAGCAACAACACCACCTCTCTCCTTCTGTTGCTAATACTACTACATTACATAAACTAGACACTTTGTACAATATCTACAGATTTGTCTAAGGAAATTATCACAACACTTATCACTACAGTCTCCCTACCTAACAGATGGAAATTCCACTTGAATACAATTATTTTTTATTTAAAGTTTTTTAATTAATTTTCTAAAAAATCACTGGCATCCGAGTGCAGTAGTGGGAGGTGCTGTACTGCTGGGGTGTGCTGTCCTTCGGATGAGACATTAAACCGAGGTCCCTTCTGCCCATCCTGGTGTTGTCCCGGTGGGTGTCCAGGGGGAAGTAAAAGAACCCAGGGCACTCTTTGCAAAGAGCAGGGAACATTCCTGGTGTCCTGGCCAACATTCCCTTTCCCATAAATCGGTTCATGCAATTATCCAGGCTGTGTGTGGGTGATGATGTGCGATATGGCAGCCACCACACATTCAGTCACTTCACTACCAGTCTAGCATTGCTTGTAAAGCGCTTTGGGATACTGTGTATGAAAAGTGCTGTATAAATGCTGATTCTTCTTCTTCTTCTAAAATGCAAACAATTACAAAAACAAAGAAATCCTACAAAGTGCCCATGTGTTACACTATATACATAGGGAGAAAAAGAAATACCATGTAAATTGTAATGTATTAGAACATATTACAACATTCTACAATGGAACAGTACATAGATCATGTTATACTTAAACAATAATGCACAACAGGGTGTGGTATATCATGGGATATTGTCACGCCTTGGGTGCATTGTGAGGCACAAGGCCGCAGGCTGAGCATCCCATGCACCCGAGAAGTGTCAATATCCCATGATATGCCACACCCTGGAGTGCATTATTGCTATTATGAACTGGAGCCATATTTGTATTACTAATTATTAAAAAAAAATTGCTTGAAATGTTTTAAGTATACATGTTTAACGAGTAGTGATACATTAAAACAAACTAGTCCTTTGCTTTGTTTGGGAGGCAGATGGCACTGTTGTAATGCATGTGTAGCAGTTTAACAGGCTGACTGTTTGTGTACTGCCGAGACTTTCTTTCTCTAACAAAAAACAAAATAACAACAACAAAAGTTGTTCTGGCCTGTTCCAGTGATGAGAATGTTCCCAGTGGAAAGAGGAAGTTAAAAATAGTGGCAGGTATTTTAATGAAGGTAAGGCACCAGCAGAGTTTAGCTCATTTCTGTGTGAGCAGCCAGCGGGTGTTAGGAGGTATATGATTGTCCGCTGTTGTTGCAGTAGTGCCAGCCTTAGTATGCAGCCCACACTGTAGTTTCTCTGTTTTTCGGTCTCTTTAGAGGCTTTTTTCGGGGGACTGTGTCAGTGCAGAAGGCCCATTATAGTTGCTGCCCAGCTGCTGATTTAATTTGCTGTGCTGGCGGTTTGTTTAATTTTAACATAGGGGAGTCTTGAGGAGTGATGCTGCGATTGGTGGTGTTCACTAGTTGAAGTGGGTGATGGTATTTTAAAAGCAATCCTGCGTTCCAACAGGCATGAGAATTAATTTAGGACTTAAAAATAGATGTTAGATAGTAATCTTTAGTGCTACTGTGTGCAGTAAATGGGCGGCTGAGCGCGTGCCTCTGAAAAGAGAGAGCTAGAGATGATAAAACCACAAGCAGCAGCTGTTTCATTTAAAAGAAGCTTTGTTTAAAAAAAAATAGTGGATTGGGTTGTGGCAGTACATTTCGGTACTCTGACTGAGGCTGCAAAAAAATACATTGGTTGGTACCATGAGGGTCATTTGTGGTAAACTGAAGAAGAAACAACAAACAGATGTGTTTTTTTTTTGTTTGTTTTGAACAGGTGCTCGACCCTCATTCCACCCTGCAGCTTGCATTCTGCTGTCTTTTGTGAAGTGGAGTGAGGGACCTGGGGAAGGTTGCGATCTGAGGAATTTCTTTTTAGTGAGGAAGCTGGTGGTTGGAGGTTTTTTGAAGCCATGAGTATGTAGTGGGATATAATCACAGCTTTAAATACCCGCTAGCCAATCAGCTTCCTCAAATTTTTTCAACCAGTTCATAACATAATTTAATTCAGTAATAATGGAGATAGTATTTGCTGAATTTTAAACCAACTGTTTAATAATGAGGCTCAATGAAATCCCTTAACAACTTTTCAATATTTAGATGTTGTACTTAATTAGCTTGCCACTTTTATATGGGAAATACTGACAGATTTTCTGTATTTCAGTATTTAAGAATGATACCCTTAGTGCAAATAGAGGCTAATGCAAGGATGGCCTCCTGCTCTGTTGTTAATTTTAATGTGGCATACTCATTAAATGTTAATGTCTGTGTGTGTGTATATATATATTTTTTTTTTTTTTTGCTATGACTTTTATAATTTAATCTTTAATCTTCTGCCTCTATGACTGAATGAAAGCACATTCCCACAGCTGGTGATATAGAGTGGCAACCATTCCACACCCATGTCAACATCTGGGACTTTGTTTAACACAGATTTAAAAAAAAAATTGATTGTGGGTATAATAAACTTTAAAAATAATTTTGAATTGAATAGACTTTTTCTTAGCGTACTTATATCTTTTGTTGGCCCCACTCCAAACTCCTAACCATAGCCTAAAATAAAAATTCTAGCTTCTTTTTCCCATTTATTTTTTATATCTAGCTTTAATTTATTTATCTTTATTATTTTCAACTATATCAATGTCATTTTTGCTCAGAATGTTTGTTGAAAAATGTTTCAACAATTCCACTTGAATACATTAATATATAAGTTTGTAAATAACCAAATCCCTGAAAACCAGTGTCAGCTCCTGACCAACTTATCTTGTGTTTATAAACTGCGATCACGAGTGAAAGAACTGCTCAACATTCCTGTACAGTACAAGTCACTGACAACAGGGTATTCTTGCATGCTGCTTCAGTCACACAGAATTCTTTGCCAGATGCTGTGAAAGGTGCATCTTACCTCTTTCTTTTCAGATCTATGCTGCATGGTTTAATAAATACACAGTGCAATTGTACATGATAAGCACTTGCTGCTAATTAAAGAATATTGTTCATTTATACTATCTTATTGTATATACTTATATCGTGATGACTGACTAAACTTTAATGTAGAATCCTATGCAGCCATTTGTGTGTAATGCTGCTTCTACTGCTGCTCTTGCTCTTATTCTTATATATGTAGCCTTGTTGAAAATGAGGTAATACGTTAAAATATAGGCTATCACAGCTAGATATATACAGAACATACAATGTACACACTTTATTCAAACAAGAATATCCATCTGAAATTATTGTACTTCTTCAAAGGAGAAAAATTGCTAAATACAAAAGTAATACAATCTGACAAGTTCACATCAGAGATTTACAATTACATGCTAAACAACAAAACTGAACAGGAGTTCACTGTAAGGCGCACAAGGAGTACTGAACTATGACTGGAGGTAACAGAGATGAATAGGGGACCTGATTTGTTGTACATTAGGATTTGATTTATTTGATAAAGCAGAAAACGGAACTGGGTCATGAGTCCCCTTTGCAGCTAGGCCTGGTAAACGACAGAATGATACAGAATACCATATGATACTTATAATACATTAAAACTATACCAAAATGACTTACAAAATAATATAATCTATACAGTTTGATAACAGTAACAGACTTTTCTGACATAAGGATATGTAATTATGTTTAAAAGCCATAATGCTATAATTAAAGCAGTCAGGAAGATCAAGATTGTTATAGAGAAGGACACATTTATTTATTTATTTAAATTTGTTAATTGGATTGGGACACTGAACCAAAGGTCCTTTTTCAGGTTTGTAATGAAGATACAATACAAAGAATAGATAAACAAAATAATACGCAAAAATCACTAGTTAATTAAAACAGTTACAAATGTCCTGATCCAGCAGAAATAGTTGATAATTAGATTTAAAAATATGGAAAGAATCTGCAGAATGAAGTGCTTCAGATGAGTCATTCTAATAGAAAGGTGCTGATATGGAAAAGTCCCGAGACCCAGCCTTAGATTTATAGGAAATAGTCTTAAGCACAATACCTTTTGCTGACCTTAGGTTAGAGTAAACGGATCTAATGGAAACTAGATCAGACAAAGGCAATGAAATATGCAGAAAAACAGACTTAAAAACCATACACCCCAAAAATATTCAATCTGGGCATTTGGTGGTAACTATCCTAACTGGAAGTACAAATCACAATGATGAGTTTGGACAGGGGTAGACAGAATCAAGTGGCAAATATTGTTATATGTAACAGAAAGAATATTATGCTTCTTATAACCCAAGTGTATACTGTATATATGGAACTCAAGCATTAATGAAATGCAGTTTTAAATACTGAAAATATTTTACAGTATGTATCACCTGCCAAATATAACACACTGTATTATACTGTAATCAGAAGCAAAAGAAATGTGTATAAACGTGAAGTTGAGATGCCAGTCTTGACTCGGTGCATAAAGGCCTGCAGCAAAATGCAACTGTATTGGGATACAATAGTATATGTGACAGTAAAGTACAAATTCACGGGTACAAATCATCTGATGGTAATGTGACAAGTGGGGGTACCACAGGACTTGGTGCTCAGACTGCTCCTGTTTCAATATAGACTGGGAATGTCCAGTGACATTGCAGGCTGGTGTTTGAATTACCTCTGAGGAGGAACACAAAGACCAACAAGCATTTGTCAATGCCGAATGTTTGCTTGCTGTTATTGGCATTGGTAGTGCAGGAGTTAGAGAGATGCATAGTAGGAATGGCAGTGAAGTAGTGAACTAGCACCAACCCCCACCCCTACCCTGCAGAGACTGACAGGCAGGGCTGCAGCTATGAATTTTGGGACCCTGAACAAGTCACTTGAAATGGGCCCCTGTTTCTCAAACCAGTTAATGCCAGGGGTAATGCCAGCTCCTCAGGTGGGCCAATCCTGAGCTCAGAGCCCTGGACAACATCCCCACTTATCCCCCTATTACTGCGGCCCTGCTGATGGGCATTGGGGTGTGCCATTGGGTTGGCCATAATGTTCATGCCATTCCACCTCAACCCACCCTGTAAACAGTGACAGGTGTCATGATGTGCCTTGGGGTCTTTGGCTCTTACACTCACCCCATTCCATAAGGAAATAAGGTGAGATTAGCACAGTACAGGAGAATGGGGTGAATGTTAGGGCCAAAGACCCCAAGGCACACCTCAATACTGGTCAGTGGCTGCAGGGTGGGGGGTGGAATGGTGTGAGCATTATGTCTGAGAACCCCAAGCCACACCTTTGATGCCTGTCAGTCTGTACAGGGTGGAACGTTAATAGCTGGAAACCCTAACACCCCAGGCATTTGTTGGTATTTTCGTTCAAAATTTTCAACATAGGCTTTTTGGGAAATCCCCTCATGAACAGTGGCACAGAAATTTCATTAATCTGTTCCAAAGCTTGAATTCGCACAGTGACTGCACCATTCTGCGCCACAGATATAAAAACACTTTGTGGGTAGGATGCAAAAAATGACAACTGTACTTTTCATAAGGAGGTGTGCAAAATGGGCTATGCTGCAAATTTTGAGTGGAAATATTACAAATTTGTAAAGTTATGAGTGTGCATGGAAATGCTCGTAACATAGTCATTTTATGGACTTTTGCGATCAAATTTTCAACACAGGCATTTTAGGACCTCTGCTCATGAACAGTGTCACTGTGATTTTCTGAATCTGTCCCGAACACTGATTTCCCACAGCAACCGTGCTATTCTGTGCCGGAAGTGCGAAAACACATTTTGGCCAGGATGTGAAAAATGACAGCTGTATTATTCATAAGGAGGTGTGAAAAAATGCCAATGTTGAAAATCTGGAGTGAAAATATTACAAATTCGCAAAGTTATGAGTGTGCGTGGAAACTGCATGTTGCACACTCATAACTTAGTCATTTGTTGGAATATTTTCACCAAATTTGCAACATAGGCTTTATGAGAGCCCACCTCATGAACAGTGACACTGTCGTTTTGTTAATCAGTCCCAAAAGGTGATTCTGTGCAGTGACTGTGAAATCACCTTTTGGGACCGAATAATGCCATTACAGTGACTGAATTCATAAGGAGGGGTCCCAAGAACCCCATGTGGAAAATTTAGTGCCAGAAGTTGAAAACATGGCTGAGATATTCACATAAGTTGAAAAAAAAAAACATTATGCCATTATACAGTTTACCAGCATTTCTTCAGTTCGGGGTCGGCTTTAAAAAGTGCAGACGTGTTCCTGGTCCACAGAAGATCATCATGCCAGAATCCAGAGGTAAGTATGGGGTGAGGGGGGTGTGTCGGGAGGTGGGGTGCACAAAGTGTGTGTGGGTTGGGGGAGGGGGCAAGGGATTCAACGAGGGATCGTTTTCTTTTTTAACAGGAATTTAAAAAAAAAAGGTGCCATGGGATGCTTTTGGCTCACTGGGGTAGGCTCCCAGCTTGCCACCTAGATGTTTGTTGTGGGGGAGTGGAGCCAATGGGAATTGGGCACCCTCATTGGCCATACAGTGTGCTGGGGGGGCAGTACATGAGCATGCTGGGGTGGGCTCCTAGCATGCTACCTGGATGTTTGTTGGGGGGGCTGGATTCGATGGGGACTGGGTACCCCTGTCGGCCATACAGTGTGCTTGAGGGGGAGTGTGCATGAGCCAAAGGGGTTTGGGCACCCCCTCAGCAGTCAACAAATAAGGGGGAGGCACATCATGCTGATGGGGATTGGGCTACCCCGTCAGCAAATGAACTGGGGAGGGGGCATGCTGACAGAGGGATTGGGCACCCCTATCAGCTTTAACATGGACTGGGAGATGTGCCGGCTGTCTGTCTGTTGGCTTCGTGGGGACTGTAAGAGGCTGATGGAGAAGCCACTGCCATGTTTCTCTGAAATGGGACACCAGACAATGCAGTTGTAATTGGCTGCTGCAGTCAGGGACTGCCCCCCCCCCCCAAACACAGCTGATTGTTTAATGATGGGGCACTCCCTGATTGCAGCAGCTAGTTTCTTTTAAGGTTGTGGCAAGCTACAGTACTGCTGCCATGGACAGCGTGATTTTCTATTGATGCCACACAGACCAGCCCCAAAATGGGCTGCTGACATTGGCAACAACACTGCCGTGCCTCCACAACTTGCTACTGAAGCAAGCTACTGCAATATGTTTCTTGCACATGCATGCAAGCAAACATAAAAATTATGAGTCACCTTTCCTTCCCATCCCCTGTTGCACTGAGTGTTCTTTAGGCATCAGTCCTGGGTCCCCTTTCATTTAATCTATTCTTGAGTACGCTACCCACCATTTGTAATAATGCTAAGATTTTTTTTATCCTGACGATGCAATGATCCTCACGAGTGGGTCCAGCCTGTCTGTCTTGAGGGAACTATTATCACTTGACTTTGCACATTTGCAAAACTGGTTTCTTCAAAACAAATTGGCTTTGAATGCTAAATAAAAAAACAAGTCAATGGTTTTCTATAATTACAGAAAGAGGCTGCCTGTTTACGCAGTCATAGAAATTGAGCAAGAAAAGTAATTTAAATACCTTAGCCTCACCTGGGCAGCTCCTTCTCCTGTGAACTGCATATAAACAGTTCATCAAAGATTGGGAGCTTTATACAGGTTGAAGTCATTATTTACCTCTTCAACTAGGATGTTACTGGCACAGATATTTCCCCTCCTGGTAGTTAACTATGGCATCCTGTCATTACTTGGCTGGAGAGGGATTGCTGTCTAGGGTGAGTACTCGTTACAATCAGGGGCAAGAATGCACCTCTCTGCAATTGTGCAACCTAGGAGACTGGCTACTGTCTAGACAGTTTAAATGTGCTGTGTTAGCATTACTTGTTTCCACTATGCGATATTAGCACCAATGTTTCCATGTCTTCTACGCCAGTTTTTAAAACTTAATTGTTTAACTCATGCTATTGTACCACTTTATTAACACTGTATCCTAACTTTTACTTTTGCTGTAACTGTACTTTCTGTTATTTTTACAAAATGTCTTCCCATTTTTTATAAGGTGATCAGGGATCCGGCAACTAGGCTTCAATGCCAAGGAGTGATGACATCTAGTGACTTAAAGCACTCCATGCAGTGCAAGAAGGCAGTTGCACAAGCAAACAGGATGTTGGGCTGCATAGCCAGGCGATCAGCAGTAGGTGACAGGAGGTGGTTCTGCTCTTGTACAGGTTACTGGTGAGGCTGCATCTGGAATATGCAGTACAGTTTTGGAGCCCTCACTTTAGAAAGGATATCAACCTAGTGGAGATGGTCCAGAGGAGGGCTACTAAGATGATTGCCGGGCAGCAGGGTAGATTGTATGAGGAGAGACTGGGGGCCCTGAACATGTACTTTTTGGAGGACAGAAGGGAGAGGGAAGACATGATAGAGACCTTCAAGTACATGAAAGGATTTAATAGGTAAACAAGGAAGGTCTATTCAGGGAAAGCTGCATCAAAACCACAAGGGGGCACAGTCTTAAGCTGGGGTGGGAGTGTTTAGGAGGGAGATTAGGAGACCCTTCTTCACAGAAAGGGTGGTGACCAAGTGGAACACACTGCCAGAAGAGGTGATCTCAGCAAGGATGATGGGCAGCTTCAAGGAGGTCTGGGATAGATACAGAGGGAGGATTAAGAACAGGGGAAGGGAAGAGGATAGGGCTGAAATAGTCAAGGAGGTGGGGGCAGGGACATCAGCCTGAGCAAGTGTGAAGATCCCTGCACAATGAGCAGACTTGACAGACCAGAAGGTCTAATTCTGCTGGCTACTTTGTATGTTCATATAACCACGTACCACCCATATTCTTTGCCTATCTAGGCTTTGGTCATTCCTGAAAAAGGACCCTCGGATCTGTGTACTTACCTAGTCAACAAATAAACACATTAATCAGTAAATAAATCAACAAATCATGTCCCATTTTTTCCCCTTCCCAGGACCAACTGTGTACCTGCAAGAGAGTTACTTGCAGCTCAGTGTGTCTTCCTGTCCAAACATTTAAACAGATATTTTTAATATTAATTAGCTGGGCCCAGCTTCATACCAGTTTTACAGATGAAAGGAAGAAGCAGAATGCAACCAAGTTACTTACTCAAAGCCACACAGTGAGCCAGTAACTGGTGGTGAGTACTGAAACTGTGACATCCTGTTTCACAGTTAAAGAGCCATTGATGCCATTGGGACAACTTTGAAAAATATAATAGACACAGTTCAGTTTGTATTTCATTTTCCCCTATCATTCTCATATTTATTTTGTCAGTCATAAGGACATTTCCATGAAAACAGAATCTTCGTCTTCTCTGATCCTTCTGCTTGGTGATATCTGATATCAGAATTTAATTAATAGTATACAGTCTGTTGCTGTGAAGGTAATTATGATTTCACAAAACAGGAGATTATATTATTAGGTACAGACATGCAGCCAGAGCAGATACAATCTGGGAGGTCCCTGATCTTGTTTTCAGTTCATCGCTGGTGAAACCCCACCATCCGGTTGTGGAATCCACATCTCCAGAAAGACATAGACAGTGCATGGTCTGCATAAGAAGCCCTGTGAGGAGAGACTAAAGGGCTTTAATATGCACATCCTGGAAGAGAGATGGGAGGGGATATATGATAGAGACCTTTAAATACTTCATGGGAGTAAACAAATTACAAGAGGGGAGTATTTTTCAGAAAAGAAAATGCCCAAAGACAAGAAGACATGCAGTGAAGCTGGAGGGGGGTAAATTCAGGAGAGATGTGAGGAATTACTTCTTCACAGAAAGAGTGGTGAATGCCTGGAACATTCTTCCAGTGGAAGTGGGAGAATATAGTGGTGGGGTTCAAGAATGCATGGGATAGGCATAAGGGAATTTTAGTGGAAATTGGGTGGGTGGGGGAGTGGATATCAAGTAGGGTCAGCATTGACACTATAGAAAGTGGAAACAAGCATTTGTCAATGCCGAATGTTGTCTCACTGGCATTGGCATTGGTAGTGCAGGAGTTAGAGACACGTAATAGGAATGGCAGTGAAGTACTGAACTGAAGCCAACGCCACCCTCACCCTGCAGAGACAGACAGGCATTGGGGTGTGCCTTTGGGTTGTCAGCTATAATGCTGATGCCATTCTACCTCACCTTACCCTGCAGACACTGACAAGTGTTGTGGTGTGCTTTTGGGGTCATTGGGCCTTATATCACACCATTCCATAAGGACATACTTGAAGTGAAGTAGTATAGGAGAATGGGTGAACTTCAGGGCTGAACATTCCATAGCAGATCTCATGCCTGTCAGTGGCTGCAGGGTGGGGGTTGGGGTTGGAGGTGGAATGGTGTGAACATTACAGTCAAGGATCCCAAGTCACACCCCTGATGCCTGTCAGTCTCTACATTATGGGGAGTTACAGTTGGAAACCCTAATGCCATAGGCGTGTGTTGGTATTTTCACTCCAAATTTTCAACATAGGCTTTTTGTGACCCCACTTCATGAAGAGTGGCACTATCAGTTTGTTAGCTGAAAGGTAGCTTTGCACAGCGGCTATGCCATTTGGTGACACAGAGATGTAAACACATTTTGGGCAGTATGTGAAAAATGACAACTGTATTATTCGTGAGGGGGTGTAAAAAAATTGCAACGTTGAAAATGTCGAGTGAAAATATTAAAAATTGGTGAAGTTATGAGCATGCATAGAGAGTATGCAACACACAACTGTAACCCAATTATTTGGGGGAGTTTTTTAACCACATTTTAAAAATAGGCATTTTGGGACCTCCGCTCATGAACAGTGGCATTGTAATTTTGTTAATTTGTCCCAAAAGTTGATTTGCCACAGTGACCACACCATTGTGTGCCATAGGTGCGAAAACACATTTCGGCCAGGATATGTAAAATGACAGCTATACTGTTCATGAGGAGGTTTGGAAAAATGCCTATTTTGAAAATCTGAAGTGAAAATATTACAAATTCACGAAGTTACCAGCGTGCGTGGAAACTGCGCAACACACACTAGTAAAACAGTTATTTTTTTGATTGTTTACCACCAAATTTGCAACATAGGCTTTTTGAGAGCCCCCCTCACGAACAGTGGCACTGTCATTTTGTTACTCGGTCCCAAAAGGTGATTCCACGTAGTGACCGCAAAATCACCTTTTAGGACCGAATAACACCATGACAGTGACTGAATTCATGAGGAGGGGTGCCAATAACCCCATGTTGAAAATTTGGTGTAAAAATTCTCCAAAATGCCCGAGATATGCACCAAAGTTGAAAAAACCTATTTATGCCATTATACAGCTTACCGGCATTTCTTCAGTTCGCGGTTGGCTTTGAAGAGTGCAGATGTGTTCCCGGTCCACCGAAGATCATCGTGCCAGACTCTGGAGGTAAGTATGGGGCTAGGGGGGTGTGGGGAGGCAGGGTGCACAGTTGGTGGAGCACGTGTTGTGGGAGGGCAGGTAGACCACGAGGAGCACTGTTTCTTTTACAGGGTTATAAAATAAAAGGAACATCGAGGATGGTTTTGTTTTTCAGGAATTTGGCATGCTGGGTGGGCCCCAGGTACACCTAAGTTTTTTTTTGGGGGGAATGCCAGGCTAACGAGATTGGGCAACCCTCACGACACATACCGAAGGGGGGGGACAAGAGCTGAGGGAGATTGGGCACCCCTCAGCACAGAACAACAGCGGGGGTGACATTATGCTGATGGGGAGTGGGCTCCCCACTGGCAAGCAAGCGGGAAGGGATTAAAGCCAATGGGGATTGGGCCCCCCCATCGGCAAGGAAAGACTGTTGGGGAGCGCATGATGCTGAAGGGGATTGGGCACCCCCTCAGCATACTTTGTAAATAGGATGGGGTGATTATGCTGATGGGAGTGGGCTCCCCGTCAGCTAAAGAAGTACGTCGGGGAACTCTGCAGGCGCTGTCACCAGGCATGTCAGGAAGGCGTGTTATTGTGCCGCTGCATGATTGCAGTGGACCTTTTGTTAGATCTGGTGGCCACTTGACGTGTGCCTGGTGTCAGTGCCTGCAGCTGCCTCATTGAGGAATGAGGGACGCACCTACTGAAGCATGCCCTGTATTCACCCAACAGTGACCGCGCCTCCAAATCTGATACTATCATGTGCAAGCCAACATAAAAATGGACAGGCTGGGTGGATCAAGTGGTCCTTATCTGTCCTCAAATTCTGTGTTTCTATGTTTCATCCAATGGTACTTGGTAGTAAAGAAAAAGGGAAAAGAATTACAGAACTTATATGAAACATAAAATGAATTGTGTCTATACTTTACATTTTTTCAAAGTTCTCCCAACTGTATAAGAAGCTCTTTATGTACAGTACTCTGATCTGCAGACCACGGTACCTTCCAAAGTATGTTCTCTTTTTTTTTACTCTTTTGGTATGGTGAGGTATTGTAGGAGCTATCCTAAAACTAGACCGTTGTTCGAGAGGTAGTCTTACTTGTGCTTTTTTAAAATGTTCATCTTTTATTCTGGTGTCATACTTTGCGTGCTATATGTAGCTTTATTTTTCCTATATGAACTTTAAGCAGGATTTGTGTCCAGTGATCATACAGGATAATCCATCAATCAATGAAAAGCAAATCTGAACTGTGAATGGGGAGGAGAATATCTGTTTAAGGTTAAAAGAAAGGAAAGTGTGTTACGCCAATTGGATTCTCCCCATTTATAGAATATGACTCACAACTGTGCTTGTCATGCTTTTTCTGCTCTCTCTATGCTACAGTAATTTAGACGAATGCTTCCCCCACACCAGGTTTTAAGTGGCTATTTTTCACAAGTCAGAAGTGAAACCATTTATGTACATCCATAAAAGGCAAATATCTATAAATATGGTAGTGTAAGCCCAGTCTCTCCTATGTGTCAGGTGAGGGTTTCCAGGGCCGGGGTGTTTGGTTATGTTAAGTCCACTCAGTTTTACAGATGAGGTTGTAGACTGTGAGCAGCAGGGTACCCTGTGTGGTAAATCACTTAACACGGTTATAGCTTCTCTGCAGCTAGCCATCCTCTCTGATTCAGCAGGGTGCCAGCACCTTGTCCCAAAGATGAAATGTTGACATTTCTCTGACAAAAACACATATACAGCATCAGTGTTTACTTGGTGCAGTAACGACCTCAGGCAAACCTAGCAGCCCCTCCATGGTACAAGCAGAGCACAGCAAGGTGTGTACGATTATAGAGCAGTGTCCGGTTTCACAGAGTAAGTGGCTGCACATTCTCAGACAGAAGGACCGCAATCACATTTACAAGAATGGTTCCTTGCAGGCAGAAAGTCATGAGCATCGAAGTACAATGTATGATTTGTGCTTAGCATGTCCACTGGATGAGAAGTTGCTGTGAATTGATAGACAGTGGATTGTGCGAAGTCCAGATGACATTCAGTTTGTATCAGCAGCCCATCGTCAGCGTCCTACCTAATGGGTAAGTACCACACGTGGCCATACACAAATGCAGCAACAGTGCTTTTACTCAAGTTCCTGGTGAATTCACAAATGCCAAGAACGAATCCTGTCATGTAAAGTTAAGCATTCATGTTAACTTATCGCAGGACCACAATTCCGGAACAATCATTTTAGGTTTAATGCCATCCATGCTCATGGGCGGCACAGTTTCAGTGCTCACCAGGCAGCTGCCTGATCACCATCAGAGAGTAACTTGTTGCGGCCAGGGAAGATCTTGACAAATCTATGGACAGTTGGCCAGCATATTTATTTATTTAATTTATTTATTTATTTATTTATTTGTTTGTTTGTTTGCCGAATAGGTGCACTGATCCAAAGGACCATTTTCAGGCATGACCCGGGCCATAAAGATGGCACATAAGTAATGCAGACAATGCAAATTACATAGCTGAGAAATGCAGGAAATAAAACAAAATGGAGATACATTGAATGCAATGAACACAGTAGGATACAGTTAAAGAGCAAGTATACATTGGAACAGAATGGAATACAGACTAGAATGCAAGTAAAGTGCAATAAATATAATACACAGGCAGGCAGTCTTAAGAATGTTCAGCATAGTACAATGGGGCAGTGTGTCCTAGGTATGGGAGGAAAAGGACTCTCATCCATAGGGTCACCTGGCAGAGCAATCACATCTGGATTCAGCCAACAGCCAAGCTTTAAAGTGTGATGTGAAGGTAAGGTGCGAGTCCAGGATATGGAGGGAGGCTGGTAGTTTGTTCCAGAGTGTGGGAGCAGTGAAGGACAAGGCACTGCTACCTAGAGAAGTGGAAATCTTGGAAACTTCTAATGGTGGGACTGAGGATTGCTGGAGGCAGCAGGAAGTGGTTTTGTGCTTGAGCAGGGAAGAGTAAGGGGACAGGTTATTGCTCCTGATGGTGTTATCGATGATACATCCCAGGGCATAGTCATGTCTGGCTTGTAGGGGGAGCCAGCCCAAGAACTGGTACAGGGTGCAATGGTGTGTGAAATAGGGTGTCAGAAGCGCAGACCTACAGATGCTATTGTAACCAGTATTGAGTCTTGCATGCAGAAGGGAGGAAGTATTAGAATATATTGGGGCGCATTAGTCTAACAGAGGGAGGAGGTTGCCTTGGGCAAGCATGCCTCGGGGGTCAGACAATGCTTGAGTTGAAAGTCTGTCCCCAGTTTCTACTTGATGTGCCACACAGTGGTATTGATATGATCTGCAAAACTAGGGAGGGATCTAGAGTGGCACCTAGGTACTTAAAACAGGGTACATTCTGCAGAGGGAGACCATCGGGTCATAGGACAGCTAGAGTGGAATTTGTTTTGGAGAGTTTTAATAAACTGGATTTAGATCCGAGGAGCATGGCTTTAGTTTTGTTTGTGTTTACTAGTAGCCAGGGCTAGAAATAATTTTTTTGAGATGCCAGTCCGAGGGACAGGTGGAATGTAAATGTTGCCTGTCCGGACAAAGTTTTACCTGTCCACATTGTTGTGAGGTGAATTTTAACCTTAAAACATAAAATGGACTGTAAAGTGGAAATAGAGAAAACTGTTGCTTTTGGGGGGTTATTTTTCAAGGTAAAACACTGATTGAGTCTAGTCTATTTCTGAATCAGAACTTGAATCTAGTCTGCAGCCATATGGTCTCACATGAGGTCTTCTCTTTTGTTTTTCAGATTTGAACCATAGTGTTATGGCATCCTGCAGGTCAAATGTAGCAACGCTAGCATCTGACAGCTTGACACACATTAGTTCAGATGTAGTCATAGGAGACAGACAGGACCGCCAGTCAGACTTCACTCTGACCATCAAGCTGAATCCTCTCTCAACTACTGCAGTTTGGGTTGGGATCAGTAGAGCTATTGTGACTAAGACCAGAATTTCAGGGAATCGCTGTTCATGTGCATCATTATGGAGGATTTTTTGCCAGAAATCCAAATAGTGAAATTTCGGAGACAGCTCATTCAGTGATTTTTTCATAAGTGGTTTAAGCTCTAACCATTGCGCTTCAATCAAGCTTACATTATGATTGTGTTTCTTCAGTAGGTCACTGTAGTGCTCTGTGAGGGTTCTGACTTCCTCATTGCCATAAAGGACTAGTTGGTCACTATCTGGTAACTGTAATGGGTTAAATATACTGAATGACCGTAGGACTTTGTCTGTTTTAAAATTGGAAAATCGTGAGTTAATACTTTCAATTGTTGATGAAAGAAGGCTTGTAACATCACACAACACTGCCTGTTTGATTCTATCTATAGAATATCCCCTTTCTAAGTTAAGGAAGATATCAGATCCACGGTACTGAACCGGAGTACTGGCTGAGCCTGTCAGTCGACTTGTGCTAGTGTCACTGTCAGCTGTGTCAGAGTCAGGGAGCAAGAGCAATTCCTTACCGATTTTGTCAAGTTTATCCTGCACAGGGTAGTTCTCTAGCCAGAGCACTGTGCTTTCAACCTTACTAACTATTGTTTCTACTGTTGAGCTGTCTCTCTGTAGAGTTAGACTGAAGGCCATCATGACAGAAAGGTATTCAGCCAGAAACTGAGAAAACAGGACAAATCTCACAGTACTTATTGTTTTGAACAACCCACTGGCCTGATCTTTTGTTTGCCCTGGTGTGGAAGCAATGTGCTGTAAATGTACAACTAAGGCCTTGTAGCTGGACAGAATAACAGACAGAGCCCTTTCTCTGTGTGCAACCCACCGGGTCCCTGACACGTTAATTGGTTTGTGAATGGTGTAGCTCATATTACTGGCTAACTCTTTGAGACCGGCCCAGTTTTTGGGAGACTTATGGTATATTTTATAGATACCCATTAAGACTTCATCTGTTGTTTTCATGTATAGAATAGATGTTGCTGATTGCTTTATAGCAAGCTCCAACTTGTGGGCACTGCACTGAATCCCTAACAAATGAGGTACGTCTTTCAAAATCCTGCCAAACACCCCAGTCACTTTACCCAACATGACGGGTGCCCCATCAGATCCAAAAGCAACAATTTTTCTTTCCAGTCTTTACAGTCCAAGGTGAATTCTAAGGCATCACCTATTGAGTTATAAATGCTTTCACCATTTGGAATAGAGACTGGCTGAAGGGAAACAAATTTGTTAACTGGACGGAAATTTTCCATTGTCCTAATATAGACTGCCTCCTCTTCTATTACTGAGGCATCAGTGCTCGAGTCACATAAGACAGAGATGAAACTGTTACTATTAACCAGTTTTGCATCTTTTATCCTTATTGATTCTGAAATAAAATGTGTGAACGTTGCTGCCTGTTTGTCACTTCTATATCTGACTCCGACATTTGTACCATTTACATGTTGTAGTTCTAAGATGCCAGGGAAATCTGTGAATGGGACGTTCTGAATTAATTAAATAAAGAGTTGTTCTAAACAAATGTTCTACTTGTGTCGCCTCATTTTTTTCCATTTGTATTATTCCTCGTTCTATTGCTAAGTTGGAAGGTTCAGTGTTAGACACAATATTTTTTTCATTGGCTAATTTATGAGGTTTGGAGAGTTCATGAGCACGTACATTTTCAAGTCTTATGCTCTTACAGCCACTCATGAAAGTGTTTGTCTCCCTTAAGTATTTTTTGCAATATGAGCAGGTCATGCCTACATCAGGCTCATATAGTAGCCACTCCCTATTTTTCTTCCAGGTTTCCCAGAACCCCCTTTTTCTTTTTGTCCCACTTTCAACAGTAGTCAGAGTTGCTGGCATATCAGCACTGGCGGTGGCACTGCAAGTTGTCACATCTGTGGCCACAATGGTGGGGGTGAATAGTTGGTGCTACTGAGTCTATCAGTAATGGAGAAGCAATACACATAGAGTGGTGGACCAAGGGGGAGCAGTTGATGTCGCCTACCTTGACTTCAGCAAAGCTTTTGACACTGTTCCACATAGAAGATTGATAAATAAGCTAGGTAGGCTCGGGGTGGGTCAGAAGTTGGTCAACTGGGTGGCAAACTGGTTGACTGGCAGAAAACAGAGAGTGGTGGTAAATGGTATACAGTCAGAAGAGATGCAAGTCACAAGTGGGGTACCTCAGGGATCAGTCCTGGGGCCAGTCCTATTCAACATCTTCATTAGTGACCTGCAGATGGACTAGAGGGTAAGCTTGTCTGTTTGCAGATGACACCAAGATCTGCAACAGAGTAGATGATCCAGATGGAGTGGGCAGAATGAGAAGAGATCTGGATAAACTAGCAGAATGGTCAGAAGAGTGGCAACTGGGATTTAATGCAAAGAAGTGCAAAATCATGCACATAGGGAAGAGAACCCTGAAGCCACTTATAGGCTGGGAGGAGTTGCTAGCAGTCACAAAGGAAGAAAGAGACTTGGGCATCATCATCACTGATGACCTAAAATCATCAAGCAGACCTCTAAAGCAGTAGAGTAGGCTAGGGGTGTTAGGGTGTATTAGTAGGGGTATCACGAGTCGAAGAGGGAGGTAATAATCCTCTGTACAAGACATTGGTTAGGCCCCATCTGAGTACTGCGTGCAGTATTGGAGGCCACACCTTCACAAGGACATTACCAAATTGAGGCAGTCCAGAGAAGGGCAACTAAAATGGTGCAGGGACTGCATCAGAAGACATATGAGGACAGATTAACGGAGCTCAATATGTATACCCTTGAGCAAAGGAGGGAGAGAGGTGATATGATCGAGACATTTAAACACCTTAAGGGCATAAACAAGGTGAAAGAGTCTAACATGTTTAAATATAAGAAAAATAGCAGGACAAGAGGACACAGCATGAGATTAGAGGAGGCCGATTAAGGGGAATGTGAGAAATTCTTTTTCACAGAAAGGGTGGTAGATGCATGGAATGGCTTACCACAAGAAGTGGTGGCTATGAATACAGTGCAGGGCTTCAAACAGGCATGGGATAGGCATAAGGGAGCAATACAAATGACTATGAATAGATAGGTCACTGACAGAGCAAAGGCCGATGGCACATTTATAAGGTAGAAAAAGAAATGGGCAGACTGGATGGGCCTTGCGGTCCTTATCTGCCGTCAACTTCTATGTTTCTATGTTTCTAGAGGAACCAGAGCTTTCTCCTCCCTCTTGGCTTGAAACTGAAGGCTTTCCTATTTTTTTAAAGCCAAACTTTAACAAAGACATTTTTTCCCCTTTTGGTTTACTTAGCTAAGAAATTGAATACTTAACTTAGTAGTACGAATTTAAAGTACAGTAAGCACCTTGGAAGACAGTGGACACTACAGCCTTATCTCTCAAGCAGAAGCACTGGAGGCACTCCTTATACTTTTGATTTAGTATTTCTTTTTTATCCACAAAACAAAACCCCAGAAATCTGAAATATGTGTCCCTGCCTAATCCCTTCTTATAGTTCTTTTCTTTCTTTAATTTTATGTATCTCAATTCAATCCCTCTCCCTCTTTACCAGAAAGCCTACTACACACCAGCCCTCAAGGTATATAGTCCCTCTGATTTAATGAGACTCAGGGCTCTTTCTTGATGTTCCCTCAATTTTTCCCCAAATTCAGACTTAGAATATTTTTCTTTTATATGTTCCCCCTGATTGAGAGATCATTCTTAATTCAGTCCCAGACAGGGCAGGGCACTCTCCCCCCTCCTCAACCAGATGTGGAGAGAACAGCCTGCCTGCCTAATAAATCAGATTTCAAGGCAGCCCTACTCTGTGTTTTTTCATCAACACAACGTTGTTTTTATTAACAGCCCTGCTATTTGTAGGCTTTTCCCCCTTTTATAAGTGTAGAGGTGCAGGTAGTAACTTGTAAGTTCAAGCTCTCAGACTCAGACAGTGCTATTCCCCCTCCTTCGCCCCTCTGCTAACCTGAGCTAATTCTTTTTTGTTGTACAGTGAAGTCGCTTGTGGACAGTACCTGTATCAGGCTTTTTTTTTGCTTGGTAGAATGGCAGTGAATTACAGCGTTGGCTGACCGTGGCTAAACACTTGCTCTGCTCTCCGTCCATTTCCTACAAGATCTGTGGTGAGAATGAGCAGAGCGAGTACTGAAACATCAACCACGCATGTGCAACAGTGATCTGCGCATGCGCGGTTGACGAGAATGCCCGTTGTTGCATCAGCTCTTCCCGCCCGACCACCAGAGCAGAGAGACAGACATCAGGTGACTAAGGCAATGGTAAGTCACCTGACATTGGCATTGATGGGCAGGGCAGGTGGTCGGTCACACTATGCGTGCTGCTTCTCCACGGCTCTGATCTCCACTGGGTCCTAGTGCCCAGCACATCCCCTTGCTGCAAAGACGGAGATTCGGGATTCAGCGCTAGTAAAGCGCTTGCCAGTTAAGCACCTGTCCCAGGGACAGGCATTAGACCATAACCAGCTGTCCCAAGTGAAAACTGGCTGTCCCAGACAGGTGGACAGACGGTTATTTCGAGCCCTGCTAGTAGCCTATTGGTCAGGAACCATTTGTGGGCAGCCCCGTAGTTTTAGGTGAGGGTGGTGGATAGACTAGTTTAAGATTTGTTGCTGTGAAATAATACGAAATCATCTGCATATAGCAAGGCCTTACATGAGAGGCTGTTAGTAGGTAGGAAATGTATAAAAAGGGAAACTAGTAGAGGACCCAGGATGGGGCCCTGTGGAACCCCAGAGGATACTGCCATGGACATGGAGGCAGTAGCCCCAATGCTAACTGTTTAGGATCATCCCAAGAGATAGCTCTGAAACCACGTAGATGTACCTACTGAGCAATCGAAGTTCAGCAGTTTGGCATACATAGATACATAGACAGTGTCGGCAGATAAGGGCCTATGGCCCACCCAGTCTGCCCATTTGAGCTTGTAAGTTCAGTTTATGTTTTCCTAGAAGTCTGTTGCCCCTTACCCCTGACCTCCAGAATTCCTTTATGTCTATCCCATGCATTCTTAAATCTCGTGATTGTTTCAGCCCCCACCACTTCCTCTGGCAGGGTGTTCCACTTGTCCACCACCCGTTCTGTGAAGAAATTCTTCCTCATGTTTCCTCTGAATCGTCCTCCCTCCAACTTCATCCCATGCCCTCTAGTCCTGGAACATCTTTTTCACTTACAAATAGTGTATTCCTGCACCCTGTTCCTCCCTGTGAGATACTTGTATGTCTCTATCATATCCCCTCTCTCCCTCCTCTCCTCCAGGGAGTACATGTTCAGTTCTTTCAACCTGTCTTCATAGGACTTGTGATGCAATCCATGCACCATCTTTGTTGCCCTCCTCTGAACCTTCTCTACCCTGTCTATGTCCTTACATAGGTATGGTCTCCAGAACTGTACACTGTACTCCAGGTGGGGCCTCACTAGTGTCTTGTATAGCAGAATTATGACCTCCCTTTTCCTGCTGGTGATGCCCCTGCCTATACATCCCAGCATCCTATTTGCTTTACCTGCTGCCTTGTCACACTGTTTCCCTACTAGAGGTCATCAGAGATGATAACCCCAAGATTCCTTTCCTGCTTGGTGCATGCTATATCCTCACCCCCCAACTGATATATTGTGCCAGGGTTTTTGTGCCCCATATGCATTATCTTGCACTTCTTTGCATTGCATTTCAACTGCCAAACCCTGACCATTCTTCAAGTTTCTGCAGGTCCTTCTCATTCTGTCTACACCCTCTGGTGTGTCTACTCTGTTACAGAGCTTTGTGTCATCAGCGAACAGTGAAATTCTGCCTTCTAGGTCCTGTGCAATGTCACTGATGAAGATGATGAATAGGACGTCCCAGCACTGATCCCTGTGGTATCCCACTGGTCACTCTTCCCTCTGTGGAGTGACAGCCATTTACCACCACCCTCTTGTGTCTGCCACCCAGCCAGTTACCTACCCACCACACTACTGTCCTGCCTACACCCATATTCCCCAGTTTGTGTAATAGTCTTCTATGTGGCACAGTGTCAAGGCCTTGCTGAAGTCCAGATAGGCCATGTCCACTGACCTCCCAATCCACCTCCCTAGTCACCCAGTCAAAAATTCAATGAGGTTGGTCTGACATGACCTCCCCTGGTGAAACCATGCTGCCTTGGGTCCTGTAGTCCATTGACAACCAGATGTTCCACCAATATCTCCTTCAGTAGTGCTTCCATGATCTTCCCCACTACCGGGTGAGGCTGACTGGTCTGTAGTTCCCTGCTTCCTCTTTGTTCCCGCTTTTGTATAAGGGGACTACATCTGCTGTCCTCCAGTCTTTGGGTACCTCCCCTGTTTCCAGTGATCGGCTGAACAGGATAGCCAGAGGTTCAGCCACCACCTCTCTTAGTTCTTTAAGGACCCTGGGGTGCACCCCATCTGGCCCCATTGCTTTATCATGGAGTAGGTTGTGATCGACCAGGTTGAAGGCCTTAGTCAGGTCTACGAAGACAACACCTGTGGTGTTACCAATATCCATGTTCCTGAAGACATGGTTAGTAAAATGGGCCAGAGCTGATGTAGTACTATGAAATTTCCTCAAACCATGTTGTTGTGGGCAGAGCAGGTTGTATTTGTTTACATGTTCAGACAGCTGGTGATGGACGACCTTTTCAAGGAGTTTGCTTAAATGAGGAAGGATAGAATAGGCCTGTATTTGTCAGGGGACAAGGGGTTATCTGACTTGAAAATGGGGACAACTCTGACATTCTTCCAAATGGCAGACATGGTAAATGTGGACACGGCAAGGTTAAAGGTAGCGGTCAGGGGTTTGAAGATGCAGAGGACGATGAGTTTGGAAAAGCAGGGGTATAGTCTATCATTACCTGGACTGCCTCTGTTAGGGAGGCTTATCAGCAGTTTGAAGGTTTCTTAATGGGAGATTGTTCTAAAATGGAAGAGGGGATTGGAAGTGCCATCTGTAGGAGAGAGCCTGGTCTGGTTTCCTGGGCAGGGAATGGTGGAGGTTGGCAGTTTGTTTAGGTGAGCAGAGAGGTCAGTGAATTTAATATTGAGGTCATGGACGAGAGCAGTGGGGTCTGTTAGGAGGCCTGTGGGGGAGCTGAGGTGTATAACAGGGTGGTGAGTCCATGGATTAATCATGGAACCTATGGTGGACCAGAACTGGTGGGGGTTACTTAGGTTGTCCCTCTGTAGCTTTTTAAAGTAACTCACTTTCAGTGATTTGGTATTTTGCTTACATTGATTGCACAGAATTCTGTAGTTGTTCTATCTAGAGGGCAGGGGAAGGGGTGACTTTGTTAGCAGCCCATCTTTTGCCTCTCTCTTTCATTTGGGAGAGTAGCTCTTTTGTGAGCCAGCAGGTGCTTCCACCTCTCACTCGGTGGGTGGTTAGGGGGAAGTGCCTGTCCTGAATATAGAGGAGAGCTTCTGTGAAGAACCCAACAGCTGAGGCAACATCCTTAAGGGAGTGAAGGGTATGCCAGTTTACTGCCATGACATCCTTGAACAGGCTGGTAGTGTCATGGTGGGAGAAGTTCCTAAAGGTTAAGTATTTTGAGGGGAGTGGGAGCACTTTGTTTTGGTAGACCAAATTATATAGGCGGGGGAGTGATCGCTAATAGAGTCCAATAGGATCCTGGCTTTAACTATCATGTCCTCTCTGTTAGTTGCTACCTAGTCCATTAGGGAGTGATTTTGGGTACAGGTATTGCATCCAGTGGAGATGGTGATGGACTGCGAGAGGTTGTACTGCTTTAGTAAATTGCTGTAGTCCATTTCCTTGAGACTTAGCCAGTTTAGGTTGAAGTCACCTAGTATGATGGTTTCCCTGAGGGGAGAGAGTTGCCACAGCCCTGAGAGGAGGTTTGTTAGTCCTGGGATGCCCCTTTTAGGAGGATTGTAACAATACCTAACGTTGATCTTTTTATTTGAGCCTAGTGTCATTTCTGCAATGAGACACTCACAGGGGGAAGTGGGGTCAGAGCTGAGTACTGGGGTAACCATAAAGAGTTCCTGGAAGTACAGTATTACCCTGCCACCCTTCTTTTAACAGGGTCTATCGTGCTGTAGCATGGAGTAACCGGGCAGGCAGTATGTGGCATCAGGGATGGCCAGTTTGAGCCAAGTTTCAGTGATACCATGGACGCTAGGCTTGTAGAGGGATGCCCAAATGACCTGGATGCCTTGTCACCATATCTTGCTCCAGAGATCTGTGCTTACTCTGGGTGAAATGACTGACAAAAACCTTGGCAACACTTCAGATCTCAACTAGATGGCAACCCCCCCCCCCCTTTCCACAGAAGTGGTTACTCTTTGCCTCCTACTCCTTCTCCTTTGAATTTGCTGGTTCTTCCTGCAAAGCCTGGAGGGGTGGACCAACAGGAAACTCAACTCCATTCTCCATTTTCTCTGTGCACTGGCAATACATGCCATTGCCCAAAGTGTGGACTGACAGGAAACCTCAAGTCCTGGCACTCCAGACCTCTTCTACTGTTGCCCCCAAGCACTTCTTATGCTCCAGTTTAAGACAGATTACAGTAAGCAATGTACCCCTAGGCAATGCACAGTTGCACCTCTTAACAAACAAACAACACATTTACATACTTAGCAGATGTGCTATTCCCTATTGCCCTCTCAGCATTTCATACTTGCAAAGTTTGAGGCTGCTTGAGTTTAATCTCATAATTTCCTTCTCCACCTGTAATTATTTGGGTAATTGGTTTTTAATAACTTAAATAGAAACACAGCTGCAGAACACCAGGCATCTCTGACTTTCCCTTCCACAAATGTATCTGTATCTAGAGTGGGTAGTCTAATTACTGGAAATTATTGTGGGACAGACTGTTACATTAAATACTTTACAGCAGACTGGAATGCTGTGCGTGTGTGTGTGTGTGTGTGTGTGTTAGTCTGCCTTGGGCTCCAGAGGAAATTCCTGTGCAGATGACTTCGCTTTGGGTTGCTGGCAGTTCTGAAAAAAGTGCACTTGAAGATGGATTGTAGAAAGCACAGTTTTGACACCACCAATGTTTAATACTCCTCAGCTATAACCACCAGTTCTCATAAAGAAATCAATGCTTTCTTTAAGAAATGCAAACTCTGTCTTCTGTGAAAGATTGTAACAAGATAGTTGTTGTTTAGCTAATTCTTTCAGAAATGCAAACTTTGTCTTCTGTGGAAGACTAGCAAAATAGTTGGTGTTTAGCGAATCATGGAAGGATTCTTGAGGTAAGGGTGGAGTGCAGTGAGAGTGCATTGTCTTTACGACTGTCTCATCTGTCAAGATGGACTGAATGGCAAACATGATAAAGACAATCTGTCATTCCAGCCAAAAGCTAGTGGTAGTGGAAGCTACCTGTGTTTAATGCACTGTTTCCTTTGCTTTCCCATTCCACCCATAGATTTAATAATATGCTATCACTAGTTTTTAAAGGATACAATCAAGCTCTATTAGGTGCCATACACTTGTATCTTAAGACTCGGACATCAAGACCTTCTCATAAGAAGTGACAACATTTACAATAATAAGCTGAGCAACTGATATTGAACTGAAGAGCCCTTTTTTCTCCGTAAGAAGCAAAATGAAAACATTTGTTTGCCTATTATTTGTGTTTGAGTAGTTGGCAGATCTTCTCACCGGTTTCTGGATCATTAGAATATCAATTACATGGTAGAAACATGGAGTCATATTTTGAAAAAGCCCTACCTCTCCCTCATGAGCTAATCCTTTTTAATATGGGCTGACACAAATATGCCCTCTCCCAATCCATGCACATGGAAACTCTTTTTGTAAAAATAAATGTTTGAGACAAAAATTCACATTTATTAGCTGCTTTTTTTATTTAAAATTTGGTGACTGTAATATGCACACTGAGCAGGCTCTCATTTCTAGGTGCAACCTGGTGAAGGGACTACAACAGGAAGGGAAACTGCAATAACAAAGTGTCAACAGTATGTGCAATATACATTAAAATCACAGTACAAGTAACGAATTTCAGAGGAAGACAAAAACAATGTAAAAAGTGTACATGTTTGTTGATTATGGGGTAACCAGCTAGAGAGCTAAGGGGGCGTGTTGCCAGTGTCAGGGAAGACATTTGTACAGAACCAATAAGGCATAAAATTCAGATTAGAGTACACTGTGTTCTAAGCTATACAACTGAGCAGGCAAAAATGGATACAACTGGTAAAATAGTAGAGAGAGGAAGGCTAGGACATGGTTAGTTGTAATTTGGAGAGAAGAGGAAGAAGCCTATCTACAGGTGCATTCTTTTGTGAGGTGCGTCAGTCAGAGTGGTTTGAGAAAGCAATGTTGGAATTACAGGGGGGCTTGCCAGGGCTCGGCCCCTGTATCTCTGAAGTGAGTCCGAGTAGCTCAGGCATCACTGCCGTTGACTTTTAATGGGAAGAGAGGCTCCAGTTTAAGAGAGGAAACTCACAGCATCCCGCCCCCGGTCCCAGATCTCATGAACTATAATTCCAACACTGTGAGAGAATGCAGGGAAACATTTATTTTAGGAGTGCACATGCAAATGGACTAGTTTTGTACATGCATGCTGACATATTTTGCAAAGGTCCATTACTACGTACTTAGTCACAGTCATTGGTGCAGAGTGGTTGCTGTGACCCTTTTGTACCAGTCGTTACTTAACATTTCTGCATAGCCCTGCCCTGCATTGTTGCTGAACAGTATGCAACTGTGCAGAGAAGGGAGTAGGGGTGGCCATGTTAATAGCCTGTTAAGTCATGTTCAAAGCATGGTGGCCCTATCTAGGCCTATTAACAATATAACTTTCATAAGCAGGCATAGGGGAGTCACAGGGCTACAACAGGTGAGCAAGTCTTCAGCAGGGGAAGAGTTTGGGTGACTTCCACTAGCTGACATGCACAGAGTGTTGCAGAAATGTGCAACTGCATGGTGTGGCAACCTTGACAGTTCAAATCAAAGAAAGCCATGCACAAAATCCAGGTATCCAGGGAGTGAAAACACTTTTATTAAGCAAACTCAGCATCCAGTACCCAGCCAAACACCCCCATCACTTTGTACCTCACAGGGACTTTCTCACAGGAAGGGTTTTGATGAACATGTGGCCAGTTGTGTGGGAAAGGGGCTGTGGAGGGGCCACCAGATGCCAGGAAAGGTAATATAGAGGATTGTGTATGGTCATCCACACACAACAAGCCTGTGTCTGAACTGAGAGGTTGCCATGGCAACCAGAGACCATCAGAGCACTGCTGAAGAGGTTCCCTGGTTGCCATGGCAACCTTGAGATTCAGACACAGGCTTGTATGTGTATGGATGATCATACACGTTTTTTTTATAGTGTATAGTTTCTATACACAGAGAGGCTGAGCTGGCTGGCTGAGTAATGAATTTCATTTATTTTAAGCAACCAACATCTCAGGTGAACACCTGGCATTTGAGGTAGAAACTTTTTCAAACAGTCGCTTTCACTGAAAACAGTTCATTTTTTTCTGTCGTGCCTCTCAGAATATTAGGCCAAAATGAAGGCTTAGGTTGTATTCTGCCCTTCTGTAATTAGCAAAAAAAATGGGTGGTCGCTGCAGTCAGGATCTCTGATGCAGGTTGAGAGAAAGGTAGCCAAGTGATGATGTTCTAGGTTCCTGCACTGCCATAGTGACATCACATCTGTACTCCAGTATGACAGCATTTTGATGTCACTACTTCAAACCAACAGTGCTGCTCCAGTCATGGATTTCCATGCCAAACAGTCTTCTACCATACACCATAAGTATGTGGAGCTTGTAGTGGGCACATTGGACTACTAAGGAGTGGACCAATAGGCCCAAAAACCTTATGATACTTCTGGATCAGAAGGGAGCCGAGATATAAAGGGAGAGCTGGTGGTGTTGCTGGTAATGGTGGGGGGGGGGGCTTCTGGGTAATTGTACCCATATGCATGAGTTGCAGCATGGCATAGTCTTTCATTCAGAGAGGCATTGTCTGTGCAGAGTTTTGTTGACTTCTGAAAATAATTTGTAACCCCAGGGGTCGGGTTGATGTTATTTTTGTGTTATTAGTGCGTGCGGTGGTCTCCATATGTAACCCCCTACCTGGGGCCTGGGTTCGGGGAGAAAACTGTTGCTCGGTATTTTGGCTAGGTTTGACTTCTAGTCAGGGGCACCCAAGTAACTATGGACACAGGAAGCAATAACTGTAATGTCCAAACCAGGAGTGGGATTCTAGAGTGTGGCTTTTATTCACATCCAAACAGAATAACAAAGCATAGATGGACCCCCACGGGGCTACACTCCTGGTAATGCAGATATACGGCGATCAGAACACATCTTCTACACACTGTAACCCTCAGGTTTAGAAACACACTGGGCACTCAGCCTGAACTTGTATTCTTCTCTGGATTTCCTTGGCCTGGCACATCCGACCAGCCTTGGACTACTTCCCTGCATGGCACATCCTGCCAGCAATTGTACCACTTTCCATATGGCATGGAACATTACTTGGTGGCTCCCTAAACCACCCATGAGCACATACAGGCTCCATAAGGGAAATTCTTCCATCTAATCCCACGTCTGGGTACTTTCTTTGAACACTAGCCAAATACCTGAGAGAAAGCAACAGGTGTCCCAAAGCAAACCCGTAGAGGTGAATCTGGTTACTCCTGATGGGGGGTCTCCCACCTCCTGCTCCCATAATAGAGGTAGAAGACTTGGTTTGCTGGCCAAGGCACCTAGCTTCACCTGAGCTCTTTCCTTCTAAGACTGCTTGAAAGGCAGAGTAGAGAAACTTACCAGAGCAAGGGAGAAGGATTAAGACTTAGTTTGGCTAAGCAGATTTACTGTGTGGTGGTGTTTTGATTTTTTACTCACAGGGATTGCTACTGTTTGTGGCTAACATTTCATTGCTTTATTTTTTCTCTGATTCAAATTGTTGTTGCTGGTATACCTTCTTCTGCATTATTACAAGGTGTGCCTACAGGTGTGTGCTAACAGATTACTGCTGTAATCTTCTGATTCAAATTGTCTTTTGCAAGGTATATCTTCTGTTACTGCTTTATTTTCTCTGGAGCAAAGTGTTTCTTACAGGTATATCTTCTCTGAAATTATTACAGGTGGTGCTTACAGGTTTTACAGTTTTATCTAACATTAGGATAAGCTTTCAGGGTTACTCCATTTGTTGTTGACTGATTGTTTCTGCTCTTACCTCCTTGTTCTTTCGTCCGTGGTTCTTCTTTTTAGGCAGGGAAGGGCCCAGCCACCCACCCCCATCTCACCACCCCTTCTACTCCTTTTATAGGGTACCACAGTTGTGACATTTCCTGTGGCAGAGCAGGAAGGGCGGATCAGTGGGGCCTCCACAAGGTGATCTCATTTACAGGGCACTAGTAATTTAACTTGTTATAACAAGTTAAACAAAGCACAATTAAACCATTACTTGCATTTTTTTCCTTTTTTCCTTCTAATTACTCTGACTAGGTTACAAACCCAGCAACTTATTTGGAATGGATTTCATTAACTGCAGGTACTGTGGAACAATTTTCAGAAGGACAGTCTTACAGGATTTAGGACACTGTCTACATGCTGGGCCTTTGGAGATCTTCGGTCTCAGCTCCGGGCAGCATGGGCAGAGATTGCACACCTCAAATTTCATATTGAAGAGGAAATACATTATAAGAACCACCGCCATTTCCCCAGCATCCAACAGAAAACCTCGACCGCAGAGGTAGTTGGTCCAGGAGGTTGGCAGGTGGTTAGGAGGAGCAAATCAGGTGCCCCATCACTCTGCTCTCCAACACATTACCTCCAAAACCATATAAGCGCTACAAACAGGTATCTGCCTCTATCTCTGAAATCAAATAAAGAGGCAGAAGACACTGCAGAGCAGGACACTGTGACACAGGAGCTAGCACAACAATACTCACCCAAATCAGGAACCAAAACTAAACAAGCACAAAGGAAATCCAAAAACTTCTGATCATAGGAGACTCCATGATTGAGGGTTGATACCACATCTCAGCCAGGGGTGATGGTCAGATGTCTCAGGTACATCAACATGGAGAGACACTGACCGCATTGCTAAAATTGTTCACAAAGCAGGAGAAAACATTGATGTCCTAGTACACATAGGGACTAATGATCCGCCATCGGTCAGTTGTGGAGACCAAGGAACACCTGACTAAGCTGGGTGACAAACTATCATCTATTTAAGTCCGGCATCTCCTTCTCTGAGATCCTGCCAGTCTGGGAGAAGGAACAGATGGACGGGAAGGTCAGAAGGAGAGATAGGGGAGCTAAACACGTGTCAAGGACTGGTGCCAGGAAAAAGGACACAGATTTGTAGGGAACTGGCAACAGTTCTGGGGAGCGAAAGTTCTTTAAATTTGATGGACTGCATCTGACTAAAGGAGTCAGTGCATTGGGGCAGAAGGTTGGCGTCTTTGCAGAATATTTAAACTAGCAAATGGGGAGAGGGTGCAGCACCCCATCGTCGAATGGGAAGAACCCCTCCCCCTCAGCTAGTGGTCAAACAGGAATTCAGCGTGTTTGCCATTCATTTGCATCACCAGGTAAGAAAAAGGTTTGTCTCCCACACGATGCACAGGGTAATGCCAAACTTCACCCAACAACCAACACACCAAAATCTGGCCAATGGAAAATCATGTACAAATGCTCACAGCCTGGGAAATAAGATCCCAGACCTGCAGGCAATAATGTCAGAGGCTAAACTGGACATAGTAGCAATTAGTGAGACGTGGTTTACCAGTAACCACACTTAGGAGACTTCAGTACCTGGCTATGTATTGTTCCAGAAGAGACCGAGGTGCAAAAGGGGGAGGAGTGGCCCTGTATGTTAATGAAAATATCAAAGCTACAGAAATTCAGAATACACATAAGAGCCAAAGAACTGTGGGTCACCCTGAAACAGGAAATGGGACAGCCATAAGAACTGGGGTTGTCTACAGGCCCCAGACCAGAGGGAGGACATAGACACATTACTGTTAGAAGATATACAAAACATGACAGCTAAAGGGGAGGTTCTGATAATGGGAGACTTCAACATGCCAGATATAGATTGGTCAATACCAGCAGGAACATCTGCCAGAACTAGACTCATAGTGGATTCCCTGCAGAGGGCCTCAAACAACTGGTACAGCAGCCCACAAGAGACAGGGCTATCCTAGATCTAGTACTGACTAACAAAGAAGGATCACAGATCTCCAGGTAGAAGGTCACCTGGGGTCCAGTGACCATCACATGGTATGGTTCAATTTGGCTACTACATCTAAATCATCCCATTCCAAGGCAAAATATGGGACTTCAGAGGAGCTGACTTTGATAAGATGGCCAACAGAGTTAAGCTAGCCCTGGCAAAAGAAACACAGGTGAGGAGGTACAGGCAAAGTGGGCAAGCATTAAGGATACAATACTTGAAGCAACATCCCATTGTGTTAGACAGAAAAGGAAGTAAAAGAAGAAGGAAACCACTTTGGTTCTCAAATACAGTAGCAGAAAGGTCAGAGCCAAAGGCTGGCCTTCAGAAAATATAAGGAACACAGCGGGATGTGAAGATAGGGAGGCATACCAAACTGCCCTAAGGGAAGCAGGTAAGGCAGTAAGGCAGGCAAAGTCCCAAACTGAGGAAACACTAGCACGAACAGTAAAAGAAGGTGACAAGACTTTCTATAGATACATTAGTGAAAGGAGAAAGTCCAGAGGGGTATCTAAGCTTAATGGAGAAAAGAGAGCATGTGAGGAGGAGGACCCTGTAAAGGCATCTATCCTAAATAGATACTTTTGCTCAGTATTTACTGAAGAGAAGGTAGGGCAGGGCCCACAGCTCAGCATCATGGACACAGGGGAGGAGGTGAGCACTACTCCCTTCACAAAAGAAGAGGTCCTACAAGAGCTTGCTAAGCTCAGGGTGGATAAGGCAATGGGACCTGATGGCATACATCCCAGGGTATGAGGAGCTAAAGGAGGAACTAGCAGAGCCATTAGCAGAATTGTTTAGTGAGTCTCTGAGCACAGGAGAGACCCCAGAAGACTGGAGAAGGGCTCATGTGATCCCGCTCCACAAGAGTGGTAGCAGGGAGGAGGCAGGGAACTACAGACCAGTCAGTCTTACCTCAGTAGTGGGCAAGATTATGGAGGCACTCCTTAAGGAAAGGATTGTGCAACACCTGGAATCCATAGGAGCACAGGATCCAAGACAGCATGGGTTTACAAAAGGAAGGTCCTGTCAAACTAATCTCATAGATTTCTTTGACTGGGTAACCAGAGAGTGGACCAAGGAGGAGCAGTTGATGTCTCCTACCTTGACTTCAGCAAAGCTTTTGACACTGTTCCACATAGAAGATTGATAAATAAGCTAGGTAGGCTCGGGGTGGGTCAAGTTGGTCAACTGGGTGGCAAACTGGTTGACTGGCAGAAAACAGAGAGTGGTGGTAAATGGTATACAGTCAGAAGAGATGCAAGTCACAAGTGGCACCTCAGGGATCAGTCCTGGGGCCAGTCCTATTCAACATCTTCATTAGTGACCTCGCAGATGGACTAGAGGGTAAAGGCTTGTCTGTTTGCAGATGACACCAAGATCTGCAACAGAGTAGATGATCCAGATGGGGTGGGCAGAATGAGAAGAGATCTGGATAAACTAGCAAAATGGTCAGAAGAGTGGCAACTGGGATTTAATGCAAAGAAGTGCAAAATCATGCACATAGGAAGAGAAACCCTGAAGCCACTTATAGGCTGGGAGGGAGTTGCTAGCAGTCACAAAAGGAAGAAAGATACTTGGGCATCATCATCACTGATGACCTAAAATCATCCAAGCAGACCTCTAAAGCAGTAGGTAAGGCTAGGGGTGTTAGGGTGTATTAGTAGGGGTATCACAAGTCGTAAGAGTGGGGTATAATCCTCCATACATACTGGTTAGGCCCCATCTGGAGTACCGCGGCAGTGTTGGGAACACACTTCACAAGGACATTAATCAAATTGAGGCAGTCCAGAGAGGCAACCAAAATGGTGCAGGGACTGCATCAGAAGACATATGAGGACAGATTAGCAGACTCAATATGTATACCCTTGAGCAAAGGAGGGAGAGAGGTGATATGATCGAGACATTTAAACACCTTAAGGGCATAAACAAGGTGAAAGAGTCTAACATGTTTAAATATAAGAAAAATTGCAGGACAAGAGGACACAGCATGAGATTAGAGGAAGCCGATTAAGGGGAATGTGAGGAAATTCTTTTCACAGAAAATTGGTAGATGCATGGAATAGCTTACCACAGAAGTGGTGGCTATGAATACAGTGCAGGGCTTCAAACAGGCATGGGATAGGCATAGGGAGCAATACAAATGACTATGAATAGATAGGTCACTGACAGAGCAAAGGCCGATGGCACATTTATAAGGTAGAAAAAGAAATGGGCCGACTGGATGGGCCTTGCGGTCCTTATCTGCCGTCAACTTCTATGTTTCTATGTTTCTATACCTGGCCATTCCTTTGGACTCTAACACCTCTTCTCTGAAAAACTCTACTGTTGTAGATTATCACAGTAAATGTATTTCACATTCAATCTACAGTCTCTGAAACTCCAGTGCGCTGACTTGAGGCATACTTGTTAAGTGGCTATGTCCATCCCTGTAGACCCCCACTGACTAAAGATGTCCAAATCCCACACAATTTAAGCACTGTACTTGGCAGTCCTTTCCTGACCCACAGTAACAGATACTTAATACACAAAGTCTCTGGTGAAACATAGGCCCTTTTTAAGAGCAGACTGACCCCTGATTGCAGGTGCCCCACAGGCTTCTCTCACAGGAAAACCATCACAAATCTTCATGATGCCTCAGCACCACATCAGGCAGCTTTCTCTCTCTCTCTCTCTCTAGCTGGACCAGGGGATTGCCCATGGAATTATCAAACATGTTCTTCATGGGCAAGTATAAATAATCTATTTTCATTCATAATTTGTTTTTCCCTCCTATTTTGCTGTGCAGGACTTGCCTCATATTTTGCTGTGCAGTACTTGCCTGCTCTCTCAATTACATCTTCATTTACCCTGTCGACTCCAAGCTATGACCTGCCCCCCCCCACACTAATACCTGAAGCTACTGAATCTGTGCTGTTTATATTTGGCATTTGTTTAATTGAAAACCAGTAAAAAGCAAGAATCCTGGTTACAGTATGACTCCTTGCAACTGATCCTCACCCTAAATCCTGCCAATGATGGTCACAACTCCGTCCCCAGTGTCTGCATGTGGCTCTTGCTCCGCTTTCACTCCATACCCACTGTTCTTTCTCTCTGCATTACAGGCCGCACATCTCTCTGCACTTCCATTTTTGCAGCTGCAACAGACAACACTAACTGTGATCCATAGAATCAAAGAAAACCAATAATCATGATAAGGGCATAAAGTGGGCTGGGTCTCGCAGGATATCAGACCCGGCCCAAAAAAATAAAACATTGAGGGATTTGAGGGAGGTCTCACAGGGTGTCAGAGAAGGGCCCTTACTGCTTGTTTGTTTCCCCTTACCATGACTTCAAGAGTGCAGTATGACTTCTGGTTCCGTTGTCCCTCAATTTCCTACAGTATCTGCATGTTTTGTGCTTGTGTTTTAACTTATTATTTCATTTCATTTAAACAAAAACCTTTGGACAAATATTGCCCATTTTCAAAGGCACCCGTGGTCAAGAGCACAAACAGGCACAAGTTTACAATTACAATATACAGTTACACAAAACTTACAAGATTTCAGGCAGATATAGTATTGAAAAATAGGATAATAACTGTATGCCCCCCCCAGTGTCTAGGGACATGAGATGGTAGTGGGGGGGGCACACACAGCCAAAGAAAACAGTCACAGAATATGCTCATTTACCTGGTTCTGCTGGTTTAACAGGGGGTGCAGACCATCTTCACTTCAGGAGCTGGCAGCTGAGGGGCAAACTGATTAACACAATCACAGGGAGTCACTTTCATTAAGTCCATTGTCCACACTGATCAAAAGTGAAAAAAAAAACCTGATTTAATTGAGGATAAAAAACAGTGCCCTCCATGGAGTGAGGGGAACACAACACATGGTGGAGGAGTTTGTTTCCTTTCCCGACAGGGCACAGAGTCAAGGTTACATTACTGCATTTGTTCCTCAGAGCCGAAACAGGCTCAGGCAATGGTGACAGCGGCATTTCTTTGGGATGAATAAGGCCTCTGAATGGACTGGCAGCTCCTTCACTCTCTCTCCTGCCCGAATTTTCAGACTTTCAGCTGCCTGTGACTCACTGACCTTACATGCAGCCATGGCGGACACGTCACAGAACAGCACTGCGGCAAGGGCAGCTGCTCCAGTTGATCTTGCTTCTCCTGCAGTGGTGGGTGCTTGGGGGGGGGTGTTAGGGTGGTGGCATATCTCACAGTCTCTGCCTCTCTCACACTCACTTCACAGCTGCAGGGTACCACGCACTGGATGACAGTGTTGGTGCTCTAGGCCGTGGCCAAGAACTGTTGGGCTAGGAGGCTGGTTGCAGAGTCTTATGCCCTAGACTCCTTGCAACCTCTGACTCCATCCCCGCCTGCTCCAGCACAAGTCTCCAACCACGCTCTACATTGCTTCACAGTGACCACCAGTCAGGCTCTCACCGATGCCCTGCCATGGCACAGGCTCCCATTTCTGGGATGTGCACCAGTTCTCTCTGTGGCTCTCCGTATCCCATGTCTGCACCCACTATGGCTCAGGACACATATTCCCTCAGAGTGCTCATTGTTCCGCTGCAATGATTGCAGACATAGGGCAATGGGCCGGGGTGGCTATTGCCCCCACCCTGGCCCCGAACCTCGGCCCTTGGATGAACTACAGGTATCCCTGACTTTCAGCTCTGGGTCTCTCTCTTCCTCCCTGGTGCCACACCCACTTTGTACCATTTGAGACCCAGGCCCCACCTGCCAGCAGGTGGTCCCAAGCCCCAGGCAACCTACTAGGAACCTAGGACTAGTAAGCTCCCATAGGGGCTTACATAATGAAAAGGAAAATTCCATGCTATGAAGGAAAAAAGGACTTCCACAGTAGTAGTCCATGCATCTTGTTATAATTATGACCCTTAGAGACTCGGGAGTTTTTTCTGCTCTGAACGTGATTGTCCCTGAATGAATAGCCGCATGCTAAACTGTGATAAACAAAAATTCAGCTGAGGCAAACTTCCCAGCATTATATTGTGAGCAACAGACATTAGTGTATGTCTGTGATGGGGTGGGGAAGTAAGTAAGGCAAGGGGGTTTGGATTAAAAAGCAAAAGTGATATCCCTAAAGTGCCTCCAGTGGTTTGTTATGTTGACATTTCTTTTCCCCTCCCCCCATCACTGGCAAATACATGCACCTTATTATATAAATACATTTTTTGGTAATTGAGAATTATTTTGTATGTGTTTTCTTTTTTCTAAAACTGTTACCCATTAAAAAAGTGCGATAAGATGCTTCAGGATGAGGATTTATTTTTGTAAACTGCACTTCCAGGTAGTTGAAGGCACTCATTGCGAGCACCTCGTGCCTTAAGATCCACCTGTGCAGATGGTTTCTGAAAAGAAACCCACACCCTGTTGTATCTTCTTGCTTACTTATTTGGGGGGGGGGGGAACGTACATAAAAAATAAAAATATTTTTTAATAATTTTTATAGCGCAGGTGTATATTTATAAAAATTGTTCCCTTTGTTACGTGGTCTGTAGGTGGCACCAATTTGGTAGGATCCACAGGAGAGGGAGAGCAGGTGGCAATGTAGTAATGGTAGAAGGGACGGCTCTGATTCTGGACAGTAGTTGGTCAGTTGTTGTTGTGCGGCAGGAGCCCCAAATCTCAGAGTACAGCAGCAGCAGATAAAGTGTGTTGGAAATCAGAGACTGGGAGAGATGTGCAGCAACTGCTGTACTGGGCAGATCAGGGCCTATTTGAAAATACTGTGCTAAGGTAAGGGTGCCAGAGCAGCAACATACTGTGTGTGCAAAGGAGGATGGAGTACCGTGAAGGCAAGTGGAAAGGCTGTTGGCTGGCACTTTTCTTTACCATGGGTATTTGCACGGATGCTCCCATAGCTGCTAACCAGTCCAGTCTGAGTATTTGTTTTAGTCATGGGATTATTCTGTTTTATACCTTCTCCACACTGGGGTCTCACTTATTGTGATGTCATGACTGATCAAGATGAGCCACTTCCTGTCTGCAAGCTTGGCCAGTGGTGATGCCACAACAAGTGAGGGTGCAGTGCAAATGAGGTAAGCAGAACAACTGAACTAGATACGTCAGCCTCCAGGTACAGGCTGTTCTACACATCTCACCTAGTACTATTAGGTATAAAATCGTCTAACTGATAAAATGAGCAAGAACAAATGCTTTCAAAGTATAAAGTCACTACTGGCTACGTTTAAACATTAACAATATTTTTCTGTCAGCTGTTACTGGTAATACAAACTCTTTTAAAATATCAATCAATATTAACTGCATGGATAATACAGAAATATTTGCAATGTAAAAATTTGAGTGTTGTCCCCGTCATACAACTGATACTTCTGGCACATGTGAAAGGTACAAAATTATTTATTTATGTCTCTGTTACATTACTAAATTTCTACAGACTTACATTCCAACCCTATTCTGGAATGCTCTCATTTTTCTGATTCAGTTGAAAGCATTGAAGGAAAAGAAAATGATTCAAGTGCTGTACTGCATTTGGGACTAATGTTTTCCTGCTTTTATGTTTTCATTTGTACTGCAGTTAGAGAAACTTTGGCTCAGGAACAGAGAACTGCTGCTTAGTTTATCTTCACACAGGCGTTAGAACATCTAAAACACTACCTCCACGAATACAAAACTTGAAATAGAAAAGGGGAGAGATTGAATTACTATGGAAACTGATTAATGCAATCTAGCACCTGTTCTATAATCAGAAGATTAGGAGAAATGTTTAGACTACTCTAGTAATTAATGACCAGCCTGAAAGACACTTGCGCAAGACCTTCTTTTATTAGACTAGGGGATTTATTAATGTCATGCTGTAGAACACTGCATAACGGGGGCTCTTTGTGCAAACCGGTTGACATGCCCTAGCTCATTGGTCTGCTCTCATGTTGGATGAGGGTTAATAAGGCTGGTATGTAAAAACAAGGCTTGCTCTGTTTCAGCCACCCTCCTTAACATTAAATGAGACGTTAATCTCATCTCACCCACAATTCAGCTGCCCTATCTTACAGTTCAAATTCAGAACATTTAGAAATGTACGAAAAAGGCCCCATACCTGCAGGTTAGAACAATTTTTTTCACAGTTAGAAACATGGAAACATAGACAATGATGGCAGAAAAAGACCATTGGTCCATCCATCACCAAAAATGAAAATGGAGACCTTGCACACCAATACATGTCAGTGTTCACGAAAGGGGGGTGATGGGGGGGGGGCTAGCCTTTGGAAAGCAGCAGCAGCACAGGTTTTGTGGCACAAACGAGTAGTGAGTCGAGCAAATGTGTTTGTCAAAATGTATTAATACCAAACATAGGCCCAAATCAAGTAGCAATTTTCAAAGGTGCAAAAGCTGCCAGTAGGCCTAGTTAAACTGCCAAGCGCTTCACTCCAGCGGGTGGGAGGATAATTTGCGCCTATGTTTGGGATAATAAATTTTGAAGAATTTCTTTCACTTACTACTCATTGTGTGCATTGGTCCACCCAGTCTGTGTAGTTTTCCCCTACTCTATGACTTACTGTCTAGACAGGGTTTTTGCCTGTACCTGAATCCCTGCCTTACTGCTACCCCCTGTGAGTAACTATTAAGCCCCTTACTCTGTCGTGTCCATGGGTATTTTTTTTTGCTTAGGTCTTTTTCTCCGTATTTAATGTAAGAAGGGACACTTGCCATAGTGAAGCTTAGCAGTTTGCTGTAGAATATGTAACACACATGAGCATAAGCAAGAGTCCTACAATATGGCTCATAATTCCATGAGTGTACGCACATCACCTTATCAGTAGGCATGTGATCAGTGTACTGCTTTCCCCCACTTCTCTGCTAGGAACATGGCCCACAGAACACTTTTCACTCCTTGTGCAGAGTGCTGTGTCCCTGTAGGAGAAGCGGGGCTGTGACTGTGCTGCTTGTAACTATCTCAATGCCTCTGGAGGAGAGGAGAGTATACAGACACAAAAGTTCTTCACAGGTCTGGAGGAGACACTGAGTTAATCCAGTTATATTTTAATCCTCTCAAAAGACTGGCAAGCGTCATTTTGGTATCCCTGGAGTAGAGGTAGGCAAGCCAGGAATGTTTCACCTACAGCCAAGCCAGAGCTGAGTGACAGGTCTGGCTTGACTCTACAAGCCAAAATACAAGCTGAGCCCTGGCCACTGCAGGATGTTCTCTACATAGAAGTTGAATGTTTCAGACACTATGCTAACTGCTCAGGCCAGCAAGAATGCTTACTTTGACCATAACTACCTCGGCTTGACTCTGGCTTTCAGTTGCTTATAGAGGTCGAGCTAAGCTGAGCCAGGCACTAAGCTCTTGTCAGGCTCAAGGCAGCACTGGCTTTCCCACCTCTACCCTGGAGCAGTGGGAACATAGCTGTACTACTTGACTATGCTGGTGCTCAGATGCAGTAGTCTCCATGGGTCCAACAGAGCCCTGAGACTTGTAACTACAGTACTACTTGAAGCAGTGTGTATAGGAAAAAAAGAGTCTCCATGTGTTCATTCGAGACCCTGACATAAATGAACACCATCTTGGTGCCCTCAGAAGTGTAACAGACACCATGTTGATCTACCCCTAGGAGCAGTGGGGAAGCATCTGAGCTGCTTGAGCAGCTGTGCCACCTGTACCTGAGTTGGTGTCTGGATCCATTGGTCTCTATGGATTTTATGGAGACCCTGAGTTGATGAAACCCCATCTTAGTCTTCTACAGGACTGGTGGTTACCCTGTTAGTCTCCCAGTAGTAGTAGCACAGTGTGGCGTTTTGGTTTGATCTGCCACTAAAAAACCCTTACCTTTTCTCAGGTCTGCCAGACCCATCTGCTGCTGCTGCTGAGGAGGACCTCTTGCTGGACCACGTGAATAAAATGGCAGACACATAAAATAAAGAATAAAGGTTTATTCTGTACAACAGACATGTTCTCTTCCTGAGTTCTCGCCCCAGACTGACAAATTCTCTGACTAACACACATTACATGGCACTGCCAGGCAGTGCAATAAATTGTTACATGTAGGTTCTAAGTGTTCTTAAAGGGGAGGCAGCTAACATTATGCCCTGTGCTTAATGTGAGCTTCACAACAGCAAGGATTTGGCTATGATGCTTACAAGAGGCATGTCGGTCTCATCCACTTGCATACTGTGTGACCCTAAGCGAGTCACTTAACTTCCCTATGCTCCCAGGTCGCTCCTGTAAAAAAAAACTTTCAGCTTAGTATGCTACTCCTGGTTAAAAAAAAAAAAAAGAAATAATTTGGGATGTGGCTGTGTTACTTGTAACTATGTTTTTAATTAGATACCCACACGAGCCACATTTCAGCGCCTTTTGCAGACCAAACCTTTCTTCTCTGTTGCTTTGTTTTAAATCCCTTTCTTTCTCTGCTCCTGTCTCAGCCCTTCCTTCCTTTCCAGAGCAAACCTCCATTTTCTGTTTGTTTTTTTAATCAATTTCCCTCCATGCTCCCATCTCAGCACTCTCTCTCCCAGGTCGAACTACTATTTTTTAAAACCTGCCTTGTGCTTGAGGTCTTATCCCTGTAGAACTCTTCTTTTAATACCAACAATTCAACACTTTAAAATTCAGGGGTGAAGATTACTTTTCAGTATGTTCATTTGCAACATGAAAGAAGACATACAGGGGAAGGTTAGCTTGTTTGCATATGACACAAAAATGGTATCGCAGGAAAAGAGCGAGCACAAAATCGTGACTGCAAAAACAGCCATGGCAAAACAACGCTGCACAAAGAGTGACCAGAAAAAATAGCTGTAGCCGAAATGGCGACCTACGGCTTTCTCCCCCTTCCCAAGTTGCATCCTCCTGGAGTTGGTTATTTATAGAAAGGGTGTGTGGGGCAGAAACTCACTGTGGTAATGTTATCACCATTTTGGTGATCGCTGTTATTTCCCAGTCACTCTTTGTGTCCATGCTGTTTTGCCATCGCCTTTATATATTTGCCCTTTTTCATTCACCCTTGTCACATGGAACCCACAAAAATATGTGGCAGGATGGATATGCAGGAGGGGATTAGGAAACTGAGGAGGGCTTTTTGAGTCTAGAATAATGGTCCGAGGTTTGCCAACTTATTTTTAACATGACAAAATGTAAGGCTATGCTTATTGGCAAAATAAAGCTCAAACTGGAGCACTGGATAGGAGGCATTAGAATGGGTGAAACAGTGGAGGAATGGGACCTTGAGGTTATAATCATCAGTGAAAATCTGAAGGCAATTAATCCTCTGGTAGAGTGTGCGAGCAAGAATGTAGGAGACCGGTGCTCATATCATAGGTCAGCCAGACCCAATTAATCTAAAAAACAAAGAATATATGGCACACAGGAATAGGGTGCAAGAAATTTTGATTTATTGTGGCACACTTGCCAAATTTATGCAATACCCATCCCCAAAATACAGCAAATATATGGACAGCCAAATGAACCCCGGCACTTTGACTCTAAACAAGAGTCTTCATCAGGGGGTCAGATCTGTAGAGAGGATGGACTTTCAACAATTGCTGATGTGCAACAAAGGGACCTGCACAAGGGGGCACGGATACAAACTGGCCAAAGGCAGGTTCAGGACAGATGTGAGGAAATGTTTCTTGGAAAGAGTGGAGGATAATAGCTTGCCAAGGGGGGATGTTAAGGCACACTGGAACAGGCATACATGGCCAATAGCAGTGGGGCAAGGGAGGTGGAACAGACTGCGCTGCCTTTGGGGGCTGAAACTAAGTCTACCTGGTGATAAGCTGGAGCGGCAGTAGGTAGCTGAGTAGAGTAGATGGATGCAGGGTCTTTTTCCACCTATAATCATGTATGTTTCTGTTAAAACAAAAACTAGGAGTCTGACTTCTGCTTTAGAGGGAACTACAAGTTACTGCTGAGTCTTAACATTTGCAGTGATTCTCCAGCTGAAGAACACACTGTGACTGTGTGGGCTTCATCTCTGTCAGGGACCAGAGAACTTACATCTCTGTAGCTCTAATGTGGTAAACAAAACAAAAAGCAATCAATGTATAGTAAAGCCTTGTTAATCTTGTCATTTGCTGTGTTTAGAACCTTAAAGTCTGTTTCTGATGCTATATATTTGAGGCATGAACAATAAATACCATGGTTGTTCTTCTGTTTCTTGCTGTATCATGCTGACTATGGCCCATCACTCTTTTGCAATGAGTAAGTCATGTTAATATAGCACAGAACAATCAATCAGAAATGAAATATGAGAATCACAGTGCTGAGCATTCTTGCCAGGCTTGTGTTTGGAAGAGTAAGACTTTGATGATTTGCTGCAGGCTACACTGACCCCAGCCAAGAAAAAGGTTGTACTAAGGGGTGCAGGCAGGTGGATACAGGAGAAACACAAGCATATGCACTAGGAAGTGCTAAGCAGAAACAGGTCAAGGGTGACCATTGAGAAGGTGGTGGGAAAGAGGCACATCCCCCATATGGTACCACTGCACAATTCCTACACTGCTCTGTCAGGGAGGGACTGTCCCATCGAGGCACCAGCAGTGCTGACAAGGCAGGATGTGGGGGTCCTCTATGGTGGGGATCCCAAGGAGGTTGGCAGAGGAGGAGGAGGAGGAGGAGGAGGAAACAACTTCTGGTGGGGGACTCCATTGTGAGGGGGCTAGATTTGGGGACAGGAAGGGAGGGGGAGAGGGAGGTTAGCTGCCTACCAGTCATGATGGTTAGGAGGGATGGGAAGCAGATGCTGGATGGAGATCTAGATGTTGTTGTCCACCTGGGGACTGATGACCTGGCTAGGGATGAGGTTAGTGTAGTTTGCAGGAGTTCAGGTTGTTGGAGGGGGGTCTTAGGTCGGTAGCACACTCAGTAGCCCTTTCTGAGGTGTTGCCAGTCTATGACAGAGGGGATAATAGGGTACTTGGAACCAGGAACTTCAACTCATGGTTGAAGGAGTGGTGCAGAGAGGAGGGTTTTGGTTACACTGGGGACTAGGCTCACACCTCAAGGGGTAAGGGTCTCTACAAAGGAGATGGCCTGCATCCATCCGGAAGGAGAACTGCAGTTCTCAGTGAATGGTTTAAATGCTATATTGAAGAGCATTTAAACTAGCCATGGGGGTGGCAGAATGAAGCAGGGTGACTGAATCATCCCCCCCACCAGCTGTAGTAGTCAATAGTGAGAATCCTAAAATAGGGTATGCCCACATAGATACCTAATAGCAAGAAGTATGAAATGGTAGAAATGAAGGAGGATGAGAATGAAGGCAGAGGGGTTAAGGGGAGTAAGCAAAAGGGATAAAGGGGTTGACAGGAAGGGTGGCAACAGTATTTGGAAGGCCATGTGTACAGATGCTAGAAGTCTGGGTAATAAGATCCCAGACCTGGTGGCCACAATGTTACAGGCTGATCTGGCTGGACATTGTCGTCATTATCGAGTCATGGTGCAATGGAAACCATGACTGGGATATGACCATACCAGGTTATACTCTGTTCACAAAGAAAAGTGGATAAGAAAAGGGGAGGAGTGGCTCTGCATGTGAGGGATAGCATTAAAGCAACAGAGATACAGGGACTACAGGGAGGGGCAGAGGTACTGTGGGTCACACCGCAAACAGAGAATGGAGCAGCCATTTGCACTGGCATGATCTACAGACCTCTAGCACAGGGGAAGGGAGATGGACAAAGTACTGATGGAAGACATCCAAAAAGATGGCAAATAAGGGGGAGGTGCTGTTGATTGGAGATTTCACTCTGCTGGATATAGATTGGGGCATCCCAGCTGCAGCTTTAGCTAGGAGCAGGGACATCCTGGACTCCCTGCAGGGGCCATTCCTCAGGCAACTAGTGGGTGAACCCACTCGTGAGGGAGCAATATTGGACCTTGTACTCACCAACAGGGTCAGTGTTGCAGACGTCATTGTAGGGGGTCCACCTGGGGCCCAGTGATCACCATATGGTATGGTTCAATATAAGAACTGTGGCAGAACCAAACTGCACAGAAGGAAGTTGATTTGGGCTAACCAAATCTTTAAATTATAATAAGCCTACTTATTTGTATGACAAACTTGAAAAAACTGAACATAAATAAAATCTGAGAAATGTCAAAACTCCAAGGCCCCTAAATAAGTATGGCAATAAAACCTTCCCTGTTATTATTGTATTTATTTATTGAAAGTTTTGGATTACAACCTTTGAGCCGAAAATGATTTTTTTCAAAGGCTCCAAGTCAGGAAATAAGACATGACAAAACACATAAGATACATTTGATTACATGATAGAGCAGTGCTCAATGCACACAAGGATACCAGTTGAATATAAGACAAACTGTAAAGAGAATTCTACTAATGAAGGTAACATTTCAGGTTACTGTACTGATACTAATAATAGCGGACTAGAGTAGTGCAGATATCAGTACAAGCAAGTAAAGTGCATTTAAGTTACAGAGGCAAAAGATGCTAACTAGTGTTGGACAGTGGGCATATCTGGACATATTGATACCATCCAGAAAAAAATGGACCCTAAGCTTGGTGCCCTGTTCAGGAACCGTAGTTGCATCCCTCCTACGGCTAGGCGTGAACTTGTTCAGAAGATGATACTGCCCATTTTTGACTACTGTGATATAGCCTATGGTGCTGCCACTAAGTCCTCCCTGGCCAGACTAGACACCCTGTTCAATTCCTTCTGCTGCTTTGCCCTGGATGCCCAACCCTCGCACCCATCACTGAGATCTTTATCATGCTCTATCCTTCCCATCTCTTACAAATAGGCAACTCTTCCACTGTGCTAAATTCACCTCCAAGCACTGGTTGGGTGAGCTCTCTTCCTACCTCACATCCTCGTTTATAACACCCCCTCCACCCTCCCATTCCCTTAGATCATCTGATTCGGTATACCGACATAGCGACTTCCCAATGGTGAGGGCCATCACACGACAGGATTTGGGCGAAATCCGCGTAGCATCGCTGTGATGGTCTCTGCACCAATTATTGCCTCTCAGGTGTTTTGCCCCACCAGGTCTAACTCTGACTCAGAGTTGGAATCCTAGAGACCAGGGGGTGTGGGGGGTGGAGCCCCTCACATGCGGGCAATGCGGCTGTTGCTGTCGAGGATGTCTCTGTGTCCGCTGTCGCTGTGGCATGGTAAAACCATCCGATTCCCATTCCCTGGTTGTCCCCTGCAGATCTCCCAAATTGGCCAATCCAGTTTCTCTTACCACCTTCCAAACATTTGGAATTCCCTCCTACCTCAAATCCAGCACTCACCCTCCACCTATTTCATCAGCTCTGCCCTCAATAATTACCTTGCACCTAGCTGCTCCTGCTATGTCCTTATCTAATTCCCTCCTCTAAGCCCTGGACAAACCCTACCTCTCTACCCTCACCTTCACTTACCGCTCCAAGGGGCTTGTATCTCTGATCTACTACCTTCCCCAACCATCCTAAAGGAGTCTGTCTGGTACACTGCATTATCCCCTTCTCTCTGGTCCCACCAGTCCCATTGTGGGGTTCCTCGCACCCTGAGGGGGCATCCAGGGACATGAATCTTCCCCCTCTCCCCACCTCACCCCTCCCTCCCCTTTCCCTCTTTTCTTTCACGTAAGCACTTGTTTACTTATTAACCTGGCACGTATTATTATACACTCTTTCTACATGTTATGCTCAACACTATTGTAACACTTTTTGTAACACCTGCCTTACAACTGTATGCTATTGTTGATCTTGTAAACTGAATGTTTAATGTCTCATTCCTGTTGTACCCCTTTCCCCCAGGTAACACCGGGAGACGAGCGACATGTTGCTCAGTGTGCCTTCCTGGTGAAGCATTTCAATAAATAAATAAATAAATAAAAAAAGTGGGTTATTCATAGCCAGAGGAGGCATTGTCAATTAAGTATCAGCGGTGGCAGCTGATAAGGGTGGGTTGTAGTAGTGATGAGGTGAAGGAGTGATGTAGGAGATTATTACAGTGACACTATGGAACTTGATACATAATTCTATTAAGACTGCACACAGTAGTTTGAGATCTTTCAGTGCTGAATTGAAACATGAATTAAAAAATCGATGTACAGTATGTGTAATGGATAGAGTTGTTAACATGACATGGAACTAGGTAAATAGAAAGCATGTGTGTTTATACTACCAAATCTTCTTCTTTCATAGAATATTGTAAAGATGTTGTACTTTGTATGTCTGTGTATGTGACTATGTGTATTTGTAGAAATATATTGATCTTGTGACTTATATTTTTCTATTTTAACATAGGACCATCTTGTAAACAGGACCTTCGGTCCTAATGATGTGTTTTTCCAACAAAATCCTGCATATAAATAACGTTTTGTGCTACTACTACTACTACAAAGGCAAGGGTCCTGGACTTCAAGAAGGCCAACTTTACAAAGATGGGGGAATGCCTCAGAGAGGCCCTGGCAGAGGGGGACGATTTAGGTGGAGTGGAGGAACAGTGGGTAAAACTGAAAGGGGCTATAGTGAGGGCAAAATACCTGTGCGTCAGGCAGGTTAGCATACGCAGGAGGAATAGGAGACCACTATGGTTCTTGAAAGAGGTGGCTGGAAAGATATGGGCTAAAAAGATAACATTCAGGAGCTATAAGTGGACACAGAAGGAGCAGGATAGGGAGGTATATCTGAAAATGCAGATGGAGGCAGGGAAAGCAGTCAAGTGCACAAAAGCACTAACAGAGGAGAAAATAGCATAGGCGGTAAAGAAAGGGGATACATTTTTTAGATATGTAAGAGAAAAGAGAAAGACCAGGGGATGGATAGTAAGATTAATCAGGGAAGGGGGGGAGGGAGTGTGTGGAAGGGGACCAAGAAAACGCAGACATCTTGAACAAATACTTTTGTTCAGTGTTCACAGTGGAAGAGGAAGGTAAGGGACCACAGATATGGGACAGGGCATTAAAGGAATGGAGGTATAGACAAGTCCATTTATAGTGGAGAGAGTCATGAAGGAACTTGCAAATCTGAAAGTGGACATGGCAATGAGGCCAGATGGGATACATCCCAAGATATTGAAGGAGCTCACGGAGGTGCTGGCTGCACCTCTGACTGTCCTGTTCCACCACTCACTAGAGACGGGGGTGGTTCCAGAGGACTGGAGAAGGGCAGATGTAGTCCCACTTCACAAAGGTGGGAGCAGGGAGGAGGCCGGAAATTACAGGCCAGTGAGCCTGACTTCAGTGGTGGGGAAATTGATGGAATCACTACTGAAGAAAAGGATTGTGGAATATCTTGAAACCAGGAGTTTACAGGATCAGAGACAACATGGATTAACAACAGGGAGGTCATATCAAACAAATCTGATAGATTTCTTTGACTTGGTGATCAGGTTATTAGAACAGGGTGGAGCCATGGATGTGGCCTACCTAGATTTCAGTAAGGCTTTTGACACCATTCCACATAGGAAACTCATAAGCAAGCTGGGCAGCCTGGTAATGGGTCCAAAGGTAGTAAACTGGGTAAGAAATTGGTTGGGAGATTGGAGACAGAGGGTGGAGGTAAACAGAGTGCACTCTAAGGAAGGGAGAGTGGCCAGCGGGGTGCCACATGGATGAGTACTGGGACTAGTCCTCTTTAATGTATTTATTAGTGCTGGCTGCACCTCTAACTGTCCTGTTTAACCACTCACTAGAGACAGGGGTAGTTCCAGAGGACTGGAGGAGGGCATATGTAGTCCCACTTGCATTTTTAACATTCTGGTCACATTGGGGGGTAAACTCAAGGTCATTACATATAATAACACCCAAATCCCTTTCTTTCGCAGATTGTTTTAATTGTTTATTATTTATAGTGTAGTTAAATTCCAAGTTTTTTTACCCATATGCAGGACTATACATTTACCCATATGTTGTCCATTTCTCAATATATTTGAGGGTTTTCTGAAGTCTAATATGGTCCAGATTTGAGTTAATCCCTGCCCCCACTCTGCAGTCGTCTGCAAACTTGGTCATCCATATGTTTTCCGAATTGTATTGTAAGGATTATGTATATATATTAAACAGACAGTGTCCCAATACTGAACCCTGAGGAACCCTGCTTGTTACAGCAAGCTAGTTGGATAGTTTTCCATTTATCACCACTCTCTGCTTCCTTCTCTGTAACCAACCTGCTATCCAATTGACATTTTTTTTATTAGTATTAATAGAAAGAAGGGATTTGATTAACTCATCATGTGATAGTTTATTGAATGCTTCAGAAAAATCCAGTTGTATTACAGTAAAACATTGCCTGTGTTTGTGTCTACAACTGTGATAGTAAAACTTGTGCAATTTTGATGTAACTTTGACTTTTAAACAAGTAATTTGTTTGTGAGCCCTGCTTTACCCCCCGTTTAGGCAGGAAGTAGGAAGAGAGCTGGTAGTCAGGGTAACAATACACTGCCCTACAACCCAGCTAATTTTAGACGTCCTTTAGGGAAACATCAACCGTTTTACTTCTGTGGGCTACGAATGAGTAGCCCTTGCATACAAACTGTAAATCTGTGAGCTTGTTTTTTATTTTTAAGCACTTTGTGCTACGAGGGAATTCGTGACCCCTGTTGGTACTTCCGGGTCGTCACTCCCTTTATTAATACATCCCTGCAGCTAGCAGGGCACGCAGCAAAGCGCGTGGAGATGCGCGCAGAGACACGCGCATTGCGTGTGTCTGCCGTGTCTGCCGGGACAGCAGGGATAAGGCCCCTTACATTGTAAGTAAATAATAGTTGTAGTAAGTAAACTATAGCTCGGCAAGTGGTGCGTATTGTGGAGGCTCCAAATAATTTTTGTCAATCTTGCTGTATGTATGCTACTGGTCCTCAAATTACCAATTTTGTGTGCAGTAAATGCTTAATGGTTGAAACCCTCCATGAAGAAATTAATCGTTTACTGGCTTCTACAACAGTTAGCCCTGAAATTGAAGCATTGGGAGGAGTACATTGACTCCATGCTGGGTCAGTCTCTATCTTTAAACCCTCCACTAGCTGATAAGACAGCAGCTGTTGCAAGAGGCAAGTTTGTTACATCCTCTACACCTGCTGTAACTATTGAGGACCCTGATAGCTGGGCAGTGGTTCCCAAGGGTAAATTTAAACGTAGAGGGGGGCAAATTGGTTGCAATGTTTCACCCCTACCTGTATACAACAAATATGAGGCCCTCCAACATGATATAACTGTTAGATCTCAGGATGCTATATTTAACAACCCTAGCAATGAACCTTCAGTTTCTAGTCACCCCCGTAGAATGGAGAATAGTTGTACTGAGATCCCTACACCCAAACTAAACATAAAAAAAACCATAAAAATGATCCAAACTATGAACCAATTACCTTATTATCTACTTCTAAACAAATTTTTGTTATTGGCGACTCCGTTATCAAACATCTGGACCGCCCTATATGTAATGTGGACAAATTTAATCGCACATGCTCTAGTCTGCGAGGTGCTCGTGTATCAGATATTACTTCTACTGTGAAAAACATTCTGAAGGGAGTTGATGAGAACCAGCTGTTCATATTACACGCAGGTACCAATGATATAAATAGGTGTAGTATAGATGAACTGAAACAGGACATCATAGCCTTAATAATGTGTTAGCAGAAAAAAATAGTTTAGTATGTTTTTCAGAGATTCTTCCGGTACCCAGAGCTTCTGATGTTATTACTACAAAAATAAAAGCCTTTAACGACTGGCTGAGATGCTGGTGTTTTCAACAGAACATTCTTTGTCTAACTCATTGGGAAACCTTCTATTTGAAAGACTCACTGTTCTGTTGGGATGGACTCCACCTCAGTCGTAGGGGTAGTTCTCTCCTGGGCAAAAGCTTTGTAACAGCTATCAATAAACTTTTAAACTAAATCCCGGGGGTGAGATCAGTGACATTAGATCCTGTTCTCTAAAAAGACTATCCACTGACCAGTTTGAGTGTGAGGTACTTAGTTTGAATGCTAGATCTTTAAACCAGGTTAAAATGGCAGAATTGGAAGCCCTGTGTCAATCGAACAAATATGGACTTATTTCCATTACAGAAACCTGGTGGGACCCTGATACTTCCTTGACCCAGCGTATTCCAGGGTATAAACTATACCATAAGGACCGTCAAGTTCAGATGGGGGGGGTGTATGTCTCTATGTTAGGGATGACATATCCTCATTTCAACTCCCTATCACTAGTGATTTAGAAACCATCTGGGTTAACATTCAGTTTAAAGGGTACCCACAATTGTTAGTAGGGACATGTTATAGGCCTTCAACATCTAATAAGGAATACTCTACCTCCCTTTACAGTGAAATTCTGAACATGACCTCCAAAGGTAATATAATTCTATTGGGTGATTTCAATATGCCGACCATAAATTGGAATTCCTTAACTGGCTGTACGTGAGGCCGAAAGATTTGATTACACTCATGGTTGATATAGGATTAGAAACAAATTATTATAGAACCAACGCGAGGAGTCAATATCTTGACTTGGTTATCACCAATATAGGAATTTAATATCTAACATTGTAGTTGGTGCCCACTAGGATCAAGTGACCATAATACTATTTCCTTTTCATTGTTATTTCACCAATATACCACCAACTTCACGGAATTTAAGAATTACAACAAAGCTAATTTTAATGCCATTAATCAACAATTAAATTCAATCTCATGGCAAACTATATTATCTCCCTTTCCTTGAAGAATCCTGGGACTACTTTAAATCATCCATTTATTATTTGGAAAATCTGTATGTTCCAACTTCAAAAATATAATAAAAGGGAAAATACCTTATGGTATAATAAAACAATTAAAGCATTAATCAAGGATAAACAGAGACTCTTTGCACATGTAAAAAATAGTAAGGGGAAACCAAGGAATCATTCCTTATTCAATACAAGAAAATTCTTAAATCATTAAAACAAGCCATCTTGCAATCAAAAAAGAAACTAGAGTTTCGTCTGGCTCACACCAAAGATAGTTATAAATCATTATTTTCCTATCTCAACAATAAAAAAATAAATAATAGATACATGGGGCCCCTATGTGTAAATGAAAAAATTGTGTCTACAGATAGGGACATAGCAGATACATTTAATGAGCAATTTTGCTCAGTTTTCACCACAAAAGTCCCTAAAATCTTTAAACATTTAAATAATATTACTCCTTCTTATATTATTACTGAAGAGGACACATTAAAAGCTATATTGTCCCTAAAACCCAATTCTAGTCCGGCACCAGATAATATCAATCCCAGATTCTTAATTGAATCTACTGCAGCTATTATTAAACCCCTTACTATTATCTTTAATAAATCCCTAAATGAAGGACTTATTCTCCGGGACTGGACATTGGCTACAGTAATTCCAATTTTTAAGAAGGGAAATCACTCTAGACCTGAAAACTATCGTCCAATAAGCCTAACTTCTGTTGTAAGTAAAATCCTGGAGAAAGTCATTAAAAAGTTATTAGATTGTGAAACTACTGAGGGTGACATGATAGATATTACACAACATGGCTTTAGACAGGGATATTCCTGCACCACTAACTTGGTCTCCTTTTATAATCATGTTGGTATGGGTATGGGCAAAGGTATACCTATGGATGTAATACTTCTTGATTACAGTAGAGCCTTTGATAAAGTTCCTCACGACATACTACTTGATAAAATGAAACAGATGGGTTTCTCACATTACATAATTAATTGGGTGTCAAGTTGGTAAAATAATAGATATCAGCAGGTCAGAATCAACGGCACACTTTCCCAGTCATTGTGTGTGACCAGTGGGGTCCCACAGGGATCTGTGTTGGGGCCAACCCTGTTTAACATTTTTATCAGCGACTTGCAGATTGGCCCTGAAACTGTTCTTTCGAAATTTGCTGATGACACAAAGTTGTGTGGTCCGGTCCTAACAGTGTCAGACAGACAATTTATGAGGAACAATTTAAAATCTATTGAAGAATGGGCAGCTGTAAACAAAATGACACTCAACCCAGACAAGTGTCATGTTATGCATTTTGGTAAGAATAATCCGAGGCAGACCTACTTATTGAATAATGTGGCTCTTCATCTGTCACCACTGGAACAAGATCTTGGAGTAAACATTAACAACAAGTTAGCGTCCAGTGATCACTGTACAAAGATGGCCAGGAGAGCCAATGCCTTGCTTACCCGAATCCAGCGTTCATTTGTGTCTAGAACTCAGGAATGTGTGATCCCACTATATAGAGTCTTCATTAGGCCTCACTTGGACTATGGATCTCCATGCTGGAATCCCTACTTAAGGCAGGATGTGGATAGAGTTGAGAGGGTGCAGAGAAGAGCCACCAAAATGGTGCCTTATCTGTCCAAATTAGACTATGAGGAAAGGTTAAAGGTCATGGGGTTACATTCATTACATACAAGGCGTACAAGAGGTGATCTTCTCCTCCTGTAGAGAATTCAGAATTCTCAGGAGTTACTGCATCAATGTGGTTTACATTTTCAACCAGTTGGAATTCCCCACGTATCATAACAAACAGATATTTGTTTCAAAACTAGAACAACTAAAAGGTTACATTATTTCACAGTAAAAACCCCTAGATTATGGAATATTCTTCCACAACATTTAGTAGACAGCAGCTCCATTCTTACCTTTAAGAAAGGGTTAGATCATTGGTTGGAGTGGAATAGCCCTGGGGTATAATTGTCCCACCAGTGTGGTGGGGGCAATCTCGATGGGCAGTAGCCTTCTTTTGTCCCTTGAAACCAAGTAAACCAAGTAATCAACTGCCTTCCCCAAATCCAGATGCTTGATAACTGTCTTATAAAACTGTAAAAGACTGGTCTGGCAAGATCTTGATTTAGTAAACCCATGCTGACTATAATCAACCAACTCATTTTTCAGTCAGGTGAACATGAATATGTTCCTTAATAATACTTTCCAGTACTTTACCTATAGCTGATGTTAAACTCACTGGTCTGTAATTCTCAGGGGAATCTTTCTTACCCTTCTTAAAGATTGGAACCACATGTGCTTCCCGACACTTTTTTATCACTTCCCCTATGTCTAATGACCTTTGAAAGATAAAGGCTACTGGCTGGGCTATCTCAGCTGCTATTTCTGCAGTGAGTCTCAGATGGATGTTATCTGGTCCTGGTGATTTATTAATTTTAATCTTCTTTAATCTATCCAGAACATCTTTTGTGTCAATTTTGATCCACTTTTCATCAGATGTATTATATTTCAAATCAGTTGTCGATTTATCTTTAGGATTAAATACAGTGCCAAAATAGGTATTCTGTACTTCAACCATTTCTCTGTCATTTAGTATATTGTCTCTATCATCCTTGAATGGGCCTATTGATAGTTTGTTACCTTTTTTGTTATTAATGTATGTGTAAAAAGCCTTATAGTTGTCTTTGTTTCTTGTTGCCAGATTTTTTCAAAATTTGCGTTAGCATCTTTGATTACTTGTTTTACACATCTTGTCTGTTCCTTATATTTTGAAAGGTAATTTGTATCTAATTTAGATAATTTATACATTTTATATTTTAGTTTGATTTGTCTCTTTATTTTGCAAGTTAACCATTTGGGGGTATTACTCTGTTTTGAATTCTTAGTTATAAATGGTACATGCAAATCTGATATCGCTCTTATTTTGGCCACTAAAGTGTCCCACATCTCATCTAGTGTTAATTTTGAAAAATCTGATGCCCAGTCCCACGTGAGTATGCCTGTCTTATTTTATCAAATGTCACATTTTTGAAAATTGGGATTTTTATTTTGCTGCCCTGTTGAATAGGTAATTCTTTTAATTGAAAAAAGACAGTCTTGTGATCACTATTTGCTATTGGGGGGCCTACTTCAGTTTCCATTAATGTAAGTCCCGTGTTTGCTAGCACTACATCCAACATTTTGTTTGCCCTAGTATTTACTGTCACTGTCTGATCCAAGACCAGTTGGTTAAATGTTTCTAAATAGTCTCTTTTAGTACTACTCACTGTTTTCTGGTTTACCCAGTCAATTCCTGGGAGGTCTAAATCTCCTGCTATATTAATATTCTCTGCTGAATTTAAGAGATCCAGATAGTCCTGGATTTCCTGGTCGCTTTCTCTATTTATTGAGGTGGGGGGGTGATACAGTGCCCTCAAGATGATTTACGGGGCATTGTGGGGCATGATCTTTACAGTTAGGTGTTTGATATTTAAATTTCCATCATACATTTACATACTTGGAGGAATATTCAAAGAGATTGCACATGGCTCAACAGTGTTGCACCATTCACAACCCACTGATGTGCCCTGGCATGATACTCAAAAGGGGATGTTGCGTTGTGCAATTCCCAATGCGCCAGGGTGCACCAGTAATGTATGTGGCGCAAGTGTGGGGGTGTGCCCATGCATATGCCGCACGTCCCGATATTCAGCGCAGGATGTGTGGTGCATATGTAGGCACAAACCTACCTTGCACCGCACGGGGGGGGGCGCAAAGATCTGCCCGTCAAAAGTAGGAGCAAGGCCTGGCCACCCACAGATGAGCTGCCATATTGCAGGGTGCAAAGTGGCAACCGCCAGCTGTGGGTGGCCACCCGACCTCCAGAGACACAGTCTGGGCATCGTTGCCCCCCTCTCGCCCGATCACGGGCATTGAATTATATTATCCCTGGTGGTCCAGTGTACCTGCTTCTCTGCCCGATCGCAGGATTTTGATACATTAAATATCCCTGGTGGTCCAGTGGACCTGCTTCCCTGCCCAATCACGGGTCTTAACTTAAATTAACCTCCCTGGTGGTCCAGTGGACCTAATCCCCATCCCGATCATGGGCTGATGAATAAATTAATCTCCCTGGTGGTCCAGTGGACCTGATCCCCAGCCCAATCATGGGCTTTAGTTGTAAATAAATGTCCAGGTGGGCCATCGGTACCCCCTCCTCACCTTCCACTCTGACCCACCACCGCTCCCCAGTCAGCAGCGGGCGGCGCTCCCCACTGCAAGCCGCCAGCCTCCGCCAACTGACTTCCTGATGCGGCTGTATGCATTGGTCCACTGCATAGGCCAATGGGCGTGCAGACCATATTGTACTACACATATCCAAATGTGAATGGTTTATTCACATTTTGGGACTGTGTAGTACAGTACAGTTTGCACACCCATTGGCTCATGCAGTGGACCAGTGGGCATACAGCCGTACTGTATGCTGTCAGTCGATGGGTGGCCAGGCGGCTTGCAGGTGGAGAGCTGCTGCCCACCACTGACCAGGGGGGAGTGGGGTTGTGGGTCTGAGTGGGCGAGTGGGGAGGGGGGGACCCATGGCCCACCTGGGCATTTATTTACAACTGAAGTCCATGATCGGGCTGGGGATCTGGTTCACTGGACCACCATGGAAATTATTTTATTCATTTGCCAATGATCAGGCTGGGGTCAGATCCACTGGACCACCAGGGAAAGTAATTTATTCATCTGCCCACAAACGGGCTGGGGATCGGGTCCACTGGACCACCAGGGAATGTAATTTATTCACCTTCCCATGAATGGGCGATGGGGTAGGATCCACTGGACCACCAGGGGCTTTAACTGTAACCGCATCCCATGATCGGGTGTTGGGGTGCATTGCCCACCGAGGGGCAGGGGGTGCTGGTCCATGATGGCTGCAGCGTGGCAGGGCGCCAAGTGCAAGTTACCAGGGATCGGCGCACCTTCATGCAAATGGGGCATAATGACATGCAAATGGCCCCATTTGTACCTTGCATGCATAATGGCCTCAATTGCATGCCCAGCATTGAACATTGCGGTTGCTGCACCTAGCACACCCACACTTGTACTGGTATATTCCCCGGCTCCTCACTTGCTACTTGCACTGGTGCAGTGCTACTGCATGTGTGCAGTGTGGGTGGCCCCAGTACCATATTCAATGATGCTGAGCCATGGCGCAGTACCGTTGAATATCACCCGGGCCATGCCCTAGTGCATCCCAGTTGCGCTGCGCCCACGTGCAGGCTTGAGCCCCTGCCTGGTGCATTCTGAATATCCCACTCACTGTGTATGAACTCATGAACATAGATTGCCCCCCCACCTCCCTTCCTATGTTTTCTAGATTTATAATATGTAGAGTGTCCAGTTAGATCTTTGTCCCATGTATCACCTTCCTTCCACCAGGTTTCTGTGAGTATTGCAATCTTAATGTTTTCTTTTTTCATTAAATACATAAATTCATCAAATTTTTTGTCTAAGCTCCTCACATTTGTTAACAAGCACTTAACTGACTCCCATTTCCTGTTATGTGATTTTTGTTTGCTGGTATCGGTCTTTATCTGGATAATGTTCCCTCCCCTACTTTTCCCAGTTTAAATGGTTCTCAATGATTTTCTTAAAAGTTTTCCCCAATATTCTTTCTCCCATTCTATTTAAATGAAATCCATCCTTCTTATACAGTGATTCATTTCTGAAGATACAACCTGTTTCTATGAACCCTATCCTTTGTTCTAAGCACACTTTCTGCAACCTGCAATTAACTGAAGCGATTTCATGGTTTATTTGTAGGAACCTTCCACATGTAGGTAAAATGCCGGATATAATGATATCAGTGGTATTTTATATCCTGAATCAACTGAATGTAATCTTCCAAGATGTTTCCTTTTTCAATGGATTTTATGTCATTTATTCCTAGTTGCAGTATCACCAATGGTTGTTTAGTTTGGCCCATATATCCATCTAATTTTGTCTTAGTTCTTGAATTTTTATTCCAGGAAACATACTGACCATTGTGCTATTATTTCTTTCTTCACATACAATTTTGTCAATTCCCCTTATAGTAGAATCCCCTAACACTATGATTTCTTTTGTTGTAGGGTTTGTGTGTGCTATTTTTTTTCCTTTACCTTTTCATCCCTCACTGTTGTTTTTTGTGGTTTCAGTGCTTTTTTAGATCCTAGTATAGTTCCAGCTATAGTTTTTGATTTATCGGCTACTGTAGTTCTGTGTATGTTGTTTACAGAAGATTCGGATACACTATCAGAATTTTCTAGGGGATGAGTGTCATTTCTAACTCCAGAGGCTTGCTCTGTGTCCAATAGTGCAAAGATATTTACAGTTTCAACAGGGGGCACTGTTGTATATCTGCTTTCCTCTGCGTTTACCTTTACTCTTTCTAACTATAGCCCAATTTTCCTCCTCTTTTCCTACTGCATTTAATTCTGTGCTGAAATCTCTGGTGGCAGAATCTATAAAGTTCTCCCATGTTTTTATGTCCTGTTTAATTTCTAATCTGTTCTTTAACTCACTTATCTCCAGTATTAGTTCCCCAACAAGTACACACTTATTACATTCATATCCCTCTGTATGATTTGTGCCCTGAGCATAAATGAAACAATGTATACATTGCATAAACTGAGTCTCCATTTTACCTTGCTTTAAGTGTGTTTTTATACCCGTTTGCATCTAATGGTGTCCTAAGTTTGTGCCCCTTGGTCCTTGCATCCACTGTGGACACCACAGACATGCGCTAAGACGTGCGTGTCTCTACATGCGTCTCCATGTGCAGTGTCATGTGCTCCCCCGCTCGAGCTCAGCCCGCTCAGTTAGGCATGTGATTAAATAGCCAGCTGACCGGAAGTCCCCACGAACCTGGCTTCCAGTATAGTGCTGCACTATATGCCAAATGTCACGAATTTAAACTTCATAAAACCACCCTCGTAAGTTAAGCCACCTCATGCAGTGGTCTTGACTTCAGTAGTGTAGGTGAACTCAGTTTAAAAAGAACTGTGCAGCAGCATGTAGTCAGAGAGGAGCCACAGTCCTCCTATACCCCACAATCTGTCAAAAATGGAAGTGGTACCTGTCTTTACCTTGGTTTCCAGGCAACAACCTGGTCACCACCTCTCCCCAGAGGAATGAACAGTAAAGTCAAATGCCAGTAAGAGCTGCGAGGGCCTTTCTCCTGCTCTCCTTTTCCAGGAACAACTCACACCTCAGTCATTTAGTGACTGCTCTCAACTGTAGTTGACTTATAACAGGTGCCCAAGTTCAGAGTATCCCTAGCATATTGACCAAATTAACAGATGCTCAATTCATAGTTCCACTTATACAGTAAAACACGCCATTCAGCTTTGCATAACAAGTGCAAGGCAACCTGGAGGGTAGGCTCTGTCCCTGGGGTGACAGCCTAGAGGGTAAGCTCAGTCCAGGAGGTAGAGGGCTTCATCAAGGAGGAAGAGGAGACTAGGGGGAGACTAGTGGGAGAGATCCAGTTTCAGCAAGAGGGAGTTGGGGGCTATGGAGGGGTGGAGTATAGAACAGAAATATAAGTAGAGGGCAAGGCTGATGGGAAAGTAGAGGTTTGGATGGGGTGGAGGATAGAACAGAAATATAAGTGGCAAAGAAGGCTAATGGGAAAACCATAAAATGAGAGAGGAGCGGAGTGATAAAGGAGGTGAGGTTCAGGCTAGGGGTGGGAGGGAGAAAGTCGTGGCCTAGTATGGACAGCACTGACTGGCCAAATCCTGCACTCACAAGATTCTGTTTCTGTGACTAAGTATTTCAGGTCAGTTTTGAATGAGGGAAACCTGTCAATGTTTAGTATAGACATTGGGACTTCATTTAGCCATAGCGAGGTTCTATATTGAAAGGACCGTTGACCCAATGAGGTTTTCATGAAGGAAACAGTGAGGGGATTACAGGCCATGCTCCTCATCTGAAAACTAGAGAGGTTAACCTGCAGTAAGTCCTCTACACAGTGGGGAGCTTTGCCAAGCAAAGCATGTTTATCAAGGAGGCACATCAAATATTTTATCGTATCCCTAAGGTTCAGCCAATTAGTATGCTCATAGAGCGAACAGATGTGTGCTAGGTTATCCACACCTTGGGTGAGTCTACACACTTTGTTAAGGGTGGTCTGTACACATTTAAGAGCTGTGTCAGTAGCTGCACTGTAAACTACCAAGCCGTAATCGATAAGAGTCAGAATAGGGCTAGATACTGCCAGGCAGAGGGCCGAGGATGTAAGGAATGTTTTGTGTCTATGAAGGATTCTCTGCTTAATGTTGACAGCTTTTACAACCTGTTCAATATGTTTAGTGAAGGAGAGTATGTGCCAAACATATGGTGCACAGAGCTTGCTGTATTCTCATGGCTGGTAATCGGGATTTTCTATCCCATGTGACAGTTGTTGCAAGTTAGATCAGCTTTTTCTAGTCTTACTTGCGGCAATCCTGGATACCCTTTCTACTGGGCTTGTGCCAGAAATTTGGTGCAAGCTGCTGTACATCAGGTAAACTGTCACAACTGCACCTGACCTACTAAAACTGGGTGCAACTGCGGCAAAGGTGTTTGGTGTAACAGCACCAAAAAATGGGTTGGACACAGGACTTGACGCAAGCCATGCATCCTCCTTTGAAAGTTTGGCCCCTTGTTTTCAGCGAAGTCTTCTTTTACCCCACTTCTACAGCTGTGAGGACTGAAGAACAAAGAGATCAAGTGACTTGCCCAAGGTCACACAGCAAACCAGCGGCTACACTGGGATTCAGACCTGGGATTTACTGTTGCACCATTCAGTGCTCGAGCTTCTGGACCAAATCGGCTATTCTGTCTAGAACTACTATAACTATCAGTGTATAATCCATGACTTTTTTTAATAGTTATTTATTTATTTTTTCTGATAACTGGATGAACTCACAGAGATTAGTTCTCTTTTACAGGAGCATTACAGGCAAAGACATAGCACAGTTGTTGTAGACCACCCCAAAAAAAAATGCAACAGTGCATACTTAAGCAATAAAACATGACAGGTGGTGCGTTATGGTATGATAATGGCCCATCTCAGGTGGATTGAAGCATGAGTCAATGCTTGAGTGCATCCACCACCTGAGAATGGCCATTAATCCACTATATTGCATTCCCTGAAGTGCCTTATTGCAATTATGGAATAGATCCATTTTACTAAATTGGATGTATTTTTTAAACATATTTTTGTTGAGCTACTTTCAGCTGGGCCATTGTGCTGGGATAATGGCCCAGATGAAAGTACCTCTTGGCCAATCTGGAGCCAGCTTTCTTTGTACCCATTTCATAATTAGCATTAAAGGAGCAGTTCAATAAAATTGGGCAAGAAATTTGACCATACCTTTTTCATTATGAAAGACTCCAGGGATCTTCAAATGTTATTTAGTAGCTACATGTTCTAGTTGTGTCTAAATCTGAGTATTTTATACTGTAGATGTTTGAATTTAGTTTTTTCCCATGAAAAAGATGACCATCCCATTTGGCATATAATAGCATTGTAGACCTGGCAAGGGTTAGGATTGAGAAAATAAAATATTATGGTGTGCAACATAGGATGTACCTAGAATAGTATATTTGACAGGTATGCCGATATTTTTTATTAACTGTAGCTGAAACCCAGCTTTTTGAACAAAAATAACTATTTTAATTGCACTCCTGCTTTAATACACACACCACAGTACATATAAATTACTCAGCAATAATGCACGATTAGGTACACCAGTTACACACCATATTTATGTGCAGATATTCCTTGACCTTTGATTTAAATTCAGTATAGGAGTTTATTGATGTAATCTGAACAGGAACAGAGGTCCATGTTTTATTGACTTAGGCATCCGAAGTCTTAAAACCAATGGAGAATTTCATTCAGGGCATGCTAAGCAAGTTTCCATCAGAAGATGTAAGGCTCAGTATGATGATATATGGGATGAGATAGGATTAGAGCTAACCTGATGAACCACGCTGCAGCGTGTTAATTTCCATGGAGCCCATTTCTTTTTTTTATTAATTTTTCTTCTGTTTTGTCATTGGACAGCCCCCATCTAATGGACACCCCAGCCCTGTTGCCCCAACGTCCACCGGGACTTACTTGCTGGCCATTCCTCCCCCAGGGCCTGCCTCCATGGTGGGGATTATGGGGTTGCCTAAACCATGCTACAGAAGGATCCAGTTCCTAGCTGGTGAAGGCCAGCTGGTTGGGTACAGGGCCTGCAGGTGTCCTGGTGCCATCCTGTTGTTGGTGACATTTTTTCCTGCTGTAGTTCCCCTGGGAGGCATTGCATGCAATGACACCGTTATGTAAACCGTGTACTCTTGCACACTACATGTCAGCACCTGCAGTGCTCCCCCAGCCCTTTATGCAGCTCCAGGTGCCCTTCCCCCAGCCTCTGCTAGGGTTCAGAGGATCATCAGACTCTTCCAGTCCTCCTCCGGAGGAGCAGAGCAGTCCATCAGATGCTTGATCCTCCTCCACACCGGTCCTTCCTCCAATGTCCGGAGCTCACTTCTGAACCTGGGTCGTTGACATTGTAAGCAGTAGCACTACTGCTGCATCAGTGGGATGGCCTCCCTGGAGTCCATGTTGTGAGTTTATTTAGCCTCCAGGAGGAGCAAGTTTAACCTGGAGAAGAGGAGGCAGTGGTGGGTTTGTTGGACTACATTTAACCTGGAGAAGAGGAGGCAGTGGTGGGTTTGTTGGACTACATTTAACCTGGAGAAGAGGAGGCAGTGATGGGTTTGTTGGACTACATTTAACCTGGAGAAGAGGAGACAGTGGTGGGTTTGTTGGACTACATTTAACCTGGAGAAGAGGAGACAGTGGTGGGTTTGTTGGACTACGTTTAACCTGGAGAAGAGGAGACAGTGGTGGGTTTGTTAGTCTACATTTAACCTGGAGAAGAGGAGACAGTGGTGGGTTTGTTGGACTACATTTAACCTGGAGAAGAGGAGACAGTGGTGGGTTTGTTGGACTACGTTTAACCTGGAGAAGAGGAGACAGTGGTGGGTTTTTTGGTCTACATTTAACCTGGAGAAGAGGAGACAGTGGTGGGTTTGTTGGTCTACACTTAACCTGGAGAAGAAGAGGCAGTGGTGGGTTTGTTGGTCTACACTTAACCTGGAGAAGAGGAGGCAGTGGTGGGTTTGTTGGACTACATTTAACCTGGAGAAGAGGAGACATTGGTGGGTTTGTTGGTCTACATTTAACCTGGAGAAGAGGAGGCAGTGGTGGGTTTGTTGGTCTACATTTAACCTGGAGAAGAGGAGGCAGTGGTGGGTTTGTTGGTCTACATTTAATCTGGAGAAGAGGAGGCAGTGGTGGGTTTGTTGGACTACATTTAACCTGGAGAAGAGGAGACATTGGTGGGTTTGTTGATCTACATTTAACCTGGAGAAGAGGAGGCAGTGGTGGGTTTGTTGGTCTACATTTAACCTGGAGAAGAGGAGGCAGTGGTGGGTTTGTTGGACTACATTTAACCTGGAGAAGAGGAGACAGTGGTGGGTTTGTTGGTCTAAGTTTAACCTGGAGAAGAGGAGGCAATGGTGAGTTTGTTTGTCTGCCACTAAGGCACATTTGGCAATTTTATTATGGAGCACATTTTTCTTTCTGAGGGTGGTGGCTAGGACAAGGTCACAAAAGAAGGTTTGGTTGCACTGTTACCAGCCTGACCTCTATTGTTAGGTGTCCTTAAACCTACAAAGTATTCTCAACTTTTAATGCATCTTGCTGGCTACATTGAGGTGTTCATCAAAGAAGAGGGAGGGGTTCAGGTAAAACCCCAGTTATTTAAAACTTCCAGCCTGTTTCAGAGTAGTATTTTCTGAGGTAGCCAGATGAAATCCTTATTGTGCCTACATAGCCTGGGTTTCGTGACAAACAACATTGTTTCAAGTTTTGTTTTTGTTTAGCAGGAGGCTATTAGTTTGAAGCCAGAGCAGAATTGCATTGAAATCATTGGCCAGGTTGTTGTTTTTTTCTCCCATCGTTCTTCTATTTGTAAAAATTCAGGGCCATCTATGTACAGGACAGCCTTTGAGTGCATACATGTAGACAGCATAGAATTTTCACATAAACAAGTAGAGGTCCCCCTATGGGACTCCATAGCTGAAGTCCCTGATGGAAGAGTTTTAGATAGTGTTATTGGCTCTTCACATTGGAGCTTACTGATACCATAAACCACAAAAACCAATGTGCCTTTTATTTTCAGGTTACTGCAGATCAGTACCAAAAGCAGAAACAAATATGATTGCACCCCTCGTGAGACTAATGGGTGACTGGTTTAATGGAAGTGCTTTCTGTTTTTTTTTTTCAGTTGTATGCCATCTTCCATGTATGAATGGAGGTCAGTGCAGCTCCAGGAACAAATGCCAGTGCCCCCCAAATTATACTGGTAAGCTCTGTCAAATACCAGTGCAGAATGGCAATGGTCATCAACAGCACCAGCTCCAGGCAAAGGATGGCAAGACTGCTGGGTCTCAGGTTATTCATTCTACCCATACGCTACCGTTAAGCTACCCTGGGCAACAGGGAGCTCAAGGTTAGTGCACTGTCTTTTTTAATCACCTGTTCTCATCTTCATATGACAAAGCTCTTCTACAGTAGCTTGTACTTGACAGGAAAGTGAAATTGTAAAACAGATTGACATTTGTTTTAAAAATCTTAATTGCGTAACATGAGTAAACTATTACACCACAGGGCATGGGGATTGATTGATTGATTGATTTAATTGATTGATTGATTGATTGACCGATTTACAATTTTTGACTGGGATGGGCACACTAAGCCAGAGCTAATTTCCGGTGTGACCCGGGGGACCGATTATAGAAGGGAGTAGTGAAACAGCAATAATCAATACAGTGACAACAGTAGGTGCATTCACATGAACAATAAAAGCAAGATACAAGTAACACATTCCAGAAAAAGAAATAAAACAATGTAAAAAGTGTACAAAGTACACTGGCATACATGTGATATGTCCAACTAGCTTAAGAGGGAGGTTTGGGTCAAATTAGGAGGGAGATTGGCCTGCCACCTTTCTTAAGAGGGAGACTTGGGTCAAATTAGGAGGGAGATTGGCCTGCTAGTAGGGAGATGCCGTAACATTGTGCGTTTGTCCTTAAATGGTGTCAAAAACATAAGAAAAAAGTCATTACAAAAATGTAATGCATTTCATTTTGTCAAGAATAAGCACTAAAAGGAATAAACAAATAGTTATATAAAGTTATCAGATACATTGTGCATCACTGATTTAATTTTTATGTGTCTTTATCTGCCCAAAAAAGATGGATATTTTGGACAGAATTTTACTTAAGCAGGAGATTTTGTTTCCCAGGAGGGAGGGAGGGAGGTAGTCAGTCAAAAAAAACAGGAGTCTCCTGCGTAAAGAGGGAGATATCACATGTATGCACTGGTTATTGGGGTAGCCAGGACTACAGCTGAGCATGCCCTGGGGGGGGTATGAGGCATGAGGCCAAAGACCAAATGCCTTCATCCAACCATAAAGTGCATTACTTCCGAACAACTCCATGCCCTGGAGTGGGTTATTTTACTTATGCAATGCTTTAACTAGTGCGTGGATGCAAGAAAAAAAGCAAATAAAATCTGAACCATGCACTAATGTGAAATTAAAGCATTGTCGGATGGCCACTTTTAACCAATCAGCATGCTTGTTTGATTCATTCCATTTTATAAGTTACTGTACATCTGTGGGAAGTTCGGAATCAGGAGACATGGAAAACGATATAGCTTGTTCCGGGAAAAGGTATGCACCTTATTTGTCTTTGACTCTCAAAGATGATGACTTCATGTTATAGGTCACTTGTACAGTACATCTTTGGATTGTTCCTGTGTAGTACTGTACCTGTATGTACAATATGTAGCTACGTGCTTTGGATTCTCTCTATGCAGAACCTGAATGTTACCCAGGATTGCCCAGCTGAGATGCTGCATTTCATTTTCAGTAAGGTCCTATTTCTACTCAATTTCACCTCTGGGTATAAAATAAATAAAGGTGACAGAAGCTTCATACCAAATTGCTATTACTTTTACAAATGTGGTCTAACATGGAAACATAAAATTTGACAGCAGACAAGGAACTCTTCGCTCACCTAGTTTGCCCATTTTCTCACCCCCCTGCCCCCGTTTCTTACCACTTGCTGAAATCTAGGTAGACCACATCCACCTCTCCACCCTGATCTAATACCTTGGTCACCCAGCCAAAGAAATCTATCAGATGTGTTTGACACGATCTCCCACAAGTGTATCCATGCTGCTTCGGATCTTGAAGGCCACTGGATTCAAGATGTTTTACAATCCTCTCCTTCAGTAGTGATTCCTTTAATTTCCCCACCACTGAAGTCAGGCTAACTGGCCTGTAATTGCCAGCCTCCTCTTTGCTACCACTTTTGTAAAGTAGAACTACATCTGCCCTCCTCCAGTCCTCCAGAGCCACTCCTGTTTCTAGTGAGTGGTTGAACAGGGCTGTCAGAGGTGCAGCCAGCACCTCTCTGAGTTCCCTCAGTATCCATGGATATACACCATCTGGCTCAATTGCCTCGTCCACTTTTAGATTTGTGAGTTCCTTCAGGACTATCTCCTCTCTAAATAGACTATTGTCCACCTACCTTTCTTCGAGGCTCCTGGCCCTTATCTGTGGTCCCTCTCCTTCCCCTTCCTCCATGAACACTGAACAAAAGTATTTGCTGAAGATGTCTACTTTTTCCTGGTCCCCCTCCACACAGTCTCTCCTTCTCTCCTAGGCCTTACTATCCCTCCCCTGGCCTTTGTTTTTTTGCTTACATATCTGAAAAATACCATGTCTCCTTCCTGTACTGCCTTGGCTATTTTCTCCTCCGTTTGTACCTTTTCACTCCTAATTGCTAATCCCTACCTCCCTCTGTTTCTCCTGATACACCTCTGTATCCTTCTCTCTCTCTCTCTCTCTCTCTCTGTCTCCTTACACCTCCTGAATGCTAACTTTTTCACCCTTTTCTTCACGGCCAGCACTTTTGAGAACCGTAGCGGTCTCTTTTTCCTCTTTCTTTTACTTACTTATCTGACGCAGAGGTTTGTTGCCTTCTCTGTCCTTCCTTTACATTCACCCACTGTTCTTCCATCTCCCCCCCCCACAAGTCCTTCCCTCTTCCAAGGGCATCCCTGAGACATTCTCCCATCTTTTTAAAATTGGCCCTCACTGGTCCCCAGGTGGCCACCCACCATGATGTCTGCAACACTGTCCACACTGGTGAGTACAAGATTCAGTATTGCCCCTTTATGAGTGGGCTGTTTTACTAGTTGCCTGAGGAACACCTCTTGCAGGGAGTCCAGTATGTCCCTACTCCTTGGAGAAGCTGCATCTGGGAGGCTCCAATCTACATCTGGCAGATTGAAGTATCCCACTAACAGCATCTCTCCCTTGTTTGCCATCTTTTGGATGGCTTCTACTGGAACCTTATCTCCCCCCCCAGTGCTGGGCGTCTGTAGATCATGCCAGTGGGAATAGTGGCTCCCTTTCTAGGGTGACCCACAGTACCTCAGCCCCTCCCTGAATTCCTCATATCTCAGTACCTTTTATGCTATCCCACACGTAAAGAGCCACTACTCCCCCTTTCTTTCCCACCCTGTCCTTTCTGAACAGAGTATAGCCTGGTATGGCTATATCCCAGTCATGGTTCTCATTGCACCATGACTCAGTAATGGCAACAATATCCAGGTCAGTTTCTGCCATGATGGCGCCTAGGTCCAGGATTTTTTTTTTTGGGACCACCCCACCTCTTGCCCTTCCGGGCAGAGGCTCCTCAGCCCCCCTCCTCCTCTTACCACCCTTCAGCCCAGACTTACACCCCTGGTTGGGGCCACTGGGTGGATGTCCTCTCCCCAGGACATTAGTCGCAAGCCCTGGCTTACCCCCAGGATGGGGCCATGGGAGCAGGATCCCCCCGGTGGACCTTAGATGCGGCAGGAGTGGCAATACAGGTGGGAGCATCACCAATGGGGCTGGATTTTTGTGGATGCTGCAGTTTCCTCAGAGGTAGGATGTGCAATGATATCAAAGGGCACACCCAACATCTGTCCCGCCTACTGTAACATGTGGCCTCGGTACTTGCAGCTCCCCAGGGGCCACTAAAGTACCAAATGCTTGTCCTCCCCTCCGGAGAAGGAGAGTCACCAATGGCACTCAATCCTTCTCCACCCCAGTTGGCCCTCTGACTCCTGGGTCCAGAATTTTATTTCCTACACTTTGAGCATTGAACACATGGCCTTCCAGAATCTGCTACCACCCTGTTTGTTAACATCCTCTTTCCCTTTTTGCCTTCAATCCTTCTCCACCCCAGCTGGCCCTCTGACTCCTGGGTCCGTCCCTGAACCCAGGTCATTGGCATCGCGAGCGGACACTCTGCTGCTGCATTGGCGGGCAGGCCTTAGGTCCAGAATTTTATTTCCCACACTTTGAGCATTTGAACACATGGCCTTCCAGAATCTGCTACCACCCTGTTTGTCAACATCCTCTTTCCCTTTTTGCCTTCACTCCTTACCCCTTCTGCTCTCATTCTCCTCTCTCCTCCTTTCTACCATTTTGTTTCTTTTGTTGTTGGGTGCACTTGGGGATTTCTCTCCATTAGAATTCTCTCTACTGCCTACTTCAGTTGGGGGGACAGTTCATGTCTCCTCATTTACTTCTGCCACCACCTCAGCTAGCTTAAATGATTGCCAATTGTCTAACACCATTCAGATTGGTATATACTTGAAACCTAGGAGGACCTGGTTTAAAAAACAGTTGCAGTTTACTGACATATTCCTTTTATGAAATGGTCCTTCAAAATACATTTTCATTGTAAATAGATGACCACAATTAAGTAGGCACAAAGAGGCAGTTTCTTCAGATTAACAGGCTGATTACCTGCCCTTTGTAAACCGGTATCCCTAAAACCTTTAAAAATTGCTTTTTGGATGTGTCAGATGTGCTCAGTCAAGCTATGCATAGCTAGTTTAAAACTATCAAATTAGATACCTGTGAACAGGGTGTGACATGTAAGTTATATCTCTGGGGCTTGAATTTCAAAGCCCCATGATTGTCATAAGCCCCTGGTGCACTGATTGTTTTACGGATAGGGCTTACAGAATTCTTCTGGCTGGCGATCGTGATTTTCTATCATGAGCACCAAATGCCGCAAATAAGACCAGCTTTTCTCTGATCTAACTTGCACCATTTGGAGGACCCTTTTTATGGGGCTTGTCCCAAATCTTTGGTGCAAGCTGCCATAAACTGAGGAAACTGTCACAACTGTGCCCCGATAGAAAATCACATGAAGTTGTGACAAAGGAGTTTGGTGCAGATGTGCCAAAAAATTGCTTAGATGCAGGGTTTGGTGTTTTAGCTTCTGAAGGCCAGGTTTCTATCTGCCAGGCTGGGTCACAAATGAAAGACATTGTTGGTCTCACATCCAGTTCTGGTAGACAGGAGTCCAAGTTGCAAAACCAACATTCAGTGTTCGGTGTAACTGAACACAGGTGGGAGTACTTGCTCACCAGAAGGCTTCCAGTTGCATGACCTTGGAGATGCCTACAGGTCATCATTGCTGACTAAGGTATACTGGCTGGGCACTGTGGGTAAGATCACCTGAATCTGCTTGCACGGCATCTTATCTGTGGGCAAAAGAAAGGACTTGGGGGTGGGTGCTCTGTGGCGCCCGAGCAACATAGTCGCATAGCACTTCATTTCCCAAATGATGAACTTCAATTTTATTATTTTCTGGACATTATTTTTCAAATACAAAAAAAATTTACAGAGGGAAACTTCAGTTGACAAGATGGTCAAGCCCAGCTGTGCTCAAGTGGTGAGAGCCTAAAAGACATGGGTAAAGGTGGGGCAGTGGACTCGACCACCAGGTTGGCACAGCAAGTGGAGTGCACAAGGAGGAATCCAAGAAAGCTCTTTAGTCCCTTGGTTACAAAATGAAGCAACTCCTCTCTTCGATGGTGGTGATGAGTGCCAAATTTGATCAACTCACTGGCTGAATGACTTTGTTAGAAACCTCACTGGAAGCAATGCGCTCTGAAATCAAGGATGTAAAATGACACACAGATAAATGCAGAGGTGTATCTGCTCAATATGCCAGAGACTCACACCATTTGCAGTCCAGACTGGAAGTTCTGGAGAACCAAATTAGAAGTGCCAGTAGTAGACTTTGGAATTATCAGAAGGAATGGGGGGAATCCATGTAGACCTCTTTGTCGGGGACTGGCAGACCAGTTTGGGGAGAAATCAGAACAAATGCAGTGGCCAGTGGTAAAGGCCTGTTAAGTAAAACTGAGGGGAAGTCAGCAGCAGGATGCCCCATGTACACTGTTTGTTTTGTTAGATAGTGTAGGCAGTAGGGACAGGCTGCTAAGCTTAGCCAGATGATATGAACCTCTGCCCCATGAGGGCAATACTATTATGATTTTTCCTGATATCTGTTATGTGACACACCAAAGGAATACAAACTTTCATGGAGTCAAAAGTACCTTGCAGGAGTTGGAGATTTTGCATACCCTGGTTTTTCTCGCCAACTCAAGACTAGTGCATGAAGGGAAAGCATATTTCTATCTCATTCTTGTGGAAGCAGGAAAATGGACAACAAAAACTGCAGAAAAGAATAGAAGTGGACTCAAGAGAGAATATAATGCAAAGAATGATGAGGCTGGTTGAAAATGAAAATGATTCTTAATTACCTGTTATTTGTCTCAAGTAACCATGGCTGGAGGCACATTTTTTCCACTCTGAAGGGTTTTCCTGTTATATATGACAGAACATAATTTTTCAGTCTCTGTTGGAAATAATTTATTTTTTTCGTGGTTTACATTCATTGCACTGAAAGATGGCAGAAGTTGGAGAGTAATAGACACCTTCATTCTGAATGAAGGAGAGATCAGCATTGGGGTACATGTGTGACAAGACTAGTTCCAAAAGACTGGAGGGTAATGAATGTAGTCTTGCTTCATGGGGGGGGGGGGGGACCAGGTAACTACAGATCTAGCACTCTTACCTCTGTTGTGGGTAAACTGATGGATACACTACTCAAATAGGACCTCATGGACTACCTGGAGAGCAAGGCACTCCAGGATAGTAAACAGGATGGGTTTGTGGCAGGCAGGTCTTGTCAGACCAACCTAATAGTTTTCTTTGACTGGGTAATAAAGGTAGTGGATAAGGCCATTCCATGGATTTACACTGCTTCAATTTCTGCTTTGTGTTCGACTCAGTGCTTTATAGGAGGTTGCTGAAGAAACTAGAAGATCTGGGTGCAGTAAAGGACACAGTTAGAGGGGTAGTTAACTGGTTGGAAGGGAGACAGCAGAGGGTTGTAGTTAGAGTTAAATCAGAAGAGAGGAAGGTTATGAGTACAGTGCCACTGGGATTGGTCATGAGTCCTACCCTTTTCAATATGTTTACAGAGGACACAGGAGAAGGAATTCAGGGTAAGATGTGTCTTTTTGCAGATGACACTAAGCTCTGTGGGAGGGTAGATTGGAACAGATTAGGGAGCTGCAGAGGGATGTACAAAGGCTAAAGAGATGATCAAAGGTTTGGCAGTTGTAATTCAACACCAGAAAGTGCAAGATGATGCACCTAAGGAAAAAGAACCCCAGGAGAGAGTACTGGATTGGAAGGTTAAGCTGGGCACTACCACTGAGGAACAAGACCAAGGAGTCATCATTGGTGACTCCCTAAAACAATTAAGCTAAAGTAGCAAGCCCTACCGTAGGACACATAGGATGCTAAGGTGCATTGGATGGGGCAGAAGAAAAGCAGTATTACTACCTCTCTAGGTACATTACCCAGTTCTGGAGTCCTCGCCCAAGGAAAGATAAGGGCAGGCTTGAGAGGGTGCAACACAGGGTGACAAAAATGATTCAGGGCCAACAGGGCAGATCTTCCAAGGATTGTTTCAAGGGACTGAACATGTCCTTGCTGGAGGCAAGACCAGAGAGGGAAGATATTATAGAGACCTTCAAGTTCCTGAAAGGAATAAACAAGATAAACTGTGAGGATCCATTCAGCATTGAACTATTTAGCATTGAGTAATGGTCAAGAACATGGGGGCATAAGTGGAAAGTGGCGGGGGAGTTCAAGAGAGATGTGAGTACATTTGATTTTATGGAAAGGGTGTCTGAGCTGCAGAACAGTCTATCAGCTAATGTGATAAGCACCAACACCATTAATGGTTTTAAGCACAGCTTGGAAAGTGAAGGGTTTAGTGGCTGCTCATTGTGGTTGCAGTAGGGTGGGAACCATGGGGGTAGATAGTGAGGGCTAGAACCCTGTATGGGTAATAGATCCTATGGTTTGATAGGGTGCTACAGGCAGACTGGATGGACTATTTGGTCTTTTTCTGCTGTCATTGTCTCTGTTTCTGTGTTGCAGTGTATTATGGTAGAAGCCATTTAATCAGGATGTGGATAATTGGGACCTTCCACTTTATTGGGAGGTGCCTCCAGGAACTGATTAAGTGGCCATGCACTTTAATGGATTTAACATCTGCTTAATTGGGACTGGTGGACCAGATTATTGGGATGATTTAAGTCCCACTGTCTCACATTGATTGCCTGTGACGAGCTGATGAGTAGGCGTGGACTGGATTCTGTACATTGCTTCTTCCACACTACGCTTCCACTTCTGTTTCCCTTAATCAAGCCCATTTTGTGAAGGTAATGATCCCCTCCCTGCTAAAAAATACACAGAACCTTATTCTCAGCAACCTAATTCTCAGTACCCCATTGCTGTTCTTTTCAGGGCTTATCTCTCTGCACAGTCACTTCAACAATGCCTCTCCAGTCTGTAGCAAACAAAAAAAAACTGTTTCCACACTGTTTGCTACTCCTCACTTGCTCACAAACTGGGACAGAAAGAAAAAAAAGCTACTGAATGCTGACAGGCTGAATAAATGGACAGAGCAATTGCAGAGCAAAAGCAGTATATGCTCCTACAGCCTACAGCCTTTACATTTAGCTGCTGAATCCTGACCCAGAGCATAGAGAGACACCTATCGAAGACAAAAGACTGACTCAAGACAGTGGTGCAATACTGTACTAGATGTATTTTAAGACTGCAGAGACTAGAAAGTGCTCTTTATTGTGATTTTGATGCAGTGGTGCTGTACTGAAGATGGCATGGTTACTTAGCCACCATCCCCACACCCTCTAATGTTAATCCCTTTGGATAATCAAGATGGATGCTTAATAGGGACAGAAAGCCCACCACCAGGGCATCCTGATTAAGTGGCTTCTACTATAGTAGATATTTCCATTAATTGAACATGTCAGTTTCAACTGCCAAGGCCATTTCATGCACTTGTTTTTTCTAGTATTAACATAAGACATACTGTATGCTTTCTGCCATTTTCCTACTGTTAAGTATTAACTATATTTTGTAATAGTTCATACTGATAAGACCTAACTTTGCCTTTTTGTGTGATTTGCTTACAGTAAGTAATGCTTGTGTGAGCTGAAGTTTCAGTATAAAGAGCACTACATTTTTGGTGTCATTTACTAATTTAAGAATGAACATGGTAATCAATGCTCACATGGGCTGTCAAATGGACACTTTCTGGACTTTATTTTTCACTTCGGTGATGACCACGGCTCATGCGCTACAGTTCTATGGCATATATATATACAACACAGAAACTAAAGGTATTAATTTATTAATGTAATAAAGACTCTCCAAAGAAAGCAGACTTAAGGGATACTTCTACCAAGCAGTGTTGGTGAAGGACTACAGACTAGCGTAAAACTAGCATATCATTGCATAGAGGTAACGCTGTGCTAGTTATGCTGCTTAGGGTTAGTTGGTATGGTTGGAATGCATTTTTTATCAATTTGTTTCAGTTGGGGGGCTTTGCCTCTCTGTGTTTTTTTATTTAACACGTGGGGTGTTGTGGGAAAGGCCCTACTGGTTACGCTAGTTACTCTGGTCTGTAGTCCTCTGCTTTGCCCTAACAATGTAGTTATTCATAGACTGTATATGCTGACTGATGTATATTATCACTCTTTCCTTAGAAGGATGAATGTTGCATCATTTTCCCTGAAAATGAATTAATATAAACTTAAGTAATTCTTTTTTTTAAGTCAGACATAAAACCCCCAAAAACTACATACGTAGCTTCACCAGAGAAAGTATTCTCCATGTGCCCAGAAGGAAAGCAGCCAAAACTACATCTGAGAGTCGATTAAAGCTAACTTGACTGCTCGTGAACGTGCAGACCCTTTATGCTAGGTGGCTGCCAGCTGTACAGGCATGTTTCTGTAGCATTGACTCCACACTGCTTTGTAACACAGAGGGGATTTACTTTTCATGTTCAGTGTAATGCAAGATCCTTATTTACTGCCTGATCTGGGGATATTATTTAACCTGGAAATAGAGAGACAAGGGGCCACCCATTACAAATGGTGGGAACCAGATTTAAATATAATACTAGGAAATACTTCTATACTTCATTTATCCCAGCCCAACCAACACCCTGGAGTGTGTTACTACACTTATAAAATGGCTGGGTTTTAGGGTGAAAATATAAAAGTAAAAACTAAATTCTTAAAATGTTGGAATATAAGAAAAACAACAACAGTGAGTTAGTAAAAAGTAGATTCTCCACAACTGGACAACCACTAGGGGGTGCTAGTGTAGCATCACCTGGTTTAAACAAGTATGCTTGCTGTGGCAGTCAGTTTCTCTCATTTGTCAGTTATAGTAGTTTGTTTGTTTGTGTTTTGAATGGTGGTCAGTGGTCTGCTTGTTGCCATTAGTTTTAATCTGTGTAAGCACTGGAATGAGAGTGTGTTAGTGGTGGAGCAAGAATGAGTGAGGTTGCAACTCGAGTCAGCAGCACATGAGTGAGTGGATGGCACCAAGTGAGCATGAGTGACCGGGTGGCATGGAGTGAGCAAGCAGCTCACTAGCAAGTACAGAAGGCTAATACTTGTTTATTATACAGCAGACTAATACTTATTTATTAAATATATATAGAGGCAGTAACCGGTGGGGTCAGAGTGGGGGAAGCCATGAGCAAGTGAGTAGTTGGTAGTAGTACTGATGTAAATAAAAATAGCTGCTTCTGTTAACAGAAATTGGACACGATGGCATAGTGATTTTTTTAGGTGCTGTATCCTATTGCCAGAACTAATACTTACCCATTGATTGTACTGTCCTAGTCCAATGGGTCTGATCATGTTTTGGCCAATCAGGATGCAGACTTTTCCCTACCCATTTTATACTGCTTAAATAACAAATAGCGTACATGAAAAGAACATACAAAATTCATTCTAATATAGATTTAGTAATTAGAGTTGTGTTAGACAGAATTGTAATTAAAACATACCAGCTGTCTCAGATCTGTGATATTATACCTTATACATACTAACAAAGGGGCTCCAAATACTTTCACAGAAGTCAAGGCTACTAAGAAGGGCATAAATAACATGTTCATTTCTTTTTGCACCTTATAAGTATTTAAATAAATTGTAGCTATGGATCAGAAGTTATTATGTTTATTTATTTTCTTTTAATTTTATTAGGAACCCATTTTACATAAGTAATTGGGCACTCCATGCCTTGCATTATGCTGGGTTTACCACATGCTCAGGGGATTAAGGCATTTGGCCTGCAGCCTCATGCCTCACAATGCCACTGAACATCTGGCAAACCCAGCACAACCAACCCATGCCCCATTAAGTCTTATTGCTTAGACAAGTAGGGGTTTTCCAGTGAATTCTCTGGTTCCCTTGTATTCCTATGTTTGTCCATACAGCCTGTTTAACCTCTTTTGACCATTATCAAAGGAAAGAGGAAAAAAACACTCTCTAACATTTTATTTTTCATTTCATTCTGTATTCCTATACTGTATACATCTTTACATCTTCTACAGAGTCTATGTGGGCTTTTCTCAGCATACCGAACACTCCAGGAGTCAGATTTTCGAAACCCCAGAAAGTGGCACAGGCATGGGAAAAAAAAAAAAACTGTTGTAAGTGGGTCTTCACTTGTGGAGCCACTGTTTTTTACACATACAGGGGATTTTAAAAGAAAGAGACATTTTATGACCAGCTCCATGATTTACTACAGCTTCTGGCCATTTTTGACACTGCTGCACCAACATGATTGTTATGCCTGCTTGGACAAGGCATAACATCCTCTGCAGTTGTACGTGTTGCCTGTGTGAAGCTTGGGCCAAAATGGGAATGTCTGCAAGTGCAGAGATTTGTTGCTGCACTGATGGCTGTGGAGTGGGATTTAGTCCCAGGACAAATGAAATCTGGTCTCAGTTGAGTGGCCCAGAGAGGGACAGGGTGTTAATGGCCCTCCTGTCAGAAGCCGTGAGTAGTTCTGGTTTTAGAAGCCCACCCATAGAGACTGCATACATAAGTTCTTCTTATATATAGTCTCTATATATAGTTTGGCAGGTAGGGTTATATGGGGGTATACACATAAATGTAATTCATGATAGAGGGGTGCACTTGTTACTTTCTTCTTGTCAGACCCATGCTGTACTTCTTGTGACCCAATAAGCCTGCTGTGATAGGGACTTACGTGCTCAGTGCAGTTCCCCTTTAAGGCATCCATGTGATGCTTTCCAGTCAAATCTTTTGCTGCCTCAGAACTTGAATGTTTCCTGCTTTTTACAGTAGGTGAAATATTACATTTTAGAAACAATGAAGTGACTGTAACTGTGCTTGTTTTGTTTTGTTTTTTGCATTGATTTTTTTTGGGATCACCTAACTTTCTGTCTTTGCTTGTACCGTATTACTGTCACTGTACCTTTCACCCCATTTTAAAATGCTTTGCCTTTGGCACAAAAAGGGGAAACCTCTTTATAAACTGAGCCTCTTGTCTTTATCTCCTTCACTCACATTGCACAACACTTGAAGGAGACAGTATCATCTTCAGTATATATTTTTGTAAACATGTTTATTTGTAAACATACTGATTTAACTATGTAAGTAATAACATGTGATGGTGTGTAGGTTATGCTCTGATAAATGTATGCCATGGGGCATAGTGATATGCAAGGCCTCAGGCAGAGTACCTTACCTCCCCATGACGTGCATTTATCAGGACATAACCCACACACTAAAGTGTGGTATTTCACTTAGAAAATGGGCATATATAGATACATTATTTAAATAGTTTTAAAAAATTTGAAATATATAAAAATAAATGATGTTGTTTGTTAAATAGTCCCTCTGCTTGATAGTTGCCTCTAGGGGTGCTGTTGTTGTGTGCTTTTACTATGTGTCTACTCAATACATTTGCTTTTTCAATAGATTATCTTTATTTTATCTTAAGTTTTTTTGTGTGGTGAGCGAATGGGCCATCCTTCATGATTGCTATGGACTGCCACAGAGAAGTGTTGCGTTCTTATGTGCTGCCAACGTGAGACCGAGATTTTGTTATGGTGTTGCCCAACAGCATGATACCATCTGCAGTAGCAAATTTCATGAAAGTCAGCAGTGGAGTGGCTACTGCTGCTGATACAGCACAGACAGGTCAGAAAGGAGAGACAAAGCACATTGTTCTGTGGGTCAGGAGTGAGACAAAAATACAAGATAGGGGTGAGTGTTGTGTGGACTGGGAGGGAGGGAGAGAGAGCAGCTGTTTAATCTCCCTAAATGTTCTTAAATTACTGAACAAAGAGACCATGTAGCAGAGAAAAATATGGCAGTCAAAAGTGTTTGAAATGTTCCATCAGATGCCATAGGGATTTATTTGGTTAAAAAGGCCATTGGTATTGGTACTTTCTTTTTACCTTGTTATTAAACAGTAGGTGTCTACTGGAATAAAAAAAAAATAACACCTGAATTGTTTAAAAATGTTTACAGGAAAGCATACAGAGCTGGAAACAACTGGTTTTCAGGTGTATCCTGCTGAAAGAGTTTGGGGGAAAACAGTGTAAAATGAACAAAAACAAATGGTACGACAAGGTACACAGAACAGAAGATAAGAACAGTGAACAAGGAAATGCAAGCTGATGTGCAGAAAGAAAGACAGTGCAAAAAAAAACAAACCAAACAAACAGGGATGCAGAAGTCCAGCTGCAAGGGACCAACTGAGATGTTCAAAGGTTTATTGTTCAGCACAAAAACCTTAACAAGACACACAAAGCATATACAATTTACATGCATACATAGCAGTTTATGCATTTTCCATATGGGTGATATGTATGATAAATTACCACTCTTTCTTTGCTAAGCTGTATAAAAGTATTTTGTTTTAATCTATTTAAGGATTCGGACATGACCTTTGAGCATAGGCTCTTTTACAAAGGTTCCATGATGGGGAAAGTATAATTAGCATAAGAAACAATATAAGTATCCTAAAATAGTGTTGTTCTTATTCTTATTCCATAATTAGGGAGCAACACATTAAAACTGTAACCAAGCTGTCAGCTAGTAATTCCATTTAATGTCAGCAATTTAACTAATCAAATGTGAGTTGTCACTTAGACTGCAATAGTCAATCAGTCTGAACAATCTAATCTGTCTCTGTTACCCCTTTGTCCAGTAGATTTAGATGCAATAGTAAATGATGTTCATTTTCAAGTACTAAAAGATAAGCAAGGTACACAGGTAATTTATAAAATATTGAGCAGATATATACACATGAATTTAGCTTAAAATATCTCAAAATAAGTTCCAGCTGGAACAGACTTGTGGGTCTATTAAATTCTGGAGTTCATCCATTTTAAATCAAGCGTTCAGGCTCCATCAGCTCAGGAGTCCATCAATTAGTGTTTGAACTAAATGCTCCATTCATGTTCAGGAGTCCATTGGTTACAGGGTCAAGGAGCTGCAGCAGACATTTACGTAGAATTAATGAGCTGAGCTCCTCTGCTGAAGAACGTGATCTGGGAGTGATCATTAGGGAAGATCTCAAACAGAAAAGTCAGTGCAGTAAAGCTTACAGCAGGGCTAGCAGGGTGTTAGGATGCATTGGCAGTGGATTAGACAGCAGGGACAGGGAGGTGATACTACTACTTTACCGGTCATTAGTAAGGCCCCATCTGGAGTACTGTGTACAGTTCTGGAGGCCTTACCTAAGAAAGGACATTGATAGATTGGAAGTGGTCCAGAGAAGGGCAACAAAAATAATACATGGCCTTCAGGAAATCACCTATGAAGAGAAGCTTGGGCTCTGAAATTGTACTTGCTAGAGACTAGGAGGGAGAGGGGGATATGAGTGAGACCTTCAAGTTCCTTAAAGGCATCAACAAAGTGCCAGAAGCGTAGCTTTTTACCAGGAGTGTCGATTCTACTACAAGAGGGGAACAAGTAGAAACTGAAGGGTGGAGTGTTCAAGAAGGACATCAGAAAGTATTACTTCTCAGAGAAGGTGGTGGAACCTTGGAATAGATTACCTCCTGAGGTGGTGGCTGCAAAATCAGTATCAAGCTTTAAGCATGGGCGGGACAAGGATTGGGAACAAACATATGGCACTGGCAGGGGTCAGGCTGGGTGTCTAAGAGGACAGAACACCGGTGCACAATAGGTCCCTCGATACCTCGCTTGGGCAGACTTGATGGATCACAGGTACCCTTCTGCCACCATTTTCTATGTTTCTATGTTGATTATATTAAAATATTAAAACAAAGGCCTGCCAGAGGTCCAAGGTTCAAAATTACTGTTTGTCAGCAATGCTTTCCACACCACTGCATATAACCAAAAGCAGATATTCCCAAGACTGCTCCTAACAAGGAGTCCACAGGACCACACCAGACTGCTAGTCCGGTATGCTGTCCAGTCTTTCTATGCATTTTGTGTTCAAGATATACGTTAAACTGTGCCAAAGTAACAACCTTACAATGACTCAAATCAAAGAGTCTCGCCTAAGTCTCTTCTCTATTTCAAATAAAAATGCTTAAATTGCCACAAATTAAAATGAGGTTTAGGCAGCAAAGATTAGAGTGGCCAAAAGCTCCCTTAAAGTGCCAGAGTCCATCAGAACTCTAAAACAAGATATATCAGCATTACTGTCTTTTATTTTATCTGGCTTTATTTTATTTTTTTTTACCTGATAATTTTAAACCAAAGACAAACTCCCAAGAAATTTTGTCGGTTCATCTGAAAGCAGTACCTTTATGAAGTTATATACAAATTTAACTTCCACCTTCACCTCAAATTTCAATATTCAAAATGGAGTAGGGGAAACCACGGAAGCCATCCATGCAGCAGACTCCGGTAACAATAATTCATTCGATCTTAAGGCCGAAAGTTGAGAGACTACTCTCTGCACAATTTCTCCATTAAGAATTCCATGATCCAAGTAATTTAGCTGCACCCAAATCTTGTGTAAACTAAAATCAGTCTTTCAGTACCCACAGTGCTCCAGAATTCCCCTTTGCGATTGGGGTCTCCATATGCCTTCTCTTCCAAAATCTCTTTCAAATCCTAGTAGTAGTAGTAGGTAAGTAGTAAAGAGTTTTATTCATATGATCATATGAACTAGGATATACTCAGCTGAGCAGAGGCTCATTTACAGTGAGGCCCTATGCAAACAATTTTAAAATAAATACAGATTCCACACCGAAAAACATACATATATACAATTTCACATTACATACATCATTGCAGTAAAAGGACAAACATATAACAAAATAAATTAAAAACAAACATAGTAAAATAAAATATACTACACTAATAACAACATTTCCTAAACTTAATAGCCTGCTGTCTGAACCATATATTCTGCCAGGATAATTTTCCCTTGCAAAACTTAATATCAGGTGGTATATTTTTCCAAACCATAGGGCCTCTATAAAAAACAGAATGTCTGCCAATCTCTAACTGATACCAGGGCACAATAAACTCAGGGGCATGAGAAGCTCTCAACGAACATAATTTAGTTCATTGTGAGATCTCTGGATCGATATATGGGGGCAAATTTCCCATCCGACATCTACGCATAAAAGCAAGCAGGTGCTCCTGCCTGCATTCAGATGGTCTCATCCATTGAAGGCAGTTGAATAGGAAAGACTTATGAGTAAACCTATCAGTTTCTAGAATAAATCTGGCTAGTCTACCATAACATACATCTATTCTATCCAGATCAATTTTCTTAGCACTGGCATAAATAAAATCCCCATAATGGACAGAGGGCAAAACCATCGAGCGTACAACTTTCTCCCTAATTCCAGTATTCATACAATGCCTAACACGACACAAAGCACCTAAATTTTCTTCCTACACTAGTTGCCACACCATTTATGTGAGTTGCCCAGTTTAAAGACTCATCAAGCTACATCCCCAGATATTTATATGTTTGGGTTTGAAGGATCGGGGTTCCTTCCAAAGTATGAATTTTTTAAGTTGAATCTTCCTGAACTAAAGTGGAACATGAAAATAAAGTTGTATGTGTTTTTTCAGAATTCAAAATCAATTCACTCTCCTTCAAAAAACTCTGCAGTTCATCAAATGCTTTCTGCAGCTTTATTTGAACTCCTTTTACTAAACGGTCCGATGTATAAATAATCATATCATCAGCATACAGATGATAGCAAATAGATGAATCTGAAAAACTTAACCCATTTACATAAATATTAAATAATATAGGACCTAAAATTGAGCCCTGAGGATCCCCGATCCAACTACCACACTACTCGAGGTCCAATCACCCAATGTAAGCAACTGAGTTCTTTCTGTCAAGCAGGAATATAGCCATTGCAGACTAGGTCCCACAAACCCCATAGAGGCTGCTCTGGATAGGAGGACCCCATGGTTCAATGAGTCAAAAACCTTTGATAAATCAATGAAAATCGCTCTTACTGGGGTCCTCCCATCCAGAGCAGCCTATAGATCCCCAGTAACCTTGACCAGGGCAGTCATAGCACTAAGGGTCTTCCTAAACCCTGACTGCATACCATTTAAAAGACCCTCAGTTTCCAAGTACCCAGGGATCTGTGCAGCAATAATTGTTTCAAAGATCTTTGAGACCTAGGGTAACAAGAAAATAGGACGATAGTTGCCAAAGTCAGTTTTAACACCCCCCCTTTAAAAATTGGAACAACTTTTGATTATTTCCATGCTTTGGGGAATACCCCTGACTTAATAGACAAATTAAATAAATATACCAGTGGGGAAGCAATCTCTGAAGAGGCAAATTTTAACAAATTAGAGGGAATACCATCCAAACCTATGGCTTTGGACGTTATTCAATTTCAATAACTCCACCAGAACTTTATATGACGAGATTTCTGTAAAGGTAAATTTTGAACCAATGTCTCTTTTCACATCTAATTGATCTAAATCTATCCCTTGTGTACACTTTGAGCCGATTTCACCAAAGAACTCATTAAATTTGTCCACCACTAATTGAGACAGTTGGGTTGAATGACCCTGAATTGTAAACACATTGGAAGCCATTGTGCTTTGACCTTTCATAAGAAGGTTTACCGTACGCCAAAAATCTTTTGGCTAATCTGAACACTTAGAGCCTAAAAACCTCCTATAGAAATTTGGTTTAGTAGATCTCACCACCTTTACATAAAGAGTACATAACCTTTTATAGTTTTCCCAATCTGATTTCTTCCCCGTTTTCTTTGCTTTAGCCCAGGCTCAATTTCTGGCCTACTTTTGTTTCCTTAAATCTTTGGAGAACCACTTAGCATGTTTTTGTTTCAATTGTCTACATTTAATAGGTGCATGTCTATTACATACCTGCAAATATTCTTGCTGAAAATAATCCCAACCATCCTTCACCGTGGGTATCGATGTTAATCTATCCCAATCAATATTGCACACATCCTGCATAAAATTTATGTGATCAAATGTTTTAAAACTGCACCAAATTGAATGTTTGTTGCTCATAGGCTTCTTAAACTGTTTCCTAATACAAAAGGTAAACTGATGATCGGACACTGAATCGGGGCAAAACCCCACTGGAGGATATATTGTCCTCAGAATTAGTGAACACTAGATCCAACAGTGCGGAGGAATCTGGGATTGCCATTTGTATTCTAGTAGGATCACAAATTAACTGCACCATACCTAGATTTACCTGTAGGTCAACTAATGGATGAGAGTCTTTAATATAGCCCCAATTAGTATTAAAGTCACCCGCCATAAGAATTTCATGGGTAGTATTAAACCCCAATAAGAAATCCTAGAGTTGGTTAAAAGCTGTGGGATCTGTTTTGGGGGGGACTATAAATCCACAAAATTAACATTCTTCTTTGGAAACGGACACTCATTTCTAGGGCCAAAACCTCTAATCCATTCAATTCCCTAGTAACTTCAGTAGGTGCTAATGGTAAATCAGATTTCCCATAAATCAAAATACCTCCCTCTCGCTTATTCATACTAACATACTAACATGCTAAAATGCCAGCAGAATAGGCCTAACTGTCTCTCGAGTCTGCTTGATTTTCAGCACCCGCACTGAGGGCTGATTTTGGTGTCCCCTCCTCCCCCTTGGGTTATACTGTCTCCAGTTCCAGATGTTCCACCTGTATTGGGCCTGGTCAGATTTATCCTCCCCTTGAACCTGTCCCATCCCCTCTTAAACCCATCCACAGTCTCCACCTCTACCAGCTCCCTGGGCAGTGCATTCCATGGCTCCACTGCCATGTCAGTGAAATAACATCTCCTCCTCTCTCCTCTGAGCCTGCCCCTTCCAGCTTACACCCGTGACCTCTTGTTGCCCCACCCTCCTTCCTTTGGAGCACCCTGGCTGGGCCTCCTTTATTGATCCTTTTCATGTACTTAAAAGACCTCTATCATAGGGCTGCCAGTGTAGCCTAGAGGTTAGAGGAACGAGGTGTGAACGAGCTTGATACATCCAGCAGACCAGATGTGAATTTGATTCTCACAACCTCCACTTGCATACTGTGTGACTCTGACCAAGTCACTTAACCGCCCAGTGCTCCCAGGTCGCCCCTGAAAAAAGGCACTTGTGACTAGTGGACCTTTCCCAGTTACCAAAGACTAAAATAAAAAAAAGTCCCCCCTGTCCCTCCTCTCCTCCAGGGTGTACATGTCAAGCTCCTGGAGTCTCTCCTCATAGGTCCTCTCCCCCAGGTCCCAAATCATTTTGGTTGCCCTCCTTTGGACCCTCTCTAGGAGTGTAATGTCTCTCTTTAAATGTGGTCTCCAAAACTGTACACAATACTCGAGGTGTGGCCTAACCAAGCAGTTGTACAGTGGAAGGATCACTTCTGCCTTTCTGGAGGTAATCCCCCTGGTGATGCATCCCAGCATCCTATTTGCCCTTGACGCTGCCCTCCTACAGGTCTCTGAGTTGTTCATTTTGACATCTACCATTACCCCCAGGTCCCTCTCACCCTCCACGACTTGAATCATGTCTCCTCCCAGGGTATACCCCTGGCCTGGATTTCTGACTCCCAGGTGCAGAACCTTGCACTTCCCTGCATTGAATAGTAGTTTCCATTTTCCTGACCACCTTTCCAGAGCCTCCAGGTCCTCCTGCAAGGCCACCCTCCCCTCCTCCCCATCCACCACTGCACCCAGCTTTGAGTCATCTGCAAAGAGATTCATCTCACTACTGATCCCCCTCCTGATGTCTGAGATATAGGTGTTGAACAGGAGTGGCCCCAGCACTGATCCCTGGGGAACCCCACTAGTAACCCACCTTGGGGATGAGGCTAACCCTCCAGCCACCACCTTCTGAGTATGCTCAGAAAGCCAATTTCCTATCCATCTTAACAACTGTCTCCCTAAATCCATTTCCTTCAGCTTAGCCAGCAGGCCACTATGGGGTACCAAATCAAATGCCTTGCTAAAGTCCAGAACGAGGACGTCCACTGGCCTACCCTGGTCCAGCACCCTCGTCACCCAGTCATAGAACTCAACAAGATTTGTCTGGCATGATCTTCTGGTGACAAAGCCATGCTGCCTATTGTCCAAGTACCCAATTTGCTCCAGCAATCCCCCTAGCCTTTCATTGACAATACCCTACATCACCTTGCCGACCACCGATGTCAGGCTAACGGGCCTGTAATTTCCCACCTCCTCTCTTGATCACCCATTGTGGATCGGCATGACATGGGCCACCCTCCAGTCTTGGGGCACCCACCCAGTCCTCAGAGAGATGTTGAAAAGCTCCACTAGAGGGACTGCCAGGAAATCCGCCAATTCCCTCAGCACCCTGGGATGTATCTCATCTGGTCCAGGTGCTTTCTCCATCCAAAGGGACCTGAAGGCTTCCCTTTCTCTCTCTACTGGGATTTCAGCCTCCACATCTTCCCCCTTTTCACCCTGCACTGCTGGGCCACCACCTGTCTGTGGTGGCCACTCCCTTTCCCCAGACCCATCTGGGCCCCTGATCTCTACCGGTCCCACCCCTTGCTCTGGTTTGCCCCCGCTCCCCTCACAAGACATAGCCCTTCCATCCCCCCTGGTAAAAACTGAGGCAAAGTACTCATTTAGGACTTCTGCCTGTTCCCTCACCTCCTGTACCCAACCATCCCCTATCCTTATCTTGCTGATCTGCTCCCTTACTTTCCTTTTTTCCCCTATATATCTAAAGAACCCCTTGTCCCCCCTCCAGATCCCACTAGCCAAGGACTGCTACTTTTTTGCCTTAGCTGCTCTCACCACCCTAGTGACTTTCTTGGCTGTCAGCTCATATTCCTCCTGATCACTTTCACTCCTTGAGTACTCAAAGCGCCCATAGGCTGCTTTCTTTTCCCTCACCACCTCCTGTACCTCCCAGGTCCACCAGCAGGATATTCTGGCCTTACTGAACTTATGCCTTTCCTTTGCGCAGGATGTGGTAACCTTCTGCATTCCCCTCCTAATGATCCCCCACATGCTGTCAGCATCCATACCTGGCCTTATCCTGTCCAGATGATCTTTAAGGATCCTTCCCAACTCCCTGAAGTCTGCACCCCTAAAGTCAGTTTCTACCATCCTTGTTTGGCTTTCCTTCCCCCCAGGTCCAGGAAGAACCAGACTGTGGCGTGATCACTCCCAGCCAATGGGTCCCTCACCTCTAGGCCCCTAATCTGTCGCTATCCGCCAGGACCACGTCCAGTGTCTGGGCTGCCCTAGTTGGCTCACCCACCTGTTGTGTCAGAAACACATCCTGGAAGACATCCAGCAGCCTCTGTTCTCTGGTCACTGGTGATGTCAAAGTCCCCCAGTCTGTTCCTGGCATGCTGAGGTCCCCCATTACCACTACCCTTCCCCAATCTACAGTGTCCCTCAAGATTTGCCACCAAACTTTCTTCCAGGACCTCCTATCCAGTCTTCAAAGATCATACCCAAGAATTCCTAGCAGGGCATTCTCCTTTTTCTTATCAAGCCAGGTTTCTGTAATGACTAACTCTGGGCTATTTTCTATAATCCATAAGCTAATTAAATCAGATTGGATAACATACTCCCAGCATTGACATGGATAAAGTAAAGTCTGAACTAATGTCCCTTGTGGCGGATGGGCTCAGGCTTCTCAACTTCATCCCATCCTTGAGCACAACCCAACAGGCAACCCACTTATTGTTGGACCAGGGTTGGTTGGACATCCTCACATAACATAAGAAAAACTATAGTCATGCATTTCAAAACCCCAGTATATTTCCATTGTGTCCTACAGGTCTTCTGATAGAACAGATTGTAATTACTAGAAATTACTTGAAGCCTAACCTTGTAGAAACTCCGATGTTCTGTAAAACATCAAAACTTTAACAGATCATTGTAGCAGCTGTTAGAAATAATACCAGCTATAATAAAAACAATACTGATTGCTTCAAATCTGTCGGCCACTAGAGTAGTGTCTATAGTATCCCTGTTCTCGCATTGCTTCCTGTATCCCCTTATCCTGCTCTATCTCCTCTAATAGATTTAAATTCCATAGGATGCCAAAACAGCACCATAAAATGCAAACACATTTCAAACCCATTTCCATAACCACCATAGACAATATATCCCGCCTAAGCTCTAGACTTTATCTTTCTTTCAGATAAGTACTTTAAACCCTCCCTTGCTACTTTGTTTGGATTCCTTTTTTTGTAGACGAGTGGCACTCGCGCCACTCACACCGCTTGTGCCACGGTGCCCCTTCCCTTGGATGCACTCCTGTATGGTCTGCCTCCAGACCCCCCTACAACACAGTGCAGATTGCAATCTCAGTCCCAAATTACAGGGGGGCAGGGTACAGCTGAAACAAATACAGTTCTAACAGGCTTCCAAGCACAATTCAAACAGCAGTAATAAAGTTCAGGTACCTGGGAATACAATACGTTCTGTTAGCAGCAGTGTTATTAGTGCAATAGGTAGCAACAGTCAATGGAACAAACGGGCAGAACTCTCACAAGCAGGCACAGCAGCACATTCACTTCAATTCAGTGGTTCTCCTGTTGCCAGAACAACTCTCACTTGTTGGCAGATGTTCCAGGGAACTCCAGCTGACACAGTCCTGTGTCGTGAGAGCTTTAAATAGCCTGGAGCCCCTCCCCTTTGATGCGCTCCTGTGTGGTCTGCCTCCGGACCCCCTACAACACAATGCAGATTGCAATCTCAGTCCCAAATTGCAGGGGCAGTACAGCTGAAACGAATACAGTTCTAAAACGCTTCCAAGCACAATTCAAACAGAAGTTCAGGTACTTGGGAATACAATACGTTCTGTCAGTAGCAGTGTTATTAGTGCAATAGGTATCAATATAATTCACAACAGAGATATCTCATCACCCTTTTCTCTGGCTTTCTCTCCTTCTTTCCCATCCAACAAACATGCAGATGAAATGCTGAATGATGAAAATCAATGGTTGGCCAACACGACCATGTGGCAAAGCAAAACATGATTTGCTGCTTTTTTAAAGCTATGAAAAGGACTTATCCGAAGTCTATATATTAAAATAACAGAAGTTTCATTCAAGAAAACACTAAGAAAACTTAGCTAAAGTATTTTAATGATTAGCCAGCAAGCAGCACGAGATCTGGAGCTGGAAGCAGAGCAGCGCTGTGGCCATCTTGCTACTCCGCCCCCTTTAACCTTCCATAAAAGTTAGGACAAACCACCGGCATGCCCCGACCAGCTGAGAAGTATACAATGTTAGGGTAAGTTGTGGAGTTCACTAGGTGGTCAATACCAGAAGCAAATAAATTAAGCAAGGTCAGTATGAACAAAACCCAAACTGCTGAGAACAGTATGTTAGGACTAGAAGGAGGAAATAGGGATAGTAGGAGTGAAAAGGGGCTGGGGGGGGGGTGGAGAGGATGCCAGATAGAGTCAGTTACATGAACAGACAATAGAGGAGTGGTCATGAAGTAGAATCTTCAGGGCAAAGGAGGAGGAGGAGGAGCAATTGGAGGGGGAGCAAAACCCGAGCCAGAGGATCCTATAGGAAAAAGCAGCCTTACCATCAGAGATATTACCATGGGGGGTGGGGGGAGATATCAGTAGTCAGAGTTTCTATTATTATTGATCATATACTTATACACGTTGTTTTACCTTCATGATTTTCAAGGTTTTTAGACACTATCCCATTATTGTTATTTTTCAAATACTTTGAAGTGAACTATTAGTGTTGTCATCACTGAGCTTAAAAACAGCTGATTTCCAAGTGGCCTAATAATTGCTATATTGTGACATTCCATTCTAAGCTAAATAAAAATAAAATAAATAAATGTCATGTATTAACCCATTATACAGTCATAGAGTCTCCTTCAACTATAGATTCAACACAGCAAACACCATTGTCACAAGTGCTACCAGTCAGTTCCTGTTCTAGAGAATGTTTACCTGTTTTATAATTTCTGTAATGCAAAACTTGCACAATATAGTTTTAAGTATTTAACAAATACCTGCCATTGGTCCTATTCATCAAGACATGACTGAGTTATAAACCACCATTTTAATGTTTCATGACATTGTGATGGAGTGTGCACTATTCATTAAGGAGTGTCCTCTGGCTTACATGGCTAAAATATGAATTTGGGAGTTTGCAACAGTTTGTACAATTATTGTCTGCTTTATAATTGGCCTGATTTATATGCCATACTTTTTGCATGGAGCAAAAATAAAAGTCATGGGGTAACCTCCATAAGTCATTCTATAAGTTTACCACTCTCTGGAATAAATGCCTCGTAACATTATCCCTGGATTTATCACTTTTGAGAATCAGGGTGTGTCCACATGTCCTGCTGAAGGGCATCAGATCAAACATCTCTGCCTGTTCTGTCTTGTAGAGGCCTGTGAGAGTATGTGGAAGACAGAGATCATGTCCCATCTCAGCCTCCTTTTCACCAATGTGAACATGTTAAGTGCTAGCCGCCTCTTGTTACAGTTATTGTCCAGCAAATGCTTGACTATTTTGGTGGCCCTGCATTGCATCTGCTCGGCTACCTCAATGTTATTTAAATTTGTGTTCCATTTTAAAAAGTAGTATATGAGAGTAGGACTGCCAACTGGCCTAGTGGGACATATGCTCCCTTGCCATGCCCAACACCATGCCTCATGTTTCAAGCTGGGGATCCAGTTTCCAGTGGAAGAATCTGAACACAATGATTCTGATGTCATGCACTTTGACCCTATCACCCTGCTTGCCTCCCAGACTGCTGACAAATTTGATATATGACTTCCCTCATGGGGTTTGCCCTCTCCTGTGTGTGAGTTAGGTGGGGGGAGCTTTGTCACAGGAAGTAAGCCGTAGAATCACATAGGCAGTGAGTGTAACTTAGAAACATAGAGCTAGTTGGCAGAAATGGACTGTTTGGCACCCTCAGTCTGCCCAGATGTTCTCTGCCAACTCTGTCTCCACAGACCCTAAGTGGTCTCCAGTGACCCTCCCTCCTCCCTGCTTGTTTTCTAATACACCCCAAGTCTATCCTATACATGTTTGAAGCCCCTCACTGTTTTTGCCTCCACCACTTCTACTGGCAGTCTGTTTCAGGTGTCTACCACCCTTTTAGTGAAGAAATATTTTGCCACATCTCTGTTAAACTTCACCACCTCCAGCTTCATAACATGACCTGTGATCCTGTTGCTCAATCTCATTTGAAAGAGACTTCCCTCCTGCACCCTGTTCACCCCTGTGAGGTATTTGTTGGTCTCTATCTATTTCTGAGGTGTGGCCTTTAAAACTGAACACAGTACTCTAGGTGGGTCTCACCAGCAAGTGATACAGTGGAAGCACCTCCTCCCTTCTCCTGCTTGATATACCCCTTCCTATGCACCCGAGTATCCCCCCTAGCCCTTCCCACTGCTTTGTCATATAGTCCTGCCACCTTCAAGTCACCAGATATGACACTCCCAAGGTCCCTTTCCTGTTTAGTGACTGTCAGTACCTCCCCCCCATCCTACACTCAGCGCCTGGATTCTTATGCCCTAGGGACATGATCTTGTACTTTTTGGCATTGAACTCCAACTGCCATGCTTTAGACCACTCCTCAAGTTTCCACAGATCACTGTTGATTCTCCTCATCCCTTCCTGAGTGTCCACCATATTGTAGATTTTGATATGACCTGTAAAAAGACATACCTTCCCTTCCAGTTTCTAAGCAATTTCACTTATGAAGATATTAAAGGTGACTGGTCCCAGCATTGAGCCCTGTGGCATCCTGCAGGTCATTCCTTCATCACTGGAGCGAGTGTCATTTATCACCATCCTCTGTCTCCAATACGTTAAAAGTTTCTAACACACTTCATCACTTTGTATCCCACCCAAGGCTGCTCAGTTACTTTATCACCCTGCTGTGCAGCACCGTGTCAAAGGCCTTGCTGAAGTCCAGCCACTGCTATCCACTGATCTTGTTCCCTGGTCACCGAGCTAAAGAAATCCATCAGATTAATTTAGCATGACCACCCTCATAAATCCATGCTGCCTGTGATCTTGTAGCCCATTAGGTTCAAGATATCTAACCCATCTTTCCATTATCAGGGTTCCATTAATTACCCCACCACTGATGTAAGACTGACTGGCTTGTAGTTGCTAACCTCCTCCCTGCAGCCACTGTTATGTAGGGGGACCACGTCAGCTGTTCTCCAGTCCTCTGGAACCATGGAGCTGTAGCAGAACTTAGGGGAAAAAGGTCACCCTACAACAGATGTATTGGGCCCTGGTAAGGGAAATGCTGACCTGGAAGGGAGAGATAGAATAAACAGGGATAAATAAAGAGTTGGACTGTAAATAAAATTAGAAAACAATGTACTTCATTTAATAAAAAATATATATATTCATTTATAGAATTATGTCTGGCGCACTGGGTAATGGTGTGCCCTATCTCTTTCAGGGAAGGAAGGCCAAATTCAGAACAATCTGGACTTTTTAACAAACTAATATCATAGCCCATGTCTAATTTGGACAAGGTATTGCAATGGATGTTATGCACCTGCCTACTTGCACTTCTGTAGTATTAGTGATAAGCATATAGTTCTTTAAGAAGTTTTCTGCTCTAGATTGTTTGCTGGAACATATACAAAATTTCTGCTGGTGGCCTGTAGTGTGCATAAGCAGAGCTGCAATACTGCTTCATAGTGTAACTGATCCAATTTTTAAAATGGCATTGGTAAATCCACAAGCATGATTGGCTGAAACATGTCACATGACCATGCATTACATTGCTTTAATGCACATGCAAAGTGTTGACCTGTCCATTTTATAAGTGCAATAACACTCCAGGGTTTACATTAAATACAGAATAATGCCAGTACAAATATGTGTTATGAGGATTATTTACGCATCCAGGGTACGTGATAATTCATAAACCACGAGAGTGAAACTTTCACTTGTAAATATACTTATTACACAAACTGGGGAATATGGGTGTGGGCAGGACAGTAGTGTGGTGGGTAGGTAACTGGCTGGGTGGCAGGACACAGAGGGTGGTGGTAAATGGCTGTCACTCCGCAGAGGGAAGAGTGACCAGTGGGGTACCACAGGGATCAGTGCTGGGACCAGTCCTATTCAACATCTTCATCAGTGACATTGCACAGGACCTAGAAGGCAGAATTTCACTGTTCGCTGATGACACACAGCTCTGTAACAAGTAGACACACCAGAGGGTGTAGACAGAATGAGAAGCGACCTGCAGAAACTTGAAGAATGGTCAGGGTTTGGCAGTTGAAATTCAATGCAAAGAAGTGCAAGATAATGCATATGGGGCACAAAACCCTGGCACAATATATCAGTTGGGGGTGAGGATATAGCATGCACCAAGCAGGAAAGGATCTTGGGGTTGTCATCTCTGATGACCTCAAGGTAGGGAAACAGTGTGACAAGGCAGCAGGTAAAGCAAATAGGATGCTGGGATGTATAGGCAGGGGCATCACCAGCAGGAAAAGGGAGGTCATAATTCCACTATACAAGACACTAGTGAGGCCCCACCTGGAGTACAGTGTACAGTTCTGGAGACCATACCTACGTAAGGACATAGACAGGGTAGAGAAGGTTCAGAGGAGGGCAACAAAGATGGTGCACGGATTGCATCACAAGTCCTATGAAGACAGGTTGAAGGAACTGAACATGTACTCCCTGGAGGAGAGGAGGGAGAGAGGGGATATGATAGAGACATACAAGTATCTTACAGGGAGGAACAGGGTGTAGGAAAACACTATTTTTAAGCGAAAAAGATGTTCCAGGACTAGAGGGCATGGGATGAAGTTGGAGGAGGACGTTTCAGAGGAAACATGAGAAAGAATTTCTTCACAGAACGGGTGGTGGACAAGTGGAACACCCTGCCAGAGGAAGTGGTGGGGGCTGAAACAATCATGGGATTTAAGAATGCATGGGATAGACATAAAGGAATTCTGGAGGTCAGGGGTAAGGGGCAACAGACTTCTAGGAAAACAAACTGAACTTACAAGCTCAAATGGGCAGACTGGGTGGGACATAGGCCCTTATCTGCCGACACTGTCTATGTATCTATGTATCTATGTACTAACAAAAGGCAAAATGCTTTCAATATGCAGGATCTAAGCATAAGCATAAAGTCAAATTCAAACTGAGGAATTTGAAGGGGAGCGTTAGTTACCCCTTTCCTTCAACATTAGCCTTTGAAAGGTTTGAAATGTCATTTCCAAAAATCTGTAGAGAAAAACAAGAGTCATTAATTTCTCGGGGTGCCTTGCAGGAGTTACCAGAATGTAGTCAGTCTGTGCTGATAGATTAGATCATTACTTCTCCTTGTAGTTCCCACCATTCCTGATTAATCTCCATGGACATTTTTGAAGACATAAAGGACTGTAATGCTGTTTCCTCTGTGAAGAAGTACACCTGACCAGCCAAAGTCCCCTTTAAATGTGCAGGGTCTTGTAGTGTAAACTGAGCCCTGCTCTCCAGCAAAGCTGATTGAAATTAAGAAGATGCTTCCCTCTCCTCTGTGTCTCCCTCAAAAAGTCAACAAAAAATGTGATTTTGGAGTTGGCAATTTAAAGCACTTTCATAATCCTGGCTTTACTATCAGTTGACATTTTTGTTCTACTGAAGTCATCATGGCTGTAACAGTTGAAGAAGTAGCTAAAACATTGCCAGAGGGTGACTGGAGTTTAACATTGCTTCATTTTTATCTTTGTGGCAGAGCTTCTGTAAAAAAGTTACCACCCTCAAATAGTTTGCTGAGCTTATTGTTTAAAGCACTCAATAAGCTGTCTGCACCAAATGAAGTTAGAAGCCAAATTATCCTAACGTTTCTGTCTCTAGAGTTATTTTCCAGTCTCTTGATTTTCTGATGGAATGTTTTAGAGTCTCTAATCATAGCATCTTTGTTAGCAGCAAGAGTTTGAATTTCTGGGGTATTCTGTGTAATTAAATCAGCACATTAATTTACTTTGATCAATATTCAGTTCTACTTGTGTACTGACGTTAGTCATGGTGCCCAACAATCCATCAAACTTCAGATTAATTTCATTCAACTTCATAAGTGCCATCTCCGACATTCTGGTAGAGTCATTTAATAGCTGATAAATTTCTTCAGTGTTTCAGCCAAGGGTGTTCCTGCATTTGTTCATGTTTAGTCACAGCATGTGTGCTACACGCAGGGGGTTGGGAGTCAGAACCAGCCTCTGAGGAATAATCCTCCAAGACACCATCTCCAAACTGCCTTTGCCCCAGTCCAGCTTGCAGAAAAAATGTGTCAAGCGTTTTACCTTTCTGTTCCAGCTTCTTTCTCCTTTTAAGTTCTTTTGTTGACATTTTAAACTGCAGTAAACATTCATACAGTCAATCCCGGGAAAATTTACTGCCAAGAAAATGGTGAAGGGTAAAAACTTGATGTTTTAGTTCTGCAGCTTCAGGGGCTTGAACTCAGTGTGGCTGTGTTACATGCTAGCAACTCACCTCCCTGTTCCTGCTTTCTCATAGACATGCTGTAGCGCGACAAACAGATTTCGGCAGTTTTAATTTATTTTTTAAATTTGTTAATTTTAATAGCAATAATACCAGTAGTAGTCTGGGTTTCCCTGGTAATAACCAGACTGGTGGGTTAATAAACACTTCAGCCTTGGTGTTTATTACTCCTGTCCGGTTATTGCAGTACCTCATAAACCCAGACCACTATGGTGTTCTCGCTACATTCAGTACAACACATACTGACATGGGTTATTGTGTTTGAAGAATGGGTTATAATATTTAAAATTAAAAACAGGAGAGAAAGCATGTTTAAGTTAATGAAAACCTTTTATAATGAAAGTAAAAATAAATGTGTCACTGTGTGGTTTTGAAATGAATGCATGATTATGAAATCCCTCCAATCACAACACAGAATTTCTGTTACTCATTTATAATCTCAGTTAAAAAGATTTTTATGGATGGTCCCTTGTATGTTTAGAATGTATGTTGGGCTAGATTCTTGAAATGTCTGCACATACAACAAGTTGCTGCAGCAAATTTCCAAACACTGTCTTTGGCAGAAAAGGGCCAGCACTGAATTTCTAAGGACCTCATTGAAATAACTATTGTAATCTCTCTACCTATACATTCTGGATAGACATTTATCTGCCTTAAAAAGTGCGTTTTATATTACTGGAGCACCATGTTGAACATGCAGTTGTTGTGGAATCCTAACCCAATATGCTATTTCTGTTTGAAGCAGTGCAAACTAATAAATGTTGGTTTAGACACTGCCACAGCCTGTGGCTCAGTGAGCAGCCTTGGCCAAGTCACTTGATTTTCCTACCATACCAGGTCGTAAAGCAGGATACCACTTCAAAAACACTAACAATAAAATTCTTAATATTTGGTTCTACCTCAAAATCAAACACCTCAAACTTTGTGTATTTTATTCTCATGGACTCTAACAAACATTTGTGGCTACACTCAGACTTTTGGCTCAAAGTCGTACAGGGCCATTAACTAAAAAAACCTCCCCTTCCGAGCAGTGAACAAAACAAACACTCACCTAAGTGTACCCAGAGACACACCATCCCATGCAGATCTAATTCTTGGTCACTGTACTGAAGAAGCTAGATGTTGGCTTGCGCACCATAGCCATTCACCAGACTTCCCAGCTTCTGCCAAGGCTCCCCTTGTCTGCTTAACATGATGAAAAAGACAGCTGTAAGGCTTGATGATACAACTAGAGGCAACATGAGACTGTAAATAGTTTTAATGTTTCTTGCTATGCCCCATAACACCCTAGGCACAGGGTAACCCCCTCTGCCCTGATATTTTATCTCTTAGGGAAACTGCTTAGGATTGTTCCTTAATGTGGGTTACTTATTGTTCATCTTGCATGTTCTAGTTGATTTTTTGTACTACCTTAACACTTTTAAATCTAGTTATTTCTTTATGTTATTGTCACAATGGATGCTAATTGGTTACATCTGTTGTATGTGTGAACATTTCCATAAAAAGATTAAAAAATGTTTGGCTCAGTCGGTGCAACTGGTGTGAACTTATGTGCATTCCTACAAAGATTTTGTCTTCCACCCTGCTTTGTTGTGTCCTCCAGCCCTTTCCTGACAGATAGAGAAAAGTCAGACATCAAGATAAGAATACTTACCAACTTTGAGTTTTGGGGCATTAGGAGAGGAGATTGCCATGGAGGAGTTACACAGTATGGAACAGCTGTCAGCACCGATTAAAAGGCAATTGCAACCTGACAGTACGAGGAAGGCTGCAATGGGGCTGAGCAGCAGTCATGCAACAAACGACTGAGTACAATTAGTGAAAATGACATCATACTACCCTTTACAGAGAAATATTAGAATTAAATAATTAAAACTACATTAAACTAAACAGGAAACCTATTTAGAGCAATGAGATGCCCTGGTCCCTGATGAGATAATGTACTCTATTATGGCACAAAAAAGAAGTGAAGCAGTTGTTGTCAGTGTTAATATTCTATCTATGGTGCCATACATTGGTACCATTTGTACAGCATGCACCAGCCCTAAGGGTTCTGGTTCCCATAAGGTTTTAATGTCTCAGGCCTAAGACCAATGGTGGCTTTATGCAGGAGATTGACTCAAAGAAGAGCTGCACTTCCAGGGACTGAAGGCACTTGACTACGCCTCATATCTCACAACACACTTGAGCATGTGGTTTTCACACTGCAATCCACACCCTCTGTTGTATTGCTTACATATACTTTGAAACTGTGCTGTTGGGCCATTATTTAATGAACAAATAAAAAGAACACAGGATTTGGCTTAAGGCCAGTGGTTAAAGCAGACATTAAGAGTAGGGGGAACTCTATAGGCAGAGGATTGCCAGGGTGCACAATTTCCTAACCTCTCTAGGGGAGTCTGGGAGCATGCTCCCCCCAGAAATGTTTGTTAAATGTGATGCTAAATTATGAATCTTTGTGGATTTCAGCAGACTGTGGAGCACTTTCATAACAGCCTACTAAAAGGTAGCTGCGGCATAGTAGACAGCAATATGTGTATTGCATGACTAATTGTAAAAGTCACTCCAAGTCCCGGTCATCTCCTACAACTTCTCGTCCTATTAAGATATTTTTTAAAGTATAGGTAAAAGTAAGGGTGCCTACATGACAGGGTGTTATGCAACCAGAAAGTCTGGAGGGTGGGCACAAAAACCTGACTTCTCTATGGGGGTCTGGGAGGCACACCCCCGTAAATCTTTTTGAAAAATAATGCCAAATGGCAAATTTTGGTGGCTTTTAGCAGGCTATGGAGCAGATTAATAATAGCCTACTAAAAGATAATGGAATGAAACAAAGCAGCAATGTTTGCATTGCGTGAAAAGTCACTCCCATCTCCTTCCTCTACAAGTTTTCATCCTGCAAGATATTTTATTAAAATTTACACGTAAGAGAAACTTCAACAGTTGCAGCTCTGTTGTGCAGTCATGGTATGTTTAAAACTAAGTAAAGTCAAATAATGCACTCGGGTGACATGACTTCTAGCTGGAAGGCTGGATACTCAGCGTGTGACATTGCATAAAACATTTTGCAAGTCTTTTGGTAAAGACGGTCAGAGTGTAAATACTATTGCATCATGTATTTAAACAGGCAGACATGTGGATCACTGACAGATTCTCTATCCCTCTTGTGCTGGTGTATGGCAGATCGATGTGTTCTCAGCCACTTTTTGGCAAATTTGATGGCATCAAATTTGGTCACTGGTGGACCAGTGAGACAAATAGACATCAAGTTAGACAGATGTTCAACAGTAAGTTTGTTATAGATCAGGCTGGCAATAATGTTCATTATGCTGAAACCTTGTTCACAGTCTGTCATGCTCACAGGGATCGTGTTAATCATAGACAGCAACTTGCATAGGGACTGTTCCTTCCTGCAATCTCTGAACCATATGAAGTCATCAAAGTCATTCCTTGCAGCATTCCATTCCAGAAGTTGCTCTAGGTGTCTGAATCTATTCACCAACATCCATAACTCCACTACTTCAAATCCAACCTCTACATCCTCAGGTCATGAGCCAGGCTGCAGCATGGCAACACACTTCACTAATACTTCCTCTCACGTCAGTCTTGTTGCCATCATGTCTCAATGCCTGGTGGAGTCGTTGATGACAATTGGCATTGCCCTTCCTGTCCTCAACCAACAAGACACTATGGAACTTCTTGCATTTAACTGCATCTTCAGCTTCTGTTGTGTATGTGCCAGGCTGATCCTTCATCTTGTTGAATACCTGTATGCAACGTTTAATGTATCTGCCAGCGTCAAACACTGGCACACCCTGATTCTGTAGACATTCTGACAAGAACCATAATTTGCTAAGAGCATCCAGCATTATGCGCATGTTGAGGATGAAGGTAGTGGATGTCTTGTTCAGCAGACCACAACAGAGCTGCTTATTGTCAGAGCTTCTCTTAGCATTGTCACAAACTGATTTCAAGTGTTGACTTAGTGCAGTGAAGGACTTCCGCAGAGCATAAACAGCACGGTAGCTACTAGCAACACACTGAGTCAACAGCAACCTACCAAATTTAGTCACCTGATTGGAGACAGCCTCAACAGTCACTTCTAATGCTCGTGCATTCTTAAGCTAACAGCTGTAAAATGAATACAGTTTATCTAGAAATTATCTTGAAGTGATTCACAGCATTGCAGCAGTCAACGGCATCAACAACTGAAAGTTCCAATCGATGACTGAGGCAGTGCCACACAAAGAGATTAGAATATTTGATTTGCAGCAATGCTCCAAGACCCCTTCTCTTACCAAGCATCACAGTCGCATCATCACATGGGAGACATCCACATTGTCCTGAGCATTTTGTCCCCAAGCCAATTTGTGACAATGTGTATAAGAGCGCATCGTGAATTCCCTGTGCAGTTGTGTCAGACAGCTGTACCAGTTGAAGAAAAATCATAATGTGAGTGGATTCCTTTTCCGTGTATACATGTATGTAAAGGATCAAAGTTGATCTGTTGCTGTCCATTGTACTGTACTTTCATCAAGACAGAACCAACATGGGGCATCTGGTCTGTAATATGTATCTCATTAGGTTCCTCCTCATTTCTTCAGAAATTGTGTGAATCATTTCAGAACAGGTTACGTCAGACTGCTGATATGAGCCAACAGAATCTCCATTTAGTGTCTGGTGTTTAAGTAGTTTGGGATGGCCAGTAAATGGGTAGTTCTCCTTGGCTACATACTATGCTGTTCTTATGACTCATGCAGTAGCTTCCATATGTTCACTTGTCAACCTTACAGCAGCCTTCTCAATAACTTTTTCATCACATTTCTTTAAGAGCTCATCAGCATTTTGGTGTCCTAGTGACTTCTCATGTTTTGAAACTTTCTTTCAGAGCGAGAGTAGGTGTCTCGCTTTGTCTGTGATATATGGTGAGATTTCACCAGCAGCCCTTTCCTTGGCAAATGAGACATCATAAACCAGGTTTGCTTGCTTGCAGGTTGAGCAGCTGAGCTTCTTGTTGAGGATGAATAAACACATTCTGTGCTTTCAATATGCTCAGTGGATGTGGACAATGATGACTGCATAGGTGATGGAGACAGTACCACATCTGCCATGTTTTGTTGCTCACCAGAAGATTGCAGCACTTCCAGAAGAGCAGTTCCTCTTTCACGGTCCTCAGAGGAGGTGGGTAATATGGGTTGTTCAGTAATTGTTTCATATTGGTCCCCCCACCCCCGAAAGTGACTCAGATAGTCTAGGTTGCATTTGCTGCTCAATGGAGAGGTACAAAGTTTCACTTTTGAAGAAATCAGATATTGCCCTGGTACTATGTGCAGACTGTTCCAATAATCGTGATCTGGCCTTGTGAAACGCCACACCAGACCATTTTCTCTTCATAGACATAGCTGTACAGATACCTTTGTAACGCTGAGTTACAGGAATAATAATAAGACTGTGAAAAAGTCACAATTTTTCTTCTCTACCCTGGTTAAACTGGTCAATCCCCCCTCCAGCATTTAGTCTTTTATAGACCCAAACCGATGCTTGAGTTTTTTTTTGTTGTTTAATTTACTTTTTTCCCACAAGAGATCCCTGGAAACCTTTTTTTGTTTGTTTTTGTTTCAATTATTCCATTCCCCTCAATGGATGGATCACTAAAATCCACCACTCTGCCCCTACAGCACTAGCTGAGAGCCTAGTCAGCCGACACTGTGGCCCTCAAGACAGTCCTGTTATTAGACTTTTTGTTTCTGTATTGTTTTCAAAAGATCCCTGCAAAGGGCTCTTTTTCATTTTATAAAATGTTTCTGCCCCCCCCCCACACTAAGAAAGGGTCACCAAAATCCACCCTGATCGGTACCTCCAGCACTTGCTGAGAGCCCAACAGACACTGCGGTCCTCAATACAACACTGTTATCTGAGTTTGTTTATGCTTTTATTTTCCACAACAGATATTCCTGCAAGGGGCTGTTATTTTTCTATAAATGTGTTTCTGTCCCATTCCCTCCTCACTCAAAGGCAGGACACAATCATGCCTCCTCAGCTCAGCAACCCCTCCAGCACTTGCTGAGAGCCCGCTCAGGCAGGCGACACTGGCAGACCTTTTATCTGTTTTGTATTTTTCTTTTATTTTCCCACAAGATCCCCCCAAAATATATATATGTATTTTTTTGTGACTTATTCTGTCCCCCTCAGTGAAAGCCTAAGGGTCACCACCAGTTGCTGAGAACCCAACAGACACTGTGGTCCTCAAGACAACACTGTTACCAGAGTTTGTTACTGTATTTTTTTTTTTTTCATCAGAAATATTCCAACGGCCCGGTGGTGCAGAGGGCTGAGGTTCTGGTGCCTTACCTTGAGCCACGCCAGCGACCCGGGTTTGGGAATGGACTCGGGATGCTGGGGGCTGGCAGGGGAAGGAGAGGATTGAGCATCCGTGTTCTCCTCTCCTAGGGTGGGTAAAGGGTTGGCATCACTCTGCAGTGGCCCCTGGTGGAGATCAGGAGCACTACAGATGCGACGTAGGGAACGTTACCAGCAAAGCAGAAATACCCGCTCCATGATCAGCTGGATGATGGCTGCCTTGCTGTCTGAGGCCATCAGAAGTCCCATGGAGTCACCCATCTCAGCAGCATCCCGGGGCCAAGCAGTTGCACTGGTCTGTCCCCTGGGCTGGTGCCTTCCCCCTCGGAGGAAAGGGACCCACCCCACAAAGGATTACGTTGGGGTTACCCTGGGCATGGCTGCTATCTGGGATGGTGGCTCGGGGGAGCGCGATGGGTTGGAGTACAAGCCTTGGTAAGAAGCCTGAAGGAGTGGCTGGGGTGGAGCATGTAGGAGAAGTAAAGAGATAAGACAAAAAAAAAAAAGAAATATTCCTGCAAGGGGCTGTTTGTTTTCCTATTTTCTCTGTATGTTTATCTTTCCCCTCCTCACTCAAAGACTCGACAAAATACCATATCAGCCCCTGCCAAGAGGCTGGAGCCTGCTCGGACAGCAGCTGACACTGGCACTTCTCAAGGCAGCCTTGTTCTGTGTTTTTTCTTTTTTTATTATTTTCTTTCACAAAATCCCCCCAGCCATCTTCCCAATCACTAGTCCACTTGCTGAGAGTGAGAGCCCAACCCAAGGAGGCAACACTGCAACCAACCCCTCAGACAAAACATTCCAGCCCTATAAAATATAATCTTATACTGTTTTGGAACTTGGAGTTTTTATTTAGCCAGATCACAAAATACTTAGTTTAGTTTTTTAGATTAGGGAAGTAACAATTTCTTAGGGCTAGGGCATCACAATAGTCAGCACCAGCCACCACCAGTGCAAAATGTTCAGCTATGCCCTTGACAAACATGGCACAGCTGTTAATTGGCCATCCTGTTACTGTTTGGCTTTTTTTCCTCCTTAAATCTTTCCCCTAGCCTAGTCCCCTCTTCACTGCTGGTCAACCACCACCTCAAAAATAGTGAGATATCAGCCCCAATGGCAGTCCTCTCCTCTGTCACTCACTTTTCAAAGTAAGTTAGTTGGTTGGTTCCCCCTCATTTTAAGCACAGACTGAACACTGAAGTAAATTAGTTAAGTAAACTTGTTTCAGTCTGGAACTGCCAGCCCAGAGAGCCAAACTGCATCACCAGCTAGCCTCAGAGAAAGCCCCCCCCCTCCACTGACTAAAAAAAAATTGTATTCTTTCAAAGGCTGAGGCTCAGCATGGAATCAGCCAGGGATCGATCTTTTTTTGTCCCCAGTCTAAATTTACACACACGCACACACACACACACACACACACACACACACACACACACACACACACAGTATTTCCACCCAAAGGCCAAGTGGAAATATATATATTTTTTATTTAAATGCTCTGTTTGTGTTTTCTCTGTGACCCGCCGATGGTGACTCCTCCACAGCACAGCTAGGAGACAGACAATGCAAACACAGATCAACCATGCATGTGCAATAAATCTGCACACGCACAGTTGACCTGTTCACGACAGGGATGCCAACAGGTGGATTCCACCGAGTGAGCCCGCCCCACAGCCTGCCTCTCTTTGAGTGCACAGCAATTGTAGCCATCAGGTAACATGCAAAATTTTAGTAACCTGCTGTGCATTGCAGTAAGTATACTGCAATGGGCTGGGGAGGGACAGGATGGAGTTGGGACTAGGATGGCCTGGGGGGGGGAGGGTGGTAACTTCTTGCAGAAGGCGCACAGGGTGAGGAGAGGACAGGACATCAATTATGGGTGGGGAGAGGAGGAGGATCAATAAAGAAAGAATAATTACATCAGTTTCCTCCATCCCTGAGTCCCAGCCAGTGCATCAGATTACCACGGCCGCTGGCTATGGTCCTAGTGCTCAGCAGCCAGCAGCATTCATTCTTAAAGGGACAGTACTATATATATATATATATATATATATATATATATATATGTATGTATATAAGTATATATATCTTATAGGAAGCAGTTGCCTCTATAATTAGGGTTGAGTGGGCACTTTAATGTTAAACCTCAGTTTTGCATATTAATAACTTTGCAACCATTCAATTGATTTGCATGAAATTTGGAATGTGCGGTCTGGTATAATCCCTTGATTTACCAAGTTGTGTTTTGGTCGGACGTACGGTTTCTGTGCAGCAAAATGCTAAAAAACACATTTTTCGTCACTTTTGACATGCTTTTTGCCCATGGTGCTGTGACCACACTGTTGGTCTTTTGGTCTGAAATTTGGAATGTAGAAAGAGGTTAGGTCAAGGAACAATCCAGTGTTGGTTTGGTAAAAAATATATTAATCAGTTCCAAAGTTATTACATTTTTAATTTTCTGGTTCTGAGCATGCTCAGTTCACTCCAAGATTTATATGGTTATTTTTCAGACAAAGATTGGGCTCACAGTCAAGGATTTTGTAGCTCATGGACTAGGATCCTAGTCCACCAGAAAATTCCTTAGCAGTGAGCCGCCATCTTGCTTTTCAGTTTTTCCCCAAAACAAAATGTTGTAGCTTTCTCCACGGGTGACTTTTGGGCCAAATGAGGCATGGATTTTGTTCAGGGTGACCCCCTGTACAAAGCCATGCCTTTGGTTTGGCCCATTTTGGTCAAAAAGTAGCTTTTTAAAATTTAAAAATTCTTTGACTGTGACTCGCTAACGATCCTAGTCCGTGAGCTGTCAAAATCCTAGTCCGTGACCTCGCGGTCAAGGATTTTGCTACGTCGTGAACTAGGATTTTAAAAACTTTACCATTGCATTGCTAATGGATGGTTTGGTCTTTTTACTTGAAATTTTCAGGACACTGAGGGGATGCCCTACAGATGTGACTTATGCTGCTTAAGTGTTGGGGAATTAAGCAGTTCCAAAGATATGCCATCACGAAGTTGAGATTTTCCCCATAGGACAGCACTGTGGTGCCCATAGTGCTTTTTGGTGCCCATAGCTCATAAACGATGCGAGACATGGATTCAGTCAATGTATGTCTTGTGGACATCTCACTGTCACGATTACAATGACACTTGAAGGTTTTTTCTAAACTGTTACGGTTCCCGAGATATCGGCAAATTAGTGTTACAAGGGTTCCTTGCCCTATAGGGCTGCTGTATGGCTTCGTAGCTATGCATAAGTGGGAGCATAGGGCCCAGAGGGCCCGTGCTCCCACAGATGCATATCATTATGCAGAAATGGGCAGCTTGGTGGGCACATGGGGCTGATGCTATTTAGTAGTTATATTATACTTTTTCAAAAAGTAAGGAAATTCATTGCAAAAAACTTTGTTTAATGCATCAGTTAGGGTTAAAGCAACAAAAGAGAGGAAATGAGACATTAAGGTTGATCCCCTAACACTCCAACACCCCACACTCCCCTCCTCCACAGACTGACAGGTGTCGGGGTGTGCCACGGGATCGTGAGGCCTAACTCTCACCCCATTCTCCTTTACTAGTACTGACTAACAAGGAAGGGATCACAGATCTGCAGGTAGAAGGTACCTGGGGGCCAGTGACCATCACATGGTATGGTTCAGTTTGGCTACTGCATCTAAATCATCCCATTCCAAGGCAAAAATATGGGACTTCAGAGGAGCTGACTTTGATAAGATGGCCAACAGAGTTAAGCTAGCCCTGGCAAAAAGAAACACAGGTGAGGGGGTATAGGCAAAGTGGGCAAGCATTAAGGATGCAATACTTGAAGCAACATCCCATTGTGTTAGACAGAAAGGAAGTGCAAAAGAAGAAGGAAACTGCTTTGGTTCTCAAATACAGTAGCAGAAAGGTCGAGCCAAAGGCTGGCCTTCAGGAAATATAAGGAACACAGCGGGATGAAGAGAGGCATACCAAACTGCCCTAAGGGAAACAGGGAAGGCAGTAAGGCAGACAAAGTCCCAAACTGAGGAAACACTAGCATGAACAGTAAAAGAAGGTGACAAGACTTTCTATAGATACATTAGTGAAAGGAGAAAGTCCAGAGGGGTATTGCTAAGCTTAATGGAGAAAAGGGAGCATGTGAGGAGGAGGACCCTGTAAGGCATCTATCCTAAATAGATACTTTTGCTTAGTATTTACTGAAGAGAAGGTAGGCAGGCCCACAGCTTAGCATCATGGACACAGGGGGAGGAGGTGAGCACTACCCTTCACAAAAGAAAGGGTCCTACAAGAGCTTGCTAAGCTCAGGGTGGATAAGGCAATGGGACCTGATGGCATACATCCCAGGGTACTTAAGAGCTAAAGGTGGAACTAGCAGAGCCATTAGCAGAACTGTTTAGTGAGTCTCTGAGCACAGGAGAGGTCCCAGAAGACTGGAGAAGGGCTCATGTGATCCCGCTCCACAAGAGTGGTAGCAGGGAGGAGGCAAGGAACTACAGACCAGTCAGTCTTACCTCAGTAGTGGGCAAGATTATGGAGGCACTCCTTAAGAAAAGGATAGTGCAACACCTGAAATCCATAGGGGCACAGGATCCAAGACAGCATGGGTTTACAAAAGGAAGGTCCTGTCAAACTAATCTCATAGATTTCTTTGACTGGGTAACCAGAGTGGTGGACCAAGGGGGAGCAGTTGATGTCGTCTACCTTGACTTCAGCAAAGCTTTTGACACTGTTCCACATAGAAGATTGATAAATAAGCTGGGTAGGCTCAGGGTGGGTCAGAAGTTGGTCAACTGGGTGGCAAACTGGTTGACGGACAGAAAACAGAGAGTGGTGGTAAATGGTATACAGTCAGAAGAGATGCAAGTCACAAGTGGGTACCTCAGGGACAGTTCTAGAATAGTCCTCTTCAACATCTTCATTAGTGACCTTGCAGATGGACTAGAGGGTAAGGCTTGTCTGTTTGCAGATGACACCAAGATCTGCAACAGAGTAGATGATCCAGATGGGGTGGGCAGAATGAGAAGAGATCTGGATAAACTAGCAAAATGGTCAGAAGAGTGGCAACTGGGATTTAATGCAAAGAAGTGCAAAATCATGCACATAGGGAAGAGAAACCCTGAAGCCACCCATAGGAGGGGAGTTGCTAGCAGTCACAAAGGAAGAAAGAGACTTGGGCATCATCATCACTGATGACCTGAAATCATCCAAGCAGACCTCTAAAGCAGTAGGTAAGGCTAGGGGGGTGTTAGGGTGTATTAGTAGGGGTATCACAAGTCGTAAGAGGGAGGTAATAATCCCTCTTTACAAGACACTGGTTAGGCCCCATCTGGAGTACTGCGTGCAGTATTGGAGGCCACACCTTCACAAGGACATTAACCAAATTGAGGCAGTTCGAGAGAAGGGCAACCAAAATGGTGTAGGGACTGCATCAGAAGACATATGAAGACAGATTAACTGAGCTCAATATGTATACCCTTGAGCAAAGGAGGAGAGAGGTGATATGATCGAGGCATTCAAACACCTTAAGGGCATTAACAAGGTGAAAGAGTCTAACATGTTTAAATATATGAAAAAGCAGGACAAGAGGACACAGCATGAGATTAGAGGAGGCCGATTAAGGGGAATGTGAGGAAATTTTTTCACAGAAAGGGTGGAGATGCATGGAATGGCTTACCACAAGAAGTGGTGGCTATGAATACAGTGCAGGGCTTCAAACAGGCATGGGATAGGCATAAGGGAGCAATACGAATGACTATGAATAGATAGGCCACTGACAGAGCAAAGGCCGATGGCACATTTATAAGGTAGAAAAAGAAATGGGCAGACTGGATGGGCCTTGCGGTCCTTATCTGCCGTCAACTTCTATGTTTCTATGTTTCTATGTTACTGTAGCATATCAACTGTTTACACATGGAATGGGGTGAGAGGTGGGCCACATGATCCCATGGCACATCCTGATGCCTGTCAGTCTGTGGAGGAGGGCATGTAGGGTGTTGGAGGGTTAGGGGCTCAACCCTAACATCTCATTTCCTCACTTTTGTTGCTTTAACCCTAACTGATGCATTAAATTATTTTTTTGCAATGAATATATATATATACACGCATACACGCACACACATATATATATGTGTGTGTGTGTGTGTGTGTGTATATGGGAAAAAAATGGCTTGGGGTGCACATGAGTTCCCTCGAGTTCCCCCTAATCAGAACCCCGAGGGGACACAGGGGTACTAGTCCCCTCGAGTTTCCCCTCACTTTAATCACTACTTAAGGCTAATAAAAGCAAAATAAGTTATGACTTCCCTTAAGGCTAATTTTTTTTTTTTATGTTATCTCTTTTTACCTCATCTGGCCACCTGATCTGCTCTCCTGTCTTCACATCCTCTCTGGGGATTCCAGCCACTGTCTGCCTCCACTGCAACCAGCCTGACACCCTACTCCTGTGGCTTACCCCATAGTGGGGCAGCAGGGAGTCCAACTCCCCACAGAACATGGATCCAGATGGGTGCCATGTGCCAGCCACGGTGAAACTCGTGGACGGCCATCAAGCCACTTGAAACAAGCACCATCCCTTTTTCTTGGTTTCTTCCCAAGAGCCGAGGGCATGCAATGATGCCAATGAAGGGGAGCGTGCATGCATCTACACATGCTACCTCCTGATGTCTGCTCCCATCTCCTCCCTTGTGCACAGCAGAGCATTTTGTCTCCCAGCCTCTGCCAGGAGGCAATCCTGCACCAACTGTCGTGGACCCCCCCCCCAGAGAAGGAGAGCAGTCCATTGGATGCTCAATCCTTTTCCTTCCCTGCTAACCCCTGGCGACTCGTGCTCATTCCTGAACACCAGTCGCCGGTGTGGTGTGAGGTGTGGCGACCAGCGTCTCAGCCCTCAGCACCACTGGGCCAGCCTCCCTTAAGGTTATGACTTCTCTCTAAAAGCAAAATAAGTTATAATTTTCCTCTTCTTGCTATTATGTGTGGTTCATAGCTCAGTGCTTATGTAACATATAGTGGAATGATGTAGATGGTTGTTGGATACATAAGCCAGCATATAATGAAGTGCTTAGGTTCTTGGATGCTTGAATTGAATTGCTTGATAATATTTGATGGTTTTGACCTTTCTCTGTATCCCACCTGTAGGAAGGAGGCTTGGATTAGAATTATGGAGCCCCCCAGTGGGATAAGAGTGCCGCAGAAGGAGGGGGTGTCGAGGAGGATGGTGGGTGAATGCGACTCGCTCTAAGCAGAGCAGGAGACAGCTGCTCTGTTTAAATAGGCTGTGAGCACTTCCCCCACATAATTACAGGCAAGCCTTTCAGTTATGTGTGGTTCATAGCTCAGTGCTAATGTAACATATAGTGGAATGATGTAGATGGTTGTTGGATACAGAGGCCAGCATATAATGATATACTTAGGTACTTGGATGCTTGAATTGAGTCACTTGATAATATTTGATGGTTTTGGCCTTTCTCTGTATCCCACCTGTAGGAAGGAGGCTTGGATTCGAATTATGGAGCCTCAAAAAGAATAAATATCAACAATTGTTCAGTACCTGAATGCTGAAGATGTCGTGCATAACACTTAATGATAAGAATAGTCAATCACCTCCTCCAACTCTGGAGAGTGTGACCAGTAGCACTCAGGAGAGGAAAAACCCCCTTGTGGGGAACCTCTGTGGACCTATGGCTACTGACCTGCCCGTCCTTCTGGGCATACTAAACGAGAGAGATCCTGATTAAACTAAATAAATCAGCTAATCTGATTTCTAATTTGTAGAATTAAATCCAGATAAATGGAGCTTAAGCAAGAACTGAATTGTAAATGTCCAGTGAAGTAATTTCCTCTTAATAAATTCAGAGTCCAGGAATCCATATACAATTCAGAATGATGGCGAATAGATATATTGAAGAACCGTCTTCCGTGCTTCCATTGATAGAGGGCATAATCTATGGAATTGTATGATCATGGAGATGAAGTTGATGACTGACTAACTCAATAGGAGACCAGAAGATAGTTGCATCCAAGCTTTGACGTCGACGAGGCAGGACTAATAGAAGTAATAAGACTTCCAGTTTCCCATAATAGAAGGCTTGTACAGTACGAGGAATGAGAGAAGGCTTGAAGCCAGGCTATCGAGTGATGAATCCGGATCGGATAAGTGAAGTAGAGTGTTAAGAACTGATATGAAGGCAACAGCTGTAGAGTTGAGCTAGAATAATGGCAAACTGTAGAGGATAATCGAGACACTAGTGCGAGGTATGAAGCATCCAAGTAGTAGAATATGGTGAGCCCAAAAAAAACAAAGCAGTGGGACTGCTAATCCGAAGTCAGAGGTAGTAGGAGCAGGGATTGAACCCACAAAGGCAGATTAGAAGGACAGGATGTGGCAATAAGCCCCTGAAGAAGCGCAGGTGAACTGATAGCTGGTGAGATAGGAGAGAGGTGGCTGATTCCAGTATGTAAAGCGCATCCAGACCCAGGAATGTCCGCTGGCAGAATTTGAGTGTGGTAGAGAGACTCTTGATGAGATGTTCAGGAAGCCATCGGCTGGAGAGGTACGAGACGGGAGAGCAGCTCTAGGTAACATGAATGCAGCTATACTTATGAATGTCAGCTAAGAGCACAAGTGAGGCACAGAGCCTCCATGAGACGCATCCTGAATCATCTTCGAGCACAGGAGTATTGCAGCTGGAAGGCATACTTAGAGAATATAATGATGTTGAGGACCGATATATCCAGATCAAGGAAGGCAGGGATCGCATGGGAGAGACTGAGGCAGAGATATGGCAACTGGACGAAAGGAACAACATCCGAACTGCAGGTAGGCAATGCTTGAGGCAGCAATAATGGGATGAAACCTGAATAGTCAAGCAGAAGTAAATCTCCAGGCCTGAGCTGACGAGGTAGAAGATGATCGGAAGGAGGGAACCTCACAGCCCAATGGGTGAAGGCAGGTCCTAGAAGCAGAAGAGTAGTAGGGAACCTCCCAGCCCAGTGGGCGGAGGCATGTCGTAGAAGCAGACGGGTATTAAGTAAACCCCCCCCAGCCCGAAGGGCGAAGGCAGGGCGAGCAGGTGATTATGGCGCAATAAATATATAGGAACCAAGGACTTCTGGCCCACAGGGGCACAAGTCTGAACATGCTATGTTGAACTTCTGGCCCCGAGTGGCGAGATAGGTAGTAGAGTAGTGGTAGAGAGTGTAATGGAAATGTCAAATCGTATGCAATGCAGAAGCAGCGAAGTAGTGAGGAAGCATTGTAAATGACACTGTAATGGCAGCATATCCAGGTCAGGTAGCGTGGAGTAGTACTGCAGTGGTCAGGCAGACTGATGAGAGCAGAATGGTTCTGTAGACTGTCGTTGGTGACATAACCTGAGTAAGTTTAGTGCGGAGTAGTACTGTAGCGGTAAGGCACACTTATGATAGCAGAACGGAGGTGTAGACTGTAGTATCCTGAAGATTGAGGATGGTAAGGATTGATCTTGATGTAATCCAGAATAATCCAAAGGAGGCAGAACATTAGGAAGCAAATTTGGAAAGGTAGGTCTGTATGAGAAGCAGCTCTGTTGCTGGACCACATGTAGGTCAGCAGGTAAGGTAAGTAAATAGTGGCAGCTAAGCCCCAGAAAGGGTGGCAATACAGCTGGACCATACGTAGGCAGTGGGAGAGAGAGGTAGGAGCAAACAAAGCCGTGCAGCACAGGCAGCATCGGGGAAGAGTGATGAAATCCTGACATAGACGTAGAATCCAAAGGAGCTCACATGGTCCTGGACAGATGGGAAGTGTGAAGGCAAGGGAAACTGCAGCATCCAGAATCCAATCAGAACAAGAGAAAGCAAGCCATCCTGGAGCGAGTCCAAATCACAAGTCGTAGAAAAGATGAGATGATGGGACAGAGGCAGAATCCAAACAGAGTGCAATAGGCAATGATGAAGCACACAGCAGAGTGCATGGCAGGAGTCTGGAGGTGGAAAGCAAAAACAGCTAGGCCCATGCACAGGCAGGATTAATGGCTAGACTACACAAATGGTAGCCAAGGGAAGGAGTATAGAGTGGCAGCTAAACCCCACGAAGGCTAGCAGCACCGCAAACCCATGCAGGGTAGGAAGGAGCAGGGAATGCAGGCTAGGCTAGGAGTAAGTAGTCAAACACGATGAAGAAGCAGGGCAGCATATCACTAGTGAATGTCCTCGGTGCTGCAAATGCCTAGGGTATCTTGGATAGGTAGGACAACGCCACTTACGGAGTGGTGGCGAGAACTGCATAGTCTTTCGGATATGAATAAAGCCCCATGAAGCATATATTTCCCAAACATCGGGAATGGTTAAACGTATGGCACTTAAAATCTGCACAGCTGTAAGGTAGTAAGGCAGCAGTGGCCAAAACCCTGAAGGGCAGTGAAAGCACAATGGACTGGGCAATAGGGAGTTAAATGCATGGAGCGAAGAGAGCATGAAGTGCAACATGCACCTCCAGAAAGGTTCCAAATAAAGGTGTCCCCAAGATCCTGTCAATCCTGTCAGGCATGAGGAAGGGAAACCAACTGAGCAGCAAAGAAATGGTGCATCCCAACCGTTATGCGCAGAAGCGGCCAAAGTACTAAGCAGCAGAAGAAGGCACTGTCCGAGGAAAGCATGGGGCTAGGCAGAATAGATGCAGGTTCCTAATGGAGCAGGCGAAGAACTGTCAGCCAGCCTTGGTGCAGCTTGTCGGAACAGAATGGTGCACTGTGGAGTGCGGCTGACAGGTCCAGAAAGTGGGCACCAGGTGGAGGAGGAAGGAGACAGCGTGTGGCAGCAGAAGCCATGGCCCTGAACGGCAAGCCCAGCATTCACAGTAGCAGCAATAAAGATGCAGAAACCCCACAACTCCGCGGATGGTGGCGGCGGTCCAGAAGGAGCCCGAAGCTGTAACAGCGGGAGGAAAGGGAAGAGGGAAGCGGGAAGTGGCGACGGACTATGCATGGATGTGGCTGCTCAGGAAAGAGAGGAGACAAGGAGGTAAGAACATTAAGGAGGAGGAGCGAGGGCTAAGCAGCAGCACGACAGAGAAAGGCAGGGTCAGGAATGAGCAACAACCCCCCCCCCCCAAAAAAAAAGCACACAGACAAGGACGAAGGAGGAGCAGGAGTCAGGGAGCTAGGAACGCTACAAGACAAACAAACGAAGGCAGGACGAGAGGGTACAAAGCAGAAGGAGAGAGAAGCTACCGGTTGTAGCAACGGCAGGTCATTAATGCTACCGCTTCTAAGCAGAGCGGGAGACAGCTGCTCTGTTTAAATAGGCTGTGGGGGAGGAGCTCTTCCCCCACATAATTACAGGCAAGTCTTTCAATTCTCTCTTTTTTTTTTTTTAAATAATTATTTGGCAACTGGGTAAGGCCCACTAGGCACAAGTGTCTGTTTTCAGGGGTGACTCTGGAGCACAGCAGAAGTTAAGTGGTTTGCTCAGAGTCACACAGTACGCAAGTGGCGGTTGTGGGACTCAAACTCCAGTCTGCAGAATGTACCAAGCTCATTCACAGCTCTTTACTCTAATCTCTAGGCTATGCTGCCAGCCCAGTGTATGCTGTCCACTTTTATATTGTATGCTTTAATATGGTATTCTTTCTGTTCTTGTGTATCTTTTTAGGTATTTTCTGTTTTTGAACGTGTGTCATAGTAGTTGGATAAAATGACCACCACTTAGCTTTAAATGCTGTGTTTGGTTTTAGTTTCTTTCTTCCTTTTTCATTTGTTTTCTTTCCAAGCCTGTGGCTTCATGCCTTAGCACATACCAGATGAGTGTTTCTATCTCCCAAGCAAAACAGTCCCCTGTTGTATTATTACTGCACTCATAAAGTAGCCTGATATTAAAAGCTTTGGCTTAGAAAATGCATCACTGTATAACCATGTGTATTTATAAGTAGGGCAAGTGATCTGGTTCACCCAATTAAAGAACAGTATTTCTGGTGGCCATCTTAACCCATTTTATAACTGTACATTACAGGGGCAGGTGGCAACCTTGTTATTAGGATTTCATAAACAACTGAATGTTAAACTCCAATTTTTGCACCTTGAGAAAGCTGCTGTCCTTTCATGGAGTCACCTGAAATTCAACGTGTACATCAGGAGCCACAGGCTCTCAGGATTCTGAAAATTTGGTAGCTATTGGTTTGGTGATTGTAAAGTTTTGGAAGTCTGAAAATAGCAATTTTCCCATTTTAAGACCTTTTATTTGCTCACTGATAGCACAAAAATGGCTTAATGTTATAAGCTGACACTTTCAGCTTTGTTAGAGTGTATCCCAAGGGATGCCTTTAATAGGTTAGATAAGCCAGAAAGTTTTAGTTTTTTAAATAATTAACTAAAAAAGTACAGGTTCTAGTGCATGTGCAGTTCCATTTTCTCTCTCGTTTTAGATAAGTTCTTTTTGTGAAAGTGAGGTAATTTTTGCGACTCAGTTATAAGTTTTGTGATATGAAAAAATTTTACGTCATGAATACTCAGAAAAATGTCTGTTGTTTTTTTATATGTAATAGATTTGTTTTCAAAACTTGTTTTTTGTAAGATATCAAATGTGTTTTCATGAGTAGGTTGTTTTAATTTTGGTCTTTAATGTGTGAAAAGGTACATTTCCGTGAATTGGTTTTGGGTTTTGTGACATGCTAAATAAATTGTTATCACTTAGTTCCTGGGTTTTCATGACACATTTAGTGGTTTTTGTAATAGGGTGGTGATACAAGTTGGTGGGAGGCAGTATAGCACAGCGGAGGGGGCAGTATAGCACAGTGGTTTAAGGCTCTGAGCTACAACCCTAGAGACCAGGGTTTGAATCCCACTGCCCCCACTTACATACTGTATTACCCTGAGCAAATCACTTAACTTCCTTGTGTTCCCAGGTCACACCTGTAAACAAACATTCAGCTTAGTGTGTCTCTCTAGGTTAAAAAATAATTCTATGAGGAAATTGCTTATTTTGGGGAAGGGCTTGCTGCTTCAAGTAAGGGCTATGTGAAGTCCATTATATGTACACTGTGGGACTTGGTCTGGGACTGCTTTTTTGTGTAACAGCCAAAGGCTCTGTATTAAGTCCTCTACAGGTCAGGCATGGAGCATTGGGCCAGGACTGTTGTTTCTTGTAAGGGCCCTCTGTGAAGTTCTCTACAGGTCTGGGTCCTGCCCAGTGGGTCTGCTGCTTCATATCTAAATTACAGGGCCTTGCCTGAAGCAAGCTACAGGTTAGACCCCCCTGCCCAGTTGGTATGCTACTTTGTATAAGCTACAGGACTAGTGCAGTGAGTGTCACTTTGCAGTGCTCATCTTGGAGTTTAAGAAAGGCAAAAGGTAAGTTGTCAGTTGTTATATATCTTTTCAAAATGTAAAGAAATAAATTGCAAAAAAACCTTGTTAATTAATCAGTTAGGGCTGAAACACAAAATATAAAAAGTAGGGAAATGAAAAAAGTAGCGTCAAAAGTCTAAACCTTGGTGAATCTGTGACATGTAATTCCTTGGGATTTTCATTGCTATACAAAATGCATGAGATGGTCATTCTTCTCTCGTGCTCTCAACGGTTTTTCGTGTTTGTTGTTTTAAGCATTTTGTTCATATTGCACTTTAATTTTTTTGCAACATTTTTTACTATTGCCCAAGTAACTCCTGAACTGAAGAAAAAAAAAAGACACGTTTTTATATTTTTTGGCTGTGTTCAGGACTATTTTTAGGTAATTTTTTTGTGTTTTGTGGCTAACCAAGTCTGTTATACTCTCACTGTAAGTCCATCTCAATAACTTTTCAATGCACTCACAAAATGCAATTACAAAATAATTCTAATTAAAATATTAACAGCAATTAAACGTTTCTAAGAGTTTCTCTAAATGTCTCGGTCTTCTGACAAGCCACACAACTGCATACCTACCATTAGAATGGTCATTCTTCGGTCATGCTGTCAAGCAGGTCTCACCCTCTAGACAAAATTGTGGGTAACAGAGTGAACACTGATGTTTTGTATTGCACATTGTGATCTCTGCTGGAAAGTTCTCTTGAAAGACATTGAGCAAGTTACCAGGAAGAATTTTCTGGGCGTCCTCGTGCAGTGTGTTGTCTGGTTTTCTTTTCTGGCTCTGCAGCTGCCTATCGATGTACACTGCGGCTACTTTGAGTGGCCCTATTTGTTCTTTTCACTATTTTTTTTAGTGTTTTTAGCTTTTAAAAATGTTGTTTGCTACCAATTTTATTTCTTTATGTATATATGTATTTATTTATTAAATTTGTTAACCGGGTAGACCCACTGAGACTCAGGATTCTCTTTTCAGGGGCAACCTGGAGTTAATTACAGAAACAAAGAAAAAATAGTCAGAATGTAAAGACAAATACAAACAGTAGTGCAAAGAGTCCAGGGACAACACAGTTAATATTAACAGTCATTATGTTCACAGGGGAACCAAGGTTCAGCAAGAGCATTACATTAACAAGAAAGCTAACACACAGGTTTGGTTATAACATAATGCAAGCTGAAAAATCAGAAGTAGTCAAACAGTAAACTGATACTTTAACATGGAAAAAGTGTTGCGTTTCTTCAGAAAAAAAGGTCCATGCTTGCACAAACTTTAAAACATAAATAACTTAGAACCTAAATAAAATGTATTTTAAACCCCTTAATGCAGTTCCCTGGAGCAATGTCTAAAAACCTGTACATTTTATAATATAATTCTGCCTAGGCTTCTTTTTCCTGTCCATGAGCAAAAACAGTGTCATACAGCTGAGACTGTTATGTAATTTCACTGACTGATGACTTTTGAACTACAGAGCCACATTTTATCAAACTACACTGAGATAGTACACACCAAATTCTGCAGTTTTTGGGGTTAAGATTGTGGAGGTACAGTGGTGCCTACAGAAATGTTGCCCAACACCTCGGTATACCTCGTCAGGTGCTGCATACTGAGCGTAATACTCAGCCGTACCTCTTTAATGTGGCAGGACATTAGCGTGGTATGCAGTATGCAGCAAGCCCTTAATTAATGAAATCCACCTCACCATGAGTTGTAATGCACCAGGTGGTGCTGCTGGTGCCTACATGTTACCTGTCTTTTATTTTTTCCCCAGTAGGTGTCCCCACAGTCTACAGTCATGACACATCTGTGCTTTGTAAAAGTAATGCTGACTTGTTTTGCGAGTGTGCATACATGTGTAAATGTGTCTCTTAACCAGCGATTTGTATCTGAAATGACACTTCTTGCTATAATGTTCCACTTTTTAAGATACAGTGGTTTCTCAATGTTTTGTAACTGCAACTTACTATTGTAGATTTGCAAATTGGGATAGCTGTGCTCTGCTTATCACGATAAAAAAAAGATAGCAAACATGTAGTCTTTGAATATCTTCAGTGCTGTTGTCATGCTTTACATTTGATTTTATTTAGTTGCTGGATGTTGTTAGCCCTCGTCTCATGCTGACGTTTTCATTCTCTACCCATGGGATCTGCCTCTCTCACCCCTGCTCTCCAATTCTCTCTCCCCCCACACCGCACACCTAACCCCTAAGTAATGGCTGCTTCATGCCCATCTGTCTCACTATTGGTGAAGGTGGGATACCTGGAGGGATGTGGTGGGCTGAGTATTCCACTAGTCACTAGGTTAATAATGTGATTGTTTAAAATGACAGGCACATGATTAGGGAAGGGGCATATGCCGTAGTTCTAATATCCACAAGCGATTTATTTACAAACATGTGGCATGAGTTTGGGTGGGAAAATGGTTCACTAGTTACACATGACTATGAATGCTTCTAAAAAATCACTAGTAATTTCAAAAAAACAAACAGACCAACATGAAAAACAAAGATCTTACCAAGTACTGGTCCGGTCATAAACATTATAACAAAATTGATAGTATAGTCTTGCAGATTATTTATTGATTATTATTTTATGTAACAGACTGTGATGTGAAATTCTGTCACGGATAAGTACCCAGAAGCATCACATTTAGTGACCATAAATAAACAAACAAACAAACAAATAAATATGAGGTGCATACAGTACATGCTACTTATTGATCCAGGTACAGAATGTCTGAATATATAGGAGAATTATATAAACTGTAATCTAGTGTCCCCTGCTCTCACTGGAATTGATGTGCCAAGTTTTTAGAATTTTTCCAAAGTGGCCAGCGATCAAACCTCAATCCCTAACATATATCCCAAGATTTGACATTAGTTCCCTGATGGCTAGCTCTTCTTCCCCATAACCTATCCATGTAATTTATGTTGAGAAATTAATGGTGACTAGTGGAACCATCCATTTTACAGCACATACCCATGATACTGAAAATGATTTCCTGCTGGATAGCAGGACCGAACCCATCCCGAACCCATGCCAGCTGTTTTAGTAATTAAACCCTTGCATCTAGTAACACACTCACACCTACTCCCACCTATCCCTAAAACATGCCTGTAATCCGTCCCCACCATTTACTTTATCCCTACCCCCATCACCACCATTACATACAACATTCATATTGCAAATAGCAAAGCTGTACAGTTGACTGCATTCAACTGCGGTCTGTCTATGGTCTGACATGACCAGGAATGAATGAGTGTGTTCTTGCACAAGTACACCCTCATTCAATCAGTGAAATCTGGTGGACAGCAGTGGTGAGGAGAGGTAGGCTGTACCAGTCACCCAAAAATGTGGTCAGAGTGTGGTGGTGGTGGTGGTGGTGGTGAAGGGGGAGGGCTGTGGAACCTGTAGGGGTCAGATGGGTAACAGGGTCCATTAGCCACCAGGAAATAATGTAATTGAGTATGTTACATCGAGTAATATTCAAAACCAGGGGCAATAATCTACCACCATCAATCACATAAACATGTAAAAAAGATGTTACTCAGTTCTTGTGAGATTATTTTGATGTATGTGCCCTGCTACACCATCGTCAGTGGCCATCAATGGCGCAGTCTATTGTGACATAACAAAGTGATAGTGAGCAATGCAGTTTCAGCATCCTTGACCAATGTGGACAGGTCAGCAACAAGAGCTGTGCTTAGTCTAAATAGTACTTATTCTAAAATAATAATACTTATTCTAAAATAATACTACTAGTAATAATCATAATAAAAAAGACATGACAAAATAAAATGCATATGCCATGCTCCTTGATCCAGGTTCAGAGTGTCTGTATGTGGAATGATTTGATATACTGTCATCTATAGTCTCATGCTCCCACCAGAACCAATGTGCCTAGTGTTTAGTATAGTGGCTTGAGGTAGAACCCAAAACCAGACATTGATTGTTCTCAGAAAGCCACTAACTGGTTCACTAACTACCTAACTGGCCTCTCGCAATATGTGTGCATTGGCCAAACCTGCTACCCCACACTACCTGTCTCTGTAAGGGTCCCACAAGGCTCAATCCTGGGTCCTCTCCTTTTCCCTTGTTCGTCAACTCGCTCCCCTCTGACTGCCTCAACTGTCACTCTCTCCTGTATGCCGATGACCTTATCCTCTTCCACAATGACAAATCCATGGCTGCAATCTCCTCTGTTCTCTCACAACAATGCTGCGACTTACAGCTGGTTCTCAAAAAAACTCATCTTAGTAAATGCCAAAAAAACTAAATCCATGCTGTTGGGATCTAAGCCCTTTTTTTCCAAAACTAAAATCCACGCCCCCTTACGTATTCTCACCCCTGACGGTCCAGCCCTAGAGGATGTTGACTCCTACAAATACCTAGGTGTACTACTCGACCCCTCCCTCACCTTCGTTGACCACGCATATTCCCTTGTCAGAAGGTTCCATCAGAAGTTAGGTGCTGCCTATAGATTCAGGCATTACCTCATCCCTGAAGCCAGACTAGCCATTGTCCAGGGTAATCTTCTCCCTATTCTTGACTACTGTTCTCCTATCTATGCCAGGACCTCTGCTATCATTATGGCCAAACTCCCTGCTGCCTACAACAGTGCCTGTCACTTTGCATAATTGGCCCCATTCTCCACCCACCACTGCACCCTCTATAATACCCTTGGATGGCTACCACTGCAAAGCTGCTTCGACCTAGCCCTCTGCTGCATGGTGGACAGCGTCATCTGCATAGTTCAAGAATACCCCCTAACTGCCCTCCTGACAACCTGAACTCTTCACCGCAACCTCTGCTCTAATGGTACCCCCCCCCCAGCTATTCTTAGGGTATCCACCAACATGGGTAGCAGAGCTTGGTCTGCTGCTGCCCCCTTGCAGTGGACAAACTGCTAGCTGAACTCCGTTCTATTGACACTCACTCCAGTTTCAAGTCCCGCCTCAAAATCTGGCTCCTGGCAAATTCCTCCTGCTGCTGTTCCCAGGGGTTGCCCACCTACCCACGCTAGACTACCCATGTTTAGACTATTCCCCAGCCCACAGCTGTTACCTCATTGCCTTGTTAATTAAATTTAAATGGTATACATGACTTCCTTGCCTGTACCTATTGTATATATATTTGTTTTACTGTATTTTCTGTGTATTACAGTGCACTAGGGGTACATACTGTATATTTTCTTAATGTATATTCGGTGTATTACATGCCCACTGCTCTATGTATCATAACTTGTACACTGTGCTTACGATTGCTGTTTTCTATCAAACCTCTTCATGTCCCATATTGGAACCTTGTACTCACTGTTCTTAATGGATTTATGCAGCATGCTTGTACACTGTGCTCAATATTGTTGCTTGTATCAATTTCTGTTTCTTGTGTACTACAGTTACCTTGTATTCACTGTCACACTGTGTTATGGCCCGAGTCATGCCTGAAAATGGTCCCTGGGAATAGTGCACTCATCTGGTTATCAAAGTCATAAATAAATTAAAAAAATGACAAAAGGATTAAAATGTAATCTCTAGTGGCTAGCCAACCCTCCTTTCTTATGAATTTATCCATGTATTTTTAAAAGTGAAGCTATGGTTGGTAGTGGCCCCACACCTTTTCGAGCCCTTGCCCATGATTCTGACAATTATTTCCTGGTCAATAGTGGACCCTCCACATGTCCAGAACACATGCCAGCATATTTAAAAATGAATCCCTTGTGGCTAGTGGACCATTCACTGTTATGAACAAATGCCTGCAGTTGTAAAATCAAATCAAATTTATTTACATATGAACATACGAAATTGCCAGCAGATACAGGTTATATGATCTATCTAGTCTGCTCGAGTGTGCAGTACTTCAGCCCATTAGACTGCAGCTGCCCTCTCCCATTAACTCTGTTCAACTATGTTCAACTAAAAGTCATTACAAAAAGAATATATCTGACAGACATAGTACAGACACTTGCTGACATTCCATACTACATTCACAAATATTTTAGAATACTTGTTCATCAATTCATGAGAATAAAATCTCCCATTATCGTATTATAATACATAATGGCCTGGATATTCAAAGGGGTTGCACCGGCGCAACCCCACATTGCGCCCCGGTGGGATATTGAAAGGGCTGCCAGGTGCAGCACAAATCTCGATGTGCTGGGGCGCAATGTAATTGTATGCAGCGCAGATGCAGGGGGCATTCCCATGCATATGTAGCACATCTCAATATTCAACCTGGGATGTGCAGTGCATATGGTGGCACAACCCTGCAGTGCACCACATAGGAGGGCTCAAAGTTGAGCCTGTGAGGAGTGGGAACAAATCCCTTCCACCCACAGGAGGGCTGCTGTAGTGCAGGGCACAACACAGCAGCCGCCAGCTGTGGGTGGCCACCCACCCACCTACGTAGAACACCATCCTCAAGCACACACATCACCTTGGTGGTCTAGTGGTCCCCCTTCCCTCCCAATTCCCTGATTCCTTGATAAATGTAAAGGAAGACCATTCCCCGGTGGTTGGTCAAGTAGTCCCCCCCTCCTGATTCCCTGATTCCCCAATAAATGTAAAAGACAACCATCCCTGGTGGTCTAGTGGCCCCCTCCACCCATCACCACGATCATGGTACAGCACCGTCAGAAATATCCCTGGTGATCAGTGGTATCCCCACCCTCCACCCACAGAACCCTTGCCATCCGCTCCTCCCCATCATCGGCGGGTGGCGGCAACCTCCCACATACTGTCTGGCCACCTGCCCGAATGCCAGGTACAGTATAGGCTTTATACGTGGTCTCAGTGTGGACCAATGAGCACAGAAACATACTGTACTAGACAGTCCCACATATGTGAATGAAGTCATTCACATATTTGAGACTGTCTAATACAGTATGCCCTGCAAGCCCATTGGTCCACACTGGGGGACCAATGGGCATACAGCCCGTACTGTACCTGCCATTCGACGGGCGGCTGGGTGGTATGCAGGCAGTTTGCTGATGCCCACCAATGATGTGGGAGAGTGGGGTGGGCTTGGGGTTCTGTGTGGGTCGGAGGGGTGGCGGTGCCACTGGATCACCAGAGATATTTCTTATGGTGCTGTACCATGATATCAGCAATGGGCAGGGGGGACGACTAGACCACCAGGGATGGTCTTCATTTACATTTGTCGGGGTATCAAGGAAATAGGAGGGAAGGGGGACCACTAGACCACCAGGGGCTGTCATGTTGTAATTCTACCTCGATCGCGGCTATGGTGCAGGGGATGCCCCGGGATCCCCACTGCACACATCATGCTGTGCAGGGTGCCAGGCACAAGTTGTTGGGCTGCACTGTGCAAGGCATGCAAATAAGGCCATAATGACATGCAAATGGTCCCATTTGTGCCTTGCATATATTATGGTCTCATTTGCATGCCCTCCACTGAACATCATGGGTGATGCACCTAGTGCAACTGCACTTGCACTGGCGTATCCCTGTGCTCCCTATCTGTGGCTTGCACCAGCACAGTACCACTGTGTCGTGTGCAGTGCATGCCATATTCAACGGTGCTGCACCATGGCACATCACCATTGAATATCACCTGGTCCTAGTCCCAGTGCAACCCAGTTGCACTGTGCCCAAGCCTGAGCCGCTGTCCGGTGCAGTCTGAATATCTGGGCCAATATGTCTAGCTATTTAAAATTGAGAAGTTGAAATCCAGAAAGCATTACTGTATTAACCATAATGGCAAAAAGGCCCATCAAATAATGGTCACTTAATCAAAACTGGCTTTTGAGCAATATATCTCATAAAAATTAAGTACTCCCTATACTTGATAAATTATATTCTGCATTCGGATTTATGCTGAACAACATTTAAAGGCTCACCAAAATTATAAATGGTGCAGAGGTAAGCCAATCTTATTTGGGGGTCCAAGACATTATTTTCAGCATTTAAGGTCTCTTAATACAACCCCATGGATGGTAAACCTAAGGTTCTATGTTCATAGCACATATTCATATCAGTTTTTATGTTTCATATGTCCCCTCCAAAAAAACAGTAGATTGCTTACATAACTCCATCTAAACGGGACTACGCCATCCTTTGTCCCCATTTATTGACCTGATTCCCACATTAGGGCAACCTTTCTTTAAGTTCTGCTTTGATACATTAACCTTGACCCATACGTAAGGCGGCCAATTTTAGGCATTTACATGGCTACAATTGTGGGCCATAGTGGTCCTACAATGCCCACTCTGTCATCATGAGAGTCCGTAGTAGGCACTCAATCAATTAAATGCAGAACCAAACTCGACCCAGGCATAGTAAACCGGGAGCATAATGCTCACCCTTAGTATCTGGAAGAAAAACATTCCACCAACTGATTTCTGTATTACATCCAGGGAAAATTCCCCAAAAGAATCAGCTCTTAATTTAATAGATCTAAATGAATACCCCTTGGGCTCATTAACTGTATCTTAAACAAGGCACTATCAAACAAATATTCCTAGGCTTCAGCTGATGATTATTAAAGCACATAATATCGTTACTACATTACGAGTTAAAATTTCTAGTGTTGATATAAATCAGGTAATTTAAAATTAAAATAGTGATTTCTCAGCTATTTCCACTCTTTAATTACTAAACACATAAATACTTATGCATACACTTAACTAAATATATAAAATAGAAATTCTGAACCATTATTACAACCCTTAAGGCTTTTATATACAGACACATGATTGCACTGGGCTTTCAACAGTCCAAGCCCCAAGTCAAATAAACATGGCAATCTGAACAGCGCATTACCATCAAATACAATAATATGGTGATGATAAAATACAAAGACTATTATAATTTCATGGCACTCAGGAAACCTTTCATTCATAAGTCCGATTTTCAGGCTCCATTAGCTCAGGAGTCCTTAATTTAATCTATCGGACTAGAAGATTTGAAACGTAAGTCAGAAAAAATCATGCTGTCAGCAAGTAATTAGGGTCATGACACATGAATGGTGCATCTAAAAGCAGTTTATATCGTAACAAATTAATATTGTTAACTTCAGGTATGTAATAATAATTATAGCAAGCGGCTCCATGTCTAGGAGTTCACATTCAGTAACTTTTATAGTTGTACCAAGGAATCAAACAACCATTAAGGTCAGCATCTCGACCAGGCTCCAAAAACTGCAGTCATAAGGTCTGTTAGGCATGAGTAGTTACTATCAGTCCAGTTGTTGTAAAGCAGCCACAGACCTGACATGGAAATATTTGGTAACAACTCCTTCCAAATGGGGGAGAATTTCTCTCTCACTCAGAAGTTTAAACTCCTATGGACCACAGCATGAATATATCCAGGCCAGAATGATAGCTCAAAGGTAAAATTATTGCTACAATAAATTATAAAATGTGCAGTTCCAGAATCAAAAGATTAAAAGAATAGGATCTTATTCATAAAAAAACCTTTTAAATGCCAGTACTGTTCAAATGTAGCAAAACAAAATGTCTCTCAAAACAGAGAACTGACGCTCGGTCGAACAGAAGTTCAGGGGCTGAGGGTCAAGTTACAGTTTTCCAGTGACTTAAAGCCACTTATTCAAATACAAAAAGCAATATAGCCAGGGTTTCATTCATACTATTAGAGTGAAGCCATTCCATAAACATTTTTCGAGCCACAAACACGAAGTAGCAGAAAGCAGGCAGGAGCAGAGTAGCACTGTGGCTCTGCAGTTGTAACAGTACATTATCACTTGGTGACTAGTGTGCCCTGGTCCTCCCCCCCCAACCCCTCATACACACGTAGCCCAACCATCACCACAACATCCTTTCCCTGCAGGTACCCCCACCCCACCCAGACATCTAGCAGACAACAAGTGTAGTCCACTGTTCTCAACTGTGGACTGTCACCAGTCTGAAAAGTCACTGAATAAGTGAGCACGTGCTTGTACAAGTAAGCTCTCATTCATTCAGTTACAGATCATTAGTGCAGCTAGAGGGGGTGATCAGTGTTAGTTGACCAAATTGTGGTCAGAGTGTGGTGGGTGATATTTGGGGGAAGAGTGGTGGGTTAGATGCCAATCTTGGTCTGCTGAGTTGCAGGGGTCCTATACACACCAAGTAGGAATGTGACCTTTTAGAATTACAGGCATGTGCTAGGACGTGGTGAGGTTGCAATTGCCAAAATGGATTAATTTTTAAAACAGCCGCCATGGGGGGGGGGGGGTCATGTGACATGTTGGAGCGGTTATGACGCTGTAACCTCAGCTCTGCTCTTCAGTTCCTAATCTTAAGTATTTTAAAGCCATTCTAGCTAGCAGAAACTACCGGTTTATCTTACTGAAGGGTGCTCATTGTTGTGAGGCATTGGCAGAAAGTCTCCCACTCTCCCAATGCGCATAAAAAAAGTAACAAAAAAATGGGCGATTTCCACCCACCTGCCATGGAGGCAGACATGTGACCTGCGGGGCCTTCTCACACTTATCCAACCAAGCCAGAGAAGTCCAAAGTGGCTAAGAAACTGAAAACTCAGCCAGCTGTCACCTCCAAAACAATGCCGCCTCTGGTTCCCTTCACGGAGGAAAAGTTATCACAGTTGTCTCCCTTGAAGGATACCCTGCTGAGCATAACCAAACAATTTATCAGTCTGCAGCAGATCTCCAAGACTCTGTCTTGCTGGATGGGGGATGTGGAAATATGAGTGAGCTCTCTGGATGACTGGCGCTCCCGGCAGGAGTCTGATGTCACAGTGGTCTGTTGCAGGATTACCAAATTAGAGGAAAAGATAGAAGACCTTGAGGGTCACAGCAGGAGGAACAACCTTCTCATCATCAGTCTCCCAGAGGGGCTGAAGGGCAAAATCCCATTTTATTTACTCAAAGATTCTGTGAGAAGATAGCAGGGCCCTCGCCCAATGGACCTAGCTATGTAATTGAAAGAGCCCACAGGGCACTCCGACCGATGCCTGCCTCTAACTTACCACTGTGCCCTCTCATATTCAAGCTGCTAAATTACTTAGATAAAATACACATCCTTGTGAAACTCAGGGAAATGAAGGAAATCTTGTTGGAGGGAGTCAAACTTTACATCTCCCAGGACCTCCCAAAATCAGTCAGGTTGAAAAGGGCTGAGTATAACCACATTATCTCCAAGCTTATGGCAGTGGGCCTGTGCTTTAAAATTATGTACCCCACTAAACAGTAAATTCTCTACCAGGGTTCCCCAAGATCCTTCGACTTGGAGACACAGACTAAGCTGGAGCTACCCATGCTATTTCCAGATATTTTCCAGGCCCCAAAGTGAACTACTTCTGCATGGAACATGGTTTTAGTCAAATAGCCTCAGGCTGGGGTACAGGAGTATCTTGTAACTCACACTTTTGGATTTCAAACCTTAGAAGACTTTAGACTGTGGCTGTTTCACCCTTTAAGGGTGGCATCAACCCCAACTCATCCTTCAGACTATTCCCCTCTCACTATATGGAACATGAGCTTCCATGGGACATTATGCCTTTCTTGACATCACCCCCTGTTATCAACCAGAGCATCTGTGCTATCTTGGACCAGTGAAGGTGAACACATGTGAGTGCCCTGTACCCTCTTGACCACATGGCTGCAGCTTCCTGGGAACTCATACAGAGTTGGCACAGGAGGGAGGAATCTTGGAGCCAACCATGACAGATGGGAGGTAGGTCCTCTGGAGGTGTAAGGGGGATGGGAAGCCTTAAGGGGCCGGGGGTCTCTCCACACACCTCTCACAGTGGTGCACCAGCACTGGTTGTTATTTAAACCACCTAACTGTAAGATTGGGGGCCTGACTAAGGCTTGATCCATTACTCTGAGAATAATGCACACAAGAGTTATGATTATGAACTGGTGCTATGCCAAACTCGCTAAGGTAGCTACTGCTTGCATGGGCTCCTCTAGGCTATAAAACCTGGTGGACTTGTGGTATAGTGGGACACAGGAGGTTTGTGAGGATGGGTCTCCCCCACTCCCCCACCCCCCCATGGCCCACTTCAACTAATTATGAGCTGGGCATTCTAGGGCATAAACTAGGGGGCAGTATGCCTCTGAGCGAAGGTATGTTCCTGCATTTGGCCTGGGCAGCCCCAAGTATATGAAGGAGACTGCTTTGGGAGGACTATGTGACTGGTAGCTCCTACTGTTATTGAGGGTCCTGTGCTGGAGTTGACTTTGGTGGCAGTAATTGGCTGACAGGGTGCACCAAGTGATGTGCTGGGGAGTCAATCCAGCTCTGGGTAAGCCTAGTCCCGCTGATCATGCCCCGGGGGACTTCTTATCCTGGTTTGTGAGGTCACCTTTGAGTTACCACTATACACCCTGGAGAGGAGCCCTACCGGTTGTATCCACTGATCTTTAGGCAGAGGCCTCAGAATCTATCTATTGCTGACATTCTAACAGGGGTGTCTTCTCCAGGATCCTGGTCTTGTTGGTACAGGGGGACTTCAGGAACTAGTAAACTGACTTTTTGAACTTGCTCACATTAGTTGGCACTGGACTAGTAACAGTGGACATGACCTCTCAGTGTGGCAGATTACATATGAGTTGGAGAGAACCTGCTCTGAGGAAGGGAATCATCACAGACAGGGATAGTTTGGAGGAGCAGCCTTTAGGGTCGGGGGTAAGACTTATGTATATAGTTGGGGGGAAGGGAGGAGGGGGTTCAGGTTAGGGGCGTGTTCTTAGGGGGTTCATTGCATATGTTACTGTTTCATTTGCATCCAATTTGGCTGTTGCATTGTGGACAGGGGTGGAGGGATGGGGAGGGGAGGAAGGACCAGCACCTGGAGCTCAGGGGTGGACATTGTGTTTCTGTATTGATGCTTGGACCATGGTATTTGGCACGGACTATCAAGGGATCATTATTTAAGTTTATGTCCAGTAATGTTAAGGGGGCTAATAATAAACGCAAACACTACATGATTCTTAGACAGCTCTCTAAATATCAACCAAATGTGGTGTTTCTACAAGAAAGCCACCTAAAGCGGGAAGATATTTTGCTTTTCCGTAAGGAGTGGGTAGGCCAAATGTTTGGGGCGGGGTCCAGTAGTAAAAGGGGAGGTGTATGCATCCTGATTGACAGGAAGACACTGTTCCAACTATCAGGCAAATACAGTGACTCAGAAGGACACTTCATCCTGATACAAGGCTGGCTCAGACTTACAGAAGTATTGCTGGGAGGCATTTATGGCCCAAACATCGATTCTCCCACTTTTTACTCCATCCTCATAACTCACCTCACTACACCATCCAACCCTCTCACTATTTTAGGACAGGATTGGAATATGGTATACCAGAATGATACAGATAAATCTGGGGGACATAAGAAAGGGCTATCACCAGCCCAGAGGGGCCTTCAGGAACTTATGGACATGCTCGATCTGGGTGACCCTTGGCACATTTTTCACCTGACGGACAAACAATATACTTTCCACTCTCTTCCACACAACTCCTTCTCCAGAATTGATTATTTTGTGACATCCACATCCTGTCTTTCTGGGTTGGTGTCTTGTAATATCCTATCCACAGTACTATCAGACCACACCCCGATACTTCTGGAGCATACCCTGGGTGGGCCAGACGATAGGGATTGAGTCTGGAGATTCAATCCAGGAATTTTGTGAGATTGCCAAATTACCCAGTCCCTTTCTGCCTTCATTATGAACTCTTTTATGGAAAATATGGGAATGGTGGCCTCTATGGCTATGCTCTGGGGAGTGACAAAATGCGCGGCTGGGGGAATGCATAAGAATTGCCTCCAAAACTAAGAAACTGAAAGAGGAGTCCATTAAGAGGATACTCAATTCAATCAGGGTGCTGGAGTGAGAACATTCTTCTTCTTCAGAGGAAAAAAGTCTGGGCCAAACTCAATGCTCTCAGAGCTCAATACTTTGGGTTGATGGCAATGAAAGCAGACTTGGCGCTGCAAAGGGTTAAATTTTGATACCTAGAATTAGGGGAGAAGGCAGGCAAGTTACTGGTGATGTGGCTTATGCAACTAGAGGCACAGAGCATATTGCAGAGCACCCAACCTACACAAGGTGGTCCAACTTTTACCAAGCCCAGAGAGATAGTGGACACCTCTAAACAATTCTATGAGAATCTCTACTAGACAACTACTGAGGTCTTGCCCAACTCTTCTCTTATAGACCATTTTCTGGACTCAGTAACCTTACCTTCCATCTCTCAGACACAATAGACAGTCTTGAGTGCCCCCATTTCAACCGAGAAAGTTAGGCAGGTTATTGAACAATTACCTAAAGACAGGGCCCCGGGCCCCGATGGGTTTAACAATTCATTCTATGCGGCTTTTGTAGAGGAACTCACCATTTTCCTCTCACAACTTTTCAATTCCCTTCAATATTCTGGCAGTTTGGACTTCTCATTCTCCCAAGCCTGGATCTCCATCATCCCAAAGCCGGGCAAGTCCCCTCTAGCACCGGGTAACTACCACCCTATATCACTGTTGAATTCTGATATAAAGATCATGGCTATAATTCTGGCAAATCATCTTCATCACGTCTGGCAGGGCTTAAGAAGTCCTTTGCAGGTGGGCTTCATAGCAGGGTGGTTGTCCTCAGATCATACATGTAAGATACTCCACCTTATGGCTTCGGCTAGGGATTGCCTATCCCTTCAGTCTTAGTCTCGCTCAATGCTGAAAAGGCATTTGATTGTGTCTCTTGGTCATTTCTTTTTGCAGTGCTGGGTAAATTTGGCTTCCCTTCTTAATTTTGTGACTGGTTGCAGGCACTGTATGCACGTATGGCTAGGGTTCATGGTAATGGAATCCTTTCTACTCATTCCCTCTTTCCCGCGGCACTAGACAGGGATGTCCCCCCTCCCCATTTCTCTTTAACCTTTGCCTCAAATCTTTGATTCACTCACTGCAGTCAAGTAATGAAGTTCAGGGCATCTGAGTGGGACAGGCCACATTCCCCTTATCAGCGTACTTGGACGATCTGATGCTGCACCTTGAAAATCCCCAACAGTCAATCCCATCAGCTTTAAGTATCATCAATTGATTTTCATCAGTCTCGGGGTAGAAACTAAACTTGGACAAAACCAGTGTCATGCCCCTTAATCACCTGGTCCAAAAGCATTGGATCACTGACCTAGGCCTAACATGGGAACCCGAGGCCCTCACCTATTTAGGTATCAAACTTCCATACAGCTTAACACAACTGGTAAAAATTTATCTTATCCCAATTTCTTATATGATAAAAGCCAACCTAATTAGATGGAGACACCTCCCTCTCTCCCTATGGGGATGTATAAACGTTATAAAAATGAAAATTCTACCACGTCTCTTATACCCCCTTAGTATGATTTGCCCATACCTCCCTAAAAAATGTTTTTCAAATTGCAAACTGTGGTGTCAGATTTTCTTTGGCAGGGGAAACCAGTACGAAGGGCTTACACTAAACTGACCTTCCCAAAGATGATGGGTGGCCTTAGCCTTCCAAACTTCTTTTTATATTATTGTGTGACCCATTGCAGCAAAAGCTTTAGTTGGAGTGCAAGTAGGGTCGAGAACTTAACTGCTGAGTACTTACCCCAATGGTGATCTTTAGAGCAGCAGCTTTGTTGGACTCAAGGAATAGATTTAAAATCCCTTTTCTATGTCAAACTGTCGGCCCTACTGACTATATTAAGGACCTCCCTTCTGTGGTGGTCTGTCAAGGCCCTCTGCCAAATTTGCTCACTTTTATCCTTAGACCTGACTAAAGATTTAGACCAACCAATACTTAGCAATCTGAATTTCAAGATCGCAGCTCATGCTATAACAGAAGGCTTCTGCCCTAAATTATGGATGGTGCCACTCTCCTCTTTGCTGTGAGCAGGCAATCTTAGTCCAGTGCAAGACATCCAGTCTGAGTATTCGATCCCTGTGTTTCATGTCTTCAAGCATCTGCAGCTGAGGAAGGTACTCGTGGACTTTCTGGGCCCAATCCCGTGGTGCTCACCAGCAAATCCCTTGAAACAATCTTTTCTGGAACTGGCCTCCCAACTGCATGTATTTTCATTATTTTACAAAGCCCTACAGACCCATGAGCCTCGTCCTCCTCTTGGTATTTGTTACTATTGGCAGCAGGAACTCAGTTTCCCTCCTGTAAGCAGGGAATGGAAAAAGTTTTGGCAGCAACTATATAAGTACATAAAACAGGATAGATTATGATTCCTGCAGTTTTGCATCCTACATAACTTATATTTTTCCCCATCCCAACTATACCAGATGGACAGAGTAAACTCCCCACTTTGCACCTCTTGTCAAAAAGCAGAAGGTATGACTAAGCACCTTTTCTGGGACTGTGACAGAGTGGCACCTCTGTGGTAAAGAATCAAGGACTAACTCAACCCAGTTCTGAGATTAGAGTCCTACTTCACTCCACAGATTCATCTGGTGGGTTTCTTTCCTGCTGATATGACAGGTGTACATAAAGCACCCATGGCTCTCATCTTGGCGGTGGCGAAATTGATCATCGCTTGTTACTGGACTGATCAAGAAAGCCCTCCCTTTCAGGAATGGCATGCAGAAATACTTCAGGCATTAAGAGTTAGAAAACCATATAGCTCATAGACAAGTCAGACGTCAGGCCTTTAACAACTGATGGGGCCAACTACTGGCTCTGATACCCATTATACACAATGGCAGGGCACCATAGAAATTATCGGAAAGGGATGGGGACTCTCTGGGCATCTGTGGGACACAAACCCAGCAGCCTACTATATATGGATCGACTTATATGCCCCAGCCTACATTTTATAGGTACTACACAATATGTAATATTGCCCTCCCTGGCTCCTTACTTCATTATCTAGCTCCAGGTTGGGAGGGGGAGGAAGGAGAATGGGGGGAAGGGGATTAGATATTAGTGCTACATTTTAGACAAGTTTAATTTCCTACTGCTAGGTTTTTAACTGGAAAGTTAGTGCTTTGTAATTTTGGAGGACTTTCTTATGTCCAGAAGACAGTTTAACAGATTGGGTAGGGTTCATAACCTCTTCTACATGCCTTTGTTTAGGAGGAGCAGTTATACGCAATTGCTGATTGTCTCTTTGCATGGGCTGTTCATTTTTCTTCTGGTACTATTGTATAAAAAAAAAATGAAAAATCAATGAAGTATATTATTTAAAAAAAAAGTGAAGAATTTTCAGAATTATGGGCATGGGTTTGAAACTGGATCGGTCCAGTAGCCACAAGGGTTAAATTTTTGAAATGGGTTCTGGTGTTGGTGGGGGATCACTAGACAACAGATGTAGGGTGATGTTTGTGTCAGTGTATGTGTTTGTGTGTCTGTGGAGAGGGGGTGAGAGATTACCTGCTGGTAGACAAGACACTGATGAAGAAAATCTGGCAAAATGCTTAAATCTATATGCCTCCGTATTAATGTTCATTTTGTACCTGGATACTCATGGTCCAATTGACAAAAAGTGCTTAGCGGGTGATTGGGGCACAGGTGCATCAGAAAGTTGTACACAGGAAATATGGGCAAGACATTCCATTACTACTTATGACCATAACTTATGCATTTTCTAACGGGTACACACAAGGAGAATTTATAAGCCACCTCACACCCAAAAATCCACTACCAACACACCGAACCCAAAACACACAGATCTGGAACAGGCCTTTATCCAACAGTCATGATGTCTGTATTCGTTACGGTGTAATATGTTAAAGTTAAAAATATGGTATAAGACAGCAAGATCAATTGATTTATTGTACATTCAGTTTCTCACATTCCCTCTGCCCACCCCTGCACCCCACCCCCATAGGACAACGGATATGAACATTGAGAAGTGATACACCACAGAACAGTACATCTGTATGTGAACCGATATCTTTTTTCCCAGCATAGATAACACACTGGAATGAAAAAAATAAATAGAAAAAAAGGGGGAAAAAAAAAGAAATCTAGTAAACATTGTGACTCCTAATATTATCTGACAGTTTGCTTCAACTCAGTGTCAGCATTCTGTAAATGCCATCAGACGAGACCCATAACCCACACAAAAAAGGATTAAAAACAGAGCATAACATGTGTTAATGTGTACATCAAGTGCTGCACTGGGTATGACCTTTTTTAATGTTTCGGTGCTATGATACTGTTATGGGATGTAGACTCTTCTCCCCTGAAAGTTATGGGATGTTCATTCATTCAGTCTGGCAGTCCTGCAGCCTGCAGAGATCTGGTAACAAGCATTACAAACTACCATACTGTTTTGCTAGTGCTTAGTATGCAGAATTTGGTCTACTGTAGGACTGCCAGCATTTTCAAATTAGTGGGCCAGTAACATCACAGCAAGTGATGCTGGAATTTCCGTCCCACCTACTAATTTTTTTTCTTTACAGATTATTACTGTTTGCAAAGCTCCTACATGTGAACACCGCTGCCAGACATCTCAGAGCAGATGCTGCACTTTTAAGTACCACATATTTGCTTAATGACAACTTGGCACATTACAATTTGAGTACATTTTGTAAGACAGTATTTTTCAGTTCTGCATATCTGTGTGATGCAGGGATAGCATCCGATGGATGCTGCAGTGTGACTTTAATAACTATAGGGTATGTCACATTTCAAACTGTGCTGTACCATCAGTCATATTAAATAAAAGAAAGTGAGCTAAAATCACTGCCGGAGGGATCATTACACAATCAATGTGCAATAATAGGGTGTACCCAAATTACTACATGGCATATCAGTAAAAAAACAAAAACTGTTTCTAACAGATCACAGAACACATTTCAAACACATAACTGCCCAATTCAGACACCATATGGACATGGAGAAAGTGCCACATAGCCACGGTTGGACAAATTCATGTCTTGAAAGTAAAATATAATTCAAAATGATATCACATTCATTCACAAAAGTACACACAAAGCCATAAACCTCAGGTTAGGGTGACACTCATCATTAATGACAAATTAACACAAATTGACACTACCACATATGTTGCTGGTCTAGTAGGAGCCACAAGAGGACTAACAATGCTGTCTTAATGCGCATACAGTGAATTCCTGTCCCCTTTAAACAATCAATGCTTCTTCATTATTTGTCCTTTCAAGAAATGCATTTCTGGAATTTTGGGCAGCTGTTTTTTACATTTAGCACCTGCAGTATTGATGAACTGCAGATATCTACTCGGGCTGTCCTATACCTATGGCAGTTATTCAAAAACTTACTGCTGGTAATGCTTACTTTCTTAAATTGATCAGGACACCAGAGGAAGCAGAACAATGATATAGTCAGCCATTTCATGCAGCATGTGAAAAAAAAAGAAAAATCACTAACTAGAAACTGGCTTCTCTGTGTTTACCCAGGGCTCGACATATCAGATGTGAGAGAGATTGTAACTGAATGATTAAAAAAAATACATAAACAAGCTAAAATCAAGAAAAAATAAATTGCACTCAGCATCAAAAAAGAACCAATCTGATCCAGGTTGTGTTTGTTACATGTTAAAGATGCACCATTTTTTAGGCTGTTTTACAAAGTAAGTTTACAATGTAAGAAGTTGCAGCCAATCACTGTAGTTAGCAATGGTCCTAGGTGACTTGATCATAGTGAACTCCCGTGCAATTGTAAAAGGAAAAAAAAAAAGTTGCCCTTCTGCATGGTGTGTGTGTGTGTGGGGGGGGTCAAGGCATACCATATGTGTAGATGCAATTTTACATTTTATATATTCAGACATGAAAACAGTAACCTTACACCTAATTTTCAATGCTTGGAATTACAGGGGCAAAGAATGGTTTAAAAATAGTCTAGAGCAAAAATAAATGTGTCAAAACAACTTACATTGTAGCTTCTGTCTTACAGTAAAATAGAGAGCAGTGTTCATGAGTGGGGGAAAATAATTGTGTATTTTTTTTTTTTATTTCATCTGTGTCATTTCAGTCCAAAGGAGGAGGAAGCACAGTTACAGTATGAATGGTGCTAAAGCTAGCATTTTAATATAGAACCCTAGTGTATTTCATTTAATGGTCAAATGATTGTTTGCCGATTTGTATGTATGTACGTACGTACGTATTTATTTTTTTGTTTTAGACAGGTGAGTTTTGGGTGTCAGCTAAGGGATGATTCTTTTGGTATATTTTATTGAAATTGCTGTCTGTCTTAGCAAGTCCCTTCCCCTCATACATACTTACACTTGTGCAGCCAGCCCAAAGGCTAGAGCTTCCCAGGGGTGCATGGAGGAGTAACTTAAATATTTAAATTAGCCATGTGGCGGTTATGGCTCAATGAGGCTTTGTGGTGCGCTGCTCGATGGCAGATCTATTTCTCTGCCTGAGCAAGCAGCATCTGTGAAATATAGGAATGCAATAGAGTGACCAGTAAATAAAATACTCTATTGCTCCATATAAAAAGAAATGCTTGATTTATCACTAGTTCTTCATTTACTTAAATGTGCTTCACACGTAATACTGTAAGGTAAGTTGTTACTGTTGTAACATGATGCATTGTACCAAAGAGTTCATGTAAGCATTTTTCACCGACTGAGGAGGGCTCTACCAGTGGATTAATACCTGGCTGGGGGGGGGGCGGCCGAGTGCTTCCAACCACAGCGGGCATGTCAATCACCAGTAGAAGCTCGATGCTGAGAGTGATTATACTATGACATGGCAAGTGCGAGTGGAATATTGTGCGGCTACTATTTCAGTTCAAAGGTGTATGCTTTTATACATGCCTCTGGAGATCTAAACTACGATATTAGTTTTAGATCTGCAAGTTTGTTTGATACATTTTGGGTTTCATACTATACAGTTAATGATACACAGCTTTGGAAATCATTTGTGGCTATTCCTAGCACTAAACCTACAGTGGGGACAATAACAATCCTTTTTCGAAATGAAGGGGTAAATGTTCAGGATATTTTGTTATGGCTGGAAAAAAGATGTTCTGTAAACAATTCCCCTGAAGTGGTGATTGACGATAATGGGTTCTGGATTGGAGGCTGGTGGATATCAGTACAGTTAACACTGATGGAGCAGGGTATACAGCATCTCCCAAACTGTTTTCATCTTGGCAGGGAAAGGGGGATTATATTTTACCCAGACCAGCCTAGATCTTGTTATAGGTGTGGTTCTATTTCTCATCTGAATTCAGAATGTCATGAATTGAAATGTATGTCATGTGGCACATTGGGGCATTTAGCTCCTGATTGTATAGCTCCATCAATCTGTAATTTATGTGGGGCAGAAGAACACACCTTTTCAGCATGCCCTTTGGCAGCACATAATTCCTCTGATTATATGGAACAAGATTTTTATATTGATAGAGCAACCAGGAGGAATTTGCCCAGTGACAATTATCAGGGGGCTCCATTCCTGATAAAGGAACATACACAAGCACCTTCAAAGCTACCTTTAGTTGAGAAGGGTCCTGTGCAGCAGGCACAGATTAATACCCTTCGTCAAAAGGAGCCAGTGATCCCAGAAAAGGGTACCTTGGTAGTCATGCCTCCACCATCCGCACCTGTCTTAGCTGCACAGGAATTGGGTGTTGGCAGTTCAGGGGCTTTGGAGTTCCAACCTGTTCCAAAACAATGGAGCATACTTTTGAAGCAGGATTTGGTTTCTGTTACCCCAGACGCCATTAGCAAGGCTAACAGATTTGACCCGATTCAAATGACTTTCCCATCACATAGAAAAGTAAGGTTGATCCTGACTAGAACTATTGTATATGGAGTAGGTGGAGCAGTAGAGAAATGAATTATGAAAGTACCTCAGAAGGACTGAAATACTCAAATGTTTTTCACTTAATGACGAGAAGAGGAGTTGCTATGAACAGGGATGAAAAGCACATAGATTATCTAAATAATAATTCCCCCTGATTCAGGAGGAGAATTCATGTTGCTTTGATATTTGTACTAAATCTAAAAGGGAATGTAATGGCTACTTTGTTGACAGTTATGACAAATAAGAAATTGATCAAATATAGAATGCAGGATTGCAACAAGTATTCATTTTATTTATGAGTCATGTACTCTTGTATGTTTTAATTTATTTTTCAGTTTGTGAGATTGAACTTTATAATTATACATATTGTTTTGTGTGACTTAACACATTTTTTGTATATATGTGATTTTGATGTTGTCATATAAAAAATTCCCCTACTGAGTTGCTGTCAGTAAGGGGAGTTGTCGCGTTTCTGATATGGCAGATGGATCTGGACGTGCGGAGGAGCAGGCTGTGCAGACTGCAGCTCTGCAAATGATCGTTTCTGGTGCAAATGTGATTCAGGAGTCTTCAGCCTGACTTACTGACCGAGAGATGGCGCACGGAGATATGCATGCTAGCGAGCGTGCAGCGGGGGTATTGACAAGCTGTTTAACTGCAGGCGAGATCCCGACCGTGGATGGTGAGATATCCTCTCATGTGAAAGTGTCAGATTGGGCTGCTCCCTCTACTGAAGGCTGTTCAGCGGTAGCTGAGACAGCAGATCGCCAGGCTCCTGACGCGGAGTACATCACTGCTATAGCTGGAGGGAGGAATGCAGAAGCACTCACATTAGCTGCCCGTACTGCCAGCCTCAGCAAGCGATTGTCAGATTCGGAAGGCATAGATGCTTGGACTAAGGAATCCACGTTAACTCAGGCTGGTTGGATTCAGCAGCCTGATGGTCGTTGGGTTCCAGACCCTACTTGGATCTCTTTTTCGACACCTGTATCTGCAGAACTTCAGGTACCTCCAGAACATCGACCGGGAGTTTCCCCTACAGGTCAGCCTTTGGTTTTCCTTACTGCAAACATTGACTCTGTCCCAGGGACTGTGGCTGATGAAATTAAAGCCCCTAACGATCCTTCTTCTGAGGACCTGCTGAGAGAGTCCCCCTGCTCACTCACCACTCAGGAATAATGCCAGGCAGGGCCCCCATTTTTCAGACTGGTTCAGGAATAATAAATTGGAACAGACCCCTAGCAGGAACGCTGTGTGACTCAAGTACAGGGGCGGTCTGTCTGAACATCCAGATAGAGCTTATGTCACCAAGAAATTATTAAAGGACTCAATGAACTTTATGGCCACAGATGTTTACACTTTAATAAACATCCGTGGAGAGGATACTTTTGATATTAGTTTTAAGCACTTCTCTGATCTGGACAAATTCTGGCATAAATATGAGATGTGCAAAACTTTGCCTTTATGGCTTCCATTTTTGGCAATTCCTATAACTAAACTTTATTTAAAACTATAAATATAGGCCCAGATATTCAAAAGGGTTGCACATGGAGCAACAGTGTTGCGTCATGCGCAACCGACTGATGCGCCCCGGCACGATATTCAAAAGGGAAAAGTGCGCGGCACAAATCCCGATGCGCAGGAGCGCATCAGTAATGTATGCAGGCACAGGTGGGGGGGCATGCCCATGCATAACCTGCACAGCGCGATATTCAGCCCAGGATGTGCAGAGCCATGCATGCACAACCCCTACCTGTGCCAGCACAAAGTTACGACAAAAAAAAAGGAACAACTGATGGCCACCCACAGGTGAGCTGCCGCATTGCAGGGCACAACACGGCAGCTGTCACCTGTAGGTGGCCACCAGAGCTCCGGCTGCACCTGGTGGCACCCCCCCCATGCCCGATCGTGGGCATCTGTCCAAAACTAGAATATGTTTCTATATCCCTGGTGGTCCAGTGGACTGCTATGTGCCCAATCATGGGCATCTGTCCAGAAATAGAAAACCTACCTTTATCCCTGGTAGTCCAGTGGACCGCTATGTGCCCGATCCCGGGCATCTGTCCAGAAATAGAAAACCTTCCTATATCCCTGGTGGTCCAGTGGACCGCTATGTGCCCGATCACGGGCATCTGTCCAAAAATAGAAAATCTTCCTATATCCTTGGTGGTCCAGTGGACTGCTATGTGCCCAATCACGGGCATTTGTAAAGCAAAATATTCCAATATCCCTGGTGGTCAAGTGGTACCCCACCCGCCCTGGGCCCACTGCCCCGCTCCCCCGGTCCAGCCCGGCGGGGCGGCAGCACCCACCCACCTGCCGCCCGCCGCCTGCCAACTGGCAACACCTCGGTGGGCAGCATGCCCATTGGTTCACAGCATGAGCCAATGGGCATGCAGCCTCATTCACATATCTGGAATGTGTAGTACAGTGGGGTGCATGCCCATTGGCTCACGCTATGAACCAATGGGCATGCAACCCTACTGAGGTGTCAGTCGGTGGGTGGTGGGGTGGCAGGTAGGTTGGGTTCTGCCACCTGCCAGCTGACCAGGGGGGAGTGGGGCGGTGGGGCTCAGTGGGCGGGTGGGGGGTACCACTTGACCACCAGGGATATTGGAATATTTTGCCTTACAAATGCCCGCGATCAGGCACATAGTAGTCCACTGGACCACCAGGGATATAGGAAGGCTTTCTATTTCTGGACAGATGCCCACGATCGGGCACATAGCGGTCCACTGGACCACCAGGGATATAAAGGTTTTCTATTTCTGGACAGATGCCTGCGATCGGGCACATACCGGTCCACTGGACCACCAGGGATATAGGAAGGTTTTCTATTTTTACACAGATGCCCACAATCGGACTGCAGAGGGCCTCAGTCCCCAACGGCTGCTGCCTGGCAGGGCGACAGGCGCAAGTTATCGGGGATCAGTGCACCTGCATGCAAATGGGGCCATAATGACATGCAAATGGCCCCATGTGAGGCTTGCATACATTATGGCCCCATTTGCATGTTCAGTTTTGAATATCACAGTTGCTGTGCATGGTGCAATGGTACTTGCGTTAGCACATCCCCCTGCTCCACTCTGACCACTTGTGCTGATGCAGTGCCACTGTGCCTGCACACTGGGGGTGGCCAGGGTGCGATATTCAAAGCTGCTGAGCCATGGCGCAGCTCCATTGAATATCACCCAGTCCACACCCCTGCACAGCCAAGTTACGCTGCATCCAAGCTTGCACCACAGTCTGGCACAGTTTGAATATCTGGGCCCAAATGTTTAGGAATGAGGGTGTGAATATGGGGGATGTCCAGTACTGGTTAGAAAAAACATGCACTGTTTTGGGGCCTCCTGAGCCCATTATTGATTCAGAGGGAATTTGGACCGGGGCATGGCGATTTAAAGTGAAATTACATATTGTGGAAAATGATGTTATGCATATACCCAACAGTTTTTTTAGGGAAGGATAGGGGTGTTTGTTTTTGTCCTGGTCAGCCCAAAGCATGCTACAAATGTGGCAGCAGGCGTCACTTAAGTAGTGCATGTGATAAAGTTAAATGTGCCCTGTGCGGAGAGCTGGATCATGGTAGTGAAGTCTGCAGGAATGTGTTTAAGTGCAATCTCTGTGAGGAATCAGGCATATGCCTATCATCAGTGCCCTTGGGCAGGTCAGAATTGACAGGGAAGCCCCAACAAAGAAGATTTGATAAATCAGGCCCAGGAAAGGTATAGGCTGCAGGCACCACGCAATGCAACAGCAGAAACTGAAAATGCTGGTAAGGAGGGTGAGGACATACATCAGAACTCACAAACTGATCCTCCACAGGCTCAGGAGATGGAGCCTGAGAAACAAAAGCCTATGGAATCAGTTCAGGGCCAGCCGGCCTCACTGTCCACAGTCCCAGACCATAGTTCAGGGCCTTCCCCTGGTCCTTCCCAGCCTTCAGATAACCCCCTATCAATGCCCCCACCAGATACAGATTTTCAGACTCCCCCTTCCAGATGGATAACCCGGGCTGCTAGCAGACAAAAGGGGGCTTCGGGGGTCTGCCATACACAAAATGCTTTTCAAGTTCTGGTGGACATAGAGGGGTATTCTGATTCTGAAACCTCTAAATCTGAAGCATTATCTGAAATGGAAGTGGAAGAAGAAGGAGAAAGGGACCTCTTAGACTCTAAAAAAAAAGGGAAAAAACAGAAACAGGATAGACCTTTACTTTTGACTTAAAACGCCATGGCCTGCCTAAAGATGGTATCACTTAACTGCTGTAGTATTAAGAATTACAGAAGGTGAATGATTTGTTTAATGCATTGCAAAAATCTGCAGGCAGATATCATCTTTTTGCAGGAAACACATTTATCCAATTTGGCAGAAGTTACTCAAACACAGAAGGCCTGGTGGGAGGGTCCTTCCTTTTGGTCCTTTGACCCTGACAGTGCCGATGGGTTGGGAATTCTTTTTAACCACACTGCGGTACAGGTTTCTAGGCTCATTGATATAATACCTGGTAGGGCTCTGCTCATAGATTGTATCTATAAAGGGTATTCCCTTAGGCTAATTAATACTTATGCTTCCCAAATGAAAACTGTGAGAATAGATCTGTTTCAACAAATTAAACCTTATTTTTTTACTTCCAAACATATAGTTTTGGGAGGAGATATGAACTGTAGCCTAGATGTCCATATGAAGGATAATATTCAACAAAAAATTTATTGTGATTCACATGCACTCGCACTAACATTAGTGGTGGCAAGACTTAGAGATACCTACAGGGGACTCAATAAGACTGCTGGTTTCACTTATCAGAGGGCTTCCTTTTCTACAAAGATAGATTAATTTTTTACTTCTAAATATTTAGTGATGCAACATTTTAGTTTACGTCATTGTGAATTTTCGGACCATAAACTACTTCTTTGTTCAGTAGGACTAGGACAGATACCCACTAGGTTTCCATCACTGAATAGGAGATGGAAACTAAACTCTCGGTTATTAGAAGACGCATCTGTCTTACAACAATTACAATATTTACTATCCTCCAGGAAATCAGTTGCAGACTTATACAATGACTGGCCTTCCTGGTGGTTGGATACTAAAACTGCTATAAAAGAAAGTTTTATTTCTTATGGAAGGCGAAGGAGTAATTCAGATTATATACATTATTTGGCATATAGAACCCAGTACTATAAACTTATGTCTAGCCCTCAGATGACATCTCCCGATATAAAAAATCAATTGGGGGACGTCAAACATAAAATGAAACAATATCAATATGACAGGGCAGTTTCCATGTTTGCTGAAATGAGATTTGGTATGCAACAACAACCTTTTAAGGATCCTTACACTGCATGCAAACAAAAATTGGAAAAGAAAATAATGACGGGCTTAAAAGATGTCACAGGTCATGTTAAAACATCTGATATGGAAATGCTGACAGTCATAGAACAATATTTATTATCTGTTTTTAGTACTACACTTCATCCAACTGCTAAATGGGATGAAGTTCTCCATTTTCCTGTCCCCACAGTTCCACACACTGAAGTGGAAATGCTGAATGTGCCTATTTCTAAGTTAGAAGTTCTTACAGCCATAAATAATTTAAAAACAGGAATTTCACCTGGGGATGACGGCATCACGAATGAGTCTTATAAAACCTTTAGAGAGGACCTTAGTGAGATTTTGACAGAATTTTTTAATGATATTCTACAATTTGCTATTGAGGACACAAATTTCTACTCTGCAGTACTTACATTTTTTTTTCCCATTCAAATGTTATTGAAATTTATAATGCAGAGAATACATCCAAGTAAAAGGAACATAAACTGTTTGATATACATACATATATCACATGACGTCAGGATCTATTCTCTACCCAACCTACACCTATTCCCCCCCTTACCCCCAACACCCCTCTCCCACCCACCAACCCAGCACAGCAGGTAGTTCCCACCTCTAATATAATTAACCAAAGGAAGAACTGCCCTTACGATTGTAAGGAATATAATGTGTATAGGGGACCCCAAATCGTGTTAAACTTTGGTACTTTATTCTGGAGGCTAGCTATGGTTCTCTCCGTTCTTAGATTGGCAAGTAGTTCTTGTAACCACTCTATATAAGAAATTTCTACAGTGTCTTTCCAATGTTTGAGGACCACTTTTTTGACAGATGCCGAGATTAGGGCCATATGATATTTTCTATTCCGCACTGGGATGTTTGCAACATCCCTAACAAGCTATATCTCCGGTGTAAAGGGGTCATTCAAACCTAGTAAGGGATCCACCTACATTTTATTGTGGACCAAAGTGAAACTACCTTGGGACAATTCCAGAAATGTGGAGGGATCCTTCTACCTTGGTGACATCTAATACATATAGAGGAGCATACAATACCTAACTTTGCCAATTTCTGGGAGAATAGTAAATGTTATGTAACAGTTTAAATTGCATCAGTCTGAGCCGATCCTGCAAAATGTATTTGTGCAACTGTGCCATAGTGAAGACCAATTAATCAACTTGTCAGGAAATAACGAAGACCAGAAGGTCGGTCGAGGAAATTTTGGGGGTAGGCCCAATTGAATAAATGCAATATAATTTGGAAACAGCATGTGCTAAACCTGTTAAGGGCCTAATTCTATTTGGAAATGCACTTTTGCTGAAGTTATCGAGTGAACCCAACACTTTTAACAGAAGGTGTCGGAGTTGAAACACTTTAAATATATCCGTATGTGAAAGATGAAATTTATTCAAAATTTCAGCTGCAGTGAGCAATTGCCCATCCACCGTGACTAAATCAGTTATTTGGCACTCTCCGAGTTGAGGAAACCAAGAGGTATTAATAGGCTTGCCTCCAATTAAAAAGCGGGGGTTACCTCTTATAGGCTGAGATAGGTCCCTGGTATGATTGTATTTTAGGAATGCACATAGTTGCGAATGGATTTTAACAGATATACCTATGGGAGAATTTTGGAGCATTATAGGTAGAGAATTTGAGTTGGTGTGCAACATGGCTTTCGGTGAGAGGCCTTGATTCTTAATACAGGATAATTCCAGCTTTAACCAGAAAGGTATGTAGACACTTTGGTCTGGGGAATCTATTACTTGTAACCATCTGAGATATTTATTTGCGTGGCTGGCCCAGTAATATAATCCAAAGTGAGGGAGTCTCAGCCCTCCAGTTAATTTAGGAGCAGCTAATTTGTAATAGGCCATTCTGGATTTCTTGTAATCCCAAATAAAATTGGTAATTATACCATGAATTCTCTTAAACCATGACAGTGGGAGCCAAATATTTAACATGTTTAAAGGATAAAATAGCCGGGGAAAAACATTCATTTTGATTAAATTAATTCTTCCCCATAAGGATAGTGAAAGCATTGCCCATCTTTTAAGGTCTAATTCGATTGTATGTACTAGCGAGTCCAAATTTAACTGTTGAATACGAGCTGGATTCTTTGTTAGGGTGAGTCCTAAATATTTTATAGAATTGGTATTCCAGGTTAGCCCCAGTGCAGTGATTTCATGCTTAAAAGTTCTATTATTGAGGGGAAATACCACCGTTTTCTCCACATTAAGTTTGTAATTAGCAACTTCACTAAATTTCTGTATAATTTCCAGTAGTGCAGGTATAGACCCAGCTGGATGCAATATGTGTAGCAGAAGATCATCTGCATATGCAGTTATTTTAATGATATGGCTGTGCACTTGAATACCCTGCACTTCCTGACTATGTAACATTCGCCTAATGAGGGGTTCCAGATAGAGATTGAAAAGGAGAGGGGAAAGTGGGCAGCCTTGTCTGGTGCCCACATATAGCCTGAAGGGATCAGAACTAACCCCATTGCAAGAGATTCTAGCAGAGGGTACCTTGTACAAAGAGCCAATCCAATTCCGGAATACAACGAGGAAGCCAAATGTTTTCATTGTGGCTAGAAGATAGTTCCAGTAAACCCTGTCAAATGCCTTCTCTGCGTCCAGGGAGACCAGCACCATAGGTTGGTCTGATTCCCTGGACACAGAGAGGACGTGTGCAAGTGTCCTTAAATGGTCACCTGACGATCTCCCTCTCATGAAGCCAACCTGTGCTTCACCAATTAAGTCAGGTAGGACTTTGCTTATATGGTCAGCCAATAGCTTCACGAGGATTTTAATATCATAATTAAGAAGTGAAATGGGTCTGTAACTTGAAACCAAATCAGGAGGTTTATCCTGTTTAGGTAATAAAACAATAAGTGCCTCAAACAGCGAACAGTCAGTTGCCTGACCATTGAGAATATATTGGAATAATGTAACAAGTAAGGGAGATAATTCTTTAGAAAAAGCTTTATAAAAATTGGAGGAAAATTCGTCTGGGCCTAGTGTTTTGTCGGAGGGAAGGCCTTTAATAACTTGTTCTATTTCACCCTGGGTAAAAGGGGCAATAAGTTGAGCTTGTTGAAGCTCTGAGAGAGAGGGCAAGTGCAAGTCTTCTAAATAGGAATGCAATTTCTCCTCTGAAGGGGGGGGGGGTTCATTGCACCATAGAGAAGTTCAAGCTAGTTCCTGAACTCATCAGCAATTTCTTTAGGGGAAGTTCTGATGACCCCATTTTCAATAGATTGGACAGCAGCTATCAATTTGGTGGTTTCTAATTGTTTAATACGCCTCACCAGCATATGGCCGGCTTGCTCCCCTTGATCCGTATAACTGGCATTCGTTTTGATAATTGCTAGCTCAGCTTGCTCACCCAGTAAGTTTAGATGTGAGTCACGCAATTTAAGTAACTCCTGTCTATCATCCTCGGAAAAATGAGGAGAAAGCTTAGCCTCCTTATCCCGTATCCGGACTAAAAGTTCAGACATACGCTGTTCCCTCTCCTTTTTCCTCGTGGATGCTAAACCTATTAAAATTCCTCTCAGGAATGCTTTGAGTGCTCCCCACTCCATAGCCAGCTGCTTGATAGAGTTGAGATTATTTGAAATGAACTCAGATATTTGGGAAGAAATGTAGTTTACTATTTTAGAATCCCTTAGTAACTGATTGTTAAGTTTCCATCTGTTACCCTTTTTGGGGAGGTGTGAGAAGAAGATTAAACAGGAAACTACTGAGTGGTCTGAGGGTGGTCCGGTGACAATACCCGAGTCCACTACACCAGACAGAAGATTACACGAGACGAGAATATAATCAATTCAGTATGCCGTGCCATGAACCTGAGAAACAAAAGTGAATTCCCGAGCTTTTGGGTGGAGGATTCTCCACACGTCAGAAAGACCTGTCTGGTCCAGGAGTTCTCTAACTGCTCTTTGAGCCAGGGAAAGACCCTTACAGGAGGGCCTGGATCTATCTAGTGACGGATCCAATACCAAATTTAAATCCCCACCTATTATTATAGGGATAGCTAGGAATGGCGTTAATGCTTCCATTAACTGTACAAAAAAGGCTGGAGTATCTGTATTTGGACCATAAACAGATCCAAGTAAAATCTCCAGAGTGTGTAGGTTTCCTCTTACCAAAATAAATCTTCCTGCAATGTCTTGGATTACTTGAAGAGATTTAAAGGGCACAGATCTATGAATCATCACCATCACTCCCCTACTTTGGGTGTTACCTTGAGCAAAGACCTGTCCTATTTGTAAGCCTCATATAATTAGCTTCACTGTTAAGTAGATGGGTTTCCTGTATAAACATTATATTGGCTTTCAAAGATTTAAGTGTTTCAGAATTTTGTACCATTTGGGTTTTCTGGCAGGCCCTTTTATATTCCAACTGATAGAGTCTAATTGTCCTGGACAATGACATCTTATTACTTGAGGTTGTGGTTATCTATCCACGTGCAGTAAGTCCGTTCTTCCTTTTCTCTCTTCTTTTGTAAATTATTGCTTCCACCCTCCTCCCCCCCACCCTAGGTTTAGATACCCTCTAACACTCCCTCCCCAACAATACGTACACAACAATCCCGAACCCCCTCCCCCATCCCAACCCGCACTATCATGGTCCATGACAACAGATCACACAGCCAGTCCTCTACAGCCCCACCCCCTCCCCTGTCACTACTCCACGTAACAAACTAGTAAGCACACACTGTATAAACTAACCACTTAGCAACGCAACACTCCAATCCTATGTAAACCAAAGAAAAAACTAGTTATTTTAAACTGATTCATAGTACAGAGTGAGGAAACCAGGAAATAACTGTGGTGTTCCCATACATAACTATCATGCCCCAACTCTATAACATTGATTGCATATTTTATAAATAAAACCTCAGGCCATCGAAAAGAATACAGTGTGAAACAATTGTGTTGACCAGCTTGTTTAAAACAAACATAAACAATAATGGGCTAAGCCCCAGTAATGCCTTCACGTATTTATATATCAGGTGCTTTTCTTGTACTCGAAACTTGAAGTGAATTCTCAGCCACAGATTATTATGCCAATATATCCGACACATTAAAGTCAAAGCAGAGAAAAGATAAGAGAAAAAAAAAAAAAAGAAAGAAAGACTTAATAATGTGGCGTCCTTGCGTGTATTACTACTTCTGCTGTAACATATCTGAACCACAGGACGGTCTCTGGCTCCATCTAGTGGTGGATTGCTGTTATTGATACTCAGAACTGCTTTAATTCAAGTCTTGACTGAAGTAAACTTTCCCCTCAGAAAGAAAGGCAAAAAAAAAAAAAACCACAAGCCGAAAACTGCCTTGGGTCACCATCCCACCACCGCAGCAATGAGTCAGAACAACTGGTCCCCCTTGATCTGGGCAAACATGCCATCGGAGGGCAAGGCAAACGATGAAAATCATGGAAGCTGAAAACAAGGAGAGGGAGCCAGAGAATCCCCTTCAGCGCTGTAACAAACTCAGATTTTATTCCAACCAGAGATCAAATGGGAAAGTAAGAGCCATGTGGGGCAGTTCATACGCCCCCACCAGGAGCGCCAACCAAATGAGTGAGTTCAGAACCCCTAGCAGATGTTCAGTACACGTAAACAAGAAATGCCCCCTTTAGACGCCTCAGGAGGGCTTAAAGAGATCGGGAAGGGCTACTTGGAGAGCGGTGGTGGTGACTTCCACGTTGTCATAGGATTTCCAAACATCAGCCAACAGGACTTGAAACTTAGCGGGATAACTCATTTTGAATTTAATTCCCGCAGCAATTAACTTTTTAACAAGCGGGTGAAAAGATGTTCTTTTTTGGTGGACAGTTAAGGGTAGGTCTTGCGCTACTCTGATTTTTGAACCTTCCCACTGCAGCTCTTTCGTTTCTTTAGCTTTTGTTAAGAAAAGCTGCCTCTCTTGAAAATTAAGAAACCTGAAGATGAGGGTACGTGGGGGTGCTCCGTGAGCTGATACGGGGCGTAGGGCACGATGTGCTCTTTCTATGGTGTAACAGGGTCCAAACGGAGAAGGACCCACCAGTTTCTCCACGAACCTCTGAACAAATCTGATCGGGTCAGGACCCTCCTCCTTCTCGGGTAGACCGATAATTACAGCATTGTTGCGGTGACTTCTGCCCTCGAGGTCCTCCACTTTTAACTCTAGTTTGGCTACATGTTGTTTGAACTGTCCCAACACAGGTTCCATTTTTTCGTTTCGAACTTCTAGTGAGCGTATATGCACCTCGTTGTCTGAGGTTCTCTGTGACAAATCTTCTAAAGAGCAGGTAATGCTTTTAATCTCACCCCCTAATTCTTTCATTTCGGCTTTAAAAGGACGAAATTCTTCTAAAAATCTGGTTAGTGTTAAGGGTTACTCCGCCATGTTCCCAGTCAAGGATGTTTGGGGCTGCTGTACAGTTGAGGCCTTAGATTTATTCGAGGCCTTCTCCGGAGTTGCCGGCGGAGTGTGTTTTGGCAAAGCTTTGCGCATTTCTTCTTCCATCGGGGTTTCTACAGAATCCGTACAATCTTCCGAGTAAGTACAAAGCACAATTCTATTAAAGTTAGAGCTGAAGTTGAAGTTTTGGAGTGTTTAGGAGGAAGGGTGGTCAGAGCTCTCGGAGAACACAGCTAGCTGGTGCTCTGCATCATGTGACTCCCCGCAATACTTACATTTTTATATAAAAAAGGTGATTGTACTGAATTGGGTAATTGGAGGCCGATCAGCCTGCTCAATACTGATTACAGGATCCTTTCTTCCATTCTTTGTAAAAGGCTACAAATCATAGCACAATTAGTGATCCATCCAGCGCAGACCTGTTCCATACCTCAAATGTCGATACAGCAAAATTTACGCTTTCTTAGAGATGTATGTGAATATGGGAACCAGAATAAGTTATCTGGTTATATCATAGCTTTAGACCAGTCTAAAGCTTTTGATAGAGTTTCACATGACTTTTTTGTTTCAAGTCTTGGAGAAATATGGTATCCCCACAAGATTCATTAATTTCGTGAACACATTATATTTCAATACACGATTATATCCAATAGTAAATAACTTAATGGGAAATAACTTTTGTCTAAAATAAGGAGTTAGACAGTGGTGCCCCATAAGCCCTCTCTTATATGCATTTGTTTTAGACTCTGTTATACGAGAAATTGAGTATAATCAGACAATTTGTGGCCTGACTCCTTCATTGAGTATCCCAGTTCAAAAATTGTCAGTTTATGCAGATGACATATGTTTACTGGTTAAAGATGTCCCTTCCGGAACAATTGCACTTCAGACGCTAGAACAATTTTCTACTCTGAACGGCACTGTTCTAAATTATGACAGAAGTGTTGGTCTTGCTATAGGCAGGACTTCGCTTGTATAGAGAATAGGGTATATTCCTGTTTCCAATACAGTAAAAAACCTTAGGTCTTCATTTTGGTGGTGAAGATGTGGCTCTGAAGAATTAGGAAAGACACTTGATTATTGGAGAGCAAAAAGTCCAACAATGGAAAGCTTGGGTATTTTCAAAAAAAAAGAGAGTTATGATAATTAAGAAGTTTCTACTCCCTGTATTTTTACATAACTGTTCTGTTTTCAGTATACCACTTTCCATAGAAACTAGGCTGTATAGCTGTTTTTTTCAAATGGTATGGGGAAGTAGATTAAACCCCACAAAGCGAGCTTTTACTTATCTAAAGATTCACAAGGTGGGCTTGGGATGATTAATCTGCTGTTTTTTTAATTCTTTTTTTATGATATCTTCATTTCAGATCAATAACCAAACAGATTGTCATCCATGGGCCATTTGGACTCGGTCTTTGTTTCAGATATTTATGTCTAAGTGGGAGGGAGGTGGCATACCTAAGTTGAATTCTACATATGATTCACCGGCATTTGCAGTCTCAGCGGTAAAAAAACTCGGAGAATGGAAACTGGGCAAGGCTCAATTACTTGGCGTTTCCAGAAAACATTTTTATGATGAAGTCATGGGAAATATTTTTTTTGTACAGGTAGATTTTCCTTTGTGCATTCCTACCAAGGTTTCTCAAGTATTACACACCTTAATGGACAGAAGAATTCCATTACATATGTGGGATGTCCAGTGGCTTAGCTGCCATGGCAGGCTAGGGGTTCGGGGTAACCTGAAGCATAAACCCATAACGGAAAGACAATGCATCAGGCCTGAATGTGTTGGCCAGGTGGAAATGCAAGAACATTTCTTTTTACAGTGTATTTATTCAGTACAACTATGGGCAGATTTAGCATTCCGCTGGAAATGGGGCATTGCTCGTCACATCTCTTATCACAGCTTAATTTTAGGTGACTATACAGGCTTTTTAGGGAGGTACCATACTAGCACATTAACTCTCATATTTGTTTATATAAAATATTTCATGTGGCTAGGTGTCAATATTTTCTACAACATATTGTACTTCCAAACATAGTCTTGATTAAATGAATAGAGCAGGCTATAGCCAGGCAGAAAACTTTGGAATATGACGCTATAGACAGACAACTGTTTAGCAGCTATAGGAAACACATTTCATGGATAGCCTGAATTGACTTCATTTAGAACTTTGTCTCCAAGTAACTAGTATAGGATGAGGCTTGACTAACGAGTCTATCTATAGAGAAATGCTTAGGCTTACTTTTTGTTGTTGATGCCTTTTTTCCCCCTTTTTCTTTTACTGTATTATATGCTTATTTTGTTTCTGAAATTCTGTATGATTTTGTCTTAATGAAATATTGTTTTTCTTTCTAATAAAATTCCCCTACTCTTTTTTGATAAATGCCATGGGATCCTTAGCATCCACCTGAACTACCACCAATCCAGGCAGATGGGACCTCAGCTTAATGTCTCATTCAAAAGTACAGCACCCACCTCATGCAGCACTACAGTGTCAGTATTGGGATATTAACCCTAATGCCAGATGTGGGAACTGAACCCACAGCCCTCTGATCTCCCAGCCTCAGAGGCAAGTGTGCTACCTACTGAGCCACTGACACTGCTGCTATATTATATTTATTACAGGATACCATTCATAGACAGCAAACATACACCACAAGTGTTCTCTTTATGGTGTAGGCAGTAAAATGGAATTCTGTTATAACAGCGTCAGTCAGTTAAGACACAGCTTTTCTTTTCTATTTCTGATAAATCTCGGACTGTTAGCCTACCACCATCTTTTTAGACAGTCCAAACCTATCACTCACGAGGAAATGAATTGTGACAAACCCCATCAGTACACTCTGATGCTCGCCATTACTCTTTCATTTTTTTCTTAGCTTCCCAACTTCTATTTAAAAGTAAATCACTGCATCATGACATCTTGAGATTCTACTTACAGCTTTTCTTTTCTATTTCTAATGCTTAAATTTACTTATGCATTCTTCTATGCCTAAGGGATTACATATTAGGTGTTGAAGCGTGATTTAGATGAACATGATTCTATCTATTTATTGAATTTTGTTAACCCGGTAGGCCCACAGAGACTAGAAGTCCCCTTTTCAGAGGTAACCAGGGGGAGGGGGATACAGATGGAAACCAACTGAAATTGAACCAGATTAAGCTGTTGGTGGTATTGTTTTACTGAATGGGGGAAATCTGGCCAGGACATTGGGGAGATTCCCCTACTCATTGGTAGGGGGAGCTGCTGCCCAAGTTGAAGAGATGGAGGAGCACAGCATGGGAGAGTCAGAGCTGGGAGACAGTTGTGCACTGTAACAAGCAAATTTGGATGGAGTTTTCTCTGATAGTATGGTACGGCGGTCTGAACCGCTAACAGGAATGGAGGAGGGTCTACTAGATGACATTTCTACAGGGTCTCGGCATTTGGTACAACTCATGGAAGACATGTATAGCTCAGATGAGGAAGTGCTGACTAGTATGGAGGAAGAAAAGAAATGGAAGTGATCCCTGCAAAGCCCGACTGCACGGCTATGGCACAAAGTACGTGTACCGGGGTTGATAGGGCTCAGGCAGCTGGAGATGGCCCGACCCTGAGGAATCACAAGAGATAACATTTCCATTGACAGCCCAGGAGGTGTACTGGGCCCCAGAGACTACCCTGCAAACAGCAGGTTGGGTGTTGCTGGATGGGATCTGGGTTCCAGACCTGGGTATCCTGCTTCCAGGATCACCAGGCACTGAGAAAGGAGCTCCATTTGTGGCTATGAGGGATCCACAGGTCTTGTTGGCTGGGCCACAGATTCCACAAATGCAAGGCCTTCATGACGGAAATCTGAATGTTCAGGCTACTGTATCAGAAACTGCAGTACCACATGCAAGCAGAATGGAGGATGGAGGAGGGATGGCAACACCAGTTGAAACTATAGTGGCAGAGAGTAAGTCGCACTCTCAGGTGAGTAAGCAAAATGAGGAGGAGGATGTTTTGGATGTGACTCCGGCAATAGTAGAATTTAATAAACAGCAACAAAAAACGGCTAGCTATGCTAGTTTATGTCAGAGACCAGTACAAGCAGTAAAATGAAGATTTGTTGTGCATCTGTGATACAGAGGTGGTTTACACTTCCCTCCAGACCGTAACTGGGTGGGGAAACAATTACTGAGTGATTCACTTCATTTTATACCCACAGAAGTGTATGCTTTTATACTTGTCTCCGGAGATCTAAACTACAATATTAGTTTTAGATCTGCAGGTTAGTTTGATAAATTTTGGGTTTCATACTATACAGTTAAAGATACACAGATTTGGAAATCATTTGTGGCTATTTCTATCACTAAACCTACGGTGCGGACAATTACAATCCTTTTTCGAAATGAAGGGGTAAATGTTCAGGATATTTTGTTATGGCTGGAAAAAAGATGTACTGTAAACAATTCCCCTGAAGTGGTGATTGACGATAATGGATTCTGGACCGGAGGCTGGTGGATATCAGTACAGTTAATGCTGATGGAGCAGGGTATACAGCATCTCCCAAACTGTTTTCATCTTGGCAGGGATAGGGGGATTATATTTTAACCAAACCAGTCTAGATCTTGTTATAAGTATGGTTTTATTTCCCATCTGAATTCAGAATGTCATGAATTGAAATGCATGTCATGTGGCACATTGGGGCATTTATCTCCTGACTGTACAGCTCCATCAATCTGTAATTTATGTGGGGCAGAAGAACATACCTTTTCAGCATGCCCTTTGGCAGCACACAGTTCCTCTGATTATATGGAACAGTATTTTTATATTAATATAGCAACCAGGAGGAATTGTCCCAGTGACAATCATCAGCGGGCCCCAGTCCTGAGAAAGGAACATCCACAAGCCCCTTCAAAGCTACCTTTAGTTGAGAAGGGTCCTGTGCAGCAGGCCCAGATTAATACCCTTTGCCCAAAGGCGCCAGTGATCCCAGAAAAGGGTACCTTGGTAGTGATGCCTCCACCATCCACGCCTGTCTTAGCTGTGCAGGAATTGGGTGTGGACAGTTCAGGGGCTTTGGAGTTCCAACCTGTTCCAAAACAATGGCGTATACATTTGAAGCAGGATTTGGTTTCTGTTACCCCAGACGCCATTACCAATGCTAATAAATTTGACCCAATTCAAAGCTGGGGGGAGATTATGGATTGGGAAGACTCTGATGTGTCATTCCAATCCACACAGAGTGAACCACCCATTGATGTGGTTCCACAGGAACAGGTCCCAGCTAAAGTGAAAAAAAAGAGTGACCAGATTGAGTACTTGGAAGTCTAAAAAATAATAAATGTGGATTTACCTACTTTGTGGCTGGCAAGCCTGAATGTTAATATCATTAGATCTGTCTTTAAAAGGAAATCGACTTTCTCTATGTTACAGGATTTTCAGTACAACATTATTTTTTTACAGGATACCTGTCTTTATGCAGTGACTGAAACTCAAAGGGCAGCTACAGAGTGGTTGCAGGGGGTAACCGTTTGGTCTATTGGAGCTGAACTTTGTTTTGGTTTAGGAATATGCTTTAAGGGGTGGAGATAGTGATTCTAAAGTTGGTGGAGACAGATCCAGGAAGAGTGATGGTATTGGACATCTCACATCAAGAGGTTTTGTGGTGTTTGATTAATATGTATAGGCCCCAAACGAAAGCACAAAGGATAGATTTATTACACAAAATCCAACCATCTATGTGCTCTAGTCACCAATGTATATGGGGGGGTGGGGATTTTAATATTCATTTGGCAGACCAAAAATAATAAGAAAATATTTTGTGATGTGGCAGCTTTAAAGGTGATATTGCAGCAGGTGAATTTAAAACATGCTTTGTTCGTCAACGGCCAGGCCCCTCAATCTACATTTTACAGGGGTAAATTTAAATCAAGGATTGATTTCTTGTTTGTGACTCAGGAGTTGCCAGTTTATGAAGCACGAACAAGGATTGTAGAAACTTCAGATCATGCGCTTATAGGGGTACAGATAGTGTCCCATCCCCCACAAGCTACAGGCTGAGGTTATTGGCGTTTGAATGCTAGTATGCTAGAGAGGCCTGAAGTATTGAAGGATATTGTAATAATATTGCAAAATAGATGGACTGTGGTTTTTCTATATGACTCTGTTATTGACTGGTGGGAAGATATGAAATTGTGTTTAGTGGAGTTTTTTCAAAATAACTTCTAGGCAGGTGATTGGGGAAAATATCAAGTTTATTTACTTTTGCGAGATCAACTACGAATGTTGATGTCCTTACATGCTACTGACAGGAGTGACCCTTCGGAAGATATCCAACTCATAAAGAATAAAATGGCATTCTTTCAATATAATAGAAGGTTTTCATTGGAGAAAGAACAAAAATGTGGAACTCAAGGGAAAAAAGTTCAAATTAATCCTTTTGAAGACTGCAAGGCCTGTATTGATCATAAAAAAATGTTGGTATTGGAAATGGATTTGGGAAATTTGGCTACAGATAATGAGGGATTAATGCATACATTGGAGTCCTTTATTATACTGCAGTTTAGTTCTTCCCATGGTGACATGTCTCAGATGGAACAACTGGTACAGGCTGCAGCTCTGCCGACTCTCGATGGTGAGTCGGTGAGGTTGATGATGTTGGACTTTACACCCATAAAAGTGGAGTGTGTTATCAAAAACGCTGAAAAACACAACGGCACCAGGTTTGGATGGTTTATCATCTGAATGTTATAATGTTTTGTGGGATATGATTCCGGGTGAACTGGTGAAAGTATTTAATTTCTTTTTAGGAGAAGATCGTATTCTTGAAAGTATATACAAGGAGTATATGATTTTCTTGTATAAAAAGGGAGCTAGGACAAGGTTGCAAAACTGGCGGCCTATTACTTTGCTGACTGTTGATTGTAAAATGTTTTCAAAGTTACTTGCAAATAGATTGGCAAAAGTGGCTGGGACATTGATTTATCCTTCCCAATATGGTTCTATTCCTGGTAGGAATATAGTGGATGCATTAATATTAGTGAGGGAATTAATGGATAAAGGGTCTGCGAATTTGGCGTCTGGATACATTATAAGCCTTCATCATTCGCAGGCCTTTGACAGAGTATCATATGATTTTTTTGTGGTTGGTATTACGGTCATTTGGCATTCCAGAGATTTTTTGTAATTGGATGTATACATGTTATGCTTTAGCATGCGTGAGACCATACAAGAATGGATGGTTAGGAAATAGATGTGGTTTATTCCGGGGGGTAGGGTAAGACAGGGATGTCCGCTCAGCCCGTTGCTCTATATTTTTACACTTGATCCCAGCATTAGAATTATAGATGCATCCCCTCGTTTGTCTGGTGTATTTGTGCCTGAAAGTATGGAGCTGAGAACTATTGTATTTGCAGATGATTTATGTTTAATTGTTAAGGATGGGATGATTGGTGGGTTGACATATCGGGTTCTTCAGCAATTGTTATCCATGATTGGTGCACAACTTAATGCAGACAAAAGTATTTGTCTTATGCTAAATAATCTGAATGAGGAAGAGAGTGCGATTGATGATATTAATATCACTGTTGGACCATGTGAAATTTCGGGAATTTACTTTGGAAGAGGGGATATGGCACTTTATAATTGGGAGCATTGTTTTAATAAGGGGAGAGCGAGAGTTAGTCAATGGAATGTCTGGAAGATGAACCAGCTGAAGAGGGTGTTCCTAATTAAATCCTTATTTGTGCCCATGTTTTTATTTATTAGCCATATTTTTTGAATTCCTAAATGTTTAGAATCCAACTTAATTGCGTATTTTTTTTCTTGTTTTTGGGGCAGCAGGTTGAATACGATTAAAAGGAATATTTTATGTTTAGCAGTCTAGGAAGGGGGGTGTGGGTATGCCAGACCCATTAGTGTCTTTTTTCACAATGTTTATTTATTCAAACCTTTCAGCATTGGTGAAAAATTTGGGGAAACCATGGAGTGTATGGGTCAATGTGAAATTGGTAGATATTTTATGAGAGTGGGAAGAAGGGGTATTTGTACATAAAAATAAATGGAAATATTGATTATCTGAGACTTGGGGGGTAGTGTCTGATTACATAAAAAAATGGAATATCAGTAAGGGAGAGGTATTATAGCTTTCTAGAAAGGGTATGTATTGTGCTATCATGAGGACCTATTTTAAAGCCGCACCTTTCCCCAATATGTTAACTATGGAACAAAAACAAGTCTTTAAGAGACTATGGGATATAGCTTGGCTCGGAGTACATGGTAGAATAAATACTAGGGGAAACCATAAACACAAGGCGGTAAATGACTGTTTTTGTTTATGGCCTTCATGCATCACAACAGTGGAAACGATGGATCACCTGTATTTTGACTATCCATTTATTCAGGAATTTTGGGACGTTTTAAAAGAAAGATGGAAGGGTTTTCCTCTGCATAGTCTTTCCAAAAAATAGCTGTAGTATGGTGTCTGTGTTGGGCCTTGGATGAAATATCATGTGGGTACAGTACAGATACTGATGATTATGTGTTTATATTTGATATAGCAGGTTAGATGTGCTTTTATTTTTTCAGCAAAAACAATCATCTGCTTGGGAACTGTATCTGATTACACAGCAAGAATTGAGGGATTTGAAGGCCAAGGAGTTACTGAATTTAGATAACAGGACCTTTGGTAGTTATTGGACTAAGCTAAACTTTATCCAATAAGTGGTTTGTTCTTTTATCCATTGTAATTGATAATATCAGTGAACACTTGGCCTTATTTTGACAGTTGTCATGTTTCAGCCTTTTATTGCTGAAGGGGGGGGCATGATTCACCTATAGTTATATAGGTTATAAGTATGTAGTATTATGTATTTCATGTTTCCAATGTTTGGTGTTATCTCGTATAATGTACTTTTACTTTGGCTAGTTTTTGTCTTAAAAAAAAAAGTGGGGTGGGGTTTGGGTTACTGAATTTTCGTTATCCTTTTTTCCATCTTTATGCTCGGAGTTATTGTATATTTGATTTCAGTACATGTTTTTGAGGTTCTTATTATGAATCTGTATGAAGCAATATTGATTTATATATGGTTTGTTCTTTATGTTTTCAATAAAAATTCCCCTACTATTTTCGAGAAGTGCCATGGCATCTTAAACGTCCATCTGAACAACCACCAGAACAGGCAGACGGGACCTTGGTTTAACGTCTCATCCAAAAGATGGCACCTCAGAAGTGCAGCACTCCTGTCATGTTACACTACAATGTCAGTATTGGAATATTACCCAAGTGCCTGTGTGGGGATAGAACCCACAGCCTTCTGATCTTCTAGCCTCAGAGGCAAGTGTGCAACCTACTGAGCCACTGACACTGATATTTAGTAGCTGTTTTTACATTTTATAAGTCATATACTGTAAACAAGTGTTATAATTCAAAGTCAATTAATGAAAGTTCTCTGATATGCATAGTGTGTCTCAGATACTAACACTGATGCTGTTTAGATCATGTGGACATTTCCCTTTAAATGGGGAATGCAGTCTTCTATGCATTCTATACATATTCAGTCCAGTTACATAGCATACTTTTTTCTTTTAATTTATGTAGTGCAGTTTTTAGAGCATTTGTTTCATCACCCACTGGGGAGTCAGGGATTAGTTAGAGAGTTAGAAGCCATTGTCTTCATTTTCAGCATGTTGACTGTCTTTAGTTACTGTTTTCTAGCATGCTGGCATCATGTTCAAAATGTGCACCAACTAGTTCCGATCGGTGCATCCCCAACTCCAATCAACTACCCCCTTCTGTACACACTCTATTTCCCTCCACTAAGCAAATGCAAAATACATAGACATGCGAGGGGGGCACAAATTGAACCAAGCAATAGGAATCTATGAGAAAACAAGAATATTCAGAATGAACAGAGGAGAGAGAGAGAGAGAGAGAGAGAGAGAGAGAGAGAGAGAGAGAGAGAGAGAAAGAAAGGTGAACAGTCTCACTCTGTTTACTATCCAGACCCACCAGCAGTGCTTGTCCCTGCCTTTTGTGTGATCCAGATTTTTTCAGGCTGCGTGGCGATTGTGATATCCATACAATGACAGGAGAAACACTGGGCTTATTCTCTCCCAATGTATTAACTACCGTATATGCACTGCTGTATGAATGACGGATGCATGTGCAGCTAAATAAATCATTGAGATATATTTTCAGTAATTGGTAACACAGTAGTGCATATATGGTAGATTTTCTAGCATCAATGTTATTTTTGCTGAACAAGTGATGCCTTCTTGCATTTATGGCTAATTCTTACCATTTTAAGCACCTGCTGCATTTTCTAATAGGCATACTCTTGCAATCTGAACTACCATGTAACACCACATATTGCAATATGTACAGACATGTCTCAAAACATGGTAACCTGCATAAAAAGCAGTACTGAAAAATCACAAATTAAAGTTCATGCAGACTAAGCAACCAATGGCATGGGATGGAGGTTGGGGGGATGGCCATGCATTCTAACGGCGAGTTTTTTTTTTATCAGTACCGTTATGCTAGGATACTGCTTATGTTTGATGCAGAAGAAAACCAGTTACCCATTCTCTACATACAGTACATTAGCAGCTCCTCTCCATGCATGATCTCTGATGTCACATTTACGGTCACTGTAGCATATTCAACAGTGCTTTCATGGTCACCAGAAGAACCATCACAGGAGGTGCATTGACCTGCAAGAGTGTAGATAGGGGGTTTGTCAACATGCAGCATGCTTTGACTTGGAGGGGCACAGGTATCCCACTACTCTGTCACTTCACTCTCACCACACACAGCACCCAATGACCAGGACTAGCGATCTTAACAAACACATGCCATCATCCAGACATGGCCAAAGGATGACCAGTAAAATGCCCACTGTGTTATAGTGCACATCTCACACAGATCCATTCCTCAATTATCGGAATGGATGTAAGGTATTTGTGGGGTGGGGGTTGCCTTTGCTGGGCAATGTAGAAACCTGTAATCACAAATTGACTAGTTAGGGAGTTAGGCTACTACACATCAGGAAGTAACACTGAACTTCCAAGAGTTGGCAGAAATAAGGGATCCCAGGTGAACCATGTGCTCCACAGCTGATCCGGGAGTGGCCATCTGTTTGTTTTTGTGTTATCCTAATGTGATCCCTCCATCACTCCTGGCACGCACAAAACGTTAGCATTGCATGGGGTTTTCAGTGCTGATTTAGATTCCTCACGACAGACCGCAAGACTATAGAAACATCAGAAAATGACATACAGAAATTAGAGACCAACACTTCCTTTTGACAGGCAAAACTGACAACCATTACTCATACAGTACAAAATCCTACTACACACAGCCATATGGCTTTCACTGTAAAGAGTCAAACTAAATTGTTGGGCTCTAGTTCATGTGTGTCCACTTTGTGGAGTTTTTCATTATTTTTATCACTTGCACCCATTGTAGTGAAAAACAATTCTCACAAAACAAGGACCTTTCACTGTAAGTCCCATCCTGGCAGTCTACTGTTGCAGTCAGGAGTGCAGAATGCTGATTGGTGGTGTATGAGAGAAGTAATTCTATAGTTAGTTAACAGCCATTTTATAAAACACTGTCATTGCGGTGCTTGTCTACTGGTACTGTATTTGATGGGGGCTGCCTGTTTAAAATTATTTGTAACACTTGCTTACAAGGAATCTGGAAGTGTGTTTGAATTGCAAAGAAAATTGCTTCTGTCATGATACGGCACCTCATGTCCCATTTGATACTGGAATGCATACAGTTCTGTAACTTCTGTGAGGGTGGGAGTTCAGAAATTCTTTGGCCACATACAGTAGTATAAATATATCATGGAAGCTGGGCTCTAATGGTAAATCAATAACTGCTTAACACCTGGCTGGACAAATTCTGTTCTGCTCAGCCAATATATCATGATTATACTGTTTTTCCATGCTATAACAAACAGTGCTAATGTTTCTGACACTGTTGATACTGTCATTATGTGTGTGTTTAATTTCCTCGGTGACCACAGTTAAATGGTGCAAGGTCACAACTGTATTGGTACTAGATTTCATGTTTGTTGGAAATAGCAACTTCTATTTCACCACTGGCTTTTACTTGTTCATCATTTTGCAACTGAAACTTGCCCCCCCCCCAGCACTCATCGATGTAAAGTTTTTGCTGACATTACATATGCATACTACTAGTACATGGCAATCTTACAGACCTTTTTTCATTTTTTATGCATAATGTAGTTTAAAATTAAAATAAAAAAAGCTTTCATTGGGTTCACCGGCTACATCTGTCCTTCTGATGCCAATCCTTATTAGGTGCTGCCCACACATCAAGTACCCCCATGATGGTAATGGGGGTAGCGGTATGAGATCAGTTCCCCCTAGTGTGAGAATGCTGCCCCAGAATGTAACCTCATTCATTACACCTGCCATATGAATTCAATAATGTTTACTCTGCAAATGGCTGACTGTACAATTGAGTTCACAGTCATTTGCTTATAGAACAGCTTACCATTTTTACCCTCCATGCTGACTGTCAGCTGTCCCCTCTGTCTGTCATGCAGAGTAGCCATGTCAGTCAATGTTTTGTTATTGGGGCATGTCACTGTTCATAATTGGCTGAAGTTGCGGTGGAGTGTGTGGATGAGTAGCGCACTGTCTGTGGCAACATTGATCAGGTTAGCGAGTCAGAAGAGGTCTGGAGTGTGACAGCAGCAGTCCAACACAGTGTTAACTTGGGGGCCAGTAACTGTAGATATACATAACGGGTGTGGGAGTGTGTATATCCCATCCACTGTGTGACTGCAGAGGAGCGCTGCAGTACTGGTGACTGTATGATGTTAGTGACCGGCAAGTGTGCTGATCAAGATCATAAGCATGCAGAGCAGAGGCATGCTTACATGTCCTGTGCTTCCGCCCTGTGCTTCTGTTACTGTACTATTCATCTGAAACTTGATACTGCTTGTACTTCTCTGCCTTCTACAGAGCACACTTTGTACCCGGATCACACCTGGAAATGAGCCTCGGCTCAGTGTGCCTTTCCCGGTCACCAATTTTAAATAAATAAATAAATAATGCCACATCCCTGTCTATCTTAGCTGTGCTCCATGCAAGTGTTGTTCACCCCCATGGTGGGGAAAGACGAGTGTAAGGTTCCCCCATCCCATTTCTTCTGTGGTTGGTGACATTCTGCGGACATGGAAAAGCAAGACTGAAGAGAAGTGCAGTGCTTGGCAGCAGTAGCATGGAAAATGTGCAGGGGCTACATGGTAGACAGAGCAACAGTGTAAGAGAGAGAGAGAGAGGGAGAGAGAGACACACACACACACACACACTGACAGTGACATCAGGACAGTTTGGACAGAATTCTGCAGTGTGGTGTGTACATCTCTCTCTGTCTCTCTGTGTCACCCAGCATGTAACACTTGTACCTCTCTGTGGTCCGCTTTGTGTGACCATTCCCTGTTTGACAAGTATCTTATCTCTGCATGGACAGACACTCAGCAGGGGGTGAACAGGTGGTGGGGTTAGCTATTTTACATAGATTAAAATGATGTGATACTTGGACAGCAGGTTCTGATCACTGTATCATTTTTGTAATATAAAAATGGGTTATGGACTGTCTCTCTTGAGAAATGCTGAAACAGCATGGGAGTATGACACACACACACACACAGGTTTTAGATACAAGGTGTTACCTGGAAGGCCCAAAGTTAATTACAGACTTTAACTAAGTTAATTATAGCTGTAGTTGCTAAGAGGGAAAAATCATAAACTTTGATAACGCTTAGAGGAAGAAGAGCAGGTTGTGACGTTTTTGTGCGAAGTCATAAAAGATGCTTTCATGTCCTGGAAGGGGGAAGCTTATCATAAGATCAAAGAGAGTCATTTGAAGGACATGAGTTATGCTGAGGTTGCAGAATTTAATACTTGGAAAAGACATCCTGTTTTTATATAGATTTTTTTTATATATTCTGACAGGGAGGAGCTAGGTGACCTCATGCAAATAGGTGGGGAAAACCAGCTTTTAAACATTATTCTGTTTTTCTTCAGAGACACTTCTATCTAGACTCTGACATCTCAGAGCACTTTAAGCAGGTATTTAGAGAGAGAGAGAGAGAGAGAAACCTAAGTACTGTAGTAGGAATTGCACTGTTAAAACCTGTTTTGTTTAAGAGATTTGTATGTCTTGTGATATAATAGTTCTGTATTTTATGTGTTACATATTTTTTTATCTAATGTAGTAAAACTCTGTTTTTAGAGCTTACTTGGTCTGTCTTTGATTCCCTTCCTTTACAAGTAGAGTATATATGGTTAAAGCAGACACTGTACATAAGCTTGAGTTGGTGATACCAAACTGGAAAAAGGTAAGCGTTTTAAATCTGAGGTCTTTTATTACAGTTTTTAAGGGTTCATTTTTGTACACCTGGTTAGGTGCCTGTAGGCAAAGATATATGGCCCCTGAAGACAGAATTATCTGAGCCTGTACATTGGGTACGCTAACGAGAAGTTCACAGTTTGAATCCCTCCAAGACTTGAGACCAAAGGTTGATTTGAATCTACAAAAACAGACAAGAGGGTTACCTTGTTCTGTTAACTGTTCAGAAGACTGCGCTCGGAGGTTGGCACTTTGGGAGTAGAGGGCTGACCTGCTGAGTGGGTTTGTGATAGATTGGTTGGCAGCGGTGGTATAATTTTGGTATTATAAGCTTTTATTGTTCAGCATGTCAGCTTGAGACTGTAAGCTCACTTGCAAAGAAAGAAAAAAGGCTGTGCTTTATTTTTAAAAAGGAAACATAACTATATCACTTGGTGTATAGTCAAGTTCCTACCCATTTTATTTTTTTCTAAAGTGCAAGTCAGAGTAGCAGTACTGAGGAAAGAAGATGGCTTCCGACTATAGCAGGCACACTGTAGACTCCTTAAAGCAGTTGTGCGGGGACAGAGGAGTCCCGTTTGTGGTGAAAGCCAGCAAGCAGAACCTTATAGATGCCCTGATGGTAGCAAATACCCAGAGCAGCGAGTCACAGACCATGACTGAAAAGGTCCAAACCTCAAGTGTGGCAGGGCTAGCGGCCAGTGCTGTGTCCAGGTCCAGTGAGGATGACAGCAGGGCCACTGTCAGTGAAGGGCCACAGCAGCAGGGAAAGGTCACCAGTATCCTGGATTCCGAAGTACTCAGGCTGCAAATTGAGTTGCGCAGGATGGAGCTGGAGTTCCAGGAGAAGAGGAAGCGAGAGAAGCTAGAGGCGGACCATGAGGCAGAGCGAGAACGCCGAGAGGCAGAACATGAGGAGCAGGAGCGCCAGCGAGCTGCAGAAGAGAAGGAAGAGTGAGAACGCCATGAGGCAGAGCGAGAAAGCCGAGAGGCAGAGCGAGAACAGAGGGAGGCAGTCTGTGAGGAGAGTAAGTGCCAGTGAGCTGCAGAGGAGAAGAGAGGGGAGGCCCAGAGGCAACACGAACTTGAGAAGCTACGACTCTGACCGGCGGCACAAGAGCAGGTAAGTGGCTTGGGTTTAACTGGGACTGCAGGGCTGGGTTACAAATTGAAGTCCAAATTAATAGCTGAATTTAAAGAGGGGGAAGATATGGATGCCTTTTTAAATGCTTTTGAAAAACTTTGTATTCAGGCTGAAATTCCTAGAGTCCTGGAGCTTCCTGCTATTCCAGCTACTTACTGGAAAAGCTCAGGATGCACTGGGTCAAATGGACAATGAGAACAGTAATGATTACAGCGAGCTAAAAGCTGCACTGTTAAAAAAGTTTGAATAGTTTGAATTAACTGTTGAATCATTCAGAGCTAAATTCCGTAAGCTCAGGAGAAGCCGTGATATGAGGTATGAGGAGCTAGCCACGAAACAACATCAGTTTTTAAAACATTGGTGAGAAGGAATTAAGGCAAACTCTGTTGATAAAATTGAAAATGTGATTTTATTAGAACAGTTTTTCTGGGCGTGCCCAGCAGAGCTAAAAACCTGGCTGGAGAACCGAGATCCCAAAACAGTGCAAGAGGCTGCTGAACTCTCAGACCGCTATGCCAAGAGCAGACCTGCTCTGAGAGCAAATGGGGTGGGCGTGGCAGCACAGAAAGGGAAAAGCGCGCCTTCAGGGCAACTAAAACCCTCACTGCCTCCGCTAGCCCCAGGTTTCAGAGAAAAGATTTCTTTGAAAAGAGAAGTGAATGTTGGTTAAGTAAAGAAACTGGGCATATTGCCAGACAGTGTTCCAAAAAGGCGAGCAATAATATTCAAGGTGGTGTTAGAAAAGAAGTGGGTTGTTTGTGTGTCCCTGGAAGCATGCCAGTGAACATGAGGGAACACATGCATGCAGTCATGGCGAATGGTGTACAGACACAGGGGTTAAGGGACACAGGGGCATCCCTGACCTTGGTAAAGGGGGATCTGGTACAGCCTGCTCAGCTTATACCCAATAAATACGTCACTGTACAGGACTTCACTGGTAAGGTGAAAACATTGACCCTCGCTAGTGTTCTCCTAGACTGGGGTGAAAAAGGGGGAACTATGCAACAGGTGGCTGTAGCCAAAACCTTAGCAGTGGATGTGATCCTGGGCAACAATCTCAAACAAGGGATGGTATGTGCAGTTACCCATAGCCAAGTGGCAAGGGAAAATTGTAGTTCCCTGAACCCCACAGAAACCATTGTGGAAACCACTGAGAGGCAGGTTCCCCAGCCTGTGTCTCCAGATGGGGAGACTAACGAAAAGGGGGTAGAAATTTCCCCAGTAGCAAGTAACTACACAGCTACAGAGGGTTACTCCAAAGAGGGAGGGGTGACCCATTGTCAGAGGGTGGGGATTGACAGTGATCCTGAGTGCCCTGACGCTAGTGCTAGGGACCCTAGTTTAGCGACTAAAGGGGACCTGTCCCATGCCTTGGGAATGTGTGAGGGGTTTGCAGCTGCTCAGAGAAGTGACCCTAGTTTAGAGAAGCTGAGGGCTTGGGCAGACTCTGATGAAGCAAAGGGAGGTGACGGCAGATATAAGGTTTACTGGGAAAACGGACTTATGTATATTCAGGCAGTACAGACAGAGGGAGGGATGCTAGGCAGGCAGCTTGTCATTCCCCAGGGGTATCGTGAGCAGTTGGTCAAAACTGCACATGATATTCCCTGGTCTGGTCATCTTGGAATCGCGTGCATTATGCAGTGGTTAGCCCAGAATTTCTACTTGCCTAACATCACCCAGCAGGTGAAGGAGTATGGCAGGTCTTGTCACCGGTGCCAAGAAATAGGGAAGGCGGGCAAGAAAACCCAAGCCACCCTAATTCCATTGCCCATAGTGGAGGAGCCATTCCAGAGGGTGGGAATGGATATTGTGGGGCCTTTAAATACCCCCAACTCCTCAGGGAAGAGATTCATTCTGACTGTGGTGGATTATGCCACCCGGTACCCAGAGGTAGTTGCCCTATCCTCACTGAGGACAGACAAAGTGGTAGATGCCTTACTTGGGATTTTCTCCCATGTTGGGTTTCCACAGGAGGTAATCACCAATCGAGGGTGTTTCTTCATGTCGGACCTGATGAAATGTTTATGGGAGAAGTGTGGGGTGATGCAGAGATACACGGCACCATATCACCCACAAGCCAAAGGGCTTGTGGAAAGATTCAGTGGTACCCTAAAGTCAATGCTCCGGGCGTTTACTGAACAGCATGGGAGGGACTGGGAGAAATACCTTCCCCACCTGTTGTTTGCATACAGGGAGGTGCCCTAAGAGTCAACAGGATTTTCCCTCTTCAAACTTTTATATGGACGCCGAGAACGTGGACCCCTAGACTTGATCCGGGAGGACTGGGAAGGCAAGCATGCCACCCAGGGAACTCCCATTGTGGATTACATCCTTAGGTTTAGGGAAAGGCTGAAGGAGCTTATGGGGATAGCCCAGAGCAACCTGGCAGCTGCCTAACAGAAACAAAAAGTGTGGTACGACCGCAGAGCCAGAGCTTGCACATACATGGTGGGTCAGGAAGTCATGGTCCTTATTCCGCTCCAGAAAGACAAGCTGCAGGCTGAGTGGTAAGACTGTACAAAGTAGTTAGGAAGGTAAATGACGTGAACTACATTTTGGAGTTACCTGACAGAAGACGGACCAAAAGGATGTACCATATCAACATGATGAAGCCATATGCAAATGGGGCTGACATGGGGTTTGCAGTGTGAAGTCATGGGGAGAGGACAGATGAAGGAGACCCCCCTTCTGTATTTGCTGAAAGAAAGTAAGTGGGAGTCTTCTTTGGAGGCAGTTAAATTTCTCCCCAGCTGGCCCCGGACCAGATCCAGAAAGTAACGGAGGTTTTAGCAGACTTTGCCCCATTGTTTAGCGCCAGGCCTGGACTAACCTCCTTAGTGACACACACAGTGTGGAGACAGGGACACAGACGCCCATATGGTGGACAGCATATCGGGTGTCAGAGTCTGTCCAAAAGGAGATTAGGGGGAAAGTGAAGGAAATGCTGGATTTAGGGGTAATCCAGAGATCCCACAGCCCCTGGGCCTCACCCGTAGTCCTTGTACCTAAGATAGATAGATCTATTCATTTCTGTGTGGACTATTGTGGACTGAATGCAGTCACAAAGTCAGACGCCCACCCGATGCCCCGGATGGATGAACTCCTGGACAAGTTGGGGGGCAACCTACCTTATGGTATTGGCAGGTAGAGTTGACAGACAAAGCTAGGGAGAGGTCGGCCTTCATCACTCCAATAGGCTTATCTGAGTTTAAAGTAATGCCTTTTGAAATGAAGAACGCCCTGGCCACTTTCCAAAGATTGGTGAACCAGGTGTTAAATTGTGCTGAGGAGTATGCCGTGGTGTACCTGGATGACACTGCCATCTTTAGTGCCAGCTGGGAGGAACACCTATCCTAGCTTAAGGAAGTGCTGGGCAGGATACAAAGGGCCAGGCTCACTGTCAAAGCCGGGAAGTGCCAGGTGGCCATGGGAGAAGTGGCGTACCTCGGGCATGTGATAGGCCGGGGACAGCTCCGTCCTAACCAAATAAAGATAGAGGTAATCCAGGCATGGCCCAGACCAGAAACACAGAAGCAGGTTAGGAGTTTTCTAGGGACAGCAGGGTTCTACAGAAAATTTGTACCCAATTATAGTGCCCTGGCTGCTCCCCTATCTGACCTGACAAAGAAAAGGATGCCCAAGAAAATTACCTGGGGCCCAGCCTGTGAGGAAGCCTTTTCCAAACTAAAGGAGGCACTGTGCAGTGCTCCTGTTTTGACAAGTCCTGACTATAGCAAAACCTTTATAGTTCAGACTGACGCCTCAGACATGGGTATTGGGGCAGTACTGAGTCAGACATCCAGCCAAGGAGCAGATCACCCAGTAGTATACCTGAGTAGGAAGTTACTTCCCAGGGAGCAAGCATACTCCACGGTGGAAAAGGAGTGTCTTGCCATAGTGTAGGCCCTAAAGAAATTAGAGCCATACTTATATGGGCAGCATTTTGTAGTACAGACTGACCACTACCCTCTGGTTTGGCTGACACAGATAGGAAAGAACAATGGTAGATTGTTAACATGGAGTCTTGCTTTGCAAGGGTATGACATGACCATTCTACATAGAGCTGGAGTGACCAATCAGAACCTCAGATGGGCTGTCTCGTATCTACTAGTAGTGAACTGATTTGGGAAGCTCATCCCATGCAGGGGATAGAGCCCCCAAATTCAGTCTAGGTGGGGAGGAATTGTGACACTTGGTCAGCTGGTTCTGATCACTGTATCATTTTTGTAATACAAAAATGGGTTATGGACTAACGCTCTTAAGAAATGCTGAAACAGCATGTGAGTATCACACACACACACACACACACACACACACACACACACACACACACACAGGTTTTAGATACAAGGTGTTACCTGGAAGGTCCAAAGTTAATTACAGACTGTAAGTTAATTATAGCTGTAGCTGCTAATGGGAAAAATCATACACTTTGATAACGCTTAGAGGAGGAAGAGCAGGTTGTGACGTTTTAGTGCGAAATCATAAAAGATGCTTTCATATCCTGGAAGGGGGAAGCTTATCATAAGATCAAAGAGAGTCATTTGAAGAACATGAGTTATGCTGAGGTTGCAGAATTTAATACTTGGAAAAGACATCCTGTTTTTATATAGATATATATTTTTTTATATATTCAGACAGGGAGGAGCTAGGTGACCTCATGCAAATAGATGGGGAAAACCAGCTTTTAAACATTATTCTGTTTTTCTTCAGAGACACTTATATCTAGACTCTGACAAAGAAACACCTGCGAGCACTTTAAGCAGGTATTTAGAGAGAGAGAAAGAGACAAATCTAAGTACGATAGTGGGAATTGCACTGTTAAAACCTGTTTTGTTTAAAAGATTTGTATGTCTTGTGATTTAATAGTTCTGTATTTTATGTGTTACTTATTTTTTATCTATTATAGTAAAACTCTATTTTTAGAGCTTACTTGGTCTGTCTTTGATTCCTTTCCTTTACAAGTAGAGTATATGTGGTTAAAGCAGACACTGTACATACGCTTGAATTGTTGATACCAAACTGGAAAAAGGTAAGCGTTTTAAATCTGAGGTCTTTTATTACAGTTTTTAAGGGTTCATTTCTGCACACCTGGTTAGGTGCCCATTGGCAAAGATATCTGGCCCCCCGAAGACAGAATTATCTGAGCCTGTACTTTGGGTACGCTAACAAGAGGTTCACAGTTTGAATCCCTCCAAGACTTGAGACCAAAGGTTAATTCGAATCCACAAAAACAGACAAGCTGGTTACCTTGTTCTGTTAACTGTTCAGAAGACTGCACTTGGAGGTTGGCACTTTGGGAGTAGAGGGCTGATCTGCTGAGTGGGTTTGTGACACAGGACACATTTGATTTTTCTTTTTTTTTTTATTTTCTGCCATCTTTAATGAAAACTGAACCAGCATCAACAAGAAATAATCTTTCTTAAACATTTATTTTTGTACAATAGGTACAACGGTAAACTAAGGTAAATTGCACCACAACCTGACACTATCTGCATGTTGATTTGTGGAGAAGAACATCAATTACTTGTCAAATACACAGTTTTACAGTTATGGCTTGTGGTAGGCATCCTGTGGCTAAATGAGGAAGTGTATCATAACAACTACTATAATTGGGCATTTGACACAGCAGTACTGCCTTTCTGCTTCCTTTACTGCATCACACACAGTGGTACTGGCTGGTACACTGCAGTACTGAGCAACTTATGTATAGTAACCACTGTATAAGATGTCAACATTTTTTTTTAACATAAACCAGGGTACTAAATAGCTGGTATATCAAAGCAAAACACTACATATATCAAAGGGTACTAGTAACTATTTTCTGAATTGCATAGCACTAGCTGCTAAACATTTTTCAAGTTTACACATTTTAAATATATTGAAGATAAAGCGTTTTTAATTCTGCTGATCAGTCTGTGCCATGAGCTATGCATTTTCAAAGCTAATCAGCACTTTCTTGAGCAAAACTACTAATCAATATTTTTGGCTTATTTAATATCCTGCAAACACTAACTCAACCCTAACATATGGCACTACAGTACCTTGCCTGTGCATGCAGTATCTATATATTATAGGGGTGCGATTGCGTCCCAATAGTTAGGGTTCATTCTTCACTGCTGTGTTAAACTCAAAATTTTTCACTTTAATAACTTCACAACTGTTCAAGCGATTTGCAAGAAAGTTTACACGTGCCATCAGGGACCATGGATCTCTTGATGTTGCAAGTTTCGTTCTGGTCAGATGTGTGGGTGCAGCATTAGGGAGTGTCAAAACACGTAAATAATGTTTTTTTGTCAAATTCTTTGTCACGCTGCTGCACAAAAACGTGTGGAATTTTGATCTACATCTTTTAGGATATATAGGTCTTGGGTCACAGTGGTGCCTTTTGAAGGTTCGGTGAAAAAATATTAATCCATTCAAAAGTTATTACATTTATAAGTTTCCCATTATTTCCAATGGGAAATGTTAGATGTTCACCTTGAAAAAAGATTCTATGTTGCAAATGGGGGATCCTTTGTCGCAAATGGGTATTCCTTTGTCACAAATGAAAAATCCTTTTTCGTGCTGCCACCATCTTGTTTTCTCTCAGCGAGGAAAACAATTTTAAATAAGTACAAGGAAAACATGGGTTTAGTAGAGAGCAACAGTTGTGCTTACCTCATTGGGACCTATTCTATCTGATTCTGGGCTTAGTTTTTTGATAAGTGACTTGGAAATGTGTTTTTTTAACATGCCGAAATCATTTTTGGAAATTTGCAAAAAAGGATTTTTCTTTTTTCACAAACTTCAAAAAGGAAGCATGAAAAATATTTTTTAGATAGCTTTTTTTTGTGTGTGTAAAACACACTTTTAACTCATTTTTCCAAAAAATAACTTCAGAATGGGGTGAAACAGACCCTGATTAGAACAACACATATGCTGGCTTGAAAAATCTCCCTGTGTCTAGTGGCCCCTTCTCTCGCTCCATCCATTTTTGTGCCATCTGCCCAACCCTTCGTTCTCCATCCCCGCACTGATGTTCTATAAACAAACACTTCCACTCCCTTGCTCTGTGTGCTGTCCACCCCCACATTCTGTTCCCCATCCCTGCAGTTGGTGTTTAATTAAACCCTCCCACTCCCTCCTGCTGTGTACTGTCCACCCCCAGCAGCTGGAGTTTAATTGAACCCTCCCGCTCCCTGCCTCTGTGTGCTCTCCACCCCCACCCTCCGTTTCAATTCCCAGCACCCAGTGTTTAATTAATCCCTCCTGCTCCCTCCCCATTTATGCTGTCTGCCCCCGCTCTCCATTTCCTATCCTGGCACCTGATGTTTAATGAAACCTTACCACTCCCTATATCCCTGGTGTCTAGTGGTACCCCCGACCCTCCAATCCCCATATTAGTTTGATTTTATATCACCACTGGTTGCCAGTGGCACCCTTCCACTCTTCTATATCATCATGAACTTTAAAATTAGAAAATGGTCCCTCGATGTCTTCATTTTTTTTTTCAGATCAGTAAAATAAATATCCACCACTGCTCTGATCTGTACACCTACCTGACCTCCCACTGTGCGCCCACCCACAGCAGTTATTTTGAGCTGTGACATCACCACAGGTAAAATAACATGGCAAATGAGGATATTTTCCCAGTTGTGTAATTTCCATTGTATTTTGTCAGTTGCTACGTCACTAGATTATGAGGTCATTATTACTGACAGACCAGATTCTAGAACTGACAGCTGTTTTACATGGTATACATAAAGCATTCCGTGAGCTGCTTTGAAATATAATTTCTATTCTGTGTGACATTCTGATGCCTGTTACCTAGCACTCTTGGCTTCATTTCGCTACGTCACCAGATGTTAAGTAAAAAGACAACCGCATTCCATTTAGACTAAAAACCATTTATCAGAGCAACTTATGAAATATCCCTTACAAGTATTTTGAGCTGGGTGGTACAGTACATTAGAGTATTATTAACTAACAGGAGCTATTATGGGCATGTAGCCTCTGTGCTCCTTTCACCCTTTGTGGTCCTTTGGAAACATATAACATGAATAGGCCATTTTCTCTAAGAGGAAAACTGCAAGTATACCATGCCATACCCCAGTAACTGTGCAACATACCTCAGTAATAAAACAATTATTGCATCATCCGTACATTAACTAATCAAGTATGACTTTTCCAACTAATGTTTTTAAATTTCATTCCTCAACTTTAATTCTTATAAAAATGGTTTCTCAATAGCTTGAGTACAGCCCAGAAGCACAGTTAAAGGCAAGAAACTTTGATAAAAAGGTGACTTTTTAGGCACTGTTGGTTCACTTCCCAACAACCAACAGACTTTCATAAAACAGCTTTCTAAATTGTATGGGTTCACTCTCATACAAGCACATGTCATAAGAAAAGACTTTAATAACAAGCATTTGTCAATGCCGAATGTTGTCGCGCTGGCATTGGCAGTGGTGGAGCTAGAGATGCATAAGAGGAATGGCAGTGAAGTATTGAAGTGACGCCAACCCCACCCCCACCCTGTAGAGAGCAACAGGCATTGGGGTGTGCCTTTGGGTCATCAGCTATAATGCTCATGCCATTGTACCTCATCCTACCCTGTAGACACTGACAGTGTCATGGTGTGCTTTGGGGTCTTTGGGCATTATACCTACCCCATTCCATAAGGAAATACGCTGACGTGGGTGCAGTATAGGAGCGTGGGGTGAAGTTTGTGCCAAACAGTGCAAGACACACCACGATGCCTGTCAGTGGCTGCAGGGTGGATGTGGGGGGTGGAGTGGCATGAGCATTACATCCGTGATCCCAAGTCACAGCGCTGATGCCTATCAGTCCATATTGGGTGGGGTGCTGCAGTTGGAAACCCTAACACCGTAGGTGTGTAGTAGTAGTTTCACTCCACATTTTCAACATGGGCTGCTTGTCAGGCCACCTCATGAAAAGTGGCACAATCACGTTTTTTAGCTGAAACGTGGTTTTGCACAGTGGCTGTGCCATTTAGCGACAGAGGGATGAAAACACAGTTTTGGGCAGGATGTGAAGAATGACAACTGTATTGTTCATGAGGAGGTGTAAAAAATTGCAACGTTGAAAATCTGGAGTGGCAATTTGAAATATTATTGAGAAATGAGCATGCATACAAACTGTGCAACAGACGGGCGCAACTCAATTATTTGTGGGAGTTTTTTAGGCACATTTTCAACATAGGTATTTTGGGACCTCCCCTCATGAAGAGTGGCGCTGTGATTTTGTTAATGTGTCCCAAAAGGTGATTTCCCACAGCGAGCACACCATTGTGTGCCACAGTTACGGAAACACGTTTTGGGCAGGCTGTGAAAAATGGCAGCTGTACTGTTGATAAGGAGGTGTGCACAAATGCCAGTGGTGAAAATCTGGCATGAAAATATTGCAAATTTACGAAGTTACAAGGCTGCATGGAAACTGTGCAACACATGCTTGCAGTGCAGCCATTTTATGGACTTTCAGTACCAGATTTTCAACATAGGCATTTTAGGACCTCTGCTCATGAACAGTGTCATCGTCATTCCTCAAACTGTCCCGAAAACTGATTTTGCACAGCGACTGTGCAATTCTGTGCTAGATGTGCGAAAACAAATTTCAGCCAGGATATGTAAAATGACAGTTTTACTGTTCATAAGGAGGTGTGGAAAAATGTCAATTTTGAACATCTGGAGTAAAAATATTACAAATGCACGAAGTCACGAGCGTGCGTGCAAACTGTACAACGCACACTAGTAATACACTAATTTTATGGACTTTCAGACCCAAATTTTCAACATAGATATTTTAGGACCTCTACTAATGAACAGTGTCACTTTAATTTTCATAATATGTCTCAAACATGGACTTTCCACAGCGACTGCGCCATTCTGCACCCGGAACTGCAAAAACACATTTTGGCCAGGATGTGAAAAATGACAGCTGTACTGTTCATAAGGAGGTGCAGAACAATGGAAATGTTGAAAATCTGGAGTGAAAATATTATAAATTCGTGAACTTATGAGCGTGTGTGCAAACTGTGCAATGCATGCTCATAACACAGTCGTGTTATGGAGTATTGTCACCAAATTTTCAGCATAGGCATTTTAGGACTTCTGCTCATGAACAGTGTAACTGTCATTTTCATAATTTGTCCTGAACACTGATTTCTCACATTGACCATGCTATTCTGCGCCAGAAGTGCAAAAACACATTTCAGGCAGGATGTGAAAAATGACGGCTGTACAGTTCACAAGAAGGTGTGGAAAAATGCCAATGCTGAACATGTGGCATGAAAATATTGCAAATTCACTAAGTTACGAGCGTGTATAGCAACTGCGCATTTTGCGCTTATGCAATAATTTTATGGATTTTTCCCTCCAAATTTGCAACATAGGCTTTTGAGAGCCGCCCCCCCCCCCATGAATACTGGCACTATCATTTCATTACTCACTCCCGAAAGGTGATTCTGTGCAGTGACTGCAAAATCACCTTTTGGGACCAAATAACACCATGACAGTGCAAGAATTCATGAGGAGGGGTCCCAAAAACCCCATGTTGAAAATATGGTGCCAAAATTCCAAAAAATGCCTGAGATATGCATCAAAGTTGAAAAAACCCTATTTATTCCATTATACAGCTTACTGGCATTTCCTCAGTTCACGGTTGGCTTTGAAGAGTGCAGACATGTTCCTGGTCCACGAAGATTGTCACACGGACTCCATGGTAAGTATGGAGTAAGGGGGTGTGGGAGGCAGGGTGCACAGAGGGTGGGTGCGGGTTGTGGGAGGGAGACTATGAGGGACTGTTTTTGTGTTACAGGGTTAAAAAAAAAAACATTGCGGGATGGGTTTTTTTTCTCAGGGATTTTGCATGCTGGGATGGGCTCCCAGCGTGCCACCTAACTGTTTGGCGGGGGTGCTGCAGTCGACGTGGGACTGGGCACTCTCGTTGGCACACAACTAAAGGGGAGGTTAATTTATGCGACTGGATTGGCACCCCCTGGCCAGCACACACAAGGAAAGCAGGGGGAGGCAAGAGCAGATGGTGATTGGGCCCCCCCTCGGCATATAACAAGTGGGGGGGTGCTTTATGCTGATAGGGAGTGAGCTCCCACATCGGCACATACATTGGGGCCACGGTAAGCTGGCAGGGGGATTGAGCACCCCTGAAGTCAGCAGTTGGACGACCGCAATGTTTACAATGTGGCCGAGCATGTCGGGAGGTCCGCTGCATCAGATGAGCTTTGCTCAGATTGCAGTGGACCTTTCCTTAGATGTGCTCACCACATCATATATGCATGGCATGGCACTGGCATGCAGGCTGACTGGGGAATGAGGGATGCACAAACTGATGCGTGCCCTGCATTCATCAAACAGTGACCGCGCCTCCAAATCTGCACTACCGCAAGATGTTGACTGTGCAAGCACGCCAAGATAAAAATGGCCTTCTGAACAGTCTTGGTTCACTCTCAAACAAGCACAGTTAAAAGGCAACATTCTTTTATATTTAAATGTAGCATGCAAAACATTATTTCATTCCAGCTAAATCGAGCAAAGTTGTTCTGTGTAATAAGGCATGTCACTTTGTGCTTGGTGCAGATAACCACACTCATTACCCTTTTACCCACTCACTACTCTTCACACACTCACTAACTGGCTACATTTACCCAGCAGAATAAAGCTCCAGACCTGTTTGCTAGCCAAAAAGGCACTCAAGGGCCTAACACCCCCTGCTTTAACAAATTGCTTCAGCACCATCTCCAACCAATATGACACCAGGAACATGGCCAGGAATGCCCTTAAGCACCCTTTCCAGCATACTCTGCTGGGAAAGTGGACATTTGCTGACAGGGCTGCTAGCTAGTGAAATGAATTGCCTATTACACTGCTGAATCTCCCCTCGTTTAATCAGTTTAAGCGATCTCTGTGGTCTGCCTTTGCAGCCCAATGCAATTGTAACTATTAAACAGTTGTATTCGGTTTCTCACTGTACATAACCTGTGACTTTTTATACAACAATCTGTATTGACTTTTTTCAGATCTGTATGTAATTGTTCTCTCTTAAGTGCTTGGAGCCTGACTCAACTGCATTTCCACTGGAACTGCTTATTGTACTTGTACTGTTTTTTGTGACTTTGTATTTGTTAATGAATCATAATTAATGGGTCTCCCCTTTTGCCATTGAGAGACTGTGGCATAATTTGCCATTATAAAGGAGCGTTTATAACGGCAAACACACGCTCAGTTCTCCTCCCTCTGCGCATGCCCCTACAGCAGTGTCTCCCTTCCTGGCTCGCGCTGCCTTCTAACTCACAACAGAGCTGTCAAAGAAGCATGGCGGTGAGTAAATTTATAAAAAAAAAAAAATCAGAACTAGTGTTACAGATGGGGGACTATGAACATTTTTTTTTTTTAAATACAAGAAGCCGCTGAAAATGAAAATCCGACCGGTGGTAAAATAAAGTGAAGCCTACTCATAGCCACACCAAAACTGCTGATATTTTATATAATTGCTGTGGTGAAAAAGGGGAGACCAACAATTATATAAAATAAAATAAGTAGTGTGTTTAAACTTGATTTACACACACCTGAAGTTAGATGCTTTGCACAAACCCCTCGAGTTTCACTCTCGGGGTTTATGTAGCATCTAACCCCTCGGGTGTATGTAAACTCTCGTTAAACACACCGCCCTGTATTTTATTCTATATTTTGTAAATGAGCACTAGTGCTCCAAGGTAATCTCCAAAGTTTACAATAAACAGTAAACAATAAAACACTGTGTTAACTTACCTTACAACTGAGGGTGTTTTTAAACCATTTCCGCAGTGGAAGTCACATACGCTGATTAATGGAGCACTCACAAAGTATAGATGTTGGTGGTAGCCATGTTACACTAACTCGTAATCACATGATCTGCAAGTCAGATGATTGATGCTGCCTCCTTTTCACTTGGAATCATTACCAAGACCAGTACGAATTACCACCATCACTGCTGAAAATGTTTTCACAGTGCTAAAAAGTTAAAACAAAGCAATTTTTCAACTTGTCATACAGTATGTATTATATGAAAAACAAACACTAGAAATGATGTGTGCTGAAGAAATAATATCTTGGGGGCTAAAAGTGTTTAAGCATACACTCACTCTTTGGGTTTATGGATTATAAGCTTATTATTCACCTCAAAGGCATTATTTCCTTGTACTGTGTACTTTTTCAGCATTTATTCTACAACATGTGTTTTAATAATTGCTTTGCACTAGACTGATAATGTGTTGTATATAAAGGAACCTGTTCATAAAGTGTGCATATGATTTTGTGTTTTTCTAACAGTGAAGTTTCAACCTAACCTTGTTAACATCCACGTCAAACATCCTCCTGAGGCATCAGTACAGATCCATCAGGTCTCCACGGTGGACAGCTCATCAGTAGCACAGAAAGTGAAGGGAGTTCAGCCAAGCCTTCCTCAGGTTTCCTACCGCAATGTTCCTGCCCAGATTCCTGCCCAGAAGACCCAGATACACCAGATACCAAATGCAGTGTACCCCAATCAGCAGACCATTACTCATCATTATCCTGTTACTTCGGAAGCTCGGCTGGGCCGCTGCTTCCAGGAGACTCTTGGATCACAGGTAGGGGCCACCTAAAAATTCCTGAATGTTGGCTGAAAAGAACAATTTTTTTAATTTTAAGAATTTCCACAGATGTCTAAATCTTATAGTTTACTTTTCTTATAACTGATCTATAACAATGACATATGCACCTGGTGGCTTCAAATTATAATCTTTCTTCACTAATGCATTGTGTAGCCTTTACATTTTTCTGCTACTATATTTTATAAAGGAAACAGACACAAAAATCATAGCTGAATGGAGCAGTCACTTTAGAATTTGCATTTTGGCGCTTCCATGTTTTTAGCAGGTATTTTTTTTATAGGGCTTATATTGAAACTTCTTGGTAGAAAAACTCTTCCTGCAAATGTATCAATCTTTGCAGCATTGCTGGTTTACAGTAGTTTTCTTTACAGGTTTGTACTGCAGTGTCTTTGAGTAACTGACTTAAGTACTGGATTTGACAGAAAAGTTGATGTTAAGAAGGGCTGAAACCAGAAATTACTCCATAGGGAAACCCCCACACAGCTTTGGCCAGTGAAGACAGAATAATTAATCTGATTTTTTTTTTTTTTTTACTGGAACCCAACCATCAGGAAACCAAAGTCTGAGTCCAACAGATGTTACCTGATTGTTAAGTTGCATGAGGTGGATGCCTAATGATGGGCTGCCTGCCATAGAGCTTTGCATATTCAACCCCTTCCCACCTATATTTGTGTGTGTGTGTGTGTGTGTGTGTTGGGGTGGGGGTGCGAGGTAAAATATGGCCTCCATTTCGTGTTACTTTGATTTTGATGTCTTCTCCTATGTGTAAACATTTGTATCTCCCCCCTTGAAAGAATCCATTGTGGAGTGGAAGAAAGTCTGCAAAAGACAGCCGTGTGGCCCAGTGGTAGGAGCACAAAACTGTGAACCTTTAGATCATAGGTACAAACCCCACCAAAGCCAAGTGCTCATGGTGTGACTTTGAGCAAGTCACCTAACCTCCCTGGTTGCTTCAGCCCTCTCAGTTGTGAAACTGGCTAGAAGGAAACTATACTGCAAAGTAGAAATTGCATCTCAGTTGGGTTATCCTTTGTGTAGAACTTGTCATTAAAAAAAAAAATTACAGTTGCATACACATGGAAAAATGAGGCAATACAGCTGGTACACAGTTTCCTAAAACAACATTTCCAAGATTGCTACTCCACAAATCCCATGCTGTGCTGCAGGAGCAGTTTTTTCCACCCTTTCCAAAGCATTCTACCGCAACTGCAAACATTTGCATTTTTTATCAAAATGCATAATTTTGTGCCCATTGTTGACATAAAAAGTGCAAACATTTTTTTATTAGGGACATTCTTGCCTCCTGAGGCTTTACAGAGTGTATGACAAGTATTACAGATTGACAGAGTGCTCTCGACCAATTGGAGTGCTACTTACCCCTGTGCACTAGACGCTCGTATTCTGTGAAGAGCATCTCATACACAAATGCGCTGGAAATGGGTACGTTCAGGGAACAGTTTTTTTAAATATATTATTGATTGCTCTTGAGCAATATATATTAATAAGTCCCCCATTGTCACTCATTGGTGTATCAGCATGGTTTCTCTTGCCGTCAGCTTGAGCCAGAACAGCTCATCTTCGCTTTCCTGTTTTCGCTCTAGCTGAAGGCACGTACAACCATTCTTAAACTTTGGTTTCAGAGCAAGACAGCAGTCTAGAGCTACAGAAGTTTTACTGATAAATCACTTCTATTGCAACAGGAGTTAGTACCTGTTTGGATTAAGCAAACAGATACTCTATTTAAAGAAGGGGGTCTCATTTAAGTAAAAAAAAAGAAGAAAGTCACTGAGTGTTTCTCTGAGGAAGGGAGCTGTATCAGCCTCATGTACATAGTCAGAGAAGAGGTGAATCTAATTGGGGGGTGTGGCTTAGCCGTTTAGCAGTACAAAAGCAGCTGTCTCCAGTTACAGCTTCCTGCTGTTTCTAACAGAAGAAACTTTGGTTTCAGAGCAAGACAGCAGTCTAGAACTACAGATTTTTTCACTAATTGCCCTCCTTCCCATCCAAAGCCAGTTCTAGTTTTATAGCCACTGAATTTGACTGACAGCAAGAACTTCCTGTTTGGTAGTAGGAAGGGAAGGATCACTGAGACACATTAGTTTCAGCAACCTTGAAGGAACCTAAAAAAAAAAAAAATAACTCTTTATCCCCCCCCCCGGCTGCTGGAGGTCTGAATCTAAGCATGGAAGAAGGAGACCACTGAAGACTACAGGAAGTTCCTGTCCCAGAACAGGAAGGGTGAGAGTTGTAAGGGCACATAGGCAGTAGGAAAGTAAGTGTAAAAATACATAGAGGGAGGAGATAGTAAGCATACAAAGCAACAGGAGAGGGGACACAAAATAAGTCAAGATGGGAGTGATGCAGTGCAATGGCTGTGGGGCAGCAGTGTTCCAGGAGACATTCTGGAGGCTGCGATGCTGCCCTGTTTGCAGGCACCTCTCTGGTCTGAGGGAGGAGGTTGCCCATCTCCAGGCTGACCTGGCTAGGATTCGTAAAGCCTCTTCCGCCACCCAGGGGACCACCAGGGCCACCACCGTTACCTCAGAGGATGCCAAGAAAGAGGAGTGGTTGGACCAAGGTTGACACAGGGAGAGAGAGGGTGGTGGAACAGAGGTGCATCCCTCCAGTTGTACCTCTCCACAATTCATATGCTGTTCTGGCAAAGAGTGGTTCCTCTATGGAGGCACCTGCAGTGGAGACCAAGGAGGATGCTGGGAACCTCCACAAAGGAGACCCACAGGAGGGTGGCACAAGACCCCACAGGGGAAGGAAACAACTCCTGGTGGGGGACTCAATCCTTAGGGGGGGTAGAAGTGGGGAGGAAGTGGATAGGGAGGTAAGGTGCCTGCCTGGCTCCATGGCTTGGAGGGACAGGAAGTGAATCCTTAGGATCGCTGGAGCAGCTGCACAAGGGAGGGAGCTGGATGTCATTGTCCACCTAGGGACCAATGACCTGGCTGTGAATGGGATCAGAGCAGTGCAAGAGGAGTTTGTGGAGTTGGGGAAGGGCCTTAGACAAGTAGCATGTACGGTAACCTTCTTGGAGGTGCTGCCTGTCTATGGCAAGGATGATGCTAGGGTATTCCGCACCATGGGATTCAATGAACGATTGAAAAACTCTTGTGGAACTCAGAGTTTTGGCTTCACTGGAGACTGGGGAGCCACCTGGAGGGATGCAGGTTTATACTGGCGTGATGGTCTGCATCTGTCTGGGGGGGAACCAGGATCCTAGGTGACAGGTTTAAATGCTTCATTGGCAAGCATTTAAACTAGCCAAGGGGGAGGCACTGAAAAGGAGCATGCAAATCCCAGCCTCCCCCCACAAAGCGCAGTAGTTAGAGAGGTAAACACCAAGGTAGAGAAGTCAGTAAGGAGCAGGGCAGGGATAAATGCAGAAAAAGGTGTTAAGGACAGGGATGGGGCTAAAATGGGTAAGGACATAAAAATAAATGGAAGGTGATGAGTACCAATGCCCACAGCCTGTGCAACAAGCTCCCTGAACTAGTGGCCTTGATGGAAGAGGGATGCCTGGATATTGTGGCAGTCACTGAAACATGGTACACAGAGAACCATGAGTGGGATGTCAACATACCAGGACACGAGTCTACAGGAGGGGCAGGGTGGGTAAAGGAGGAGGAGAAGTTCTCTATATAGGGAAGGTTTAAAGCAACAGAACTAAAGAGCAACAGGAAGTTGATGAGCCACTGTGGGTCCTTGAGACAGGAAATGGCACCACAATCTGCATGGGGTTGTGTACAGACCCCAATCTCAGGGGAGGAAATGGACAAGAAATGATAGAAGGCATCCTTAAAAATGTCAGAAAAGGGAGATATTGTTGATGGGGACCTGAATATGCCAGATGTTAACTGGCTGCACTTTGCTGCAGCACATCCAAGAGCAGGGTCATTATTGATGCCCTACAGGGGGCATGCCTTAGAAAGCTAGTTCTGGAACCCACTCAGGAGGGAGCAATCTTAGACCTGGTACTCTCAAATGGGGAAGGAGAAAGGATCTCAGATTTAGAAGTGGGTAGCCATCTGGGAACAAGTGACCACCAAACAGTGTGGTTTACAATAAACACAGCCATAGAGTCAAGCCATACAAAAACAAGAGTATTGGACTTTAGGAAGGCTGACTTTAGGAAAATGAGAGAGTACCTCAGACAAGCACTAGCAAATGGGCAAGAAGGAGGGGTGGAGGAACAATGGGGAATAATCAAAACAGCCATCGCAGAGGCAACAAGCCTTTGTGTAAAGCAAATTAATAAATCAAAAAGAAGGAAAAATCACTATGGTTCTCAAAAGAGGTGGCAGGGATGGTTAAGGAGAAAAGGAAAGCATTCAGGAAATATAAGGAAACACAGAAGGAGCAGGACAGAGAACTTTATCAGTTAAAGCAGAAGGAGGCAGGGAAGGCAGTCAGAATAGCAAAGGCATGAACTGAGGAAAAGATAGCCAACTCTGTTAAGAAGGGGGATAAAACCTTTTATAGGTACATTAGGGAGCGAAGAAAGACCAAGGGAGGGATACATAGACTTAATAAAGGGGAAGGAATGTGGGCAGAGGGTGACAGTGAAAAAGCAGGGATACTGAATGAATATTTCTGCTCAATATTCACAACGGATGAGGAGAGGGAGGTACCTAAACCAAACAAGGGAGAAACTTTGAATAGGGGGGTCGATACCAGTCCATTCACAGAAGAAAGGGTTTTGAAAGAACTCTTGAAACTGAGGGTGGACAAAGCAATGGGGCCTAATGGGATTCACCCAATAATACTAAAAGAAATAAGGGTAGAACTAGTAACACCACTGACTACTCTCTTTAACAATTCATGGGAGGATGGAGTAGTACCTGAGGACTGGAGGAGGGCAAATGTGATTCCACTTCACAAAAGTGGGAGCAGGGCAGAGGCAGGAAACTACAGACCAGTTAGTTTGACTTCAGTGGTAGGGAAAATGATGGAATCACTTCTGAAGGAAATAATTGTTGAGCACCTAGAGGCCAGTGGGGCACAGGACCCAAGGCAGCATGGTTTCACAGCAGGAAGGTCATGTCAGATAAACCTAATAGATTTCTTTGACTGGGTGACCAATGTAGCAGACCAGGGAGGAGCTGTGGATATGGCCTACCTAGATTTTAGCAAGGCATTTGACACAGTCTCACACAAAAGATTAATATACAAGTTAGCCAGCCTTGGGGTGGGCCCCAAGGTGGTAGCCTGGATAAAAAGCTGGCTGGACAACAGGATGCAAAGGGTAATAGTAAATGGGGTCCACAGTGAAGAAAGTAGGGTAACTAGTGGGGCACCGCAGGGTTCGGTACTGGGACCGGTCTTCTTTAATACCTTTGTAAGTGACATTGGAGAGTACCTAGAAGGAAATGTATGTCTCTTTGCAGATGACACAAAGATCTGCAACAGGGTTGATACTCAAGGTGCGGTGGAAAGAATGAAAAGGGACTTGGTAAGGTTGGAGGAATGATCCAATATGTGGCAGCTTAGATTCAATGCAAAGAAGTGCAAGGTAATGCATCTGGGAAACAAAAACCCAGGGGAAGAGTACACAATGGGGGGTGAATTAATAACAACAACAAAAATTGAAAGAGGCCTAGGAGTAATTATATCAGATGATGTACAGGTGGGCAAGCAATGTGAAAAGGCAGTAAGGAGGGCTGGGGGGATACTGGGATGCATAGGGAGAGGCATCAACAGTAGAAAACAAGAAGTCATTATCCCTCTCTACAGACAGTTAGTGAGACCCCATCTGGAGTACTGCATGCAATTCTGGAGACCCCATCTCCGAAAAGACATAGACAGAGTGGAGGCTGTTCAGAGGAGGCAACCAAAATGGTGCAAGGTCAGCACCAGAAGACATACGAGGAGAGACTAAAGCAGCTTAATATGTATACCCTTGAGGATAGGAGGGAGGGGGGACATGATAGAAACTTTCAAGTATCTCAAGGGAATTAACAAGGTACAAGAGGGTAGTATCTTTCAACAGAAGAGATGTGCAAGAACAAGGGGGCACAATTTGAAGATAGAGGGGGGACGTCTCAGACGTAATGTTAGAAAGTATTTTTTCACAGAGAGAGCTGAGGATGCATGGAACAGCCTTCCTGAGGAGGTTGTGGAGTCAGGAACAGTGGGATAATTCAAGAATGCATGGGACAGGCATAAGGCAATTCTAGTGGGTGGTAGGAGGAAGTAAGCTGTTGATTAACTAGAATCTGCAGCTTATCCATCAGGTAAGGAAATGGGCAGACTGGGTGGGCCAAGCGGTTCTTATCTGCCATCAAATTCTGCGTTTCTATGTTTATGTTTCTAGTCATGGTAAACAAAATGTTTGATAAGGGGTACCCCTCTCTCCCATTTACAACCATAGGCTGACTCTTTTGTGGAGACATACATTTTGAAAACATCCCTTGGGGTCCTTAAAAAACTTGCAGTAGACTCACATTCTCATTGAAACTACAGAGAATCAGGGGAAAATCAATCATGTTATGTTTAGGTGAAGCCTTGTCAGTCTAGCTCTCCCTTCCTCACTAGTTGCAGCAAAAGACATGGTCAGCTACATAAAGATATTTTACTATATTTCAAATGAGCTGCTCTCTGGGGGCCATGTAGTGGCACTGCAGGCAGGGCATTTCTCTAGAGATCTCACAGAAATTTCAGGAAATATCTAACTATGTCAGTTAGTGCAACTACAATCACAAGAATTTGCATAGTTATGATGCTTTGCACTGGCTCTGAGCCTCTGGAGTGTTGCTAGAGTGAAGGGAACTATGAAGCAAAACAGCAAGTTGCAGTTAATGACATGTCACACAATACTGCATAACAAATGGACTTAATTGCCATTATGTTATACTGTTCCCTGCAGAACACTGCAGAACTTTGTGTTATACTACAGCATTTCGCCCTCTACCAGTCTGGGTTTATGAAATCCCACTCCACCACTACCTCCCTTCTCAGGCTCACTGATTCCATCCTCACTGGGATGGATGCTGGCCACATCACGGCTGCCATTTTCATCGACCTGGCCTAGGCATTTGACACTGTCTCCCACTCACTCCTCCTGATCAAACCCGTGAACGCTGGTCTATCCAGCTGCACCATTAGTTGGTTCCACCCATACCTTGCAGTCAGGTCCCAATCCACCGGACTCAGTTCCTCCATCTTGGCCCCTTCCAGTCACCACAGGGGTACCACAAGGCTCTGTCCTTGGCCCGCTCCTATTCTCCATCTTTCTGAATGACCTGCCTTCTGCCTGCCCTCACACCTCAATCCACATGTATGCGGACGACACTGTGCTGTATAAATGTGGCCCCCTCTGCCTCAGAGGTTACAGCTAGAGTGCAGCTGGACTTTATTATAGTCCAGTGATGGATTCACTCCAATCAACTCCTCCTCAATGCCAAGAAAACAGTCTCAGTAACCTTTTGGCACAAGGCAGAGACTTTTGAGGCTCCCCTACCCAATCACATTCCACACCCTTGGTGGGACACCCCTGGAGGCCTGTACCTCATTCTGTTACCTCGGGGTCTGGCTGGACCAGCACCTCAACTTTTTTGCCCATGTTGATTCTATAATTAAGAAATTGCACCCCAGACTTGGGGCACTTTACCACAACTGGGACAGCATCCCAGTTCCTGCCTGCTAGGCCATTGTGCAGAAAATGATCCTCCCCGTCTTCGACTATGGGGACGTAGTCTACAGTGCCGGTCCCAAGTCCACCCTAGCCAGACTGAACCCTCTTTTCCTTTCTTTCTTTCTGTCGCTTTGTCTTGAATTGTCCATACTCCACACACCACTGTACCCTATACCAATCAACGGACCTCCCCTCTCTAGACAACTCAAGACTGTCCCACTGTTCTAAGCTCACAGCCAGGTACTGGTCCCAGCTGCTCCCCTCTTACCTTGCCACTGATCTTGTCAACCCCAGCACCCCTGCATACTTCCTCAGAAACACTGACTTTTGGTCCCTAGCTGTTCCACATAGGGCCACTGTTGCTGGACAGGTGACTTTTAACTACCACCTACCGACATTGTGAAATTTCCTCCCAGCAAACATTTGTCACTTCTCCCCCCCCCCACTCCTTAACTCCATGCTCCAATCTCATTTCTTCTCTACCTGCTCATGTGTCTAGGCAGTTTATGGATCACAGAATAGCAGGGCTGTGCATCCAAGCTGTAAATACAACATCTTCTATCTATCCGACTATATTATATGGTAATGCATCTAAGTAATGCCTGTATCTGTTGTTATCTCAATCCTTTTGTATTTTAAACCAGGACCTATTGTGCTAGTGGGTATTCCCATTGTGTAACCACATTTGTATTATGTCTGTCTTTCAGCTATGTATTTGTACCCCCAGGACACATCTGGAAACGAGCAGTAGCCTGCTCAGCATGCCTTCCTGGTTAAATGCTTACATAAACAAATAAAATTACTGAGTTGCATCCTGGCTGCTGTTGTATCTCTGAGTGTGTTAAATGTGATACTGCAGCATTTTGTTTTATACTGCAGCATTACTGAGTTACATCCAGACTGGCTCTGCTGTATCTCTGATTGTGTTAAACTTACCTCTCTAGTGTCTTCTAATCACCCACCCTCCTTCAAATCTCACCCCCTCAAAAAAATATTGTTTCTTTCTTGCCCATAACTACTTCTTTGTTTGTCATCTATGTGTTTACTTTGGCTGCTGCACATGCTATAAAAGGCTGCATTCTGTTTTAATTTTGTTTCTCTTTTATTAGTTTATATAGTTCCCTGTTTCTTTCAACTATACTGTGAAGCCATGTGAGGTACAGATTTTATGAAAAACACTATCCAAATATAAAGTGTTGTAATTATATATTGTATAATAAACAACATATGCTCCTTTCCCCACTCATTAATTTGCCAGTTTTAATGTTTATTGGAGGATATTCAAAGGGGCTAGACACGGGATACAAATGCATGCTGCACCTGCATCTACATCCTCTCACTTGTGTTGCGGTAGCCCTGCTGCTGTTGTCTGAAGTAATGTCCATTTATGAAAAAAAGTAACAATTTGGGGCAGAAAATTGATGCAATTGTGAGTTGTGGCCAAACTACATTGCATCCAGTTTGGGAGCAATTGCATCTCTTTTTACAGCTGCAGTGGGCATAGCCCTGCAGATGTCTTGCTATGACAGAAGAGAAAGGGAGCTCTCCAGATACCCAATGGACTAGATAAAATTATAGAGGTTTTGTAGAATCACTGCACTAATTGAAACAAGCAGTCTGCCGTGTTCCTTTGAGCTGAGCAGTCTTTTTTTTTTCAACTTTGTTTTGCTCCAGTCACCAGTGATGGATCATCTATCTGGCAGGGCCCACTCAGACGCTCCTCTACCATCCACCCGAACCCCTCCCTGACCAGGGAATTGAGTGCTGTGCCCCCCTCTCCTGCTACCTGAAATGAGAGGAGGTGGGGACCATGGAGAATCAAGTCAGAAGTGGGTCTGGCATTGGACATGTGGGAGTGGCCCTGGGGCGCCCACCATCACCTCCCCACCTGAGGGTTTTCCTCCATGTTTTGTTGCCCCTGGAGACACCAGATATGCAATGACATCTGCGTGAAGGATGTACCTCCACTGATGTCTTCCGGTGCCTCCCCCTCAATGCGGCACGCTCCTTGCATTACCCCCAGCCTCCACCGGGAGTCGCTGTGGAGTGATGTGTCCCTGTAGGCCCACCGCAGGAGAGGATAGCAGTCCTCCAGACACTCAATCCTCTCCTTCCCCTGCTGACTTCCAGCAACCAGAGTCTGCTCCCAAACCCTGGTCGCCACTGTGGCATGAGGTGTGTTGTCTAGTGCCTCAACCCTCAGTGCCACTGGGCTGGCTTAGCTTTGCAGTCTTGAATGCACTGTTTTGTTCAGTTGGGTAGAATTCTCTTTCAAGAAATATTCATAGTTCATAAATATGTCAACTTAATCAGCAGTTCAACTGTAATTGAGATGAGCGCTCCCTCTCTTTCTAACTTTTTCCTCTTGCCTGTGTTGCACTGAGATACACAAAAAAGGTGATTTCATAGCAGGCCTTCTCAAAACAAACAAACAATAAAGTTTTATTCTACACATGAATGTCACAGTTTTAGAAAAATAATTAGCTGGAAAGCACAGCACTATAGATAAGATATAGCAGTGTTAAGGTCAAAAGCCACAAAAGGAATGCTGTGCATGTATACAAGGTCATAAAACATCCAATGTTGAATTCTTACTTTAAAGACTAGAGAAACTGAAAGACATGCTGCAATTGCATTTTCGATGCTGGCACTGGGTAAATATGTTTCTGTATGTCACTATGCGTTCATCTGTCAATATTATTTGTGAATATTCAGGCTTGCACTATTTAAACATGTTCTGTCTATAATTTTGTGTTGCACTGAAAACTTAATATCTGGTCTACAGTATATGGGTTTCTCTTTCCCATTAATACCATCTAACTGCAACTCTCCTATGCATTTCTTTCATATTACCATCAACACACATACTACACAAAACGTATTTTATTATCACAACTGCACTGATCTTGCACTTCTTTGCATTGAATCCCAGCTGCCATTTTTCATACCATTTCTCCAGTTTTTTTAAGGTTTTCCCCTCATTCTTTCAACCCTCCTGGCATGTCGACCCTATTGCATACCTTTGTATCATCCACAAAGAGGCATACCCTCCCCTTCAGTCCCTCTGCAATGTCCCCAGTAAAGTTCAGATATGCCACATCCAGCGCACCTCCCTGGTCCTCAGCCTTAGTTACCCAGTCATGCATAGATTAGTACAATGAGTTAGTGTAAAACACAGTGCTTATCATAAATACACTAAATGTTATAGTTAATTATATAGTATAAGTAAATAAATGCCATTTTAGGCTTTGTGTGTGTGTGTGTGTGTGAATGCTCTGTGTGTGTAGACAGTGCACTGCTATGCTATACTGGAATATATATGCATACGTGTATATGTGTATGTGTATCAGTCAATGTGTGTATCACAACAATTAGAAAGTGCTGTTAGGTGTCTCAGTGGTTAGTGAATAAATTATTATTCTACATTGCCCCACTTCCTAGATCAGTTTAAGTCTTATGCATGCCATTACTGATTGAAATGAGATGTCTAGTCGCAAACTCCACCTTCTGATATCCCTCGGAGCCTGAAAAGAAGAAAACAGTTCCTTGATGTCTTTTTTTTTCAATCTGTAAAAAAGTGTGTAGACAGTGTTCTGCTATGTTACACTGGAATATATATATGTATATATGTGTATATGTATTAGTCAGTGTGTGGGTATCACAACAATTAGAAAGTGCAGTTAGGTGGCTCAGTGGTTAATGCAAAAATTGTTACTTTACACATTCCTCACTCCCCACAATACCATTATTTTGCAGTCATATTGGCTCTTGCTAGACTTTGTTGGACTCTGCTAGGCCATCTAATATACAGTCTAACAGGTTTGAATGTATTTCTACTTTGACAATAGCAGCAGATGAATCTTGGGTTGGATATGTTTGAAAATCCTGACCTAGAAATTTAGAGCTGTAATTTCCTATGCCAGCTTGTGGTGGGCATTTTCTGTAAACTGAAATAAAGTAACTATAACCATCAGGTATTACTGATTCTACAAACAATACATCATTCTACCCTTGACATCAGTGTCCTCTCATCTCTCCAATATATGTATGTGTGTGTGTGTGTGTGTGTGTGTGTATGTGTGTATGTATGTGGGGGGAATCTTCTGTAACCTAAATTAATGGTTTAAAGGGTAAGCACCAGTCCTTAGAACTGATTTTTGCTTCCCTGGTCTCAAAGGCAACAGTTCTAACTATTCAGCTAAAGGGAACTATCATGTTAGCTAAACTGTCACACTGACACTTGTTCTTTGCATGTTGCAAGTTCAGCTTTTACCAACAGATGGGACTACATTGTGAGATTTTTGATTTTGCATGCACAGCAATGGACCTTTCAGACTACTTGGATCAACATAGCATGAATAATTTCCAGCAAAAATGAAACACAAATCTGGAAAAAAACAGCAAACCCACCAAAAAGTGAAATACATAGCACTTGAAAGTAAGACCATCAGTCTTGACCTTAAGTGTACTTATAGTGTATAATCTACAGTGGTAGCTCAGTGTATAGTTGTGATGGGAATTAAATCTTGAACACTATTTCTAATGATTTGCAAGCCAGCCAAGATGGATTTTAAGCATCATGACAGCACATTAAAAGTGATCTATTTGTGTAAAATCACTAAAATGTGAGATAAAATACAATGTTATATTTTGAGTGCTAGGGAAGGACTGACTGTATAGGGCCAGGTGTATATATAAGGCCCTATTCACTGTCACTAGGTGTGGTGGCATACAATCAGAGTACTAGTCATGCTGTACAGCCACAGCCTGCTCACACTATACGCAAAGCTTGAGGCCTGTCAAAGAGGGAGGAGTCTTTTCTAGAGGAGTTGCAATTCAGATTGTGTATCTAGATGTTATAGGATGCCAACCCAACCTGCTTAAATATGATGGTGATGGGGTTACAGCATGGGACTTGGTCATGAGTATGGTGCAGTTTCATGCTGCCTTCAAGCCAGTTGTACTGGCATGGCCATCCTGTCTGGTAGTCCCCCTCTCCCTAAACCCACCATTACCTTTTTTTTAACTGGTAGATAGCTATTTATCCTTTCTGTGATCATGTGGCTTGAATCCCTGGTGGTCCAATGGCCCTAGCAGTCTAGTGGCATCTGTTCCCTAGCCCCACTTCCCTCCAGAGTGCTGGTTCTACAAACGTCTCCTTGATCATCCTCTCATATGGAGTCTGCTGTGCCCTGTTGCAGTACTGTTATCTTCCCCATTACTGCCTGGTTTTAACAGGTAGTGGGAGTGTGCTGGTTGACTTTTTGATTCCGATGGGTTGGGTTGGATTAGACAAGAGTGGGAAAATTGGAACTACAACCTAAACCAATAATCATACCATATCATATCATGCAATGTAATATAATATAATAATTGGTGACCCTATTTATCAACCAGCTTACTGGTCTGATAAAATGCCATAATAACCAGATTTCAGGTTATTACGCTCCCCAAAACTGTAATAACCCAAAATCCGGTTATTTTGGCAGTCCAAAGAACTTTTAACCTGGACTTTCCCCGCTCACTGTAACGTGACTGAACGGTGTTCCTATTGTTTCCCAAACTGTATAACTTTAGAAAATCAGCACTGTTTACTATAAAATAGAATTAAGTATGCTCAAGACTGTACTTTTACTTATTTCTTTTAGAAAGAAGCCGTAAAGAGGAGAACAAACAGACCAGTCGTGTGGCTTCACTAGCATGCATACGTTCTTGCATCAAATCTTCTGAACCCGCTGACTGACTTGCTTTACTTAGTCTCCTCTTGGTAGCTTCTTTCTAAAAGAATTAAAAGTAAAGGTTCAGTCTTGAGCATACTTAATTTTATGTTATAGTAAACAGTGCTGTTTCTTCTAAATTTATACAATTTAGGGTACAATAGGACTACTGCTCGGTCACGCTGCAGTAAGTGGGAAAGTGAAGGCAAGAAAAAAAACACAAATTGGCACCAGCAATTATAAAAAATAAAGGATAAGAAAGTGTGAAATTATGGATTTTCTTTGCACAATCTTAGGTGTGCAAAATAAATGCATAATACACACTTGCCTATCCATTATTCTCTATATAATATATTATATTATAATATAGTTAACCCACTTCCACCTACCCCTACCAGGTGATCAGAAGTTTACAGGAGGAGGGGACACGGCAATGTGAGCCCCCATCCTCTGTGCTCCCTGCATCTTGGGGGGGGGGTATTCCTCATGCAGAAGTTCTGCACTGTTTGATTCCCACTGTCATACAATAATGCTGGTTCTTACTTCCCAATTTTGAACAAACTTAAAAGGGTATATAAGTGGTATTTAAAAAAAAAAATATTATGATATTGTATGAATGTCTATTTTTGTAAAATTTTGTAAAGGTCTGTGACTGATCAATAAACAATATTTGAGCTACTTCCCAATTACACCCCATTCCCCTATTACAAAAAAGTAGCCCCTCCAAGCTTCAGCGGCATAGCTGAGTGCACTCCCATCCTCTGTTACCCCAACTTACTCCTGGCCATTCCCCCAAGGCCCAGTTACTTAGAGGAATCAGCATGGTACAGTCTCCCACTTTTAGCTTTGGGTGAAGGGTGGGCATGGCTCAGGGAACCTCCCATGTCTAGGGGTATTCTATGCTTGCTGAAAGTTCATTTACATCCCAATCTATTTGTATTAACCTTGCTCAGGTTGGAGCATCACTGGGACACCCGAGACCTACTTAGTGCTCATTAAAGAAAGTCTTTGAGCACATGATTCCTTTACTGAGACTTAAACTGTACAAGATCAATTAGAGATCCAGAGTTTACAATTCTTTGGACTGCTTTCAGGCAGTCACTCCTCCTTCAGAGTAATATACTGTTTCCTCCTCTTTCAAAGCAGTATACACTTCTTGCACCTCTTTCAGAGCAACACACAGTTCTCATTCCTCTTTTAGAACAATATGCAGTTCCTGCTCCTCTTTTAGAACTTTATGCCTTTCCCCCAGGATTCTCAAGTTAAAGACTGACCCCAGGTTCAGGCTGATCTCAGCATGGCTGATCTCCAAATGCAGCCTGTTGCCGAGATGCATGGCAACCCCATCACATTTCTAGTATTATAGCTTGCCACACCTTGTGCGCTTACACCACAACACCTTGATACTCTCTGTGCATTTGCTTTTCACAGGATTCAAAAGATGGGAGGATACCTCTTCTCTAATATACCATCGCTGAAATTTGATTTTAACATACTGTAACTCCCTCCTACTGCTGTCCAAACGAGGGTTTTGTGGTCTTAGCAGTTACATGCTTAGTGATATCTGATCCATTTTCCTTGTTCTGTTGGTGCTGCCTTGCTGTGAAGGTGTGAGCCACAGATTCTCATGGACCCACATTATTTGGATTAATGCTTTTGGGTTTTGAGGCAAAGTAATCAGAGTTGGCGCCTGCCTGCATGGTCACCCACTGATATTCCAATGACCTAGCATGAACTTGGCTCTACTCAGCTAGCAACCACACACAACCATGTGTGATATTGGGCCAACTGCCATACCCTCACTTGCTCTGTTCACTGAGGAGTTGAACAATTGCAGTCATACTGAGAAACTCATTACCTAGGATACCCTCATACATGTTGGAAACGAGTCCGCTACCTTGTCTACCGGCTTTGCTTCATACTGGAGTATGATGTGACATCTTTGGGTGCTAAACTTGCGTGGGGGAACATTGCAGAGATCACCACCACCAGGGTCTCCCTCTTTATCTTTCAAGGAACCCACCACAGGCTTGCCAGCCATCAAGTTGTTTCCCTTGAGATGAAACCCCCACCGTTTTCTCTCACTCTCCCAGTGATCCTATTATACTGTATAACAATTATTATATGGCAATACATAATAAAAGAATATATCCAAACTTCTCCTGAATCTCTGCAGCCCTGAAGGGCTGCCTTTTCCTTGTCTCGCCTTCTCTTTTCCCTCAGCCTGCTCCCAACTGACTCAGTAAAAAGTGGCCAAATTGAGCAGGTATTTCTAGTCAGAGCTTCACTGTGATGAAGTGGTTTGGGGTAGGACTTGTGTAAGGATGACCCATTGCATAGGACAGCTTTACACAGGTCCTGCCCCATAATCACAGTGACTCTGTATGTTAATACCACTGCTGAAACCACTCTTATGGTTGTAAGAGTGGTCTCATGTGCATTCATAGGATATGAGAACTTCACACCAATGGTGAGCAGTTCTGATACCTGAAGAATGTAAATGTGACCACTCTTACAACCTTAAGAGAGTGGTCTCGGTGGCTGTATTAATATACTATCGGCCAAGCTTGATCAATAGTATATTCATTTTTTTCTAAAACCATAATGAACTTGCCTGTTTCCAGGGCAGCTGCATGTGAGACACTCTTCACACAATAAGAGTGTCTCATGCGCAGAGGAATGGAGTGCTCTAATTGGTTGGGAGTGCTCCCTCAATCTATAATCTGCTTAGGAACATCCAGTTGCTTGTCCTCTTGTTTCTACTTACAGTGATGCTCTCCCCACATAACCTAGCTGGAGGAGCCAGCTATGACTAATTCTGAGTAATGGAGGATGGGGAGCACACCAAGCTGTGCCCCCTGAAGACTGGGGGTTGAATGTTTCTGCAGCAATGTCACTGAATGTTGTTGGAAAGTGTTGGAAAGTGGGCACCGGTGGCAACATGGGAGTCAGAATTAGTGCAGGTATGCTACAGAAGGAATGCCACACCCTTTCAGAGATGGTGGTGGGCAAAAAGGATGGGGACACATCACATGAGTTTCTGGTTATCTAATAGGGGAAGGGAAAAGGGGTTTAGGGTTGGAATTGGTCTACTAAGGAGAGGGGTGTTTCTTACTTATTGGGGGGGAGGGGAATGCCACATGGTTACAATGCCATTTGTTACTGCTCAGAGAGGGATTATGACTAGGGGCACTGGAAAATTGCAGAAAAATATAGCCCAAAGTGTTTTTTATTCTGATTTATTGTGGGGTAATTGCCAAGAAATTGCGGGGACCTCAGCATGATTTTTACATAATTACCTGCTGGATTTTTGTACTACAACATCAAAAAAATTAGCATGCATAACCACAAACTTTATTTTAACAGTGATATACACAATTATTTTATTTTGCTACATGTTACAATCTGTCAAAATGTAAACAATTCCTTTCAGTGCAGCTCAAAAAAATACCTCCATTCAAAAACAAACTATACGTGTTTATGGTATTTCAGGATTAAAAGCAGCTTTACATTGTCTTCTGTTAAAGTCCATCAGTTATACTTCAGCAGGTTGGTGTGTGTTTGTTCCACATCAACTTTGTTCACTGAAATCCAGATGTATTGCCTGGCAACCACAGCAGCACAACGTGCTGTGTCCCCACCATTTTGACAGAGTGAAGTCAGATGGAATCGTTTGAGTAACAGCCATGTATGCATGCCATTCAAAGTTACAGATTCTATGAAGTCCAAGTGGCAGTTTGGCATATTTAACTTTCTCCTTCTCCACTGCTGGTAGCTGCTGGGGGTTAAATACTCTGACTGCTGCAAAAATGTTCAAGGAGGGGTGGCTGTTCAAAATGTTTGCCATCTTTTCACTGCTCCATAGCATCAGAGTCTGGAAAAGAGCAACACAGGCCTCTCATTCCTGTACTAGGCACTGAGATAAAATCTCCACGGTTTGCGGCCTGTATTCCTGCTCACCAGCCATTGCACAATAGTCTAAAAAGAAATGTAAAATTTGCAAATTTGAATGAATGTCATGTCCATGTGGTCTGGAGTTGGACTATAGCTCTTCAATCAGGCTGACTGACTCAGTTGAATGTTTTTTGACAGATATCGCTTACATCATCAATAGAGGTGGGTGAAAGTTGCCGTTTCTGCCTCAGCAGAACTTTCGCGAAAACTAGGCAACTTTCACGGAAGTTTCCGAGCTTCCGCCTGTGGCGGGTTGGAAAACTTCTGAATGTTTTGGGTGAAATTTCACCCTGTTCTGCCCCACTCAACTTGTTAGCCCCCCTTGGCTAGTGGTCCCTTCCCCACCCAATCACTAGCCTGTACCATTTCAGTATCAACCTTCCCCATGGCTGGCGATCCCTCCCCCCCATCACCCGCTGGTATAGTTTGAAAAGTTGACCACCCCTCCCCTCTGTGGCTAGCAGTCCTTTCCAATCACCCCCGGTTTCCTGTAAGTTTCTATCCCTTTCCCTGTATAATAAATATTTATTTGATCTGGTGGTTCAGGTGAACCCTCCCCGGTTCCTGATTCTAGTAGCAGCCAATTTTGTTATTTATTTATTTATTTATTTTTAAAACTTATTCTGAATTGCTGGTGGTCTAGTGGTCTCCACCCCCACCCCAGAAGGTAGTGTTCCCGACCCTGGTACCACCCTCTCCCCCCATGGTCGGCTGCCCACTGAGTTGTCAGTGAATGAGCATGTGCTTGTATAAGCATGTGCTCATTCATTGACAACTCAGTGGGCAGCTGGCCATGGAGCAGAACAGAGGGTTGTGCCAGTTGCCAGTTCCTTTTTGGGATGAGGGGAGAAGTGTGGTACCAGGGACTGGGAACACTGCCTGCTGGTGTGGGGGGGCAGGGGCTACTAGACTACCAGTGATTCAGAATATGTTTTAAAAAATTAATAAATATAATTAAACAGAAAAAAAAACACTGGCTACTACTGGGATTGGGGACAGGGAGGGAAGGGGGTTCACTAGACCATCAGGTCAAATAAATATTTTATTATACACGGGAAAGGGATGGGGGGGTTACTTCTGAACAGAGGGTGATCAGAGGGATCCCTAGCCATGGAAAGGGGGATCAACTTTTCAAACTACACTGGTGGGTGATCCAGTGGGTGAGAGGGACCGCTAGCCATGGGGGGGGTTACTGAAATACCATGGGTGGGTGACCAGATGGCAGGAGGTTTCACTACCTATGGGGGGTTTACTGTAAAGATACGTGGCGAGTGATCGGGTGGGGGAGAGATTGCTAGCCACCAGGTATTTAAGTTATTTTTTATTTATTTTCATTTAATTCAGCAGAGCAGGCAGAATTTCTGTGAAAGTCTGAAAATGGATTTCCGAACTTTCATGTAAGTGAAAGTCACACATTTGCGTAAATTCCGCCTGTGGAAGATTTTTTTGCACACCTCGAATCATCAGCTCTGGTAACCTGTCTCTCAGTAGGTCTTTTAGCCTTTTGAGGGTTGCTGCTTCAGATATTTAGCTTTGCAGAAATTCAGTGATGATGGGCATGTAATCTGTCAAATAGTCCACTGCACTGATCCCTGAGCACCATCTCATCTGGATAGAATATATTGGCATCTTTGGAGTAAGATTCTCTTTTGACTCCATAAAAGATCGGAATTGGTGGCGTTATATTGGGCTCTGAAAAAACATTTTTTTAACAAGAGTAGTCACATTGTTCAGATTTTGTAAGGAGTCTGCCAAGATCTGAAGAACAAGATATAGAAGATGTGCCACACAAGTCCCATGCACAGCATTTGGTAGTACTCCAGAGGGAGCTGCAAAAAAATGCCTTCTGCATGTAACTTGCACTGTTTGAAACAATTGCAAGGACTTTCTTGAAGTTCACAGAGTTTGTGTTGAAAACTCTCAGCAGAGCCTGTGATACTGTCATATGGTTGACATGCTGCAAACACTCCACACCAATCAGGATGGACTGCTTTCCAATTTTATGCAAGGGCTGAACCAAAATTGCCAATATGCTGTGCCCATAGGAGTTTGCAGTTGCATCCAAGAAGATCAAAACATCAGCATCCTCCACTTCTTTCTTTACGCTGGCTTCATTTTGAGGGCATAGTTCTTGCAGATAGATGCTTCACAGCTGTGCTGGTCCTGGAAGTGTTCCTCCATGCTTGATGTATTTTGGAAGAAACTCTTGGAAAGCTGGAGTCTTTCAGAGGAATATCTGTCTGTGTCAAACATTCAACAAGTCCATCACAAACTCCTTTCGTTCCAATGAGGATATTGTCACTCTTGCAAAACATGCTGGAAGTGCTTGCTGTTGCTGATGGCTGGCAGAGCATCGAGCACACACAACCACCCCCCAAATATAATTAGATAAAGAATTTAATGCAGAACCTTGAACACACACAAAAAAAGACAAATATAATTAAAGACTTATTCTTATGCAGTGTGTGCAAATCCGATAGTATGGCAGAAAAAACAGTAAGTAAAGGAAAGAAGAATACTATGCAGGAGGGATAAAGTGTACTTTATCTTCATTACTTATCTTGGTTTCAGCTTTTCGGCCCAGGTACCTCTGTGACTTATGATGGATGTCAGTGGTATGCTTCCAGAGATAGTCAATTGTGTGGCAGAAAAATCAGCAGAATAGGTGGCCTCCATCCTCGTAAAGATCTTTGGGATACATCTGTACACTGCCCCTGGCTTGGACAGAATAAAGGTGTGCTTTGACGTCTTCCCATGAGAAACATGGACACTTTAGCTTTGGTGAAGACATACTTTCAAGCACTATTGGAAATGTAGTTCAATGTACAACGATGAACTTTTATGAGGACATGCTTTCAATGTAATGCAATGTAATATTTGTATGTCTATGTATATATGCATGTATCTATGAAATGTAGTAATGCTCCTCCTCGCATTAAAATAAAAACAAATTTATCACATGGAAAATTAGTATATTTTTTCATTAAACACTTTCTGCAATAAGCACAGACCTTTTCACCCTGCATGCATGCCCCCATATGAGTACAATATTTCTTCTGACACTTTCCACACTTGACATGAACACTAGAGGGCCAGTCAGCTCAGCCTATCCCTCCATCAACAACTAACCAAAGGAGTGAGGGATGGACTTAGTTGAGTGGTATATATGTTGAAAAAAATTGTTCAGGGCCGGCCCAGTGGCTCTGAGGGCTGAGGATCTGGACGCCTTACCTTTCACTGTGCCAGTGATCCATGTTCGGGAATGAACATGGGTCACCAGTGGTTGGTGGGGAGGAGAAGGATTGAGCATCTGACAGACTGCTCTCCTTCTCTAGGTGGGGGAGTCTCACTTCCTGATGCCTGAATGCCCCCTTGCGGAGGCTGAGGGTCAGGGTGCAGGGTGACAGCTCTGGGTAGAGTCTGGGCAGAGGCCTGGGGGAGGACCGTGTGGACGCATGCGCCTCTGCCCCCGCTGGTGTCATTGCACATCCAAGATTACAATGGGGGGGAAGCAAACAGTGGAAAAAGGTGGCACCTTTCACGTGGCTTGATAGCCATCCGTGAGTGTTCGCCGGGGGCGTGGGCACCTGAACTGGATCTATGAGGGTGGGGAGTTAGGGAGCTCCCTGCCACCCCACTGTGGGGGGTAAGCTGCAGGGGTTTCAGGGTGCCTGTGGTCCTGGTCGAGATGGACGACGGCTGGATCCCCAGCAGGATGCGAGGACTGCCAATGGGAGGCAGAGAGCTGGCCAAGGAGGATAAAGGTAACACTAAAAGAAAAAAATTGTTCAGTACCAGTTAGTTCAGCCCATGCACTGTCCATCATCAACCCAAGGCCACTTTTTTAAACACCTGTGCCAGTGTGCTAGGTCCGTCCCTCCACCCACCATCAACGACACACCACAGGAGCAAGGGATGGATTTAACTGACTGGTATAAATGTTGAAAAAAATTGTTCTGTGCCAGTGGGTTCAGCCCATGCTCAGCCCAGCAACAACCAGATGCCAGAATAATTTTTATAAACATGTGTGGCAGTTGGCTCAGCCAGTCCCACCATCCTCCATCAACAACAAACCAGAGACGTGAGGGATGAACCTAGCTGACAGGCATACATGTTTAAAAAAAATTGTTCTTTGCCAGTTTACTCAGCTGCACCACCCTCCTTCATAAATCATACAGTTCATAACAATTTCTCTCTCTCACCAACACATACCATTTTTCCTTTAATACCACTTGGTGAGGACATTCCCACCCTCCACCCACCATACAAGACAAGCACATTTTTTTTTACATATCATCACTCACATGGACATTCCCACCCTCCAGCCACCTTCCCAGACATGCACAAGTTTTTTACACAACACCACTCGGCACAGACATTCCCACCCTCTACCCTTCTTCCCAGGCATGCTTAGTTTTTTTACACTTAATCCCCACTCCACATGGACATTTCCACCCACCTTACCAGACAGGGTACCCACTCACCTTGTACTTCCTGGCAAACCCATCACCTTGACCCTACCTGGCTCCAATCTCCATTCTGACCCTTGGCACCATCCGTGGAGACCAGAAAATGTTTGTTGACCTTTCTGGCTCCCACCATTGCCACCAGACCATTTTTTTTAACAGGGTGCCCACTCACTGTGCCCTTCCTGGCAAGCCCCTCATCTTGATCCTACCTGACTCTGACCTCCTTGCCAGACTAGTCCAACCAGGATAGGGTAGTTGGTGTACAATACTATCCCCATTTCTGACTCCTCAGAAATCCTACACCGACCTTCCCCCCTCAAACCTCATCCTCCCCTCGAACCTCTTGTCCCTCTGAACCTCCTACCCCCTCAAACTTCCTCCTGCCCTGAACCTCCTACCCCCTCACATCCCCTCCTCCCCTGAACCTCTTACCCTCTCAAACCTCCTCCTCCTCCTCCTCCTCCCTGAACTGCCCCCCCCGGGCCTCCTCCTTCCCAATGTAATTTCAACATACTTGCAGGGAAGAAAAGGCAGGAAAACAGCAGGTACAGCAGGGCTTGTTGTGCCAGGCTCAGATAGGCAGCAGCAAGTGGCAATCACAGTCATGATGGCCGGGACTGGGATGACAGAGAAATCCCAGGTCTGCAGGTACTCTTGCAGGCATTCTCAGATGGAGGAATGCAACACAGTTTTTACAACTCTTTTAGCCGTGCTTTGGAGGGTACTGGCAGTTGGCAGTACACAGGATCACAGGATGCAGATGGCACTCCTAGGTTTTCTAGCAACAGCATGGGATTCTGATATGTACTGTGAAGTTCTAGGTGATAAAAAGCTCATGTAAGCAGTTGGAGAAACTTGTTACTCATACAAAGTGGAAGCTGGATATATTATCAGACTAGAGTCAAAGCAAACACATAGAAGCAGACACAAGAATCATGCAACGCATACACTACATTTGCAGTCAAAATGAGGGTGAAGATGTGCATGTAGTGGTCAGGGCAGATGATACTGATATTCTGGTCATTCTGCTGTATCATGCAAGTCTGAATGATAATCTCAAACTGCACATGAACGTTGGCCATTCAGGGAATAACACAAGAAGATTCATAGATGTACCCCGCTTGACAGCAGAGTTAGGCAGATCTGTGTGTGTGCAGCCCTACCAGGTCTCCATGCACTGACAGGGTGCGACTATTCACCAGCGTTCAAAGGCAAGGGGAAGGTGCGACCTCTAACAATTATGGAAAATAATACAGAGTACACACCGGCATTTGGAAAACTGGGATGTCCACACTTGTCTAAAGAAAGTGAGGATATAGTTGAGAGCTTTGTGTGTACCTTGTATGGGCAGAAAGTAGAGTGTCAACACAGCCCGCTGCAGTATGTTCAACGTCAAGTATCAACCGAGTGACAAAGACGCACCCTTAGAAAAAATCAAAGGAGCAGACACAAGCTCACTGTCACCATGCAAATCAATTCTGATACAACACATCTGCCACGAAAATTACATTTCATTGTTATGGAAAAAACACAGACAAACCAGAAATGGCACTACTGAAGCCAGAGGACAAGGCCTGGACCTATAAGGATGGCAAATACAAGCCAACGTGGTTCACATGTGAAGTTGTACCACCAGCCTTAGGTGAACAATTGAATGAATATGACAACAATCCAAATGAAGAAGATGATGACAGTGACTGTGATGTTGATATTGATGAGACAGATTTGTTTAACATGTCAGATAATGAAGACTGTGAACAAGAATACTGATTGTTGTACTTAGGTTCATAAAACGTCACAAAAAGTTGATTGTTTCAAGTTAAATATAGAATAAAATAAATAATAATGTTAATATTAAGCCTTTGATGCATATGTTGCTGTTTGTTACAATGTCTGTAGTATTTCAATAAAAGCTTATAGAACTGAAATTAAAGAAGGAACTATTAATTAAAGTATACACAGTTTTTACCGACAGTTCATTTTTTCATTGAAGAAGTGCATTTTCCAAGAAAACATTCAACTTTGAGTGAATACGAGTTGTAAATCTGGATTCTACACACTTTTTTTACATAAGAAACAGTCATTAAACCTTTCGGACCTAGACACATAGATAAATGCACCTGGCTCCTGGGCTAATTACATTGTTGGACCCCCATCCCCATAGAAAAAGTAATCAGAGATGTAAGCCAGTAAGACATGACAGGGTGTGCATTGTAGTGCTATAGCAGCATGCCAGAGGTGCATTGTTAGGTATGAGGCACAGCTGAGTGCTGTTAAATGCACCTGAGAAGTGTGATTATATTGCCATAAAGGCACATCCTGGAGTGTCTTATTATTGCAGTTATAAAATTGCATTTAAATATTTGACTTAAAATAAATGAAAATAAGAAGACAATATTTTATTGAAATATGTTTCCATTTTAACTCTGAAGACAAAAAATAGTTCATATTCTGGTAACTTGGGGGTAGCTGAAAACAATAAGACAATGAAAACCATGTGTGGCATGCAGTTTTACAACAAAAAAAGTTATCTTATTTGCTTTTTAAATCAGTACAAGTACAGTAATGGAACATACAGTACAAGATGTAACGAAAATGTATCAAAAACTTTGAACCTGCCAGGTTGTTTTTTTGGGGGGTGGGGGGAAGGGTAGATTTCACCTGAAAACACCCATATGTGATTCAAATGTATTTGCTTTTATGATCTTCAAGAGTGTATTTAAGTAGGATGGGTCTGCCTCTGCCTATGTAACTGTGTTTTCCCACCTTTTCTCTGTTTTCTAAGACATTATTGCCTCATTTCTTCATCCTAGTTCTTTTGTTGCTGTCTTTCCCCGCATTCAAAAAAAGGGGCGTTTACTAATGAATATTTACTGTGAAGTACAGGGATTCAAAATTTGGCTAAATTCTACTGGAATGCTCCTCTCCCAACATACTGTACACAAACACAACAAAGGCCTCATGTGGCACCAGAGCCTGAGTTATATTTGTGTCAGGTTAAGCAGCAGAGATTTCCCTGATAAGCAGGTAAAGACAGAAGAAACATTTTTCATCATCAGCAAAGAAACACTTGTAATGAGAACTACGCACACTACTTAATGTTTCTAATGTGTTTATGTGTTTAAAGAGAGCTTGATGATCAGGGAAACAACATTTAATTAAACTGTTTTGTTTTTTTAATTATGGTGGTTTTATTTTTAGGGTCTAGCTGATGGGTTTTAGTATGTAAAGGTAACAGCCATGTATGTGATGGAAAATCAGTTTTGTTTCTACTGGGACTGATTTGCCTGTTTTGTGATGTGACTACTAACAAATCCGGTAAGATTTAGGATCTGGATGACCATGCATTATGCTGTAATAATGCACAGTCACCTGTCTTGTTTTGCCCAATTATATTTCTTTGATTTTTAGACCCATTTTATACTTCCCCATATCTAATAGTAGTCAGTCAGCAGATTCACAACCAATTAACTTCTACAACTTCATTAATATGTTATCATCTTAATAACCCATTCATTCCTAAAAAAAAATATAAATCACATTATTATAACCATAATAACATGTAGCAACAATCTTCATAGCACATGTAACAGCAACCTTAACACATATAACAGCAACCTTTATAATACGTACAATAACTATTTTAATAACACATGTAACAGCCATCTTATTAACTCATGTAACAGCCACTTTATAAGCAGATGTAACAACCACTATAAAAACCTCCAAACCTTTGACAACTATAGTCTCTGAAAAGTAGAACACTGCAAAAACTCTACCTAGAAAACTGCTGTACCCTAAAATCATATCACTGATGTAACACTTCCCCCTAGCCTCACTCACCAAACAAAGATGTGTCCCTCAATGTTCCAGCTCTCTCTCTGACTTCAACAGGCCCACCAAGCTGCAGCTACCTTCATGCTGCTACCAACTCCTTTGATGTTCTAGACAGCACTTCAGACCACACACTGCACCCTGCCCAATACTGCCTCTCCCAACCCCACTCTGCATGCTGATCCAGGCCACATGGCATGCCACACACCATCAAGAAAACTCTGAAGGAAGGACCACCAGAGCCACGTTTCCTTTTATAAGAGGCCTCTACAAAGTGGAAACACTACAGGGACAAAACAGCAATAGCCTCCAAAATGCCAGCACATTAGAGAAAAATAACCCCAGAATAAAGAAAAAATACACAGGCATATCTTGTTACTATGGAAAACCTTTACTCTACAGAAAAACACTAGAACTACCTGCTTAAATACTTAAATAATGCTATTTGAATTACTACTTAAATAATGCAAATCAGAATGCTTAAAAAGTGTCCAACCTCATGTAATGTATAATAGAAATGATGGGTAAGTCCTGTATGGGGGAAATGTACCCATCCAGGAGGCTAACAAGATTATAAAGCGATTTGTACGTCACGCTCATGGCCTTTGTGTTCTTGTTGGCAGGCATGGGCTAGCCAATGGGTAGCTACATTGGGCAGAGTGAGAATCTGTCTTTTTTAGCCAGGTTGGGCAGTTCGGGTGAGGAACTACCTTACCCAGCATGAGAAAGTAAAACACAGGTCAGGTACATCCCATCAGGTATTCGAGTTGGGTAATTAATTCTCCTTTTTTTCTGCTACTTACTGAGTGGCAGAGAGTGCCATGTGATAGCTGTATTTGGCAGGCACGTAATCCGTGGTAAGCTGGCTGGTGACCATGTTGTGCTTTTTGGAATCATGTGGAGATTGCTCTCCACCAAGCAGCATGTATAGCTCCACTTGATACAGATAGAGCCACAAGTGTGTCATGCAGACAGTGAGAATGGAGGATTCCTTGGGCAGACAGACACAGGCACACGGCACCAGTTAGCGTGCTGCCTTGAGACTCGAGTCTCAACAGCCCCCCAAAATTCCTTGCTGTCACACCATCACCAAAGTAGTAGAGGGGTCAAGGACCAAGTAGACTTTGAGAGAAAGAGAGGGTGAGAGAATATGAATCGGGGTTGGGGAACAAGAAAGAGAAATATATTTAGAAAAAGACTACTATTTTGCACCACAGAAATAGAGCTTAAGAACTAAGAAGAAAATGAGACACAGGAGGGAGGGGGAGGGACTGGGAGCATGCTTGACTCATGTTGGGAGAGACTTGAAGGAACTGTGCTTTATTTTTGAAAATTAAAACAATATTTATTTATTTACTTATTTTTTGCTGTGTTGTCCTCAAGAAAGAAAATGAAAATAAGAGAGAGGGAGAAGAAAACGTATGCTCCTTTTGGTCAGGGTTGGTGGGTGAAGGGTTGGAGGGAGATTTATGAAACTCTTTTTTACTGGTTCCCTAGGTGTGAGGAGAGCAAGAGGGGACATGATTGAGACCTATAAGTATCTCATGGGGGTGAACAAGATGCAGGAGGGGAGTCTTTTTAAAGGCACATTGTCAACCCATTTTGCATCATTTATAGGAGAAAACTCACATTTTCTGATTGCTTACCTTCTCTAAAATTCATTGATGTTGGTTATTTTATTTGCATTCTTTCTAAGTAGAACTGAAATGCATATTAATGGTGTAATTATGCCCAGTCTTGTTTTGTTTCAAATCCTGAATCAACTCTTCTCGACTCTTCCTGCATACTTCCTGAACATTAGAAACACCCCTAAACAGTCCAGTCAATCCTGTTGCAACAGTCTCCTCTCCTGCTGCATCATGAGTGGCTAGAGGGTGTTGGAAGTATTCCTATATCTAGAAAAGATGCAAAGGGAGGTCATCAAGAAATGTAAACAAACACATTTTGGTGTGATGATACCAGTATGGTGAGAAGACTGTTTTTCACTTTAAAAAAGAAAGAGAGAATCAGAATCAAACTACCAGCTACATCAGCTATATCTACAGAATGTCACCAATCATTAAATGTGTTTTTTTTGAACTAGGGACACACTGAGGCCTAAGGGATTTGACAGTGTCTCTTTAATAGGAGGAGCACCAAAACATGGGGGCATGCTATGAAGCTGGGAGTGGGGACAGTTTAAGAGGAATTTGAGGAAGTACTTCTTCACAGAAATGGTGGTTGATGCTTGGAACAGGCTACCAAAGAGGTGATGGGGTGAAGACTGTGGGGAGTTTCAAGCATACGTGGGGTGGGCACATGAGTATAACAAATAGAGGTAAGGGAAGGGGGAGGGACACCTGTGACCAGATAGAGTTGGGGGGGTAATGTTAGACAAGGAAAATACGGCAGACTGGATGGGCCTGTCACAAACTTGCTCAGCTGGTCAGCCCTCTACTCCCAAAGTGCCAACCTCTGTGCGTATGATTTGTGTACAGTGACCAGAACAAGGTACCCCTCTTGTCTGTTTTGTGGGTTCAAGTCACCTTAGTCTCAAACTCTGGAGGGATTCAAACTGATAACCTCTTGTTAGTGTACCCAATTTTCAGGCTCAGATAATTCTGTCTTCAGGAGGCCAGATATCTTTGCCTATGGGCACCCAACCAGGTCTTTCAAATGAACCCTCAAGACTTTAGAGAACTCTATCCGTTTCCCAGTTTGGTATATCAATAAGCTTAAAATACAGTGTCACTTATAACCACTCTAAGCTCTACTTAAATAAAAAGAAATGTCAAGGCACTCCAAGCAGTTTCCGTGGTAAAATATATCTTTACTTTAAAATATCAAAACAGAACAATAAATACAGAACAAATATCCCAAACACATGCAATCTTAAAAACAAAACAGGTTTTTAAAGGTACAAACTAAGCTCTCTTATCCACATAATACTTCTGTCCTACAGTGCTGATGTTGTCCTTCTTCTCTCAGTCAGAAACATTGTCTTGTGTGTCTCTGTCAAGATTCTTGCAGCAATTAAACACAGTTCTGAGCCGGCCTTCGCTGAGGTCACCAAACTCCGGCTTGGTATAACAAAAATGTTTATTTTACATAACACAGGATGTCTAAATAAAATATTTAAAAAAACATAATAGGTAACTTCACTGACGTTCCTCTCCTCAGGTTAACCAGACAAAACTGGTTTGTGCTCTGCTACAGATACATTTCAAAAGTTTCTTTAATCTAAGTCACTGTATTCAAAGAAAAAGTGTATTTTCCTCTTTAATTCCATCTGGGCCTTGGAATCTACACCGCAAAGGTCTCTCTGATGTATTTCAAGGGTTCCCCAGGAATGTATATTTGGCCTTCCAAATTCGTCTGGGTCCTGGAAGGTTATTCATAATCCATGCATGCTCTTTCCATATGACACCTAGAGCAAAATCAAAGGATTCCCCTGGGGATGCCATGAATGGCTAATTTCACTTCCTGGGATCAAAGCAAATTTAACCTGCTAATTGAACCTCAGATCTCTGTAGTTTAAATACCTCCTGTCCTTTGAACTTATCCTTGGGGGGTTTTGGATGTGTCAGTTCAGCAAGACTGTGGGTCTTCTGACTGCCCTTCCCATCACATATTTTATATGTAATATGTTATATGTAATAAAAAAATTAGATGCAGCACTCAGAGCTGGCTATCTATGTCACAGGGCCTTCTGGTCCTTTTCTACCAACACATTCTATGTTTCTATGACTGCTAATTACAGATCTACTAAGAAGAAGCACAAACTGGGTACATCCCGCATAATGACACTTCAGATTCTTCTGATTTTAATGGTGGAGATAATGATGAGGCCAATAGTTCAGATGAGGAGGTAGGGCAACATGCTGCTGCATGTTATGAGAGGCAATGGCAGACAAAAAAACCATACTAAAAGTAAGAACAGTAGCGATACCTGAATATCTGAACAAAAAGATGGCAGGGTAGGGTTTCAAGTTCAGTTTAATACACAAAGAACAGTGACAGGTACCATTGAACAAGGTAAAAATGGTACATTTTAGTGTCGTTTTTATTCTATATTAACCCTGCAAACTACTCTTGAACTCTATGTGGTCTATGTAGAAAAAACATCAGTCGTAGTAGGGGAAATAGTATGGCACTTCAGTAATGATGCGACATGCAAAGGCAAAATATCCAATTGAGTGGCGCTTGACTAATAGGGGTAGTGTGCTTGGCATGGGCAATGGCGGTGGTGGTGACTATAGTGATAACAATGAATCGGAAGCAGTAAGGGACATTGAATCTGAGGATGTGTCACTGCAGTCATCTCAAACAAACATGAAATGTTTTTTGAAACCTTCAAGTAATTGAAAATCTCACAGTCGTACTCCCCATGACAAAGGTATAAAAAAAATACATTTCCCAGACAAATCAAAAATATCTCGCCAACTAACCTTGAAAGAAATTATTGCAAGGACACCAAAATGTACCTGCAAGCATCCAACATGCCAGCATTTAAATAGAGCAACTGCAGAGCTAATGGATGATTATCAACTCCCTTCTGCTTTTGTTGCCAAAATAGATTTTCTCAAGTTCATGGACCAGATTGAATTATAGTACACTGTTCCCTGTCAGACATACTTTTCAAAAAAGGCTGCTCCACAGATGTATGACTCAGTGTATACTGAAGTCATTAAGGAATTGAAACACTCTGAAGTGAAGCTGATTCATATAATGACAGAAACAGTATATAGACCAGCAACTAAACAATTTATTACGTAAGTGTTACAGCTCATAGGGCAAGAGTTTGGTCAGAAAGTAATAATCCCTGTTCTACTATTGACAGAAGGAAGCAGGATGTATTATGTGTCTCCACGTCTGAGAAAAACCACACTGCAGTCAATATTTTGCATGAGCTGCAGAAACAATTCCAGAAATGGCTCACTCCATATTCTCTATCTCCAGGGTTCATAGTGTCAGATAATGGTACAAACATAGTCAAAGCCATCAGAGATGGCAGCTACCGACACATATCATGTTTTGTACAATGTTTAAATCTTCGCATCCCTAATTTCTTAAATGGAAACCAAAATGTTGAAAACTTGTTAGGTCTTGCTAGGAAAATATGTGGTCATTTCAGCCCTTTGTGAAAGCACAAAATTCATGAAAGGGCCTGCAGAGGTCAAATAAGTTACCGCTGTAGACCTCTAACTGCTTGGGAATTAAGGTATATTTCGGACATGTTTAGGCAGTTGGAGGACCCTGGGGCAGAACCCCTCAGGGGAATCAGGGTTGAATGGGAGACGGAGGCGTCTTGTGCCATACATTAATGAATGGATGATATGTCTCCAACAGAGTTGGCAGGTGACGTCCTCGCCTACTCGGTGAGAATTCTACTGGAGGATTCTTGCTAGATATTTTAGGACCCTGACCATGACCAAGCAGTTTGGTGCTACCAACACAGTGGATTGTTGGAGAGGATGTGGGGATATAGACTCCCACTGGCATATTTTTTTGGCTTGCCCCAGGGTAGACGCTTTCTAGTTAGGCATTAAAGATAGTGTTCAGTGGAATTTAGTCAGTCATTCCAGGTATCTTCATGGATTGGGTGCTGGGTTTCTCTATGGTAGTATGGATGCCCCCAGATAAGCAATATTTGGTGTTACTATTGCTGGCAGTGGCACTGAAGTGTATCATGGCCCACTGGCTTCAGCGGGATCCCCCCATGATACAGGAATGGCTAACCAGATTGCTATATGTCTACGACATGGAATCTATGACAGCCAGTTTTTGGTTTAGACAAACATTCAGAAAGGTGGCATCTGTGGTTACATTGGGTAGAAGAACAGCAGAGAACTGGTCTGCTTACCTGAGAGGCCTTTTGGTAACTAAATGTAATGCGTAATTTATTTATGACTCTCCAGAAACCTCTTTTACTGTCTTTCTTACTTAGGATGTTCCCCTTTATTTTGGCATTTTTTCCCTACTGGCAGTATAGATGATTCGTTATATGGTGATTGAAGTGAAGAGATCCCTCCACACATGGGTTCAGATATTCTTATTCATTTTTGAGGTGCACAAAAAATTTTTATTTGACGTGTTCATTTTCCAATTCCATGTTGTAGAAGTCTTTTTTTTTAGTAATAACAAATGGGAATAGCTGGTACATTTTGGTGTGCATTTTGAACTTGGCATTTTTAACTAAAGTTACAGACTGTATTCAGGAACCTGATGTATGCCGTCAAAGTCTATGTTTCTATGTATGATTGCCCTGAACAATAAGAAATGCACTCTGGCATTTATTTAGCTCTTGAATAAAGATAAGTTACAAAATAAAGTTACTGTTGCATAAATTAAAGCAGGAAGTTCTAACACACTGGAATTCAACATTTCACATGTTGGAAAGGCTTCTTGAACAGAATAAAAGCTGTACATGACTACACCATAAAGAATTATAGAAACATAGACTCTGTCAGCAGAAAAGGACTGTTAGACTCATTTAGTCTAATAAGTAAGTAAGATTTTATTTATGAAGTGTACTATCTCTAATGCTCAGGGCACTGTACAATGTACAGAGAGTGGCAATAAGTTAAAATAAATGCACATCCAATGAGATATAAAGTGCAAGTTATCAATCTATCAATCATTCATTTATTGAATAGCAAAATGGAGAAAAAAATCCTCTTTTACAAGCCTCAGTCACTTAGAGGACATCCAGCCTTGGATCTCGGCCAGACATGCATTTAGTACCTCCATGGCACCAGGGGTCCTTGGCATAAAAGACATATAAAGCTGGGTGTAATCTGTGTAGAAGTGAAAGCCCATGCTGTAGCATCTAATGATCTCACCCAGGGGCAGGATGTACACTGCAAACAATGGGCCCTATGCACTATGCCTAGGCACTGCATAAATCAGGTGTGTAGGCATAGTCATGCAGGAATGCTGAGCAGCGGGGTCTGATGGATCTCCTGAGGCATTCACAACCAGGGTGGAAGACAGGTACATGCCCGATTCCTTGGCTGCACAGAGAGCATTGCGCTTGGGGCAGGCAGGGGCATACCAGCACTATGTGCTATTCACTAGGGTGCATAGTGCTGGCTGCATGGGTGCAGGGAAGTGCACCAGGTGCACCAGGGTAGACCCTGCCATAACCCACTATGTGCCTCCACTGATACCACCCGTAGGGTGTGGCAGAACATGGAAACAACCCCCCGTGCTGCCATAGCCCACTGGGCAGTACTGAGGTCAGAGGCTGGGATTGCTGATCGGGAGAGTGCCTGGCACTGACTGACATGTACGAGTGATGGGGATGGTGGTGCCAGGGGGACACTGCTCACCACTGGGGGTGCAGGGTCAGAGCATGAGGGCATGGCCTGTGGAGGGTCAGAGCACAGCTGTGCTGCAGCAGTAGGGTCCTATTACCGGGGGTCCATCAGTGCACTGGGAGGGCACTGGGTGCCACAGACTGGGCCAGTGGGAGAACGAGCCATATGGCCCATGTTATGTGAGGGATCCACTTTGGGACACAGGATGGGCATCCCATTGGATGCCCACCTGGGACTGCAACTCCTCCCCCAGCTGTCCTGTGGAGTCCTGTGCACTGGGGAGGGGTGAAGAAGCCGCTGATAGGTGCACAGATTGTGAATATTGGCATGTGTGCAGCATGTTCTGCGTAACTCTGCCCCAATCATGCATAGCAGCCAATATGGGTGAGAGGTTAAGCCCTGGGGAACTCTACATGGTAGGGGCTTAGGGTGGGAGGAGAAACTCCCCATCACCACCCTTTGCATCTTACCAGTAAGAAAGGATTCAAATCAGTTGATGATGGTACTGGTGAGTCCACAGAGCTTCCTTAGGTGATCCAACAGCACACCATGGTCCGCAGTGTTGAATGCTGAAGAGAGATTGAGGAGGATGAGAGTTGACCATTCTCCTTTATCTCTAGCCCTGAAGAGATCATTATTCACCCTGACTAGCGCAGTTTCAGTACCATGCTTAGACCTAAATCCCGACTGGAGGGGCTCAAAGATGTCAAAAGCAGTGAGGTGGGCTTCAAGCTGTAGAGCCACAATTTTCTCAATAACCTTACCAAAAAAGTGAAGATTAGAGTCAGGTCTATAATTCACCATGATGTCAGGATTAAGAGATTGTTTCTTCAGGAGGGGCTTGACCAGTGCCTCTTTCAATGCACTGGGGAACAACCCTTCTGACAGTGATCACCAGACAATCTCGGCGAACACTTGTCCAACAGATTCCACACATCTCACAAGGAGACGTAACGGGCCCAGATCCAGTTCAAAATACATGGGCTGCAGCATTGAGATTACCTCACAGACTTCCTCCACCTCCACTGGCCTGAACTCACACCAGACAACTGGAGTGCAATTTGCAACATCCAACTGACCACTGTGGGGCTGTGACTGCCCCACTGGACAGATCCCGAACCTGATAGAGGACACTTTGTCAGAAAAGAACAGAGTGAATTCTTCACACTTAGCTACTGAAATTGCACCTGTCAGCTGTAGGCAGGGCAGATGAAGCAGCCTGTCTGCTATCCTAAAGAGCTGCGCTCATCTGTCCCTCCCTGCAGCAATCTTTCTGGACAGGAATACTGCCTTTTTATGGGACACTGCACTTTGATACTCACCGTAGTGGGTTTTCAAAGCAAGTCTGTCCTCTGATCTGGACTTCCTCCAGCAATGCTTCAACCTCCAACCTTTGGACTTCATCTTCTTGAGAGCCCCATCAAACCATAGGTATCTCAGGTGGCAAGACCTGGGTCATATACAGACCAGTGTGACAGAGTTGAGTGCTGAGGTGATAACCCTATAATAGGCTGCCACTGCCTCACTCACACCTGCCGCACAAGCAGCACTCACCTCTGAGTGGTCCATTATCATCGACAGTCCATCTGGGGACAACCCCTTTAAAGGGCGATAGTGGACCATCCCCACAGGGGAAGGACTACCGAGGGGGCCCCAAATGAGATCCCCACTGTGCAATGATCTAACCAAATGACTGGATCAATCTTGAGATCAGTGATCTCAAGCCTCAGTGAGCATACTAGTTCCAAGGTATGTCCATGGCTGTGAGTCATGGTAGCAAACGCTTCTGCGAGGCCCAGCGAATTCATCATCTGGAGGAAGTCATGTCCAAACTGTGATAGTTTTTTTATTGATACAGACATTGAAATCATTCAAGCTCAGCCATCTGGGTGACTCCAGTACCCTTTTGGTGACAAAATCCGTGACTTCCTGCAGAAATTTCCTCTCATACCCCAGAGGCCGGTACACCAGAAGGATTCTGCAACCTACACCTGGATCCCCACCATATGGTCACATATTCAAATGATGAAATAGAACCTACAGGGTGCACAGAAAAGTCCAAGTCAGATCTCAGACAGATTGCTCCCCTCCCTGCGGTCCCTCCTTGGATAGTGCACTATGGAGAATCCAGCCTGCCTCTTTTCCCTGCCTATTCTAATACATCTTACACCATTTGGTCATTGGCATTCCTTCTCACCCTCTTCCTCTACCCAGTTTTCCCCTGTGCCTATCTGATGCATGCTTGAAGATCCCCACAGTCTTTGCACCCATTACTTCCTCTGACAGGCTGTTCCAGTTCTCCACTATCCTTTCCATGAAGATGTATTTTCTTATCTCTCTCCTAAACTTCCCTCCCTTTAGGTTTCTTGGAATCCCTTGAGTTGTAGTGCCATCTTTCCTCTGAAAGAGACAGCCTACCTGCACGTTGTTCACACTGTTAAGTACTTGTAGGTCTCAATCATGTCTCCTCTCGATCTCCTCTTGGCCAGGGAGTGTATGTTGAGTTGCTGCAGCCTTTCCTTGTATGGCTTTTCATGCAACCCTCATGCCATTTTGGTTGCCTTCCTCTGTGTCGTCGCCACCCTGTCAATGTTGTTGCAGAAGTGCAGACTCCAGAATTGGACACAGTACTCCAGGTGGGGCCTGCTAGAAATCCTACTCCTGGTGCCCTCCAGCACCCTACTAGTCTTTTCCATTGCCTTATCACTGAGATCATCAGATATGATAACCCCAAGTTATCTTTCTTGCTTGGGACTTTAAGTACCTCCCCCCCCCCACATCTTGTACACAGCTCCCGGATTTCCTTGCCCCATGTGCATGACTTTGCACTTTCTGGCATTCAAACCTAGTTGCCACACCCTAGACCACTCCTCTAGTTTTCCCAGATCCCTTTGCATTCTCTCCACCCTTTCCAGAGTGTCCACCCTCTTGCAGATTTTTATATCATCAGCAGAGACATAGCTTCCCATTCAGCTCCTCAGCAATGTCACTTATGAAGACATTGAAGAGGACTGCTCCCAGCACCTGTCCCTGTGGCACCTCACTAGTCACTCTCCCATGCCCTGAGTATCTGTCATTTAACACCACACTCTGGCTGCTATCCTTTAACCAGTTAGATACCCAGCTTACCACTTTCTCCCCCACCCCCAAGTTGCTTAGTTTCTTAACTAGTTTCATGTGTGGTAAAGTGTTGAAAGTCTTGCTGATGTCCAGATAGGCCACATCCACTGCTCTCACTTGATACACCTCCCTAGTAACTCAGTCAGAGAAATCTGTGAGATCTGTTTGACATGACCTCCACCCTGTGAAACCATGCTGCTGGTGGTTCTGCAGCCCACTAACCTGTAGGCACTCCATGAGCCTCTCCTTCAGTTCTCTGTTAATTTCTTCACCACTGATGTGAGGCTGACTGGCCTGTTGTTGCTAGCCTCCTCCCTGCTGCCACCTCTTTGTAGAAGGACCATATCAGCCCTCCTCCAATCCTCAGGAACTACCCCCATCTAAGTTTTGTTGATCTGACCAAGGCCTTCGACCTGGTGGACACCCCATATTATTAACCAAGTTAGAAAAATTGGGTATAGGGATATACACACTTGATTGGTTCAGAAACTATCTGACTAACAGAAAATAAGCAGTAAGGATTGGATCAGACAGATCAGATCTGAGAAAAATTGACACAGCGGTGCTGCAGGGTTCAGTACTAGATCTGCTCCTGTTTCAATTTTTTTACATGACCTACCAGGGATCTGTGATAGTGCATCAGTTTTAATGTATGCTGATGACACAGTCCTTTATAGTTCAGGTAGGACAGGAGCAGACCTAGAGGAAAAATGCAATCTTTGTATCATAAATTGCAAACTTGGTTTGCTGAAAATATTACTGAATGAGAAGAAAACAAAAATCATGGTTTTTGGAACATGACAAAAAATTAATTTAAATGGAAACAGTATGAAAATTAAAGGATTAAATGGATATGAGCTAGACAAAGTACCATGTTTCAACTATTTGGGAGTCATGCTAGATCAAATGCTTTCTTCTAGTGATCATATAACTAAGATTACAAAGAAGATTAATAATGGTAGGCCCTGTCCATACTCTCCCTGCAGGCCACCCAAACATATACATGGCAGTGTGCCACACCAGGTAATGACCCTCTGCCTGATGCTGCCACCATCAGGAGGGCCATGCTGCAGTACTACCACTACCACAGCATCCCCACTGTCAAGCTTCCACAAAATAGAACAGGCCCCGGCCCACTCCGGTGCCACAGAGCAAGAGGTGGGCCAACTGATGCATTCCTCCTGCAGGCCGCAGCTCCTACAACATCTGAATAGGGTCCCATCCCATGGTCGCAAGTCTCTAACATCACCCTAAATTCCTGAGCACAGAACAGCACAACAGGGCTGAAAGCCTCAAACTCTCCGGGCTGGGGTTCAAAACCCTGTACCACCATTTGTTCACAGTGACACTGCCGGCCTCACAAAACCTCAAACTCCCACTATTTATGCAGAAAGTAGCCCAAGGGAACATCCAAAGGGTGGGCCCCCATCTGCCAGTCAAACTAAAAGCTGACCTACAGGAGGAAGAGGCAGGTAACCAATAGTAAGCCCCCAAAATTGGGTGGCCTACATTAAGCATGAAGTTACATTAAAATAATGTAGCTAGAGTTGCAACAAATTCAAAACAAGATGGAACACTGTTGTAGTATATATCAACATTTTGGAACTCTTCTACCAAATTACAGGGTCCAATACGCTGCTTTGACTTTTATGCATTAAACTCTATACACAGGGATACCAACAGTATTGAAAAACAAATTGGTAAAAGTACAAAATCCAATATGTCTTAGGCAGACATCTTTAAAAAGAATTTCTGGAATTCAAATTAAAACAAAACTGGCTAAACATTAATTTTCCTATTAGGGTCCTGTAATGATAAATAATATATATGAAATGGAAATGGATTTCGACATGAAAACTACGATTTTTAAAAAGAAACTGCGGAGACATTTAGAATTATTGACAGTTTGCAATTGTTTTGACATTACTTAATGAACATCTGAAATATTGAGATACCATATATACTCGTGGATAAGCTGACCCACGTATAAGTCGACCACCCCAAACACTAGATGATTTTTTTTTTTTACAAATACACTGACCCACATATAAGCCATGATAAAAATGTAATCATATACAAAGCATAAATCTTGACGTATAGCACAATAAAAAAGAAATGCTTTACTTCAGCAGCGAAGAAATTTGTAACCAAGAACAAAAGTGCAATAACATTTAATTTAAAGTCCAGTTAAAGTGCAGCATTCCTGAAGTACCGTAACCTCAGGCATCATCTTCTTTCCCCTTGTCCACCTCACCTTCCTCATCAGAAATCCTGAGTGAGTGCAGATTTTTGGTGAGAAACTCATCTGTTAGGATATCCAATATCATGATGTAGGAATAATGATCCTGTTCCTTGTCAAGGGTCACATCATTGTCATCGTCACCTTCATATGGGGCATCATCCTGAGTGCCATCCATGCTGTTGCTTATACCACACTTCAGGAATGCTCTCTTTACTATGTCTTTGGGAATGGATTGCCAGGCTTCCACAATCCATTCACAAACAAGATCGAGGTCTTGTCTCTTTAAATTCCCAGCTTTCGTGACAGCGCCTGCACTGGAGCACATCCACTCACTCCACTGCCATCTAACGTGATCTTTGAACAGCTTGTTCAGGCAAACATCCAGTTGCTGAAGGATTGAGGTTAGACCACCTGGGATTACACAGAGGTCAGTTTTTATTTTCTTGGCATACATTTTAATGTTCTCTCTTAGATGCACCCAAAACATGTCCCATACTAGGAAAGAACGCTTACAGCGCAGAGTCCCAGGCTGTGTTTCCCAAACTTTCTGCAGCCAGACACGGATCAGATCCTCCTCCTTCCATTCAGATTTTGGGATGTGGATGGACTAAAACTCCAGAAGGGAATGTTATTTTTTTTTTGGGGGGGGGGGTTATTTTTTTAACACTACCATGAGTCTTAGCTTTGTTCTGTCCACAAGACAGGAAAGCTTTAGCTGCCCTCACCCTCCTTCCTGCTTCCCTTTGCTTTACCAGATATCCCTGTTTACTTCCATCTGGGTTCTTTTGTACTTCCTAAATGTTTTCTCTTCTTTCACTGCCTTAGCTACCTGCTTAGAAAACCATAGCAGCCTCTTCCTCCTCTTTCTCTTGCTCACTTGCTCACTTCCTTCAAACAGCATGCCGTTGCCTTGACTATTCCCCCCTTAATCCTTCTCAATCGAGTATCTGCTCCCCTACAGCTATACTCCTCTTTGAGGTATTTACTGAGGCAGTTTCCCATTTGTTTAAAATGTGCCCTCCTGAAGTCAAGGACCATCATCATAGTGTGTATTTCTTCTGCCCAGTCCACCAAACCACACATTATGGTGATCACTTGTACCCAGGAAACTATCCACCGTGACGTCTGCAATGCTGTCCCTCTATTTAAATACCGGGTCCATCACTGCCCCTTCCCAATGGATTCCATGATCAGCTGCTTGAAAAATGCCCCTTGTAGGGAGTTGAGGATGGCCCTTCTTCTTCTCGTAGCTGTGGCCAGAATGCCCCAGTCGACACTGAGCAGACTAAAGTTCCCCAAAATCAGTTACTTCCCCTTTGTTTGCTATTTTGCCAATAGTTTCCCCCAAAGCTCTATCATATTTCTCCCCCTGTGTCAGTGATCTGTACACCATCCACATGTAAATAAAGGCCCCTGACTCTGTCTCTAGGCTGACCCATAGTACCTCCAACCCTTTATCCCCCTGGTGCCCCCGTATTCCAGTGGCCTTTATACCATCCCTCACATATAAAACAATGCTGCACTTTTCCTCCTTGACCTGTCCTCCAGGAACATGGTGTAGCCTGGGATGGCCACTTCCCAGCTATGGTTGTCAGTGAACCATGACTCCATTATTGCCACCAGACTTAGGTCTGCCTCCACAGTGATCACCTCAAGGTGAAAAATTTTGTTTCCTTGGCTGTGCGTTGGCACACAAGGCTCTCCATTCTCTTCATCGCTGTCTCCCCCTAACTCCCCCCCCCTTCCTGTTTCCATTCTCTTTAGTGTAGGTTCAGGCTGCTCATTCCCTGATCCCTGGGAAAATGTAATGTTCCATGTCTTGGGTCATCCAAAAAATAAACCAATTGAAAAAGTCAAAAAAGCTGGCCGAACACCACTGTTAGTAAGGTTTCTGTAGTCTTCATTGATATTCCAACACCCATGGGGCGAAGGTTTTGTGGCATCACCACTTCAACAGGCCTGATGAAGTGGTGATGCCACAAAACTTTCACCATGTGGGTGCTGGCATATCAATAAAGACTATAGAAACCTTACTAATATAGTGCAGTTAATCTTCCTGTTTCTGTCTCTTGCCCCTTCTGTTTCCCTGCTGTTGTCCTCCCGTTTTTTGTCATCTGTCTGTCTACCCTCCTTACTCTGTTCCCAACTTTGGATCCTCTTTCTGACCTGCCCACCCTGCCCTCCTCCTTATCCTTGTTCCCCTCGACCCATGGGAAATTTTTCCCCTTGGCTTCTCTTCCCTGTTTCTCTAGTCGCTGGGGGGGGGACCAATCTCTGCCTCCCTCAGTCTTTCTGCCTCCTCCCTTGGCTAGTTTAAATGCCCAACAAAGTAGCATCTAAACATTCCACCCAGGACTGTTGTTCCCCTTTAGGATGGATAGAGGCCTTCCCTTTCTTAGAGGCCTCTATCCCCCCAGGTGGGACTCCAGTTCCCAATATAGCCAAAACCCTCCTCCCTGCACCAGGCCTCTAACCACTCATTGAAGGGCCTGGTTTGAAGTTCCCTAGCTTTCCCTGCCTGTGCACAGGTAGCACCTCAGTGAACGCCACCATGTGTGTTACCTGCTTGAGGCACTTCCCCAGCTCCTAAAACTATCCTGCACTACCCTTGCATCATCCTTTGCCAGGTTGTTCATCCCCAGATGGACAATGACATCCAGCTCACTCCCTACTCCCTCTTCCCTGGTTAGCTCTATGATCCACTCTCCAGTCCTCCCTGTTGAAGCACCTGGTAGACACCTTACTACTCTGTCCCTTCTTTCCTCTGCCCACACTCTATGCCCCTACTCTGGACTCCCCCCACCAGCAACTGCCTCCTCCTTGACTGGGACCTGCTCCATCCCACCTTTGGGCCTCCTCCCTTGAGGACCCCCACCTCCTATTTTACCACTGTCTTAGGTGCCAACTTCTGGCTTCCCTGACCTGCCAGAACTGCAAAATAGCTGTACTGTAGTAAGGTCTGAGGGGTGCTCTCCTTACTTCCTCCCGCCATCCTCCTGGAGCTCACCAAGGTCCAATGGCTCTGTCTTTTTACTAGCATTCTTTGAAGGAGCTGCGGCAGTCTTGGTGACCCCTGGGTAAGGCATACAGTACCCTGTACTCATGGCAGTTTGGCTCTGAGATCAGCAACCTCTGCCCTCAGCCCAGAGAGGTGCCTCCACATCAGACAATGCATCAGTCTCCAGAACATGTCTCTGAAGGTTGCAGCCCTACACCCATTACACTGCACCACTGCCATGCCTGATAACTTAGTATCCTCTTACCTACTTGCTTCCTTGCCTTTCTCTTGTCCATATACTTCTCTTATGTCTCTCCCCCTATTGGTGTCACTATACTTTCCCCATCCCGTGTTTTGCCTACTCCTTTGGTGTGTCCAAACCTTTACCCTAGATAAGGTTTTCTACAATCCCCTTTTTTTCTTGTCCCTTTGTAACTTAACCCTAGATAGGGTGCTTATACCATTGTTAGGGCACCATAATGTAGGTGCCAATACAGGGGTGTGAGTGAAAGGGGTGATCTGGATTTAGATCATCCTGCACTTAAACCCTGTTGGGTGTCCCCACAGTTTCTGTGCCCTTCACAGCATGCTCACCCTGGAGGATATTATATCTATTTTTGTGTGTGTGTGTTGGGAGGGGGTGAAGCCCCCTGCAAAACATAATTCTTCCACAGGACAGCCCTTTGGAGCTGTAACTTTTGGGTGCCGGAAAGTCACCTGCAATAATACCAGGTGACATATTCCTTGCATCCTAAATTACATCACCCACTTTGCTCACACACCGTTGTGGGTGAACTAATAGGGTGTTAGGCATTTGGCTTCTTTTACTCACTTTATTTCCCTGCCCTAGATAGGGTGTTACCTCTATTCCCACACTACTTTTGATTTTTGTTTACCCTTTCCTTAATCTTCATGGAACTTTCCTTCTCTTCCCTACAAAAGTTGTTTTCCTCTAATCTACTTGCAGTACTTCTTTTAAGCAGAGAGCAACACATAAACAGGTAGTCCAGTCCATTTACAGAGGAGAGAGTCCTAAAGGAACTTGCAAAGCTGAAAGTGGACAAGGCAATGGGGCCGGATGGGATATATCCTTGAGTATTAAGAGAACTCAGGGATGTGCTGGCAGCATCACTGACAGCCCTGTTCAATGGATCACTGGAAACAGGTGTGGTACCAAAGGACTGGAGGAGGGTGAATGTAGTCCCTCTCCACAAAAGTGGGAGCAGGAGGAGGCTGGCAATTACAGACCAGCCAGCCTGACCTTGGTGGTGTGGAACTAATGGAATCACTACTAAAAGAAAGGTTTGTGATATACCTTGAAGCCAGTGTATTGCAGGATCCAATGCAAATGGTTTCATAGAGAAAAAGTCTTGTCAAACTAACTTGATAGACTTCTTTGACTGGGTGACAAGGGAAGTGGATCAGGGAGGGGTGGTGGATGTGGCTTACCTGGTTTTCAGCAAGTCCTTTGAAACCGCCCCACATAGGAGGCTTGTAAACAAGCTGGGCAGTCTGAGGGTGGGACCCAGGGTGGTAATTCAGCTATAAGGCATGACAGAACATTGGTTGTACTAGGTTTACCTCATGATCAGGGGCGTTGTAAAGCACGAGGCAAATCCAATTGCCTTCATTTCTTGGCCGTGGGGTAAACATAGTACAACCAACATAGCTGAAGTGCCTTATTTGCTTATATAAAATTGGCCCATAGGCAACTTTTAAAAAATGAACACTCTAAAAGTTTTCAAAGCTACAAAAAAAAAATAATAACATATTGCTAAATTATGTATCATAACTCAGGGGAGCACGCCCGACCAGTTGGAGTGCTCCTTTCCCCTGCACATGAGACTTTCTTATTCTGTGAAGAGCATCTCATACGCAGATGCCCTGGAAATGGGCACATTTCGTGAACAGGATTTTTGTTTAAATATGTTATTGATTGCTCTCAATCAATAATATATTAATATGTCCCCTGTTGCCACTTGTTCCTGTATTAGAGTGGTTTCACTTGCCTTTAGCTTGAGCCAGAACAGCTCATCTTTGCTTTGCTGTTCTCGCTCCAGCCAAAGGTGCATGAAACCACTCTTATACAGCAATGAGTGGCTCCGGGGGACATATTAGCATATAAAATAGTCCCCCCACAGATGTTTTCACCTGCCAGTCATCTGTCTTTTTTCACATTCAATACATTGTGTGATTGTTTACCATAGAATAGAAGAATCAAAACTCTGTATTATCCCAGTAGTAGAATGCCCCAACCCCCCCCCACACACACATGGAATGGTAACATGGAATACATGAATTCAAAATTCTTCAGAGTTTCACAGGCACACACACGCACACCCCTCAGGTGGAACCAGAACCTCAATTTTATCTGTTGCCAGGTAAGAAGCAGGGAGTTCTCTGGCAAACTGCTAGGAATAGGAGGGGGGTTTTTCATGGCCATCAAAGAAACAACAGCAATGGAAACTTCTGAATAGCATTTGTTTTTTTTATATTTGTGTATGTGTGTAAGGAGGAGCTGTTGAGTGAAAATAACATGACATTATTTACTTACTTTATTTTAATGGACTTTTATTTTTAGGGCCTAGTTGAAGGTTTTTTTCTTATATGATTAAAGGTGCAGCCAGGTTTGTGATGGAAATCAGGAAGTAAGTGGTTTATGAATTATGTAAGCCACTTGACATGAGTCTCAAACTGTGAAAGATCAGAGAATAAATACCATGTTACAGAGTGAACACTATGTGTCATCTACATTGCTAAATTCCCACTTTAAAGAGCACCTTTCCCAGTGCTATTGACTTTCATGCATAAATTACCCCTTCTTGTATTGATTCTGGAATAGTATTTCATTACTGTCCTCACCCCTGAAAAAGGGACCATTACGGTCTCAGTGGGCCTACCCGGTCACCAAAATTTAAATAAATAAATACATTGTGAGTTGTCCTGCTTGGCAGGGACTTGTTTTTATACATTGGTAGTGCTCTCTGAAGGCAATGGCTAAAACCAAGTCTCAGCCAATCAGGACACAGGAATTTCCTTGCCCATTTTATATACTGGGTCAGAAACTGGCTGAGGGCTAGCATACAGAGGGTGGTGGCGAATGGAGTAAAATCTGAAGAGAAGAGAGTGGCCAGCAGGGTCCCACAGAGATCAGTACTGGGACCTGTCCTCTTTAAAGCCTTCATAAGTGACAGTGCATAAAAACTGAAACGGAAGGTATGTCTCTTTGCAGATGACACAAAGATCTGCAACAGGGTGGACACTTCAGGAGGGGTGTAGAAAATGAGTAGGGACCTCAGCAGGCTTGAGGAGCGGTCAAGGGCGTGGCAGCTAAGATTCAATGCAAAAAATTGCAAGATCATGTGCATAGGGCAGACAAATGCAGGGGAGGAGTACATAATGGGAGGGGGAAGTACTGACAGCCACCAAACAGGAAAGGGATCTGGGAGTAGTCATATCTGATGACCTAAAGGTTACCTAACAATGTGAGAAGGCTGTGAGGAGAGCCAGTGGAATGCTGGGGTGCATTGGGAGAGGTATCTCCAGCAGAAGGAAGGAGGTAGTGATGCCACTGTACAGAACATTGGTGAGAGCTCATCTCAAGTACTGTGTTCAGTTCTGGAGGCCGCATCCCTGGAAGGACATAGACAGAGTAGAAGTGGTTCAGAAAAGGGTAACAAAAATGGTGCAGGGGCTGCACCAGAAGCCATATGAGAAGAGGTTAGAGGAGCTCAATATGTATTCTCTGGAAGAGAGGAGAGAGAGAGGGGAGATATGATAGAGACTTTCAAATACCTCAAAGGTATAAAAAAGGCACAAGAGGGTATCATCTTTCAGAAAATAAGATATTCAAGAACAAGGGGCCATAATATGAGAATAGAGGGGGGTAGACTTAGGGGTAACACGAGTTAGTATTTTTTCATGGAAAGCATGATGGATGCATGGAACAGCTGACCAGTGGAGGTTGTGGTAGCAAAAATGATAGATGAATTAAAAATACATGGAATAGACATAAGGGAACCCTAGCAATAGGAAAGAGGGAGTAAGCCACATATCACTTAGGATCTGCAGTATATGAAACAGGCAGGGAAATGGGCAGAATAGGTGGGCCAAGCAGCCCTTATCCGCCATCACATTCTATGTTTCTATGTCTACCTTACTGGACCAGCAGAGCTCCCTGCATGCCTGCTGTCACCTGCAGATGCCTGATGATGCCTAAGATGCCAGTTTCTTCACTGTTCCACTCCTGTTCTGTTCCACCCATGTTCTGGGACATAAACATGATTAGGATACATTAGGAGTGGCTGCATTTATACTACAGGTAGGACCTCCCCAAGCAGGACTTCCTGCTGAGCCTCTGTTGGTCTGTGTGCATCATGTGACCCTCTTGTGCTCTGACCCCCTACCTAGAGGGCCTTTTTCTGCTTACACAACAAAACAAAAAGAATTAAGAATGAAATAGGTAATGTAGACATCATGCTCAAGTTACAGCAGCTGGAGTCTTGGTAAATCTTTGGTCACCTTATTGCAGCTGTTGGATGCTGCCACATGTGATGTTAGTGTGGAGAGTGCAACTCTCAAAGTCAAATTCTTCCTCAAATAAGATTTCTCCACATTTTCCTGAATAACATTAAGAAAGAATTTCAGTCAGAAGAAGACAGCACTGCTGTAACTCTGGTGGATGACATGAGTCTCAAACTGTGAACGATTAGAGAATAAACACCATATTACAGAGTGAACACTATGTGTCATCTACATTGCTAAATTCCCACTTTAAAGAGCACCTTTCCCAGTGCTTTTGACTTTCATGCATAAATTACCCCTTCTTGTATTGATTCTGGAATTGTATTTCATTACTGTCCTCTGCAGTTAGTTTTTGCATTCTGAGCTGATAAAAACTGCAGGGTGTACCAGAGCTTCTATAGCAAGCCTGGTGCTACTGTGTACCCAGGGCTATACTGATGACATCACTATAGGGCAGAGGAGTGACTCACACTGTGTAGTACAGTGCAGTCACAGCAGTTTTGTAAGGGAAAACTACCAGTAATCAATGTACATACTGAGTTCCCCCTTCCTCAAGACACCCTGTTAGCAATGCATTTTGCCAAAATCCAAATGCATTGTATGTTTGTTTTTTTGTAAAATTGACCTGTGTGTGAGTCACTCCTCTGCCATATAGTGATGTAAACAGTTCAGCCCTTTCATCCACAGCAACACCAGGCTTGCTATAGAAGCTCTAGTACACCCTGCAGTTTTTAGCACCTCAGAATGCAAAAACTAACTACAGAGAACAGTAATGAAATGCAATTCCAGAATCAATGCAAGAAGGGGTAATTTATGCATGAAAGTCAAAAGGACTTGGAAAGGTGCTCTTTAAATCTCAAGCTCCATCTCTCAGCAAAATATTGCTCTCTTTAAAATATGTATTTTCCTAGCAGTTGAAACTATGCCTCCTGTTCTTGTAAGTTTCATGTCCTGTCTTTCACAAAATGGGGTAATTTATGTATGAAAGTAAAAAGGACTGGGAAAGGTGCAAACAGTAACTCTAACTTCTCTCAATCCCCATGCTTTGTTACAGAGGCAGAAGTCAATTGTACAAAAAAACATACTGACAAGGCCTTTGGATTTTGGCATAATGCATCGCTAACAGGGTGTCTTGGGGAAGGGGAAACACTGTATGTACATTGAGTACTGGTAAGTTTTCCCTTGCAAAACTGCTGTGATTGCACTGTACTGTACAGTGTGAGTCACTCTTCTGCCCTATAATGATGTAATCAGGAGCCAGCAGCCCAGCAGCTGAACAGCAAAGGCAAGTGTAGCAGGGCTCAAAAAACAAATCCAAATTATGGAAGGCAGAGTAAACATTGGCCAAAAATAACAAATGCACACATCATTTCAGGTCTAGTACTGCATATAATGACTACAAGATGTAACCTTTTTGGACTATCATGAAAGGTGCTCACCTTTTTATGGGTAACATTGAAGCCAGCCTTCCTGCAGGGGAAGACATTGACTGTTGGTGAGATCTTCTGCTAACCAAATTTGACAGTGCACCAATAATACCATCAACTGATACATAGGAGTCAAAATATGACAAACCATTAGCATGTGCCTCTCGTGCAGATGATAGCATACCTATAAATTTTTTACAATCACCAGCGTCACCAGTGAGGAAAAAGGACATTTACAGATACCGCTCGGGCATCCTATGTTCAGGGTCAGAAAGGCAAGTCAATTCTGAGTTATCTGCAACAACATGGGCTAGTATCCTGTAAGGACAGTGTAGCTGGTTCATCTGCCAGACTGTTAACCATGTCACACAACATAATGAACCAGGAGTGTTTTGCAGACCATACTGTGATTGGACTCAAAGAAGATCCATTACTCTGTTGGAAACAAAGGAGAACAATATGGCCAGATCTAGCAAATATTGCAATAATGCACCTGAGTTATCCACCTTCAAACATATATTCAGAATGTATATTTAATTCAGCGGGAGGAATAGTCAGTGACCAAAGAACACTGCTAAGTCCTGCAAATGTGGAATAACTTACAATTCTCAAAATGAATGCTGAGAACTTCCTACCAAATGTACCAAACACTGAATTATGAGAGTCTGACCCTGAACATGAACAGTAGCCTGCAAACAGTGATACTGAATATGACTAGGTTGTGTATGAAAAGAAAATTCTGTCTGGAGTAGCATACTGACAGATTTGGTTAACATTGCAAACATCACTCTCTCAGCAGTTGCAACTGTCCCTATGAAATAAATCCCACCATGGGCACAATTCATGAACAAACAAGCACATATGTCATTTTTTTTCGTATGTTGGCACTATTATCTTGCATTCACTTTTTTATTTTTTTACATTTTCTTGTCAAACTTGTTCTTTGACATACAGTTCCAGTCCTGCTCTATATGAGCACTACACGAATTGTGGACAACATGTTGCTTAAAACCTTTTTGCCAGAATTGTACCAGAGTTTCCACATGCATCACTTTCCTCAATTCTGCCGTCATTCTCTTTAGACACATACTACTGACGACATTCACCATGTCCGCTGCCTCCTTGCCAGCCACACATGCCCCACTGCTCTTAGTCTTGTCTGTCATCAATTTTTGATGTTTTTTGCCTCAGCAGTACCCGTCATGGGTATAATTTTTGGAAACAACAGCAGACTCATTCAGAGTGGCTGAGTCTGTCCTACCTGCCTCAGCAATGACCGCCATGGGTAACATTTTTGAAAACAGCAGCAGGCTCACTTAGAGCAGCTGTGTCTGTCCTTCCTGCCTCAGCAAAGCCTGCCATGGGTAACATTTTTGGAAACAGCAGCAGTTTCACTCAGAGCAGCTGTGTCTCCCATAACTGCCTGTCTTACACAATGGCCTAATACATGAATGACTTATTTAACTGTAAAAGGCTCTCTGTTTCATTAACTACTGTGGATACTCAAGCTGGCAATGTCACATTAATAAAGAAAAGTCAGGGTATGTTACAATGGCCCCATAGAAGAAAGCCTTGTGTGGCTGTAAGACGAAAGATATTTTGGAAACAGTGGCAGGCTTGCTTAGAGCAGCTGTGCCTATCATATCTAACTCAAGACAACTCCTTATGAGTAGTTTTCTCTGTCTAGGGTAGTCAGAATCAAAGTCTTTCACAGTTTGTTATGACAAATTGTAGAGAGAAAGACATATGGTCAGAGTAGGATAATATAGAAAGATCAGGGTCGTAACTAACCTATCCTACCTAACTACCTACCTGTTTTCATTAAGGTATTTCTAGGGTATGTTGGGTAGTTTGAAGGCACCTGCAGATAACATTTAGGGTAGGATATGTCATTACCCGCCCATGCCTAGTTGTTAGGCCATCGATTACTTTATTTTCCCATATATCATACTTACCATCAGTTATTCTCTACATAGGTGATAGAGTATTTTAATATATATATATATATATATATATATATATATATATATATATATATATATACAAATATATATATATACATTATGGTAGCACGGTAGTGCTACCATAGTTAGGGTTGAGGAGCCATTTCTATGTTAAACCCCAAAACTTTGCACCTTAATAACTTTGCAACCATTTGATGGATGTGCTTGAAATTTGGAATTTATGATCAATAACCATAGGCCTTGGGATTTGCCAAGTTTCGTACTGGTCGGATATACGGCTGTGGAGTTATTAAGTGTGATCTGTGCACGCGTTTACACTTTTCTGGAATTCTGTGGTTGCACCTACAGGTTGTACGGTTTGCGTGACCAGCCTGAAATCTTCAGGGAACATGTAGCCGGGGTCCCCAATGTGCCTTTCAAAGATTTCATGAAAAAATATTAAACGGTTCAAAAGTTATTCAAAAAACAGTTTCCCATTATAAGTCAATGGGAAAAGTTAACAAAAAGTTCAACACTTTCGCAAATGCATTTTTACTTTCGCAAATGGGCCTGTTACTTTCGCAAATCGGCCATTTTGTTTTCAGTTGGTGATCAGAAAAATGGTTGGCATTTAAATTTGGGACCCTCTAGCAACCCTAATTTTTTGTATTCACCTAGTCGGGCCCTGAGGATGCTTGCCATGTCTTTATTTTGTGGTAAAACAGCCTAGAAATATGTTTTTCAAATTTCTGGAAAAAGTACTTTCGCAAATTACTTTCATGCTCATGAAAGTGTCACAAATTTTTGCGAAAGCTTTCACAAATTGCGACAGTAGTTTTCTAGTCTGTGGGAAAATGACAGCAATTCTTTGGCACTGCGCTGCAAAAGAACCGTTGGGAGTTTTGAGCTGAAATTTGGAGGAGCGGGCCGACATCTCACAGATGTGCCTTTCAGTGTTGTATTGAAAAAATATTACATGGTGGCAAAGTTACGGCACTCCAAAGTTGATGGTTTTCCCATAGGATAACATTCACGTCGACCTATTACAGAAATCCTTTGGCACCCTGCTGCAAAATAACGGTTTGGTCTTTTTTCCTGAAATTTGGAGGGAAGACAGCCAACAGCCCACAGATGTGCCTTTCAGTAGTTTGGTGAAAAAATATCACATGGTGGCAAAGTTACGGCACTCCAAAGTTGACATTTTTTCCCATAGGATAACATTACGGCGCCCAACGCATAACAGAAATCCTTTGGATCCCTGCTGCAAAATAACGGTTTGGTCTTTTTTCCTGAAATTTGGAGGGAAGACAGCCAACAGCCCACAGATGTGCCTTTCAGTGGTTTGGTGAAAAAAATTACAGGGAGGCAAAGTTATGGCGCTCCGAACATTTCTTTTTTTCCCATAGGATAACATTATGGCGTTCGCCGCGCCTTTCAGGGCCCGTATCTCGGAAACGGTGCGAGATACGGACTTTTCGTCAGAAAATTTCTTAGCCCCAAAATGGGGCTAAGAGTTAAATTAGCCAGGACAGTTGTAAATAATATGACTTTTAAATTTTTTTTCTACGTCATACGGTTCCTGAGATATAATGTATTTAGTATTCCAAGATCTCATTTTCTGCGTCGATACTCATTATTTTGCATACATTATTTGTACTCACTGTCTTTCTCAATGCAGGTTTTGGGGAAAACCAGTCTGTGTGCTTACATTACTGTTACTGTTGCCCTTTCTGCTGCGGTTCCGTGCCGTTTCTCTTACCGTTAACGTCTGCGCCACCATGTGCGTTATCCTTTGCGTTTTCATTTGCGCTTGCGTTTCTGTTATTTTTTGCCATTTTCTGTCTACAGTACTGTTTATCTTTCTGTTTCACTTTACATCACCATGCCCATTGACATTTCTGTTTGCAGGCACCATGTTACTATGTGACAACACATCACGTGGCAGACCATTCCCGTCTACGCCACCATGTGCGTTACCCTTTCTGTTCTCATTCGTACTTGTGTTACCATGTGCGCCACTGTTAGCATTTCTGTTTTCGTTGCTGTCCCTGTTAGTATGCCACAAGACATAATGTGGTGGAGCACGGGGCCCTTTGGGCCTCAAGGCTCCCGCCACCGAGATTATGCGGCAGGAGCGGGGCCCTCCCGCTGCTGCATTACATTCACTATTTCTCGTTATCATTCTCAAAAAGAAGGGAAATTAGAGGCAAAAAACTCAGTTTAATGCATTAGTTAGAGTTGTTCCACAGTGACAAAAGTGAGGAAATTCGCTGTTAGGGTTGAAAAACCCCTTGCACCCCACCACCCCAACCGGCATTGGGGTGTGCATTGGGATCATGAGTCTAACTCTCACCCCATTCTCCTATACTTCTGCTGCTTTACACAGGTCATGGGGCTGAGGAGTTGGGGCTGATAATCCAATGCACCAACCCCAATGCCACCACGTGCGTCATCCTTTGCGTTTTCATTTGCGCTTGCATTTCTGTTACTTTTTTGCCATTTGTGTGTACTGCACTGTTTCTCTTTCTGTTTCTCTTTGTGTCACCATGCCCATTGACATTTCCATTTACAGGCACCATGTTACTATGTGACCAGACATCACGTGGCACACCGTTCTCATCTACGCCACTGTGTGCGATACCCTTTCTGTTATCATTCGCGCTTGTGTTACCATGTGTGCCACTGTTAGCATTTCTGTTTGCATTGCTGCTCCTGTTACTATGCCACAAGACATCATGTGGCAGGAGCGCAGGGCCCAAAGAGCCCCGCGCGCCCGCCACCGCATTACATTCACTATTTCTCAATATCATTCTCAAAAAAAAGGGAAATTAGAGGCAAAAAACTCCATTTAATGCATTAGTTAGGGTTGTTCCACAGCGACAAAAGTGAGGAATTCGCTGTTAGGCTGTGAAACCCTAACTGAATTCACCCCGCACCACACACACACACACATTCAAGTATGGGGAGGACCAAGTCAACACAACCAATGACAGACATCCAGCAGCAGGTGACAGAAATAACAAACAATTGTCTAAATGTACTACGAGACATCCCCACCCACCTGACCAGGTACTGCATGCTCAGTGGAGATCAACAGCAAAACTGAGGCCATGTACACCAAACGTACACATCCCTGATTGCAGCTGCACACAACGTACCGCACTTAGTAGTTGCATGGCCTTACCTACCGATGCCCCACACCACACCACAACTGGTACTGTGCCGTTATTCAATATCAATCAATCAATCAATCAAAATCTTTATTTAGTCAGGCGAACATCATTGAGCGTAGCTCATTTGCAAGATGGACCTGAGTGGTCATACAAATAAGAGTACGAGTATTTTTACATGGACAAGATAATAACATAAACAATAGTACAATGACATAAATTGAGAATATACAAAAATTTACATATATACAAGGAACAATAAAAATCACTTAACCTGTAAAAAAAAAATGGAGATAATAATAGATATAGCAGGGATAGTGTACAAATAATAGGGTCTTTATAGCTTTTATAAGTATAAATATAAGTATTTATAATATAAATGCTGAAGGTGCATGATGACAGTTGTAGAAAGGTTTTAACACTACTGAGTATACATTAATTAAGAGAAGCACATAAATTAACTACAAGACACTAGCATGCTCAAGATAAAAGTAGTGATACATTTAGTAGGTGATTTACATAGTAGTACATTTACTGCAATGGTTACTCAACATAGAAGGCTGATGTAAACATATATGGAAAAAGCATTGCCTGTTCAATGCTGTGAAATTGGTACTACCAGTATCACATGCATTCTTACTGATGAAGGTGTACTGCTGATGTACATACATGAACCTTCAGTGTGTTTCAATATTAAAGATGCAGTAAGTATTCTTTGTAAGAAAGATTGTAATTGCATGGATCAGGCCAAGCAACTTCTAAATATCATAGCACTACTGAGCCAACAATGATGTACCTGTATCGGACATGTATATAGGATAGATTTTCCTGTAGGCACTTACTGAGTATGTTGTACCTGATAAAGACAATCTCATTGTATCTGTGATGACTAACTTATTCAAATAGTAATACATTTGCTATTGTTGCAATGAGTGATCTATGCTACTTATGGACACAGTGTGATTTTTTTTAACAGTTGTTTCATACTCAGGCTGTATGCCTACTGTTTGGGTTTGCCACACTTCTGTCACTGATGCTATCAAAGTGATAACTATGTTAATTCTGCTACAACAGGAATCAAGTAGGTATGGTGTTGATATAAACAGAATGTCTTTTAGTAGTGATTTAACTCATAATGGGTAAATGTACTTAGGACAGCAGGGTTATCCTCTATCACTGAGTCTGTCAGTTATAATCACACTAGGGTTTCGATGACTGTAATGATCAAGTTACATGTTCATCTTCATGAGTTCATATTCACAGCCATTCCAGCAACCAGGACAGTGTATGGTGAACTGGGTGGGACACTGAAGCTGCAAAGCTGCTGCAGTGCCTAGCGAGGGAGAGTATCTACTCATAAAGACAATTAAGCAATAAGGCATGACCAACAGTTATTTTAAATGGTCTGTTAATCAATCCCTGTAGGGTTTAATTGTGAATGAGGCATATCCGAGTGCCACATGTCGCTAGACAGTGATAAACTGACCATTAACATAATACCTGGAGTGGCTTATTGCTATCATAATAAAACTGTTTTTAAACAACATTAAACCATATTCATCATATGGTTAGGCTCTACATGTATGTTAATAAAAACTAAACATAAGGCTGTTACAATGTTTACAGTCAATTAGAATGCATTTCTCAAACCCTTGTTATAATCAGAGATATTATACCTGTACAACTCCTTGGTTTTGCTTAACTCTATTGCTCAGGTTGGCCACACAGTGGTGTGGTGTGGTGTGGGGCATCGGTAGGTAAGGCCATGCAACTACTAAGTGTGGTCGTTGTTGCAGCTGCAATCAGGGATGTGTACGTTTGGTGTACATGGCCTCAGTTTTGCTGTTGATCTCCACTGAGCATGCAGTACCTGGTCAGGTGGGTGGGGATGTCTCGTAGTACATTTAGACAATTGTTTGTTATTTCTGTCACCTGCTGCTGGATGTCTGTCATTGGTTGTGTTGACTTGGTCCTCCTCATACTTGAATGTGTGTGTGTCTGTGTGTGTGTGTGGTGCTGGGGGTGATTCGAGTTAGGTTTTCAACCCAACAGCGAATTTCCTCACTTTTGTCGCTGAGGAACAACCCTAACTAATGCATTAAACTGAGTTTTTTGCCTCTAATATATATATATATATATATATATTATGGTAGCACGGTAGTGCTACCATAGTTAGGGTTGAGGAGCCATTTCTATGTTAAACCCCAAAACTTTGCATCTTAATAAGTTTGCAACCGTTTGATGGATTTGCCTGAAATTTGGAATGTATGATTAAGAACCATAGGCCTTGGGATCTGCCAAGTTTTGTACTGAGTGGATGCTATGACTGTGGGTAAGTAAGTACATGATCTATGCATACGTTCGCTTTTCTGGAATTCTGGTCGCGCCTACAGGTAAATGCGGTTTCGCGGTAACCCGGCCCACAATCTTCAGGGAACGTGCAGCCAGGGTCCCGATGTGTCTTTCAAAGATTTCATGAAAAATATTAAACGGTTCAAAAGTTATTCAAAAACAGTTTCCATTATAAACAATGGGAAAAGTTAACAAAAGTTCAAAACTATTGCAAATGCATTTTTTACTTTCAGCAAATGGGCCTGTTACTTTCGCTAAATCGGCCATTTTGTTTTCAGTTGGTGATCAGAAAAATGGTTGGCATTTAAATTTGGGACCCTCTAGCAACCTAATTTTTTGTATTTCACCTAGTCGGGCCCTGAGGATGCTTGCCATGTCTTTATTTTGTGGTAAAACACCCCAGAAACATGTTTTTCAAATTTCTGGAAAAAGTACTTTCGCAAATTACTTTCGTGCTCACGAAAGTGTCACAAATTTTTGCGAAAGCTTTCGCAAATTGCGACAGTAATTTTCTAGTCTGTGGGAAAATGACAGCAATTCTTTGGCACTGCACTGCAAAATAACCGTTAGGAGTTTTGGGCTGAAATTTGGAGGGAACGCAGCCGACATCTCACAGATGTGCCTTTTTAGTGTTGTATTTAAAAAATATTACACAGCGGCAAAGTTATGGCACTCCAAAGTTGACAGTTTTTCCCATAGGATAACATTACGGCGCCCGAAGCATTACAGGAATCCTTTGGCACCCTGCTGCAAAATAATGGTTTGGTCTTTTTTCCCGAAATTTGGAGGAAGACAGCCAACAGTACACAGATGTGCCTTTCAGTAGTTTGGTGAAAAATATCATATGGCGGCAAAATTAAGGCACTCCAAAATTGATGTTTTTTCCCATAGGATAACATTCCGGCGCCCGACACTTAACAGAAATCATTTGGAGCCCTGCTGCAAAATAACAGTTTGGTCTTTTTCCTGAAATTTGAGGAAGACAGCCAACAGCCCACAGATGTGCTTTCAGTAGTTTGGTGAAAAAACATTGCAGGAGGGCAAAATTATGGTACTCCGAACTTTTCTTTTTCCCATAGGATAACATTACGGCATTCGCGCCTTTTCAAGAGCCTGTATCTAAGAAGCAGTGCTGCGAGATCGGACTGTTAGTCAGGAAAACTCTTAGCCCCAAATGGGGCTAAAGATTCGAATTGTAAGGACAGTTGTAAATAATATGACTTTTAAATTTTTTTTTCTAAATGGCAGTTCCTGAGATATAATGTATTTAGTATTCCAAGATCTCATTTTCTACCGATACTCATTATTTTGCATACATTATTTGTGCTCACTGTCTTTCTCAATGACAGGGTTTGGGAAAACCAGCCTGGTACTCCCATTACTGTTACTGTTGCCCTTTCCGCTTGCGGATCCGCACTCGCGTTCACTTACCATTGATGTCTAGCCACCATATGCGTTATCCTTTGCGTTTTCATTTGAGCTTGTGTTTCTGTTATTTTTTGCCATTTCTGTCTACAGTACTGTTTATCTTACTGTTTCACTTTACATCACCATGCCCATTGACATTTCTGTTTGCAGGCACCATGTTACTATGTGACAACACATCACGTGGCAGACCATTCCCGCCTATGCCACCATGTGCGTTACCCTTTCTGTTCTCATTCGTGCTTGTGTTACCATGTGCGCCACTGTTAGCATTTCTGTTTGCGTTGCTGTCCCTGTTAGTATGCCACAACACATCATGTGGGCGGGAGCGGGGCCACCCTAGCATGATTACATTCACTATTTCTCGTATCATTCTCAAAAGAAGAAAGTAGAGGGCAAAAACTCCGTTTAATGCATTAGTTGGTTGTTCCTGGCGACAAAAGTGAGGAAATTCGCTGTTAGGGTTTGAAAACCCCCTTGGATCCCCATACCACCAACCGGCATTGGGGTGCGCATTGGGATCGTGGGTCCAACTCTCACCCATTCTCCTATACTTCTGGTCTTTGCACATGTCATGGGGTGAGAGTTAGGCTGGTGACTCCCAATGCTCACCCCAATGCCGTTGAGGGATGCATGGGGTCTAAGGGGGTTTTCAACCCTAACAGCGAATTTCACTTTTGTCGCTGTGGAACAACCCTAACTAATGCATTAAACGGAGTTTTTTGCCTCTAATATATATATATATATATATATATATCAATATGAGGTCAGAAACCAAAAATGATATACTGTACTGATTTTTTTGTAAGATTATTGATAAAAAAAGGCTGTGGATATATTTTTTTATCTTTAGTTTGTTACCCTTCTCTCAGCCAGGCTGCCCCTATCCAGACCACTTGTGGTGACATCCTAAACTTGTTGCTACTGTCTCTGCCATGCCATTGGAATCTCCCTGATGATGGGGCCAGTAGTGTAGAGTGCTCTCTCTGGGGTTGAGCACCAATCTTTGACAGTGGGAGGCACAGGTTCTGAGGGTACCTCCTGAGTCTTTTACCCAGCGCATCCTGCTGGATTTTCCATACTTTTCTCCTCAGCCCTCACACTAAGATGTTGGCACTTATGAACATATGAATGTGCCAGCAAAAACAGACCACCCGGTCTATCTAAGTCTGCTCGAGTGTGCAGTTAACACCGCTAGTTTGCAGCTGCCCCACCCCCTTCCCTTTGTCATCCCACTGCCACTCCCCACCTCCCCCACCCTTACTATCCCCTGTACCCTGTCCCATGCCCCTTTGAAGCTGTTCACAGATTTACATGATACCACCCATTCTGGTAGTACATTCCATTTTGCTACCACCCTCTCTGTTAAATAGTATCTCCTCATTTCATTCCTAAATCTTCCCCCCTATTCTTAGCCCATGCCCCTGGTGACCGCCCTCCTTAACTTAAAGACCCCATCTCTCATCCTTATTGCTCCCCTCAGATACTTGAATATCTCTATCAAGTCCCCCCTGTCCCTTCTATCCTCCAGGGTGTACATATTCAGGTCTCCCAGCCTGCTGTCATAGTCTCTTCCCTCCATTCCACATATCATCTTTGTTGCCCTCCTCTGCACCCCCTCTAGTAGCCTGATATCATGCTTTAGGTATGGCCTCCAAAACTGCACACAGTACTCTAAGTGCAGCCTTACCAGTGACCTGTAGAGGAGTAAGATCACCTCTCTTCGCCTGGATGAAAAAACCCTCGCTATGCACCCAAGCATTTTGTTAGCTTTGCAGCCACTCTCCTGCACTGGGCAGTGTTGTTCATGGTCCCTGTTATCATTACCACTAGGTCCTTCTCCTCCTTAGTGATCCCCAGCTTATCCCCTCCCAGCCAGTATTCTCTCCTTGAGTTCTTCACCCAAAGTGCATAACCTTATACTTCTTTGCATTGAACCCCAGCTGCCACCTCTCTGACCACTCCTCTATCTTGCTTAGGTCCCTCTGCAGCTGCTTCCATCCCTCCCCTCCATCCACCACTGCTCTGATTTTGGTGTCATCAGCGAACAGACTTACCTTGCTCACCACCCCGTGTGCAATGTCTGATATGAAGACCCCAAATAATACTGGCCCCAACACAGAGTCCAGAGACACCCCACTCATCACTGGCCTTGGAGTTGAGAGCTCCCCTCTCACCACCACCCACTGCAGCCTCCCACTCAGCCAGCTTGTAATCCTGTTCATAATGTTTGCCCCTACCACTACACCAGTTAGCTTCCCTCCAAGCTGCCCATGACGCACTGAATCGAAGGCCTTGCTAAAGTTCCGTTAAAGAACATCCACCGCATGACCCTTATCCAGCTCACCTGTCACCCAGTCATAATATTATATCAGGTTGGTTTGACAAGACTTCCCTGAAATGAACCCATGCTGCCTCACATCCTGGAGGCCATTATCCTCCAGGTATGACACCAGTCTTTCCTTTGGTATTGTTTCCTGAGTTTGCACACTATGGAGGTGAGACTTACTGGATGATAATTACCCAGTTCATCCCTTGGCCTGCTCTTGTGTAATGGTACTACATGTGCCATCCTCCAGTCCAGTGGCACACAACCTGACTCCGGTGAGATGCTGTACAGATCCACCAGCGGCTCTGCCAACACCTCCGCTATCTCCCTCAGCACTTGAAGACTCACATGTCGAGTTTTTTATTTATTTATTGTTTGTTTATTTATTTATTTTATTTATTTAGTTGTTTATTTCAAATGTTTCTCCAGGAAAGACATACTGAGCTAGTAAAAGCTCATTTCCAGATGCATCCTGGAGAGATAGGGAATGAGGAGTATACTATACAGAATGTGCAAGTAAAAGTAAGTAATGTAGGATGCAGAAGTAATAGAAATAAAATAAAATATGATAAAATAATTACAATAAAACAAAAGTAATAGTACAAAACAGAGTAGTCACAATTTACAGACATATATTCAGGGTGACACAAAACAAAAAAAAAGTGTGCTCAGTGATTATTGGGTTCATAGTTCGGCAAACAAAATTTCAATCCAGACAAACAAGACAGTTTGAGCACTCCTGGAACACCACTTGGGGAAAAAGCACCGGCAAAAGTTAAAGTTGCTTAATGAAATATGTTATTTATTACGGAAAAATACAAACAGTGCCCCTACTCAGAGAACTGCCGGATCTCTGGCTCACACCCCAGCACTTCAATCGAAGTCTTCCCCAGAGCGCTAGGTTTGAGCAGAGGGCAGTCCCACTAATATGACTCTCAGTTAATTACACACCAGTTGCAACATTAAGTAAGCAACTCTCACAATTCATCACATCAAGTAATAGTGGGAATGTAACAAAAAACTTAGAAAAATGTTGAAACACAATTGTAACACAATAATTACAACATAAGTGCAACTAATTAAAAAAAAAGTCCAATAGAAAAAACTTATTAAAATCAATGCAAAATAGCTTAGTAATTAATTATATTACATAAGCCCACACATTAAATCAATTTGTATCGTGTTAAATGAGGTGACTCCATAACTTAGATGTAAACCAGCATTGAACTTTTCCTCAGTAAAGCCACACTGTATTGTATGATACCACAATAGCTCACATACGTATTATAGCACTTAAGGTTCAGCCAAAAATAAGATTCAAGTGGCTATAAAAGGAAAGAATACATGGAGAGGTAAACCAAGTGTGATTATGTATCACAATAAAAGTTTAATATGTCCACAAGTGGGAAACAGTATCACATTGAGTGGGTGTGGGTAGGAGGGAGAAAAAAGGGGAGGAGGGAGTGGAAACAGAGAAATCAGGTGCTAGGGTGAAATGGTGCAGTAATACAAACCATCCGTAAACAACTTTAAACTTAACAAAATATGAAAGTTACATTCAAATTAAATGAATGGTTTGCTAAATATTAAAGGTCTCTTCCCCATAAATCTTGAACACATTCACCTAGGGGTTCAGCCAGTACTGTGTATAACAGCTCAAATTCTTTTTTTTTTAATTAAAAACAAACCTCAAAATCACATAAGATAAGATCCTTATAATTTTTAAAGGTTCAGGCTATATGTGACCTTAGTTTTCAAGTATCAACTACTTGTATTGCACATTATTAGCGATCATTTCTAATAATTTCAATTTTAAATGCACTCACCAAGAGATCAAAAAACATTAATTTGTAAAGAAAATGTAACTGTGTTTTTTACAAAAAAATGAAGTCCGAAAAGAGGGTTGACTGAGAAAATGAGGTACAATGCTGCTTTAAATAAACTACATAAATACAGCCTTGATTTAAACAAATGCATAAACTTACAATACTTTTATATTATGTCCCAATATGTTAAAATTCATGTACAGTATATGGTAACTGAAAATCTAGCTCGCTAATTATAATATGTCTATGAGTTGTAAAGTATGTTATTTGGGGCTATACCACAATAGTTATGTAGTGTAGGATGGAACATTGTTTCTGATAATAATCTAGATCTTTCCAAACATTGTTATGCTGTAGTAGCTATGTCATTGTAGCTATTATGCTATACTAGTTACATAGCTACTACAGCATAACAACATTGAATGTGCTGGTGCACGTGTGTTACACATCCAGGAAGTGGCTGCGGCAAAAAGGAGAGTGAAGGAAAGTGGCACAGAGGGAGAAAAAAACAGTAGGACTTTTAACTGTGACTGGATGTTGTCTCCATGTGGTTACTAAAGTAACTTTTACTGCTTGGGGGGGGCATCATACACTACAAAAAAACAATAGACAGTTACCTCTCGGTAACAAGCTGTGTTAATGTGTCTCGATGTTGTCAATGTTGACCAAACCTCGCTCTCAAGGTGTATGTGGTCGCCATGGCAACCTCTTGCGCACTAACCAGCTTGTTAGCGATAGGTAACTATTCATTATTCTCTATGTTATTTATGTGTTATCCTACAGATCAACCCATTTGCAATGCACAAATAACATTTCATGAAATATGAGGGTTATTAAAGACTTTATTTTCACATATAGTGTTGCTGTTCAGCACATGATTTAATGTTACCAAATATAGATGGCTAAAAAGAGAGAGAAGGAAGGAAGAGGGGAAAAGGAGGGTGGAATAGAAGGGGGGTTAGAAAAGAATGATGAGGAGAGGTAGAACAGGAAACAGTTATAAATAAAATAATCTGAAATTTGAAGACAATAATTATTATGAATGGAGACTAATCTAATCAAATATTGTTAATAGACTCATTTCAAAAGGGATTTAAATCCCATTCTGAATTTAATCATTTTGGTAACATGGCTCCCAAGGTAAAAATCCAATAGCTTTCCTTCTTCAATAATTGTTTTTGTCTCTCTTCAGCCCATGGATCTTTATGCATGAGTTCAATGCCTATCCAGTTCAAACAACTCACATCATTGTCTTGATACTCTGCAAAATGTTTTCCCAAAAGAGTTGTACATTGGCCAGGCTTAATATTTCCTAAGTGTTCTTGTATCCGGGTATGCATAGGCCTAACTGTGTGTCCCACATACATAACCAGACATGTGCACCTTAACGTATAAACTACAAAGTTACTATTACATGTAATGAAGTCCCTGATACCAATGTGTCTGCCATATCCTTTGAGTTTTTAGATTTTTTCCTGATGGCAAAACTGACATGCACAACAGTGTCTGCATCTGTACATTCCCATTGGCAGGGAGAAAAGCCAATTTCTAGGTCGTAAATGATACTCGGATCTTTTGAAGTGGCTATTGACTAATTTATCTTTAAGGCTGGGTGCATGAGAAAATGCCATTCTGGGGTCTCAGAAAGCTCACCAGCTAGTAATGGTCACTTAATAATATATGCAAGTGCTTTCTAACCCCATCTCCAGTCTTTGCTGATACGGTAGTGTATCTTGTGATGAAATTAACTTGTGTTCTGGTTTCATCCTTTTTTTTAAATTTTGGTATCAAAAGTGACGGTCACTTTGCCTTACTTTTTCTAAAGCTTCATATGCACTATTTTTATCATTGCCTCTAACTAAAAATCTATATGTTAATTCACCTGCACATTCAATAAAGTCTGTCTCTCTAGCACAGTTCCTATGAATCTTTAAAAATTGTCCATTGGAAATTGACCTGATTAAAGAACATGGATGGGCACTTTCTGGTCTCAACAAACTATTCATAGCAGTCTTTTTTCAAAACCCTTTTGTACGTACAATGTCATCAGCCACCATAAGAGTTACATCAAAAAATCTAACTGGTTAGCATTAATGGTACTCATACACCTAAGGTTGATGTGATTCTGATTAAGCCAAATTACAAATTCAGCAGCCTCTTCCTGGGTTCCCTTCCAAATGCATACGATAATATCAATAAATCATAACCACTGTATGATTTGACTTCTATATAGATTAGAGGAAGGATTCAAAATAATTTTCATTTCCCAATGTCCCAAGAAGAGGCTGGCAAAGCAGGGTGCTATTGATGTACCCATGGTGGTGATGCCATAAAACTGTAAGTAAAACGTTTGATCAAATTTGAAGTAATTATGAATAAGTACAAATTTTAGACCATCCAAAATAAATGTAGTAGGTATTGACTCATGACTGGGGTTGTTTTCCAAAAAGAACCTACATGCTTGAATACCATTCTCATGCTTAATACTAGTATAAACTAACACTACATCAATCCCAAGCCAAATGTAATCTGCCTCCCTCTTGAAACCATCCAATTTAGTAAGCAGAGCCAAAGTGTCATGAGATAAGATGTCACAAGTAACACGGAATCCTTTTTAAAAAATATATAAAAATATGCATCAATTATCCATAAGTGATCCAATATTAGATACAATAGGATGCCCCAGCGGACGCATCCAGTTTTTATGGATTTTTGGCAAATCATAAAAAAAATTGGGGTACGTGGATTTTCCACCCATAATAACTTAAATTTGTCATCTGTTATGTAACCTACGCCCCTTCCCCACTCCAAAAAAGTAAGTTATTCCTTCTTAAAAGAGTCAGTGGGATTGGATGGTAAAGCCTTATACTCATGCTCATTGGAAAGTAAGTGAGAAACACATCGCCAGTAATCATCTTCATCCATTATCACAACATTCCCTCCCTCATCCGCTGGTTTGATCACCACATCTTTTAAGCTGATCAGTTCTTTAAGTGCTTCACATTCAGATCTTGCGATATTAAGGCAGACATGGGGGAAAGCACTATTTAACATTTTTTCCATTTCTTTAAGAGCAGTAGCTCCAAATGTCCTAATAGCAGGATTAGTGGTCACTGGTCAGAACAGTGATTTAAGTTTAAAAATTTAAGCTCACACATATGATATATTATTACCCGATACATCATACAAAACAGTTGTTTCTCTCAAATTTGTGTTCTACAAGGTTTCCAAAGCATACAAGTTATCATTATCAGCTTGAGTCCAGTTCTCAGATTGTGTATTAGCAGTGTCCAACACATCAGACATATTTTTTTCTTCCAGATTAAAAATTAAATTCACCATGTCCATGTTCAGGGTGATTTCATTGTTATCCAGTGTAGCCCTGTCTCTCCCCTTAGTTGTGACACTTGCAGTGGGATTTGAAAAGAACTCTCGCAGCCTGATCTGCTGAAATAAATTTAATAAATCAATCTGAATTTTGAAATGATCAGGTCCAGTTTGTGGTGCAAAGTTCAGTCCTTTTGAAAGTAACGATAATTGCGAGCCAGTCAATGTAATGCTTGATAAATTGATCACTTCTGTGGCTTTTTTTGGTACAGCACTCCTGAGTGGTCTTTCTCTTCCTTCCTCTCCTTCCCTTTTATTTTTTTTAATTTTTATTCTTTATTAACTGGGTAAAGCCCATTAGGCACAAGTGCCTGTTTTCATGGGCAACCTGGGAGCACTGGGGAGGTTAAATGACTTGCTCAGAGTCACATAGTATGCATGTGGAGGTTGTGGGAATCAAACCCCAGTCTGTCTGCAGGACGTACCAAACTCTTTCACAGCTCATTACTCTAACCTTTAGGCTATACTGCCAGCTCCAGTGTTAGAAAGACACTAACCCTTCTGGGTTTTCTTTTACACTTTTCCTTGCCTTGACTGAAATTTTGCTGGACTGATGTGTTTGATCTTTTTGAGCTAAAAACACAACTCCTTTGCCTGTGCTGACCATTGCTCCCTCATTAATTACAACTGATTTATCAGGTGCTCTGGATGCTGATCTTCTATACTGGGGTGTTGATCGCACATGACATTGCCCTCTACTACTTGCTCTTTGTGGTTTGGGCCATGTTAAAATATTTCCTTAGGTATAATTATCAATATCTCATTCTAACTTATGGTGTTTCCTCTTAATCAGTTCTTGCTCATGTTTAACTAATTTGGCTTATGGGCGGAGATATCGTTAATATTTAGCAAACCATTCATTTAATTAGAATGTAACTTTCACATTTTGTTAAGTTTAAAGTTGTTTATGGATGGTTTGCATTACTGTATCATTTCACCTGGCTCATGATTTCTCTGTTTCCCTTCCCCCCCTTTTCTCCCCCTCCTACCCTCACCCACTCATGGTGATACTATTTCACTTTTGTGGGCATATTAAACTTTCATTGTGATATGTATTCACACTCGGTTTACCTGTCCATGTATTCTTTCCTCTTATAGCCATTCGTATCTTATTTTTGACTGAACCTTAAGTGTTAGAATAGGTATGTGAGCTACTGTGGTACTATGCAATATAGTGTGGCTTTAATGAGGAAAAGTTCAATGCTGGTTTACATCTAAGTTATGGAGTCACCTCATTCAACATGATACAAACTGATTTAATGTTTGGGCTTACTTAATATAATTATTAATTACTAAGCTGTATTGCATTGATTTTAATGTTTTTTTATATTGGATTTTTTTAATTAGTTGCACTTATGTTGTAATTATTGTGTTACACTTGTGTTTTCAATGTTTTTCTATGTTTTTTGTTACATTCCCACTATTACGTGATGTGATGAATTGTGACAGATGCTTAATTATTTGTTGCAACTGGTGTGTAATTAATTGAAAGATGCATTAGTGAGCCTGCTCTCTGCTAAAACCCAGCCACCTGAGGAAGACTACGGTCAAAGCGCCATGCATGAGCCAGAGATACAGCAGTTGTCTAGGTAGCGGCACTGTTTGTATTGTTCTATAATAAATAACATATTTCATTAAGCAACTTTAGCTCTTGCCAGTGCCTTTTTCCCACATGGTGTTCCAGGAGTGCTTGAACTGTTTGTTTGTCTATATATTCAGGGTGACATAAAAAAGATGAATAATAATACAGTTTAAGGTACAAGTGCTATGTAATAAGTGGGAGCAATGCCATATTGTAGCTGATTACCACCAGTAGACTGTTAAGGTTTGAGAGCTATTAAAACCAGTCCAGAGCATAGGTTCAGGAGCAAAATACAAACCTGATATGACTACTGGTATAGGTTCAGTTTAGCCTGGGGGGGTTGGGAGTTTGCTTACAACTGGGGAGGAAGGGGCAAGGGGGGACAACAAATAAATGGGGGAGGAGTCACAAGGGAGAGGGGGCAGGCACAGTTGCAGGAAGGTGTAGTAAAGTTACAAAGAAGAGATTTTAGGGAGGAGAAGGATGAGGCTGTGGATAGATGGGGGAAGAGAGGCCAGAGCTTAGGAAAAGGATATGATGAGGCAATTTTGCATATGGACGTTTTCCTGGATGTGTGGGCAAGGGAATGGGATGCAGTGTTCAGGAGGTGGAAAGAGGAAGGGTTGGGAAGAAAGGATGGCAGTGACTGCATACAAGTATAGGGCTTATGGACAGACTAGATGGGCCTAGTGGTCCTCATCTGCTGACAGTTTCTATGTATCTGTGTAGAAAGATATTGGAGAAGACTGCCAAATCAGAATTTGGAGGTGAAGTTGGCACAGTGGGTAAAGCATCTGGCATCATGAGAGGGGAAGGAGGAGTAGACAGTGCAGTGGTGTGTACAAGGGAGGCAGTCCAAGGCAAAATGGAAAAAAAGAGTGAAAGAGGGGGTCCGGGCTGGCTAGGGTGGACCTGAAAGCAGCATTGTAGACACTGTCACTGTAATCAAAGATAGGGAGGATATATCTTCATAACTAGCTTCCAGAGGGCAAGCGTGGGATACTGGCTTGTTTCTATAGAGTGCACCCAGTTTGGCATGGAACTTGTGGTGGATGGCATTAATGTGCACTGAGAAGTCAAGGTGATGGTCCAGCCCCACCCCAAGGTACTTAAAAGAGGAGACACCCTCAATCGACATATCATCAAGAATATGGAAAGATGGGAAGGGAGAGAGCCTGATGATCCTCTGTCAGGAGTCATAAAGTATAGAGACGATTTACATGGCCAGAAAGGTTTGGACGAGGTTCTCCCTCATGCTTCAGGCGGCTCCACAGCATCTAGCATCACAGCCAACTGTGGGCTCCTAGTGTGTGATAGTGCAGGGGGAACCAGGAAGCCACCCCCTGATGGAGGAGCACATCCTCATGAATGCTCAGTCTTCCTCCCCTGCCGGCTGTCCAATGCAGTGAGCTTAGCCCATGCACAACATTGCTGCTGCACTGATGGACCAGTGTAAGACTGTTAATTTATGTATAATAACATCTCTGATAAATAATTATACATTTCAAAAATGTGTTGTACTTCATACAGTATGATTAAAAGTTATTTTAGTATAAATAGAGATTTTCTTACCTGGATATTTGGTTTTCCAGTCTTCCATGTCCTTCCAGCCTGTGAGCTGTTACTATTTGGGGAATAGTGCCACCTGGTGGAGGAACAGATGCCCTCTCTTATGTAAAGAAGATTGATGGGTGCAAAGGACCCCTGACAGTATATAACCTGCTGTTCCTACAGCTTTCACCAGTTTCATAGAGCCATAGAAGGACATTCTAACTAGATCACCTGTGATGACAGAGTAAGGACAGTCCTTAGTACAACCTATGTACAGTACCGGAAAAACAAGTTCAAAGCCTAAACTCTGCAGAAAAAGGGAGAGATGAGGATGGAACTGTGATAGAGTGAAGATGTCCCTATCAAAGGGTACGAACTGGGTGGTTGGTGATAAGCTGGATCGCCATGGCAAGCCCCCCCCCCTTGGATGTAATAAAATAAAAGCTAAAATATTCATTTCTTCCTCACTCCACAGTCTCTTGCTATATACTTAACTGTTTTCTGTTTTTCTCTGTCCTCTTCTGTTGTCTTCATCTTTCTTCTTTTCTTCTCTAGCTGGTATCCCCTAAAAAGAAACAGATAAGTACAGTAGATTGTGCTGCCTCTGCTCTGGTGACCACTGAAATGGCTTGGCAGGAGGGTTGATTATTTGAATAAGATCTCCCTACTGGAGGAAAAAAACAAAATATGGTACCCTATGCTTCCTCCCACTCCCTGCTTGCATTCCTAGAGGCAGGAAGAAGGAGAGAGAGAGAGAGAGAGAGGGAGGGCAGGAGAGAGAGAGAGAGAGAGAGAGAGAGAGAGACCACAGCTTCCATTTCTCGGGTCTGTCAGCTGATTGTTTTCACTGACCATTGATGGACTTGCAGAGTGTCAGGCAGCTGGGTGGATGGTGATAGGACATCTGCTTCAGGGGAGGCTTACTTTCAAATTTTAGAACAAAGGTGTCCCTCTTGTCTAAAGACTTGGTATGCACATGAGTCCAGATAACCAGTAGGTAATGAGGATGGGTACGAGCCCTAACCTTGGGGTTCTGAAGGAAGCTGTCCATAAAACCTGCTCGCAATCAGCAACAGGCAGGCAAAACAGCCTGGCTGGTACTGTGCTCCACTCCTCAGAGCCATATTATTAGTTAGAAAGGGCCTAAGCTGGCCCAGTGGTGCAGAGCGTAGAGGTGCTGGATGCCTCACATGCCACCATGCCAGATACCTGAGTCACTGGGGGTTGGCTGGGGTGAGAGAGGATAGAGCATCTGCAGGACTGATCTTCTCTCCTAGGGAGGGTGGGTTATAGCTCCCAGTGCTAGCCTGGCCCTTAGTATTGGCTCGGCATGACAACTAGGGTCTGTCTGTTGGAGAAGGGGAGGAGTGGTGGAGTGGCGGCCACTGATATCCTATGCACCAAAGCATGCACGGGGCCATCTTGGGCATTAGTGCTTGCCCACTTCTCCTGGGGATGGAAAATGGAAAAGGGGACTTGGGGCAGGCCAATCTCCAGCCACCCACAGGCCCCACACCAAACGAGCACCCAGACCATGCTGCTTTCACATGAGGGTAAGCCCTGGAGGAAAGTTGGGGTGATAGGACTGGGGTGATTGGCGTGGAAGGGGGTGGCCCAGGCTGTGGGTGGAGAAAAAGAATTACACTCACCCAAAAAAAGAAAAGAAAGGGTCTGGTGGCCGAAATGTAATAAAATGCAAAGGAATTATTGGGATATTTTTTTCATTTTTTTTTAATTTATTTATTGAAACATTTCACCAGGAAGGCATGCTGAGCAACAAGTTGTTCATCTCCCGGTGCAACCTGGGGGGTAGGGAATAATGGGATAGAATATAGATAAATGTTACAATGTTGGAATACAATTTGCTTACTTGCATGCAATGAGAGCAGGAGGGATTACAAGTGGATCACATTGGCTAACAATGAAACAGTTAACTATACTAGATATGAAGACACGTATAGCAATTCGACAAAAGTTGATGACAGTTGGTAACATTGGAACACATATAATAACTTGGCAACAGTATGTAGCACTAGATGGTAAGGTGACCCAATAGTAATTGGTAGCCATTAGTGTAACATAGATATTCAAGATTTACAGTGATTGGAGTAAAGAGAGGAAGAATGGAAGGAGGGAACGAAAAAGTGCGGAAGGCAGAATGGAAAAAGAGAAAAGAAATTTATGGAGAGACGCAGGCAGAACACCATTTTTGAGGCAAACAGAGATGAAGGGGTGAACTAAAGTGCATATGAGGGGTATAGGGGTAGGTTATAAGTGCTTAATTGAGTGTAAGGGTAGGCCAGTGTTAGGCTATGTTAACCGAAGGGGGGGTAAGAGGAGAGGAGAGGTAGAGTGTGGCAGGGTGATGAGAGACAGGTATTGTAGGTGGGGGTATCCAAGGGGGGAAGGGGGAGTTGAAATTCAACAGTGTCCTGTTATCCCTATCTGGGTGGGGCAGTGGACAGCTCTACTGGTAGGACACAGGTTATAGGCGATGAGAGTTATTTATATATAGTAATGTGAGAGTAATGTCTGACTTGGATGTCTGGATTTTTCTCTGTTTGATTAGCAGGGGATTTTCTCTGTCAAATTGTTGTGTATAGTATCTTGCAGACAGGAAGGCACTCATCGCAGCGGTGGGTCAGAGCTCTTAGCTGATTGTTTTGTGAGGGCACAGTTTAGACCCCCCCCCTTGAAATAGTTCCTTTATACCTAGGGTTCTGACATCATTTCCTCAAGAGTGCAAGGTGCATATCAATGTCATATCCTCTCTAGCACACAGCACTGAAAATATACGCATACACATTATATAATATATATATATTTCTATATAACAAACCAATCACACACACAAGCACACACACACACACACACACACAAAAAAAAAAGTACATAGTCATGTGGGGAGTAGTGCAATGTAATGGCTGTGGGGCAGCAGTCTTCCGGGAGTCTTTCTGGAGGCTGAGATGCTGCCCTATTTGCAGACAACTCTCTGCCCTGAGGGAGGAAGTCGCCCGTCTTCAGGCCACACTGGACAGCAGTAAAAGAACCTTCCCCCAGGCCAGACTTCATGGTAGGAAGGGAACCCCCCCCATCCAGGGAGCACCAGAGCCACCACCACTACCTCAGAGGTTGCAAAGAAAGCACAGCAGTTGGACCACAGTGGGCTCGGGGAGGGTGAGGAGGGTGGAACAGAGGCACACCCAGTCAGTTGTTCCACTCCACAATCCATACACCATTCTGGGGGAGCATAGCTCCCCTATGGATGCACCCACGGAGGAGATTAAGGAGGCTGAGGACACCTGTCACAAGGGAGGCCCACAGGAGGGAGGCAAAGGATGCCACAAGGAAAGGAAGCAGCTCCTGGTGGGGGACTCAATTATTAGGGGGATAGAACTGGGGGGAGCAGGGAAAACTGAAGTAAAGTGCCTGCCTGGTGCCATGGCTTGTAGGGACAGGAAGCGCATCCTCAGGATCACGAGAACAGCTGCACGGGAGTCTGAGCTGGATATCATTGTCCACCTAGGGACAAATGACTTGGCTCAACATGAGATTAGAGCAGTGCAGAAGGACTTTGTAGAACTGGGGAGGGGCCTAAGACAAGTAGCACACAGTAACCTTCTCAGAGGTGCTGCCTGTAAATGGCATGAGTGAGGCAAGGGTACTTGCACCATGCAGTTTAATGAGTGGTTGAAAAAGTGGTGTGGAGCACAGGGTTTGGCTTCATTGGGGACTGGGGTTCCACCTGGAGGGACACCAGCCTATACTGGCAGGATGGTCTGCATCTGTCCAGGAAGGAACAAGTCTTTTGAGCAATCGGTTTAAATGCTTCATTGGCAAGCTTTTAAACTAGTCAAGGGGGGAGGCACTGATGAGCAGCAGGAAAATCCCAGCCTCCTACAAAACAGGGTACTAAATGAGAAAAAGACCGAGGTAGAAAGGTCAGTGGGGAATGCTGCAACAGAAAGTAAAGCCATCAAAAAATGGAGAACAATGAGTACTAATGCACGTAGTCTGAGTAACAAGCTTCCTGAATTAGTGGCCTTGATGGCGGAGGAACATCTGGATATCGTGGCAGTCACAGAAACATGGTTCGCACAAAACCATGACTGGGACATAAACATACCAGGATACACTATCTACAGGAGGGACAGGGAGGGTAAAAGAGGAGGAGGAGTAGCTCTTTACATAAGGGAAGGAATCAAAGTAACAGAACAAAAGAGAAAACAGGGAGGAGAAGAAGCACTGTGGGTAAATTTGGAGACCGGCAATGGCACCACAATCCTTTGAGGGGTTGTATACAGACCCCTTCTCAGGGGAGGAAATGGACAAGGAAATGATAGAAAGTATACTTAGTATGGCAAAAAGGGAGATATTGCTGATGGGTGATCTGAATATGCCAGATGTTAACTGGAGTGCAGTTGCCACAGCCACTTGAAAGTGGGTTATTCTAGATGCCCTATGGGGCATGCCTTAGACAACTAGTATTGGAGCCCACTCGAGAGGAGCAATCTTAGACCTGGTTCTCTCAAATGGAGATGAAGAGGGATCACAGATGTAGAAGTGGGTAGCCATCTGGGAACTAGCGACCATCGAACAGTATGGTTCACAATAAACACAGCAATAGAGTCAGCCATACAAAGGCAAAGGTACTGGACTTTAGGAGGGCTGACTTTGCAAAATGGGTAAGTGCCTAAGGAATGCACTAGCACATGGGCAGGAAGGAGGGTGGAAGAACAATGGGGAATAATAAAACTGCCATCACAGAGGCAACAAGCCTTTGTGTGAACAAATAAACAAACTAAACAATGTAAGAAACCACTATGGTTCTCAAAGGAAGTGGCAGTGAAGGTTCAAGAGAAAAGAAAGCTTAGAAGTACAAGGAATCGCAGAAAGAGCAGGACAGAGAACTGTATCAGTTAAAGCAAAAGGAAGCTGGGAAGGCAGTCAGAACAGCAAAGGCCCAAACCAAGGGAAAGATAGCCAACTCAGTTAAGAAGGGGATAAAACCTTTATAGGTACATCAGGAGCCGAAGGAAGACCAAGGAGGGATAGTGAGGCTTAATAAAGGGGGAGGTGGGCAGAGGAGACTGTGAAAAGGCAGAGATACTAAACAAATATTTTGATCAGTTACAAAGGAAGGGTGGGGTACCTAGAACAAACAGTAGAAACACACTGGATACAGAAGTTGATACCAGCCCATTTACAGAAGAAAGGGTTCTGAAAGAACTCTTAAAACTGAAGGTGGACAAAGCAATGGGGCCTGATGGGATTCATCCCAGAATTCTAAAAGAACTAAGGGTAGAATTAGTGACACCACTGACTACCCTGTTTAACAAATCATGGGAGGATGGGGTGGTACCTGACGACTGGAGGAGGGCAGATGTGATTCCCCTTCACAAAAGTGGGAGCAAGGCAGAAGCAGGAAACTACAGACCTGTTAGTTTAACCTCAGTGGTAGGGAAAATGATGGAATCACTTCTGAAGGAAAGAATTGTCAAGTATCTAGAGGCCAGAGGGGCACAGGACCCAAGGCAGCATGGATTCACAGCAGGAAGGTCATGCCAGACAAATCTGATAGCTTTCTTTGACTGGGTGACCAAAGTAGTAGATCAGGGAGTGGCTGTGGACATGGCCTACCTAGACTTTAGCAAGGCATTTGACACAGTCCCACACAAAAGATTAGTATACAAGTTAGCTAGCCTGGGAGTGGGTCCCAAGATGACAGCCTGGGTAAAAAATTGGCTGGAAAATAGGACACAGAGAGTAATAGTAAATGGAGTCCACTCTAATGAAAGGGGTTACTAGTGGGGTCCATGAGTTCAGTATTAGGACCAGTCCTCTTCAATGTCTTTATAAGCGACATTGCAGAGGACTGGAAGGAAAATATGTCTCTTTGCAGATGACACAAAGATCTGCAACAGAGTTGATGCACAAAGTGGGGTGGAAAGGATGAAAAGGGACTTGGCAAGGTTAGAAGAATGGTCAAATGTATGGCAGCTTAGATTCAATGCTAAGAAGTGCAAGGTAATGCACCTGGGAAACAAAACCCAGGGAAAAGTACACAATGGGGTGAGATACTAACAACAACAAAAATGGAAAGGGACCTGGGGTAGTCATATCAGATGACCTAAAGGTGGGCAAGCAATGTGAGAGGGCAGCAATGAGGGCTGGGGATATTGGGATGCATAGGGAGGCATCACCAGTAGAAAACAGAAAGTTATTATCCTCTGTACAGACAGCTGGTCAGACCCCATCTGGAGTACTCGTGCAGTTCTGAGACCCAGTCTTGAAAGACATAGACAGGATGGAAGCTGTCCAGAGGAGGGCAACTAAAATGGTGCAGGGTCTGCACCGGAGACAATATGAAGAGAGACTAAAGAAGCTAATATGTATAGCCCCTAGGAAAGGTGGGAGGGGGACATGATTAGAAACTTTCAAGTACCTCAAGGGAATCAACAAAGTCAAAGAGGTAGCATCTTTCAAAAAGAGGTGTGCAAGAACAAGGGGGCACAATTTGAAGATAGAGGGGCAGCTCAGAGGTAATTTAGGAAGTATTTTTCACAGAGAGGTTGTGGATGCATGGAACGGCCTTCCGGAGGAGTCGGAGTCAAAACAGTGGTGGAATTCAAGCATGCATGGGACAGTCATAAGGCAATTCTAGGGGATGGGGGTAGGAAAAAGCAGGCTGCTGGTTAACTAGGATCTGCAACTTATCCAGTAGGCAGGGAAATGGGCAGACTGGGTGGGCCAAGCGGTCCTTATCTGCCGTCAAATTCTATGTTTCTATGTTTCTATGTTTCTATGAGAGAGGGGAGATTTGGGGGAGGGATGTTGTGGGAAGGGGTAGCAGAGGTGAACTATTGAGGGGGGAGTAGTACCCCACCAGTGTGCTGGGTGGCCCTGCCTGCACAAGGCAGTGACCTAGCAGTGACTGAGGGGGTGTAGTAAAAGGGGAAATAGGGGAAAGGGGGTTAAGTTGTTGCCCACCGTGCACTATGGATCCTGCCTGCACAAGGCAGTGATCGCGCTCACAGGAGGGAGACAGATTAAGGGTAGAGAAAGAAGGGGGAGGAACACTTTAGGAGGAGGGAGAGTAGGGGACAAGGAGGAGTACTGAATTTTATTCATAGTTATATGAATAAAAACATTTTACTACTATATGTGAAAGGAAAGGTACAACCATTCTATTACTATATTTGAAAGGAAAGGTACAGCCATTATCCTTGCTGACTGGCCAGAAATATTCCACTGCCATATAATTCTGGATGATGAGTGTAGAACTATGCCAGTCTTGAGCATACACAAACAGTATGCTGCCCTGATCACCCCAGCGCCCCCCTCCCCCATTTCAACAAACACTTTGGAGTGGTCCGCCTTTACTCATGGCCATACAGATGTTTACAGTAGCTTTTATTAAGTCCACACTTCTTCTGCAGAAATGGAACAACCAGGATTAAACATCCAGTTTAGCAAACTGAAACACCAGAGTCAATTTTTGTCATTAAAAATTATCACATTTACATTGCCACCAAATGTCTGTAAAACCTCAATGCTGCACCATATTCAAGGGAGTAGGGCAATATTGATCATCTAAGGGTCCCTTATTTGCTGATGCTAGAGCAGAGTGTTGGGCATCCGGCAGAGAAAGTAAAGCTAAGCTGTGTGATCCAGGCTGGTGTCCTGCCAGTCCTAACCTCACTCAATGTCATACGAACATATGAACATACGAATGTGCCAGCAGAAACAGACCACACAGTTTATCTAAGTCTGCTTGAGTGTGCAGCCAACACCCCTAGTTTGCAGCTGCCCCACCTCCCTTCCCTTTATCATCCCACTGCTACCCCCACCTCCCTCATCCTCACTCTCCCCCATTCCCTGTCCATGCTCTTTTGAAGCTGTTCACAGATTTACATGATACCATCCATTCTGGTAGGGCATTCCATTTTGCAACCACCCTCTCTGTGAAATAGTGTCTCCTCATTTCATTCGTAAATCTCCCCCCCCTCTATTCTTAGCCCGTGCCCTCTGGTGACCCTCCTCCGCCTTAACTTAAAGACCCCATCTGCCCCATCCCTATTGATTTCCCTCAGATACTTGAATGTCTTTATCATGTCCCCCCTGTCTCTTCTGTCCTCCAGGGTACACATATTCAGGTCTCCCAGCCTGCTGTCATAGTCTCTCCCCTCCATTCTACATATCATCTTTGTTGCCCTCCTCTGCACCCCCTGCAGTAGCCTGATATCATGCTTTAGGTATGGCCTCCAAAACTGCACACAATACTCTGAGTGCGGCCTTCCCAGCGACCTGTAGAGGGGCAAGATCACCTCTCTTCACCTGGACAAAAATCCCCTCACTATGCACACCAGCATTTTGTTTGCTTTTGCAGCTGCTCCCCTGCACTGGGCAGTGTTGTTCATGGTCCCTGTTAACATTACCTCTAGGTCCTTCTCCTCCTCAGTGATCCCCAGCTTAACCCCCCCCCCCAGCCAGTATTCTCTCCTTGGGTTCTTCACCCCAAAGTGCATAACCTTGCACTTCTTTGCATTGAACCCCAGTTGCCACCTCTCTGACCACTCCTCTAGCTTGCGTAGGTTCCCCTGCAGCTGCTTCCATCCCTCCTCTCCATCCACCACTGCTCCGATTTTGGTGTCATCAGTGAACAGGCTTACCTTGCTCACCACCCGATGTGCAATATCTGATATGAAGTGCCCAAACAATACTGGCCCCAACACAGAGCCCTATGGCACCCCACTCATCACCGGCCTTGGAGTTGAGAGCTTCCCTCTCACCACCACCACCCATTGCAGCCTGTCACTCAGCCAGCTTGTAATCTGGTTCATCATTTTTGCGCCTACCTCAGTTAGCTTCTCCCCAAGCTGCCCGTAAGGCACTGAATCGAAGGTCTTGCTGAAGTCCAAGGAAAGAACATCCACTGCATGACCCTTATTTTATTTCTTTTATTTTTGAAAGTCGGATATACAACCTTTGAGTCAGGGACTCATTTACAAAGGCATCTCATCCCAGGGAGGGTAGATATGGTTACAGTGTGAGATACAGCAGTGGTAACATACAGGTGCAATACAGATAACAAAAAGAACACAATATAACAGTGGTTTACGGGATAAAGTTACATGCAGTAAATAGCAATAGTATAAAGTATAACAATAGTAGAAGTCACAACCCTGGTCATACTGGGGAAATACCTAAGTGGAAGGATGGGAGGTGGGGAACAGCTTATCCAGCTCACCTGTCACCCAGTCATAATATTGGGTGAGGTTGGTTTGACAAGACTTGCCTGAAACAAACCCAGCCTGCCTCACACCCTGGAAGCCATTGTTCTCCAGTCATGACACCAGTCTTTTCTTTAGTATCATATCCATGAGTTTGCACACTATGGAGTTGAGACTTACTGTACTGGACGATAATTACCCAGTTCATCCCTTGGCCCACTCTTGTGTAATGGTACTACATGCGCCATCCTCCAGTCCAGTGGCACACATCCCGACTCCTGTGAGGTGCTGAACAGATCTGCCAGCGGCTCTGCCAACACCTCCACCATCTCTCTCAGCAACCTGGGGTGGTACCATCTGGCCCTGGTGCCTTGTCTACCTTCAGTGTCCTCAGTCCGACTAGGTCTCTACTTGCCTCAATTCTTCCATCTTTCATTTCCTCTCCCCCTGTCCCCACTTTCCCAGCCCATGCTGGTAGTGGTCCCCCCTCTTTCTTCCGTGAACACTGAGCAAAAGTATTTAGTCAGTGCTTCTGCCTGCTCCTCCCCCTTTTCCACCCACTCACCACCCATTTTTTATCCTCACTATTGTCTCTTTGCACTTCCTTTTCTCCCTGGTGTATCTGAAAAAGTCTTTCTCCTCCATTAATTCCCTGTGCTAATCTCAGCTCCCTCTGTGCCTTGGCTTCACTCACTTTTCTGATCTTCTCCCTGGCCCATCTTGTATATTCCTCCCTGTCCACTTCCTTTCCTGTCCTCCTAAACCTCTGGTGCACCACTCATTTTGCCCTCACCACCTCCACAACCTTGCTGTTCAACCAGAATGGTTTTCTTGCTCTGCTCCTCTTACTTGGTGCAGGCTTCTGTTACCTCTGTAACCCCCCATTTAATAATATCCCATTTCTGCTCCATGTCCATCTCCTGCCTTATGCCCTCCAGTTTCCCTTTCAGTACTTCCAGCATCCTCCCAAAGTCTGCCCCCCTGAAGTTTACCACCCGAGTAACTGATTTCTCTGGCTCCCCGCACATCGTGATATTAAACCACACCGGTTGGTGATCACTGTCGGCTAGTGGGTCCTCTACCATTATTTCCCTCACTGCCTCCCCATTCGACAATACCAGATCTAAAGTGTTCTTTAGCCTAGTAGGTAGAGTAACCAACTGTGTCAGGAGACCTTCCTGGATCGCGTCCAGGAGTACTTGCTCCCTAGCACTGGAGGTGACTGGAATGCTCCAGTCAAGCCCCGGCAAGTTGAAATTCCCCACGATGACTACCTTCCCTTTTCTACATACCTTTTTGATTTGTCCCACTAACTCCCTGTCAAGCTCCTCAGACTGGGAGGGTGGCCTGTATACCACCCCAAACCTAAATTTCCTACCCCTTGAGTCTAGGAGCTGCAGATAGATTGCCTCTGTTCTCCTTTCTTCTTCCTCGTCCCTTGTGCATTTGATCCCGTCCCTCACATAGACTGCCACCCTACCCCCCTCCTTAGGGTCCTTCCTGTATAATTTGAATCATGGGATTGCCAGATCCCAGTCCTGGTGCTCAGTTGCCCACATTTCTGTGACAGCTGCAATATTCACCCTCCACACTGCTAAGAGTTCCTGTAACTCAGTGGATTTGTTTCCTAGGCTTCCTGCATTCAGTGAGACCACCCTCCATAATGCCTCCATAATGCCCCCTTCCCTTCACTATCCTCCATCTCCTCCCTTCTACTCCCTCCTTTTTTGGCCACCCCAAGTCCTTCCCTGCTAGCCTGGGGGTAGGCTGTGACTCATTCTATCAGATTCTTGCCTACCTGCTGTCCACTTGCCACCCCCCATCTAGTTTAAATCTACTCTTGTCGCAATATACCTCCCCAGTCCTTGCTTTAATACCTTCTTCCTCTCCCCACTCAGGTGCAGCCTATCCCTTGCAAACCGATTGTTATTATCCCAGGTACTGCCCCAGCAGCCCACAACCCCATACCCCTTAGTCCGGCACCATTCTACCAACCATGTGTTCAACTCTCTAATCCTCTCCTTTCTCACTGTGCTTGCGAAGGGTACTGGGAGCACTTTGAAGAAGGCTACAGACTCCCCAGTCTCCAAGCACAACCTTCCCACTTCCTCAGTCCTCTCTCTTGTTACTTCCACCATTTCCCCTGCTAGGTCATTTGTCCCCACATGTACCACAATGTACGGTTTACTCCTACCCCTCTTTACGCACCATAGGATTGCCTGTCCTGCCATGTCTGCCTTTAATCCTGGTATGGACTCCACCTATATCTGACTGTGCCTCTCCCCCTTGCTGCTCCATCTGATCCTCTTGAGTATGGAGTCCCCCAACACTAGTACACCCCCCTCCTCTTTCCTTGTGCCCATCACCACCCCCCCACCCAGGTTCTCATTTTTGGAGCCACTCAAGACTGTGTTTTTACCATGTGTCCCAGTGTCTTCCCCCATCCTCCCAATTAACACCCCTCCTCCTGTTTGACCTGCAACCTCCCTCCCCCTCGTCACCTCTCTGAGTATTATCCCTCCCCCGCCATACCACGCTCAATCTCTCCAATAGTAATGCCCCTCACTCCCTCTTCTATGTCGTTTACCCCCAAGTGCCTCTAAGAAGCAGTTTCTTAATGGTACTTGGGAGTTTGTATTTAAAAAAAGGGTACTGTTGAACTGAGAGAGCTAAAAAAGAGAGTTAATTAAACTATGGGGTTGGTAGCCTATGGCGTGGGTGTTGGCGATTGGGCGCTTGCAATAATGGTGACCCAATCCCTGGCGCATGTCATCAGGGCTACCAATGGGGTGGGGTGACCGGATGGAGAGGGTCAGTGAATATAGCGACAAGGTGTCACTATACGTACATGCACGGAGGGGGAGCGAGCACTTACAGTGAGGGGCAAGGAGGGATTGTGAAGTGTGGTGCTGCGGTGGGTTGCCATGCTGGCCCCATGGCATGGTGGGTGGGTTGGTGGCTGCGGTGGGCAGGGTGCTGGGTTTGGGTCAGGGCGCTGGTGAGTCTTTGTTGTGCCCAGCCCAAATTTTATTTCTCATGTTTTTGCAACCCCCCCGACATGCACTCCCCTGGAGTTGAGAATCCTTAAGTAGGGGGATGCAGGAGGCAAAGCCCCACCCCTAGGAGGATGCAGGGTACACACATTACTCCACATAAAACATGTAAAACACAAATCCCCGGAGCCGTTTTGTTGTGCACCAGGGAGTCAGAGTGCCAAAACTGATTTTCGGCACTCTGGCTTTGCGATAATGGCAATCTCTTTTAGGCTTTCACCATTATCACATAAATCCATGGGGCTTCTTTCCTGTTGACTCTAGTGCACAGAAGCTAGCAGAGAGAGAAAAGTTTGTGAAGCTATGTGCTTTACAGACCTCTCTTTTCTTATTGATCCAGAGGGTAACACCCTATATGAGCACCTATTATTGAGTAACTCAATATAAGTGACTCAATAATAGCGCTTGAAAGTACAGCGAGTGGTGAAAGGAGTCACTATATCCTGTAGAGTGAGTGTAGCAGGGAGTTACACTGGCTAGAGCATGATATAGCATGATGGTTGGGCTAGCACTGCTGAGCTGGCCATGTAGTGTGGTGGTATAGGCTACTGTCCCTGAAGCGAGCGACCCGGGTTAGGGTCTAGTGGCCGGAAAAGAAATAATTTTGGTTTTTAAATCTTTATGTTTTCCTCTAAGTCTGCACCCCCCGTGGAGTTGATCATCTTTATTTTATTATATATTTTGTATAAAAATACATATCTTTTCATTTCTCAGATGCAGTAAGCGACCATCGCTATTTGCAATGGTCACTCTACTGTCCATCGCCCTTTATCTGTCAGGCGGTTCTTGTCTCGCTCTTTGTGGTTGGCACTAATTAGAAGTCACTGTTAACACATAAAATCGGTCCAGAGTCATGGTGAAAGCATGCAGAGATCCTAGAGAGAGACATACTACATACATGCTCTGCAAATCCCCAGCTCCAAACTCCCAGGCAACACAGTCCTCAAGATCCTGCCCCATTATGGACGTGGCCATGTCTGTTTACATTTTTGCCTCCTGTTTTGGTGTTCAGTTAGCAGACTTGGCTGCTGCTGCCAAGCACCCTGAGGTATTTACTTGAGGCCCAGCTCCACTGCTTGTGCTGGGCTTGGGGACATCTCTGGTGTGGTATTCGGCTGTCACCCCCTCCACTGTGTGACAGCAGAGCTGCAACACTGATCATGGTTACAATAAAAACTTCAGGCTAACTAAGTGCACCTGAATGCTGCTCCCTCAGCGGTGCTTCTGCTACCCTGTCCCCCCTGCCAGCCTCATTGGCGACTGGGTGAAAGAGCCCAAAGAGCCCTAAGGTAAGCCTCCAAAATGAGGGGCACTCCACTTCATTACAGAGACAATATATGAGGTGCTCAACCCTCCCAGCCAGTCCAACTTGCAGTGATTTACTGTAATTCCCAACAGACAGCATATTCCACACCAGGAGCATGCCTTAAATGAGGAAATGAACTGTAGATTATGAACAGTTCTTTGGGGAGAGCCGAGGGTTTACTTACCATTTTTTTATAATGTTCAGAAACCAATCTCATTCTTAAATCTTGCCCTCCATTTTGTTTCATAGAGGTGTGTGTGTCAGGTTATGTGGTTCTTCCAAAATGATCCAAACCATGATCCAAACCCAACCTCCAATAGTTTGGCTGATCATCGATTGTAATAAACAATGATATCATGTTGACATGTTGACATGACATCATATTGTAATCTTTTCTCCCTCCGATAGAATCATTTGTAAACACTGACTCCAGTAAATATAAGGTCTCTCTGGGATTTGTAGAACCGTAAGGTTTGGCTCTAGAAACTAAAGTGTCAGATATGAGTTTGTTTGTGCATATAGCATTAATATTCCTTCCACCAGAACAACTATGCAAATTGTTAGGCCAAGAATATGGAAGTATTAAGGCTTGAGTTAGACATCAGATACACTAAACAATGTTTTAATTAGTCTGACTTCAAAAAGGTTTATTATCGTCCTGTCTATATAAAAATGTTTTCCTCATGCCAGAAGCCATTTTTCCACAAAATCCTCAGCCAGTCTGGAAGCATTTCAGTGTACTGTCTTCTCTCTAATGAGGCAGTTGCCACTAAGTGCCAAGTCTCTACTTTAATAATGCACAGTGTGAGTAGCAAGGATGTCATGGCCTCTACATAGTTATATTATTTTGTTGCAAATTAGATAAAGAAAGGATATTGTATGATAAACACTCAAAGAGCAGAGCTGATTATCAGATTCATATGGATCTTGCGATATATTTGCTTTGGATTGCAACTGGTGGTCGTGGAGTTTCTGCCTTTGGTAAAGATGGGATATATTTAGCATGAAAATGCAAGAGCTACTGTAGCCTTTTGAAAATGACTTTCTGTGCTCTGTGGCACCACTGATGCCATGCATTGGCAATTCTCAACAGATATAAATGTCAGTAATTAAACCAACTCTAAAAAGGAATTGCCTTGCACATTGGCACAGTGGTAGGGCAACCACTTGTGAAGCAAGTGAACTAGGTTTGGGAACGAGCCCTGGATATCTGGGGGCAAGTAGTGGGGAGGAGAACTAAGCACCCCATGGGACATTATTCTCCTCTGGGAAGGGAGAGTTGCACTCTCCACTACAACACTGCCTCCTGGGTGACCACTGGTAGTGCTGCTGCTGGAGTCTACTAGGTGGGAAGATGCAGCTTAGCTCCAGTGTATGGCTATGCAGTAGGATATACACATGCACCAAGGAACCCTTGCTGGCTGCATCCCAAGGGCAGAGAAAACTGCAAGCAAGAAAAACCCAGTTGTGTGGCAGTATGAAGCTCCACCACTCTTGACTGCCCACTGGTCCTCCGATTCATAAGATGGGTTAGAAGGAGGGAGGCCATGGCTGTCGATGCTCCCAAAAGGAACCTACCATGGACAAAATGCCCTCTGGTGAGGAAATGCCCTCCATGGACCCTCTGGGGAAACAAGGTAATTGTCAGAGAAGGGTGACAGATGGGGCTGGGAGCTAGCCTGGCAGAGATGGGCAACATTAATGATGGGGACAAAGAAGATGAAAACAATATTGCAATCACTACAGTATGTGTATAAACTGTTATTGAGCTCAGGAAAAGGTGATTAACTGGACATAGGGGCATCAGAAATTTCTTGGAAGTATGCTCTTCTTCATGAACTTAGCTAATGTTTACTAACTGCTGACTGAAATTAGTGTTATCAAATGCAAATGACATACAGGCTTCGTTTGAGCTGAGGCCTAAGCTGATCCATATTTGAGCTACATTATACATGCTGATGTGTACAGATCAGGCATCTCGTGCGATTATCAGAGTGCCTGCCCGAGTTTTTTGAGTAAGAGAACTTCAAAGCAAAGCTGAGCAGTTCTGGTACATAAAGGACCTGAGAAGGCGCTCTTTGCCATATGCGACGCTTGAACAGGATTGTATATATAGTACTGTATAAACATGTAATAAATCATGTTAAACAGTTCTGTAAAAATTGGAATTCGTATTTAAAATAAAATAGTTTACGGTGTAGAAAATAGGAGAGATCCCTATTTATGAAATGGACTGTGGCAACTGAACATGGAACTTTAGAATGTTATAATTGTTTGCAGGAGACATCCTCTTATGGTTGTAAGAGTACCTGGAATGTTAAGAAATAAAGAAAAAATCTTGATTAGCTAAACATGTAGTCATTGTTTATTATGTAATAAATACAGAAAATATACTTAAATATAGAAGCAAATGTTCAGATTTTATACATACAGTATACAGTTACAGCTCATTAGCAGCACTCTGGACTTGAGAAACAAAAAAACTGCATGATAAATAATGTATTTTTCATATCATTCCACTTGAGGTATTCCCAAGGAGTTATTCTGTCTAAATATTCTTTTTTCAAATTCTGTTTATGTTCCTTATCTGACTGAAAGGGACTTCCTTTGGTTGCAACTATGTACAACTGCCCAGCCACAGAACTCATTCAACCACAGCTCCCTATGGACACCCCCTCCATTGACGGCCCCAGTAACACCTTCCAGCTTGCCAACTGGGGCAGGACCCTGCCATTACATCACCTTGGCTGGTGACATCCCCAAATCTGTCCAGTAGCCATAACATTGAGGTACCCAAGAGGCAGTGGACAGGAGTCTGTGTTGGCCGTTGGGGCAGGATGGCTGTCATATAAGCAATCAGTGGAACCCGTTTCATTGTTCAAACCTCACCAGTTTTGTGCATTTGATCTTGTCAGGAGCTGTCAAGCCTAAAGCACAAATATCACTGCACACTTCCCTCCTTACTGTGCCATATAGTCCCAGTTGCCCTTCTCCCAGTGTTCTCCCAGGGGCCAGTTAGACAGCAGGAGGCACAGTCCTCCCTCCTCAGAGGAGTGCACCCTGTGGAATGCTCGATACTCCTCTCCACACCAGCCTTCCCATGATCCAGCCTTACTTCCATACCCAGGTGCTTGGTGCCATTGTACCATCAGGTGGGCACTGTCTCAATGCTCTTAATAACTAAGTACTCTCAGTAACGTAGGTTCTGCAGATATCCAAAGCTACTGCATGGGTGCTGCTTGGTGCTTAAGTCTTCAGACACATAAAAGCAGTCTTAAATGGGACAGTTGAGCTACGAAAATCTGTACTATGCTGAACCTATTGTCCCAAAAGAATTTGGCAAGGCATTGATTTTCCTTGCTTTTTCTTTTCTTTTTGACATATCTTTTTGGGCTGTAGCTTTACAACAGTATGGCAGATTATCTTCAGACTTGCCTTCATAGCAGAGGCAACAAAGGAAGCACAATGTATCATGGCATGGTTGAGGCTTGACTCTTGACCATTTCCCACCACAAGGAGTGTGATGCATCTAATTACCTATGGCTTGTAACTGTCTTGACAGTACAGTACAACATTTTCAACATGAACACAATGATAGAGCCTACATACCAAGGAAGCATGGCATCTGTAGACATTTCAACAATGAACCCTAAGGTTCCCATGCTAGGGGCACAATAACAAATAACTGTTGCAAATACTTACCGGGCCATAGCTTTTGTAACTGAATGGAAGATGATCTTGAAACTTGCCACACTAGTAGAGGCAAAAAGGGATCATGATATCTGGTGGCATTTAAGATATGACCCCGAAGTTTCTGCCACAAGGAGCAGCCCATCAAATTGCCTTTGGCCTATAACATTCTGACCACAAGGTGCGTCATCTTCATAGCTGAAACAATGAGGCTTTCAACTGAGGTAAGATGCTTGATGCCATTTTTGGTGTGACCCCCATGGTTCCTTGCCCAGAGGGGGATAATGTTTACATGCGTGTTTCGAAAGCTGTAATATCCCTGTATGTATGTATTGTTTCCTTCAGTTTATTTTTCTGTCCTATCCAGGACCTCCTTGCAAATGAGCCATGCTCAGTGGAGTTTCTTGCTGGTAAAATAAATAAATGAAATGAAATATTAACCTGTGATAAACTCAATTCAGGCAGTAACTTTAGTAATACAAGGCAAATGATCCTGTCACCATAATACCAAAAAGATCACCTTCAAATGGGAAAGAACGGTAGAGTTCACCAAGCAAGCACGTGGCATATCCTCTAGTTGATCAAACATCAAACAAAGCGTCTAGTTGCCCAGAGAGGGTTCTCACCTTCTAGTTTTATTGTTTTTATTAAACTGAGAAGCATCACTGCTGATTTACATTTGAAAACTGCTGAACAGGTTCCAGCTGCTACAGGACAGTTTTTAATGAGGCCCTGAAAGATTAATAGCTTGTAAGTACAGTAGGTGATTTTATTAGCTACAACAGTATAGCCGTAAATTCTGACCCGCACTCTGAAAATGGCAGTGACTCTAAATTGCAAAGTCCTGTAAACCAGTCTTGTTTCAATTAATATAATTGGAATGCCCTAAAAGAACAGCATATTAAGTACAATATTCTTTGTTTAATTGTTTCAGTGTGGTAAAGCTTTGCCGGGACTGTCAAAACAAGAAGACTGCTGTGGAACTGTGGGTACTTCCTGGGGTTTCCACAAATGTCAGAAATGCCCCAAGAAGTCATGTAAGTGTTACTTAGTTTCTTTTAAAGCTCCCTTCAGGCCATTTCACCTACTAATCCTAACCACGGCCTTTCCCAGTGGCATACAATTTGTACAGATTCCTAGGTTTTTATGTAAAAGTGCGGTAACGCATTCTGGCACATACTGTACATGGTTCCTTTGGTGCCTAGGGAGTGAATATTTCAAGTTTTGTTGTATGAACAGGCTGGTATTGTATACTTTCAGACACCCCAGGTAGAAATTAAAAGACAGTGAATCATTTTACCTCCTCCAGCTGAATTTGCTTAACCCACTTGCATAAACATGTTTAAGCACAATAGAGAAGGTGGTGTATGTGTGAAGAGGGTTCTGATTACCTACAGCACTGGAAGGCTTTCCACTGCATGTCTACAGTATAATGGAAGTATTAAGTTTCTAAGCTATGACATGAATTTTCAAACTGAACTTTAAGCAACGAAGTAACGTTTAACCCTTCTTCTGAAAAACATTGAACTAGATGAATGCATTCTTATGGCATACCACGCCTCTTCTAATAATAAAAACTGAATTAGATGACTATAACATGATAGAGTGCCACACCTCACTTACACAGCAGCTCAGAAAGGGAGTAAAATGAAGAAAATTAACAGTTTCCTGTAACTCATTCTGTGGTAGTGACTGGCAAAAAGTAAATGCAGTACTTAATATGTCTGAAGGTTGTCTGGATATTTGCACTGTATCCAGCTGCACTGCACATTTGGTTTGAGACGATTCTCCAAGCAGGCCAATTTCCAATTTGGAAAGAAAGTATTTTGAGTGATGTATGTATATTAAGGACACTGAACTCAGTGGATGTGTGCCATAGTGTGAACTGATAGGATCTTTCAGCAATTACTCTGTAAAGTACTATATTTGTGAGTCTGACAGCTAATGATTTTCCCTGAGCTGAAACACAGGGATGAGAGGGAACTCGTTTAAACTTGCAGGGGAGATTCAAAAGGGACATCTATAAGCCCTTTTTTATAGGAAGAATGGTGGACAAGTTGGACAAGCTGCTAGAGGAAATGGTGCAGGACAAATCAGTGAGTGGCTTCAAGAAGGGATGGAACAAGTATATGGAATTAGTTAGAAGGGGAGTGCAGGCCTGCCCAGTGGCATAGAGGATTGAGGGGCTGGATGCCGTACCCCCACCACGCTAGCAACCTGGGTTTGGGAATGAGCCCAGGTTACCAGGGGTCAGCTAGAGGAGGACGACTAAGCATCTGACTGTTTTCCTCTCCCAGGGAGGGAGGGTAAGCTGCGCTGCTCTCAGCACTGCCACTGCATGGAGGCATGGTGGTAGGGCAGTGGTCGTGACTCAGAAAGAAGATTGGTTGGTTGCAGATATGTAGTACATGTCTGCCTCTATGCGCATGCATGCTTGCATCATTAAACACCACTGACCTAGGGACTAGAAAATGGAAAATAGGGCCCAAGCATGACGCTCGGCCCACTCACCAACCCACACTGCCACTGAGAACCACTTCATCTGGATGAAGTCTTCGGGGAGAAGGAGGACAACCCTCCATCTCCTCATACTGCCAAGAGGGGTAATCCATGGGGGATTGTGAGATAGGTGCTGGGTGAGGCATGCACCAGCTGAGAGTGGGCTGAGGTTGAGCAAGGCCAGTCCCAAGGGGTAAAAAGTTATATGGAAGAAATGGGAGGGAGGGGCAGAAATAAAAGGGAGGGGGAGCCACTAGGGCCAGTGCAGAGTAATTATGTCGGGTGGGCAGATGGACCTTTTTCTGCTATCATCTTCTATGTATCTATAAGAAAACTTTGGAAAATAGATGTAATGCAGTATATATGTTCTGTATTTTCCTCCTACATATTCTCATTTTAGTTACTAGGGACATCTGCTTGCATACTGGATCTTTGTCTCTTACACTTAATCTTCTCCTACTATATTCCCATACCTGAATTATAATCATCTGTTTCTTTTTTAACTTTCTTTTTTTCTTCATTTTTCCCTGTCTCCTTAGCCTCTAACAGTTGTTTCCCTGTCAGTGCCTTACCTTGAATCTTGTGAAAAAGTGCTTGTGTTAGGTTGCTCTTTCCCTTGTCTATGCCTCCATATGTTACAGTAAACGTCAATGACCTTTGCTATATCTGGGTGCATGGACCTATGCCAGAAGTCTATTGCTCATGACCAATGATGTCCCTATAGTGCAGGATATTGGTGCCTCTACTACCTCCTTTCAAGCATGCTTTGCATTTGGATACTGGGGCAGGCATATGGGAAGAGCTCTCTGCCAGCATGGCACATTCTTCCTGGACTACAGAGGGGTCATGCAGTGACAGATGCTGATCTCCCTCTCTTGGAAGCATCATACATTCTTAGGAACTACAGGCCACCTCCAGCTAGTTTGACTAGGATTCCATGACTGGGAATCAAACTGGATCTCCCACATGGTACATTGTAATTTATTTATTTAATTAGCTTGTGTTAACCAAGTAAGCACACTAGACAGTCAAGTGCCTGTTTTCAGATCTGATCCAGGAGATTAAGAGGTACTGGCAAAAAACAGGCATAACAGGATATCAATGAAAGGAAATAGACACAGCTTGACTTAAAAGGAGGGCACTCAGAAAAGCATTACTTGACAAGGTAGCAATTGACAGTCAGGTGATGCACATAGCAAGATAACATTTAACATAACATGAACTATAATTTCATAGTAATGCTAGCCACTAGTCTATGGTGGGGGGACGATTCTATAATCCTCTATTTATGACATTATAATCTGTTGGCAAGAAAATAGTTGCTATGTCACAAGCAGAGGATTTTGACTTTTAGCATCTGCTAAGCAGCAGAAGTAAATAAATTATCATTAGAAAATGGGCAAGGTAAGTACTGTATTCTGATTGGCTGTTGCCATTCCATTGGTGTACGTTTATGTGCCAATACCCCTTGTAAAGAAAAAAGGTTCAACATATGATCTGCAATTTGGACCAATCACATACATAGTTCATGAGTCACTTTACTCTTTCATGATTCCATCACAAACATGACTGCCACCTTCACTCTGAGATAAAAAATGTCAACTAGTCCCTAAAAGTAAAACATCCTTAAATTACAAAAATACATGAATAATTAAATGTTCTTTCTACTCATGGTCCCTTTCTCATACACATAAATAAATTTAGAAAACCAAGCACTATTCAGATTTTATATTTCTGGTGTTTCACTGATGACCATGATAAGTCCCCCTCATATCCTAAACAACTTGACAGAGCAATCTCTGCTGCTAACCCTGCTCAGATAAAATTGAGTCTCTGGCTCCATATGAAGCCTGTGTGTGTATATGTGAGTGTATACTGGTGGAATTATGCAGAATTTTGAAATTATGCATTCCATGTTAACATTCCAAATTGTGCTGCCAGTCTTCAACTATGTGGATGTTGTGTATGGTACTGCTCCCTCCTCTTCTTTTGTCAGACTGGACACCCTCTGTAACATCTTCTGTCATATTGCTACCAACTTCCCCCTCAAACGTATCACTTCTTTCTCTACTCTTCCCTCTTCATCCTCCCTCTTCTGTCCTGTTGCCACTCCCACTGTGTCTCCTTCATCAACAAATACTGTTTTTTGTCACTACCCGCTTACCTCGCCTCACTCACCTCACCCATTTCCTCTGCCTCATGCTCCCTGTGCTCCAGGGATCCTCACACTTTCTCGCCATCCCACCCTCACTTCTCTGCTGGGCAGTCAGCATTTTCCTATCACCTTCCCTTCCTGTGGAATCTGCTCCCCTCTTCTCTCCATCTCTCACCCTTCCCTGCTTCCCGTGGGTGTCAGCTTAAACTCTTCCCTCCCCTTCTTACTCCTGTTAGCCATCTACTTGACCTTTCCCTGTTGCCTTTTCTCCCCAGCTATGGTCCCCCTTTTGGGGTCAATTTATGTCCCAACTGCTGATGCACTGCATTGTTCAACCTGCAGTTATTTTTATTTAAAATTTGATAATCAGGTTACTCAAAGAGAATAAATAGATATTTTCCAGGAGGGCCTGAACAAACAACAAAAAACTTTCAAAGTCAATACAAAATAATACAACATAAATACATTAGCTAGTGTGAATAAGAAGTATTAAACATGATTATAACAATTACATTTAGAGCTACTAATACAATACTTTTTAAGCTGAATTTGAAAGCAGTATGGGATATAAATTGATGCAAGTTAACTGGGACAGAATTTCAATCCTTAAGAACTTAGTAAGAAAAAGAATGTTGTGCCAATAAAAAAGTATACAATGGTAGTTTTAAACAATGAGCAGATTCAAATGGGTTAAATAAATGGAATTAGTAGAACACAATTGCTCCATGAAGTGTTTTACCGCTTCATGCAAAAATCTCCATAATTAAACAATCTATGATTAAAACGACGATATTTGACTGAAAACCAATCTAATGAGGAATATAGTGTACCATGGGGAGTCAGTCTTGGGCATGATAAAAGAAATCAACAGGCTTTATGATAAGCAATTTTTACTCTGTCTATTGTAGTCTCTGCAGAGCAGAAGAGTGTACTGGAATGCCATAATCCTGAGGCCCGATCCTGATCCTGCCCCTGGCCCAGACAATCACTCCGAGGAGTGGCAGCAGCAGTTGAGCTATCTGAAGCTCCGACAGGCACAGAGGTAATTAAACCACCTCCTGAAGTGCACCCTAGGGAGGGGTGTTAGCCCATCGACGCACTGTATGCATCAACTGCCCCACCCACCCTGGGTCAGCTTTACTTTTATAGTCTCTTACCTATGACATCACATCCTGTTCCTAAATTTACTAAGTCCCCACTTTCCCAGCCTGCCACCAGAGGGACTCCTGACTACCCACATTGGTTTTCACTGTCCGAACTTCCCTCCTCCTACTTCCTGGGAACCCTCTACCCACGTGCAGTACTCTCTCCCCTTACTCCCACTCTATACTAGCCTGGCACACTGATCTGACCCAACTATCAGACCACACCCTAGCCTGACGCTAACCTTCAGTGACCACTAGGAGTTGCTATTTCCACCCTGGTTTTGGCCCAATACTAGCCCATTTTTGAACCACCTGGATAGTGGAACCTACACCTGCCCAGGTCCATTCTCCTCTTGCCCCTCCAGGGGTTAGAACTTTGTACCCTGTCCACCAGAGTCCGTGACACTACCACTAATCCAAAGTGGTATCCACGCTTTCCTGGGGGCATACAAGATACTTGTACCCTTCCTACCTTGCTCCTTGCAATAGGCATTATGTTTGTGCCCCTTCTCCTCAAATGTCTCCCCCCAGTTCTCTTGCTAGTACATACATCCCATCAGCTAAACATATTCACAGGCCCACGCATCCCGGTGCCCACAACTCTCACTGATTTAGTACGATCACACCCTACACTGACCATGGACCCTGGCCCACAGCACCCTCCCCCTATCCACCTCCCCACCGTCTACCCTGACACCCCATGGTTGGAATTCATCCATGCCCTCCCAAACCTTCAAACCCTGCCCATTCCTTTCACCACCATGGCCACCTCCCCAGCGTACACCAAAGAAGCTGACTTGCTGCCACACCCAGACCAGAGCCTTGGCCCTCCTGCTTCTACTTTCTGGCAACATACATCCCAACCCAGGACCAGCCCCCTCCCACCCATCAACTTGGCCCACTGGCCTTAAAATAGCCTCTATGAACATATGCAGCCTGCTGAAAAAATTTGACGCCCTCCAGTGCTGGGCCACAGCACACCAACCGGACATCATAGCCCTGGTAGAAACCTAGCTGTCCAGATCCACCCCTGACTCTCTTGTCTCTCTCCCTGGCTATACCCTATACCGGCAGGACCGAGTAGGCAAACGAGGGGGAGGTTGTGCAATCTACATTCGGGACCTAATTACTGGTCAAACACTCCCTACCCCTGCCCTTGTAAATGAGGCCCAGGCCCTCACCCTCAAGCTCACCCCAACCCCTCTCGGGGCCCTCTCTATTTCACCACTGCCTACATTCCCCCCAAAAACCAGAACCCAGCCTTGGTATCACTAAGTGACTATCTGGCCACCCTTCACCATGCAGCGGAGCAAATCCTAGTTGGATACCTAAACATAAACTGGCTCAGCCCCTCCTCTTCCTCAATCCAGGACACTTTTGCCGCCCAATATTTGACACAACTCATCACCCAACCTACTAGAATAAACCCCAAAACAGGAACCAGCACCCTACTGGGTGTACTCATCCTGTCGACCCCAAAAATCCAAAACATCCAGGTCCTACAGACTCCTAAGTGACCACTCCCCTATCCTATTTCTATGGAGCTCCCAATCCCAAACTCAAGCACAAACCACCCTCAGAAGGTGCCTTAGCCCGGTGGGCTGAAAAAACTTAGGCAGTTTCTCACCCAGATAAACTGGTCCCCATTCAGCATCACCCAACATTGACACTGCCCTCGCTTTCTCTCCCAAACGTTAAACAATGCCTGTGATCTCTTTGCACCCTTCACAAAAACCCGATCCAAAAAACAGAATGTGCCCTGGTCAGCCCTGCCCTCCTACAATTGCTTTGAGATCGGGATAACCTCTGGCACCGTGCCACTGCAACAGGCCAGCTGGCTGATAGACAAGCCTACAATGCAGCCCGGAATAAGTGCTCTTGGGCGGTCCGTAAAGCCAAGATTGACTACTACCAGGCCACCCTCACCTCTTCCTGGGGCTCGGCCTGCAAGTTCTGGGATAATATTAAGAGGTTAAATGGAAAGACAAGGTCCCCTTCCCCATCCCAGCTCTCTAGTGATGGTACTACCTCCACTGATCCTGCCTTCATAGCTAACTGCCTCAACACTGCTTTCACCGACCTCAGCTCAGTCCTCCCCAGTAATTTCTTTGAACCCCCCCAAGCCAACCCCCCCCGTCCGCCACCACCCCAGCTTCCATCTGCACAAGATATCTGCTCGGAAGGCCAGACCTATCCTTATCAAAGCTTTAAATGGCAACAATCGCGGCAGCGACTCACTGGATCCCAGTATCCTCAGGTTGGTGCTAGATGAAGTCCTAGCCCGCTCACCAGCCTACTAAACTGATCGCTCTGCCTGGGACAATTTCCTTCTGCCTGGAAAACAGCCATAGTCACGCCCATTCATAAAGGTGGTGACAGGTCTGCAACCAACAACTACCGACCAATCTCCATCCTCCCTCCCCTCTCAAAAGCCCTGGAAAAAATTGTGGCCATTCAAATCACCGAATATCTATCCAAGCATGACATCTTATGCCCTGAGCAGCATGGCTTCCATGCTGGCCACAGTACCAGCACCACGCTAATTGAATTCTCCAATTTCCTTCACTCCTCCCTGGACACCAGCTCACTAGCTGGTGCAGTGTTCATTGACCTATCAAAGGCTTTTGACACTGTCTCCCGCCCTCTTCTGCTGAACGCCCTCTGTCACACTGGTCTCGTGGCTGGCCCACTGGCATGGTGCTCAAGCTACCTAAACGCCCGATCACAGTGTGTAAAAATCAGTGGAACACTCTCTGATACCCGTCCCATACACTCAGGAGTTCCCCAAGGCTCCATCCTGGGTCCCCCTCCTCTTCTCACTCTATCTGAACACCCTGCCCAGTGCTTGCTCGGGCAAAATGCTTCTGTATGCTGATGATGCTGTCATTTTTGCTACTCATCGCAACCTCATCTCCCTTCAGGATTCCCTACAACAGTCCTTCAATGAGGCAGATGCCTGGTTTAAGGAGCACAGACTCATCATTAATCTTAAAAAAAACAAAGCTATGCTTTTTGCCCACCCTCAAAACAAAGCCAGAAACCACCACTCCATATTCTTCCTAGTACCAAACAACCTCTGGAACAAGTCTGCTCATACAAATACCTCGGGATTACCTTCGACTCAGCCCTCACATTCCACGAACACATAGATGCCCTTGCATCTGCTGCCAACATACGGCTTGGCATCCTCTTCCGCCATCGAAACTGCCTCCCCCCAAATGCTCTCTGGCTTGCTGTCACATCCTCAGTACTGTCCCTGGTAGACTATGGCTTACCAATCTATGGTGATGCTAACACAACTGCTGTCAAAAAAATTCACATAACCCTAAATAAGGCTTGCAGACTGATTACTGGTGCCCCCAGGCTCACACACACACTTGTCAACTATATAACGATGCTAAACTCCTGACACTAGATGAGCACCTTCGCTATCATACCTGCCTACTCACAAAAAAAACCCTACTCGGGCTGTCTCCACCAGGGGTGACTGCATCCATCCGCCGGATCCCGCCCACTGTTGCTACACGGTCCTCCAACAAGACCGCTCTACTGGTCCCCAGATCAAGAACCACTCATGGTCAGAGGTCCTTCTGGTACAGAGCCCCACTCTGGTTTAACTCTCTCCCTTCCACCACCTCCAATGCCACCACAATCTCCAAATTCAAAACCACCCTTCTCAGCCAACTCTTCAACACTCGTAGCTGTTCCTGTCTCTGAATAAGGCCCTACCTCAACCATTCCACCTGTGACAATGCTCACTAGGCAGCTCCCACCTAGTCCAGCCCCATCCCTTACCCAGCATGCCATTCCTATGTATAACTGGGCCAGAGCATGCTGTCTCATGCCAGTTGATTGCTCAGCAAATGAAACCAGTTGTGTCAGACCTATTTCTATTACAAGTGTCCTGTAACTTAAATGTATGTTGTTTGACCACAGTGTGACGTGGCGCCTCTAACAAATGCCTACTTGAAGAAAACCTGTACTATGTAATCTAAATGCTATGTATGTCTCAATGTGACGAGGTACCTTCGGAAACGAGCCTCTGGCTCAAAGGTTGTAAACTGATTCTCACAAATAAATAAATAAATAAATAATCAATCACTGACAGAAGTAAAGATTGTACCAGTACTTTATTTGAATTAAATGAAAGATAATCCCCAATTCTACAGAATTAAACCCAGTCACCAGCCTGTCGGTGCAGCAGTTGGATTTCCGCTTGAAACACCGGTGACCAGGGTTCGGGAATGGACCCGAGTCGTCAGAGGGCCAGCCGGGGGGGAGAAAGATGGAGCATCCCATGGACTGCTCTTCTTCTCTGGGGGGAGGGTGGGGAAGCTATCAGCGCATTGAGGACTCCTGGCAAAGGCCAAGGGATCACACACTCACATCTCTGGCAGGCAGAGCAGACGCTGGCGTCATTGCATGTCCCCGCCTCCACTAGGAAAAAGGCAGAAAATCAAGGTGGGCAAGGGCCACTGTCTACATGAAGCCCTCCCTGAAGCCTCGATTAACTGCCATCGCTGCAAGTCCCCCGACTAGATACTAGTTTCGCGGTCATGGAAGGGAGCCCCGTGGTCATGGCACCGCCCTCCAGGTGGCAAGCCTGGGGTGACTGGGGGACAACAGCAGCAATAGATGGGGTGGAGGCTTCCAGGGGCCATGACCAGGGCTAATTAATGACAGGGGTCCTGCCGGGAAAAAAAAAAAAAGAATTAAACCCAGTCTAGTATTTTCCGGTTTTACCACAAAATCAACCTGAAAATTGCACAACAGCAAATTATCCAGATAAAATCCCAAATATTTAAAACAATCAACCCTAGACTACACTGGGTTGAATTATTACTTTTTGGACCTGTGTAAGTAACTAGTATTGATTCTGTTTTTGGGGTTGGCTTTTCTTAGTTTAACTTTAATTTGCCAGGGAGGAACTGTCACTGGGAGATATTTGCAGTCATTTGTGACTAGACCTGTTACTTAACCTCTGTGAAATAGGTGTCTGAAAGGAAGGAAGGCCATCCCTGGGCTGGAGGGTCAGAGTTGTAGTTGATTGTTTCTGGACGGCATAGGCTTACTCCCACCCACCCACCCTGCCCCTCCCCACCCACCCCTAGCGATAACTTCCTTTATAGCAGGGTTCTGACATCATTTCACAAAACTGCTAACAACATAATCCTGTTCATATCCTTAAAGGCACAGCACACTGAATAGGGAGTAGAGACACTCACAAGCTTGCACACACTAAAACAAGAACAAAAAAAAAAAAGGAAAGCATCTGTAACAGGAAGGGACACAGACATGTGGGGAGTGGTGCAATGCACTGGCTGTGGAGCAGCAGCCTTCCAGGAGACATTCTGGAGACTGCATTGCTGTCCTATTTGCAGGCACTTCTCTGGTCTGAGGGAGGAGGTTGTTCATCTCCATGCTGACCTGGCAAGGATTTGGGAAACCTGCTCCCCCACCCAGGGACCACCCAGGTCACCACCACTACTACCTCAGAGTTTGCCAAGAAAGAGGAGTGGTTGGACCACAGTGGGCTCAGGGAGGGTGAGGGTGGTGGAACAAAGGTGCATCCCTCCAGTTGTGTCTCTTCACAATTCATTCTCCACTCTGGTGGAGCATGGTTCCTCTATGGAGGCACCCACAGTGGAGACCAAGGAGGATGCTGGGATCCTCCACAATGGAGACTGAAAGGAGGATGGCTCAGGACCCCACAGGGGAAGGAAACAACTCCTGGTGGAGGACTTAATTGTTAGGGGGTAGAACTGGGGGAAGGAGAGAAAAGGGAGGTAAGGTGCTTGCCTGGCACCATGGCTTAGAGGGACAGAAAATGAATCCTCAGGATCATAGGAGCAGCTGCAATGGGGAGTGAGCTGGATGTCATTATCCACCTAGGGACAAATGATGTAGCTGAGAATGGGATGAGAGCAGTGCAACAGGAGTTTGTGGAGTTGGGGATGGACCTTAGACAAGTAGCACACATGGTAACGTTCTCAGAAGTGCTACCTGTCTATGGCATGGATGAGGCTAGGGTACTCCGCACCATGGGATTCAATGACTGGTTGAAAAACTGGTGCAGGGCTCAGGGATTTGCCTTTATTGGGGACTGGGGCACCACCTGAAGGGATGCAGGCCTATACAGGCACGATGGTCTGCACCTATCCAGCAGGGGAACCAGGATCCTAGGTAATAGGTTTAAATGCTTCATTGGCAAGCATTTAATCTAGCCAAAGGGGAAGGCACTGAAAAGGAGAAGGGAAATCCTACCCACCCAAAATCAGCGTAGTTAGTGAGGTAAACACCAAGATAGAGCAGTCAATAGGGAGAAGGGCAGGGGTAAATGGAGAAAAAGACAAAGGCAGTAAGGACAGGGATGGGGCAAAAAGAAATAAAGCCATAAAAATGGAGAGTAATGAGTACCAATGCCCATAGTCTAGGAAAAAAACTCCCCAAAATGGTGGCCTTGATGGTAGAGGGATGCCTGGATATCGTGGCAGTCACAGAAACATGGTACACAGAGAACCATGACTGGGATGTCAACATACCAGGGTACAAAATCTACAGGAGGGACAGGGAGGGAATAAGAGGAGGAGGAGTAGCTCTCTATGTAAGGGAAGGGATCAAAGCAACAGAACTAAAGGGTAAACAGGGAGTCGAGGAGGCACTGTGGGTCACCCTGGCGACTGAAAATGGCACCACAATCCACACAGGGGTTGTAGATAGACCCTTGTCTCGGGGGGGAATGGACAAGGAAATGATAGAAGGCATCCTTGGGATGGCAGAGAAAGAGGAGATATTGCTGATGGGGCACCTGAATATGCCAGATGTTAACTGGAGCACCTTTGCTGCAGCCACATCCAAGAGCAGGGCCATTCTCGATGCCCTACAGGGGGCATGCCTCAGACAGCTAGTTTTGGAACCCACTCAGGAGGGAGCAATCTAAGACCTGGTACTCTCAAATGGGGATAGAAAGAGGATTTCCGATCTTGAAGTTGGTAGCCATCTGGGAACAAGCGGCGACCAAACAATGTGGTTCACGATAAACTTAGCTGTAGAGTCAAGCCATACAAAAGTGAAGGTACAGGACTTCAGGAGGGCTGATTTTGTCAAAATGGAAGAATGCCTCAGAAAAGCACTAGCAAACAGGCAAGAAGGTGGGGTGGAGCAACAATGGGGAAACATTAAAACTTCCATCACAGAGGCAACAAGCCTTTGTGTGAAGCAAATAAACAAATCAAAATGAAAAAAAAACTACAATGGTTCTCAACAGAAGTGGCGGGGAAGGTGAGGAAGAAGACGATAGCATTCTGGAAGTATAAGGAAACACAGAAGGAGTAAGACAGAGAACTGTACCAGTTAAAGCAGAAGGAAGCGGGGAAGGCAGTCAGAATAGCAAAGGCCCAAACTGAGGAAAAGATAGCCAACTCGGTTAAGAAGGGGGATAAAACCTTTTATAGGTACAATAGGGAGCAAAGAAAGACTAAGGCAGGGATACTGAGGCTGAATAAAGGGGAAGGTGGTTGGGCAGAGAGCGACAGTGAAAAAGCAGGTATACTGAACAAATACTTCTACTCAGTATTCACAATGGAAAGCAGGGGAAGATACCTAATCCAGTCAATAGAAGCACTCTGGATAGAGGGGTTGATATTAGTCCTTTCACATAAGAAAGGGTTCTGAAAGAACTCTTAAAACTGAAGGTGGATAAAGCAATGGGGCCTGATGGGATTCACCCCAGAATTCTAAAAAGAACTAAGGGAAGAACTAGTAACACCACTGACTACCTTTTTTAATAAATCATGGGAGGATGGTGTGGTACCTGAGGACTGGAGGAGGGTGGATGTGATTCCCCTTCACAAAAGTGGGAGCAAGACAGAAGCAGGAAACTATAGACCTGTCAGTTTGACCTCAGTGGTAGGGAAAATGATGGAATCACTTCTGAAGGAAAGAATTGTTGAGTACCTAGAGGCCAGTGGGACACAGATCCCAAGGCAGCATGGATTCACAGTGGGAAGGTCATGTCAGACAAATCTAATTGATTTCTTTGACTGGGTGACCAAAGTAGTAGACCAGGGAGGGGCTGTGGACATGGCCTACCTAGACTTTAGCAAGGCATTTGACACAGTCCCACACAAAAGATTAATAAACAAATTAGCCAGCCTGGGAGTGGGTCCCAGGGTGGTAGCCTGGGTAAAACCCTGGCTGGAAAACAGGACACAGCACGTAATAGTAAATGGAGTCCACAGAGAAGAAAGGGGGATTACTAGTGGGATACTGCAGGGTTCGGTACTGGGGCCGGTCCTGTTTAATGTCTTTGTAAGTGACATTGCAGAGGGACTGGAAGGGAAAGTATGTCTCTTTGCAGATGACACAAAGATCTGCAACAGGGTTGATGTGCAATGTGGGGTGGAAAGGATGAAAAGGGGACTTGGCAAGGTTGGAGGAATGGTCAAATGTATGGCAGCTTAGATTCAATGCAAAGAAGTGCAAAGTAATGCACCTGGGAAAGAAAAAACCAGGGGAAGAGTACACAATGGAGTGTGAGATACTGACAACAACAAAAATGGAAAGGGACTTGGGGTAGTCATATCAGATGACCTGAAGGTGGGCCAGCAATGTAAAAAGGCAGTAAGGAGGGCTGGGGGGATACTGGGATGCATATGGAGAGGCATCACCAGTAGAAAACAGGAAGTTGTTGGCCCTCTGTACAGACAGTTGGTAAGACCACATCTGGAGTACTATGTACAGTTCTGGAGACCGCTTCTCCTCAAAGACATAGGGTGGAGGCTGTCCAGAGGAGGGCAACCAAAATGGTGCAGAGTCTGCACCAGAAGACATATGAAGAAAGACTAAAGGAGCTTAAGATGTATAGCCTCGAGGAAAGGAGGGAGAGAGGGGGACATGATAGAATCTTTCAAATACTGCAAGGGAATCAACAAAGTCAAAGAGGGTGGCATCTTTCAGAAAAAGAGATGTGCAAGAACAAGGGGGCACAATTTGAAGATAGAGGGGGGAATGGCTCAGAGGTAATGTGAGGAAGTATTTCTTCACAGAGAGGGTTGTAGATGCATGGAACGGCCCTCTCTGAGGAGGTCGTAGAGTCAAAAACAGTGGGAGAATAAAAGAATGCATGGGACAAACATAAGGCAATTCCAGTGGGGGGGGGGTAGGAGGAAGTAGGCTATTGGTTAACTAGGATCTGCAGCTTATCCGTTAGGTAGGGAAATGGGCAGACTAGGTGGGCCAAGCGGGTCCTTATCTGCCATCAAATTCTATGTTGCTATGTTTCTCTCCATTTCAATATTAAATTAATCCTCAATAGTGAGTTGACTAGATATAGCAGATAACTGTTTCTTTGTTCCAAAATACATCAATTTGGTGGTATAATTCAACAACTTATTCACAAAATGAAACTCATTCTGTAATTCAACTATTAAACGCTCATAGTCTGGCTCACCATTGTACAAAACTATATCACCTGCATAAATTAAAATTCTAGAAACAGAAGGCACTAAAGGTAGATCATGAATAAAAATAGTAAATAACAAAGGCCCTAAAACTGATCCTTGGGGAACTCCAGTTTCAATCTTAACTAAAGAGGACATAACACTGAATAACATAGAATTTGAAGGTAGATAAGGACCACTTGGCCCACCTAGTCTGCCCATTTTTTTTTAATGTTTCATATACTGCAGATCCTAAATTATCTGCGGCATACCCTCTCTTTCCAGTTGCTAGAGTTCCTTTATGTCTGTCCCATGCGTTTTTGAATTCCACTACCTGTTTTTGCCCCTACAACCTCTTCCAGGAAGCTGTTCCATGGATCCACCACTCTTTCTGTGAAAAAACACTTTCTCATGTTACCCTTAAGTCTACCCCCCTCTATTTTCATATCATGGCCCCTTGTTCTTGAACATCTTATTTTTGAAAGATGCTACCCTCTTGTACCTTATTTGCACCCTTGAGGTATTTGAAAGTCTCTATCATACCCCCCTTCTCCTCCAGGGAATACACTATTGAGATCCTCCAGTCCCCCCTCATATGACTTTTGGTACAGCCCCTGCAACATTTTTGTTGCCCTTCTCTGAACTGCTTCTACTCTGTCTATGTCCTTCCAGAGCTATAGCCTCCAGAAATGGACACAGTACTCTAGATGAGGTCTCACCAATGTTCTATGCAGTGGCATCATCACCTCCTTCCTTCTGCTGGAGATACCTCTCCCAATGCAGCCCACCATTCCACTGGCTCTCCTCACAGCCTTCTTACATTGTTTAGTAACCTTTAAATCATCAGGTATGATTACTCCCAGGTCCCTGTCCTGTTTGGTGGCTGTCAGTACCTCCCCTCCCACCATGTACTCCTCTCCTGCATTTATGTGCCCCAAGTGCATGATCTTGTACTTCTTTGCATTGAATCTTAGCTGCCACACCCTTGACCAATCTTTAAGCTTGCTAAGGTCCCTTCTCATTTTCTCTACCCCGCCTAGAGTGTCAACCCTTTGCAGAGCTTCGTGTTGTCTGCAAAGAGACACACATTCCCTTCCAGCCCCTCTGCAATGTCACTTATGAAGACATTAAAGAGGACTGGTCCAAGCACTGATCTCTCTGGGACCCCACTGGTCACCGTCCCCCTTCAGATTGGACTCAATACACCAGCACCCTCTGTGTACTATCACTCAGCCAATTTGCGACCCAGTTTACCACCCTGGGATTCACTCCCAGGCTGACCAACTTGTTTACTAGTCTCCTTTGAGGGATGGTGTTGAAGGCCTTGCTGAAATCCAGGTAGGCCACATCCACCGGCTCTCTGTAATCCACCTCCTTAGTCACCCAGTCAAAGAAATCTATCAGATTTGTTTGACAAGCTCTTCCTATTGTGAATCCATGCTGCCTCGGTTCTCTTGCTCCCTTAGATTCGAGATGTAGCACAAACCTTTCTTTTAGTAGTGATTCCATTAGTTTTCTCACCACTGAGGTCAGGCTGACTGGCCTGTAATTGTTAGCCTCCTTCCTGCTCCCACTTTTGTGGAGAGGGATTACATTCACCCTGTCCAGTAGTTTGGTACCACACCTGTTTCCAGTTAACTATTGGACAGGGCTGTCAATGGAGCTGACAGCACCTTCCTGAGTTCTCTTAATACTCTGGGATGTATTCTGTCCGACCCCATTGCCTTGTCCACTTTCAGATTAGCAAGTTCCTATAAGACTCTTTCCTCCTTAAATGGACTGGTGTCCAGCTCCCTCCCAGTGGTGCTTCCATCACCTAACTTTGGTCCCTCCCTTTCTCTTTCTTCTGTGAATACTGAACAAAAATGCTTTTTCAGGATTTCTGCTTTTTCTTGGTCCTCCTTTGCTCACTTCCCTTCTTCCTTTTTTAGTCTCACAACCCCACCCTTAGTCTTTTTTCTTTCACTAACATAGCTGAAAAAGTTCTTGTCCCCTTTTGTTATTGCCTGAGCTATTTTTCCTTCTGTCAGCACCTTTGTGCTCCTGACTGCTTTCCCCACCTCTCTCTGCTTTTACAGATACAGTTCCACATCTTCTTCCCTCTGTGTTTCCTTGTACCCCTTGAATGCCATCGTTTTTGCCCTTACCTTTTTGGTCACTTCCTTTGAGAAACGTAGTGTTTTTTTTCTTCTTTCTCATTATTTTGCTTACTTTCCTAATGCAATGGCTTGTTCCTCTGCTATGGCTCCATTAAGATTCTCCTATTGTTCCTCCACCACCCCTCTTTTCTCCTTCACTGCCAATGATTTCCTAAGACATTCCCCCATCTTTGCAAAGTTGGCCTGCTCAAAATCCAGGACCCTTGCTTTTGTGTGGTTTGACTCTTCTACTGTTCTCACATTGGCCCGCATAGTACTGTGATTGTAGTATTATGAAAGATTGAAACCCACTTGCCCGGGTTTCAAAATACCGAGACCAGAATCCCAACAATCTATTCCCCGACAAGGAAATTTTGCCCTTGGTGAAGTTAGATATTTTTAGTAGGGGGGTGCGGGGGGAAAAGACCCCTGAAATATGGAAAAATATAAAATGTTCCTGCTGGGAACATGATTGTCAGGATTCCGGTCTTGGTATTCTGAAACCCGGGCAAGTGGGTTTCAGTCTTTTGTAATAAATCCACTGTGATCGCTTGATCCCAGATAGCTCCGCACTTTTATATCTTTATGTTGTTTGAAAAGAATTTCCATATTTTTTTTACAACGCAAGATGAGTCAAAATAATACTCACTAAACTGCAACCCCTTCTTCCACCCACGAGCAAGTATAAGAATACATCTACTTTTGTAGAGTGTCTCTGGTGAGTTGATTTAGGTTTACATAGAATATTCTACCAACAAAAATGAAATCATGTGTATTTTTGGATGAATATTCAGATGTTTTAATTGACCTTTTCTACTAACAGAAGGCATATTAACATATTGAGAAGGTTATTAGGAAGGTCTATTCCTGTTATTAAAAACATCACAATCTGTTTAATTTCTATCTGTGATCTTGCATTTTTTCACTTTAAGCCTAAAAAATAGTCATGCCATTAATTTTTTTATGTGGCTTTTTGCTTCTTGGACCACCACCTCCACCTAATTTCAGGCTGGACCGGTGACTTCCTAGCCCTATCAGTCAATCCCTCTTCTGTCCATACCAGTGGGGATCCATGCAGAGTTGGATCTGAGAGTATCGGTGGCCATCAAACAGGTGGTCTGAGAAACAATGTCATTTTCAGACTGAGTCCTGCATGTCAGTTGACTCCTGATAGGGAACATACTTGGGACTGTCACCTGACCTAAGGACAAAATGTATTTTTCTTGACTGTAGTGTCACAGTAGTAACACTCTCCTTTTCCAGTAGTATATAGCTGTAATGTGCACTTTGCTGGCCTACTGAACCCAAGGCATACTGGTAGTCAACAACTCCACTGGTCACTCTCTGCAGGCAGCAGTTTCTGAGCTTGTATCACAGAGCTCAGCTCAGTGGTACTCCTGTTTCTTTATAGCTGATTTTCTTCACTTCCTGACTGGTTGAGAGTTCATGGGCAAACATTCCATGCTTCAGGTTGCAACTAGGCAGTGTGTAGACCCAAGCTCCTAATAGGTTACAGTTCATGGTCAACATTCCAGCATCATTCACCTCCTGACAGAACAAAATGTCTTAGGCAGAAGTGTGCTCTTAAGGCCGAGGTGGCAGGGCTCAGGCAGGATGAACAGTTCTGCAAAATTTAGTGGTTTTCTGCAGGTGAAGCCTCCAGCTGGCATAACAGATTCCACCTTGGGGAACCAAATTGTGACCCACAAAACTCACTCAGCACATTTAAATCATTACTTTCTCTAAATAACAGTTTGGATACAGTCCAGTTGCAAATGTCAGCTTCACTGCGTAAACCTTTCAATCCGAGTAAAGTCCTCTCACAAGCTGGGCCGATCACTTCTGTTGCAAATCTTCAGTCTGAATCACAAGTCACAATAAGAAACTTCTTCTTTCTTCTGCTGCAGATTCCAAACATGGAAATCAGAACCAGATCTGACTTCTGCAAAAGGCAGTTCACTAGCAGAAGAACGTGGCAGGCAGGCCAGCAAAGCTTCTTCACGCTGATTCCCCCTACTCTCCTTCTGGGAGCAGCGGCTCGAAAGCTCGAGCTGTTCACTCTTCAACTTCCAACTCTAATTTATCTGGTGCTTCAAGCAGTTCTGGGGATTTCCCTGGTAATCCAAATGATTCTGTTGGCTGAGGGAATTGTCAGTCATAGTAAGGGCTCCCCCTCCAGGTCCATTTGGGCGTCAACACTTAAAACTACAAAAACTACAGAATTCCTCCCCACAAGACCCCTGAGGACAGTGTCCATTTTAAGTCCCCAGTGGTTCAATTGGTCCAAATACTGGAAGTCCAGAATCTAACATGGTGGCCCCCATCCAAATGTTTGAGCTGCAATCAAAGCAGGTTAGACAAACTTCTCTATCATTACAATAACAGCATATAAAGAGTAAATAATCACAGTTCCTAAGAGGACTCCCTCTGCGCAAATAGCGACTGCAGAATGGAGCAGAATGGCAGACTGTCTGGTCAATCGCAAGCTTTAGTTACTCGGACCCAGCCCAGACTAATTCCTAAACACAGCTTAGACATTTTCTTAAACAGACAGGTGCGGAGGCTCACTAGGGCACTCTCACGCAGACAAATAGAACTACTAAAGACAGGACACCAGCCTGACAGTGGGCATTAGGGAGCCCAGGAAGACATTATAGTAAACCACAATTTGTAGGGGAGTTACCCATGAAAAATACATTAAACTAAGACATCAAAAATTATACTTAGCTACTATTGATTTTTCCCCCCGCTTTCGATACTATCAATAGAGAGATTCTCTGGTTAACAATGAAAGAATGGGGTATTATTTTATCTCTTATTAAAGCTATAAAAGCCCTTTATTCATACACATGAGCACAGATAGGAATAGTAAGGGTAGTGTTACAGAGCATTTTGAAACAAATTGTGGAGTGAGGCATGGCTGTATCCTGGCCCCCACCCTTTTCTCCATTTATCTTAATCTTCTAAAGAAAATCACTACCCTTCCATCTGATTCTCCAAAGATTGGTAATGAACACTGTGGTATTTTGGCATATGCTGATGATCTCCTTCTATTGGCTCTTACCCCAAAGGGTTTGTAATTAAAGTTGAATTTATTGTCTGAACTTGCAGATCAAAAATATTTAAAGATCAATATGGATAAATCTAAGGTAAGGATTTTGGGTGGTTTAAAAACCAAAGGCACCTGGAAGATTAGTTCAGAAAGGTTGGCGATAGTGAAGGTCTGTCACTGTTTGGGTCTTCTCATCTCCTCTACATTTAAATGAAAGAAACATTATGAAACAACATTTGAAAAAATTTCTCATTCAACTTTAGCCCTCAAAGCTTTTAATCTTAAATACGCGGGGAACTCTCTTTTATTTCTTATTAGAACAACTGAAGCAAAATATAATGCCTAGGCATTATACGGTATTGAAATTTGGGAACATAATTACTTACCTAATCTCGAAAAACCAGCTATTCAAGTACTTAGAGGGGCTATTGGGTTTCCAAAATCTATGCCTGCCCCATTTGTTAGAGCAGAGCTAGGTCTCCCGAATATATTAGCATTGGCAGAATCACAAACTATTAATTTTTAGATAACATTGAACCATTTTTCGAATCAACATTTGGCAAAACAAAATGCCTTGAAGAGAAAATACTATGGGATACATTGGGCTGTAATAGGGTGTAGTGGTTATCCCATGTGGATAAATTGTTAGCCTCTATAGGGCTCTTGAATTTATTCAAGCTTAATGTGCAGAATATAGTAACATCAGAGCAATGTAAACCATATATTAAAAAATAAGGAGTTGTATCCTCAATTCAAAACTGAGTACTTTATGTATTGGAACAGCATTATCTGAGCCAAATCTGTACATCCCCTCTCACTCTGTAAATTTTAATATGTATTGTCTTGTTTTATGTGTTGTCTTATTTTATGTTTGTAATAATCTTTTTTATGATTGATCAAGTAAAAGCAATTACTACTACTCTCTCTCTTTCCCCCCCTCCTAAGGCATTATGATAAACAAGTAAGTATCCCGGATGCCATATAAATCTGATTTCATTTTGGTTTTACAATTCAACTTAAAACCGGCTTCAAAACATAAAAAATACTCTCTTAAATCTGCATTCATTAGTAAAATGTTGGTGACAGTTCCAAACTTTTATTTCTGACCAAAATAATGTGGTGCTGGTGGTCATGTACTTCAGCACTACTTGTACTGTTTCTGTGAGTTATGTAGTTTCATGTTAAATATTTTAAATGTGAAAGACTCAGTTTATCCAAGCAAAATGAGTTTATCCAAACAAAATGAGTTAACCTGTTGCTTGTTTCAAAAGATAGAGTTGCTTTATCCTACTCTATTTTACTTATTTTTTCTGACCAATACTGAACCAGTTCTGTTTTTAATATTTGAGATGAAAAAACAGAGCACAGCAATTAATATAAAACAATATATGGGTGGGTGAGTAAAACTAGAATTTTATATACACCCTTGGTGTGGGATGCTTGTATAAAACCCTTGAGCTTTGCTCTCAGGGTTTATGTAGCATCCCACACATCTCAGGTGTGTATAAAACTCTCATTATGTACTCCTACACATGTATTATTCTATATATAATTAATAGATTGCATTTTTACTATAGAAAATAGTGTGTGTAAATCACCATAATGAAGGAGTGTTCATTACGGCAAGCATGTGCCACTTTCTAAGTGGAAAAAGCTCGAGCCAAAACATTGCCTTGCGGCTAACAGTAAAGTGTTTCCCTCATGCAGTACCAACACTGAAAGCCACTCACCTCAATAGCCACATTGTCACATAAACATAGTGCTGTTTTGTTCTGTCACAGGAAAACACATAAAAAAGGCAAACAAAAAGAAATCCCTAACTGCACTTCCTCCCCTTCACTCTTGTCTCCCCCCCGAAAGTCACATGCTACTGTATCCAAGGAACTGTTGGCAATGGCCATGTTATTATGTTTACCTACAAAAAACTTATTTTCTAAAAAGTTAAATGATTTAGCTATTCTGTGTTTACAGTTTCAATTGTTAAACCCATTTTCCTTTCAAAATAAACAGCAGCCCGAAAGGTAAGACTCTTCATTTCATTCATACTGTGCAGCTCACATTTCATACAATTCCTGAGGTGAAAAAACTCAACCCATTAATTATATAAAACAAAATATGGGTCAGTGTGTGTAAACTCGAAGTTTACACCCCCCCTCAGCGTTAGATGCTATTCATAAACCCTTCATGTAGCATATAACTCCTCGGGTGTGTGTAAACTTCTCGTTACACACACCGACCCACACTTTATCCTATACTTAATGCACTTCCTAGGGGCATGAGTACAGTACACTCAGCCTTTGGCCTCATGCCTTACTACTCCCCTAAAACCTTGTCCTCTAGCAGGGTGTCTAATCTCAGAACCAGGGGTAATTTAGTTACAAAAATGACAACTGCCATAACAATGATTACCTTCTAGTAGCTGTCCTCCTTGTTTCTTGTCCAAATTCTTGTCCTAGTGGATATTATGGACTAGTTGGTCTCTCAGATTTGTTTCCTTCTTATAGGCCACTTTAGGCAAATATTCTGACACTTCTGATAGTTTCTTTCCTGTAGATAAAATATGCAAATTGTCTTTTAAAATGAGTTTAATGAGATGGCTTGTGGAGAAAAAGTAATAAAATTAGGTGTCTGTTGTTTTATCGATTCTGAGGTCTGTTGTTAGGGGTTAGTAGACTATCTCTATCTAAACCATCACCGCTTAATCTAGTCCTCACAATGGTTGTTTCATATAGCCCCTTTTAAGAAACTGATCTGTAAGATCTTCTGCCTGTTCCTTGTAATCATGATTGCCACCGCAAGTGCTCTTTAAGCACATGAACTGTCCTGCAGAACTATTCCTAGTAACATGGCCAGGGGGACAGCTTGTAATGCCGGGGGAGGGGTGCTGCGGACAGGTGGCTGGCATTGGTGGATGCCAGTATGGGCACACCTGTCTGCGGGTGTGCAGAACTGCGGGTGGGGTATGTGATTTTTCTGCATGCCCATGCTCGCTTCATGCATAGTGCCCATTAACTGTTGCAGGTATTTATTTATCTTTTGCATCTTGCACTTTAAATCTTATAATGTACTGTCAGTTGATTGTGGTGCCTTTGAGAACATAGGCATCACCGGTATTTTTATGTGCTGTGTAGGCATCAGCAATCTTGCTGCTTTTTACTATGCATTTATTACGTGACTATATGTACATGTGCCCACCTCCCACATCCCCCTCCTCCCACCCACCTTTTCCTTTCTTTCCCTACCCTTTTTTTTTGTTCTTTCCTTCCCTACTTTGCTCCTTGGTGATTCCTTCTTTCTTTCCTCCTCCCACCTGCCCCATTTACATTTTCTGTTATCTTATCCATATTTTGCATTTATCAAATTTTTCATGATTTTGAACTGGTTTTGGGATGTTGAAACATAGAAACATAGACTTTGACAGCAGATAAGGACTGCTTGGCCCACCCAGTCTACCCATTTCCCTACCTTTCAGATAAGCTGCAGATCTTAGTTAACCAACAGCCTACTGTACTTCCTTCTACCACCACCACTAGAATTGCCTTATGTCTGTCCAATGCAGTCTTGAAATCCCCCACTGTTTTTGACCCCACTGCCTCCTCTGGAAGGCTGTTCCATTCATCTACCACCCTCTCAGTGAAGAAATACTTCCTCACATTGCCCCTGAGCCACCCCCCCATCTTCAAATTGTGCCCCTTGTTCTTGCACATCTCTTTTTCTGAAAGATGCTACCCTCTTGGACTTTGTTGATTCCCTTGAGGTACTTGAATGTTTCTATTATGTCCCCCATCTTCCTTGTTTCCTCTAGGGTATACATATTAATCTCCTTTAACCTGTCTTCATATGGCTTCTGGTGCAGCCTTACACCATTTTAGTTGCCCTCCTCTGGACTGCCTCCATCCTGTCTATGTCCTTGTGGAGATGGGGTCTCCAGAACTGCACGCAGTACTCCAGATGGGGTCTCACCAACTGTCTGTACAGAGGGATAACAACTTCCTTTTTTCTTCTGGTGATGCCTCTCCCTATGCATCCCAGTATCCCCCCAGCCCTCCTTACTGCCTTCTCACATTGCTTGCCTACCTTTAGGTCATCTGACATTACTACCCCTGGATCCCGTTCCATATTGTTGTTGTTAGTACTCCCCCATTGTGTACTCTTCCTCTGGATTTTTGTTTCCCAGGTGCATTAGTTTGCACTTCTTTGCATTGAATCTAAGCTGCCATGCTTTAAACCATTCCTCTAACTTTGCCAAGTTCTTTTTCATCCTTTCCACCCCCCCCTTGTGTATCAGCCCTGGTGGAGATCTTTGTGTCATCTGCAAAGAGGCATACTTTTCCTTCCAGCCCCTCCGCAATGTTACCTATAAAGACATTAAAGAGGACCGGTCCCAGTACTGAACCCTGCAGTACCCCACTAGTAAACCCCTTTTCATTGGAGTGGACTCAGTTTACTCTTACCCTCTGTGTCCTGTTGTCCAGCCAATTTTTTTACCCAGGCTACCACCCTGTGGCCCACTCCCAGGCTGGTTAACTTGTTTATTAATCTTTTGTGTGGGATTGTGTCAAATGCCTTGCTAAAGTCTAGGTAGGCCACATACACAGCCCCTCCCTAGTCTAATACTTTGATCACCCAGTCAAAGAACTCTATTAGATTCATCAGATATGACCTCCCCACTGTGAATTCATGCTGCCTTGGGTCCTGTGCCCCACTAACCTGTAGGTACTCAACAATTCTCTCTTTCGGATGTGATTCCATAATTTTCCCTACCACTGAGGTCAAATTAACACGTCTGTAGTTTCCTGCCTCTGACTTGCTCCCATTTTTGTGGAGGTGAATAACATCCTCTTTCCTCCAGTCCTCAGGTACCACACCATCCTCCCATGATTTGTTAAAAAGCGTAGTCAGTGGTGTCACTATTTCTCCCTTTAGTTCTTTTAGAATGATGTGATGAATCCCATCAGGCCCCATTGTTTTGTTCACCTTGAGTTATAGAAGTTCTTTCAGGACCCTTTCTTCTGTGAATGGACTGGTATCACCCCCCACCACCACCACCATCCAGAGTGCTTCTATTGTTTGGTTTAGGTACATCCCACACCTCTTCTTTTGTGAATACTGAGCAAAAGTATTTATTCAAGATCTCTGCCTTTTCACTGTCACCCTCTGCCCACCTCCCCTCCCTTTTATTAAGCCTCACTATCCCTCCCATGGTCTTTTTTTTTGCTCCCTAATGTACCTACTGTATAAAAGGTTTTATCCCCCTTCTTAACCAAGTTGTTTGTCTTTTTCTCTGTTTGGACCTTTGCTGTTCTGACTGCCTTCCCTGATTCCTTCTACTTTAACTGATATAGTTCTCTGTCCTGCTCCTTCTGTGATTCTTTATACTTCCTGAATGCTATCTGTTTCTCCCTAACCTTCCCCACCACTTCTTTTGAGAACCATAGTGTTTTTTCCTTTGTTTTGTTTATTTGTTTCACACAAAGGCTTGTTGCCTCTGTAATGGCAGTTCTGATTTTTCCCCCTTGTTCCTCCACTACTCCTTTCTGCTCATTTGCTAGTGCATTCCTTATGCACTCTCCCATTTCGTCAAAGTCAGCCCTCCTAAAGATATCATATGGCATGTATTTGCACCGAGTTTGTAAATTGTGAACCTTGCACTAATTTTTTCAATAAGCACTGTCACTTTAAATATTGGGTTTTTAAGGACAAGTAATTTCTGTTGAAGTCAGCCTTGAGAAAGGAACAGTTCACACAGAAATGTTTGGCTTTGGAGGGAGTGAGTGTCAGAGCCACTGCTGTTATTATTTTTAGTAAAGTTCATTATCCTGCAACACATTGTTGGTGTCCTGTGAAGTCAATTGGTGCCTAAGGAGCTAAGCTGTTTCGCCATTCTGTAAGTTCATCTGTGTATTTGACCCAGAGATTATTGCTGCTTTAGTCATTTGTGTGATGTCTGGAGGTTTCCACCCTACACAGCCCTGCTCCTAACCTCCTGCCTTCCATGCCTGCACCGCAGACCTGGCTTGCTGTTACCCCAGGCATTGCTTGGTGCTGTGCTCCACTGCTCCGCATCTCCCACCAGCCTGCCCAGATTGATATTTAGTCTTCTCCTTGGAGCTCACCTTTATCCTTACCATCTCCTATTCCTGCTCTGCTTACTACTGCCAGGTAAATGCCTCACCAACCAATAATGAGCACAGGCCCTAATGACATTTGGGCACATGTCCTCCTACAACCAAGCACATGCCTGCTCTCTGACCATCTAGGGTCCAGTATATCTTCACCTCTCAGGCTTCATACTGCAGCACTCAGTAAACTTTCAACTGTCTGGCTTCATACTGCACCACCTGACCCTCCTCAAGAGATCAGTTTCTTGTATCTCTATGCCCTTTTGAAGCATTCTGGGTCACCAAGCTTGAAGCAGCTGTCTCCAGCCTTCTCCTTTTTCCTTGGGGCATTTGAACTCTAGTGTTCCTTGACATAACTTTGCTGCACTCCCAGATGGAAAGCCTCTGGCTTCTTTATGGTGGATGACCTCCCATCAGAAGGAGAAATCTACTGTTCTTAGAATGCAGAAGTGCCAGTTGACCTGACTGATGCCTGGGTCTTCAAATTGTTTTACCCAATGCCTGGAGGGATGGAGACCTAATGCCTTGGATCTCCAGAGGTTTCCTCCAATGTTTTTTTTTCCAGTCCTCCACACTGATGGTCATAAATGTAAATTGGTTCATAGTTTGTAGTTAGGTTTTCTGATGGATGAGTTGGAACTTGGATGGGGGTGCCTCTTCTTTCCTTGGCCACTCAGCCTCATGGCCTTTTCTCTTTCCTTACTGAAAAGCAATGTTCTGACAGTTCTACTACACGCTTTTGGCTGATTTTCTGGGCTTCTTCCCCAAGGTACCTCTAGCCAAGCACTGCATCCTGTGGCACGTCTAGGTGTGGAACGTTCTTCAAGAGGGCTCTGTGACTTCAGTACCCCAAACAGGGTGGTTGCTCATTAGGAACAGAGATCGCAAAAAGTCACATAAACCACAAGTTACCCACGCCTGCAGTTCATAAGTTGCACAAGCAGAACACGTCAATAACCAACTGCACTACTGTTTCACACATAGTTGCCTGCTGGACAGTGAATTAGTAGGTTGGAGGTTTGGGGTTTGGTGAGGCAGGGAGCAACTATCACCACACCCCCACCAAGTGCTTCATAAGCATGCATGCCCTGGTATCCTTCAGATGCCTGTTTCTTTGCTCACACCATCCTCCCCCTCTCCTCTGGCAGCTCTTCTCTTGCTTCTTGTGGGCTTCTTCCCTAAGGTACCTTTAGCTAAGGTCTGCATCCTGCAGAACCCCTAAGGATGGAACCCTCCTCAAGAGGGTTCCATGTCTCTGGTACCCCAAACAGGGTGGTAGTTCATTAGGAACAGCGGGCATGAAAGGCCACATAAACCACAAGCTGCCAAAGGTTATAATCCATACATTACACAGGCACATGGCAGCAACCAACTGCATTACTATTTTGCACATAGTTGCAGGCAGGGCCAGTGAACCATTTTAAATCAGTGCAACACGATTCATGTCCGCACTACCAACTAGGTCAAACATGGTTTAGGAAACAGTGCTATAACCCTGATGTGACCTAGGCTGTAACCTATTTTTAAAACTGGAATAAGACTTAATTCCATTTAGCTAGTAATTGCGGATGGTAACCATGTCTTGACCCTAATGCATTTGTCCTCCAGGTGTCCAGAAGCCATTGCCTCATTTAAAAATGTTTACCACTCAACACGGTTGTAACAGCTCTGTGTGGATGCAACAACATGATTTTAAAGCCATGCTGTAACATGGTTCTCGGAAGGTGGATGTAGTAACATGGGAGACTTTAAACATTTTGAAAAGTGTTTATTTTAAACCTGTTGCAATCTGTACAGTTCCTTAGTCTTGGGCAATGTTTTTGAGGAGAGTGCAGATTCTTCAGGGAGCTTCAAACCACATTTTCTTCTGTCATCAGGATGTACCAACTTAGTAACTGGAAGCATGAAGTCAGCTGAGTATTCTAACCTAAAAATCCTGACTGAAATGATCTATATCATTCCTACTTGAAATAAACTGGGATGGGTGTGTGGGGGGTACAAGCATCGTGGCAAATAACTCTAAGGTCGGTGTTTAAATCATTGCTTATCTGGAGAGAAGTATGTATACTTTTCTTAAGTGTTTGAATTAAACTATTTTATCTTTTATCTGTAGTAACTGTTTTATGTTTAATTTATTTTATATGCACCTTAAAATATATATTTTTTTGTTTTTAACTATACTCCTGCCTCCCCCTCCCCCCAGGACACACCTAGGAAACAAGTTAATACCAGTTCAGTATGTCTTTCTTGGTAAAGTTTTTTTTAATCAATCAATGAATCAATCAGTCAGTAAATCCATTCATCCATCCATGCATGTATTCATTCATTCATTCATTCATTCACTCACGACATGCATCATGGTAAAGTGGAAAATACAGGTGCCTGTCCATGATACTGTCTTGTAATGAAGCTGTAGATATGTTCATTCTGTTATTTCACAGTATGTCTGCTACAGTATATGTTTCTTAGCTTATATTTTTGTTTGACTCTTAATTTTGTGTTGGACATTTTTCCTTGTGTCTTCTACCTGTGGCCCAGAAATTAACTATTGTAATGGGTACAAGCATAACATTGTCCCCATGTAGCACAGAGTTAGATAATGAATAAAAAACAAAGAAGTGTGACATTTGAACTACCCTGGTCAAGAGATGTTTTTAATAAAGAAGCACTCCTGGTAATGAATAATGAAGTTGATGGCTTGTCCTTAAATAATCTGGTGCTTGAACAAATATATTAATCAACATGACTGTTACAAGCTTGTAGCTAGAATGCTAAGCATGAGCTGTTGATCTAACACAGCAGTGCTCAGAATTACATATACAAACCTTGACAACTAATTGCAAAAACTCCAAATTTCTGGTTCCATGATGAGAATTTTACAAAATGTTGCCCATGGAAACAGAACAATGCAGAGATAGTTTTTCACAGAAATGTTTTCTTTTCACATTTTAATTGAGGCTATATGGTGTTGGCTTGCATACAGTACCTCATAAATTAGCAGCAGCCTATATGATATGCTTTGAATATTTCTTGCCAAATGTGTCATTGTTTGCAGAATGTAACAGAGTCTTAAAGCAAATAATGCAACACAATTACATAAGGCACTGAAATGATATAAGAGTTATACTAAACTCAGTGTGTTAGAACTGTGCAAAGAGCAGAATCATATAAAAGCAAACTCTGGCCAGAGCCGATAGGGCTGTAGCCCAGGAATTTGGGGTAAAATATTGAAAATTACCCAAGTTATGAGCCTGCATTAGCAGAATTTAATGTAGGCTCATAAATTTGCTGTTTTATAATATTTTTAATCCAAATTTTCAACATAGCCTTGTAATGACCATGCCTCATGAAAAAGGGCAGAGAATCCTGGCCTAAATGTGATTTCATGCAGGGACTACAAAATCACCTTTTGGGATGTTAAAAAACATTTTGGCCTGGATTTGAAAAATGACAGCTGTCACATTCATGAGGTACTGTAAAGATATGGCTATGTTGTAAAGCTGAGGTAAAAATATTGAAAATTACCAAAGTTATGAGCCTGCATTCACAAACCTCAATGTAGGCTCATAATGTTGTTGTTTATTTAACATTTTTACACCAAAGTTTCAACATGGCCTTCTTATGACCCCACCTCTTGAATAAGGTCAGAGAAAAATGTCAACTCCTATTTGAAAGGTGATTTCATGCAGGGACCACAAAAATCACCTTTTGGGACAGATTTACCCAATGTGAGTGCAATTGTTCAGGAGACAGGGTCCCAGAAAAGGCATGTTGAAAATGTGGGCCAAATATATGCAAAAATGGCCAAGTTATGCCACTAAGTTCAAAACACCATTGAAATACATTGAAACACATACCTGTTTCTCTATTTTGTGGTCTGACTTTGAAGAGTGAAGATGTGTCTGTGGTCCAAAGAGGATGACGGCATTGAATCCCAGATGGGTAAGTAAGAGATTGTGAGGGTGTGGGGCAGGGGGGTGTTGTGTGGGAGGGTTGGGTGGAGGGACAGGAAGGGCTGCAAAAGATATCGATGGACATTTTTCTCTTTAGAGGATAAAAAAAAAAACACACACAAAAAATGAGGATTCTGGATCATGACATTGGGGAATTGGGCACCCCTCCTCCCAAGGTGTCCCTCTTATGTTTTTTTGGGGGGTGTCAGGTGGTGGGTGCTGAGATGGAGGGTCGGGTGGGGGGATATTAAAAAAAAATACGCTGTGGAGTCCTGGTCACAACACTGGGGTATTGGGATCCCCTAGTGTCGCTCTTATGTTTCTGGGTTTAGGGTGGGGTGGTGGGTGCTGAGAGGGATGGTCAGATGGGGGAGATATCTTTAATTAAAAAAAAAATCATCAGTCACGGTGGAACACAGCATACTCCGCTGTGTCCAAGATAGCCACTGCACTGTACTGTGCATGTGCTTGTAGTCACACATAAAATACAGTTTGGCAATCATCCTGGACACAATGGAGTGTGCCGTGTTCTGCTGTGACCACCGACAGAGTAAAAATAGTGTTCTGTGACTGCCAATGGAGACAGCAAGGGGAGTGCTTCATGAACAAGGATGTGACTGTGGTGCAACTCCAACATGTTATTTGATTGAACGGAATGATCTGAGTCCTTTTTTCACAGCAGGACGTCTGCAGGACAATGCCCACTGCAGCCCTAAAAATGTGGCCATACATTCAAGTAGAAGTACAGTAAATGAGAACTGGGCAGTGTTGGGGGTAAGGTGGAGAGAGATTAGAATTATTTGCTTGGGAGAAGTGGATTGTGTGGCATGATTTTAAGGAGTGGAGGACCAAACTACTGGTGCTGCAGAGAAAGAGGTTGGAAATCTCTTCAAGACTGAGGCAGCATAGTAGACAAATGATCTCTTATCGACAGAGGAGAGTGTCAGAGAATGGGAGCAATAGGTAATGATGCAGAAAAGTTAAAGGGACAGGAAATTTTTGTTAATTGGCAGCAGTTACTAATGTTCCTAGAAAGAGAAATGAAAGGTTTGTGTCCACACAAGCAATATTTTCCTGTACCTTAATAAGCATTGATGTGAAAAACTGTTTTCAATTGTTTTCTTTATACGGACAGTATTCACCACAGTTTTTTTCATGGAACCAGTAAATTTGGAGTTTTTACTATGTCATGCTTTGTGTACAGAATTTTAAGCATGAGCTATTGTCCTATCAGAACCATGCTTAGAGTTCTGTGTACAAACTGTGACATATTACACCTCAAGATTATTGGTTCCATGAAGAGAACTATAACAGAAGGCTGCCCATAAAAACAAAACAATGCAAAATACAGTTTTTCCACATCAAGTTTTATTCAGGTACAGTTACATAAGGATCATTTAGGTTTATGGATATCATTTCTATTAAAGGGGACATTATAAACATCTACCAATTAGAAATCCATGCCTGTCCTCATTAAACTTCACCAGAAATATTCTGATGCAATTGGTCACTTAACACTTTGGGAAGCTGCGCTGAGTTTTCTCCTTGCTGACCAGTTTTATGAAGAACTTCCTACAAACTCTGCTGCAAGTTAAAATGAGGAGGATTGGAGGAGAGGACAGTTAATAATGTCCATGCCCTGAATACAGCATGACATTGTCCAAAAGGAACACATAGCATGGCACATGGCAAGAGGAGGTGGAAGAAGAGGCAGCAGTGCTCATCTAGTGATGGCTACTGTATGCCCCGAATAAATCATGCAGCAAGACACAAGGAGAAGGAATATGAAGCAACAGTGTATGTCTAGAGATGGCCATACCACGAAGAAAGCATGGCAATGTTCAATTGGAACACACAGGCAGCACGGAAATCAGCTGGAGAAGGAGGAGGAGATAGCACTGTCAGTCTAGTGATTGCCATATCCTGAAGATGGCGTGGCAGTGCACAGCAGTAACATGTGGACAGCATGGCATTCAGCAGAATGAGGAGGAGGAGGTGGCAGTGTCTGTCTGCTGATGGCCATGCCTTGAAGAAAACATGCAGCACGGCACATGGAAGAGGTAGAGCAAGCAACAGGGTCTCTAGTGTTGGCCATACCCTGAAGCAAGCATGACAGTACCCAGCAGGACGATATAGGCAGCATGGCACTTGGCTGTAGGACGAGGCAGCTGAATTTGCCTAGAGAAGATCATGCCCTGAAGAAAGCATGCAGAATGATACATGGAGGAGGAGGAGGAGGAGGAAGGAACTGTGTCTGTCTAGTGATGGCCATGCCTTAAAGGAAAAAAAAACAAGGACTCTTAGAGCACCTTAGTAGACAGATCATAACTTCTATACTCTAACTAGGACTGCACAGAGCACAGGGAGAACATGGCATAAACAGTTACATGTTGACACCATGTGACCTACTGTTCTTCACAATCTGAAGGTCACAAGGTTTTGCTTTTCACAGAACTTCGGCAGCAACATTTCACTTCACAAAATGGTTTATTGGAAATTTTGCCAGTGATGTTTTCACTTCCGCTTTGTAAAGTTCCAGCTCTCAAATGGTGAAACTTCCTGAAGTGTCAGAATTTCAAAAACATTTTTCTGAAGTGGCATCCTTTCACTTTGATGAACCTCTAGTGATAGACTAGAGTTTTGTGGAGGACAAGGAAGGAGTGGTGAGGGCAGGGAGGTGCTGGTGGTGCATAAGGGATAACATTAAAAATGAACAGGCAGATTTGTACATTATCCTAAACTGAATGCAGGAGCATGTGATGTTTTTGGAGAAAGCTATGATGTGGTCATGTTTTCCAAGAGCAAGTAAGGCAGGGCAGAATAGCACTGTAGATTAAGATGTCCAGTTCTGGGAACTTTCGGTAACCAAATAAGAAGGTGCTGTAACAATTACATTGGGAGGTGAAGATACATGGTAAATAGCCATATCGTACTATATGTATTGAAAAGTAAAGTTTAGATAGCTATTCACAGACTGAGGATAACTGATAAGTGAGGATTCAGGAGCACAATATTGGTACCAGACTATGGAACTGTAGGATGAATAAACCATAGTCTCCATTGGAATTTTACTCTTGTGCCCAGTCAGATTTCAAATTCTGATCGGGAGATCTAAGGCCATATTTTATTGCTGTCTTTGTGAATATGTTTTGCCTAAACTCTTAATTTATCCCTTAGTTACTTAAAGCAGTGGTTCATGTTAGAAATGTTTTTCATCCTTAAGTAGAAACTTCTTTCATCCCTTGATGTTCATTCCTGCTTTCCTTCTTGCTTTCATATCCATTCATATGTTGTGCTGCATTTCATATAGATACATAGATACATAGACAGTGTCGGCAGATAAGGGCCTATGGCACACCCAGTCTGCCCATTTGAGCTTGTAAGTTCAGTTTGTTTTCCTAGAAGTCTGTTGTACCTTACCCCTGACCTCCAGAATTCCTTTATGTCTATCCCATATATGATGTTCAAGAGCAACTCTCTATTATAATAAAAAGCTTAAAAGACTAGCTTTACACTAATTATGTTTTAATGTTATTTTCTACTTATTTGTCTTTTTTACTTTACCCTGCTGTTAGTCTACTAATATTTTAGATAATACAGCATTTATTTCACTGAGTCATTCAAAATATATCTGACTGTCCCCTGCTCACCACACAATGGCTGTCTGTGACATCACAGTCTGTTGTAATGGTGAGCACTATGATATCATTAACAGAGGAGCTGAGAGGTAAATAGGGTACAGGCAAATGTTTTCTATACAGACTTTTAGACAAACTATGTAGATAGTCTGTAAAACTTGGAAAGGAACTTTGAAAATGGAAAAAATGTATTCTCTAGTAAATTGTTACAAGCTGACACATTTTATGAAAGCACATGCTGATGTGCTGAGCTGCTGTTTCAGCATGTTAGAGCTTACATTTTTATGTCTTGGAGTTAGCCCTGATGTTCCCAGAAACCCATAAAGTCATGGAGCAGTGCCTGTTTCATGCTAGAAAGGCAATGCTAAGTAATGGGGGTTCAAATACAGCTGCGAATAAGAATGAAATGGCAACCTTGTTCAGTGGAGTTCTCCCTTAATTATTTCAGATCTTACAAAATGCGAAAGTGGACTCAAAACGGAGAAGAAGGGCATGTTACAATACAAGAGAAATGGAGCAATCTAAAATGGAATGAACATGTACTCAGTATACTATATATACAACATGTTTCCAACAACATGATTTACTGTTTGAACTTTTAAAGCAGCAGTACATATAATAGTGACAATTTTGATAAATACCTTTATATCCTGTTTTTGATTGCCTCTTACATCCTGGCTTGTATGGTACCCTTCGTCCCTATTTGATTCTGCTTTAACCCTTTTTTTGGCTGTGGGTGTAGCCCAGCAGATGTTTTGCATTCAGAAAAGGGCTGACATCATTTTTGCTACCAAACAACAATGATAGAGTGTTAAAAATAGATTCCTCCACTGAAGCCTCATTACTACACTGCCTGTGTGTGTATAGGATGCTGTAGAGCGCTACTTTTCCTCTGTCTTGAGGAGTTAATTGAGCCCACAGAAAGTTAACTTATTATCTTCTGACAGTCATTCTGTGTCCGATTACCAATGGATAGTACAGACATCATAGAAAGCTATTGGAAGTAGAATTGGTTAAACGCTTCCTGGAGCTTTCTGCATAACAAATAAGCTCTGCTGTGCCCTCATTAAGCCATTTGACACCACTATCCTAAGAGCAGCTATTCTGCTACTTTGCAGGACATTCCATAGCAAAGAGCCCTAGTGATGACTGTTTCCAAATAATACACCAACTTCATTTTCTTAGGCAGGCAGTTCTGGGCTATTGTTTATATTCTACTGAATGTTCTTAACCTGCAATTTGTGACTACAGGTATTTATAACTGAATGACAGTAACCACATATGCTTCACCTGCAAATGGGTAGGCATGTGTGTCTACTTTTTGTTTGACTTACGTTACACATAGAATCTGATCAGTTCATAACATGCTGTATTGTGATTAAATGAACTGATAAATGGGGCTTTGGTTTCATTTACAAATTGATTTTTCCTGACCGTGGATATACTAAAACAAAAATTTCTCAGCAAAATGTTTAAAAATAAGGAGTTTAGCAGTAATTTAGTTGATGTGGTGTAAAGAGTTGCTCCCTGGAAAATTACCTGATTTGTGTGTGGGGGGGCTGCCACAAGCAGAATGGGACTTTATGGATGGGGGAGCTCACGGCAGCAGAAGAAGCATGATGGCATTAAAAGCTTAATGATGAGGATGTAGAAGCACCAATATTTGAGCATGAGTTTGGTAGAGGACTAAGTGTGACTTGGGGATGGTGGATCATCAGGAATTGAGTTAGTCTTGGTATTTTAGCATAATGGTTTTCTGAAACTTCAACCTTCAATGGGTTAGACTCTGCATCCATCTGTACAGTATGTCACTAAGCCACCTGCAGTGCGGTATGGATAAAAAGCAGATCATTAGACCCAGACCAGAGCTGTAAAATCTGGACTGGGCACAAACATTTCTCAACAAAATGTTTAAAAATAAGGAGTTTAGCAGTGATTTAGTTAATGTAGTATAAAGAGCTGCTCCCTGGAAAATTACCTGTTTTTTTTGGGGGGCTGCCACAAGCAGAATGGGACTTCATTGATGGGGGAGCTCATGGCAGCAGAAGAGGCATGATGGCATTAAAGCTTCATGGTGTGAAATGTAGAGGCACCAATATTTGAACATGACTTTGATAGAGGACTAAGTGTGACTTGGGGGTAGGGGATCATCAGGAACTGAGTGAGTCTTGGTATTTTTAGTATAATGGTTTTCTGAAACTTCAACCTTCAATGGGTTAGATACTGCATCCATCTGTACAGTATGTCACTAAGCCACATGCAGTGGGGTATGGGTACAAACCATTATCACCAGACCTGGACCAGAGCTGTAAAGAACAGTAAGAGGAAGGAGGTTCTGTTAGAGCTTTGCTACTCTACTGGGACTTAAGAACTAGAACTCTACTACTGGAACCTTCGATTTAGGGTAAAAACAAACAAACCAAAAAAAAATATCAAGAGTTAGTGTGTTTGTCTGAGTTGGGTGAAAGAAATTGTTATCTATGCAGTTAGCTAGGTGAAGAAGGGAACTGTGAATTAGGGGGAGTGGCTTAGGCAGCAGGAAGCCAAGAGTTTGGATTTAAAACTGCCCTAGATAGCTTTTGGCAGAGAACAGTAAGAGGAAGGAGGTGCTGTGAGAATGTTACTACTCTACTGGGACTATATAGCCCTCCCTTCCCTCCCTCCTCCCTTAGCCAGTTTTACTTTTATAGGCACATGATTTGACTGACAACAGGAACTTCCTGTTTGGGAGCAGGAAGGGAGTGATCACAGAACCACCAAAGACTCACCATCCTAGAAGGAAAAGAGTAGCTCTCCATCCCCCCCTAGCTGCTGGAGGTCTGACTCTGAGCAAGTAAGAAGGAGACTACTGAGGAATACAGGAACTTCCTGTCCCAGAATAGGAAGAGCAGGAGCTTTAAGGGCACAGAGGCAATAGGAAAGTAGTGAGAAAAAAATATATAAAATAAAAAAATTAAAAATAAACAGAGAGAGGAAAGGGTAAGCATACAAAATAACAGTTAAGGGGCCACAAATAATACATGATGGGAGTGGTGCAGTGCAGTGGCTGTGGATCGACAGTCTTTGGGGAGATGTTCTTGAGGATGCGGTGTTGTCCCATCTACAGGCACCTCTCTGGGCTGATGGAGGAGGTTGCTTGTCTCCAGGCTGAGTTGGCCAGGATTCAGGGGACCTCCTCTCACACCCAGGGACCATCAGGGTCACCGCCTCTGCCTCAGAGGTTGCCAAGAAAGAGGAGCAGTTGGACCACAGTGGGCTCAGGGGGGGGTAAGGGTGGTGAAACAGAGGTGCATCCCTCCAGTTGTACCTCTCCACAATTCTTATGCCATTCTGGCAGAGTGTGGTTCCTCTATGGAGACAACCACAGTGGAGACCAAGGAGGATGCTGGGAATCTCCACAGAGGAGAACCACAGGAGGGTGGCATGGGCCCCACAGGGGAAGGAAACAACTCCTGGTGGGGCACTCCATTGTTAGGAGGGTAAAACTGAGGGAGGGGGAAGAGGGAGGTAAGGTGCCTGCCTGGCGCCATGGCTTGGAGGGACAAGGAGCGAATCCTCAGGATCACGGAAGCAGCTGCATGAGAAGGGAGCTGGATGTCACTGTCCACCTTGGGACAAATAACCTGGCTGGGAAAGGGATCAGAGCAGTGCAGTAGGAGTTTGTGGAGTTAGGGAGGGGTCTTAGACAAGTAGCATGCTTGGTAACCTTCTCAGAGGTGCTGCCAGTCTATGGCATGGGTGAGGCTAGGGTACTCCACACCATGGGATTCAATCAGTAGTTGAAAAACTAGTGCAGAACTCAGGGTTTTGGCTTCATTGTGGACTGAGGGTCCACCTGGAGAGATAAAGGCCTATATTGGCACAATGGTCTGCATCTGTCCAGGAGGGGAACCAGGATCCTAGGTGATAGGTTTAAATGCTTCATTGGCAAGCATTTAAATGAGCCAAGGGGGAGGCACTGAAAAGAAGCAGGGAAATCCTAGCCCCCTTCCCCCAAAAATCAAGTCGTTAGTGAGATAAACTCCAAGATAGAGAAGTCAATAAGGAGAAGGGCAGGGGTAAATGGAGAAAAAGGCAAAGGCAGTAAGGACAGGGATAGGGCAAAAAAGTGTAAGGTCATCAAAAAATGGAGGGTAATGAGTACCAATGCCCGTAGTCTTGGTAACAAGCTCCCTGAACTGGTGGCCTTGATGGAACTGGGACACCTGGATATTGTGGCAGTCACAGAAACATGGTACACAGAGAACCATGACTGGGATGTCAACATACCAGGGTACACAATCTTCAGGAGGGACAGGGAGGGTCGATGAGGAGGAGGACGAATAGCTCTCTACATAAGGGAAGGGATCAAAGCAACAGAACTAAAGGGTAAACAGGGAGGAGAGGCGGCACTGTGGATCACCCTAGAGACCGGAAATGGCACCACAGTCCACACGGGGGTTTGCATACTGTCTCAGGGTGAGGAAATGGACAAGGAAATGATAGAAAGCATTCTTAAGATGGCAGAAAAAGGGGAGATATTGTTGATGGGGGACCTGAATATGCTAGATGTTAACTGGAACACCTTTGCTGCAGCCACATCCAGGAGCAGGGTCATTCTCAATGCCCTACAGTGGGCATGCCTCAGACAGTTAGTGTTGGAACCCACTCAGGAGGGAGCAATCTTAGACCTGGTACTCTTAAATGGGGACAGAGAGAGGATCTCAGATATAGAAGTGGGTAGCCATCTGGGAACAAGTGACCTCCAAACAGTGTGGTTCATGATAAACACAACCACAGAATCAAGCCATACAAAAGTGAGAGTATTGGACATTAGGAGGGCTGACTTTGTCAAAATGGGAGAGTGCCTCAGAAAAGCACTAGCAAACAGGCAAGAAGGAGGGGTGGAGGAACAATGGGGAAACTTCAAAACTGCCATCACAGAGGCAACAAGCCTTTGTGTGAAGCAAATAAATCAAAACAAAAGAAAAAAACACTATTGTTCTCAAAAGAGGTGTCGGGGAAGGTTAGGGAGAGAAAGACAGCATTCAGGAAGTATAAGGAAACACAGAAGGAACAGGACAGAGAACGCAATGGAGCCTGATGGGATTCACCCCAGAATTGTAAAATAACTAAGGTGAGAACTAGTGACACCACTGACTACCCTTTTTAACAAATAATGGGAGAATGGTGTGCTACCTAAGGACTGGAGGAGGGTGGATGTGATTCCCCTTCACAAACGTGAGAGCAAAGCAGAGGCAAGAAACTACAGACCTGTTAGCTTGACCTCAGTGGTAGGGAAAATGATGGAATCACTTCTGAAAGAAAGAATTTTTGAGTACCTGGAGGCCAGCGGGGCACAGGACCCAAGGCAGCATGGATTCACAGTGGGAAGGTCATGTCAGATGAATCTAATAGATTTCTTTGACTGGGTGACCAAAGTAGTAGACCAGGGAGGGGCTGTGGACATGGCCTACGTAGACTTTAGCAAGGCATTTGACACAGTCCCACACAAAAGATTAGTAAACAAATTTGTCAGCCTGGGAGCGGGTCCCAGGGTGGTAGCCTGGGGAAAAAATTGGCTGAACAACAGGACACAGAGGGTAATAGTAAACAGAGTCCACTCTGAAGAAAGGGGGGTTACTAGCAGGGTACCGCAGGGTTCAGTACTAGGTCCGGTCCTTTTTAATGTCTTTATAAGTGACATTGCAGGCCGGGCTGGTGGTGCTGAAGGCTGCGGCACTGGACATCTTACCTCATGCTGCACTGGTGACCTGGGTTTGTGAACAACCTTGGGTCACTGGGGTGCCGGCATGGGAGGGAGGGTGGGAGCAGGACTGAGTGAAGGCTCTCCTCTGCTGGGAAGGGGTCACCCACCCATAGTCCCGCCATCAGCAGATGGGGGTCCGGTGATAAGTACGGGTGGCAACGGTGCAACTGGTAGGGTGGGGGGCATCCTGCAAGGTGTGTGTATGCATGCCTCCACACACGTGCGTAACACTGGGGACGCATGGGAGTGGGACTAAAAGGGAAAAAGCCAAAGGTACGTATGGAAAAAAAAAGTGAAATTGCAGAGGGACTGGAAGGAAGGGCTGAAAAACAGACATGTAGGAACAAACCAGATACATAAAAGTCGGACTGAACAGTGCAGCCAGAGTGATTGAACCAGCAGTATTTGTGCAAGTTGCACCCAGTATGGCCAGTTTGGATTTTTACAGAATTGCTGTGGTTCAGGTCTGTCAGTCCAGTTTTTAATCAGTCAATCTTTATTTTATGCTAAAAGGTATGTGAGCAAAAATGCCCGTTTACACAAACGTCCAGTTAAGCATAAAAAGATACCAGAACACCGGGTCAAACAATTACATAGTAAAATGCAGTATAAACAGGTCTAATACAGAGATATTGAGGGATATACAGAAGAAAGGAGAAGCAAATAAATAACAGTTACAAATTTACAGCATGGGGTATACTTGGAGGTACAGTTCAGGAACATGAACAGTTGGGTGATGCATTGAAAAGAAGTGCAAGTCCTGAGGCACCCAGATCTTGCATGCCGAAAAGCATTCTGGCTGCAAGATCTGCCTAGGTCCCAAACACCGAATCAAGGACTGTGCACCCAGCCAATCCCTCAACCAGGCCACATGGATTAGGCATGAGAAAAAGCTCAAAGCATACTTGCTGGAGAAATGTCTAGCTTAGATGGAAAAGGAGCTGCAGAATCTGTGGGAAAAATCTTCTCCAATGCTAGAACCCAAAAAGAAGAAAAAGGACAAGGAGAGGCACCGAGACCAGGACAGGTCTCCATCCACTTGGCGGCAACCATCGGACACCACTGACACTGGAGGGGTCTCCACTTCAATAAGTACCCTTACTGCCAGGTCTCCTACTGCTTCCGTGGATCAGACCATGGCCTCCCTGCCTGTTTTACTCATGTTGCAGTCAGGGCTCTTCTTGGATGATGGAACCCCTATTGTGCTCCTTAGGCCCATATCTTCTTCAGGGTCTATCGCCAGCAGACAGGTTGATAAGTCATTTTCCAACCCCACTGAGGAGTGCATGGTCACAGCCGGTAAGCTGAACTCCAGCTCCACTGTTGTCTGTGTGGTCCAGGCCAATAAGTTGGACATTAGCTCTTCTGACGTTTGCATGGCTGCCGCTAATAAGTTGCTCTCCTGTTCCTCTGGAGACTGTACAGCTGAGGCTCTCCCATTGGGGGTCACAGGATACCCTCTTACATCAAGTTGAGCCAGCTGATGGACACGTGACAGTCTTTAGAGGGTTTCTCGCTCCCACTGACCCAACCAGACCCTTCAGGCTTGCCTAAAGATCAAAAGCCAGAGGTGGGCACTAATTTGGAGGTTCCCCCTCCTTTGCCGGGTCAGTCTCTTCCTGGTTTTCTCACTGTGCCTACTGTTAATCCCTCTGGGAACCTTCCCTCAGGACCTTCTCAACCCAAGCCCTCTTGGACAACCAGGTTCTGCCATCTTGGACTGTGGCTCCCCAGCCGATGGCGGGTCTTCCGTCAGGTTCTACTCACATCCCGACATCAAGATACCCTTTTCCAGGTGACACTTCACTGGGTCAGGGTATGTCTGGCACTCCAGCCATTCCTCAAATGCTTCCTGTGCTGGACATTTCTGTGCCTGCTCCAGTGCCAGCCCCTTCGAATGTCCCTATGGGGCTGATGCCTGGTCCTTCTGGACCTCCTGCCGGGCCTTCAGCGCCACCTCCTGCATGGCCTTCAGCTCTGCTGCTGGCTGGACCTATGGGCAATGTTCCAGGCTATCTGCCCCCACAATACCCAATGTACCCTTCACCAGGGTATTCAATGCCTGGTCATCAACCCCATTATGTACCGGGGTGTAGGTCACTGGGCTATGCCTAATCAAGAGTATGCTCCTTCTGGATTTCCCTACTTCTAGCAGACTCATGGATAACCTCAATATCAGACGCCAGCCTATATTATACCAACCTCCTCCTCCTCCTCCTCCACCTCCTCCTCCTCCTCCTCAGCCTCAGCCTCTGCCTCCACAGCAGCCTCAGGCTGATATCCAGGCAGTGCTTCAGATCCAGATTCAGGACGCCAGGACTTAGCTAACCTCAGAGCCTGACCATCAGAAACCAGTGGCAGCCTCTACTCCTGCCTCCTTTCTGACCCCTAGATCAGCATCTGTTTTGGATTCCCACCTTTCTGGAGAAGGCTCCTCTAGACACCAGGTCGGGGATAAAACCCAGGACACTCCTTTAGAAAGGGTTCAGACCCACAGCAGGCACTCTTTGGACTAAGTCTCTGACTTGTCCTCCAGCTCTGATATGCATACACCTATAGAGCCTCAACCTAAGGAGTCCCCGAAGTACCCTCCGGAGGACCCTTCCTTTGCAGAACTCCTCATAACTATACAAAATACCTGTGGCTGGGCTATCCAGGAACAGGATCCAGAGCAGAAAAGGCTTGCAGAGCATTTAGACATGACTGACACAGCTCCTATGCCCATACTGCCTTAGACTGGGCCCCATGATGACCTGACGTCCACTATCTGGTGTAACCCCTAGGTGGTACTATCCCAAGGGCTACTACCCTTGCTTGCATGACTAGCTGCAGGTTAAGGGGCCTGGGTACTGAAAATAGGTGCCTCCAGCCGGAGGACAGGGTTAGTGGTAGCGTAGCTGACCTTGGTACAGCCCTCCGGGACACTGTGACCCCCCCTTCTTTCTCCTCTGGTGGCCTAAACAATGTATAGAGCACACAGGTACAATAACCCCCAAACAGCTGATATGCCCCCACACTTGTTGCACTTACCACCATGGCTGATTCCACCAGTTTGGCCCTGGAGACCCCCTGTAAAATAAGGTTAGACACAGCAAACAATAGTAATACAGTGCTATTTGTATAGAGATGCACGACAAACAGTTTAAGTGCACAAAGATTCAGATCTGATTTATTTAGGGGGAATGCACAAGGGAGGAGCGTAATCTGGATGATTGGTTTTGCAACTGATTAAATCAGGCTACAATGCATGCACTTCAGAGTCCCACAACACAGTCACACACACTCTGGGTACCCACTTGTTGAGGTAGGCTAGCTTGATGCATTGCCCGTGGTTGCAGGTAGCTACCCTGGTGTTTACTGACGTTACCCAGTGCGGGACACAGGGTGGATGAAATGGAGACTGCAGGATGACTTGCTGGTTTGCCAGGAGAAGCAGGGCCCACACGATTCACAGTGGTGTCGTTCCTGTTCATGATATTGGGCAGGCGGCTGATCCCCAGGCAGGTCTCTCGTTGATGTTCTTCTCTGTGGCGTGAGCAGCTGGCTGGGCCAAAGGGGCAGATGCCAGACCGGGTGAAGCAATTGGGATGACAGTCTGGTAGTGCTGGATACAGCTTCCAGCAAGCGTGACACAAGCATGCAGTGGGGAACCAAATTGGGACCCACTAACACCATTCAGCACACTTATTGTAAAGCAAGGTAAATACCGCAGTTTGGATGACAGTCCAGTTGCAATCACAGTGTCTGCGCAAACCATATGTTCTACGGTGGATTCAGACTTCCTGACAGGCCAATTGAGTGGAGCAAATCTTTGGTCCTCTTCAGGTAAAAGGCAGTCACAATTCGGTAATTCTGGTCACAACACTTTCAGATTCGGTCAGATTAAATTAACTGAAGGATTCCCTATCAAGCGAAAATGAGGCAGGCAGGCCAAACACAGCCTTCCCCCCAGTTTCTCGTGTTACTATGCAGGAGCAGCTGCTCGAATATCTTGAGCTGTTCACTCTCTCAAGTCCAAACTCAGACTAACTTCTGCTGCAGGCAGCACCTGGACTTCCTCAAAGATCCAAAAGGTTTGATTCATTGATTCATCTGTCTGTCACAGTAAGGGCTCCCCATCCAGGTCCATTTAGGTGCCAAAGTGGGAAAAACTACAATTCCTACAGAAATTCAATCCCACAAGACCCCTGGGGGAAGGCTCCATTTTAGGGCCCCCAAAGGTACTGATTTGTCCACAATTACAGTCCAGAACCAAGACGGTGGTAATTTACAGAAATGTGCATGCTGCAAAGAAGGCAGGTTAGACAAACTTCAATATCATTATCAGAATAGATAATCAGCAAATAAGTACAGCTTCTAACAGAGCTCCCTCTGCGCAATTAGTGATGGCAGAATGGATAAATTCTCTGGCAGTCCAGGTGGAACTTGAGCTTAGAAACACTTAGCCCTCACCCAGAGTAATCATACACTGTGATATGGGCAGCTCTTAAAGAGACAGGACACAGGCTATAAAAGCACTCTCATGAAATAGCTTTTAAACAGTTAAGACACAGGACACCAGCCTGGCAGTGGGCATTTAGGCATACCCAGGAAGACACTTTAGGAATCCCCATTTGTAGGGGGGGTTACACCAGCAACAGTCTTCCTCCATTCTGGCTGTTTCAAAAAAGGCAGACAGAATGTACTACTCGTCAGATGGGGTCACACACCTAACTGGCCATCCTAAAGCAGACTCGGTTGTTATCATGGCTGCCCACGACCGGTCCTCTAAACCTAAACATTTGAACATGTCTTTTCCTGATAAGGAGTCTAAGCAGCTGGACAATTTCAGTTGCAAGATCCATTCCTCCTCCACTTGTGCCCTCATGTCCCTTAATTATGTGGCTCATATGGTTTCCTACCAGAAATCTTCCTTGGCCTCACTCGAGTCCAAGCTGGAAGCTATCCAGGACCAGGAGCTTAAGGCCGAGATTGCCAAGACAGTGAGAATGGCTAAAATCTCCTGTTGTCATGCCCTCCAGGCCACTTATGACACAGTAGACTCAGTTGCTCACACAACCACTGCTGTTTGAATTAGGCAACATTCGTGGCTCAGGACTGCTGGCCTGGCACAAAACGTCCAGACCTCCATCCTGGATGCCCCTTTCAGGGGATCCGTGTTATTCAGAGGTGACACCTAGGATATTATCACTGAATTTCAGGGCTATGGTAAATCCATCCACGACATCTGCTTCATGTATCGAGGGGGTTACAATGGCAAACAGCCTTTTTGTCAGCAACAGAGATGCCAGACCAAAGAGGCCCCTGCCAGACGCCAGGCCAAATGCTGGTATCCAGCATCAGGAACCTCTACTCCCCCTGCCAAGTCCAGGAAGCCCCCTGGAGGAGCTGCCAGCTCCTTCCCCTTGGCCACCTGACTCATGGGGGACCCACCCTGTCTCCTCCAGATCCTCTAGGGGAACCAGGAGGGGAAGATTTGCCCTCCACCTTCCAGGGTCACAGGTCATAACCACAGACTCTTGGGTCCTTCAGTTAATAGCAAGAGGTCACACCACAGAGTTCCTAGACAGGCCTCTAGACAACCCCCCAGGCCTCTCCCATTATCCTCCAAGGCACCTGTCTCTGATAGGGGATGAGATCCAGGCTGTTCTGCAAAAGTCAGCCAGAGAGCCAGTGGTTCTGGCACAGATTGGAAGAGGGTACTACTTCCATTTCTTCCTAGTGTCAAAAAAGAAGGGTGACCAAGGACCCATCTTGGATCTCAGCATGCTCAACCTGTACGTCGAGTACAAGAGGTTCCGCATGCTCACCATCCAGGGACTTCTACCCCTGATCCACAAGGGCCATTGGCTTTGTGCACTGGACATGCAGGATGCTTATCTGCTCATCCTTGTCTTCCAGGCCCACGATGCTTTCTTCAGTTTGCCTTCCAGGGGGATAATTACCAGTTAAAGGCTCTCCCTTTTGGCCTATCCTCGGCAGCTCAGATTTTTACCAAGTGCCTAGCAGTGATGGCTACAGCCCTATGCCACAGAGGGATCTAATTGTGCCTGTGTCTGGATGACTGGCTTCTGTCAGCCCCATCACAGAGCAGTCTGAGGGATTCCCTCTCCTTCACCCTGGACCTCTTTTCCAGACTTGGAATTACAGTCAACTATCCAAAGTCCCACCTCCCCCCCCCCAGTGCCTACAATTAATTTGGGGCATTGCTGGATATGGTCCAGGGCAGGGCCTTCCTCCCATTGGACAGAGCAGAGATCCTGCAGGAACAGGCCAGATTAGTGATGCTGGACCACAGCCCGGTTGATCCTGTCTTCTCAGGCTGATGGCAGCTGCGATCCCTACAGTTTCTCTAGCCAGACTGCATATGAGGGTGACCCAGTGGACTCTTTATGTCCAGTGGGATCAGTGACTGGAAAACTTGGACCACATGGTCCTAGTGTCTGGGTACATGAAGAAGGATCTTCTTTGGTGGCAGAAGTTGGCCAATCTCTCCATGGGGGCTCCCCTTTCAATACCCTGCTCCTACCATGACCCTTACAATGGATGCTTCGTGTCAAGGCTGGGAAGCCCACCTAGGAGACCATCAGACCTAGGGAACATGGTCTCAGCTGGAAGCATCTCCACACATCAATGTGTTAGAAATGAGGACACTGCTGTATGCCCTCCAGGCCTTCCAGCCTCTTCTATGTCTGGGGACACTCCTGGTTCAGACCAACAATATGACTGTGGTCTGGTACCTGAACAAACAGGGAGGCACTCGCTCGTACCCTCTATGCTGGAAGGCAATGCCAGTGTGGTACTGGCAGTCCAGCACAACCTCCGCCTGACTGCTGTCCATGTGCTGGGCATCAGCAATATCCTGGCAGACAGTGTCAGCCACACCACTGTGAGGGCTCATGAGTGGGAGCTAAATCAAGAGGTAGTCAAAAGCTTATTCGACCTTTGGGGTCAGCCAGAGATAAACCTCTTCGTCTCCCCATTCAGTGCAAAATTACCCAATTTTTGCTCACTTGTTCCTGGGCGTGGTGTTTTTTGGTGAGATGCTCTGTCTCTTTGCTGGACAGGGAGGTTCTTGTATGCCTTTCCTCCCTTTCCAGTGCTTTGGAGGGTTCTCCCGAAGCTACAGGCGGAAGGGGTTCACATGATTCTAATAACCTCTCTTTGGCCTCATCAGATTTGTTTCCCTTGGTTTGCCACCCTAACAGTGACATTTCTATGGTGACATGCATCGATCTCAACAACTGGGCCATGCCAACATAGAAGTGCCGCTGGAAGGGGGCAACCACTCCCCGACCTGCACCCCTCCTGACCCTACTCTGACCTGGGTTAGAATCCTTTAGTTCGAAGTGCGGGGACATAACTCCCTGCATGGGGGGTTTGGGGGGTAAAGCTCCTCGATGTAAAAAATAGAGCCAAACTGTGCGGCTCCATGCCGACTGCAACTTGCAGTCAACATGGGGCCCATCGCTGTAATGCTGGCTGCTATCTTTTTTGTCATGCTGGCATGGTAGAGCCGGTTCCCTCTGCTTCAACAGTTATCGATGGAGCCCCCAGTACCTTTGCCTCTCTGACATGATCTTCTGACTCAGGAGCAGGGCAGACTGGTGCATCCAGGCCTCATGTCCCTCCACCTGCACACATGGCACCTGTGGACATATGTGGAATAACTCCCATTGTTATTATTTTTTTACAAAAATGGTCAACTGTGCAGACGCATTTGTAAACAAGCATTTTTCAATGCCGAATGTTTGCTTGCTGGTATTAGCAATGGAAATGCAGGAGTTAGACAGATGCAGAATAGGAATGGCAGTGAAGTATTGAACTTCACGCCAACCCCACCTCCATCTTGTAGAGATGGACAGGCATTGGGGTAAGTGTTTGGGTTGTCTCCCATGACGGTCATGCCATGTCACCTCACCCTATTCTGCAGACACTGACATGTGCTGAGGTATGCCTTGGGGTGTTTGGCTTTACCGTCACCCCATTCCATAAGGATATATGCTGAAATGGGTGCACCATAGGAGAATGGAGTGAAGTCTGGGGCCGAAGAGTCCAAGATACACCTCGATGCCTGTCAGTGGCTGGGGGGATGGGATGGCATGAGCAGTACAGTCGGCAGTCCAAAGGTACACCCCGATGTCTGTCAGTCTGTACAGGGTGGAACATTATGGTTAGAAACCCTAACACTCCAGGCATTTGTTGGTGTTTGCACTACAAATTTTCAACATGGCCTTTTCAGACCCCACCTCATGAAAGCATTTGGGACCTCTTATCCTGATTTTGTCAATGTGTCCTGAACTTTGAGTTCCAACAGTGACCATGCCATTCTGCGCCATACGTATGAAAACACAGATCGGGCAGGATGTGAAGAATGACAGCTGTACCATCCATAGGGAGGTGTGAAGAGATAGCAATGTTGAAAATCTGTAGTGGGAATATTAAAAATGCTGGCACTTCCAAGCATATGTGGAAATTTCCAAACGCATGCGCGTAACATAGGCATTTTATGGACTTTCATCACCAAATTTCCAACATATGCATTTTAGGACCTCTGCTCATGAACAGTGTTACTGTGATTTTATTGATGTGTCCCAAACAGTGATTTCCCATGCTATTCTGCACCAGAAGTGTGAAAATACATTTTGGCCAGGATGTGAACAATGACAGCTGTACTGTTCATAAAGACATATGGGAAAATGGCAATGTTGAAAATCTGACATGAAGATATTACAAATTTGCAAAGTTATGAGCGTGCATGGAAACTGCACGCTCATAACATAGTCATTTTATGGACTTTCATCACAAAATTTTCAGCATAGGCATTGTAGGACCTGAACCTGTATGAACAGAGTCGCTGTGATTTTCTTAATGTGTCCCGAACACTGATTTCCTACAGCGATTGCGCTATTCTGCGCCAGAAGTGTGAAAACACATTTTGGCCAGGATGTGAAAAATGACAGCTGCACTGTTGATAAGGAGGTATGGCAAAATGGCAATGCTGAAAATCTGGAGTGAAAATAATACAAATTCGCGAAGTTACGAGCATGCGTAACAACTGCACTATGCACGCTCATAAAACAGTCATTTCTTGGATTTTTTCCACCAAATTTGCAACATAGACTTTTTAAGAGCCCACCTCATGAACACTGCACTGTCATTTCATTAATTGGTACCAAAAGGTGATTCTGTGCAGTGACCACGTAATCACCTTTCAGGGCTGAATAATGCCTTGACAGTGCTTGAATTCATGAGGAGGGGTCCCAATAACCCCATGTTGAAAATTTAGTGGCAAAATTCCCCAAAATGCCTGAGATATGCACCAAAGTTGAAAATACCCTATTTATAACATTATACAGCTTACTGGCATTTCTTCAGTTCATGGTCGGCTTTGAAGAGTGAAGACGTGTTCCTGGTCCACCAAAGATCATCAAGCCATGCTCTGGAGGTAAGTATGGGGTAAGGGGGGGGTGTGGGGAGGTAGGGTGCACAGAGGGTGGGCACGGGTTGGGGAGTGGGGCCACTGGACTCGATGAGGGACCGTTTTCTGGTTTGCAGGTTAAAAAAAAAAACACGCGGGATGGTTTTTTGTTTTCACAGGGGCATTTGGCACACTGGGGTGAGCTACCAGCATGCCACCTGACTGTTTTTTTTGGGAGGCTGTAGCCGATGGGGGATTGGGCACCCCTATCTGCACATACCATGGGGGGGTGCAAGAGCTGAGGGGGTCTGGGCACCCCCCTAGGCAGAAAGCAACTTTTTTGGGGGGGGCATTATACCAATGGGGAGTGGGCTTCCCCATTGGCAAATTAAATTGGGCAGGGAGGGGACTGAAGCCAATGGGGATTGGGGCCCCTGTCAGCAAACAAAGACAGTTTTTGGGGGCATATGATGCCGAAGGGGATTCGGCACCCCTTCGGCATTGGGAGCTGTGCAATATTGTTTGTGAACATGGCAGTGGCTTGCCGCTGCAGTCACAAACAATATTACACTAGGCAACATTCCGCACTGCAGTGATGGATCACTCCCTCATAATAGCAGAATGGCTGATGCTGCAATAACGAGACAGTCCCTGATTGCTGCGGCAAAAATGTTACAAGTTGGTGGCATTTTTGGAAGCCAGTGTCATCAGCACACTGTGCCTCCATTGGTCAACCAGTGTCAAGCTCCCAAATGCTATGCCTCCGTTGGCTGCCACAGTGCCGCGCCTCCACAACCCGCTTCTCTCCTAAGCTGCCGCATAATGTTTCTTGTGTATGCGTGCAAGCAAACATAAAAATGAATTATAGTAGTGAGACTTTTTGAAATGTTATTTGACTTACCATACTCATGCTTGTCTACCCACTTACTAAGTCTCCTACTTGTTTCTGTCCTTGTACTAACTAATTTCTGTTGCTTCGTATCAAGGGGTTGTTGATTTTCATATTGTGTGTGCCTGGGGTGGAGCAGCAATAAAAGATAAACTATGCAATACCCTCAATAACACACCTACCCCAGTTTACTTTTACCTAACGTCCATTTTTTGGCCTTGTACAGTAAGATCTATCTTCAAGAGAACAACTTGTAATGAAATGTGTAAGATTTACATTGACATTTGGGTATATGCACTTTTGTATTATACTAATTATGTATATGTGTGTGTGTGTGTGTGTGTGTGTGTGTGTGTGTGTACTGTATAGCAATCTCTAAAAAAATCAATTAAACACATCAAATGTCTTCCTAAACATGTCTCAACATTGTGTTTATCGTCCACCTTGAAACAACATGTAGTTATCTCAACAGTGTTTGCAATTAAGGTACAGTATCTTCATGTATATGATGGTCCAGTTCTGTTGAGTTGATTGCTATAACAGTGCATAGAATAAAATATGAAACATATAGTTAACTGTAATACAGACGGTGGCATTATTTTTATATTTGCCCTTTCTCAATGTACCATACTTTGATTCACTTAGTGTATGGAACAACAATTCATGTTTATGTTTAAGCCCATGAAACACCCTTATCTAGATAATGCATTTACAGCCGTAATGGCTCTGCCAGAGTTTGCTTACATTTGCAATAACAAATGGTGTATTTTTTTCTTCAGCTTTTTTTACATTTGCTATAACAAAAGGCATGCATCTTTCTCTAACTTTTTTACATTTGCAGTATCCAAAAGAGTGCTTCTTTCTTTAAGTGCTGTTTACAATATTTTTAAGTTTGCCATGCCTGTGCGCTGCAAACTTATTGCTATCAGTGACCAGTGCAAAAACATGAAAAGAAAAAAGCCACCAAACAGCTGATCGCTGTTAGGTCATGAAGAAATATGTGTGGAATGTAGCCAATTCTGTTACAAGAAATGCTTTACCGTAGTTCGCGCGATGGGGAAATGAACAGCGTGGGGACACTGCATGGAAGTTTAACGAAGCACTTTTTAAAACTTATTTTATATTTTTCAGTGATGATTTTATCAAAGAAAGGCAGTCGCTTACTTAACAAGGACCTTGTTAGTTAAGCAATTGCCTGTCTTTGACAAAATCATCACTGGAAAATACAAAAACAACCTTTTAAACATCGCCCCTATTAAACTGTATGGAGCACGTCCCCACGCTGTTCATTTAGAAATGCAGCAAACTTTCAGCATTGACAAATGCTTGTTCAAAGTTAATTTCATGTCAGGTGTGGTGATTGCAGAAGAGGACATTGTTGTCTCCAAAAAGGTGTCAAATATACGTGGTAGATGTTGGTTTGGAGTCAGGACAGTGATAACATTTCTTTTGTAACTGGTCAACTCTGATGTAGTTCATACTATATTTTTAACAGTTTCTGTGTATGCCTTTTGTTGTGTTTGATCTTGAGATCCTAGGTGTCATTTCTGGGCATTTTGACTGATTTGGTCCCTGTTTTTTTTTTTGTTAAACATTGAGTTTGTCAACTGATGGTTGCCTACGGCACAACAGTACATCAGCCTTTATTGAGCCTTCTTTGATTTTTTATGTGTCATATATTTTCGATTTTCTGATCTGTTGTGGCAATCTGTGAATAGTGTGTCGCTGGAGTTGTCTGTTGTTTAAGGAGCTTTCTGGGCTGCTAACTTGTACTGATTTAAAAAAAATTTAATTGTTTTTTCACTTGTGTTTTGTTTTGTAAAGTAACATCAGAAGGGCATATTTTGGCCAGCTGCTGTCGGTTGCTAATTAATAACTGTTCTAGCATTGTGTTCTAGTTCTGTGATAGAATCAGAAATAGCTGCACACTGAGATCACTGATCTCTCTCCCTCTACTGAGTTCTAGAAAATGCAGAATAAAATTATAAAATGCTAAGTGTTTTGTAAGTCTTGAAAAGAAAGTGTTGCTTGTAATTTGTTTTAGAATTTGAATTAAAGAGCAGCTGACGCCTTATGGAAAACTTTGGAAAACATAATAGTTGTACACAATGCAGCTTCTGTTTCATATATATTCTATGAATTTTGCCTCCCCATTATTTATTACTGAAGAAATTCCCACAAAAACAAGATCTTTATCCCTCAAGAGTTCATCTGTCTGAGTGCTTCTATAGTGTACTCCCTACTTGAATGCATAATGCTCTGTTGTGACATCACAATCTGTTGCCATGGGAATAACTGTGATGTCACAAGCACAGTATTATGACAGCAGGTTAGGAAGAAGCAATAGGAGCTGATGAACCATCAGGTAACAGCTATCCTGTTTTCATGCATATGCTCTCAGTAATAAATAATGGAGATAAGAAATTCAGAGCTAATGAGAAATATAAGCTACTTTGTGTCCAAAAATAGTGCTTTCCAAAGTTCTTCATGAGGTGTTGGTGGCTCTTTAACCAAGGTTAAGGGAGTAAATATGGAAGTGTAAGAAGTACTCCATATATAGCAGAACTCCATATATATATTTTGGTTCTAGTCTAAGGGTACTAGACAAATAGAGGAAAGCAAATTATTACCAATTGTCTATGGCTTATTATAGGATCAGTATGGAAAAGAGGCACAGTGGAGAGGCAATCAGTTGTGAGGACTGTGGGGTGCTTTTCTCTGGGGTCACACTGTGGGGGAGGGGGAATAGCCCCATTTGCAGGACCTTTGCAGAGCTCCATGCTCAGCTGGTAGCAGCAAGAAATGAGACACCTCAGCTGCATCACCGGCTCAGCTGGGATCCACCCCCACACCCTCACTCCCCAGAGGCCCACTGGCATGGGGGCTGTGAGGCGGTGGGGAAAGGGAGGGGGGAGGGCATCATGGGCAGCCATCCAGTTAGCAAATCGCTTTGCACCCCTGGGAGAGGCTCATGTACCTGACTCCATGTGGGGAGGATCCTAAGTCAGTTGGGGGAAATGGGCAGGACAGTTTGGTGGCACAGGGGGTGAACAGGAGGAAGTCAGTAAGGAGAGTCTTCATAATTGGAAACTCAGTAATTAAGGGATAGAGAGGGTGATGGGTGGGGAGGAGAAGGGGAAGGATGGGGGGAAATTGTTTAACCAGGTAAGGCACACTAAGCTGAAGCTTGTTTCCAGGTGCAACCTGGGAGCACAAGGAAGTTCAATGACTTGCTCAGGATCACAAAGTATACTAGTGGGGGCTGTGGGATTCAAACCCAGGTCTTCAGGTTTGAGCTCAGTGCCCTAAACCACAGTGCTATACTGCCTCCAGGAAGGGAGTGAAATGGCCAGATGCCTTCCTGGTGCATCAGCCATCCATGATGTAGACAGGATAGGGAGGATGGTGAAGAAAGAGGGGTGTTGGCACACTGGGGTACCAACAATCTGGTGAACCAGTCTGTGGAGGCAGTGAAGCAGAACTTTAAAAGGCTGTGGGACAGATTAAAGGCATACTCAGCTTCTCTGGCTTGTTCCAATTACCTCCTTGTGTGGAATAGGGGGAATGGGAATGATACAGTAAGGAAGAAATAGACTAAGGAGTTTAATGGGTGGTTGAAGGGATGGTGTTGGGGGAGGGGGTACTACTTTGTGGGGGACTGAGGGTGCTTCTGAGACAGAAGTCACACCAAGGGTGATAGCCTTCATCTGACCAGAGAAGGAGCCAGTGCTCTGGGGTTGAAGTTTGATGTTTACATTGGACATTTTGATTGTGAGGGAGACAGAGGCTAAGGGAACCTCTGAGAAGGGAGAACAGGTGGGGAACCTGGCTAGGGTTCCCCTTGAACAGGGGACTAATACCAGCAAGTTGGGTAATAGTAAGGTTGAATTTTGAACAGTAAGGCTGAAGTTTAAATTAGGTTAGGCAAAGAGGCCAATGAGGGAGGGCTGACAAACTCTACATTCAGCCTTAAAAAAAATGTAAATAAATTGAATGAGACTAGGAAATAATAAGGGACAAGGCATCAAAATACAGCAAGATGGGATCAGGAGAAGTATGGAAATGGGTTTGACTCACTGCCAGGAGTCTGAGAAATAAAATGAGTACTCTCCAGGCAATAGTGTCTGACACTGAAATGGACCTAGTAGCCATCACTGAAACTTTGGTCATAGAGAATAATGATTAGGACCTGACAGTCCCAGGTTACAGCATGTTGAGATGGGATAGAGGAAAGGGTAAAGAAAGAGGAATTGCCCTATATGTTAGGGAAGACATAGAGGCAGTGGAGAATAGAAACATCAGGGGAGGTCATGGGAAAACAGAATCACTGAGGGTTCACATTCTCAAGCAAGAAACTATGGATGGGGTAATCTATAGACCTGCATGACTAGAAGAAGAGAGGGATAGGGAGCTAGGGGAAGAACTAGAAAGTGGGGGGGATAGCAAAGGTGGAAGTGGTGGGATTGGATCATTCTAGCAGCCAAGAGCTCCAGAAGTCAGACATTGCTGGATACATTGCTAGACTGCAGCTGGTTAAGGGACCCACTAGGAAGGCTGACATTCTCATTGTGGTGCTTACCAATTCAGGAGTGGTAGGAGGAGTTGGGATAGGGAATCCACTAGGGTTCAGCAACCATAACTCTCTATTGATCGACCTGGCTCTTCATACAAGTAAGCCATCATCAAAGGCTGAAAACCTAGATTTCAGAAGGGCAGGCTTCAACTGGATGAGGGAACTGGTCCGAGACAAATTAGTCAGAATAAACATAATCAGGGATGTGGAGGAAAGATGAGGTGCAATCAAGGGAGCCATTCTCAAGGCAACAGTGTATTGCATGATAATGGTTATTAAAAGAAACAGGTACAAGAGACCAGTATGGTTCTCTGGAAAAACTGGGAAGCAGTGAGAGGCAAAAAAGGGCCTTCACCAGGTACTTGAAAAACAAGTAAAGTAAGAACAGCGAGAGTACCAAATGAGAACAAGGGAAAGCAAGAGGGTGCTCAGAGAAGCAAAGGCAGACATACAGCTGCATATTGTGGAGGGGGTCAGTGGAACAGAAAAACAGTTCTTTAGATATATTACTGGGAAAAAGAAAGAAGGGAGGAGGAATTGTTATGCTAACAGAGGGAGGTAGGGTATTTGAGGAGAATGGACAGAAAGTAGTCATTCTTAATAACTGCCTCTGCTCTGTATTTACAAGTGATGACAGAGGGTCTCTGCCAGGCAGTGGCATTAAGATGGCCATAAGGGAGACCTCTGAGATGAGGCAGCAAGGTTTTACCATTGAAAGGGCTCAGAAAGGGCTAGCAGCCCTTAAGACAGATAAAGCCCCTGGGCTAGATAGTATGCATTCAAGGTGCTCAAGGATTTGGCAATGGAATTAACTGAACCCCTGCTAGAGCTGTTCAGTAACTCAAGTCAGACAGGGGTAGTTTCAAAAAACTGAAGGGTAGTGGACATAGTCCTGTTCTACAAGGGGGACAAGGAACAACTGGGTAACTATAGACCTGATGGAGACACTAGTGAAAGGGGACCCCAAGGACTACCCAGACAGCATTAGACTCCAGGATAGTGAACAGCATGGGTTCAAGGGAGGAAGATCTTTTCAGACCAACTTGATAGTATTCTTTGACTGGATAATGAGGGTGGTGGGTAAGGATCATGCCGTGGATTTACTCTACTTCGATTTCAGCAAGACTTTCAACTCAGTGCCTCACAAGAGGTTGCTGAAGAAGCTAGAGGATCTGGGTGCAGCAAATAACATGGTTAGATGGGTGAGAAACTGGTTGAAAGGGAGACAGTAGAGGATTGTAGTTAATAAAGTCAAATCAAAAGAGAGGGAGATCACCAGTGTGGTGCCAAAAGGATCAGACTTGGGTCCAGTCCTTTTCAATATGTTCATCAGCAACATGAGAGAAGGAATCTAGAGCAAGATGTGTCTCTTTGCAAACAACTCTAAGATTTGTGGCAGAGCAGACAGCAAGGCCTACAGTATATGCCACTGCAAAATTCCTTTGCCATACTGCCAGGACAGGATAGACAGGAGGAAGCACCAGAAGCAGTGGCAAGGGAGGATGTCAGGGTCCTCAGGAGGGAGGCCCCGAGGTTTGAGGAAGATGCCCCCAGCTGAGGAGGAAGCAGCTGCTGGTGGGAGACTCCATCATTAGGATGATAGACATGGAGTGGGAGGTAGAAGGGAGAGGAAAGTAAAGTGCATCCATGGTGACTTTGACTTGGAGGGATGGAGAGAGCAAATCCGATTGTTAGGGTAGCAGGTCACGGGAGGGTTCTAGGTCAAGTTAGCGCTGGTGAAACAATGCAATCAAAAACCCGAAAACAAAATGGTACCAACCACCTCCGCACATCCACACAGATGCAGACAAATTCTATAAGGAAGTCAAGCTGGGGGATTGGTGGAAAACTCACCTCAGGAAGAATAGTACTTGACACCCCCAAAAACAAAACATTACTAACTCCAAGGTCAGCAACAAGGGGGACAAGAAAGTCTAAGGGGGGGCAACAACCACAAATCCATCCTGACACGTGGAATATATAAAAACAAGAAACAGGTAGAAATCGAACCCAGGTCAGCTACACCATAGCCTGTGACCATAGCCGCTTTGCTACAGCAGCAGCTTGGTCAGCAGGCACACACTCGGGCTCTTCTCCTACTCCATTTGCATGACAACAACTACCTGGATAGTGCTATAATGTGTTGCACTCTTATCCAGTCCTTTTTTGTGGTTATGTCCATGCGGAGTTGTACCATGCTATTGCACCAGCTTGAAATTAACTGGACACCCATGGGAGGGATCTAGATATCATTGTCCACCTGTGGAAAAATGACCTGGAAAGGGATGAGATATGGGTAGTGCAGGGTGGAGAGGGGCCTTAAGCAGGTATTGCACACAATTGCATTAGCTAAAATGTTACCTATGTATGGCTGAGGGAAGCATAGGGCACTACTCTAGGATTTTCAACAATTGAAGACATGGTGTAGGGAGGAAGGCTTTTGCTACTTTTGGGACTGGGGGCCAGCCTTGGAAGATACTGGCCTCTATAAGGGTGACAGCCTGCTTCCTTCCAGGAGTGGGACCACAATCCTTACTGGAAGGTTTACGTGTTATTTAAATGAGCATTTAAAGTAGCCATGGAGAAGGCTGTCTCACCAAGGGAGGCAAAAATTGCCCCTCCCCTCGGATGATGAAGCAACAAAGAGAGCCCGAGGGGAAGTAGCTCTCTCAGGACGGGGATGCATAGAAACATAGAAACATTGACTTTGATGGCAGATAAGGACCACTTGGCCCACCTAGTCTCCCATTTGCCTACCTACGGGATAAGCTGCAGATCCTAGTTAACCAACAGCCTATTTCTTCCTACCCCCCACAAGAATTGTCTTATGTCTGTCCCATGCATTCTTGAATTCTCCCACAGTTTTAGACCACACAGCCTCCTCAGGAAGGCTGTTCCATGTGTCCACCACCCTCTCTGTGAAAAAATACTTCTTCACATTGCCCCTGAGCCATCCCCCCTCTATCTTCAAATTGTATCCCCTTGTTCTTGCACATCTCTTTTTCTGAAAGATGCTACCCTCTTGGACTTTGTTGATTCCACTGAGGTACTTAAAAGTTTCTATCATGTCCCCCCCTCTTCTTTCTTTCCTCAAGGATATACATATTAAGCTCCTTTAGTCTCTCCTCGTATGGCTTCTCTTGCAGACCCTGCACCATTTTAGTTGCCGTCCTCTGGACTGCCTCCATCCTGTCTATGTCATTGCAGAGATGGGGTCTCCAGAACTGGACGCAGTACTCCAGATGGGGTCTCACCAACTGCAAGAAGAAAGGGGTGCAGACTAGGCAGAGCACAAGAGGGTATAAATCAAAGATGCAAGAAGAAAGGAATAAAAGAGACAAGAAAAAAGAAGGGTAATTAGGGAAGAGGGGGGTCTGGGTGTGCTTCAGGGAGCAGCACAGGCAGAAGGAAGGGAAGATGGGTTGTAGGCAGTGAGGGAACAAGATATGGAATACCATGCACACCAATGAAAAACACAATTCTGTAACTGGAGGCCATTATGGAGGAATTCAGATTGGATTTGGTAGCCATAACTGAGTCATGGTGCACTGATAATCATGACTGGGATAATGTATATAGACTTCCAGCACAAGGAGAGTAGCTGGATAATGCACCAGATGAACCCATAATCAGGATGGGAAATGAGGGAGGTGCTGTTAGTTGGGGACTTCAGTCTGCCCGATGTGGACTGGAGCCTTGCAGCTGCAGTTTTGGCAAGTAGCAGGACCATCCTTGACTCTCTGCAGGTGGCATTTCTCAGGCAGCAGTCTGAGAACCCATGAGGTACAGGTCGGTTCTGGACCTGGTGCTTACAAACAGGGATAGTATTGCAGACATCATAGTGGGCAATCTCCTAGACACCAGTGATTACTGTACAGGGTGGTTCAGCCTTAAGATGGGCAGAGGCAAACCACATGAGGACAAGGGTCTTGGACTTTAGGAAGGTGTATTTTAAAGGAATGAGAGACTGCCTCAGAAACTGGCTAGTAGGGAAGGATTGCCAGGGTGGGGTAGAGGAACAGTGGGGGAAAATAAAGGAGAGCATAATTAAGACAACCAGCCCCTGTATTAAGGAAGTGAGCAAAAGGAAAAGGAAAAAAGATTGTCATGGTACTTTAGGGACATGTCCATAGTGTTGAAGGAAAATGGTGGCATTCAGAGGTACAAAGAAATGCATAGGGAGAAAGACAGGGAGGTGTGCCAAGTAAAACAGAGGGAGGCATGTAAGGTAGTGAGGGGAGCAAAGGTGCAGACAAAGAAAAGGATAACCAAAGGGGTAGCTAAAGAGGATAAGATTTTCATCAGATACCTAAGTGAGAAAAATAAGCAAGGGGAGAGATAGTGAGGATAAGGAGGACAACAGAGGGAGATTGTACAGAAGATTATCAAGAAAAAGTACACATCTTGAAAAGGTACTTCTACTCAGTCTTCACAGTATATGTGTGCGTGGGTAGAGGACAGACCATTAGGAAGCAGCAGGAACAATGGGGGTAGGTGGACACAAATCTATTTTCAGTCAAAAGAGTCCTGAAGAAACTTGCAGCGCTGAATCTGGACAAGGCCATGGGACTGACCGAGATACACTCAAGGATCATAAAGTAACTCAGGGAGGTGCTTGCTGCACCACTGACTGCCTTAGTCAACAGCTTGCTGGAAATAGGCATCATTCCAGAGGACAGTGGAAGAGTAGACATGGTTCCGCTCCATAAGAGAGGAGGGTAGTAATTATAGGCTGGTCAGTCTCACATCAAGAGTGGTGAGATTAATGGAAACTCTGTTAAAGGAAAGGCTAAACAATGAAAAATAAACAAAAACGACTGCACAGAGGAACGGTTTGGTGCACAATATAAAATGACAATGGAGCAAAGAATAAAGCACCTAAACCAAGGACTCATATAGCTTACTTACATAATTTATTGAGAAAGTGCTCCTGTCCCAAAAAAAAAAAGGCTTATTCTCCACCTATATTGTGGCAAGTAACAGTTACAAAACACGTTTTACATTTTGCACGTGCCACTGCCGTGTTTCATCAGAGATGATCTCGGTCCTTCATTTTTTGCTCTGTTAAAGTAAAGGTTTATTTATTTATTTACTAGCTTTTGGTAACCAGGTAAGTGCATTAGGCAATATCTCTGCCTATTTTCAAGCACAACCCAAGAGAGTACAAGCTACAGTTAAACAAAAAGAACTCAGGTAGAATACATGCAGTCATTGAATACAGTAAATATCCACACAGGGATAGTCAGGTAATTTATCCATACCACAGTAACCATCCACGCAGGGATGAAAAGGACAGGTAAATAAAACATACAGCAATTAACTATCCTAACAGGGATGAAAAGGCCAGGCAAAGACAGGCCAGGAGGTACACTCGTAGTTCTGAGAACAAAATTTCTAGGCAGGCAAGAGCAGGAAGAAAGGGTTAAGCAAGGTTATGTACAGTCACAAATATCAAGTGCCTAAAGGTAAGAAAAAAGTGCAGTCTTGAAGGAGGAGTGAGATAAGGGGTACTTCCATTTGGGAGAAAGGGAGTTCCAAAATTTGGGGGCGAAGTGAGAGAAAGCTTGCTTCACCATTTTTGTTGAGCAGTACGGGACTGAGAACAATGGTGAGTTAAAAGATCTCAAAGGGTGGGTGTGCACCACAGAGGCAAGCATGGCCCCAAGACAGGCAGGGTGAGAGTTTCTGATCATGGAGTCAATAAAGCAACCCAGGGAAGTAGGAGCAAAGGGAATTGGGAGTCATCCAGTGTAGGGCAGAGTAAAGGAGGCAATGGTGAGTAAGACGAGGGACCGATAGGGCAAATCTGCAGACGTTGTAAGTAGTGTCCCATTTACAAAGAATACCAGCATTAGCATGTGAAAGGACTGGGAAGGCATACTGAAGTCTAAGGAGTAAGACACCTCTAGCTATGGAGATCCTGGCAGCAGGGGTTAGGGAGTGTCACACATGGTAGGCGGCACCAATTTTGGTGTTGATGGATCTGCATACCTCATTTATGTGGGAGGAGAAATACAGCACAGGGTCCAGCATCACTCCAAGGTATTTTAAGGAGTTTGTGGACAAAACTGCTGACCCATCACAGCAAAGCACATGGAGCTTGGTGTACTTGGCCTGAACTTTTCTAGAGGACCCGAAGAACATGGCCTGAGTCTTAGGTAAGTTGAGGATTAGGAAGTTTGAGGAGAGCCAGGATTGAGTCAGTTGGAATGCAGATGAGAGATGAAGGTTAATGTCAGAGATGGATCGAGAGTAAGAGTAGAGCTCTAAGTTGTCAGCATATATGATGGAGCGATAGTGGGGAGACGAAGAAGGAATATCATTAACAAAGATGGAGAAGAGCAGAGGTCCCAGGATGGACCCTTGTGGGACACCACAGGAGATAGGAGCCAGGGATGAAAGAAGCTTGCAGAAGAAGATGGATTGGGTTCGGCTGTCAAGGTAGCTGCTGATCCAGGATAAGGTACATCCAGAGACACCAAGTGAGAGCAGTTTGTTCAAGAGCAGAAGGTAATTAACCAAATCAAAAGCTTTGGTGAGGTCAGTGAACACAGCACCCATTAGAAGGTCATTGTCCATATTGGACTTGATCTCATTGGTGAATAGGGTGAGAGCAGTAGAGGTGCTATGACCAGTCCTGAAACCATGTTGCACATGGGGTCAGAAGACTTAAATTGAGTAAATGAGCAGAGATCTGGCGGTGAATAAGTTTTTCCAAAATCTTGCTGAGGATAGGCAGTAATGCAATGGGACAATAGTTAGACAGGAGTTTGTGGTCACCTTTTTTGAACACCGGAATGATCCTGGCAGATTTCCAGGCCAAAGGCACCATGGAGGTAGTGATAGGTTAAAGAGCCAAGTAATGGGTGTAGTAAGAAGAGGGGCAGCAAGTCTAAGGATCCTGGGTTCAAGACCATCAGGCCCAGCGCTCCCATGAGAGGGTATTTTATGAAGTAGTCTAAGAACCTCCTGATGCATGAAAAGGGTAAGCACCAGGGCAGGTGGTGCATCAAAGGGAGCTGGAGGAGGAGACTAAGAGTCACCAGATGCAGGAGGGGAGATATTATGGACCTTTGTGAAGATGGAGTTAAAGGAGTTGGCAATGGTGTGGGTGTTGTTGCAAAGAGTATTATTAATTAGCATGTCCTTGGGAGCCTGTGGCTTGGCATTCCCCAGGATCTCATTAATCTGGGTCCAGTATTTCTTTGGGTCAGAGGCAGAAGAGTGAAGGAGTTCTCAGTAGTAGTTGCTCGGTTGCTCAGTTAATAGAGTATCTTGAGTCCAACGGGCTGCAAGACCAAAGGCAGTAGGGATTCACTTGGGGGAGGGATGACCAGTGAAGAAATCAAGAGAATGCAGTGGATGTGGCCTATTTGGACTTTAGCAAGGCCATCGACATTGTGCTACACAGGTAACTGATAAAGAAATTAAGCAGCTTAGGGGTTGGATCCAGAGTGGTAAATGGGGTAAGAAACTGGTCAATGGATATGCAACAGAGGGTGGTTGTTAATGGCACTCCCTCAAATGATGGGAGAGGCACAAAGGGGTGTTGCAGTGCTGCATACTGGGACCGGTCTTCTTTAATGTCTTCATAAGTAACATTGCAGAAGAACTGGAAAAGAAGGTGAGACTTTTTGCAGATGACACCAAAATTTGTAATAGGATGAATACTCAGGAGGGGGTGTAGAGAATGCGTAGGGACCTTGAGAAAATCAAGAAGGGGTCAAGAGCATGGCAGTTGGGGTTCAGTGCAAAATCATGCACCTAGGGCATAGAAACCCAGGAGCTGAGCATAGGATGGGGGTGCTAACAATCACTTAGCATGAAAGAGACCTTGGGATTGTCATATCTTATAAACTTATATTTATGCATTTTCAAAAAGTTAATACAAGCATTTCCATCCAAAATCTTTTCATAAGGTATAACTTCTGCTTGAAATTACATTCTCCTGTTTATATTACTATTATAGGAAGTTTACTTAACTTCAGATATAGTTACAACAACCTCAGAGTGGCAGGGCAATGTGACAAAGCAGTGGGTAGGGCCAGTGCCATAGGGAAAGGTGTCATCAGCAGGAGGAGGGAGGTGGTGTTACACTGTATCACTCACTGGTGAGATCCCACATGGAGTATTGTGTCCAGTTCTGCAGTCCACACCTCAGAATGGAGCTAGATAGAGTGGATGCAGTACAGAGGAGGGTAACTAAAATCGTGCAGGGGTTGCATCAAAAGCCCTATGAGGAGAAACTAAGGAATTTCAACATGTACACTCTAGGAGAGAGGAGAGCAAGAAGGGGCATGATAGAGACCTACAAGTATCTCAGAGGCATGAACAAGGTGCAAGAAGGGAGTCTTATTTCAAATGAGAAAGAGCACCAGCACCAGAGGGCATGTGATGAAGCTGGAGGCTTGGAGGAGTTTAAGAGGGATGTGAGGAAGTACTGCTTCACTGAAAGAGCTGTAGATACCTGGAACAGACTGCCAGCAGAAGTGGCAGAAGCAAAAACAGTAAGGGACTTCAAGTATACATGAGGTAGACATAGGGAACAATTAGTAAATAGGCAGGGAGGAGCGAGGGCTGCTGGAGACCAGTTAGGGTCTGTGGAGACAGACTAGGCAGGGACCATCTGGTCAGAATGGGTGGGCCAAGCAGTCCTTTTCTGCCAACAAATTCTATGTTTCTAAGAATTGGCTAGGGAGGTGTAAACAGAAGTTGAAAGGCTAGAGATGTGCTCAGAAGTTTGGCAGGTGAAATTCAATACCAAAAAGTGCGAGGTGGTGGACATAAGGAACACAAATCACAGGACAGAGTACCAGATTGGGGGGGGGTGTTAAGCTGGGCACAACCTCTGAGGAGAGCAAGCAAGAGGTCAACATGATTGAGTCCCTAAAACAATCAATGCAGTGTTACAGGGCCACAGTAAAACAAACAGGCTGTTGTGAGTAGAGGAAGTGGTATTGACAGCAGAAGGAAGGAGGCATCATAACCTTTCTATAGATTACTGGTGATGCCTCACCTGGAGTGCTATGCCCAGTTCTGGAGTCCTCACCTAACAAAAGATAAGGATAGACTTAAGACAGTGCAGTATAGGATGACCAAAATGATTCATGACCAGCAAGACAGATCTTATGAGGATCAGCCCACAGCACTGAATATGTACTCACAGGCAGCCAGACAAGAGAGGAGAGATATGATAGAAACTTTCAAGTTCCTGAAAGGAACAAACAAGGGAAACTATGAGGAAATATTTAGTATAAGTAGTAATTGATCAAACTCTCTTTAAAAATCTATTAATGTTAAATTCTATCACATAAATAATCACTGTGTTAGAACTGCTTGCATGACCAACAGACTTTTGAGGCAAATAAAACATACTTTTATTAACCACACTGAACAATGCCTTATTCCATTGTATAGGGCATACATTAGACCGTATGTAGACTATGGCTCCACTTTTTGGAATCCAAATTAAAAAAAAGATATAGCAATTCTTGAATAGGTTCAAAGGAGAGTGACCAGAATGATTCCAAGATTAACAAACTTGGATTATCAGAACAGATTGAAAGCTACTGGTCTCTTCTCTCTTCAAACTAGAAGACTAAGAGGTGATATGCTTATGGTTTTTAATTTAATAAATTCACCATATCTAATGGAAAAATGTGGTCTAACATTCTCCAAAAGGAGACATGTTCTGAGACTGCATAATAAACAGCTTGAGGTAAAAAATTATAAAACCAGAAAAGGGGAAACTTTTTTCCAATAAGAGCTCCCATTGTATGGAACACCTTGCCACAGAAATTAGTAGAGGCAACTAGTGTCACTGTCTTTAAAAACAAATTAGATGTCTGGTTGAGGGATAATAAATAAATAATGTCCCACATAGTGTGGGGAACAGTTTCGATGGGCTCTGGCCTTCTTCTGTTCTTTTATACCAAGTAATACCAAGTAAATGTTATCAAATGGGATCTGCTTACTTTTTTGGTTGTAAATGTATATGTTCCCAGGGCTTCCAGTCCACCTCCCAGTACGATCTCTGGTTTGAATTGACTTTGGTAATAGATTAATTTTATGTAAAGCATCACATAGATATCATTTTGGTTGGAGACAATTTTAATGCTCGTATTGCCACTTTTGATAATTTACCAATGTTACAATCCTTGATATACATGGAGATTTAAAGTTAAGGATCTCAGTAGACACTTGTACTAACAAGGCTGGATGTAAGTTAAAATATTTTATTATTGGTAATAATTTGCTGATTTTGAATGGAAGAGGAACTGGGACCCTAGGAGTGCATTAACATATTATTCCCCAAAAGGGAATAGTGTGATAGACTATATATGAATTACTCCAGAAAGCTATCAATACTTTCAGAACTTTAAAATAACTATGAGACCTGAAAGCGATCATGCTGTATTGATGATTAATGTAGACACTGTAAAGGACAAAAAAACACTAACAGCTAGTGGATGTCAGTTGGCCCCAATAGCACCTGCAGGGAAATTCAAACTTAGCCTAAAATAATAGAAATATGAGGAAAGTAGTAGAGACCATTTATTCTTTTCAGTTGCCTTTATCAATTAATTCCATGCAAACAAAAACTCAGCTCAGTGTATTAATGAAAAACTTGAGGAACTTCTTTCTAGAATCACCGCTGAAATTTATGCATATAAGGATCAAATAAATCTTCCTTTGACCTGGTTTGACTACCAGTGTCTTAAAGGAAAAACAGAATCTGGGGAAACTAATTAGAGAGAACATCAAAAATCCCTCAGGATTTAGTAATGTAAATCTAAAGCAAGCCAGGAAAACATACAAAAAATTTCTAAAGTTAAAAAAAATTTAGTTTACTCAAAAGCGATGGACCCTTATGCACAAAATTATAGCAACAAATGATTCAAAAGCATTTTGGTGCATGGTAGCGAAGGGTGCCAAAACATATCAAACTACATTGACTGTATACATTCCTAAGGAAACTTGGGTCACCTATTTTTCAAACTTGTTTAATAATGATACTACCATCAATAGTGATGGGAATTTGCCGAATTGGGTTCATTCTGATGCATATAAGACTTTAGTTTTTTCAATCAGTGATGTTGCCTTGGCCATTTCAAAACTTGAAAATAACAAAGCTCCAGGCCCAGATAAAATTCCAGGACAGGTCTATAAGAGAACCAACATTTTTGGATTCCCTTTCTAGTAAATTTTTTCAATATTTGTTTAAAAGAAAGGTTTATTCCCAGCTCATGGTTAAAAAAACATAGTAGTCCCTAACCATAAAAAAGGCTAATTTTACTCTCCCAGTAATTATCATCCCATAAGCCTTTTGGACATTGCTGGCAAAATTTTTGCCAGTATCCTTTTATTAAATGACAACAGTGAGTGGACACAGTTTGCCCCCTCTCTAAATTTCAAGCAGGGTTTCATCAGGGATTTTCCACAGTAGATAATGTATTTGTACTATCCCATTTGCTGGAGAAATACACCCTTTACAGGAAAATGAAACTTTATGTCCTATTTATTGATTTCTCTGCTGCCTTTGACTCGGTAGTTAGGAAGACTCTTTTGGAAATTCTTGACAGCCGAGGTCTTCCCCTTAGTTTGTTAGTTCCCATATTCCTTCGTTATTCAAATACACACACAGCAGTGAGATATGACCAACAGGGAAATATATCAAATTATTTTCCGACATGTAAAGGGGTTAAGCAGGGTTGCCTATTGATACCTTTATTGATCAACATTTATATTGACTCCCTATTAGGTTTTGATCCGACTAGTCATTTGGATTCTCCAGAAATTAAAAATCAACATGTACATACTCTAGCATACACAGACAATCTGATACTGCTGTCTCTGTTCCCTAAAGGATTACAAACTAAATTTGACCAGCTGATAAATAAGTGTAATAACTTGGAGCTGGGGATAAACTTAGATGAAACCAAAGTAATAGTGTTTGGGAATCAGTCATTAAAACCAAGGATTTACTATAAAGATAAATGTATTGAAGTGGTAACATCATATAAATATCTTGGTATTATGCTTTATGTAATAGGCACCTGGAATTTACATATAAAGGAACAAACAATCAAAGCAAAACATGTTGCTAAAGCATCACAAAGATACCGAAAATATGGAGGTTTTTCTATAATTCCAGCTATTAAAGCAGGGGAAGCAAAAGTTACACCACTTCTTCTATATGGTGCAGAAATTTGGGGGGGGGGGTCAAGCATTATCCACAACTTGAATCACCCTTACTGTACTATTACAAAGCCATTCTTCAAGTGCCTCCTTCAATGGCCAACGCTGTTGTAAGAGCAGAACTAGGTAGACTTCCTTTAGTATCCCTAATTAACTCAAGGCTAACATCATACTAGCTCAAAATAATAAATAACTTAAAAAATGATCTACCTTTAGCATTCCTAAAAGAAAAAGAAGCATGGTAGGTATATAGAGGGCTTTTCTTCACTATGGTTAATGGCTCTTTTACAAGTTTTGTGAAATACTGTTTCCATGCACCTATGGTGAGATCAGCAAGCAAATATAATGATTCATGATTCTTACAAAGACAGATTAAAAAAGAAAATATTTGCACAGACATTAGATATTCAGATGACTCAAGGCATGCTCTTTGGTTCAGTCGGTACAAAATTGATTACAATCTTGAAGATTATTTACATTTTCACTAGCTCCAAATTTTCGTAAAGCAATTACCTTGGCAAGATTTGGGTTACTTACTTCAAAATATATTTATTTTAGCAGGCAATTGAGTCAAGGAAACCTAAAAGAGGCCAAATGTCTTTGTAATAAAGGTTTTAATGAGACACTGTCACATGTTATAATACAGCGCACTTTATTCAATTATCAATGAACTAAAATTCTTAAGGATTTTTTGATCAGATGTGCAGATTCAACATATGACCCAGTCTTTATCTTGATGCATCCTGGGACAGCAGAGGAAGCTGTAATGATCGCAAAATTTATAACATCTATATTAAGTTAAAAAAAAAGAAGCTTATGTTAAGAGGGTTAGAAATGAGTGATGTAAATGCACAAATTAATCAAATGGGCTCTCAGATGATTCTTTGTTCTATCAACATTTATATTTTTACTGAGAAATGCACACTGTAACAATGTGTTTTTTAAAATATTGAAGATACTAGATAAACTAAAATGTATTTATATGCTGCTATGTATTTAACTTAAGACATTTGTAATGTCCAAACATTTTTATAATTCTTGTAAGAACAATAAACTTGAAACTTATAACTTGTATAAGTAGTGGATCAAGAATGTGGATCACAATTAGAAAGTGATGGAGGAGGTTTAAGAGGTAAATCAGAAAGTTTTATTTTATAGAAAAGGGAGTGGAACCATGGAAAAATCTACCAAGTGATGTTGTGGATGCCAGAACTATCAATGGTTTCAAACACAGCTGGGACAGAGTTGAAGGGATTACTGATTGTTTAGGGTGATAGCAGTAGGGCAGGGAGTGCCACAAATCCACTCCTGGTGTTAGGCCGTCTGCTCTCACAGTGCCCAACCTTGAAGTGCGATTCATGAACAGGGGACAAACAGGGACACCCTTCTGTTTGTTTTGGGTCTGAGCAAACTACCAGTCTTGAGATCTGGGGTCAATTAGGAACCCTTTTTAGCTAGCACACCCAGGTAACAGGTCCAAATATCATACTCTCTTCGGGAAAAGCAGTGCATACTTGACCCAGCAGGCATACAACCAACCTGGTTCACAATCCCCTGCTGACTCAATTGAGATGCTGGTATTTTCTTACCTTGTTGGATCTTTACACAAATCCTTGTTAGCATGGCTGCATATGGTGACACTCTAAGCAATTTAACAGTTATGTCAGAATTATCAATACTGTCCCACCATTCACACTCAACATGAGCAAGTTCCCAGGTAGGTTAAAGGAAAAGCAAGGTCTACTAAAATTAAAAATAGTGAATAAATACAGAACATATATACATTAAGGTTACAGTCAGAAAATAAATGGACAATTACAAAACAAAGAGCTTTGTAACTGATTTAGCTAATTCCACCTCAGGTTTTCAGTTGGAAAATGAGTTGGGCTGTTACCTATCTTGGCAGAAGTGTCCCTTAGAAGTCCAGAAACAAAGATGGCTCTTAGACATCCAGAAAAGAGTGTCAGTCCTTTCAGCCAAGCTTCACCAATATCAGGGAGGCCACAATGTCCCTCCCTTCTTGTGACATCACAGCTCTGAGCTGCTAGTGTGAGGTCACACTCAGTCCTGCATACTTAGTTTGTAACATGCAGCTGCATAGGCAAACAGGTCAGATTACTACTTGATTAAAATCTGCAAATACAGCAATATTTTTAATTATAACAAGACAGTCTGTCTTCCTCAGAGTATGGTTTACGACACCCTTTGATGTTGAAGAAATATCCTGTAAGGTTAATTCACATATGCTTTCCAAAAACAATCTTCCTCCTGTTATCGTAGAAAATGTAACCTTTTACGGCAGTCTTTCTAAGTTCAAAGCAGTTGTTTTTTTATAATCTGGTTGTATAACAGCTACACAGGTTTTGGCAGGTAGGTGTTAAAACAGGAAAGGAAGCTCTAGCCAGCTAATCCTCTAGGTCAATGAGTGGGCAGACCATTTTATTTCTTCTCTTTTAAAATCCAGTGTTCCATGAGGCTCTGCTGCTTGGCCTGTTTCCTAAGCAGGACTGCCATACAAAACATAGATATATAACACAATTATATACACATAACTGGCAGATGTCTGATCCTGTTAGACTGAGCATGGGGGTGGATAGTGTGGGTTAGAACCCTGTATGAAAAATAAGTCCTAGTTTTGTTAGGGTTTTATGGGCAGACTGGGTGGACCAATGGGGCCTGATTCTTTAAGCTCCCAGTAGACATATGCATGCTGCTTTTTGCCACAGCTTGCATCATATCCAGGTGCACCAGGAACCCTGCACCCGATTCTGGAATAGGCAGGATCCCAGCACCAAAAACATCACTATTGCCGAAACTGCAGCCGTGTGCCAAACACATGGTACACAGGAGTGGATTGCTGCAAACTGCGGCACAGTCCTCCAGTGACATACTCCATCAAGTAGACTCAGAAAGGAGCATTCTAAACTCCCAAGTTTAAATAAGATAATATAGTTGTTTCTGAATGGTCCATTGAAATAAATAATCATACTAATATTTTTTAATATTGAAAACTGCTTGGAGAAATCTGAAGCTGAGTTTGCTAAACCAAATTAAAATGTCTCAGTCAGGAAACTATCCAACTTAAAATTCAATTTAAACACTGCAAGTAAAGAAAATGGGTTTCTCATCTGTCACTGTGTGTGTAGGGTGCTTTTAGACAGCACATTACATTATGGAAGTGTGTAGAATCCAGCAGGTACACATTAGCGCTAGTCTGTGATCTTATCAGATATACGTACAGTAGTAGCATTGTAACAGGTAGTAAGAATGACATAAGGTCCCTCTTGTCTGCCCTTCCTGTACAACACAGCAGTGGCTATTCCTCAGTTTGAATACAGACACACAATCATATGTATCTTTGGGCATGTGTCACCCCCTACCTACGCTGGTAACCAGGGCCCAGTGGAATACCATGGACAAACAGCTTCCACAGGTGGGCACAGGTTCCCTCCCTCCCAGCGATGGCTCTGAGGGTGGCGCATGGGCTGTTGGACTAACTCTGGGCTAGTCTAACTGTAGCGGACCATGTGCCCTATGGGTGGAGGGTTGCAGAATCCCATTTTAGGGGATGCTGCATGCTGCCCTGGTGCAAGCCCTTTCCATCATGGCGCACCGGTGCATCCATAACAAAGATGGCATAAGAACGACTGGCCCAGGCAGACCCCCAGCTGGCAAAGGCTGCATTGGATAATCTGGAAAGATGCAAGGTATGGTGCGGGGAGCTCCTTGCATCATTTCTCTCTGACACGTGCACCTTGTGTCATTTCCGATGCTTTGAGAATTGGTGCCATGGTCTTTTTCTGCCATCATTGTCTGAGTTTCTGTGTTTTGTTTTTCATATGATTCAGACCAGGTTTTCATCAGCATTCTCAGCTGTTGTTGTACACCTATTGTCCCATAAGATCTGGAAGTACTGTCTGGTACGTGTTAATTTTTTTTTTGTCACAAGAAAAAGGATGTTAAAAAAATAGATGTTTAAAACCCAGCAGAGAATATTCATGAAAACCTGGACCAAGCCATATAAAAAGATGTGCTCCTTTCATTATTTCAAATATTCTAAAACATTCTAATACAGACGTAAAACTGAGGAAAAGAGGTATCTTACAAGTCAGGAGATAAATAAAAATCTAACATAAATTAAAAAGAATAGGTCAACATTTTCATTACCCACGTGCACTCTTACTGGAAAACTTGCCTCCTTATTTAATAGTTTGTCAGTGAGAAATACATCCATTTAGTCCATTCCCTTCCTAATAGTAAAGTAAATAAATGAGGTCACCCCAAAGCCTCTTCTCTTTCTTTGAGAATAAGCTTGTCTCCTCCGCCTCTGTTTATAGCTTCAGTGCTTGAGACATGGCATCATCCTCACTCCCTCATATTCAATCAGGTCATGTCTGTTATGGAGATCAGGAGTGTGCTCACAGTGTAAGGATGATGAAGGTCTACTCCATGCTATACACACTATTATCTCATCTTCAGATTTGTGTGGCATCCCAGAAGGATATTGTAGTATTGTAGTTGCCTCCTTTACTGCAGCTACAATCCAGCATAAGGGCTGAACGGCTTTTTCTACAAAAACTCCCACAGCTGTTTCTTGGCCAGTGAGATACAGACCCTATCTTTGTAAAAGTAGTACATTTTCTCTCTTTTGGACTTTGCTTCCATGAATTTATTTTTGCACTGAACTGTAGCTACTCTCTTTTAATCCAGATCTGGATTCTTCTGTATCTAACTGAATTTGGCTGGATTTTCAAAGGGATTGGGGACCCAGGCACAAGTCCAGATTTCTGGCTGTGTCTGCATCCCCAAGATGAATCAAAATGTTTGAATGCCATTTTCAAATATGTTGAAACATTTGCAACAGTTTCCAAGATTTATGGCAAGTTTCGTTAAGAAAAAAAAAGACACATGTCATTATTTTGATGCATGCATAGTCTTTATTGCCAAACATTGCAGCTACTGTGCACAAAAACTAGGCCACTTCTAAGGAGGACCATCTGTCAGGCACAGTTTAGGAAAAAGAGCAGTGCTGCAAAGCCCAGTGATGCTGCTGAAAATATAGGCTACTGTCTTTCATTGTTTGATTTGCTTCCATTTCAGTGTCACCTGCTAATTGAGAAATCTTGGGCTCCATACTCAGTGACCGAATCCAGTGCTAAGTGGTTGTTGCAACCCTTTAGCACTGGCATTGACTTTGCAACTCATCAAATAGTACTTAACTGGTGTCACACATCTTCCCCAAGCACCCACCAATGTCATTTTTGGTGGTGGGGAAAGGAGGTAGGGGCTGCCATGTAAGTGGCACAGAACCATATACAAATGCATGGTGGCCCGCACAGGCCTTGTCACAGAGACCTAGAAAATTGAATAATCCAGCACTCCAGACTCCAGAAAAATTCAGGGAGATTATTTATTTAAATTTTCTATTAACCCTTGCAGGGCCACAGACTGATATCTCAGTCCAAAATTCCTATATGTTCTAATTCTATCGGCAGCCTAAGGGTTAAAATAAAAAAAATACTTACAAATGTAAGCAATAAAAATATGACAGACTGTAAATTGCTGACACAAATACTTCTCTCCAGCCTTGGCAGACACCTACTGCATGCTTCCTCCTGGTTACCAGCTGTAAAAAAGAAGTAATAGTGCCAGACTACCCACAATTTTCCCCAGTTTACTCCCGTCCCTGTGAAGTACAGTGACTGAGATGTGAAAGTCAGGAATAGCTTCTTGCTGTTTAAAAGATTATATACCAGATATATGTAATGTACTCATGGGAGAAAAGGAACTGGATTGTGTCAAATCACTTCATTGCAGATTGAAAACTCAAGAGATAAGAGGGGGCCTAGTACTGTGATTAAGCATGCAGCAAGCAAGAGCCAGGATGTGCTGGGGTGGGGGGGATTGACCTCCAGGTACATGGGGTTCCAGGGATCTGATGGAGGTTCCACTGGACCATCAGAGCTCAGTACCATTGAGGGGAGTAGCGAGGGATCCACTAGGCTACCAGGGTACCAGGGGAGCACTTCCAGTGGATCAGCATTTGCCCAACACCATGACTAGGTATAGGCAAGGAATTACATTTGCACCTAATGTAGTGCCATGCTGCAGCCTGATTGTAGTTCCATGTACTGTAGGGATGTTGCAGGTGCAAACCCCATTTGTATCTGCTAATATCTGGATTTCTCATTTAGCATTGTGGAAATGTATTTATTTATTTGTGTACCGGGTAAGTGCACCGATCCCAGGGACCATTTTCAGGCACAACCCAGGCCATAAAGATGACACAGTAAGTGATACATACAGTTAAAATACATGGAATACATTGAATACAGTTGATATTGGCAAGTGCAAGAAGGAAATGCTAGTGGGAGGACACCCACCCCTATGTGGCCTCTACTGAGCTATGAAAATGGTGCTTTTGAGTGTCGGTACAATAGTGTGGGTACTAAGCACCTATTTTACACCACCCCTGATTGCAACTGAGAAGCATGCTCCTTATATTTAATATGAACATATGACAAAAGCCAGCAGACGAAGGCCTTACGGTCTATTGAGTCTTCTCAATTGTGGAGTCCCTGAACCAACAATTACTGTGGGACCCACCCCTCTCCCCACCAACCCTGACCCTTCCCTTCACCCTGTTCCACCACCTTTTGAATCCCCTCTACTGTTTTCTGAATGACAACCTCAGATGAGAGTTTAGGGTTGCCACCTGTCAGGTTTTTTACCTGGTGATCAGGTTTTCAGGGTCCCTATCAGGTAATCCGGTTTTGCTCTGTGCTGGTCAGGTTTTTGAGCCATTTTGAGTGTTCATGTACTTTTGAAACAAATTCATTCATTGTTTCAGCTACATGCCAGGTTACAAACAAGTTCTGTTGTCAATGTAGCCTTTTGTTTGTGAATGCAGTCACCCTGGGAGGTGTAAAGTATGGCCATTAACACCATTAGCACCTACTTAGCCTAATCTTTCCACTGCATCTTAAAGTGGCATAGCAGCACAGCTGCCCCACCTTTTGTAACAGTAACAGAGCCAGTTGTCCTCCATTTTCATTTGCTGGTAAACATTTTCATCTCTAATAGAATTTAGGCATTTTTAAATGTTTTAAATTATTGTTTTCCTCAAGAAAAAATTATGGTTACTTTGGCTTTGAAACAGTACATTGGACAAGAACAGGAAATGGAGCCAGAAAAGATATAAAGTATGAATAGTATTGTATGTTACTTACAGTATTTCCCTTGTCTCCCCCCAGATATCTGTAAATGAGATTTATTTTATCTCTGTATGTTTATCTGGTTAGCCAATGTAAATAAATAAATACATAAGTAAATAAATAATTAGGAAGAACCTAGGAAAGTAACAGGCACAGTACAGCATCTTAACATTATTATTTAACTGCTGCATTGTTCTTTTTTATTGACACAACAAATGGACTTCTAGGAGGAACAATACATGATGAGTCATGAAAAGAGGTGGGGCTAGGGGCGGAGCTTAGGATCTGGTTTTTGCCTCATCCAAAGGTGGCAACCCTATGAGAGTTCATTCTATCCTGTCACCACTTGCTCTGTAAAGAAGTATCTCCTGACCTCCCTCTTGAACCTTCCTCCTGCCGGCTTCTAACAGTGCACCTTTGTGATCTTGTTTCTACTGACAAAAGAGGTCCCCTATTTCCACCATGTTAATACTGTTCAAGTACTTGAAGGTTTCAATCATGTCCCCTCTCACCCTTCTTTCCTTGAGTGAGTGCCTGTTGAGTTCTCTCAGCCTGTCCTGGTATGTCTTGCTCTGCTGTCCCTAAACCTTTATATTTGCCCTCTTCTGAACTGTCTCAAGCTAGTTGATATAATTTCTTAGGTGGGGACTCCAGTATTGCACCTCGTACTCCAGGTGCGGTTACACCAGGGATCTGTACAGCGGCAATCCCCTGCCATTGTAGCCTAGCATTCTGTTTGCCTGGTTGTTCATTTTCTACACTGCATAGCCTGTTTTAGATACAGTCATCCAATTTAATAATATTACAAGCAATAAATCATATGGCACTTGTAGACTTAGCTAATGGACTGCACGCTGCAATATTGATGTTTTACTTTTTGTTTTTCACATTTTATATATTTATATGTAACCTGGAAAAAATTAGTAATACCTATGTATTATCCCCGCCAACCTTTAGCCCCATGTTATGGCTTCACCTTGACATGGTACAGCAGTACAGTTGTATTGCCCTAAAATAGTACTGTGCACTTATACCTTTTTACTGACTTTGGCTGCCTACTCAGCTCACTTGACTGTATTGTTTCCTCCAAGTAATTGCCCCTGTAGTCAGTTGTATCTACCCATAATGTACTACTGTATACATTTCTAGGACATACCAGACACATTGTACTTTACAGTTCTGCTTTTATGTTGCAGATATTCATGATTTAATTCTGGATGTATTCATGATGCTATGCTGTTTGTATTTCTTGGATGTACCCATCACATTGTACTTCGCTGACCTCTTACTGCTGCTGTCCGCTATGTATACTGTCTAATGTTTAACTTGTACTACTCCACTTCCCCTTCCCCCAAATATGCACCTGGAAACATCTTGGTGATGCTCTTGAATAAATAAATAAATAGTATATTAACTCAGATATAAAAACTCAAAGCAAAAACAACAAAAAAACAATATACCACTGACTTTGATTGTACCCAACTTGAAACCTTTTTCCAAGTTGGAATGTTTCCCTGTATGCCTACCTTCTACAGTCTACCTCTTTGCCAGTTTCTACATCATTTGCTAATTTTCCTTGCCAAGCTGTAACTGCACTGTAAGAATAATCTCAACTGTGGAACCTTGCCAAATGCCTTATGCAAATCTAGATACAGTATACAGTGCCCACTGTATTTCATTTGTCCGCAATAGCAGTAATGTCCTTGCATGCCAAGCACGAGCTCTCCTTTCTAATGCCACTTTGTCTGTCCTTAATGAAGTTAGATTTTCCAAGTGTTCCCATGTTCAAGTCCTTAAAATAGTTTTAAAAATCTTCCCTGCCACCAGTGTCAGTCTGTCTGGTCTCACATTTTCCTAAATGGTTCCTGGGACATTTTTAAAACAGCAGAGTAATGTTAGATAATTTTATGTCCTTTGAGATGTCCCTTAAATCTTCAGACTTCCAAAAAGAACTGTTAAAGTTTCACCAGTTTTTGTGTCACCTTTCTTTAATACTTAGGGCTGTTTGTTGTCAAGTATGAGAGACCCTTACCTTTTTGCAATCGTTCCTAGCAAAATCTGTGAACCTTCAAGTAGCTTATTAGTTTCCAATGGAAACTGTTATCTCTGATACAGATAAAAGATCAGTCTCTTCAGTTACTGTATTAAGAAAGATGCCAAGCAGTTTTTTTAAGTAACAGAAAAAGCTTTGCAACTCTCCCAGGTGAGAGTAAACAAGGAGTGCAAATGATTAGAGAGTGCAGGACTGTGGAGAGCTTTAAAGCAGGCCTAAAAATGTATTTGCTTAAGCAAGCATTTAGCATTTAGCATTTAGCATGTAGTGTCTTGTGATAATTTTAACTGGTTTATTTAAATTATATCGTAAATAATTTTAAGCTGTGTTGTTTTGTTTTAGGATGCTTTTAATTACGTACAGCGCTTTGACTTCTAGAATTGCACTTAACAAATAAAGCATATTACTATTATTAAAAAGTCATATCTTTATTGCACTTCTCTATAAAACACAGTTTCCATATAAATTGGATGTCACTTCCGCCAAAAAAAAAGCCCAACGTCATTTCACTCCCTTACTTGGAGCTTTGTCACAGGCACATTTGTAGTCTTTGTTTACTCTCACCTGGAAGAGTTGCAAAACTTTTTCTGTTACTTAATTCACTTGTCCAGCTTTTCGTAACTGCAGCTTTTCGTAACTGCAGCTGGAGCTGGTGGGCTACCTCTTTCTGTTTTTGCTTCAGTTTTTTTAAACCTATAATTTTACTGAGCCATAAACAATGGTTAAAATGTAGTTATATAAAAAGTAGGAACACGCTTCTACTGAAAATGATAACATGCGAGCATCCAGATAGTGAATTGAACCAGAGCGATCTACTCCCTGGAAAGTAAATAAGCTATATTGAGTGGTACACATAGAGACTAATGATCTCGCCAGCCGGTGAGTTGTGGAGACCAAGGAACACCTAACCATGCTAGGTGACAAACTATCATCCATTTTGTCTGGCATCTTCTTCTCTGAGATCCTGCCAGTCTGGGAGAGGGGGGGCAGACAGACGGAAGGTCAGAGAAGGGGAGATAGGGGAGCTAAACATGTGGCTCAAGGGCTGGTGCCAGGAAAAAGGACACAAATTTGTAGGGAACTGGCAACAGTTTTGAGTGCGAAAGTTCTTCAAATTTGATGGACTGCATCTGACTAAGGAAGGAGTCAGTGCATTGGGGCAGAAGTTTGACATCTGTGCAGAATATTTAAACTAGCAAATGGGGAGAGGGGTGCAGCACCCCATACATTGAATGGGAAGAACACCCCTCTCCCCTCAGCTAGTGGTCAAACAGGAGATTAGCATGTTTGCAGTTCATTTGCATCACCAGGTAAGGAAAAAGGTCAGGCTCCCCATACGACACACAGGGGAAACACCAGACCTCACCCAACAACTAACACACTGAAATCTGGCCAATGGAAAATCTTGTACACAAATGCTCGCAATCTGGGAAACAAGATCCCAGACCTGCAGGCAATAATGACAGAGGCTAAACTGGACATAGCAGCAATTAGCAAGACATGGTTTACCAGTAACTACACTTGGGAGATTTCAGTACCTGGCTATGTATTGTTCAGAAGAGACCAAGGTGCATAAAGGGCGGGGGTGGAATGGCCTTGTATGTCAATGAAAATATCAAAGTTACAGAAATTCAGAATACATATAAGGAGCCAGAAGAACTGTGGGTCACCCTGGAAACAGGAAATGTGACAGCCACAAGAACTGGGGTTGTCTAAAGGCTCCCCAGACCAGGAGGAGGACATAAACACATTACTGTTAGAAGATATAAAAAACATGACAGCTAAAGGGGATGTTCTGATAATGGAAGACTTCAACATGCCAGATACAGATTGGTCAATACCAGCAGGAACATCTGCCAGAACTAGCCACATAGTGGATTCCCTGCAGGGGGAAGGCCTCAAACAACTGGTACAACAACCCACAAGAGACAGGGCTATCCTAGATCTAGTACTGACTAACAGGGAAAGGATCACAGATCTCCAGGTAAAAGGTCACCTGGGGGCCAGTGACTATCACATGGTATGGTTCAGTTTGGCCACTACAACTAAATCATCCTATTCCAAGGCAAAAATGTGGGACTTCAGAGGAGTTGACTTTGATAAGATGGCAACAGAGTTAAGCTAGATATGACAAAAAGAAATACAGGTGGGGGGGTACAGGTAAAGTGGGCAAGCCTTAAGCATGCAATACTTGAAGCAACGTCCCATTGTGTTAGAGAGAAAAGGAAGTAAAAAAGAAGAAGAAAACCACTTTGGTTCTCAAAAACAGTAGCAGAAAAAGACATAGCCAAAAGGCTGACCTTCAGGAAATATAAGGGAACGCAGTGGGATGAAGATAGGGAGGCATACCAAACTTCCCTAAGGGAAGCAGGGAAGGCAGTAAGGCAGGCAAAGGCCCAACAGAGGAAACACTAGCACAAACAGTAAAAGAAGGTGACAAGGCTTTCAATAGATACATTAGTAAAAGGAGAAAGTCCAGAGGGGGTATTGCTAAGATCAATGGAGATAAGGAGGCATGTGAGGAGGAGGACCATGTAAAAGCATCTATCCTAAATAGATACTTCTGCTCAGTATTTACTGATGAGAAGGTAGGGCAGGGCCCACAGCTCAGCACCATGGACACAGGGGGGAGGGAGGTGAGCACTAGTCCCTTCACAAAAGAAAGGGTCCTACAAGAGCTTGATAAGCTCAGGGTGGACAAGGCAATGGGACCTGATGGCATATATCCCAGGGTACAAAAGGAGCTAAGGATGGAACTAGCAGAGCCATTATCAAGGCCACTGTTCTTCCGTGATTCCGTGAATATGGACAGAATTACGGAATCCTGACTGGCCGGTGGAATTTTAAATCTCCTGCGGGCAAGTCACGGAACTCACGCTGCTTGTGTGAGCATTCGGGAACTGGGCTAAATAAAAGGCCTTGTGCAGCAACCCGCCCTCCCCTATTCATTCAGGACCCCCAGAAGAAAAAGCTCTGACACCGCAGGAAAGCCCACCGAGGGCACCGGCCAGAGTTTGTTAAAGAGACCCACTGCTCTTCGATTCTCTCGGCGTGATACTTTTGTTCCGCCTTGAGTCATCATGGTGCAACCAGAGCACTAGCCTGTAATTAAAAAAATAAAACAAATGAGCAATGGAATGGCCACTTAAGAACAACTAATAAGTGAAATCAATCCACCGCAGCCTCTGCCTTGTCTGCAGTGGACTTCATGGACACTTGGTACTGGGCACTTCAGGTGCATGAAATAAGGAAAAAGTAAAACAGAGGGCAGAAAAATTAGCTTGATATCTGCCGTGGAGGTTGGTGGCAGTGCTCAAAGCAGACAGAGCCTAAATATCAGAGAGGTACTCACTGAGCACAGACCTTCCCTGTGCTGCGCTTACTGTTTGTTTATTTTAAGTTTTAACTAGGGAAGAATCCGCATTTCTCTGTGTTCTGTGAGTACCTCTTTTTTCGATGCCGCTTTCTCCACATGCCCTGCTGTAATGCTTCTGACACTGCGGTTATTCAGGTACTGTGCTCAGCTTTATTTCAAAAGCGTACAAGTTTGTTGGCAAATGCAGTTGTATTCAGATATCTGCTGTGGGTGAAACTCATTTTATGAAGCAACATTTCTCTGTGTTCTGTGTTTTCCCACATGCCTTCCAACATATTTTTTTGTGCAGGTACTGTAACATTGAGAGGGTTCTAAATAGTGTGTGGTCATTGAGAGGGGTTCTTTTAGTGTGTGGTCATTGAGAGGGGTTCTTAAATAGTGTGTGGTCAAAGTGCTGCTGTGTATACACTCCTGCTGCTGGTCTATAAATTAAATGTTTTAACTTGTGTTTAAACTGCTCACCCTATATTTTGCCCCCCCACGCTTAACAGCACCCATGTTTGGTATCCTCATTCATTTTCCTTCCCATATTTGATGTCTCCCTGTGCTTTTTGCTCCTTCTCACTGCTGTTTAATGGTTCTCCCATATTTAAGCACATCTCTATGCTCAGTCTCACTGCCATATGTAATACATTACCTCCTTTGCTTTTTTCTTCACACTCACATATGTAATGTCTCCCTGTGCTTATGTGTGGTGTCATATATGGCCAAGTTATGAATTTTATGTACAAAAAAAGGTGTACAGCTCTGGTAAAGTGCAGCACCTCTGAGAGGAAGCTGTGTGTGTGTGTGTGTGTGTGTGTTGGGTGCTTTAATTGCCTGCATTTGCTACAAGCCAAATCAGAAATCAAGTCTTTCTGACTTGGGGTTAGAGTGGGAGAGTCCGATGATTCCCTAAGCAGCTTTTTTACTTCTGTGTATACCAGAGCACATATGTGGGGGAGTCCTCCAGCTTGCTGGGTGCCACAGTAAGGGGTATACACTAACATGGGAACATTTTGGGGTCAGAGCTGGCAGTGCTGCATCTGAGCAACCAGGGGCTAAAGTGGTTTCTGTGTGCTCCAGATCAAGTTTAGTGAGGGGTGTTACTGTTACAGACTCTGTTACTGTACATATGCAAGAAGCTCCTTGCCTTGCAAAAGTGCTCTGGGCACACAGAAATCTGCACAGCCCTGCTGCAGCAAGTCCGAGGAGCTCCAAGCAGCTTTGTTGCCTTTTGTGTAACCCAGAACACGTGTGTGGGGGTGGAGGTGGGGGGCAAGGATCCCGATGTTTGCTGTGTGCCACAGTAATGGCAGGGCATTCATTACACACTAACATGGGCATGGTTGGGAGTTGACAGACTTGACAGCATTCTGCATTTTGCATGATTTTCCACATTTTACTGTATGCTTTTGACTTGGACGTTGTTTTAAGGTAAACACTAGATCTTGAGGATACAGTATCTCTTGCAGGTTATCTCTCAAAAGGGACATGGTAGGCAGGTATGGCAAGGAAGGTTTGCGTGGGGATCCGGGGGAGGGCTATTCTGGCTTTCACCAGCAGAAAAACATGCGCCGCATACAATAAAATGTAAAAACATTACAGATCTAGGGTGGTATCAGAAGTGTAGTAGGTGTGGAAGGCAGTTACAGTGGGGATTTGGGGCTTCCCAGCTTCCTCAAGAGAAACAAAAGAACAGTTGAGTAAGAACTTACTATAACTATAAATCTTCAAGAGAATTTCTTGAAGCAGGTCACACCACAGGAACAACAATTTTCAGGCTCGGAACCACACGGAAACCCTTGCCCTAGCACCCCACCTCAACTATGCATTCTATCTGGGACCATCCATGTGGATGTCATCTCGCTCGATATCTTCCCTATATAGCAGAAATGTTTCTGTGAGGTCCTGGTGTCCGATGGTTGTCTTCCATGACCTGCTGCAAGAGATTCTCTTGAAAATCTACTGTTACAGTATGTATGTTCTACATAACTGTTTTGTTTTTCTTGGGGAAAATCTGAAAAGTCCCCAGATCTCCACTGCAACCTGCCTTCCATAGCTGCCTACTATGCTTCTGAGACCACCCAAGTGCGTATTTGTCTGGGTAGGTATTTGTCAACCATGTTCAGTAGCCACATACTTGATTTGATTTGTGTTTTTGCACATGTTTGCATATGTTTATCTTTGTAAATCTAATTAAAATAAAACACATTAATTGTATTTTGGCTTGAGATGTTTTATTATACATGTCACAGAAAACATTGTCTGTATTAAAACAAAGACTAGATTTTGGTGTCTATTTAGTTTCAAACAGACATCAGAATTGGTCCTCCGTTAGAAAAATGTTACTGTTACATGAGGCCATTTAATTTCACCTGCTGCCTTGCTCGGGAAAGAAATATTTTAATAAGTATGCCAGTTTGGCCAATGGAGTTCTGCAGTCATTAGGCCAAACTTGGGTAGCTGTATAACATGCAATATGAGATTAAATATTCTTGTATTCTGTTGATGTGGCTTAAATATGCATCAAAACATGATGAAACACTGACAGACACATTTATTAATTAAAATGTGTAAATAATATTAAGTTTTGGATTACCGGAAAAATCTCGGAAATTGGATTCCCAAACACCGGTAAAATCCCGGAATCCAGGATAGTCAAAATGGAATTTGCTTTTTCCAAGCACCGAAAAACAGTGGCCTTGGCCATTATCATACCTGTTTAGCGAGTCTCTGAACACAGGAGAGGTCCCAGAAGACTGGAGAAGGGCTCATGTGATCCTGCTCCACAAGAGTAGTAGCAGGGAGGAGGCAGGGAACTACAGACCAGTCTGTCTTACTTCAGTAGTGGGCAAGATTATGGAGGCACTCCTTAAGGAAAGGATAGTGCAACACCTGGAATCCATAGAAGCACAGGATCCAAGACAGCATGGGTTTACAAAAGGAAGGTCCTGTCAAACTAATCTCATAGTCTTCTTTGACTGGGTAACCAGAGTGGTGGACCAAGGGGGAGCAGTTTATGTCACCTACCTTGACTTCAGCAAAGCTTTCGATACTGTTCCACATAGAAGATTGATTAATAAGCTGGGTAGGCTCAGGGTGGGTCAAAAGTTGGTCAACTGGGTGGCAAACTTGTTGACAGACAGAAAACAGAGAGTGGTGGTAAACAGTATACAGTCAGAAGAGATGCAAGTTACAAGTGGGGTACCACAGGGATCAGTCCTGGGACCAGTCCTCTTCAATATCTTCATCAATGACATTGAAGATGGACTAGAGGGTAAGATTTGTCTGTTTGCAGATGACGCCAAGATCTGCAACAGAGTAGATGATCCAGATGGGGTGGGCAGAATAAGAAGAGATCTGGATAAACTAGCAAAATGGTCGGAAGAGTGGCAACTGGGGTTTAATGCAAAGAAGTGCAAGATCATGCACATAGGAAAGAGAAACCCTGAAGCCACCTATAGGCTGGGAGGGGAGTTGCTGGCAGTCACAAGGGAAGAAAGAGACTTGAGCATCATCATCACCGATGACCTGAAATCACCCAAGCAGACCACTAAAGCAGTAGGTAAGGCTAGGGGGATGTTAGGGTGTATTACTAGGGGTATCACAAGTCGGAGGAGGAAGATAATAATTCCTCTTTACAAGACACTGGTTAGGCCCCATCTGGAGTACTGCGTGCAGTACTGGAGGCCACACCTTCACAAGGACATTAACCAAACTGAGGCAATCCAGAGAAGGGCAACCAAAATGGTGCAGGGACTGCATCAGAAAACATATAATGACAGATTAATGGAGCTCAATATGTATACCCTAGAGCACAGGAGGGAGAGAGGGGATATGATTGAAACATTCAATCACCTTAGGAGCATTAACAAGGTGAAAGTGTCTAGCATGTTTCAATATAGAGAAAAAATAGCAGGACATGAGGACACAGCATGAAATTAGAGGGAGGCCGATTAAAGGTTAATGTGAGGAAGTCCTTTTTCACAGAAAGGGTGGTGGATGCATGGAATGACCTACCTCAGGAAGTGGTGGATATGAATACAGTGCAGGGCTTCAAACAGGCATGGGATGGGCATAAGGAAGCAATACAGATGAGTATGAATAGATAGGCCATTGACAGAGCAAAGGCCGATGGCACATTTATAAGGTAGAAAAAGAAATCGGCAGACTGGATGGGCCTTGCGGTCCTTATCTGCCATCAACTTCTATGTTTCTATGTTTCTAAAACTTGCATACTGCTTGCTAAGATATCCAAGCTTCAAACATTGCTACTTTCAACAAGGTATGCATCCCACTGCTCCCACCTGATTAGCATGCTGATATTTTCACCATCATATACCAAGTTTATTCTGTGGAATATATCCTTCATCACCCTTATTTCTTTAACAAGCAGGGTGCATTCCTCTTGGGAGGAGATCATACTAGATGGCTAGTGTTGTGTTGTAAGTATCAGAGCTACTACCACACAACTATGGAACAGATATCTGTTCAATGTGCTTACACAACTTGGTATGATGTATGCTTATGTGACTTAGATACAGTTCATTGTGGCTGTTCACCTCTCTGTCCATGGTATATACACCACTCTGTAGGGGTATGATGGCAAGGAACCCTAGAGGAGAGTTCCACCCCTATAGATGCCGCAGGAATGATTCCCTTGGCTAAAGGTAGGTAAGGAAGGAGCCCACTGGAAAAAGAGACAAGCTGCTGGAGGAGGAGGGTAGGATGGTGGAGCAATGAAGAAAACTATCCTGGACCAGCCAGGAGGAATGGCCTTTTAAGGCCTGATTAGGGGAGAGGTTTGTTGCTCTGCCCATTGAACCACAGCATAGCCTCACAATTCAATGTGCTTTCACAATTTGTTATGATGTATGCTTATGTGACTTAGATACATTGTGGCTGTTCTCCTCTCTATCCATGGAATATACCACCCTGTAGGGGTATGAGAATAAGGAACCCTAGAGGAGGGTTCCACACCTATAGGTGCCACGGGAATGATATACTTGACTAAAGGTAGCTTAGGAAGGAGCCCAAAAAGAGTATCCAAAAGGGTGTTGAGTATCGAAGGAGGTGAGGAATCAGAATGATATCGAGGATGGGAATGGAGGTCAATAGATGCAGATGAGTAGGACAGAAGAGGAACGGGAGATGATGAAAAATATTTAGTGGAATGGAAGCTGACATAGGCAGAAGGGTGGGACTTCCTAAGGAGAAAGGAAACAGCCAGGCTGCCATCTGACTCCATCCAACAGTGGAATCTAACTACAGAACCTATGAAAGCACTAACCCTATCCAAATACTATGACCATTGGCATGGAAGAGAGGAAAAACCTCATTTGAGGAGGAAACCTCTGGGGATCCAAGACCTAGGTCACCTTCCCTGCAGGCTGAAGAACATTTTGGTTAGTGACAGTTCAGCTACTGTGATTTAGAATCAAGATCAAGGGAAGAGGAAAATATTCCAATTTGAAAGCAGCTCTCACTCTGTCCTTCTCTCAGAAATGCTTTTGAGGGTTGCGAGCAACGTTTCTGCAACTAGACACTCAAAAGCAAAGGAGGAGAGAAAGGACTGCTGAGGCACTCAGCTGGCCTACGCAAGCCTACGAAACAGACCAGAAGAACCAGAGGCAGCCAGAGGGAGAATAACTTAAAGGGTGCCCCCAAACCCACTCAGGCAGCTAAAGGGGTCCTGCAGCTGAGAGCATCACCCCTTGCAGCTTGAAGTCATAAATTCTACATCCAGAGGTGTCTCTGGAATGAGGAACAAATGAAGGTCCACCTGGAGTGAAGACGTTCTGACTATGGGCCAGGGAGAAGGACCACGCTCCAAGCTTTTCATGCTCTAGATGTGGACTTTGGGGGTGCAGAGCGAGACCATTGGCTACAGGCTAGCCTCAAACCATGGAGCAATGGACACAGAAGGCACAACTCTGGGTGGAGAGCAGGCTGAGTCGAGGTAGCATGAGACCCATATGAGGGGCATGTTCGAAGAGTCGATGTAAATGAGTAGTCCTACAGAGAGGTCAGATGGAGCGAAGTAGACCCTGATGTGGGTCAGGAGAAGGAGATTGCAAGTAGCAGCCATGGGAGTGCATGCCAACTGGGTCCATTAGTAAGTTGACTTAGGAGTGGAGTGAATTGCATGAGTGGGAGAGACAAGAATGGCTGGGCGAAGCCCACAGCTGACGGTGAAGTTGCAAAGTACCAGGAGTAAAACTAGGTATATTGGCAGGTAGGAGTAACTGTGAAGTATGAAATGGTATAGGAAGAATGAGGTTCAAGACAAATGGAGTCTGGCATGAAGTGGAGGGAGATATGAGATGAGCAATCATAAACGTAGGACTAGGAGAAAATATGCAATTAGGTAAGGTAATGATAGGACAAGAAAGCCTCCAAAAGAAAGCACAGAGCAAGCTGGGCAGGGTCGACAGAACAAGGAAGGAAAAGAGGTGAGGAGTGAAAAGGAAGTGGAGTGGCTTGGAGCCATGGTGCCCGTCACAACAGCACAATCCCCAGTCATGGGAAAACAGAGAAGCAACAAACAAGGCACCATGAAACCAAACTATAAAGAGAAATAAAAATAGTTAAAGGCCAGCAGCTGGAAGCTATGCAGACCCATCAGTAGGAGCAGGAATGGTGGTCAGTTTAGGCTAGGCAGGAGGAGGAAAGCAAATGATGAGAGCCCAAATTTAGAGAACAGAAGATGCCTATGAGTCCCACAGAGAGGACTGGAAAGGAACGATGCCAGGAATGAGGAATGATGGTAGGCAGGGTGCTGGCTGGGTAGACAAGAGGAGGAGTAAAATGCAGAGCTGGCAGAACCAGGAACGAGGGGTCAGTGGGTGTAGACAGGGGCAGAGGCTGAAGACGAGAATCCCAAGGTGAGCGGGACTGAACAGACGAAGGGAGGGAAGCAGGAATCAAAAAAACTACAAGGAAAGAGGTCTCTGGGGCAGTGCCGTGGGAATTGAAAAGCTGCACTTGGGAAGCGGGTGATGGCACACCCAGTAGCACCAGTGAGGTAGTGGGGTTGTGGCCTGAGGGACAGAGAAAACCAGAGGGAATGAGAGGTGGGGCAGGAAAGAGCTGGAGATGTGGACAGTGTAAGCCAGTGAAAAATGCCTGAAGAGCATGATGGAGGGGAATCAAAGGGCAGAGAAGCACTATACAACCAAGGCAAGGAGGAGACAGAAGTCCCCAAGCATGCCTGCAGATGAGGAAGGAAGGTGGCAGCAGCTGGCACTAATCTGCAAGAGCAGGTACGGGGGGGTAGAGAATGAGAGGAGGGGAAGGAGAGGTGGAGAGCCGCGGTACAGTGGCATCAAAAGCAGAGGGAGTGGTGGTGGAAGAGGAATGGAGATGAGGGTAGAGATGCGGTGAGGGTGGCTGCAGGCTATGAAACAGGGGACAGGGAGCAAAAGGAACAAGGAATGCAGGTGCGGGATTGTCCAATGAAGCCTCCGGCCACAACAAAGAAAACTATGCTGGACCAGCCAGGAGGAGGAGTGGCCTTTTAAGGCCTGTTTGGGGGGTGGTTTGTTGCTTCACTCATTGAACCATGACATAACCTTACAATTGTATGGGTATCTTGCTCCCTGTGGAAGAATACCCCAAATGAAGTGCTCAAAAGTAGCCTGGATATTTGTTTTTGAGATTAAAGAGCATGTCCTCAAGAGGGTCTCCCAAAAACGTTTGTAGTTTGAGATACGATCAGAAGATATGATACTGGTCACCCTTGTGTTGCGATTTCTCCAACATTTGTCAGAGTTTCCTGGGGTGTAGTGTTTCATTATTGTGGGAACCTTAAAACAATCTCACTAAGGTTTTTCACCTATACTTTCTCCATGGGGGAGTAGGTGGTTTTATGGTATTCTGCCAGGGTACTGTACATAGTGGTTCCAGAATATGTGCCCATGATTTGGCTTCCTATCCATTCCATATATGGGTAGTTGCTGAGCGTTTGCTTTCTTGTATGAGACAGTACACAATAAAAATCTGGTGGGAGTCTAGATTCCACTTTCTTTCTACTCCAAGATAAACCTCTAGGGAGGTTTGCTGTCTATGCCATTCCTAGGTGGCAGCTGTTTTTTGTAAGTAGCTCCATAATAGGAAACATTTATAAATGCTATTCCTCTCCAGGTGAATTTTTTTCCTGCAGTTGGCTGGAGGTTAAGATCTGTCCCGGTTCTAATACGTACACTATAAGCTTTAATCCCAGATCTCTCCTTCTTCCAGATCAAGGGTCTAGCATCCCAAGTATGAACTTGGAATTTCCTACTTTGGGGTGAGGGGCCCAAATGTTTAGCATTGCCCACCCTATTTCCTTATTGGATTCATACCGTGAGAGAATGTGTTGTCCACTGCTTGGGGGTTTTGATGTTTCACATGCAGGACAGTGGGAGAAGTGGCACTACCGCTAGTGAATAGTCTGTAATCTGAGCCTACTTGCCCTCTAACCACCCTGAGTCCTTTTTCCTTTTTAACATGATGAGTATAGGAGGTATTTGAAGAGTTTGCCGAAATGCCAAAAGTCAGGATCCTGAGTTCGGCTTTCCTACACATACCTGCCCGACAGACGGATACTGGTGCTGGCAGGGGAAGGTAGCAGATGTGATCAACCGCTACTCTGCCTCTAGCCATGCACCACAAGAAGGGAAAAAATCCAGTGGTTGGCCGAGCTGCTCCTGTGGCATGGAGGGCTAAGTCTCTAGCAGTTCGGCCACCAGTGTGCTCAGATCTGGGTTCTATTCCTGGGTCTCCACTTTTTCCCCCTGTAAACTGTTTTAACCTACTCTGAGGTTTGCTCCCCCTTGGAGTTAGTTGTTTTAGTTACGGGGGGTACGGGGACAGAGCCCCCCGCGTGGGTGGTGTGGGATGCTTGCCCCCTGCATTGCACCAACACCTTGTCTGTCTTCCGGCAGTTAGTCTCCTAAACTTGGGCTTATGGAGTTCGGGAGACTGACTGTTGTGATTCAGTAGTAGATTGGGCAGCCAAATAGTAGTCTCGGAGATTTGACAGGATAAGTCCTCCCATGTCCTTGATGGCCTGCAAGAGTGTTTTCTTAAATCAATGGTGCTTTTCATCCCAGATATGCTGGGATATTGCATTATCCACTTTTTCCAAAAAGCTTACTGGTATTTTTACAGGAAGCATCCTGAAGAGGTGATGGCTCACAGTACAGTGACACCAAAATCCTGAAAGACGAAAAAAGACCATTACAGCGAAAGTCGCTGTAATGGTCTGCAGTTCCCTGACACGACTTCTCTTGGTGTTGTGCCCCCTCCCTGAAACAACTCCGACCTGGAATTGATTATATTTTAATATGGGGGTGTGGGGGTCACAGCCAACTGCAAAAAAACACATTAGTTATTGATGGCACAATACCGAGAGCCGGCATTGTGCCATTGCTGCACTGGATGTTGGCAGATTTACTGTTGAAATGTGGTGCTTCCCTGAAGAGGTAGAGGAACCTGGCTAGAATGTTCATCCTAATGCAGTAGATTCAACCCATGCACCCAATGATAGTGACAGGGTTTTTCATCTTTCTATGTCTTATTTAACTTCCTGGAGGAGTGCTGTATGGTTTGTCTCATCCAGTTTGAAGTGGTTCTTAGTGATATTTATTTATTTCAAAAGTTTCACCAGGAAAGACATACTGAGCTGATAGCAGCTCATTTCTAGATGTGTCCTGGGGGGAAGGGGGAGGGGGGTGGTTAATAATACAATCAGAAGCAATAGATACATAACAGGTACAAAGGAAACATCACAAAACTAAGATTACAATTAATAATCAAAGAAGTAGTTGTGCAATTTATGCAAGGATAAAGAGAGGATAGTAGTCCAGTGGGTAGCAAGGGCATATGAATAAAGTACAAAATGCAATAAATACAAGGAAGGGGTATCAAGGAAGTTTCAAGGCAGTACTCGATACTGACGCCTAAGTATGAGAAGCCTTGGTTTGCCCATTTTAAAGGAAACTGGTCATCCTGTTCTGTGTTGTATGTCCCATACAGGGGGAGGGTTTTAGTCTTATCATAATTAATCTTAAAAGTCCAAGATGGAGACAATTTCTTTTAATTAGTTGAAATAGGGGTGGTAAGGATGTACTGCTCAAGTCTCTGATGAACAACAGCGTATCACCAGAGTAAAGTGCTGTTTTGTGTTCTGTGTGGCCAGTTTGGATTCCCTTAATCTTCTTACCTTGTCTGATGCTAGCTGCAAATGGTTCCATCCCTAAAACAAAGAGGAATGGGGGCATGGGGAACTCTTGTGGCTCGTTTTAGGGGAAATTGAGGTGATTTAACACCATTAACCTACCTTTGCAGCTGAGTTGCTACATAAGGCCATCAAGTTTTGAGTAAAGTCCTGATCAAAGCCGAATGATAAAAAGACTTTGTGGAGGTACAGTATTGCCAGTTGAGCCTATCAAAGGCTTTTTCTGCATCAACTGTGACTGAAGGGTGGACATACGGAGGCCTTTAAGTATGGTCATGGTGGACCAGCTTTCCCACCACCTCCTGTAGTCTACTAGCTAGGATTTAAGTATGCATTTTAATATCTATTTTCAGAAGTGATGTGGGATGACATGAAGAGAATTCCTCCAGGCACTTTCTTGGTTTAGGTGTTATAAGTGCAGATTGCCATTCTTTTGGGAAGGAATGTTCTGTTATATTAGCATTTATCACTTCTTCTAGCGGGGCTATTAGATTTTCTCTGTATGTTTTCTAAAATTTAGTTGAAAATCCATCTTCTCCTGGACATTTTTTGTTATGGAGGGATTGTTTCTATGTGATAAAGGCAAGTCTGAAAGACCACCTATCATATAGAGCGAACAAAATTGAGCTCATAGTCAAAAGGGCGATGGATGTTGTACCGACCGTTGCAAATAACGACAGTCGCTACAATAATTAACTAGAGCACATATAAATATTTTTTTATGCAGGGGGCCGCGCTCCCCACCCTCCAAACTTAAATAACCAACTCCAAGGGGGGGTGCAGACCATGGGACAAGTTATTGGATTCTAAAACAAAAAAATGTATTCTGCATGTAGCTGGACCCAAACCCAGGTCTGTTTGCTTCGCAAGCGGTGGTGTATACCACTACACCACACAAGTAGCTTGGCAGGAATTGGCTACAAAGGATACTATATCCTGCAGTAGTGAGTATAGCTCCTTGCTGTACTCGCTATACAGTATATAGCGATGTATTGCACCACTCGCTCTCTTGTAGAGTGCTATTATTGAGTCACTCAGAAATGCAGTGCTCAATAATCAGCACCCTACATGGGCGCTACCGAGGGATTGAATAACTTTTACAGGTTCTGCTGACCTAACTGGCTGTTCCACGTAATTTTATTCCTCTTCCTCTGAGAGTGAGGGTAAGTTAATTTTCCCTAGGAACACCCCAATTGCCAGATTTCCTAAATGTGCTCTTCTAAGTTGTTGAGGGTCTGGTAAAAAAGGTCAAATTCTGAGGCAGTGTGCCCAATTCATTAAGCCTTCCCCCCCTTAGAGTGACGCAAGCTGTGGCCACCAGCAGCTTTTGTCGATCAGCAGAGCACCAGGGATCCTGCATTCGATTCAACAACAGCAGGGGTCCTGGTGCCAAAGCCCCACAGTTTGTCACACCTACTCCCATGTGCCAAACATATGGTGCACAGGAGGAGGTTACTGCAAGCTGCGGGGTAGTTAGGCATAATTGATGGCCAAAGAGGGAGACTGGCTGGCCAGTCACCTTGGAGGCTGGCAGAGTTATGGGAACCAGGACATAGGGTGTGAAGGGCAGGTCAAGTCAGAATAGATGGAGGTGAGTGGCAATGGACCCCTGAAGGGGGATATGCATGGCCACCACCATTCCAGTGCAGTCTGTGTGGGGGGTGGCAGCCGCAAGCCTGGCACAATGGGGGGAACTTGCAGGCACTGCACCACTGACATCTCCAGGTGCTGTGGGGGTGCAGGATACCATGCATAGGCAGTGGTAACAGGGGGAACAATTTCTCTCTGACATAGAGACAGCTCCAGGGATGGTGCATGAGCCATTAGACCAGCACCAGGTTGGCCTGTCATGGACCATGCACCTTGTGGAGGGATTCTTGAACCCCAGTGTAGGAGATACTGCAGCTTGCATCTGCTACAAGCCCCCTAGCACCATAGTGCACCACTGATTGGGTGCAGGACTGGTGCAAGACCTCTTTGCTACAAAAGGGTCCAAAAGTCTTTGTAGACTGTGTACCTGAATAGCAGTTGATGCACTTGTTGACGCAAGGTGCCCTTCTGAAAAAGAAAGGAAATTCTTTGCAAAAAACTGCATTAATGTACTAGTTAGGATTCCAGTTAATGCCACAAAGGTATGGAAATGTGGCAGTAGGGTTTCCAATCCTAACTCCGCACCCCCACCCCCCAAGCAGTAAAAGGAAAAAATATTAGGGCTTGGTCTCCAGCATCTTGATGAGTCAGTGCTGGGGTCTTCCTTGGGGTTGTCAACTCTAATGCCAACCCTGTTCCTTGAGCAAAGAAAGTGAGACATGATCTCCTTTCTTCTCACAGGGCCCTGTGTGAAGAAAGCTACAACACATTGTACTGGCAACATGTGATGAGGCATATATCGCTACCTTTCAAGAGCGTAAACGCATGAGGCACTGGCTTGGAGCTGTACCTTGTGCTTTGTACAGGAGGCTATGGGCTGGGGAAAGGGGTAAGCATTATGGTTGAACCCCCCTATAAAAAACCCACCACTGATTCCCTAATGCCACATTTCCATACTTTTGTGGCATTAACTGGAACCTTAACTAATGCATTAACAGTTTTTTTGTAAAGAATATATACACATATTTATAAAATGGCAAGAAAAAAATGAGAAACATCATTGACCAATAGACATCACCAGTGTATGCACTAAATCTCTATAAATGCATGGTCCACTAAAGCAGTAGGTAAGGCTAGGGGGATGTTGGGGTGTATTAGTAGGGATATCACAAGTCATAAGAGGGAGGTAATTATCCCTCTTTACAAGACACTGGTTAGGCCCCATCTGGAGTACTGCGTGCAGTACTGGAGGCCACACCTTCACAAGGACATTAACCAAATTGAGGCAATCCAGAGAAGGGCAACCAATACTATCATATTTAAAACTCATTTTTTGAATTCCAGACATACTACATATTCTCAAGCACTTCCTCACCACTTACATAAAATGTTGCATCTTTTAACAAGTCAAGATAAAGCCTGTGACCTCTATAAATAAAGAACGGTTTTCAGTTGATCCCCTGCACAGACACAGCCCAGCACCAGCATCAGGCTGCTTGCAGTCACTTTCTACCACTGCTTCTTCATATATTCATTTTGCCAGATAACCCTGCATTTTACTTCCAGCCTCACCAACTAGGCACCTCCATGGCATGGGTTTCTCAGGTACTATTCATGGCACTGAATTGGCACAGCAGCAGGGACGAGGGCTTCTTCAATCGGCGAACAGCCACCAGTGCCACAGAATAGGTGGAGCAGTGATATAGATAACAGAGTCAGAGGCCTCTTCATTCACTGAGGCAATGCAACCGGTAGAGCGGGGGCAGAAAGGGCTCTACAGTAGGCATGGCACAAAGAGGGAGAGAGAACCACGATCCTCCTCACCGACAGTAGAATAACACTAAAAAAATCATTTTTTAAACTCAACCTCAAATGTCACTCACAGCTATATGAGTGGGTTCTCCTAACAGCTCATGGAGCTCTGTACTGGGCAAGGCCACCACTAACATGAGCAGCTGAGACTGAGCCTGCTGTAATGTGACTGCTCCGGTCACATTTGTATCCTGGACCCCATTTCTATTGCTTGTGGAGGACCAGCAGAGCAAGTGATTCTGCCTTTCTCGGTTCTCCAATCCCATTGTTTTGGGGGGGGAGCAAGAAAAATCAGCTGCTCCATTAAATTTGCTCCCCAGCCTCAACTACAGATTTTGTGGGAGTCAGGAGAGTGAGTTATTGTATTGGTTTTGTAGTGCTGGGGGTGGGGTGGGGGGCTCAGTTACAAAGTGTCAGAGATGCTGATATACTAAATGACTGTCAGCACAAGATTTTTCTGTCCATCATTCAAGTTTGTGCCTGGGGAAACTTCAGCAGTGTGTGAGTTCATTAAGAAAAAACACAACTGAGTGTCTCAGTTTGGCAGCAGTGGGGAAGGGTTGCAGGTTACAAAGGGACTGTGAGTTCAGAGATTTTTCTTTTAAAGCACCTCTGCAAAGTCTACACTTCTTAATTTGCTTATACAGTGTTCCCATTCACTGTGGATAGACACACGTGAATGAGTACTGTATGTGCATTTATTAAAGGGAACTGCTTTACCTGTTTACCACAATAAAGTTAATGTACAACTGTTTAAATATTTACACAATTTAGTTTACATTTTATTTGTTTTAAACAGTAGCAAGAAACCATTTTATAAGTGTGATAAGTCACTCCAGGGTGTGAGTTTATTCCCAGGTGTGTAAGGACACTCGGCCATCAGCCTCGTGCCTTTAAGACTTTAATGCACACCCCGTCGTGTCTTATTACTTACATATACATACATATGCATACACACACACACACACACACACTGTCTCTCAACATTTGTAGAGCAATTTTATTTCTAGCCTCTTTAGTTAGGTGAGGTGATAATCTTCTTAGGGTGCCAATGTTTTTATTAGTTTCTTGTGCTACTGTCATGAAATATAAGAAAAACTTAAATGATTAGCAAATAATAAGCCCATATACTTATATTTATTTACATTCTCAGTCAGCACACGTCGTTAAGAATTTATTCCTAAATCATCAGTGTTCACAATTACATTTTTAGCCTGTGGTTGAAATTGCATACATCACAGTTTTTAATATTTAAAACAAGTATCGACCTGATGAACCAATGCTATAAAATCTTCCAGTTACAAACTTACCCTCTTACCAACAATACAGTACATGTGATCATTATGCATCCTGATCTTTCCAATGAAGGCTTTCTAGCATTTCCAATGTTCTTAGATTAGTATATATACACACACAACAAGTCTGTGTTTCTATGAAGGAAATGTGATGACATCACAGAGCCCTTGAGAGCAAAGCTAAAGAGCTCTATATGATGTCATCACATCCATGAGATGAAAACACTGCCTTAGCTGTGTATGGTCACCCATACACTGTTGTATGTAGTACGTGGTTTTCCCTTTTGAAAAGTGCGACTCTACAATGCAGTGTACAAAATACGAGGAGAAACGCTTTTATTTAAAGGGATCTCTGCATTGTGGAAATTCACACAGATAGTGACTGAGAAAGAAACAGACAGTTTCGAGCAGTGGTGGCACAAGGGGACAGTGCAGCTGCACAGTTGAAAGAAGAAAAGTAGTTGTGATATAGATGTGACAGCATAACAACAGCACAACAATGCTTCATGGCATTTGAACTGTTCCACAACAAGGAAATTGTCTGTAAGGAAACCCATACATAGTAAGGGATAACCATATGTTCTTGCTGCCTGGCTGGCAGGAGATGATCACAGTTGACCCTTGGTCTATTTTCGTGTAGCATTTCTTAAGTTACTATATATGTGTATTACAGTGTTTTTCCAGCTGAGATTGGAAAGAAACACTCCCTATAGTACTTAGTTATCTGAGGAAGGGAAAATCACTGGGAGCTTACCTCACAGAATAAATAGTAGGCTGGGAGGAACAGAGGGATCACTTGACCTTGGGTTCCCAGAGGTTTTCACCATGGGGGATATTTTTTCTGATGATGCCAGTGGCCATAAAATGTACTTGTAGCCATTAAGCAACTGGGCATGACCAAGCATATTTTGTGCTGGGAAAACGGCACACCATGGGTGGGTTGAAGCACAAGGCCACCCACCGCATGCTTCCACCACTGAGAAGTGCTGTTACCCCAGCACAAAGCATGCCCTACAGTGCCTTATTATGTTTATGAAATGGGTCCATTATGATTAGTAAATACATTTAAACATTTTAATGTAATTTAGATAAGTTGAAATTTGAAAACGGTAAAAAAGAAGAAACAAGTCATCTTATTGTGCTATTTTAATTTTGCTGTGTGGCTTATAGAGGGCAGATGCTGCATTTTGTTTCTTTCAGATACAAGTCTGTGAACTAAAATGTGTTGATACAGCTGTGCCTGTTTAATGTAAACAGATCAGTGAGATTACAAGTCTTTTTCCAGTGCTGTTGTGCTAGGATATCAGCATTTTAGAATCCAAGCCTCTCATCCAGTCAGGTTTCTGGATTTTTTATATGCATTGTATAATTCCCATTAAATGGTTACCACTGTTTCACATGATACTGGATGTTGCTGATGCCTGGATGGCAGGAGGTGAACAAAATGAAGTCTTGCTCTGTTCTGTGGTTTATCCTTTCCTATGTTCTTACTAGAACAAGAGTTTGAATTGTGAGTTCCAAGTCTTGTCAAGAAGTGAAACTTCCCATTTCAAACATTAAGTAGGCCTGAAAATGGTAAATGAGGTGTTAAACACAATTACTAAAAACATTTGCTATACACATACTGTACGTATTTATAGGCAACCACCCAAATTTGTAATATTTTTTTAAACCTCAGTGAAAAATCAGCCTTGAATATAAACCTAATATGCAACACAACATTCTCTCTTAATAATTTCCTACTGGTTTATATAAAAAAAATGTTGCTTTCAGTATTATCTGCACCATATGCAGGTAGTAGAGCCCATCCGAATCACTATAGTTTAGTTGGTAAATATGATTCAAAGCAATTTAGGAGATATTTTCAAATTTCCAACTTTGGATTGGAATTTGTAGCTGCCTAACAACCACTGTCTATTGAACTGCAGAGTACTGTGTCACCTTTTCAACAGCAGTTGCTCCTCCACAACCAATTTTTTTTAAAGAAATTGTATGACTAGGTTTACCACTTTATTGTCATCTATGGGACAGTTTCCCCCTAAATCTATGAAAATGGATGCACATGGTAGAAGCCGTAAAATACTCTACCACCTAAAATTCCTTAACTGCAGTAAAATGAAACAGCAACAGAATTCTGGACCCAAAGTTCCTATCCTCCTCTCCTGATTGCAGCTGCCTCTGCACTCTATCGTAGCTGCGCTAGTGAAAGCTCTGGTGTCATCTTTTGGACTGAAGGCTCTTTAATCCAACCACTGGTAGATATTCCAGTATTGGCCAGTCTATTGTTCCAGTACCTGATCACCCTTGCAGCAGCCTTGGAGTTCCACAGCACAGGGCAGGGCAGGGTGCCAAGTCCTTAGAACTGAACCCAGGTCTCATGTATTGCACTTCCAGTTATGCCATTGAGCCAACTTCTCTTTCCAATACCTTAGAGGAATGAACAGGGTACAGGAGGGGAGCATATTTCAGAGAAAAAAGTTCACAAAGACAAGGGGACATAACATGAGGCTGGAGGGAGGGAGGCTTAGGGGGAATGCTAGGAAGTATTTTTTCATAGAGAGGGTGGTGGATCCATGGAACAGCCTACCAGCAGAGGTGGTGGAAGCAAAAACAGTATGAGGATTCAAAAGTGCATGGGATAAGCATAAAGGTACCCTGCTGTATACAGAGTGGGGAAAAGGCAGTCCAGATAAGAGAAGGGATTGCCAAACCAAGTAGGGAAATGGGTAGACTAGGTAGGCTGTATAGTCCTTATCTGCCGACAGATTCTATGTTTTTATGTTTCTATAAATCTCCTTCAGATGCGTTTTCTGCCTCTGCACTACATGCCTATGTGCTAGAAGCTGACTTTCATCTTTGTCTTAAGGTGCTGAGCAGGTGTGAGCTAAAATTTCACATTGTCTGGTACTTGGTAAACAGTTGGAGACAAAGAACTGAAAGGTATCAGCAGCAAATACCCCTTTCCGTACTTACCTTTTCATGGATTTATGAAAAACATTTGATAAGTTTAGCTGGGTTATCAAGCCCACAAACAAAAATGATTGAACCTTGGACGGTAATTAGCAATTCATATCAGTTAAGCTCAAGTTGAACAATAAGGACTGTGGAAAACATTCTTGTATGAGAAGATTTACAGGAATTTCTATGGGAATGTGATTAGCAGATGTCTTCAGATAAGCTGAATAAGTGCCTGTTGAAAAGCCTGTACCTTTTTGGCTTTCTCACACACTACTGCATTACACAATAGCGACTTAAAAAGAGCCACTGTTAGTGCTTTGCTTAGTTTTTGTTTTTCTAAGGGGTCTGAGGTACTGTAGGAGTATGTGCACTTGAAATTAAACTCTGATTTTGTTAGGTTGGGGGTTGATTGTGATGAGAATATAAACAAAATTATACGAAAACAAACTTTTCTTTGTCACTTGCTGCTTTAGAACAACAAAGTGAAACTTGTCTATTTTACTACTTCTTTTATTGTGCTCTGCAGCCTATAAACAGTCTGTGCAAGAAGGAAAGGAGGGACAAGAAGTGCCCCCACTCAATCCAGTTCAACAGGTACCTAAGGCAACTGATTCTGAATGTAGAAACATTCTGTGATGGCCACTGGAAAGAAGCCATTGCTGCCGGGCCAGGGAAGAGTACAAAAAAACACCAAGGGACGTCAAGGCTAGAATTAAGAAAGCCTAGGAGGGAGTGGAAATCTGGATAGAAGTTGGAACTGTGGACAGCACCAGCATCTTCTTCCTGTACAGAAATGGAAGAAAGCAGGTGAAAGGGGGATTGAGCTCCTGTAAACAGGGAAATTAGGGAGGAGTTTATAAGAGGGCCAGAGCTGAAAAGAACCTAGATGCTGAATGAGTAATTTGTTTTGGTGTTGACCTAATGGCGCATAGGGGAGGTCATGTGGTCATTGTGAGGTCCCATAGCATCAGGAGTAATCATGATGCAGGTTGCAGACATTAAACCCACCCTTGTAGTTGACCACTTGGCAAAAACAAAACCAGGCAAGTCCCAATCAATAGGTAGGATGCATCCCAGGATCCTAGTGGAGCCAAAGAAACAATAGTGAGGGCAGCTTTCAGTAATCTTTCAGGAGTCTGGACAGGTGTGGTGCTGGATGACTGACAAAATGGGCAGTGGGATACAGATGGACCCAGGCAACTACTGGCCAGTCAGCCTAACAGTGCTGAGCAAGGTCCTTGAAGCCATTATCAAGGCCAGAATTACGGAGCACTTGCTTGAGACTAAAGTTTTTGCTTTTTTCAGCATGGCTTAATGAGAGGTAGATTATGCCACACCAACCTGTCACAGTATTCAAGGAGCTGACCAGGGAGGTGGGTAAGGGCAGGATCACAGATACAGTCTATTTGGACTTCAACAAGACCTTTGATACTTAAATGCATCATCACAAGCGTCTATGGAAACAAGTAAACCCTTGCAGTATACACAAGGCATAAACTACATGGACCACCAGCTGTCTTGGGGGTAGGAAGCAGAGGGTTGTGGTGGACAGCACTACTCCAAGTAGCAAGGGAAACTCAGCAGCATCCCTCAGGGATCAGCGCTGAGGCCACTACTCATCAACATTTTCATCAAAGATCTGGAAAATGGAGTTTCCAGAAAGCTGCCCAACTTTGATGACACTAAGCTGCCCAATGTATTGGACTTCATTGAGGATGGTGACAAATTTCAGGACAGCCTGAAAAAGCTGGGCAATTGGTCTGGAGTCCCAGATTCAGTTTAGCCAAATGCAAGGTGCTACACCAAGGAAAGCTCTGAGGAGAGGCTGATGATCCTTAACACATTCACCATGAAGAAAAGGAAGCTGTGGGGACATAATTTCAGCCTTTTATGTATGCAGGGACATTGACAAGATTGATCAGACGGATATGCCTGATCTGGTGTTCTCCAGCAGGATGTGCAAACACATTCTGAAGATGAAAAATTCAAGGGTAATGTTAGGAAGCACTTCTTCTCTAGCAGGCGATGAACCTATAAAACAGCCTATCAGCAGAGACAGTGGACAGCAAGACAGTAGAGGCTTTCAAGATAAGCAAGGAAAATGTTTTACTTACCAAGGGAACCATAGGGTACCATTGATAGTTGAGTGAGTTGTGTATACCTACTGCATAAATTAGCACGTTTGTACAGAATACTATATCATTCTATTTTTCCATGTTTGCAATGCTCTTCTATGGATCCACCATCCTATGCTATGCCTGCTTGCTGTGTAGGATCCTGCCAGAACTGGAGGCCCTCCACATAGAATGCAGTTTGTGTTGAGGGGAGAACTGTAAAGGACAGCTCCCTGACTACTCTGTGATGTGTCTGGGCCATTGAACAGTGCTGATCCCTCCTCTTTGGGCCAGTTTCATTATTGGTGTTATGTGGCAGTATACAAATGAGCAGGGGGGATGCTGCTCATATGGTCAAATGGATGACAGGCAGCCTCTGCTAATAAAACAAAAGGGTAATATTAAATGCACGCTGAAAATGGAAAATAGAGTTAGAATCATCGTTTCGACAATAGGTCTTCTTCAGGAATAATCTAAAAGAGAAAAAAACAAAGTTAGTGGAGAGGCAAGGGGAAATAAGTGATATATACGAGGAAAGAAAATAAGGGAGGCTGTAGGAGAAACATAGAAACACAGAAGTTGATGGCAGATAAGGACCATGTGGCCCACCTAGTCTGCCCATTTTCCCTACCTAATGCAATACCGTAAACCCTAGCTGATCTGCGGCTTACCCGCTCCTCCCTATTGTGAGGTACTCTTATATCTAGCCCATGCATTCTTCAATTCTCCTACTATTTTTGCCCCCACCACCTCCACAGGGAGGCTGTTCCAATCATCTACCACTCTATCTGTGAAAAAGTACTTCCTCACGTTGCCCCTGAGTCTACCCCCTATAGCCTCAGATCATTTCCCCTTGTTCTTGTACACCTTCTTTTCTGAAAAAGAAAACATGATAATAAGCAAGGTAAGGACAGAATTTGCAAAACAAAAAGGTGATGGGTATGAAAAGGCACAGTAGCAGTGAATGAGCTGAGTAGTCCTCATATGGGGACTAATTAACAGGACCTAGTAAGAAGGCTGAAAGGTGACATGTGGAAGGAGACAGAGATGGAGACATCTGTAAAAATGAAAATTGATGTACACACATAGCTGGAATACCTATGTGAATATACCCACCGCACATACACATACACACTGGATGGAAGTGTGTGCAGGCATACCCACACATGCAAATGTACAATGTACATGTGCAAGCAAAGATATGATGTGGGTGGGGTTAAAAAAGGCAGTCTACTGTGGTAAACCATAAGGTGGCTGAAAGATGTTAGTAGAAAATAAGTTTGCCATTTAAACCAGAGGGCTGTTGGGAGCCTAGGCAGATGATCAACTTGGTTTACATGTTTTTTTCCTTTGGTCAGCACCCCAGAAGGCCTCCTGAAGGACACAGACAGAAAGATCATTGACATTATAGTCCATGGAGGTAAAGTGGGATACAATAGGTTTATAATTTTCTCCATACCTGACTGCCCTCTAATGTTCTCTGAATTGGTCAGCAAGGCATCTGCCAGTTTCTCTAATGTAGATAGCTGCACACTTCCTGAAAAGAATACAATATATCACATTACTGCAAGTGCATGAGAACTCCTTGGTGCTGTGAAAAACACCTGGGTGACCTTGAATTTCAGTGGCACTAGAAATAAATGTGCAGGTATAACAGTGAGTTCTTTTGCAAACTTTGGTACTTGGTAGGGAGGAATTGTAGGCTGCTTCATACCAGGAGATTCCGCAGGTTGGGTGGTCGGTGGTAGGAGGCAATTGGTAGCTCTGTAAAGAAAGCTTCAATATTAGGGTCAGTTTTCAGAATACGGAAGTTCCTAGTGATGATCCTGTGAAGAAAAGGTATATTAGAATGGAAGGGAAGCACTAGTGGAATGCGTTGTTGTTGTTGTTGCACGAGAGTATCCCTTCTGTGAGTGTCAAGGTTATGGAGCATATTACTGATCCAGGAGAGTGCTCTGTTCACTGTGCTTTCTGGGTATCCCCTGTTAATAAAAACACTGTACATTATTTGAGCCTGCTCAGCAAAGTCATCATCTTCACTGCGTAACCTGTAAAGTCTAAGAAACTGCGAATTTGGCAAACCATATTGTTCATGTGTGAGAACAGTACTTTCTCAAATATTGAAGCTACAGTGGAAGTCATGCTGCTGGCTTCAACTGGACCAGAGAGCAGCTGATTCCCTGATGTCTCTCTCTCTCTCTCTCTCTCTCTATCTATCTATCTATCTATCTATCTATCTATCTATCTATCTATCTATCTACTGTATCTGTCTCTTTCTTTCTTTCTTTCTTTCTTTCTTTCTTTCTTTCTTTCTTTCTTTCTTTCTTTCTTTCTTTCTTTCTTTCTCTATCTAATCTGTCACTGGGTTTGTAATATTTGTTAAGCAGATCGAGGTGGCCACCCCCAGTATGGCTTCTTTCTTCCCCTTCACTCCCTCACTTCCAGCTCATCCACCCCTTCCCAATGTTTATTTATACACTACTAAGTGTACCGGGATGCCCACCCCATACTGCTTCTCTTGCCCCCTCCCCCCCAGGTCACCTGCCACCTTCCCTTAATATATATGGCAGCACTGAATGCCTACCCTTGGTGCTACTGAAGATCACCCCAACACTGGGACCCTGTGGACAAAACAAAAAAAACACCTAGTATGGCAGGTTCTATGGTGCAGGTTTCTGTAACAATAAGAACCAACAAGCAAAAAAGGAACCTACCCTCATGAGTCGAAAAAAGTATACTTTTCAGTATTTATTAATAATCGAAGTGTCATGAGTGGAAAAAAATGCCTTCCATAATCACTGCCCCTAATAAATTTGAGCCCTTACAAAAGAAAAAAGATTGACTCAAGGAATCACCTTAAATTTAGTCTGTAAACAGATTTCATGTCTATCATGAAATATTGCAGGAACTGAAAATAAATGAAGGGATTCCTGTTTCGCAGCCTTCCTCCAAACATTGAACATTATTTCATTATAATAAATGTAATTTGTCCTAGATGATATTAGAGTCAATGACTGCATCATCTTTTTTAAGAAAGGCCTCAATTGGCTAAAAGTTTCAGACAAAGTGGATGATTATTAAATGATGAGTTTTCAAGGATGCCAAAACAAGTTTTTTCAGGCAAGGCATCTAATATATAAGCTGTGAATATTAAAGTTGATAAATCATTACATGTTATTGTTAATGTCTTCATTTTACCCTCTAAGTCACAGTATTATAGCTCTACTTTGTGGTCTAATATGTCCTTTGTGCTGGAAGAATAGAAATATCTGTCACCTGTAGAAAAGGTAATAATAATGAGATATTTCAAGACATGGGTGGGAGCGCAATAACCTCAAGAGACAAGTGCCTTAGAGAAATTTCAGAGACCTTTGGAAATTCAGTTGTTTTTCTAAATTATGAAATGAGCGATACTAAAACATCTAAAGAAGGGTCACATCTTGAAGTACTTTAATATTACAGTTTTCCTTGCTATGTTGAGTAGGAGAACACTGGGCAATAATCAAGAAGCAGATTTTACTTGTCTTGGTACCCAAGGTTTTTCTACTTTTGACCTTATATGGGTCAGTTATCTATTGTTATGAGACATTTTCTCATTGAAAGCAATCTACCATACTGAAAATGATCATTTTAACTTTAAAACATCAGGGCAAGTTAAATCACTGTGATCCTACTGCACTCACTGCTCTTTCAATTATTAATAAGGACAATAATTCAGTGGTATAAAGCCAGAATAACTATTTATCATTTAAGGAAAATGAATTGAATACATTGAAGATGGAAGCATTACAGGGAGACAATATATATTTGTTGGGTTTTGATAAAATTAACAATATCTTTACCAGTTTATGAGATAAGTTATAATTGGTGAAAATAATTAAATCTTTCCAATGAACATGCTAAAATCAGGTTTGTAGAGCTAGTAAATCAAGCCTGAGTAGAATAGTTAAACAAATAAGGAAAAAATCCCTCCTTTGTGAATGTAAGGCAAAGAAAGAAAGAAAGAAAGAAAGAAAGAAAGAAAGAAAGAAAGGAAAGAAAAGAAAATATCAATACCCATGAAAAATGTGAAATGCCAACCTACAACATTGTTGTTGAATGACTAGTATATGTAATTTAAGAGAGATTACTTATGTGCAGTACCTGTTTATTTGTAAAACAATAAAAACTTATGGAAAAAAAATAAAGTTCAAGTTCAAGTCTATTGCAGGAAAACTCCATTGAGCAAGCTCATTCACAAGGAGGTCTTGTAATTAATAAAGTAATAAAATAAAGAAAAGAAAACGTATCAGGAAAAAAATCTGGTTTGTTGTGAGAACAGTGGCTTCCTCTCGTGATAGTACAACCTTTTGCAATTTGGTAAATCATGGTATGAAAACCTTGGAGAATAATATTATGGAGCAAATCCACCCTTCTGAATGGATTTCCTTGTTTAAAAATACTTTTTTCCTCAGAGGCAAAGTAAGAGATGCCTTACTTCCCAATTATTATTAATACTCAAGAGCATTTATTATAACAAGCAAACATTTAAATATTGTTCTGAAGGGAAAGAAGTTAAGAAAAGTGCCTAGTTCTGATCTTAGTCCAGCTGATATTTATGAAAGACAATGGTTGGTGGTGGATCCTTCTTATGTTATATCTATTTAACAAACTTATAGATTCTCAGAAAGTTCCTTATTCTTGAAAAGGGACTATAACTGTCCCTCTTTACAAACACCAGGGCTCAATAAAAAGATCCTCTAATGTACAGGCCTTTTAGTTTGTCGGACAATTTACAAATATATTTACTGTATCATTTTGAACAAATTTTTGTAATTGTTATAGTCTCATGATACTATGTCACAATCACAATTTGGACTTAAGACTACTGTAGGTAGATCTACTCTGGATAGTGCATTAATTCTGACCCGTTTCAAGGAGAAGCATACTTTACTCTCAAAGAAGGGATGTTGTATGAAGCCTTTATAGGTTTGTCTCAGGCTTTTGATACAGTCTCAAGAATTATACTCAGGCAGGAGTTAGCCAGAATTCGGCTTCCAGGCTATCGTTTGACAATTATGAGGGAGCTCTATTCAGAAAACTGGGTGCAGGGTGGGGCAGCTGCAAGTTGAGGGCCTAGCTGCACAATCGGGCAGACTCAATAGACCATGAGGCCTGTTTCTGCTGGCATTTCGTATGTTCATTCCCATCAATTAAGAAGTCAAGAAAGGCTGTCTCCTTGTCCCAGCATTAACACCTATAGCAAGACATTGTTTAGTGTCCACATCTAAAATAGGTTTACAAAGGAAACTTAATTATTTTGAAACTGCATGTAGCTTATTAAAGTTAACAATCAACAGTATGAAATCTCAAATAATCGCTGTAGGCAAAATAAATGTTAAATCTGAACTTTTTCGAATAATGTGCTTTAAAGAATATTTCCCAATATGACTATTTGGGGCTTCGATTCTCAGCTGACCTAAAATGAAACAAACATTTGGTGCATATTCACACTAAAGCCTGTCAAGGCATAAGGGGATTAATCATTTAGCTATGTATTTGGGAATAAGTGTATTAAGGCAGCCCTTGCAAGTTATTAAGGTTCAACTGAAAGCTTCTGTATAGTTCAGTTATGAAGTCTAGGTCATGGGAAATATTGTTGGCCTAGAATCTATAATGCTGTCTGCTTATAAAGCTACTGTATGCTGTAACTTCCCAAAAGTGTACCAAGTCCTGCAGTTAGGGCAAAGCTGGGACAGCTTCCAGTAAGAATGATGGTGGTTCAGAGAATAATTTTATTTAGCTCAGTGGGCAAAGTCCCCTAGCAAACCTTTGAGATCTTGTCTGGACAAGAAGCATTTTTACTAGCTTTACAGTATAGAAACATAGAAACATAGAAGTTGATGGCAGATAAGGACCGTAGGGCCCATGCAGTCTGCCCATTTCTTTTTCTGCCTTATGAATGTGCCATCGGCCTTTGCTCTGTCAATGGCCTATCTATTCATACTCATCTGTATTGCTCCCTTATGCCTGTCCCATGCCTGTTTGAAGCCCTGCACTGTATTCATATCCACCACTTCCTGAGGTAGGCCGTTCCATGCATCCACCACCCTTTCTGTGAAAAAGAACTTCCTCACATTACCTCTTAGTCGGCCTCCCTCTAATCTCATGCTGTGTTCTTTTCTCCTGCTATTTTTCTTATATTGAAACATGTTAGACTCTTTCACCGTGTTAATGCCCTTAAGGTGTTTGAATGTTTTGATCATATCACCTCTCTCCCTCCTTTGCTCTAGGGTATACATATTGAGCTCCGTTAATCTGTCCTCCTATATTTTCTGATGTAGTGCATGCACCATTTTGGTTGCCCTTCTCTGGACTGCCTCCATTTGGTTAATATCCTTGTGAAGGTGTGGCCTCCAGTACTGCACTCAGTACTCCAGATGGAGCCTAACCAGTGTCTTGTAAAGAGGGATTATTACCTCCCTCTTACGACTTGTGATACCCCTTCTAATACACCCCAACATCCCCCCTAGCCCTACATACTGCTTTAGAGGTCTGCTTGGATGATTTCAGGTCATCTGTGATGATGATGATGCCCAAGTCTCTTTCATCCCTTGTGACTGCTAGCATCTCCTCTCCCAGCCTATAGGTGGCTTCAGGGTTTCTCTTCCCTATGTGCATGATCTTGCACTTCTTTGCATTAAACCCCGGTTGCCACTCTTCTGAGCATTTTCCCAGTTTATCCAGATCTCTTCTCATTCTGCCCACCCCATCTGGATCATCTACTCTGTTGCAGATCTTGGTGTCATCTGCAAACAGACAAATCTTACCCTCCAGTCCATCTGCAATGTCACTGATGAAGATATTGAAGAGGACTGGCCCCAGGACTGATCCCTGAGGTACCCCACTTGTGACTTGCATCTCTTCTGACTGTATACCATTTACCACCACTTTCTGTTTTCTGCCTATCAACCAGTTTGCCACCCAGTTGACCAACTTCTGACCCACCCCGAGCCTACCCAGCTTATTAATCAGTCTTCTATGTGGAACAGTATCGAAAGCTTTGCTGAAGTCAAGGTAAGTTACATCAAATGCTCCCCTTGGTCCACCACTCTGGTTACCCAGTCAAAGAAATCTATGAGATCAGTTTGACAGGACCTTCCTGTTGTAAACCCATGCTGTCTTGGATCCTGTGCTCCTATGGATTCCATGTGTTGCACTATCCTTTCCTTAAGGAGTGCCTCCATAATCTCGCCCACTACTGAGGAAAGACTAACTGGTCTGTAGTTCCCTGCCTCCTCCCTGCTACCACTCTTGTGGAGCGGGATCACATGAGCCCTTCTCCAGTCTTCTAGGACCTCTCCTGTGTTCAGAGACTCACTAAACAGTTCTAATAATGGCTCTGCTAGTTTTACCCTTAGCTCCTTTAGCACCCTGGGATGTATGCCATCAGGTCCCATTGCCTTGTCCACCCTGAGCTTATCGAGCTCTTGTAGGACCCTTTCTTTTGTGAAGAGACTAGTGCACACCTCCCTCCCCCATGTCCATGGTGCTGAGCTGTGGCCCTGTCCTACCTTCTCTTCAGCAAATACTGAACAGAAGTATGTATTTAGGATAGATGATTTTACATGGTCCCCCTCCTCACATGCCCCCTTATCCCCTTTGATCTTAACAATAGCCCCTCTGGACTTTTTCCTTTCAATAATGTATCTATTGAAAGTCTTGTCACCTTCTTTTATTGCTTGTGCGAGTGTTTCCTAGGTTTGGGCCTTTGCCTGCCTTACTGCCTTCCCTGCTTCCCTTAGGGAAGTTTGGTATGCCCTCCTATCTTCATCCCACTGCGTTCCCTTCTATTTCCTGAAGGCCAGCCTTTTGGCTGTGACCTTTTCTGCTACTGTTTTTGAGAACCAAAGTGGTTTCCTTCTTCTTGTGCCACCACCCTGGCAAACAGCTGTATACAATATATTAAACAATCTTCATATGGGTCAATTGTTTCATTTTCCAGCCCTTGAACCTTTAAAATTGGAATATCTCCAAAATATTTCAAACAGTTAATGACCAAGCAATTCAGGAAAATTGACTGCCCTTGAGCAGAAAGTCTCCCCTTCCCTGCCACAATTCAAGAGAAGATTCAGACTTGAATATTATCCTGTGCTTCCTCTTGCATCTAAGGATAAGTGACCCATATCATTACATCATTTTGAAGTATATAAAGGCAATATGAAATAATTTTTACATGTCTGGATGCCTTCCCATTTTTCATTTAGTGTCTATCCAACATTTTGATAGTTTCTGACCTTTTTGTTAAATTAATAGCCTATTTTGTTGTCGTTGTACAGCACCTACTCTGAATCCCTCCAGTTGTTGTTGTCTCTTTTTTACACTCCTGAAGCATGCTACAGTAGTACATCAATAACATCATTCCAGACCTTTCAGATGAACAGCATGGAACGGTATAACTGATGTCATGGAATGTGTTAGAAACATGAAAAGAAAAAGCAGTAACTATTGAGGAGAGTGGAATTATATGTAGATCTAAGGGCACCCCAAAGCTAGACTATTTATTTATCAACAACTGATCAAAGCATATCAAAATACGTAACTGGCATGAAAAGTAAATTGGAAGAGCAGTTAATGTAACTATTTAAAAAGCATTTTCAGCCAGCTTTGAAAGTCATGATCATATGGTGCATTATATAATATGGGGGTAGTATTTCCCCCTCTTGTTTTTGCTATACTAAAGAGAGAGACAATTTCTGTCACATTCATTTCATTTGTCCACTTTTGGAAAAAGAACACTCTTTATTCCTTGCAAATTTCTTGTCTAATACCTTTGCATCTAGATCCAAACTTGGTAAGGCTCATTAGCTAAACTAATGATGAAACAATACAGTATATAAACTGAGTGGTGTTTTTAGGGCTGTAGAGGAAAAAATGGTTGATATTTTAAAGCTGTGAAGTTATATTTGTTTTGTATTTGTATACAACTCTTGAACTTGTTTATTTGTATTCGTGTCTGTATTGTCATGACATTTAACAGTGTTGATGAATAGACTTGAACTATGAACTATCCTGGAGTGTGCAAATTCTAAATAAAAAATAATAACAGCAAGGGACCCATCTCACAGCAGTTAGGGCTAAAGCACAGGGAGATCACATGACTTGCTAAGAGTCTCAAAGTCGGCCAGTAGCTATGTACTACCTGTATTTAAACCAGGAGCTGGGGACCACATGCCCACTGGAAATGCTGCAAACTCTAGCTTGTGGCATTTTATGGGTTTCCACCGAAGTGCCATTACTGTTGAAGACTTTTGCCATAGTTGTGGCACTCATGCACAGGGAGGGATGTATGCAGCACACCTACTACCTGTGCTATTTTTTATCGTTTGTAGTAGCTTTAAAAATCACTTGATGAGCAGTGGGTATAAATTAGCTGCCAAGAGTGGCTCCATCTGTTTAGGCATGTTGTGTGCCCTTGTAAAATATAGCCTCAGGTACCGTAACTCTTAGTTTATATCTTGATCTGCAACCAGACAACCATACTGACGACTTGCCTATTACTCTTGCATTGAGGGACATTTTGTTTCAGGTTTAATTTCAGTGATACTGCTTTGCTTAAGACTGCTTGCAAGTATAACAAACAAAGTAATTTTAATTGATTAGTAAGTATAATTGAACTGGTAACTCTGGATGCCACTATAGTGTGGCTGTTTTAAATTAAGAAGGGATCTGTTTTTCTGTAACAAAATATTGTAGTAGTCCAGGTAACTTGCTCTTTTACAGATTTATCTTACTGTTTACTGCAACTAATTAATACTTTCTTTATTCCAGCATTCCCTGGATATGGACAAAGGGTATGCCCCCAGGGTTTTAAGCTGATTAATGCTACTTACTGTCAAGGTAAGTCACATTGCATTCCTGCTTGTTTTTTTGCATTTGTTTAGTGTTAATACTATGTGAGTACTGTAGCTGCCCTTTGTACTACTTTCTCTACAAAATTAATGTGACTTAGATGGAAGGTAGCAGAAAATTAGACACATTTACAGAAGCACCACAGGTTATTCTTTAGTTATTTAGAGTTTTTTAACAGGAGCAGGAAGCAGTGTATTCTAGGCTATTAGGATAGAGTGGAAATGATGATTAACATTCACAAAGGCTTCAGAACTGACAGAACACGGCCTTTTTGACAGTTCAGAAATTGTTGAGTTCTGTAAATTTATCTGGCAATGAATTCCATGTGGTGAAGGCCTTCTCTCTAAAGGATTACTGCTTCATTGGTAAATGTAGGGTTTTTTTTGGACTGGGAGAATAGTTGATAGCTCTGTGCTGGTTTAGTTTGCAAGAACTTAAACAGGTCCAGTAGAGGTCATGCACACCGTTATACTCTAGTGTCACCCATTTGAGTTCCCTTCATTTTTCCCAGAGGTGCTGCACTAAAAGAACCCACCACTGCCTAATGTAAGAGTCCTGAGCTGTTCTATATTAGGCAGTGGTGGGTTCTTTTAGTGCAGTCTGGATTAAACTGCATATACTGTACTACTGAATTTAACAGTGGTTTTAAAGAATGCTGTTGAGTTTGCAGTTCTGTAACATTCACTCTTGCTTTTAAGGGTAGGTAAAAAAGGATTGCCTAAGAAGTAGTTTTCTGGTGTCAAGTCAAGGCAGCTTCTATTATTTTTTTATTTAGATTTCAGATAGAAACATAGAATTTGACAGCAGATAAGGACCGCTTGGCCCACCCAGTCTGCCCATTTCCCTACCTAGTGAATAAACTGCAGATCCTAGTTAACCAGCAGCCTACTTCTTCCTACCCCCAACCCCTAGAATTGCCTTATGACTGTCCCATGCATGCTTGAATTCCACCACTGTTTTGACTCCACAACCTCCTCAGGAAGGCCGTTCCATGCATCCACAACCCTCTTGGCTTAAAGGTGTCTGATGACACCTTTGAGCCAAGGCTCTTTTATCTCATTCTGTATAAACAATACAGAAATGACTGTAAAAGATGCATCAGGCAGGCCAAAAGTAAATACTGCCAAAACCTGCTGATTAATTCTTCCAATGACCCTCGCAAGTTTTGGGGTCACATTAAGTCCTTCTTAGGTTCTGCTAAAGATGTCACTCCCTCAGATATGGTCCACATGGTGTACACTGTAATGATTCTACTACCATTGTAAAATGCTTAACCAACAATTTTCTGACTTATCTGCCTACACAGCTTCCTCCCATCACAATCCTCTGCTTCACAGTTTAACCCCACAGCATCTGAAGGACCCCCAAACTTAACCAACCCCTTCTATTTCAGGGAAGTGTCTAGGCATCAGGTCCTAAAGCTGCTCAGGTCACTCTCTGAAAACACCAGTACTGGCTCAGATGGCCTAGAACCAAGACTACTAAAATGGCTTCTTACTACATCTCTGGCCCCTGGCACACATCTTCACCCTATCTCTCCAATGGCATTGTCCCTGAAGTCTGGAAGGCAGCCAGAGTCACTCCTGTATTTAAGAAAGGCAGTAAAATGACATATCAAATTACCGGCCTATTGCTATTTTGTCTGTTCTGAATAAAATCCTGGAAAAGTAGTATCCATGCAAATCACTGAATACCTTGAGAAATTCAATTTACTAAGCTCAGCACAACATGGTTTTAGAAAGCATCACAGCACCATGACAGCACTTGCAAAATTCACTTCAGATATCGTTACCAATATGGATAGAGGAAAGTTAACAGGGCAGTCTTCATTGACTTGAAAGCTTTCGATCTGGTTGACCATTCTCTGCTACTATCACCCTCAGTACCTTGGGCTTCTCCCCAGTCACTACCTGGTTCAAAAGCTACCTCTCCAACAGAACACAAGCTGTTAAGTTTAATTCATCCATGTCAGACAGTGCTGTTATCAACATTGGGGTCCCTCAGGGTCTATACTTGGCCCTCTTCTATTCTCATTATTCGTCAATAAACTTCCTGAGCTGGTCACCACAGGTCACTCACTTCTTTATGCGGATGACCTGGTAATTTATTATCACTCTGATAAGGTCCTGGATCTAAATTCTGCCCTCACTGCAGATTTTCGTGCTGTACAACACTGGTTGAACTCTCAACGCCTGGTTTTAAATACAAATAAAACAAAAGTTATGATGTTTGGCTCCAATCACAAGCTTAGATCCTGTCCTCTGACCATCTCTGTCTCTGATATCGATGGGGACCCTATAGAAACTGTCACTTCTTTCATTACCTTGGCATCCACCTGGATCAAACCTTGGACCTGAAAGCACATATACAGGAAACCTGCAAGTCAATTAACTGCAAATTGGGGCTGCCTATAGAACCAAATACCTGCTCACCCCTGCTGCTAAATTGGCGATAGCCAGAGGCATTCTATTGCCAACCCTTACATATGGGTGTCCCATCCTGTCCTTGGCCACCAAATCTTCACTGCAACTATGGGATACTACCTTCAATAATGTGTGCAGGTATGCAACCAAAGCACCTCGGCTGCAGCATCATTGTCTCTTATATCAGGACCTTGGTTGGCTCTCTCCTTCCTCTACCAGGCAGTACTACTTGTACAATTTAGTTGATTCCATCCTAAGGATGTCCAAGCCTGCTATCCTGTCTGATTTCCTCAGGCCGGCCATTCCCACAAGGAATCTTAGATCGGATGATCGGACCTTACTATCCATCCCTTTGTCGGACTAAAAGGGCATGGGCTCCTTCCATCATGCTGCCCCCACCTGGAACGCATTACCTCAGGATCTAAGAGACTCCACTCATTTGACTTTTAAGAGCAAACTCAGGACTTTCCTCACTACTATGGACAAATGTGTTTGCTTTGACCTACCTGATCCGCTGCATTTGTACTGTTTCTCATTGCTAGCACTTTGCCTGTCCAAATGGGTGTTCTATACTGTGCCTTGTAATTAATGTTTTATTTTGTGCCTTGTAATTAATGTTGCCTTAACCTGTTTCTTTATAAGCCTAATGTTAGCTGTTGACAATTGTAAGTCGCTATTCTACTCCATGACATTCTTATCTTCACTTCACAGCCTCTCCTCACTTAACCCCACTGCTGCTCTTCCCCTTCTTCTGTTATATCCTCTTCCCTTTGCCACTCCCACCAAACTCACCTTTACCTGTTCCTACTCATCCATGCCTCCTTAGTCCCCACCTCCTGGCTGTGCTTAGTCACCTCCTCCACCTACTACCGCCTACTCCCACCGCTCACCGACCTTCCCTGCCCTGCCGTCTCTTGGTTCCACTGGCTCTGCTTGACTTTGACACTTTTGCCGCTATTGCGTAACTCCTCCGCCTCTATCCCCTCTCACGGCATCCTCCTCTGCGCCCTGCCGCTCATCGGTTCCACCAGCCCGGCTGTATTTTTCCTACCTCCTACCACTGTTGCCATCTACTGCCCTCCCCCACCACCACCCTCTCTTCACCTGCCATCTTTCGCTCCATAGGCCCGGCCGCAGGTTGGTACTCACCCGCTGTTGCCGTGATCTGACGCACCTCCTTTCCATTAATCTCTCCCTCCCATCCTTTTGCCAGTTTTCCCTTCCTTGTGTCTTTTCTACTGATGCCTATCCTCTCTTATTTCTGCCTTCTACTATTCACATTTTGAGTATGTTCCATGATCAAGTGCTAAAGTATATTTTGTTTACTAATGTATGTTACATTGCCATATGTTTTTCTCTCTGCATTTTTTGTACTCGTTGTCTTAATAACCTGGCTGTACTCTTTGTGTGTTGTAATTGTACCTCCCGGGTCGTGCCTGAAAACAGTCACTTGCTGACTAGCGCACTTACCCGGTTAACAAAAACGAAATAAATAAAATAAAATAAATAAATAAAGGTTCCACATCAGACATTGAGATACATCATAGCGACAGTGTACATAGGATGAGACAATATAGAGGCATAATACATACATTGAGACTATAAAAACTTTAGCAGCTAGAGGCTTTGTCAAGCTCAGAGAGCTAAGGCTACTTAATCAAGATAAGACAGGAAGCAATTAGGTAGGTTGGAAAAGGAGACTAAGCAGAAAACTGAAGCAGAGGCAAAGGAGATGATAAAAGCTAATTAAAGGGAGGAGAAGGGAGGAATGTTGAGAAAGACAAGGTGGAGTGGGAGTGAGGGGGTCAAAGGATGAGAAGGGTGAAGGGGAGGGTGGGACAAGTAGATTGTTGGCATGCGGGTAGGATTTATGACAGCAAGGGCAGGGTCAGCAGTCACAGGAGGCAATAGTGACGAGGTGTAGGTGAAGATCTCACTTGAAAGAGCTCAGAGAAGTGTTATTTGTAACATTAGGAGGAAGGGAGTTGTACCACACTGGGGCTCTAGATATGAAAGAGCATTGCCCTTGAGAGGTCCGACTGTGGGGAACAGAGAAGTAAAGAGAGGTCAAGCTTCTGGTATGGCATGAGCTACCATGTGAGGCCAGCAAGGCCGAAACTCAGGGTAGTAAGTTCAGCGTGGGTTTTTAAGGTCAGATGCAGATTTGCTACATGAGCCTACCAAATAGATGTAGCCAGTTAGCTTGTTCATAGAGATTACAGGTGTGCAAAAGGCAAGGTGCTGCCGTCAGAAAGCGGCAGGCCTTGTTAAGCCATATGCGAATACGTCTGAGTGTAGTGTCAGTGGCTGAGCCATATATCACTAGGCCATAATCAATTATAGAGGTGATTGAGCTCTGGATTGCCGTCCTTAGTGCTTCAGTCATAAGGCAGCTTCTATATCGGTACAACATTCCAATTCGGATATTAATTGTTTTGGAAATGTTGTTTATGTGTTCAGAGTAGGCTAGGGTGGAATTGAGGGTCACACCCAGGTATTTGAACTGGTGAACTTGTTCAAGTTTCTCTCCAGCATTGTTAACAATATTTAGGCCTGTATTTTTATGTCTGTTGTGCGAGACATGGAACATCATAGTTTTGTTTTTTTTGTAGTTGAGGATGAGTTTGTAGGAATGAAATCATTTCTCAACTACTGTAAAGCTTGATTGTAGCTGTCGCTGAAGATGAGATGGGTTGGAGTGTGATGTAAATATAACATCATCATCCACATAAAGAAGAATTCTATCGTGACAGGAGGAGAGGAGATTGTTAAGAAAGATACTGAACAGCAAGGGACCCAGAATTGATCCATGAGGGACACCAGATCGGACCAGTTGGGGGGTGGAGAGGGTGTCACCAATTTTTACCTGTTGGGTGCGATCACTAAGGTAGCTTTGAGACCACCTTGTAGCATCAGTAGAGAGTCCTAGGTAGGATAGTTGATCAATCAGTAGTGAGTGGTTGACGATATTGAATGCCTTTGTCAAGTCGATGAAAGTGGCACCGGTCAGCTGTCCCTGGTCCAAAGCGGCATGGATATATGAGGTGAGATCAAGGAGGGCAGTGATGGTGCTGTGCCTCTTACGAAAACCCTGCTGCTCAGGGCATTGAAGGTCATATTTCTCCAGGTAGTCGGTAAGCTGATCGGCAACTATTCTCTCAAGTGCTTATGGTACAAAAGTCTTAATACTTGGTGTGAATTTCTGATGGACCTGGTGATGTGCACCAAGAGGAATAGTTTAGGGGTGAGCCAAAAACCAAGGTATATAAAATATTGAACATTTTACAATGTTCAGCCTGCTAGCAGTGGGATTTGTAACTAGTCAGAGGGGATCATCTATCCACTCAAGAGCATGGTTTTAGTTTTGCATTATTTAGTAGAAGGCAATTTGTGGTCATCTAGAGCTGAGTTTTAGTAACTACATCTTGCATAAGCAATAAGACACAAGGGGTGCACATTAGGCATTTCTAATGCATGGCCAGGGGTGTAGTGAGGCATGAGGCTACAAGCTTTGTGCCTTCAGCCCCTGGCCATGCATTAGAAATGTCTAATGCACCCCCCCGAGCATCCTATTGGGGTTATAAAATGGGCATCTGAGTATTGCATGCATGTAAAGGTCATCATTTTCATGCTTATATAAAAAAATTAAAATCTTTCCTGCCTTTTGATGCAAAATAGTTCCTCCACCTACAATACATTGTTGTTTTTTTTGCCCAGTAAACTTTTGTCCCATTGTGGCCACCATAGTAGAAGATGGTTGCTATGGTTAGCAGGCACCCCCCTCCCCCCGGTCTTGACTCTAGACTACACACATGTCTATGTGTATTCTTTATTTAATTTATTCATTTACTTTTTTTTAATTTGTAAAATGGAGCAAAATGCAACCAGTGAGGAGTGAGCAAGCGCAGGGGCCGGTCCGTCAGGTAAAGCAGAAGATGCAGGTGCAGCATTTGGAGTGCCCATAAGTGATTTTAAAGGAAAAACAAAAATTACTTATACCAGCTTCCAAACTGCTACTGCGTTTGTTTAATTTGCAGTTGCAGGAATGGGAACGAGCAATGTGTAAGACAGAGCAGAGCGCGGAAGCAATTGAGTGGCCAACAGGCTGTTCATGTAAGTACCTGGAGAAGGGTAGAAAATCAGTTTACTGACTATCGGCTGCTCTGTAGTTTGGGGTATAGGTGATTTATCTTCCTTAGACTGAAGAATCTTGTCAACAGTCAAGTTTATACTGAAGTTTTAAAGTTTGCACTGGCATCAGAAATGATTTTGAGTTTTACAGGGTTTGGGCAACTTCCTGGCTAGTGGGGGATAAAAAATGGTAGTGATTAAAAAATCAACATTCCATTTGGCTTCTTAATACTAATGTTTTAAATGTGGCTGTGGCTGCTTGGACTTGTTGCTTGCCCTGCATTAGACACTTCTAATGCACGGCTAGCAACCAATCAAAATACAGGATTTTCCCTACCCATTTTATAAAATGTATTATTTGGTTTAGACTAACTTGGTTTTAATACAGATTGTAGTGCTGTCTGCATAAACATGGCTACAGTTGTTCATATTTGAACAGATGGATGTTACTGTAGGTCAATAATGAACAGGCTGAAAATCAATACACCTGAGACATAAAGGTTGAGTGCCCTTGGTGTGAAGGTTTCTACCTAGACTTTGACAAGCTTGGAACTGTTCATGAGGTAGTATTTTAGCCACAACAGGCTGTTCTGTTAGAAAAGGACACTCTTGGTGCTGCAGTTAATACTAAATGATTCAATGTTCACAGTTGCATTTAAAACTGTACATTTCTGATGGCAGTCCACGTATATTTAATATGTCCATGTCAGAATTTATTGCTATTTAGAATAACTTAACACCTTACTTTATGTACTGATTCAATTGTAGTATTATTTTTCTGATGTTGACTTGCATTGTTTTATTGAAACCTATATATTAGAATGAATTTATATCGTAACTTTTCTGATTCCCCAGGGACTCTTAGGAAAAGAATTGATTCATCTCAGTTAGGACAATCCTGATGTGCAAATGTTTAATAAATAATAAAAAGCTGCACATTAAATGAAATTATTTAAAATGGCATATGGTTAGAAACAGAACACAATATAGAAAAAATAGGAAATGCTAGACAAAGTAAAAGACCAAATATGTCCATCTTAGGTCATCCAGATCATAGCAGCATTCTGTATCATGTGGCATACTGTACCTGCAGCCATTGTTAAATGGGAAGTGCTACCAATACCTTACTGTATATGGCCTTGGAAATATACAATTTGTTGGCAGAAGTGCAGCATCCTCCAAATGTTGTACAACAGTGTCAGTATTGGGATTTCACCCCGAGTTCCTGGTGTAGGGCTGGATCCCCCAACCTTCCAATCTTCTTGCCTCAGAAGAGAGTGTGAAATCTGCTGAGCTACTGACATTGACAAGCTTAGGATATGCCATGTAGTTCTACTGCCAAGCACAAGCTGAAAATATTACCCTTGATCCTCCTTATCCATGCCCTTTCAAATTTCTGTGTTCTACAGACAACATATTTGGTTTGTACAGAGTTTCCTCACAGTGTAATCTTTCTACCCCTTTAGTCCTTTTAGTGTCACTCTTCTTCACCCTCTCAGTTGTTGTAATATCCATTTTTTACTGATGTTGCCAAAATTGCAACAATACTTCACGTGCAGCTTTGCCAGTGCACCATAAAGGGGTAGAATCTTATTACTCTTGCAGCATATTATAGTGTGTCGCTTTTGATGCTGTTCAGCATTCGATGTGCCTTATCCACAGCTACTGCATATTGCTGTGACAGTTTCAACTTCCCAGCAATGATCAAAGCCCTTTTGATCAAAAACAATATAACAAAGATAGAACAAAACTCCGAGGACCCTATAGAGCAGTATTCGGATTTTCAGCACTGAAGGTGATAATGGCATCTGCTGCTTATATAATGCTTTTGCATGTAAGCACTAAACAGTATCATAGCAGGTAAAGTCTTCTCAAAATATTCACTATGTAAACTTTCTTCAATGAAAGACACAAAAAGAATGGACACAGTTTAGGTGCACAGCTGGAATCTGGAACAGACAAAAAACAGGAAAAAAACTGAGGCAGCAGAATTACAATCACAGGGGGATCACGTGATGAGCTAGCACGAAGCAGATGTCCCCGGTAACGCTCCCGAGTCCTGACGTTAAATAACTTTAAATTGTACAAGTTCGGTGAACCTATACAACCGGAGAAGTGAGGAGCTGTTCCAGAATAAAAGTCGCTGCAGCGGGGAAACCGGTTTTGGCTTTTGCATGGTGGGGGAAGATAGTTGCGCATCGACCGCGAACTTGGAAGGGGAAAAGGCCGGGATGGAGCAAGGAAGCCCCGAGCCTTTGGCAGCAAGAACCCTGGCGCTTAAGCGCTCAAAACCCCATTCGACGACCTCAGAGGTACCGGAGGACTGGAAGGTGGAGGGCCAGGAGGGGCAATCAGCAGTGGAAGACATCATGGAAATTAAACACTTATTGAAGGGGCTGGTCGCTGATTTCTCGGTCCTGAAGCCAGCCTTGCATGCTCTTACACAACGTGTTGGTGATGTGGAAGCCAGAGTGGCATCGCAGGAGAGAAAAACTTGCACTCTAGAACAGGAAGTGGTTAATTTGAACAGGCAGGTGAAAAAATTGGAAAATCGACTGGAAGACCAAGAAGCGAGGAGCTGGAGGAATAATTTAATATTGGCAGGGCTTCCTGAGAGATCGGAGGGTGCAGATTGCATGGCCTTTATGCAGGACTTACTTATGAAGCTTTTGGGCCCACCCTTTGGCGTTATCTGTGAGCACCTCGAGAGGGCACATCGTGCATTGAGGAGACCTCACCTGGAGCTCGAATTTAGTTATAATAATGCGATTTAAACTATAAAGAGAAATTCATATTCTGAATAAAGCTAAAGCTAACAGAAATCTGCATTGGCAAGGGGCCTCCCTCTGGCTGTTTCAAGATTTGGTTCCCTCGGTGAGAGAGAAGCAAAAAGCATATAATGATATTAAAAAAAAGCTGTATATGGCAGGGCTGAAGTTCAGGCTCCAATATCCAGCCACCTTGGTGGTAAAGCTGGTGAAAGGGGACAGAAGGTATCTCACAGCCGAAGAAGCCCTGGAAAGCCTTAGAGTGGAGCTAGAATCTTAACAGCATTGCGGACAAGTGACATTACTGAGAAGAATTTTATGTTGTTGTGATGTTCTCCCCCCCCCCCTTTTTTTTTTTTCCCCAGTATATGGGTATTCAAAATATTGGCTAGGCCTCTGCAGCAGACAATTATAATGGTAGAGGTGTAAGTTAATGGGAACTAGGTTCCCCCCCTCAATAATTCATAGGTACGGTAGGTGGGTTTGAGTTTGAAGTTTGAGGGGAAGAAAGGTTCTGTGGGTTAGTAATGGGACTCGGGGGGCGTCTGGAGACATCTTGAGAGCTGACTCACACACGTCTCAGGCAGATTAGGGAGGGCGATCGGAGGATCGGGGGTAGTATTAAGGGGAGTAATGAGGGGAGGTGGAAAGAGAGAGAAACCAAGACCTGCGACGCAAAAAAAAAAGCAGAGAATATGGGAAGGGAGGCCACGGGCGAGGTTGTAGTAGATGGGATTACTTAGAATCTTATCGTGGAATGTGAAGGGTCTTAGGGGGAGGAAAAAGAGATTGGTTATACTTAGATATATTAACCAGATGGGGATACATATTGCTGCACTTCAGAAACCCACCTATTGACTGAGGAGTTGCACTTGCTCAGGAAAGGATGGGTAGGTAATAGGAATGGGAAAAGCGTAAAGCCTCGGGTGGTTGCAATATTAATTAGGAAAGGTTGTCCTTATACAATTGGGTCCATTCGAATGAGGGAAGATGGTAGAGGGATATATATGATAGGTTCATTTTTGGGGTGTATCCATTGGTCTGTGCTTCTATTTATGGACCCACACCGGCTAAGGCAGAATTTTTTGCTTCATTGGAGGCTGACATTATTGCACTTCCGCAGGGCTTATCCATCCTGGCAGGAGACTGGAACATATGTGCCGACAATAGGGTCGATAGAAAACCCCCCTCCAATAAAGTACTTAGCCCCTCGCAGGTAGCACCACATAGATTTTTGAAGCTACTGCTCTAGTTGATCCATACACGATTTATAGAACAGGGGAGACTGAGATGACTTTTTATTCTGGAGTGCACAAGACTTACTCCAGGATTGACTTTTTTTTGGTTAATAGGGAAGTTTTAAGGGGGGTCGTAGGTATCCATACTTATGAAAGAACACTCTCCGATCATTCCCCGATACAATTGGTATGGAAGATGGATAATATTCCCCTTAAGCCATACCGATGGAGTCTGGATGATAGGATACTAATGATGGATGATATGGTAGCTAGCATGGAGGGTAAACTTTAGGAAATTATTCAGGATCAAATCCCAACCCTTGGGGATAGGAACTTGGCCTGGCCCGTATGTAAAGTATTGTATGTGGGATGGGCACAGGAATATACCGCCAGGTGGAATAAACTAAGTAGGGCCCGGGAGGAATTCATAATGGGGGCCATTAAGTCTTTATCACCTCTAGAAGGATCCTCCAAGGAGATAGATAGGGAGCTGAGGGAATTGAAAGAGGAATTCAGAGGTATTTTGTATTACAGGACAGACCGGTGGCTGAGAGGCTGAATGCTAAATATTTGCTACAGGGAGACGTGCCAGGTCGGTTATTGGCTCATAGGATTAAGGAGCCGAGAGGCGAGAGAGACGATAGTGGCAGTGAAGTTCGGAGATGAGTTTTTGGACCCCAACAATTGGCAGATGCTTTTGTGGAGTACTATGCTGCAATATACCAGGAGGGGACCTCTAATTCGGTGATGGATATTGGAAGGTTTCTAGATCAAGTGCCGCTACCTAGATTAAATTTAGAGCAAGCCCAGGCCCTAGCTGCCCCAATATCAGAATTGGAAATACTAGAGGTAATTAAAGATTTACCAAGTGGGAAAGCACCAGGGCCTGATGGTCTCCCGGCCAAATTCTATAAAGCTCATGCAGAGACAATAATACCCCTATTGAAACAACTCTTTGTAGCTATTATGAGTGATGGGGTCCCCACCTCCACTGTATCAGGCTTACATCACGCTGATTCCAAAACCAGATAAACCCAGGCACCTACCAGGTAATTATAGGCCCATAGCCTTAATGAATCAAGACATTAAGATACTTACGAAAATTTTGGCTAACAGGGTCTTGAAGGTGGCTTCTTTTGTGATTAGTCAAGAACAAGTCGGGTTTATGCCAGGGAGGGGGGCTCAGGATGCATTAAGGAAACTCCATCATATTCTAGAGAGAGCGGCTGTTTCAAAGTCCGCTATGGCTTTATTTGCATTAGATGCCGAGAAGGCGTTCGACCGGGTTTCCCACCAATTTCTGTTTTTCACAATGGAGAAAATGGGATTCCCAAGGGAGTTTCTGGGAGGCCTTAGAAATTTGTACAGAGCTCCTACAGCCCGAATTTTATGTAATGGTTATCTCTCTAAGGAGTTTTCTCTCAAGAATGGAACAAGGCAGGGCTGCCCCTTGTCACCAGTTTTATTTAACATCTACCTGGAACCTTTGCTAAGATTCTTAGTGATGGATCCAAGAGTTCAGGGGGTTGAGGTTGTGGGGTTAGAGCTTAAGCTGTCGGTATTCGACGATGACATCCTGCTGCACTTATCCAATCCGGTCGAAAGCTTTCAAAGGGCACTGGAAATTATTGGGAACTTCTCGAAGGTGTCTAATTACAAATTAAACTTGTCTAAAACTCAGGTTCTCCCACTCACAGTTCACACTCATAGGGCGGATTTTGAACATTTCCAGCTTAATTGGGCCCCGGACAAAATCAAGTATTTGGGGATCTGGATTTTGGCTAGGTCCGCAGTGGGGGTGGATGAGAATGTGGGCAATATTGTGGCTAAAATTAAGCAAGATATTGAAAGATGGAGGAAGCTCCCTCTAAACTTCACTGCCAGAATGGGACTAATCAAAATGAACCTCCTGCCTCGACTGCTGTAGCCGATCTGTCTCTCTCCCTATAGTATCCCGAAGGGTAAGTTTATCAATATCCAAAGGATTATCTTGGAATTCCTTTGGGACTCTAAACCTTCTAGGAAGAAGCATGCTGTTTTACGCCTCCCTCACCAGAAGGGTGGCATGAAGGTCCCTGATCTAATGCTATATTATGTTGCTGGGCAAGTAGGGTGCATGGGACGTTGGGTCAGGCAAGGAAGGGACGAGACATACACCCCAACATGGCTGCTAATTGAACAACTCGCTTTGGAGGATTTAAAACTTTCCCAAATGCTCTACTATATGTAGACCGGAGACATTGCGGGTATAAGTAAGCAATCTCCGATATATAAATCAATTAAAGTGGTGGGAGTGGTTATCTCCATGGCAAAAGAGCACAAAGAGGGGCTAGGGAGCAGCCGATAGTGGGAAACCCTAATTTTTGCCTGGGAAATAGGGTCTTGAGAGGTCAATGGACATTATTGTTGTCGGATTCCAAAGTGGCGGACTTCATGGTTGCGGATGGGGTGCTCCTGCCAATACAATCTCGGGAATGGGATTTCTTTAAAAAGATTCAGATTACTAAACTGCTACAAAAGTTTATGCGAGAACGTATATGTGGGGGGAACAGTAAGGTATTTACATGGGATCACTTAAAGGAATTGGATCTTTTACAACATCCCTTGTCTAAAGTATATAAGGTCCTGTTAGACTATGTTTGCATTGACCCCGAAAACAGGGTTACATATTGGGACAGAGCATTATCCCCCCTGAGACCTGACTGGATAGAAGTGTGGAAACACATGAAATATCTGCCTATACCGAAGAATATTACTATGCAATTTTTTATTTGTTCTAATATCTACTACACCCCTGTTAAGTTGTGTTCCAGAAAACTCAGACAGGCAGATCGGTGCTTTCGCTGTGGCATGGAGTCGGGAGACCTACTGCATGTATTGTGGTCGTGCTCTCGGATTCAGCCACTTTGGGCTCAAATCAAAGCAGAAATGGACCCGATACTAAACTATTCGGAGTACATTAGCCCTGAGATATGTATATTTGGGGACATGGGTAGGATACCGATGTGCCTAGCTAAGGGTCATGTGTCCCTTATATCAGCCGTGGTTAAAGCTTTTGTTCTAAGACACTGGAAAGAGGACAAAACCTATAGTTATGACCAATGGCTGGGGGACCTCCTACAGATCTTGGAGAGACTTAAGCAACATATGCGGATGGAAGGGAAAAAGAAAGTATTTGACAAGAAATGGGGGGCTCTAGAGACAGTGTACTCACTACAGGTGAAAGGTCCTCGGTTGGATCTGTCTGTCTGAAGAGGAGTAAATAGCTGAATCTATATAGGATAAAGTCTTAGGGGTTCATCTTTGAATGTAATTTTGTGACTAGTATTAGAAAATGTCTATATCTGCTTTTATACATCTCTCATATGAGACTGGATGTCTAAGTAATTAGATAGGTTCCTTTTGGCTGGGCATATGGGATTCTCTCTCTTTCTTAGGGACACAGTTACTCACAATGTCCGGAAGAGGTGCACTTTGGGAATAGAGCAGTACTTAGATATCATAATCCGGACTATGGCTAAAACCAGCTGCTCTCGAACTTGTATGAAGGATATGAGGATACCTGAATTAAAAATGGAGGATTCAGTTCGGGGACATTTAAATGTAACTGTGAGTGTATATAGTTGGGGAGATGTACATAGTTTTCACTTCCAGTTTGGGGAAGTGGGCCCGGGGATGTATCCTGGGAGGTATGTGTGTATGTCAATGTCTTGGAAATAATGACAAAAACCTTAATAAAGAAGATTTAAAAAAAAAAAGAATTACAATCACAGGAAAAATTCAGACTGATACATGATTTTGATGGAAAATTTCTTCTTTGGTACTGTTTAATCTTTACGTATTATATAAGTATTGACATGAGTGTTTATTCTACAAACATCTCTGTTTTACAACTCAGTATATTTCTGTGCTCAGCTGTTTGGCCTTTTTCATAGGAAGTAATATTAAATACATTTTGGAGAAGGTGTGCTCCATTTCTGGTTGGCAAGAATGCATTGATCTGTTGCTCTGGCTGGGGTCAATCATTTCTACAGCCATAAAAAGTTATATCATTTTTGTGTTTGATTTTCATTGGGATTGTGTGTATTTTAAGCTTCTTTTATTTTCCCAAAATATCAAATTATTGAACATAATATAGGGCTGTACAAGAGAGCAAAATCCTATTAGCAATAGCAAGGAGCACTCAGGTAGGAACACTGGGGGTATCTCTTGGAAAATATGATACTTGTATGCCCAGGGAGTTCTGCTATCTGAATATTCTGAATAAATTACTGTAGCCTGATGTTACAGGAGCAGTAAGTCAGCAGGAGGAAGTAGACTCTGAGGTTTCTGGCACTGTTGGCACTGACACATCTGTCTGGTGCAGTGCTGTGTCTTTTGAGCAATTTTATTTGGAGGGACTGTGGAAACAATTAAGGAGTTAGAAGTTTGTAAAATCTATTAAAGTTGGCGGATGCAACCAAGCTCTTTACTGGAAGATAAATGGGTGCTCTGTGTACTGTTTCTGTAACTTAAGAGGCCACTCACAGAGGCTGTCAGTGTCCTATTTGACAAGCCCAACACTTCTTTTTGCTGCTAACAGTCTTCTTCTTTGCTCTGTTATAGTACTTGCTCCTTTACATATACACGCTTCTGTGTTCTGTGACCCTGCACTACCTTTTACACCAACTACAGAGTCCAGTACAGAACATAGCAGTTTCAAGATATTGAAAGATGGAGGAAGCACTAGCATAGCAGCAAGCACTCAACATTACACTATGGCTCCTATACTCAGAAGGTTAAGGCTGTGCTAACAGGAGTACCACTGCACTAAGTGGACAGAGTGTGTTTGAAATGTACTGGAGCCATAGTCAAATGAACCCATTGGGTGGAGCAAAGTGGATAGCATGATTGTGCTATGAACACTGCTGCACCCTTTCTATTGAGGGAACCCTATTGTATAAGGCTGCAGGGTGTATTGAATTGGAAGTGCTAAAAGGTGTTTCTACTGTACGCACATGCTCAGTTCCATTTTTTTTTTTTTAGTTGTTTAACCAGGAGTAGCACACTAAGCTGAAAGCTTTTTTACAGGTGCAACCTGGGAGCACAGAGAAGTTAAGTGGCTTGCTCAGGGTCACACAGTATGCAAATGGAAGCTGTGGGATTTAAACCCAGGTCTGGTCTGCTTGATGTCACCAGATTTGCAGCTCAGAGCCTTAAACCACTGCGCTATACTGCCTCCCCTCCATTCATTCAGGCAGTGGCCAGTCAAGATCATGAAAGGAGAGTCTGTGACAGTCGCAGTCATCCTCTTGCTTGATGATGATGATGAGCTTCTTATGGTGAGTTGAGTGCAAGATGGGGTGTGGAGGGTGTTGGGTGCTGTGGGGGTGGGTCAGGGGTTACTTAGTTATACAGCAGGGTTCAAGATTGGAGGGGGTACCACTGTTCTATGAGGTATCTATATATTGTTTCAATAGGATTAGTGGGTAACACTGGTCTATCAGGGGTATATACATAATTACAGTAGGGATCAGAGTGGTATGGGGTACCACTGGGCACTCAGTGATATATACACATTAATAATAGGGATCAGGGTGGGAGAGGGTACCATTGGACTGCTACAGATCTATACATAATTACAGTGGGGATACAGGTGGGGGGGTACCACTGGACTACCAGGGATAGACATATAATTACAGTGGGTGTCAGAGCAGCAGGGGGTACCACTGGACTACCAAGTATATGTACATGATTATAACAGAGATCAGGGTGAAATGGGGTACCACTGGACTACCAGGGATAGGTACATCATTACAGTGGGGATTGGGGCTTGAGGGGATACCACTGAATTATGAGGGATATCTTCATAATTACAATAAATATTGGGGCAGGAGAGGATACCGCTGGACTACCAGGCACATTGTAGACAATGTATTTGATGGCTACTATACAGACTGTACAAGAAAATTGCTTCTTTTTTATTCATTTTGAGTGTGTCTACTATGCCTACTTTCAAAGTCAGCTTGGGCAAGTATCCTTGTCTTTGGGGGAGGGGCAGGACAGACATTGTTCAGTGCTAAGTAATAGACCTGGGAAGACTTGCTTAACATGTGAATGGAGTAAAATACGACAGTCTGCATGGAAGTCAGTCCACAGTGGGCACCTCACAATGACAGTAGCTAGCATCACAGTTGCACTTAGGTAAGGTAATGGCTGGTTCATTAGGAGCAAGGCCCCTAATATAGCTACAGAGTAAAGCTGATGTGTATATCCACATGAGTTTTAGCTCCAGCAGAGACATCTGGAGATAGACATAATATTGGATGCCTACCGAGCCAAAAGTGGAGTCAATGGTCTTTTTAATCTCAGGCTTCAGTGGCCCAAAGTCTGTTGTTTCTTAAAGAGCTCCTGTACTGCATAAAACTAATATTAGTTTTTAAAAGCAGTCAGCCATTATGTTTTATATCAGAGGCGCCTTTTATTTTCCCTTTGTTTAATTAGAAGATTGTTTACCTGATATTAGTTGGTATGATGTGTGGTATAACACTCTGTCTGGTAGCTGATATATCTAGCTCCATTCCCCCACCACATCATCAGCATTGTGACATCACTGACTGTGACATCACTGCTGCTTAGGAACAGCCACTCAGTAGCTGCCAGGTCCGTCACCTGTGATGTCACAGTCAGTGAGATCACAATGCTGATAATGTAGTGGGGAACAGAGCTAGATATGTCGGCTGCCAGACGGAGAGCTGTTTCACATATCCGGTGCAATATTATCACATAAATAACTTTCTAATGAGCAAAAGGAAAAAGGAAAATACCTCAGAAATAAAAAGTTACGAAAGACTGCTTCTTAAAATTTGGATCATTTTCCTGTCTCTCTGTCTTGCTAGTGCTTTAAGAGGACCCATGGGGTAATGAATCCTGACTTAAAGAGCTAGTGTATTGGAATCTTTGTTTAAATAATAATTCTGCATTTCTGTGATCCATTTCTGACTCTGATGTAACCTACCACATTATCTAGCAAAAACTAGTAGTCATTTTGTACAGCATTGACTGTTTTCCAATCCTTGCACTAGCTGACTGCGTCCCATGCCATCTGCCAAAAGCAAGACAGGACGTTACACAGTGGAGGGGGAGGTAAAGCATTGAAGGACCACTGTGCTGGAGCATTGGGACTGGCTGTGCTCACTTGTACACCAGCTGCACCTAACTTCTCTCTATATATTATTTATTTTAGGGACCCTAGAGAGGAGCACTAGAGTGCAGGTATCAAAAAGTTAACTGTGTTTTCAAGCTGAAAGCCAAAGCCAACAGTCAGTCTTATTTAGTTATTTATTAATATATAGGGTAACACTTTTGAGCCTGGGCTCATTTACAAAGGTTCCGTGCCAGGCAACAAAAACATAAAAGGAGGAGACTTGAGTAAGGTAACATTCATTCAAATAAAAAGAGGCATCAAAGAAATATTTACATAAATTAGAGCATAGTTCAACCAGCAGGACATAAATAGTAGGCATTGTACAATGTATGTTTTGGAGTAGTGCTTGGGTGGTAAGTGCAAGGGGAAAAGGAAATAGGGATTAGTAAGGAAGAGGTGGAAAGAAGAAAGCAGCTCAGGGGATATAGTCAAGGAAAGATAGGGAAAAAGGAAGGGAATTAGTGAGGAAGAAGTGGGAGAAGGAGGGTAGCTCAGGAAGTGTTGTCAAGGTAAATATAAGGAAATAGTAAGAAGGAAGGAGGAATTGGGAGCGGTAGGAGTAAAGGGGGTAGTCTGGGAAGGAGGGGGGAGGGGGTATATGTAGAAGATAAGAGGAAGGTGGTGATGAGTGAGAGGAGAGTGGAAGGGAGTGAAGGGCAAAAGAGAAACTTGGAGTGGAGAGGAGGGATTGGAGATGGGGACAGAGTATGGGGCACTAGTGGGAGATGACAGGGCTGGAAAGGGGGTAGTGCTAGCAAGGTGGGGAGGTTGGAAGGGTGATACTGGGAACAAGTTAGAGGAAACAATCACACAGGAGGCTCCGGCAACAAGGTGTTGGCAAAGAGTGTTCTTAAAAGAGCCTAGAGTGACAAAGTTGGTAATTTCTGATGGAAAAAAAGTTGAACCAGACAGGGGCTCTAACTGTATATGAGTGTTGGCCTTGTGTGGTCCGGCAGCGGGGAACTGAAAATTTTGGCACTCTGATCTTCTGGTTAGGCAGGAGATATGGTAAGGGGTAAGTAAAGATTGAACTCTGGAGGGCATGAGACCCAAAGAGGTCTTCATAGCTAGGATACAGGTCTAGTACTTGAGTCTGCCAGTTAGCTGAAGCCATTCTGCTTGCTTATAAATATCGCAAGTGTGGACAAGGCAGGTGGATGCGGTGATGAGACGACAAGCCTTGTTAAGGGCTATGGTTATGCGCCGAAGTGCAGTGTGGGTAGCTGATCCATAAATTACAAGCCCATAGTTAATGATTGAGATAAATGAGTCCTGTATAGCAAGATTTAGGGCCTCAGTTGTAAAACAGTGCCTGTGCTTATATAAGAGCCCTAGATGGGTATTCACGGTTTTGGCAATGTGATCAATATGATTGGTGTAGGCTAGTGAGCAGTCACGGGTCACACCCAGATATTTAAAAAGATACACCTGCTCCAGAGTTGTGCCAGTGCTGTGGTTGATTTTTAGTTCTTGGTCTTTATGCTTGCTGTGAGTTCCATGGAACAACACTATTTTTTTTGTAATTGAGGATGAATTTGTGCAATTTAATCCAGGTTTCAACCTCCATGAGACTATTCTGTAGCTGGAACTGTAGAACAGATGGGTCAGGGTGGGAGGTGTAGATTACTGTACCGTCTGCATACAATAGCATCCTGTCCTGGCAAGAAGCTGGGAGGTTGTTTAAAAATATGCTGAAAAGAAAAGGACCCAGGATGGATCCTTGTGGAACTCCAGACTGGACCAGGAGGGAGGTAGAAAGGGATTCGCCAATCCTGACTTGCTGGGAGCAGTCACTGAGATAGTTTTGAAACCATTGGGTGGTGTCTAAGGACAGTCCAAGGAGAGATAGTCATTCAGTCAGCAGGGTGTGGTGAACGGTGTCTAACGCCTTTGTCAGATCGATGAAAGTGGCACCGACAAGTTGTACATGATCAAGTGCATTATGGATATGGGATGTATGAAGAATGGAGATTAGCCTGTAGTTGCCAGTTAGGGTCTTGTTACTGCTCTTGTGAATTGGGGTCACCACCACAGCTTTCCATTTTAGGTGGACCTGTGAAAGCATAACAGAGCGATTTAGGATTTTGGTAAGTGGGCTCAGAACTTCTTCAATGGTGAGGACGGGCAGTTTCAGATCAAGAGTATCACTACTGAATCTGGCTTTTCTCAAGATTTTGTAGTAGGTCCTTTTTTGCTAGCCTCTCAGGGATTGCTTTAAAGCAGAAAAGTGGGTGCCCCTGTGTCTTACCTGTTTTGTCAGTGGATGTGGTGTCTGGGGAGGGAGCAAAGAAATTTGAGGGTAACACATGAGTGAGGTCCGAGAAGGTAGAGTTAAAGGCATTTTCCATGGTTGCTTGGTCTAGGTTGGAGGTGCCATCGATGTTTAGCATTGTGGGTGCCCCTTTAGGGTCTTTCCCTGTAATTTCAGAGAGGTTACTCCAGAATATTTTCTTATCTTTCCATGTGCTGGCCATGCACACTTATAATAGTTGGCTTTCTTGAGATGAATGGCTCTAGTGCAGGCATTTCTTGCTATTTTGTACGCCTGGGTGTCAGCCTAGGTGCCAGTGGCCTTGGATTGATACCAGAGGTGGTCCTGGCTCCTCATTTGTTTAAGAAGTTCTGGACTGATCCAGAGGTTGGAGACACCCATGATCTTATGTTTTTTAGATTTCCTATCCTGCCTGTAAACAGCGTAACCAGGAATAGAAATTGGTGACTCTGGGATCTTTGGGAACAGCCATGTCTCAATCACCAATAGGATGTCTGGGTTGGGCTGAGAGACTCAGGTGGTAAGGATGTCTAGTTTAGTGATGAGGCTGCAGATGTTTAAGTTGGCCAAGCAGAGCGTCCCAGTCTTAAAGGTGCCCCTAGTGGCAAGCAGCAGGGGGCCAGGATTGGGGTGAACATTGCTTGAGATGAGCAGTTGCAACAAGATTAGGCATTTTGAGAAGGTTTTGATGAGATTTCTATTTGGCAGTAGGGCCCTTTTTTTTGAGGGGCAGTTTGCAACATGTTGAGTGGAGCAGTAACCAGTTAATAAAGGTGATGAGCCAATAAGCAAGGGAGTATGAGTAGTGGGTGGGAGAAGAAAACAGAGATGGAGAAGTCTGGGAGGGAGCTAACAAGCAAGAAACTAGGTGTAGTGGTTTGTATGCTCTGTCAGTCTCCTCCTAATGCCTTTGTTTCCCTGCTAACTCCTGAAAACATTAAATGTGAGACATAGTTTACAGCCAACCAGCCATTAAGGGTAAAAAGTTAATCTTGCAGCCTAACTCCTGCTTTCTTAACCGTGCTACGTTAACAAAAGACTGGGGGGGGCAGTGGAGAGAGAGGACAGCTGAGAACGGAGCTTAAAAGGTTGTTAGGAATGCATATTAACACCTGTAAAGCTGCTAATTTATTTAGAAACATAGAAATTGTCAGCAGATAAGGACTGCTAGGCCCATCTAATCTGCCCATAAGCCTATCCTTGTTGGCGGCCTTTGATCCTACTTGGTCAGCGACTTTCTTCTTTCCAATTCTCCTTCCATTTCTAACATGAAAACAACAACTTTGAAATGACCAGCAAATTGAGCCATAGATGGTGAGGTATTTACTTTCAGGAGTGTTGGTCTGTCAGTTACTTACATTTAAAAGTAAACTAAAGAGAAGTTCCTAAGTTTTCAGTTATTTCTTCCTGCTTATGCAGTGCAGTACCTCGCTCTTGTCACACTGCCACAATCTGCAAACAAACTATACAACTGTTGTACATGGCTATTTTGTTCATTTAAAAAAGGAAAAACTGAATGATTAACTAAAACTGTGTAATCCGACTTATATTAAAAAAAATGACTGAAAACCAGTCAAACATCTGATCATTGCTGTCATCTGGTTTACTGCAGCCTCCTCCCACAGCATCACTACCATTCTCTCTTGAATGTGCACATGTAACCAAGAGAAGACCAGCTTCAAGTTGCAGAAAACAAACAGCCTTAATTTTTAATTAAAAAAGGTACTTATTCAGCACATTAATACATTCTAATAAAAGGCTGGCTGTACAAAACAGATGACTCCAAAAGGAGTCACGATATATAAAAGGGTCACTAAACTAGCTCTTTAAGGGAGTGTGAGTGAGGTTTTTCTATCTGTAATTCTTTCTGTTTCAGAGTGTTTATTTTATAAAAAGTTCCTAGTGTTGTTATATTTCCTTTAGTTTTCTGTGTATCTTGTAAATGTAGCATAAATAAGAAATATTTAATATATATCCATGTCTGCTGTGCCTTATTAAGCACAGGCACAGTAATTTATTTGTATTGGGCAATTTCAGGTTCTGCTTCTAAAGAGAGCACTATAAAACTTAAAATGTAAAACCTGTGTCTGATACAGAGTAGAATCTGAGGTTAAATGGAATGACTAAGGGGACTTCCTGTGCCCAAAGACCTTTTATGGTGTGAGAAAGAGTCTGGCCTTGTCCCTCAGGCCTCAACTTCAGGATGCTATACCTATCTGCCATGGCCATCGCCACCCCACTGACCTCCCTCTACAATCTCTCTTTTTCTCTCACCAAACTCCCTGCTGTTTGGAAGCTTGCCACTGTCATCCCCCTCCCTAAAGGAGGCGACCCCTTCTCTCCAGGTAAATACTGCCCAATCTCCCTGCTCCCTATTCTAGCTAAAATTCAGGAAAAACTTGTTCTTGGACAACTATCCACCTTCCTTGATTCCTCCTCCTTCCTCTCTCAGTACCAGGCTGGCTTCAGGAAATCACACTCCACTATCACCTCACTTCTAAGGCTAACAAAAGACATCCTCACTGGTATGGACAAAGGGCACATCACCTCAGCTATCTTCATTGACCTAGCTAAGGCCTTCTATACGGTCTCCCACTCACTCTTGCTATCCAAACTCACCCTCACCAGCCTCTCAGGTAAAGCCACCAACTGGTTCCACTCATACCTGGTAGGGAGGCAACAATCAGTTAGAATTGGATTTCACTCCTCTATCCCCCTACCTATTACAATAGGGGTTCTCCAAGGCTCGGTCCTTAGTCTGCTACTCTTTTCTATCTTCCTGAATGACCTGCCCTCAGTGTGCCCCCTCTCGGCCATACACATGTATGCCGATTACACTGTACTTTATGCCACAGGTCCCTCCCCTGCTGAAGTGTCAGCCAGACTCCAGCAGGATTTTAATGCAATCCAGCTCTGGTTCCACTCCAACCAGCTGTTTCTCAACCCGAAGAAAACCGTCTCACTTACCTTCGGGACTAGGCAAAGGCTCTCCCATGTCTCTCCTCCCAGCTTTCCACACCTTAGATGGGTCCCTTTTGGAGATCTGCACCTCATTCAGATACCTCGGAGTCTGGCTCTATCAACATCTCGACTTCTCAGTCCATATTGATGTGATCCACAAAAAAAATCCACCCGAAACTGGGCGCCCTATTTCGGAACAGAGGTTGTATCCCACTGCCTACCCGCAAAGCAATAGTACAGAAAAAGATTCTCCCACTATTTGACTATGGGGACGTAGTTTATGGCATGGCCTCCAAATCCTCCCTTGCCAGGCTTGACTCCCTTTCCCATTCATTCTGACGTTTTGCCCTTGACCGCCCACCCACAACTCACCACTGTGACCTCTATAGTTCTCTAGACCTGCCTTCTTTACATGATCGGAGAACAGCACACTGTGCAACGTTAATATCTAAATACTGGACCCAGTCCCTCTCCCCATTACCTAGCAGCTACTCTAGCTACCCAAACTCCTCCAACTTACTCCCTCCGGAACACCGATGCCAGGCTACTCCAACTCCCTCATATGACCTCCGCCAAAGGTCAGCATGCCTTCAAGTACCACATGCCTCACATATGGAACTCCCTCCCAGCTGCACTCAGACACTCTACCTCCTCACAGCAGTTTAACCTTCTTCTCAAACAACATTTTGTCTCCGCCTGCACGTGCAGCTAGCTCCCATAGCAGCCATCAGCCTCAAATGTATATGTGTTGTCAGTGGGTTTCGCTCTCATAGGTATTCCCCTTACTGCAGAGATGAGTGGCCCTGGTTTTAGCTCCAAAACAGGCGTTCTTGCACTTTTAGCTACTCCGTGTGCCATGTGGCAGGTATATCTTGTTTCTTGTACTCTGTATATTTTTCATCAGTGTAATGTTATATTTCATGTCAGCCAGACTCCAGCAATTTCCCCTTCCCCAGGATACATCTGGAATTGAGAGTTTGCTGCACTCAGTATGTAGTAGTAGTAGTAAATAAATAAATAAAAATTCTGAGCAGAAGCTTGTAGTGGGACTGGCAAGGAGCAGCTTTGAGAGAGTTGTAACCAGGTTGGTGGCAGTGTGATACAGTAAGTGAGCCAGTTCCCCCAGGGCACCTTGGGTGGATCGTGACAGTTGGATCACACCACCCAGGGCATCTTGTGTGGGTTGTGATAGATATACTATATATATATATGTACACACATATATATGAACTGCAAAAACTACATTAATGCAGGTCACTCCGCAGAAGGAAGGGTGACCAGTGGAGTGACACAGAGATCAGTGCTGGGTCCAGTCCTCTTCAACATCTTTATCAGTGACATTACGGATAACATAGAAGGAAGAATTTCCCTAGTTGCTGATAACATAAAACTCTGTAACAGTGTGGATGTGCCAGACAGAGTGAATAGAATGAGCAGAGACCTGCAGAAGCTTGAGGAATGGTCAAGGGTGTGGCAGTTGAGATTTAATGCAAAAACGTGCAGAATAATGCACATGGGGCACAAAAGCCCTGGAACAACATATTAGCTGGGTGGGGGGATATAGCATGCTCCAAGCAGGAAAGGGACCTAGGGGCTATCATCCCTGATAACTTAAAGATTGGGAGTTAGTGCGACAAGGTGGCAGGTAAAGCAAATAGGATGCTGGGATGCACAGGCAGGGGCATCACCAGAAGGAAAAGGGAGATCGTAGTTCTACTGTATAAGACATTAGTGAGGCCACACTTGGAGTACAGTGTATAATTCTGGAGGCCATACCTACGTATGGATATAGACAGGGTGGAGGCAGTTCAGAGGAGGGCAGCCAAGATGGTACAGGGTTTGCATCACAAGTCCTACAATGACAAACTGAACAACTTGAATATGTACTTCCTGGAGGAGAGGAGGGAGAGGGGGGGATATGATACAAGTACCTCATGGGGAGGAACAAGTTGCAGGAAAAAAATATTTTTCAGAGAAGAGATGTTCCAGGACTAGGGGTCATGGGATGAAATTGGAGGGAGAGAGGTTCACAGGTAACATGAGGAAGTATTTCTTCATGTCAAGGGTGATGGACAAGTGGAATGCCCTGCCAGGGGAGGTGGTGGGGGCTGAAATGATTGCTGGATTCAAGAATGCATGGGATAGGCATTAGGGGATCCTAGCAATTGGGAGAAGGGGACAACCCAGTTCAAGAGAAGTTTGAAGAGGCAAAATTACATGCTCAGTGGGGCAGACTAGGTGGGCCAAAGGCCCTTATCTGCTGGTGCTGAAAATGTTCAAATCCTTCTCAAAAGGTGATTTTGTGCAGCAACTGCAAAAATCATCTTTTGGGCAAGATTTTTTGGTTTTAATTTTCTGTTTAAGGCCCCTTCTGCACCGCAACATACCTATCTCTCATGGTCTCCAAATGCATCCGTGTGGCTCAGCCGTAGCCTGAGATCACCCAGAAGAACCATCGGGGCCCACTGCCAGGCGTGAATGTGGGGTCCATTTTCCATTTTCTCCCCATTTCCTGAGAATGGCATCCAGTGAGGGGGTCCAAGGAGGCATATGCATGCAGAGGTGTGCCACCACTCTGGACCCCGGCCGTCATTCTCCCCTCACATAGGTGCTCCCTGGCTGCACCTCCACACAAGGGCACCCAACTGGCAGTATCACAGCGCGAGTGGCCGCCCTCCATCCATGAAGGAGGAGAGTGTCCCTGGAATTCTTAATTCTCCTCCCCTGGCCAGCACTCTGACAACCTAGGCTCGTTCCCGAACCCAGGTTGCTGGCATCGCAAATGGTAACTCTACAGCTACACTGGGGGGCTAGCACCTTTTGGACAAGATTTGGATGATTTCACCACCCTTCTTCATGAGGTGGGATTCCCAGAAAAAGACAATGAGGGGGATTACCTCAAGGAGCAGAGACGTGATTCTGCCTCTGTATAATTGCCTGGTTAGGCCACACCTTGAGTAGTGCGTGCAGTTGTGATGTCCACACCTAAAGAAAGACATTGCACTACTGGAGAGGGTGCAGAGGAGGGCAACCAAAATTATATGGGGTTTGGGCAATCAGCCATATAAAGAGAGACTGGAGGAGCTCAGCCTGTACTCACTGGAGAAGAGGAGAGACAGGGGGGATATGATTGAGGTCTTGAAGTGTCTAAAAGTGGTATATGGGTAGGCCTGGATAAAGTCATTCAGAGGAAGGTGGGAGGGGCCACCAGGGGGCATAGTTGGAGGCTGGAGGGGGGAGGCTCAGGGGGGAGAGAAGGAGGCAATACTTTTCTGAGAGGGTGGCGGAACCATAGAATGCACTTCCTGAGGAGCTGGTGGAGGTAACCACAGTGGAGGGGTTCAAGAGGGGCTGGGACAGGTACAGGAGGAGGGTAAAGCTGAGTAATGTCATCTCTGGTGGGGGAACTCTGGATGGTGGTGGGGAAACCCTGAGGGGGCAGGGAAAGTGTGTTATGTACTCATCAAGGGTACTGATTCTCGAGCAGACTTGATAAACCATGTGGCCTAATCTGCTGGTATGTTAATATGTTACTATGACTGTTTTCTTTATTACAGGTTGATAAAATGACAAAAAAACTAAACAAAACAGGAAACATGTCTGGGTCCTCCAATGCTGGGGATTGGGCAGTGCTGGCTTCATACCTGGGGCACTGGAGTGGACCCCCCCATCCCACACTGCTGGGTCAGGGGGTTGAGTACACTGACACCAGGGATTGGGCACCCAGGTTTCAGCACAATGATATGTTGGGGGAACAAGTAAAAATGGGAGGGGGCGAATCGGCATCAGGGGGAGGGCTCACCAGTGTCAGTATATTTAAATATTAAAAATAAATACATAAAGCTGGAACTGGGGATTGGGCCCCTCAGTGTCCAGGTTACAGCAAGCAAGTCCATGCAGCTTGCTAATGGCAGCGGTCAGAGAAGGGAAAGAAAAACTCATGCAGAGCATGTTCAGCAGGGCAGGGATACATACTGACATGTAGCCCTATCCTTGCTGAATGAAAACAGCACAGTAGCATACATACACAGGAAACCAGCCTGGCCAACTGATAAACTAGCACATTTTCATAATATGACACACAATTTCATGTGGTCATAAAATTCAGTTATTTGCAGAATGCTAATTTTTTGAACTGTGCATGCTCAGAAATGGAATTTTTTTTCTTAAATATTTTAAAAACTACTTAAGTGTGGGAGATAAAAATGACAAAAGTGAGTACCTTGGGACACAACTCTATCAAATCTGCAAGTTTCAGTTGTCAAATCCTCTGAGTTTTTTAGTCATAGGTGAGAAACAAAAGGTCATCACTGATGTAATTTTTGAGTTATTTGCTCCTCTGTAACTTTGCTCCCCCCCCCATGAAGTGATTGTAACAAAATGTACAGGATCCAGAGATCCTGGTGCCATCTTTGTGCATTCCAAATTTCAAGTACATCGGTTGAATGGGAGCAAAGTTCCTTTTTTTTAATTTACACTTATTTTTCCCTCTGGTCACAGTCAGCTGGGGCCTCTCTCAGGCATTCTACCGGTCCCTGCCCAGCCTGAGGTCCTCCTTGCCTGTACCCTCTCTCTCCTCCTCAACACCACACTCTACACGGCCAGCTTAACCCCTCCCGGTTGGGGCCACCCCTCCCTTGGGTGCTCTTCTTAGTCTCCGGTGTGGGCAAGGACCCAGGTGGAGAAACCTGGGAGATCAGGCAGGCCGGACCCGGCTACAGGCATGGGGGCAGGTGCCGTCGCCTACTCCTGCCGACTGGGCTTTCCCTTGTTCTGGTGCTCGCATCCCCACTCTGCGTAGGCATGCCCCTGATGCAAAAGTGCACAGCAACCCTGCCTTGCATCAGACCACGCTACTTTCATGCTGTCCAGTGGGCTGCAGTGCTCCCGGTCTCTACCAGGAGATGCTGGCATGCCGGGACTCCCCTGATCTTCCCCCCCGGGAGGAAAGCAGCCCAGCGGGCACTAAATTCTCACCTCATCCTGCCAACCCCCAGCACCCGAGCTCGTTCCCGAACTCAGGTCACCGGCGTAGCATGAGGTGTGGCATCCAGCTCCTCAACCCTCACACCACTGGGCTGGCCTTGGGGGCAAAGTTCTTAATGTGCAAAACTTGGGGTTTAACACTAAAGTTCTCACTCAATCCTAATATACAGATGCTACCAAAGCTGTAATATGTGTGTGTGTGTGTGTGTATATATATATATATATATATATATATATATATATATATATATATATATTTTATGTAATGGGTGGACATATATCCAGTGTGATAAATCCAGTTATCTCAGTAACTGTGTATTAGTTTTGTTTATACACACAGTTACTCATTTATACACATGATTACTATGGCCTTTCGTTGTCCCCCCCACCAAATCTGCTGGTACTACATCAACCCACTTTCACTTTCTGACACTCACACACACACTCTCTGCTGGTGTCTAAAGATCTTGCCCCATCTGCAGTAAGACATCCAGTTCAAAAATCTGTTTCTTTTTTTTTTAATCTCTCCATACAGTAGCCCCATAGTACTGAAAAGGAACCCTTATAACACTTATTTGACAATATCTTAGTAACCATAGCAACTATGGAAAAAATTCCACTGTAGTTGTAATCATGACTTCGAAACCTTCTAAAGGTGGACTAAGCTGCGGTAGCGAAAAATCCATATCTCAAATCGCTTTCGAGATACAGGCTCCAAAAGGTGCCCCAGGCACCGCAGTGTTATCCTATGGGAAAGTACTCAACTTCAGAATGCTGTAACTATGGGCCCGTTAAATGTTTTTGGACCAAACCATCAAAAGGCACATCTGTGGGACGAGGGCTTGCCACCCTGCAAATTTCAGCCCAAAAGCACAATCCACCTTGGCACAATGAAGTGACAGAGAAAACAACACATGGGACAATGTATTTGTGCAGTGTTTTCGTGATAACTTAATGTGTTCATGGCACTCCTATCTCTATCATGGGAATGTTGTCGTGCACAGAAAAATGTTGCCACGATTCCTTTTTTTTTTTTATCATGGTTATTGCCGCAGCAACAAAAAATATTGTTGCAACAACAAAATGGCAGAATGATTGAAAACGTTTGAAAAACATATTTCCAGACCACCTGCTGAAAAAATACTGCCAGGGCCATGTTCCTAAGGGCTCAAATAGGTAAATGCAACTGTCGAAGTTTACCAAAGAGCATTAGGTTTTGAGTTACAAGGCTTTTTGTCTGTCACTAACTGAAAACAAGATGGCAGCAGCACGAAAACAAATTCAGAGAGCACAACAACAAAAGTGTGATCGTGAACATTTTCGCAATGCACATATAAGTTTTCCCATAGGCTATAATGGGACATGAAAAATGTGAGTAACTTTTGAACAGATTTATATTTTTTCACCAAATCCTCAAAAGGCACCAGTTCAACCCAGTCCACATATTGACATGCACATTTTAATTCACTCAGACACATTCTTCAGTCCATTAGGGCTGACTGAAAAATGCACACAAGTTGGTAATTTTCACTTTTTGGATTCTCTACGGTTCCGCAGCCGTACATCCAATCAGAACAAAACTTCCAGATCCAGAGATCTACGGTTGGAGGCAGCACATGCAAAATTTCAGGCAAATCAGACAAATGGTTGGGGTTTAACATAGAAGTGACCGTGCAACCCTAACTATACCTGCCCTACTGAGCAGGTATAAGATATATAGATATATATACAGTATATATATATATATATATACATATATATATGTATATATATATATACATATATATATATATATATACATATTTTCCACAAAAAACTTCATTAATGGGCCACTTAGGGTTCAACTTAATACCACAAAAGTAGGGAAATGTGGTATTGCGGTTTCCAACCCTAACTCCACCCCCCACCCCCAAAGCAGCAATAGGAAAAACATTAGGGTTTTGGGTCTCTGGTGTCTTGGCAAATCAGTGGTAGGATCTTCCTTGGGGTTGTCAACCCTAATGCTTCCCCCTCCCCCCTTGCCCATAGCCTCCTGTAAGAAGCACAAGATATAGCCCCAAGTCAGTGCCTCATAGAGATATACTCTTCAAAGGTAGAGAAGTATGTCTTGCTATATGTTGCCAACACAATTTGCTGTTGTTTTCTTCATGCAGGATCCTGTGGGCCCTGCGTGAAGAAAGGAGATCACATCTGATGTTGTTTGCTCAGGGAATGGGCTGGGCATTAGGGTCAACAACCCCAAGGAAGACCCCACCACTGATTCGCCACTGGAAAGGGCAGTCAGGTGAGCTGGAGGGGAGCCAGTCCCCCTAGGAAATAGATAGATAGATAGATAGATAGATAGATAGATAGATAGATAGATAGATAGAAGTCAATAAAACAATGGGGCCAGGTGGAGTGCACCCCAGGATACTAAAGGAACTAAGGGAGGTGTTGACCACACCACTGGCAGCTATGTTTAGCCAGTCTTTGGAAACAGGGAAAGTACCAGAGTGATGGAGGATAGCTGATGTGGGCCCACTATAAATAAATGGAAACAAACAAGAGGCAGATAACTACAGGCCAATCAGCCTGACCTCTTTAGTATGCAAATTAATTAAAAAACTGCTGAAAGAAAGGATAGTGGAATAACTGGCAACCAGTGGTCTGCACGACCCAAGACGGCATGCATTCACAGAGGGAAAGTCATGCCAGAGTTCTTCGACTGGGCATCCAGGGAGGTGGATTAGGGAAGGGCTGTGGGTGTAGCATACCTAGATTTTAGCAAGGGATTTGATATGGTACCACACAGAAGGCTGATTAACCAACTGGAGAATCTAGGAGTTGGTTGCAAGATAGTGCGATAGGTAGAGAGTTGGCTGGAAAATAGAACCCAGAGGGTGGTGGTGAATGGAACATGCTCTGCAGAGGGTAAAGTGACCAGTGGGGTACCTCAGGGATTAGTGCTGGGCCCAGTCCTCTTTAATGTCTTTATCAGTGATATCGCTGAGGGGCTGGAAGGGAAGGTTTACCAGTTTGCAGATGACACAAAACTCTGTAACAAGGTGGACAAGCCAGAAGGGGTGGAAAGAATGAAAAAAGACCTAAAAGGATTGGAGGACTGGTTGAAGGATTGACAACTGAGTTTCAATGCAAAGAAGTGCTAGGTAATGCATATGGGGCACAGAAACCCAGGGGCAGTATACCACCGGGGGGGGTGGAATCCCAAGCTCAAAGCAGGAACGGGACCTGGGGGCTGACATCTTGGATCACCTGAAGATGTCAAACAATGTAACAAGGCAGCAGGGAAAGTTCGCAGGATGTTGGTCTGCATAGGTAGGGGGATCACCAGCAAAAGGTAAGAGGTAATAATCCTGCTGTATAGATCATTGGTGAGGCCTCACCTCAAATATGGCAGCCAGTTTTGGAGATCCCACCTTCAAAAGGACATTAACAGGGTAGAGGCAGTACAGAAGAGGGCAACCAAAATGATGAAAGGCCTACATGATAAGTCCTATGGGAAAAGGCTGAGGGAGTTAAGTATGTATTCACTGGAGGAAAGGAGGGAAAGGGGGGATATTATTGAGACATTCAAATTCCTCACAGGGAAAAACAGAGTACAGAAGTGTACCATCTTCCAAAGAAAAAGATGCTTAAGGGCTAGGGGGCACAATATGAAGCTTTCACAGAAAGGGTGGTAGACAAATGGAACAGTCTGCCGGCAGAGGTGGTGGAGGTAGAAATGGTTACAGGTTTCAAGAAATTATGGGAAAGGCACAAAGGGAGTTTGAAAGAACATGGGGAAGGGACAGCGGGATAATTAAGATTCGCACAATCACAATTACTAGGGTAACAAGTCAGACGTGGTGGGCCTGTGGGCCCTTATCTGCAGACAACTTCTATGTTTCTATGTTTATAGGGAGATCAGACTGACAGATAGACAGAGATAGAGATAGTACAAGGGATCGCCAGCTCCAGCTGCAGCTTCAGCATTCAGGAAAGTGCCAATGGAGAATGCAGGTGAATGGTTCCTCTCCCTAAGCTGGGCAATCTGGATTTTGGGGTGACCAGAAAAGTTATTTCCAGGGCAATTTTCAAAAAACAAACACCAGAATCTAGCCAAACTGGTCCTGTTTAGCTATGTTCAGGTGTTTGTTTTTTGAAAATATATCCTTTTTATGTAATGTCAGTATTTATGAGTAAAAAAAAATGGCAAGTATTTTTTTAACATGACTGGTATTTTTTTTCCACACAATCTATATTATAAATGGCAGCCACCAAAATAGGCATTTTTTTTATACGTGATTGGTATTTTTTTCCACACAATCTGTATTTTTTCCCCACACTACAAGTAAATCATGGAAATAAGCACTTGTGATTTTTTTTTTAATGATCATATTTGTCGGTTATCCAAACAATCCATACAGCTCTGAAACTATAAAATATTTTTTCACAAAACCTTCGAAAGGCACACCCTTGGCACAGACCTTTCTGACCTTAAAATTTTCATGAAAAAAATTCCACACCATCTAGGCTGCAGGTGAGAGCAAAAAAAATGCAATGTGAAGTAGTATAGGGTTTTCCTCGATTGTTGGTGCTCCATGTCTCAAAAACTGAACAAGAAGCCATCACAAAACTTTTTTCATGTCTTGAGAATCTGGCAGCCTGACCATGTACATGGCAAATTTTGTGCTGTTTCATCAAATGATGCCAAAGATATTAAGGTGTAAAAACTGGGGTTTAACATTATTTATTTATTTGTATTTATTTATTGTCTTGGATAACAACCTTAGAGCTTGGAGCTCATTTACAAAGATTCCACATCAGAAAATAAGAATTTTTTTTTTACAAATGCACAAGGTCATGAGCTACAGTATATACAGGAGGAATACAAAGTGGCTTGTTTAAATAGATACATGAAAAAATGTTTTCCAGTTGTTTAATGGGGAGAGTCACACTAAGCTGAACGCTTGTTTACAGGTGCAAGCTGGGAGCACAGAGAAGTTAAGTGACTCACTCAGAGTCACACAGTATGCAAGTGGGGGTTATGGAATTCAAAACCAGAGTCTCCAGATTTGCAGCTCAGAGCCTTAAACCACTGCGCTATACTGCCTCCTAAATTTACAGAGCATTTTACATGGGAGCTAAATTATGCTAGCTGGAATTAACAACTATGCTTAGGTGGGGTTTACTAGGCAAAGAGATGAAGTATGCAGCCAGGAGTTAGCATTGTCAAGACTACTCAACTCTAACTATAGGTGTGCTACTGTGCCCCAATAATATAGGCAAGGCAAGGCAAATTCTATTTTTAGGTGCCCAATCCTGGAGGCTCTGGGCACCATACAAGTAAAACACATGCAGGACAATAAATAAAATAAACACAAAAGTAAATAGCTTACAGCAATAATAAATAAACAGGCCACAGGGATTGGAAAAAGACCTAAGCTTAAAAACAGCTACTAAAAAGGGGGTAATCCCAGGAATAGGATCTAGAAGATAGTGTCTGGGAATGCCTGACTAAACAGAAAGGTCTTGAGGCGGGCCTTGAATACCTCAACTGAAAGGGCCTCCCTTACAGCTGGAGGAAGCAGATTTCACAGGATGGGGCTGGCGACACTAAAATCTCTGTTGCCAGTGATTTTCAGCCTTGTCCTGGGAATTGCAAGGAGGCCCCTAGAAAAGGAGGAATGGAGGGAGCGGACAGAGGTAGCAGGTGTGAGAAGGTCTGACAGGTAGCCAGGGCCCAGTCCATGTAGGGCCTTCAAGGTGAGCAAGCCCACCTTGAAGAGGATCCTCCACCTGACTGGCAGTCAATGCAGTTCACGCAGTAACGGGGTGATGTGGCAGTATTTAGACTACAGAGACCAGGGTGGGAAGGGTGCAACACTGGACTATCAGGGATTTATACATAATTGCAATTAGGGCTAGGTGGGAAAAGCAGTGCCACTAGCATCAGAAAGTTAAATCTACAGGGCTTTGGCTGAGTGAGGGGGTGTAATCTGCTGCTCTTGTCTTGTTTTGTAATTCTTGTTTTACCCATCCTGCCCCACCATCTGGGGCTTCCTTTGGCCACCTCCCATCACCTATCCTACCCTCTCCTCCTGAGGCCCCCTCAGCCTGGATCCATAGTTCCCCGTCCCACCCATGACTCACAAGCAAGGTGCTCTCCATCAGCCTGCCCCTTGAGTCAGTGTTGCCTTTAGCAACACAGTAAGATCCTCTCTGCATCCTGTTTTCCTGCTGGCAGAGGAAAAGGCCAGGTCCTGGTGGATGCGGTCCAGTGGCAGACATGATGGCAGGGTGCCACTTCCACTTGGTGGGAATTTTCTCATTTTCTGAGTCCCTGGATGAGCAGATGTGCTATGGCCTCTGGACAGCATCATGCACAATTCTGCTCATGACGTGTCGACATCCACCACTCCTTTAACCCATGCATTGCGATTTACTCAGGCTAACCAACCCTCAGCCAATACTAGGGGTCAGACTATCGCTGACTTCCACAACCCTCCCTGCCAGGAAGAGAGCTATATGTCGGACACTCAATTCTCCTCCTCCATGTCGGTCTCTGACCTCCGGGCTTATTCCCAGGCTGTTGGTATTGTGAACGGTAACACTACTGCTGCACTGGCAGGTTGATGTCTGCTGTTCTTTCCAATGTCTCAGTGCATATATAGGTTAAGAGGCCTTGCACAGAGCTGTTAATGGCCACATAACTTTATCCAAATGGGCTCATAGTGCCTTTCATGCCTTGTGTGGTCAGTAGCATACAGGCATTTGAAAATGGTATCCAGGAGCAAAGGTGCTATCTCATTTGGGACACCCCCCCCCCCTTTGCTCCTGGGAGTATGTTGCCAGCAGGGGGATGTGGTGTGCTGCAACTGTGCATCTTGTACAGCACTACCACAGCCAGGTATTCACACAAGAAGCATGTGCCAGACAGGAGGCACTGCTTGTACAAATACGCCCCCCTAATGGCTCTTCGTATATTTAGCCTGCAGCATTAGGATTTGTGCAGTGCACTCAGCCTTCTCTGAATATAGGGGCCATTGGTTCTTCAGTCTGAGGGATTTGAATCTAGGTCACTGGATAGTGGTAAAAAAAGAGAAAATATCCTTACTTTGTCCCTTCCCACACCTCTATCAGTAATCTTGACACATCTACAGTTTAAGGTGGTAAATCTCTGCTTGCCCTTTCCTATGCTAGTTCTTTAACAACAAGCTTTGGTATAAAACCTACTTCCTCTGCACAGTCTACTAATGCACCTGATGAAGGGACAGGTATAGTCCTAAAAGCTTGTGTACATCTGCAGTATGTACAATTTCTTGGTGGTGCAATGAAAGCTATTACAATGATCTGCAATGAAATCCAAGTTACTTTGAGAGGTACTAACTTTATTATTGTGTCTCTAAGAGCATCCAAAATAGTGGTGAAGGGCACAATTATGGGGGAGCAGGGCATGGGGCAAACATTTTTGGGTGGGGAGTGAAGTATACATTTTGTGAGGGGAGCAGGTACAGATTTCAGTAGGGGAGCTGGGCACAAAAATATTGCAGGGGAGCAGAGTACAAATTTTAGGAGGGGCATGGTGCAGACTTCAAAAGGATTGTGGATCCACGTTTTATAAGGCAGGTAGGGTACACATTTTGGGATCCTAAGGGGTGCCAGTTTCAGGACTGGCATATGGTGACTGCAAAAGAGTTGTGAGGCACAACATTTTTGAGAGGACTGTGGGTTGTAAATTTATAGATTGCTTGCACACATTTCAGGGATTGTGAGTGGCAAAGTTGGAGAAAGATATGGCACCAATTTTGGGAGGGGTGTAGCATACCATGCATAAGATTCAGGAAGGTGGGCACAGACAGTTGGATGGGTGCAAGTTGCAGTTTATGGAAGGAATGTGGGGTGCAAAATTCTGAAGAGGGCAATATTCAGTATTTAGGAAGGGGTATGAGTGATGGCCTACCAGTGCAGCATTAGAGCTTCCACTCACGCCGTGACTGACCCCAGTTCAAGAACAAGACTGGGCTATGGGAGGGCCAGCCAGGGAGAGGACAGTAATGCATCCCAGAGGACACTCTCCTCCTCTGGGGAGGAGTTGCTACATTCCGCTGCTTTACTACCACCTGGGTGACCACGGGTGGTGGTGAAGGGGATCCGCAGGTTACTGGAGGGGCCTTGGGAGTGCAGTCTTGGATTGGCTACATTGGGGCTTCCTGGCAGCCTATCCCATTTCATGCTTCTGGCAGGGGGTGGGACATCCAGAACAGGGAAAATGAAGGTGCAGATTTGGGCAGATGAAGCTTCTGCCGGCCCACCACATCCACTGCTGGATCCATGCCACCATCCAACGGGGACACCATGGGTCTTCACCTCTGCCATGGGTGGCTAGATGTCTGTGGGCTAGAAATTCCAAAGGAGCTGAAGGCATACTTGACCTTGGGAGGTAAGCCAGGGGGGCAGCCAGTGATGTGTTATGGGTGGGCTGGTGGTCCTGATGAATGGGTGGCAGGATCTTGGCCGGATGGTATATGGGCATTCGCAGCATTGAAAGGAGGTCCTGGTCCTGACCCTCAATGCTCCTACCTGCCCAGAGACAGCATCCAGGTGAAAGACAGATGCATCGGGGGTGTATGGGCCCCCAACCCGTACCCCGCCTGGGAGTTACAACCATGGCTCCATGGGGGATGGACTGCACTGGTCACCAGGTAGGTGAGTGAGGCCTGAAAAGGCCATAGGTGACTCCCAAACAGACGAGAGCTGCGAGGAGGGGAAAAAAAGGAGGTCCTGACCTGGCCCAAAGCCAAGAAGGATAAACAAAGTTAAAAAAAAGGAAGGCGTATGAACAAAACTTTCTGGAGGTTTATAGGGCACACATTTAGGAAGGGCTGTGGGACACAAATTTTGAGGAGAATGTCAGGTGCTACATTTTGGAGGGCATGGGATGCAAATGGTAGCAGAACCATAAGGCGCACATTGCAAAAGTGGGATTATATATTTTGGAGGCGTCACATTTCCTGAGAGACAATGGGCATAAAGCTTGGAAGGAGTCAAAAGTGCACATTTTGTTATTGGTGATAGAATGTCTGTGGGAGACGGTGATCACACAGTGTATCTGGCAAAGAGGACACGTCTGGGAGTGCCATAGCTGACATCACATGACATCAACACTCGGCAGCAGTTCTTCACTGAATCAGCTTTTGAACAGGCAGTAAAATATAGGATAATGGCTGGGTAGGTGGTAGGAATGAGCATTTTATACACACCTGAGGTGTGGGATGCCACATAAATCCCTCACCATATCTCGGCCGCTGGTGTCCTTCCAGATGCGCTAAGTGACCACTGCATAACGTACTGCATCAGAAAAATCCAGCTCCCCTGCTCTGCCCCAAAATATATCAGTATCCATCCAATCCAATCCCTTGATGCGAACACCCTTCTACATGACCTCACCCTTGCCAACTGGTCACCCATCTACTCTGCTTCTGACACTGACACCACTCTGAGTCATTTCCTGTCTACATTTTGCCAAGTATGGGACCTCCATGCCCAGATGAAAAAGATTCCGGTCAAGAAATCCCACCACCCTTGGATCTTGCCACAACTACTTACCCTATGCAAATCCTGTGACCAGGCCTGAGCTTGATACAAGTCCTTCCATTTAGAAACTGACCTTGTTACCCAGTGCCGTAGGAAGGCATTTTTGTGCCCTGGACAAGAGACTAATTTTGCACACTCCCTGGAAAAGAGCCAGGGGGTCTGGGGGCCTTGTGGCCCCCAGAAGCTCTGGGGGGTTTACATGCTCTGTGGTGAGTTTTGAGGCTTTTCTTGAAGGAAAAAACATACTATTGTTACATGTTCCTTACCCCTGATTTCAGGGAATATTTTGCTCCCATGGAATCTGAGATGTGGAAAACTCTGGCTGGCTGGCATCAGAGTGTGCAGCCACAATTGTTGTGGACAAGTGGCTGACCAACAATGCCATCAACCACCCACCTTATACGTATTTTTGAAATATACTGTGTAAGACTGCTACATAAAGCATGGGGGTCTAGCATGGAGGTCTAGGGTTCCTCTAGGCCCACTGAAGCTCTTGGGGGGGGGTCGGTTACATGCTGTAGCTTGATATGGTTAGTTTTAGGTAATCTACTACTGAATCAGTCCCCTACGGAACCAAAACACACTTGTGTTACATATTCTCTCGAATTGAGTATCCCTACCCCTGATTTCAGAAATGTTTTTTCCCCTATGGAATCAGAACAAACTGTGTTGTAAAGTGTCCAAATGACAACCAGTTCACCTGGTTTAGTTTTTAAAATCACAGTTTGCCAACAGAGGATTGGATTATGCATTAGAAAGTAGTGCAGATGCTGATGCTAATTCAGTACTCCAACTTAATTGATAAATATATGAAATGAGAGAATTGAACAATCTATATAACACACAGGAACACTGTAATACAAGATAGGAGCTGGAACTGAATGAATCAATGCCCCACACACAACAGCACAAGCCACTGAGTACCAAACCGAAAACCTCAAGGCAATCAGGACATGAGGGAACCCTGGTAACTGATGAGGTGTGATGCTATATATTTTCATGCAAAAATGTTATTCGCATCACATATCCACAGTAGATACAGCGTACACATATTTCACAGTTGTCTGTCTGGCCTATGTGTGAACCTTTCTTGCCTTCAAAGATTAAAATTCGTCAAAGACTTTGTCGAAGTTAATGGCACTGGCTACAGCATTTTCAATAGATAATATAACGAGATTTGACAGTCTTTCTTGTCCCCATAGATGATCTTAAATAGGTCTTGATCAGCTTCAGTTTGCTGAAACTACACTTGCAAGAATCAACAATCATAGGGAGTGTCAAGAAGATTCGGAGAGCAATTTCAGTGTTTGGATAGGAAGTACTCAAAGACCATTTGTGAATGAGTTTCAACAAGCTGAGCAGTGTGGCATTTGAAAAATTGGGCAGTAGCGATACTGCTTAAAATCTGAAGCTCTCTACCTCATGTACAATCTCACAAGCATCTAGATCCTTAGAATATTTCATTGCCAGATCTGCTGCACATTTCTTTAAATCGTTAACTCCCATTGTTGGGAAAGATAGCCCTGTAAGGGAAAAGTCAGCAGCCACTTTAGACAATGCCTCACACCTCCACTGAATCTGGGAAATGAGGGTGTCTAGAACATTGCTGAACTGCATTTTGAAAGCCTGTTCAGCAGAAATCAAGTGCCCTTCATCTTTGACGTTCTCATCGGCCATCTTTTTCACCTTTTTCTTTTTTCTCTGAATTCTGCATTCAGTGACATCTGTTCAACAAGTTCTGCTGCATGTTGTACGATGTCATTTATTCCATCATCCTGCATGTGCTGCATTGTGTCCTTTAATCCACTGATATGTTTTGAGGCACTATTGACAGGCAATCCTTTGAATTGCAACAGTTGGTTTACTCATTCAACCAGGTTCAGTATTTTGTCCCACATTGCTAGGGTACAAAGAAATTCTATCTGCTTGATTGGGCTATGGGCTATTGATACCACGTCAGCACTGGTTGCATCTTCACTTATTTGGTATAATGCCTTTAAGACATCAGGTATTTGAAGATAAAGGGAGTGAACTGTATGAAACTTTGAAGACCATCTTGTTTCAGTGCATTGTTTCAGAGTGACCTTTACTGCTTGGGACAGCACCTCCCAGCGGCTTGTTGAAGCTACAAAGAATGTAAACAATCTCTGCACTGTGCCAAAAAATGATACCATATCAACTGATACTCTCACAGCATAGACCCCAACTAAATTAAGAGAATGAGCTGTGCATGGGACAAATCTAGCGTGTTCATTCACTTGTGCTATACAGGCTTGCACCCCATGGTACTTTCCTGCCATATTAGTGCCATTATTATACCCCTGGCCATGACAGTTAGCTATATCTAAGCCATCATCAATTAATTTCTTTTCAATTTCTGCAGCTAGCCCACTTCCTATCTTTTCATGTGAGATGATGAAATCAATGAAACTCCTCAACACTGCAATCATTATTCTGTATCCTCACATACCGAATGATTTAAGACATTTGCTCCTTGTGAGCCACATCTGGTGTACAATCAAACATAACAGGGAAATATTTAGCCTCCTTAATTTTCAAGATTATTTCACACCTTACAGTGGAACCCAGCAAGTTAATAAACTCATTCTGAATCGTAGGAGAAAAATAGGTGGTAGACCCCTTCTTATGGCTGGCAATGTGCACTGCAAGCTCCAGATCATAGTGACTTATCAGCTCTATCAAATTAAGAAAAATTCCAGAATGTGTGTGTCCAATCATATCTGTGAACCCCCTGAGAGCCAAGTTATTCTTTACACAGAATAGTATAGCTTCAAGAATAATTTTAAGTATGGTACACCACTTTTCTTTTTCTGAGGCAGTGAACCTTTGCAGCTGATCATCTATCTTCGTCTTCAAGTGCAGTTCAAAATTTTTCCAAAGTCAGTAACCATCGCGATGTTCAGGAGAGTTTTCATGATCTGGAATTCTGGGATTTAAATCCTTCCAGTCACAAAATCCTTTTTTTTAGGATTTGCCAGACTTGATGTAGTGGATGATTTCTTTGCAAACAGCATGCATGGGAAGCAATAGATAGCTTTCTTGGTCTCACTATACATTAGCCATGTGTGTTTGACAGTTTCTCCATTAGGAAGAATTTTGGTAAATCAATCATGATAGAAGCGCCTGCCATCATCAGACACTGAGAAACTAAAATCAGCATTCATCTTTTGTTCAGGGCCATGTTCCACCAAGCAACATCCAAGTCTGTCAGTCATGTCAAGCCATGATGTCGGGTCGTTGAAATTAAGTCAGAGTACTGAACTGGCAATAGCATCTACATTACTTTCTAATGCAGGATTCTCTGTATCTTTTTCAGTGTTGCACGGTGGGGGCGTCGGCTGGCAATTATCATCTTCTTCTTCTTCAAGTTCTTCTTCTTCTCTAATATTGCCTTCAACATCTGCGTGATCAGTGTCGCCATAGGTTGTCCTTGGGCTTGCCACATCTGTTGTCGTTTCAAAACTTGTCTTGGTAGGGGTAGGCTCAGCGATGTCCTCGATGGTGACGATGTTGATTGGTGTTGCTACTGACTGAGTTGGTAAACTTCCCTCCTGCTCCTTAGACGTGGCTAGCCAATTTTGCCATTGCTGGGAGAGTTTTCGATTTTCTTCTTCTCTGGCTTTCCACAGTTTTCTAAACTCTGCCGCTGATGGTTTCTTCGGTGGCATTTTCAAGACACAGACCTTCCTTTACAAAATACTGAAGAGATAGTGTACAGTATAATAGGTGTACTTAACTCCAGAGCATCCCTGTCAATGTCCAACTTCCTGTTTGAGTTGCAAGTAAGACCTCAGTGGTGACAGCAGTGCTAGCTATATATCTGATTATCGGCATTACATCAAATAAAAACAACACTGAGCATCTCAAATTATGCGGTGCTGACGACTCAACAGTAGTTAGCATATAGTGGATCACTGTCCTACAAGGATGGATTTATATATATAATTATATATGTATAAATTCAACATTGTCAAAATGCTGTTGTACCACAGTTCATGTGACAATACCATACCATTCTGTGATAGGATAGCAGCATTATAGAACCTATACAGAATGCTCAATACAGTTTCATTGTGCAAGATAAAAATCACAGTGTACACATTTTCGCACATAATAATACACACTATTATACAATGGGATATGAAAATCCTGTAACCTCATTGGTCAAAATACATCACATGACCATGGGTATATCCTGCAATAACTCACAACTGTGAAGTGTCATTTATAAAAAACATAATTAAACAAATTTAAAATCTATTTTACACATGGGTACATTGTATAATTGCAATAAGGCACTTCAGGGTGGGGGTTATTTGGGGATTTACCCACTTCTTGTGTGGTTAAGTCACTTGGCTGAGCCTTGTGAGACACCTCACAAGGCATGGGTAAATCCCCCAATAACCCACACCCTGTTGTGCCTTATTGCTTAACTATAAAAAATACATGATGCGCATGTACACTTTACGTATATGCAACCCGCACCAACTTGCACCTGCCTTCCATGACCAGTTATTATTAGCCATGACTGTAATATCATGTGGCGTTCCTCTCATTGCTACTGCATTCCACTGGGACACAGATGCTATGAGAGTTCTAATTTAAATGACATTTTAAAAAGTTTATTAGAAATGCATTGCTGCAATCTGATTGGCTGTTAGGATCAGCTTGACATTAATCTCTGTTCAACTGTCATGTACAGCCTGATCACCATGTCACATGGATTTTTCCTGTCAGCATTCCATCCTCTAGCACAGCTGACTGACTGGAATGCAGCACTATGATTTTGAGCTAACATTCCGAAACTGCTGGTGAAAGAATGTTTTTCACAAATATCTCCCTTTAAATGATGTAAACAGTTTACATCATTTAAAGTGAGATGAGATTTTTAAGAAAAAAAGTTTTTCTTCCAACAACAGTATATGAATGCTGGCTCAAAATCATAATGCAACATTCCAGTCAATCAGTAGTGCTAGAGTAAACATTCAAAAAACATACTTTTAACACTTTTCTTTTTGAATACATTTTTATAATAACAATAAGGCGCTCACAGGAGTTAGATTAACAGTCACTAAATTACAGCCTAGGGGCAATATGTCACAGGGCTATGCATCATGCCACATTATATTTACATCCCTAGGTGGTGATTACCGACTGTTAAACTAACCTTGGGGAGTGCCTTATTGCTTAGTAACTCATTGCGATGCTCTTCATCATTGCCCCTACCCCACCCTGGAGAGTCACAGTACCAGTCAATGCTATGCAAATACAATCACGATACACTCGTCACCCAATTTAAAAACACATTGACTTACCTTTAATAAGACTGACTGTCAGAGCTGAGTTGCGTTGTTGCATGGCCTCTGCTGCAACATGAAGTTGTAGGATAGGAACTCTGTCTCTGATGTCCACTCCAGCCGGAGTCCGCACTCAAGTTTGGTCCTACAAAATGAAAGTCCAAATTATATTAACTAAATTAAGTAAATGATTTATTGCTATTTTCATTCAAGAGCAGAGCACCTCCTTACACACATACAGAAATTAAGAAATAAAGTACTAGTCAGGTTTTCCTTTCCATTGCTGGTGTTTCTCTGATAACCATGAAAAATAACCCTAGCTCATTTGTCCACATGTTTGCCAAATAACTCCCTGTTCCATATCACAAAAAAAGGATATAATGGAGGTTCTGACTGAGGCTACTTGATGCGTGTCAGTGTATCTGTATGACTGTGTGTGTGCGTGTGTGTGTGTGTGTGTGTGTGTGTGTTTGTCTGTGTGTGTATGCCACTGGCACTCTGAATCAGATTTTAAATGTATGCATTCCTATTCCATGTTATCGCCAGGATTCTGTATGTGGGGGATGGGGTCTATGGATGGTATGCCACCCTTGCAGTGACACCAACACAGTGAAATACACACCTGTTGGCAAAATCGACACTTTGCCGACAGGTAGCTGTGTTGGTGTGCCCAAGACAGGGGCATGCTGTCTCCCAGTCCTGCACCCCAACCCCGAATCAACTCCAACTGGAGTTGAGAATCCTAAAGACAGAGGGGCAGCAGGCAGAGCCCTTCGCATGGGGGGGTTCAGTGGATGAAGCCCCTGAGAAAAAAACAGGACCGGGAGACACACAGGAATCATGTAGACCACAACTTGCAGTTGACATGATTCCTGTTGGCGAGATGCGGGTCAACATAAAGGATGTCGAACCAGCATGGTAGAGCCTCTATGGATTGGAAGCATTCATCCTGCTGTGCTATATTGCTTAATTTACCAGCTTTCAAGGGAGAAGCTGACAGTGGGCTCTGAAATTAATAAAAAGTGTATACACTACTTTAAAAGGGTCACCTTATCTGAAACTGCAAATGTAAACTGTCATTAATACATTTTTAACCCCTGGACAAAGAAATACCCACAATAAACTACAGTCACCTAAACATCTGCCTTGAAATGCACAATTTAAAAACCCATTGCCATTATCTTACCTTATAAGACTGACTGAGCTGAGTTGTGTTCTTGACCGGCCTCTAACCTCTGCAACATGAATCCGCAATCCTGATGTCCACTTCAGGAGTCAGCACTGAAGTTTGGCACTGGCTACAAAATGAAAGTCCACATTGCATTAACTACAGTAGATAGTTAAAGTTACTAAATTATTTATTGTTATTTTAACTGAAGAGCAGAGCCCCTCCTTATACACATACAGACATTTTGGATTGCCTGAAGGTGGCCATGCAGTGTGACAAGGAATTAATGAGGGTGAGTGGTATGATGGGGTGCATAAGGAAGGTATCATGATTCACTGACACAGCAGAAAGATTGAGATGTGTTTTTTTTTCCGTTTGTAACCTGTAAAGCCCCTCTTCAACTTAGTGATGTGCCCCACTTCCCATATTTATGAGACAGTGCATGGGTTTGTCTCAGGAACACAGGAAGATCGATCCAGTCTAACATAATCAACTTATTTGACAGTGTAATTAGGGCAGTTAATGAAGGCAGTGCTGTGGATGTCCTGTATGTGGACTGGACTTCAGCAAGGTTTTTGACTTGGTGCTGTGTGGGAGGGGTTACTGAGCATTATGCAAGCTGAGGGACATGGGTGCAGGGGAGAACGGTTGAGTGGGGAGAGAGCTGGCTGCAGGGCAGATGAATTGTCTGCCCTGCAGCCAGCTCTCTTCCCACTGCACCAGTTGAGAGAAAAGAGGGTACGAAGGGAGGCATCAAATCCAAGGCCAGTAACCAGTGGGGTACTGCAGAGTTCAGTGCGGGTCCCTGTTTTTTTCAGTGCCTTCACTGGAGACTTTGCAGAAGGGGTCAAGAGTATTAGCCTGTTTGCCAATGACACTAAGATTTGTGCAAAACTGAACAGTTAGGAAGGGGGGCAAGCAGCCAAGCACTTAGGGAGGTTCTAGCTAAACTCGAATACTGGTCAGAGGAGTGGGCCAAGGGCAGCTGTGGTTTAATGCTAAGAAGTGCAAGGTCATGCACCTTGGAGCCAGAAATCCCCGGATCAGCTACTGGCTGGGGGGAGTACAGGTAGCAGCTTCAGCAGAGGAAAATTACCTGGAGGTATTAGTCACAGGGAGGGGACATGACGGTATCAGCACAGTGCAGAAGGGCGGCAGCAAGGGCAAATCGGATACTGGGGTGCAATGCGAGAGGGATCACCTCTAGAAAGAAGGATGCCAACCTGCACTTCTATAGAACACTGGTGACGCTGCCCTTGGAGTACTGTGTGCAGTACTGGTGCCCAACTGCCCACCTCAGAATTTCACCCTCAGATCTCCATTAACCTCAATATCTCTCACTTTGTAAGGAGGAGTGGGTGATATTCACAGCAACTCTGTTCTCTGCATAAATCCTTGCTGACACTCAGCAAAGATTTATGCAGAGAGCAGATAATGATTGGATGCATTGCTCAGCTTATTTTTTTTATCTTTATTAAATACTTTTATTTTCAATGATCAGAATGCAACCATACATGGGACTGGGTATTCACTGACTGTATGTGAAGAGATTGGATTTGGGAATGGGCTGAGTCTGACTGCGTCAATGGTGGAGATATATGTAGGAATCAGTAGGGCTAGGCAAAGGCAAACTGCTGTGCTTTGGAGTTCTTGGGTGAAAGCCAAAGGTTAGGGATGGAGTGTTAGTGTGTTCTGTTGAAGAAGGTTGTAGCTCAAGTACTCAAATGTTTACTTTGTTATTTAATTAATTTATTATTTTTACATTGCATGCTAATAACCCCCCCACACACACACACTAACACCCACACACAAAAGGAGACTCATGTTTTAAAGAAGAGCTCAAGATTATTTAATTTTTTAAACAAATTGCTAATAACCACACGCCCTCCAACAACACACGCATACACACACACGCACACATATGACCAACAGCCCGACAGCTGCCTTACATTAATCCATGTTACTCTGTCATGTACAGCCTGTGATACAATGATGTGTGAAAATCATGCAACCTCACTGGTTAAAACATGATGTCACATGCTGGGAAAGTAAGCAATAACACACGACGGGGTATGGTTTATTCTAAATAAACGCATGCCTAGGGTTGTAGTGAGGCATGAGGCGCAGCAGTCGAGTGCCTTACTGCCCCTAGAAGTACATTTTTTCAGAATAAACCACATCCCGGAATGTGTTATTGCGCTTATAAAATGGGTATATGTTGAGAAGTAGTATAGGATTTAACAAAAAATTAACAGGGTGTGAGTTATTAAGTGATTTACCCACTTCTTGTGTGGCGAAGTCACTCGGCTGCGCCTCGTGACACACCACACAAGGTGTTGGTATTGGTAAATCCGAATAAGCCACACCCTGACCCTAGTGTGCCTTATTGCCTAAATCACTCACAATAATGAGACATGTTTTCTTCCTGTCAACATTCCATCATGCACTGCTGAATTACTAGAATGATACATTCATATTTAAAACCAACATTATTAAACTGTTGGTGGAGGAACTATTTAAGCAGTAAGCCACGAGGGTGTGTGGGTTATCATGGGATTTACCACAGTTGGAGTGGTTCGCCCATGAGGCGCAGCCGAGTGGGTAAATCCTTGCCAGCCGTGGTAAGTCCCCCGATAACCCATATCCTCCGAGTGGCTCATTGCGATTATACCAAGGTTAATTTTTTTACTATGATGAAATGCAACTTTTAAAGAGGGTGCTTTGTTTTTTATTTTTATTGTATTTATTCCTATGCTGCAGATGATTAGTAGGGTGATTAGTAGGATTATATACTCATCAACAGCCATTGATTATCAGAGGATTTACACCGGTGATAAACTACCAGTCTGGCGATTTCATTAGCTGTTCACTTATGTCTGTGGTATAATGTCTACTTTATTAACAAAATAACCCTCTAAATGAGGAAAACATTCAAAAGTATTGTTTAAGTTTTAAAACATTTGTTTTGTAAATATTAGCAATAAGACACTCCAGGAATGAGATTAAATCACTTAATCACCCCCTAGGGGCAACATCGACGTCACTTGGCTGTGTATCGTGCCACATTACACCCCTAGGGTGATTAACAGATTGTTAATTTAATGCCTGGTCTGGTCATGCCTTATTGCTTATAGCAGATAATGTATGGTCTTTGGTTAATAACCATGCTGTAAACACTTTGAGAGGTTGCCATGACATTATTGTAAACACCTTGAGAGCACATCTAAAGAGGTTTTCAGATGTCATGGCAACCCTGTAAAGTGTTCACAGCGTGGTTAACCAAAGACCGTGCATTATATTTTACAGTGTATGGGCTACCAAAATTGTGTAAAGTGTAATCATGGACTGAATTACTTTACTGAATTACTTTATGGAACCCTGATTGTTGTGAGCATTCCGTTTTGTTATATCATTGATATGACATACTCAAGAAGGGTTAACAACAGAGTGATGTCATAACAATGGCATAACATAGATAATACTGGATGGGCAACTATGCACAACCAGTGTGTTCTGCCACAGAGGGGTTCTGATTCCCCCTGACTTCGAGAGCGAAGCTCGAGAGGTCCATGGGAATCCAAACCCCTAGGTGACAGAACATACAGGTTGTGCATAAAGTTGCTCATCCTGTATTTTTATAGTGTGTAGTAATATTATGTGAAATGTGTGCTTTGTGGCTTTTTTTATCCTCTTTTTCATAATGAAACTGACCCGTGAAGTCTCTAGAGGTTCTAGAATACTGTCACCACAGAATTAAACAGAGGAAAGCAACAATGTGCCATCATTCCAAGTGGTTCTGCTGCAGTAGTGACATCACTACTGCAGCTGAACAACATAATGATGTCACTAGTGCAGCAGAACAAGCATATTCCAGGCATGAAATTCCATGCATAACAGCATTCCACTATACACAATAAGGTTGTAATCTGCTTGATTTCAGTTATTAATAAGGGCTCCCCATACATTATATAGAGAATAAAGTATGGGGTGGTGTATGTAACGAGATTTTACACACACCCGAGGGGTTGGATGGCATATAAACCCCGAGAGCGAAACTCGAGGGGTTTATCCAGGCATCCAACCCAGAGGGTGTAAATAGTTTACACACACCACCCGTATTTATTTTATATAATTGCTGGGTTAGGCTTTTTGCCACAGCCAATTATATAAAATAAATGGTCTGGTCTTGATAACGGTCTGTATGATGTTGGCGAGTCCTCGGTCGCTTAGCAGCAGTTTACTTTTCTTGTTTTGTTGTCCCCTTTATGGTGTGATTTTTGTTAGGAAGTTTTTTTTCAAATAGTTACTTACCGCCTAGAGATAGTGGCGGTGGTGTGGTTTAGACCGACGAAGGAATCTGGTGGCGAGCGGTGAAAACCCGGAAGAGCTGTAGGTTGGGCATGCACATAGAGAGGGAAACCGTGCGCATGTTTGCTGTTATAAACGCTCCTTTATAATGGCAAATTACGCCACGGTTTCCCTATGGGAAAAAGCCTAACCCAGTTATTATAATTTGATTATGCATGTTCAGAGCTGCAGTGCCCATGTTCTTAGTCTTATGATTTAATTTATATGCATTGTACATATAAATTAAACCATCAGATAACAGAGCAGTGATTGTTACATGCTTTGAAAAGTATTATCCATGATAATACTAAATTATTTTATTTCTTCTGTTTACTATACCCAAGAAGCTGAACTTCGTGGGTATAGTAAACAGAAGAGAAGAAGTTGCACAGCTGGATCCTAATTTTGCTGACCCCTCCCTACCTCTCAAATCTTCCTTTTTGTACCATGGCATCTCACAAATGTTATCACCATAAAATCTACATGGTTACCGTATATATATTTCTAAGTTAGATCTGCTCTTAAGATAGTCGTCAAACATGTACTGTTTTCCTGATTTCAGTTTATTATGTTATAATAATAATGCATCTATAATATTGTGGTGTGAACGGATTCTGGATAGGTCAGAAGGCAGAATCAAGATGGTTCAAATGAAATTACTGCGTAATACCAACAGCATTCTTCAGTTCAATACTGCTGCTGAACGTGTAATTTATTTGAACCATCCAATCTTGCTCCTGGCCTTTCCAGACTCCACAACAGACTATTATTATAGAAAAGCTGCATTATAATTATAAAATGTAACATGATAAGGTGGTAAATCAAGTCAGTCGCACTGCACAATTGCTGTGAATAAAGGAAGCTGTATGTATGTGTGTGGTCAGGGTGTAGTGTAAATTAAAAGGTTTCCTATTCAGTGAATAGGAATGAAACATATTTAAATTTACACTACACTACACATATACTTACGTACAGCTTCCTGCCATTAGGGAAAAAATAAGCTCTTTTGCTGATGTGTCTTGCTTCTCTGATGCCAGCTAGCTAAGATGGTTGGCAGAAACTGGCAGACAGGCAGAGGCCGGACGGAGGCTAATAACACTGAGAAGAACATTTTTTATTAATTTTATTGTGTATTGAATCATTTATATGCATAAAATATATCCTGCTGCTCGCTAATAACTGATAATGAATACTGATTGCAGTTAGGGTTACCACCTTTTACGAAGCCCAAAATGGGATATTTTGCACTGACACGTGATTTTTCACAGGACAATATGTAACCACCACCAATGCAAAAGACTTGTTTTCTCAAAATAATTAAAATTAAGACTAAATGGTGTAGTATTTTATTTGTTCCTATGGTTTCTTATCATTTAGGGTATTTTAGTTAACATATTATAGTTTTCTGCAGCATTTACAGGAAAGTAAGAACATTTTTTTTTCTGCTATAAGATCAGGACTTGTAGCATTTTTCATGTTTTTTTGCAGGACAAACCCGCTCAAATCAGGACTGTCCTGCGAAAATCAGGACAGGTGGTAATCCTAATTGCAGTGCAGCAGAACTGAGTTGGCCTAGTGGACTGCATGCTGATTCATCGAAAAGAGATTCATTTCAGTAGCAATGTGAACGCCATCCTGGCCTGTGCAGCCTAGCAGTAGGGTAGCACTGCAGCAGGCCAGGTACTGAGTGAGTATTCCCCAACCCTGGGTCCCTCCCAAGTTGGGAAACATCAGTGCACTGGAGTCGGTCCTCGGACACAGAACTGATGACTGCTGGACTGGCCTCAGTGGCCTGGGACGGCCCGTACTGCACCGCCAGCTACCACCTCCGGTCGCCACCCGCCTGGTATTAGGAAGGATTTAGGAAGCAAGCAGCACAGGTCAGGAACAGCGGTGTTAGGCAAGACAGGCAGGCCCAAGGCCTTCTCACCCATTTATTTTGTTTCTACAAAAAAAAGATGGGTATCGGTGGGGCGTGGATAGTCTCGTGGTGGAGAGAATGAAGTGTAGTCTCAAATCAGGAAATGGACCCACGGGAGTCAGTACACAAGGGACAGGTGAGAAGATGTCTGGTGGTGGTGGTGACGGTGTGTGTCACTGCGGTTGCGTGGCCCGCGTCATTGGCAAGTAAAGTATTAAACTTCTGCATTCGTCCCCATCCCTTCCTTCCTCCCTGAGTCCAGGCTCCAGGAAAAAGAAACTCATAATAAGCAGCACTGGCAGGGAGTGTGATTGTAATTCTTCGTAGCAGAATCAGGGTTTTTTTTTCAAACCAACAATCGACCCGCCACCCCTCCTCATGTCAGTCACACACACAGTCTGATGTCTGGACGATGAAGATCACAAAACTAGCCATGTCAGGCCCAATAAATGATCAAATCAATCATGAAAGCATTGGCAGTTTAATAAAATTTCTCTAGTTATTTTATTCCAACCCCCCCCCCACACCACCACACTGCCATGCCTACACCATGATTTATTTCAGATCCACTCCACCTTCTCTTCTGATCAAAAATCAGGATCAACACAAAGAAATTTGCATTAAAAAAAAAAATCAGGTCACACACACACGGCCGGGGACAGGACGTGGATGGAAAATGTTCAGTGAGGCTGTGCACATCTGTTGCTTACATTTAATTAATCCAATTAAACATATTAGTCTCTCTCACTTTCTTTCACTTTCTACTCAGTCATTCGTCTCTCTAAAGTTTAAACTACTCTGTCTCCAATCTCTCCAACAACAACCTCTATCTAACCGCCTTTCTCTCTCACACTCAGTACCATGCGCTCTGCCATGCCTTTTATACTAATGGGTGGCGCTGGGCCGGCCCACCCACAGTTTCTCTTTCTCTGTGCCACCACCACATGATTTTTGCCTGCAGCACCATGTGACACCCCACCCCTTGGTCTGCAGATCACAGATGCACCCCTGCTGACAGCCACTTGTAATTGCAGAACAAAAAAATAAAATGTAAAGATATAGCGCAAGTGAATCAAGCAGTTGAAAACTGCGCCCCTTGGAGACTTGCACCCTGGGTGAGCGCACCATCCGCCCCGCCCTTCCTGTGGTACTGTTCTTATCTATAGAACCATCAGAAATAGGCACACTAAGGCCACACACCTTGCTAAAGCCACCTACTTTAAAAAACAATTACACAAAAAACTCTAGTAATCCCTCCTCCTTCTGTAAGATAGTACACTATCTTCTCAGTACAATTGCCCCCCCTTCCCCATCACCGGTAGATGGTACTCCTATCTCTAATCAATCATCAATGGCTGAAATACTCAATCATTTCTTCACAACCTGTGCCCTGCCTGACCATCGTCCTACCCCAGTCTCCCTCGGCTCCCCTCTCTCCTCTGAACATCGGTTGCCACTTCCCCCAAAACTCCACACAGTATGTTTTTGATACCTTATGCTCGCTAAACCCCAACAAATCAAGCCCTGATGAACTACATCCTAAACTACTCTGCCTATCGGCAGCTGTCTTTGTTGCATCCCTTGCATACATTTTGAATCTTTCTATCTCTACTGGTTCTGTTCCTACCTTGTGGAAAACCGCCTACGTGATTCCTCTCCCCAAGGGAGGTGACCCATAGTCGCCTGGAAACTACCGCCCTATCTCACTCCTCTCCTCACTCACCAAAGTACAGGAATCATTAATTTACACAAGACTTCTAGACTACATCAACTCATCAAACACCCTCTCCCCCTTAGCAGTCATGGTTTCGGAAATATTATTCCACAGTCTCTTCCCTACTGCGTGTTACTAATGCAATCCATTCTGCCATGGATGCAGGCCATATTACTGCAGCCATTTATATAGACCTTGCTAAGGCCTTCGATTCTGTCTCACACTCAGTCCTCCTGAACATATTACATTCCACTGGTCTAGCACCCTCCCCTCCATCCATTGGTTTACCTCCTATTTAATCGGTAGACAGCAAGCTGTGCATATTGGAAACTCCACCTCCCCCTACCTACCCATCTTAGCAGGTGTTCCCCAAGGGTCAATATTCAGCCCTTTACTGTTCTTTGTTTTTGTTAATGACCTCCCCTCCACCTGTTCCCACTCCCTGATCCATATCTATGTGGATGACACTATCATCTTCACCTTTAGGTCCCTCCATGAAGGAAGTGCAGCCATTCCTCCAACATGATTTCAACAATGTTTTGGCCTGGTTGAAAGCCAATGATCTCAAGGTAAGCCAGAAGCAAATGGTCTCAATGACCTTTGACTCAGATCAGAAGCTCTCAAGGCTCTGATCCCAGCCTATATTTCACTCCCAGGGAAACTCCCCCCTTGAAACAGTTCAGGCATACAAAAACCTGGGAATATGGCTGGATCAGCACCTTAATTTCTCTACCCATATTGACACCCTAGTCTCTAAGCTACAGGTATGACCCAAACTGGACTTCCTCTATTGAAACAAGGACTCTCTCTCTCTCTCCGTGTTCAGTACGAGATTATCTCTAAACTGATTCTACTGTCCCTTGACTATGCTGATATTGTTTACAGCACTGCCCCTGCCGCATTCCTCATGAAACGCGACAGTTTTCAATTCCTTCTGCAGATTTGCCTCCAATTCTCCGCCTCAGGAGCACCACTGCTCCCTGTACTCCTCTCTATCTTTGCCTCCCCCCATAGGAGGTACATTCACTCAATGACCCTCATAGCCAAATATTGGTGTGACCTTCTTCCCCCCTTCCTCTTGTCCTGCCTCAGCCCTGCACCTACCCCTTTATACTCTCTTCACCCTTGGAACCCCCTCTCCTTCTCTATACCCCACCCCCAAACCATGGCGGGTCAGAATGCCTTCTCTTAAAGCCTTTCCCTCTCATGGAACAATCTCTCCACTGCACTCCATAACTCCTCAACCTACCTGTCCCTCAAAATACTTTTATGCCTGCTCCCATCACCTCCCTGCACCTGTAACCCTTCCTCTCGGGGTGACCACTTCCTTCCCATTATCTCTCCTATAGTATACTCGTTCCTCGATAGTCCTCCCAGGCAAGCTGTGTCTGTTTATGTGTCAAACACTATTTGCACTTGTATAGCCCTGTAAAGCACTCTATTGTATAGGTAGTCGCAATACACCACTGTTCGTACTGCTGCTATAACTCATTAGCCAAACAGTTTTGTTACATTTCAGACTATGTATATGCCATGTTCCTGTTTTTGTACAGTACCTTTGTGTTGTGAATTGTACCCCGGGCTGCACTTGGAAATGAGCCATGACTCAGTGTACTTTTTCCAGTCACCAAAAGTTTAAATAAATAAATAAAAAATTCCTGAGAGCGAAGCTTGAGGGGTTTATTAAGACATCCCACACAGAGGGTGTGGGTAAAATTCCAGTTTTATACACCCACCCAGACTTTTTTTTAAATAATTTCTGAGGAGCATTTTTTTGCCACAGCAGTGTATATAAAATAAAACCATGTTCCTAATCAGTTGTGGTCCCATCTGACTTAAGTGCCATCCTCGGCTGGTGAGACAATTTTTTTTTTTTAATTTCTCAGGTTTAAACTGATGTTTAAGGAGTTGTAGGGATCAAAAATGTTAATGGTCATGTAATGCCCCCCAAATGGGGCTTACCTTTTTTATGCCTCTGGGTGTTCTTCCGATGCCTCTGGCATCTGCCCATTCCTCCCGACACATTAAGCTGCTTGTCCCTTGTCACCTGATGTTTTCTTCATCCCCCAAACAGATTGCACCCTGCAGGGCTTTAATGTTACCGACCGCTCTGTTTGCGGTCAAACCAGAGGAGTTTTCCTTGGTCTCGGTGCTCCCTTCTGCTAAATGGGGACTGGTGACCGCAGTGGGAATAGAGAAAAGCCCCAGGAGATAAAAATAAAAAATTTCAACATGGGGCCATAAGCGGGGCTCATGAATATTAATGAGCCATGTATGAATATTGATAAGATTGCTGCTGCCACCTAAGAGGTACATATTGCGGTGGCAGCATCAGCATAGAGGGTGAAACTGAATATAAAAAAAAATTCGTTCAAGAGGAAACTGTTCGGGCTACAAGACTGTGGTGAAATAACCATCTAGAAGTGATATATACGTGGGGACACTGTTCAAGCTTCACTAAGACTGTATCAGCTGACTCCATCTTTGTCCTTATCAACCAATCTGGAGCCAGCATTAAACCAAGGGGCTCCTGGGACATTGCCAGAGACTTGGTAAAAATCAGGGACAAAACCTGGGTGCCAAAATGCTACCCAATAAAAAAACTCAAACTTATACTGACAGTTTGGGCAGCCAACCGAACCTTTTAGATTACAAGTGAAATGCCCAGTACTGCCTGAGGCAGTGGATTCAGTTAGAATTGGAAGTGGAAGAGCAAACAGCTCAAGCTTTCGAGGAGCTCCTCCCTGAAGAATCATAGGGGAATAGGCGAAAAGAGGTCAGCTGGCCTTCCTGCCATGTTCTCCTACATGTGAACTGCCTTTTGCAGAAGTCGGACCTTTTCCAATTTCCAGCTTTGAAACTGCAGCAGAGACAAAGGAGAAGTGTAATTGCGACTTGTAATTTGGACTGAAGACTTGCTCCAGAAGCGACTGGCCCGTCTGATGATAGAATTTGTCTCGGATTGAAAGGTTTGCGTAGTGAAGCTATCATTTGTATCCGGATTGTATCTGAACTGTTGTTTAGAGAAATTGCTGATTTAAATGTGCTGCATGTGTTTTGTGGGTCATGATTTGGTTCCCCAAGAACAATTCTGTTACGCCAGTTGGAGGCTTCACCTGCAGAAAATCACAAACTTTTGCAGAACTGCTCATCCTGCCTGGACCCTGTCATTTCAACCTAGGCTGCTACTTGTGTTCCAGAGACCTTCTCAGCAAAAGACCAGCCTGGGGATTCATCCCCCTGTTCAATACCACCGAGCAGGCAACGACCACCTGGAGGTGAGCCATGTCTGCCCTGCTTCCCCTGGCTTCCCAGATCATCACCACGAGATCTACATCTCGCCTGTCCAACAACCAAGTTCTGGTAGCATGAGTACAAACCAGAGTAGCTCCCTGCAACAAAAGCCAAAATCATTGTGGTACCATCTAATTGTTTCTTTTCACTGAGTTTTTTGCAACGAATTGAGCCATCCAGCTTGGATTACAAATAATTGGGTTGTGTGCATGTTTAACTATTTTCCTATCTTAAGGGCCCCAACAACAGTTGCAACGCTGGCCCCCTCGGGCAATGCTTCCTGCTAGCCTGCATGACATATTGTGTACCCAGGGTTGTTGAACTCTTTAATTGGGACTCACAGTGCATGCTGACCAACCCTGATTTAAATCAGATTGCTAATCATTCTGCTAGATTCACGCCCCTCCCTTGTTCTCTGCCCTTAAATAAATCTGATTGTCTTTTTTCATGTTTAACCTGGCTAGTGTGCATATTATTAGTTGGGTTACAGTGTTAAGACTGTATTGCCGTGTTGCTGATCTTATTATCCAGGGGATCTCCAGGGCAGCTGCCTCAGATCCAGCTCTGGTGGTAAGTGGAAAGGGTGTGAGCATATTATTACTGCCACCTGCTGAATGTAAATGTACCATTGAGCTATTACTTAGGCTACTAGGAGGGTTGATAGGTAGTTATAGTGTCCCAGAGGGCTATACCTGAGCAGTCAAGCTACCCCAGTACCATTCCTCTGGGTGGAAGCACCCGATCTTAAAACTCAGGCCCCTCAACCTGTGTATTGCCATACAGGCAGGGGTAGTAGCCCTTAGAATAGCACCACCTAGGGGGTTACAGTGACAGTCTGTTTTGGTGGTTTTAAACAATCGTACTGTGGAGATTGAGTGGCGGTGCAGTGTTCAGCATAACTTCAGGGAGACTGCCAGCTGACACATGCGTAGAGCGAGGGAAACACGGCGTGTGTTTGCCGCTATAACCAACTGGTTATAACGGCAAATTTTAACCAGGTTTCCCTAAGGGAAAAAATGCTCACCAGTAATTATATAATGTTTACAAAGCATCGTGTAACCTTTTAACACAGTTCATTCATTCATTCATCTTGGAGAAACAACCTTTGAGCTGGAAGCTCATTTACAAAGGTTCCACGTCATGACAAGTACAATACACAGTTACAGATATACACACGGTAACAAAGGAACAATAAATATTACAATATTAAGTTACAATTTTTATACACAGAAAAACTATTGGTGCTACATAATTAGACAGGGATTGGCAAGTAGGACCATGGGTTAAGAAGGTGGTGTAGCTTTGAATATTGAGCAGCCAGAGATTGACTTTGTCAGGAGGCAGCAAAGGGGATTAAGAGGGGAGGACAGCGAGGTAGGGGGGTGGTAGGTAGAAGGAAAGGCAAGAGTTGGAGGTGGGAAAAGGAGTTGTTACGTGATGAGAACAGCAGAAGGAGGAGGTAAGGAGCAGAGGGAGGGAAAAGGGAGTGGGAGTAGGAGTGAGGTAGGGTAATTAGGGCTGGCAGTCACAGATACTTACAGTAGTCAGGTGTTAGCGGAGTTTATATTTAAAGGGTCCAAGTTTGGGTTCAGTGACTATGTCAGAGGGAATATCATTGAGCCAGACTGGTGCTTTATAGGCAAAGAAATGCTAGGCTACAGACATGAGGCAAAAGGGACAGTAACCTAGAAATCTGGAATTTGGCATGATACTTCTGGGAATCTACTGTTCTCACCCCAGGAATTCTCCGGTATTCCTAACTCTAGCAGTGTCCCTTTAAGACAGAACTGCCCGGAGAGAATGGAACATATGCTAGTGAGTGGAATGCCATTAGCTCCTACCATTTTCAAATGCTGCCTTGGTCAACTGCCTGTATTCTAATACCTCAGATTTTTTTTCTCCGCCTGCAAGTCAAGATGCCCTGGAGATCTCTCCTTCTCACAGTCATTCCTGAAGTGTTTCTTCATTAAATATTTAAGTATTTCTTGATATTTTTCCATTTGCTGCCTTGGTTTATTGTTTATATATTTTAAAACCTTACTTTTGAATGTGTTTATATTTGTTTTTGGTTCCTCGTGGTTCACAGAAACCAGAGGGCAACTGAGATTTGTTTAAATTTAACCAGAGTTTTTATTTAGTGCTCAGGTTACTGCTTGGGTTCATTTTTATTTAATTTTGGGATATTTTGAACCAAGTTTTTCGGTTCCTTTACCCCTGGTTCCCAATTTCCGAACCGACCGCAACTGTGAAGTTTTGCTATTCTCTCAATTCAGGAACTGACTGCAACCAATAACTTTATTGCTATATTTACTGTTTGCGATTGATGTTTTCTTCAAGGTTAACTTGAAGATGTCAGAAAAACCTAAGAAGAAAACAAGACCCTGGGGTTTAAATATTGTATTAAATGTTCTGAATTGTTTACCAAGACAGATAAACATGACTTATGTGTTATCTGCCTTGGGCAACAACACCTTATTGTTGATTGTGATATTTGCAATTCTTTCCCCCATTGGAAAATGTTGGTGTAACCCCCCTGCAAATGGGGGTTCCCAAAAGACTTCCAGGAGCTTGCTTGAATGCTCCAAGCCTGAATGGTGTTTGGCGTTTAAGCCATTTATAAGTGAGTGTTTTTAGAGCCTCTGGTACTGTCTCTTTAAGAGCTGTCTGCTTGCAGACATAATTAGTTTGTATGGGGGGACTGTGTGCTTCTCTGCTTGAGTACCACTCAAACTGCTGCAATTCACTCCATTTTGCAGTCACTAGGGTGCAAAGGAACCTATCTGAAAGATGTAACTGTTTGCCAGAAATCATGTAGAGTAATAATGAAAATACAGTTTGTCTAACCTGCTTTCTTTGCAGTCAGAACTGTGTCTGCCTAGTTCCCATTCTAGTTTTGAACTGCTGAACTGGACCAATCAGTGTGGGTAAGCTAGCTCTAAAATGGTGCCTTGGACGAATCAGAACTTGGACTCATAATCTGAGCCAGCCACAAGAGGATTGTATGGGCAGTGACTCTGGGAGATGTAGTTTAGACTGCGCCTTTTGGACCAACAGGAGCAGTCTATTGTGAGTGACAGCCAATCCAGTCAAGAACTGGGAGGAACTCAAAGGAAGTGCCTGGTTTTGTCTGTTGGAGTTTCAGTTTAGCTCTGGGAGTAAAGAGGAAAGAAACCCTGTGCTCCTTCAGTGCACAGTTTAGTCAAAAACATGTGTAAGGTCCAGAGTTCCGGTCTGCAGCTTGTGTAACTGCTTATTAGGACTGAATCCGTCCTGTGAAGAGAATCAAAGATATCTGAAGAGTAGAAACCAGGCTCACCCTGTGAAGACTGGAGAAATTGTTGAATTGCACTCGGTCTGTCAGGAACTGAATCTGCTGTGTGTTCTCCCGGTATTGTGCAGTAATTGCGATCGGGATAGAGAAGCAGCCTGCCTGGTATAGTACTTTCTTTTGCCATATAAATGTGTGAGGAGTCTTGTGGAGCTCAAGAGTAGCCCTGCTGACATTGAAGGACCCTATCTTGTTTGGAGGTCGTGAGTACTAATTCAGGGTCGCTCCTGTTGAATGCCACATTGAATCCAAATGGAATAACTGTATTGCTGACTGTTTAACTAATTTTCTTTTCCCTGTGTGAAAGGGCCCCTACCAGCTGCCACGGTTTGGACTAGCCACTAGGGCTTGGGTATCCAGGGACAGTAACTGGTAGGGATAGGCCTGTGCACAGAGCCATAGGTAAATGAGTAAAGTATAAGCTAATTAACCTGATTTCCCCCTGTCCTTGTTATATTCCCCCTAAATAAATCAGAGCTGCTTGTTTGAGCAAAGTTATACTGCTTGAGGTATTTAAAATATTGTACTGTGATTGTTGCACTGTATCTTATTTTACAGGGGGTCCCAGTGCCTGAACCAGTCCTGGGGGTAAGTGTATACTGTGAAGGTAATTCTGATATACTGTGTGGGCCACTAGTGGGAAGAAAGGGGGGTTGCAGTGTCCCAGAGGGCTGTGACCAAGTAAGTTTAACTATTGCAAACCCTGACCTCTGGGTGGAGGCACCCGCCATTGGATCCAGGCCCCTCAGCCTGTTAGTGGCAAATCAGGCAGGGGTAGTAGCCCCTGGGATAGCGCCATCTAGGGGTTACATTGGGAAACTCTGCAAAGAAAATTGGAGAAGGGTGCCACGGGCTCTGACCAGTCCACACTCTCGAAAGCTGTGGGTGAAACCGCTAAGGCTTCTCATACCACCCCTGATACGGGTGGAAACTCTGGCAAAAGAGGCATTGAACCGGCTGGCTCCCACTGCAAATAAATAATAAAAAAAATAGACTAAACACACTGAGACCCTTGCTGGAATGCAACAAGGGGTTACTACAGTCTCTGCCAGTATGTCTTCGCCTGATGACATTGCACAGGCTTTAAAAGCTCTACAGGTGCTGCAGGGCTTGAGCCCCCTCAGCCAGTTGTTCAAGCCCTGACAAGGCAAGCAACTACCTTTGTTCCTCCTCCACTCCACAAACAATTGGAGTGAGGAACAAGAAGAGTTTGGGCTAGAAGAGAGTACTGAACCTAAAGTCTCCCCTGAACAGGAGTTTGGTTCACCCTCTAGACATACTGAGGATTATTCCTCACACTTTTCATTTGTCAGAAAAATGATGGAGACTTTGGATCTTGCAACCACTGAGGAGGTGCAAGATGAAGAAGAAGCTGAGTACATGGAAGTGATGGGGTTGATAGCCACTAGAAAGTTGTTACTCCCTCTGTACAAGTTTTTCCAAAAAGACATTATGGCTTTACTTCAAATGCCTAATACTGTCTCCCCCATTGACAAGAAAGCTGACAAAAAGTATCAGCTGGACAGGGCAGGCGCTAAGTTTCTTTTTACTCACCCTGACAGGGTATAGTTCAGCAGGCAACCTGTGAAAAGGCTAAGGTGCCTCTGGCTTCACACCCTTCGGAAAAGAATTCCAGAAAAATTGACAGCACAGCAAAAAAAAAAGGCTACTTATCTGCTTCTTTTGCAATCAGACAAGCCAACTATCAGGCCTATGCAGCCCAGTACCAGAAAGCCTTATAGCACTCAGTATGGGCTATGTCAGAAAAAGATCCATGCAGCATTTCCTCAGACTTAGCTGAAACTGCTAGATTGGAGCCTTTAAGTAACAGTTTCAAATGGCAGCAGATACTAATGACACTGCTGCTAGGTGGATGGCAGGCACAGTAGCACAAAGGAGTTTTGCTTGGCTTAGAGTCACTAACCTGACTCAGGACACCCAGGCTAAGGTCATGGATTTTTCTGTGGAGAACGGCTCCTTGTTTGGTGAACAAACAGAGGCTTACATGAAAAAGGTAGATGAATATAAAACCACCTTTAGAAATAATTCAGCAAAGGAGAAGCACTCTCCCTCTTCCAGGCCCTATGGAAGGGGAAGTAAGGGTAGGTCTACTTTCACCAGGCCCAAGCTGTACTTCAGCAACTGCAATACCACCCCCAGCTGGCTGGCTATTACAGGGGTAGGGGCAGAAGGTGTTCCAGGCGTGGCTCCCAGGCCGGTCAAGCCCAGCTACAAATGAAACAGAACCCCTGACTCCATTCGTCAGGCTGCCTCCCAAGTACCTGTGGGGGGCAGACTGACTCATTACTTCCAGGCTTGGAAAAACATCACCATAGACAAGCGTGTCCTGGAAGTAGTGGGTCAGGGTTTGTCTCTAAGGTTCAAATCCTTCCCTCCCTTAAGAATAACGATGTTCAGAGTAGCTTCTCTCTCTCTCCAAAAAAAAAAAAAGCTGCTGGAAAAGGAGGTATGGGCCCTGCTCTTATCCAGAGCAATTGAGCCTGTACCCATGCAAAAAGGGAAAGGGAATTTACTCATTGTACTTCCTTACCACAAAGAAAAACGGGAGTGGCAGCCTGTTCTAGACCTCAGACTGTTAAACAGGCACCTGGTCAAATCCAGGTTCAAGATGGTCACACTGGCAATGATTCTACCAGCTTTACAAAAAAAGGAGATTGGTCAGCCTCCTTGGACATAAAAGGTCCACATTCCCATAAGGGAGTCTCACAGAAAATATCTAAGATTCAGACTCCATTCAGGGCACTACCAGCCTCGCTTCAGCACCAAGAGTGTTCACAAGGTGTCTGGCAATTGTGGTGGCTCACCTACGAAGGTTAGGCATCTCAGTGTTTCCCTACCTGGACAACTGGCTAGTCATGGGAAAGTCTCCCCAGCACGTAGGGGAGCATCTGCAGGTAACCCAGGACCTTTTTCAGTCTCTGGGATTCCTGATAAATGTGAAAAAGTCAGTCCTGCTCACTGTGCAAACACTGCAATTCATAGGGGCAGAACTGAACACCATAGTGGGAAGGCTTACCTACCTCAGGAAAGAGTAAGCAACATCCTGCAGCTGGCTGGTTTGTTCAAAATGAACAGGCCAAAAACAGCAAGACAGTTTCTGCAACTCCTGGGCCACTTGGCTGCAGCAACAGGCACAGTCCTAGATTCCAGGTTCCAGATGAGTGACATTTAGTTCCACTTCTGAGCACACTGGTGCCAGAGAAGGGACCCACTCTCACAGCCATTTCCAGTAACAAGGGAAATACTACAGGTGCTTCAGTGGTGGATGAAAGGAGACAACCTCAGAGAAGGAGTCCCTTGCCAATAAGAGTCTCCATCAGTGATCCTGACAATGGATGCATCACTACTGGGGTGGGGTGCCCATCTAGGAGAGCGCACCACTCACGGTACCTGGTCAAGTGCAGAGTCACTCCAGCAAATTAATCTGCTGAAACTGAAAGCAGTGTTTATAGCCCTGCAAACCTTTGCTTCCCTAATTCAGGGAAGGGTGATACAGATCAGAACAGACAATACCACCACAATGTACTACATAAACAAGCAGGGAGGGGACAAGATCCACTCCTCTGTGTACAGAGGTAGTGAAGATATGGAGCCTGACTTATTCCCTCAGTGCCTCTCTACATGCTATTCATCTGCCAGGAAAAGACAACACCCTAGCAGATGCTCTGAGCAGGGTCAATCAGGCCCATCATGAGTGGACCTTAAACAAGCAGGCACTGGACGTAGTGTTCAGATGGTGGGGCACCCAAGAGATAGATCCCTTTGCATCCCATGAGAATCACCACGTGCCACAGTTTTGTTGCAGACCACCAGCCAGGGGCACAGTCCCTCTGGATGCTCTTATTCTGGACTGATCAGGGAGGTATCTGTATGCCTTCCCTCCTTTTCTCCTGTTACTCAGAGTACTGGTTAAACTTATATCCCAGCCAGCATCAATGATTTTGATAGCACCAGATTGGGCCAGGCAGCCGTAGTACTCTCTACTGCTCTCCGTGTCTGTGGCCAGGCCAATACTCCTCCCCCGGAGGCACAACCTGTTAACCTCCAATCATGGGAGGATCATGTACCTCAAATAGTGTTGCTCAGATAGTGCTTTTGTGGATCCTACCACTATCTGTCAGATAGTGCTGGTATCGTGACTTGGATCCTACCAGATATCCTGCCAAAGACAGATGCAGGATCTAGGGTCAGATAGTGGTGGAGCCTAGTTAGGCTTCAGGTATCCTAGTTAGGATCCATTGATCCTGGTGTAACCTCCCTGTAAATGGGGGTTCCCAAAAGTCTTCCTTGGATGTGCTTAAATGCCCACTGCCAGGCGGGCGTTCTGTGTCTTTACAGGTGTAAAAGTGCTTGCATGCAAGTGCCCTGTTAACCTCAGTGCCTGTCTCTTTAAGAGACATTATTTGTGTAGTGCATGATTAATCTGGGTAGGGGCTGAGTGTTTCCAGGATCGAGTCCTGCTCGAGCTGCAGTAATATTGCTCTGTTCTGTTGGAACTGGTGATTGTTTGCTGATTAGCTGCTCTAATAATGGTATTATACTTTGTCTGACCTGCCTTTCTTTGCAGCAAGGACATTTCTGCATTGTACCAATCAGTACCTTTTGAGGACCTTAAAACTGAATCTGTCCCCAGGGGTCTTGTAGGAGTGAATTTCTGTAGGAGTTGTAGTTTTTTCACTTTGGCGCCTAAATGGACCTGGAGGGGGAGCCCTTGCTTTGACAGACAGATGAATCAACCAACCGAACCCTTTTTGGATCAGAAGGAAGTCCTGGTGTTGTCTGCAGCAGAGAGTGAGTCTGAGTTTGTAGTGGAGAGAGTGAACAGCTCGAGATATTCGAGTTGCTGCTCCTGCATAGTCACGCGGGAAACTGGTGGAAAGGCTGAGTTTGGCCTGTCTGCCTACCTGTCCCTCAAGAGGGATCCTTAAAGTGTGCTTAAATAACTAGACTGTATCCAAACCAATTGTGACAAAAGCCACCGAATTGTGACTGTACCTTTGCCTGAAGAAGACTGAAGATTTGCTCCACGCGATCGGCCTGTCAGGACGTCTGAATCACCACAGAGATCACGGTTTTGCTCAGGAAAGCTGACATTGCAACCAGACTGTCATCTGAACTGTGGTATTGCTTTTCTTTTACTATAAGTGTGCTGAATGCTGTTAGTGGGTCGTGATTTGGTTCCTCATTGCCTAATTGTGTCACGCTTGCTGGAAGCTGCATCCAGCATTTAACGGACTGAATCCAAACTGTTCACCCAGCCTGGGCCCTGCCAACTTGGCCCAGCCAGCTACTCGTGATGCAGAAAAAACCATCAACGAGAGACCTGCCAAGGGATCAGCCCCCTGCTCAACACCTCGAACAGTAATGTCACCTCGGTGATTCATGTGGGCCCTGCTTCTCCTGGCAAACCAGCAAGTCATCCTAAAGTCTCCATTTCATCCATCCTGTGTCCTGTACTGGGTAGTGTGAGTAAACACCAGGGTAGCTCCCTGCAACAACAGCTCATTCAAAGTGTGTCATCTGATTTAGTTGTTTTGTCTAATTATCATGAACTGAGCCTCCTGGCTCTGGATTACAAATTGTGTGTAGTTGTGCATGCTTCTTCTTTCCATCACAGGGCCCCGACCAGCTGCAACGCCGGCCTACCCTGGGCAACAAATTAGGCTTGCCCTGCTTTGTTCCAGCTGGGTACCCAGAGTGTGTAACTGTGAAGGGACTCTAAAGTGCATGCATGATTGCCTGATTGAATTAGTTACAGAACTAATCAGTCAAATTACGCCCCTCCCTTGTTCATTCCCCCTGAATAAATCAGATCTAATTCTTTTTGCATTTAACCTGACTGTGGTTCCATTTTGTACCAGAAGCACTGTACTGTTGTTACCTGCTGTGTCTAACCTTATTTTACAGGGGGGTCTCCAGGGTCGGACTAGTGGAACCAGCCCTGGTGGTAAGTGCAAACAGAGTGAGGATTTGTATGCTGATTAGGAGCTATTGTACCTGTTTATGCTGTTCATTATTTAGGCCACTAGAAGGGAAAGAGGGGGGTCACAGTGTCCCGGAGGGCTGTATCCAGGTCAGCTACGCTACCACTGACCCTGTCCTCCTGGTGGGGTAGTAGCCCTTGGGATAGCACCACCTAGGGGTTACACTAGGGCAGATAGTTAGGATCCAGGGCCAGATAGTGATGGATCCTGGTTAGGATCCACATATCCTAGTTAGGATCCACAGATCCTAGGGCAGATAGTTAGGATTCAGGGCCAGATAGTGATAGATCCTGGTTAGGATCCAGGTATCCTAGTTGGCAGGATCCATGGTCAGATTGCACTACTATCCTACCACAGCAACTATCTGCCCAAATTGGAGGTATCTGTTGGTATCCTGATTTCTAGAATACTATCTGAGCAACACTAACCCCAACCTCAGGTCCCTCAGGCTCAAGGCATGGCTCTTGAGGACATCGAGTATGCAGGCTTGCAACTCTCAGAGTCTGTCCTGGAGGTGCTGAGGGGGTACAGGAAGCCTTCCACTAAGAAAACCTATGCTTCAAAATGGAAAAGGTTTTCACTGTGGTGCGCCACTAATGGTGTTGTACCAACACAGCATGAGTTCCAGCCCTGTTGGACTACTTAACACATTTACATTCTCTGGGCTTACAGCATTCGACCCTGAAGTTACACTTAGCATCAATGTCAGCTTACATTTCAGCTGGAAAAGATGTCTTTCTGACATCCAATCCAATCTTCAGAAGATTTTTCAAAGGATTGTACCACCTGCACCCCCCTCACAGGGAACCAGTGCCAGCTTGGGATATAAATATCTGTATTGCTTAGCTCTTGTTTCCCCCTTTCGAACCCATGCTCTTAGCAGACCTTAAATATGTTACTTGGAAATAAGTTTTCCTGGTGGTCATCTCTTCTGCCAGAAGGATCGGTGAGCTCCAGGCCTTGTATATTGAAAAGGATTATATTTCTTTTCACAGGGACAGGGTAGTGCTGAGAACAAATAGGAAGTTCCTTCCCAAGGTTGTATCTGACTTCCATCTGAACTAATCTATTACCTTGCCAGTCTCTTCCACTGAGAACTCCAGTTCAGGGGAATGCAGACTGCATAGTCTGGATGTAGAAAGAGCCTTGAGTTACTACATAATTCACATGAAGGACCATAGACAAGACAGGCAACAGTTTTTCATTCCACAAGGGGTACAGCTGCCACTGTGGCAGCTGCCAGGGAGGTTCCTTTGTTAGAAATCTGTAAAGAAGCTACCTGGAGGTCAGTCCACACCTTTACAAAGTGTTACAGCCTGGACACCTTGTCCAGAAGTGACGCCAGGTTTGGCACAGCAGTCATGCTGAGTCTGTTTCCAAAGTAGGTTCTGTGCCCACCTCCAAAGGTACTGCTTCATAGTCTGTAAGGTTAGGAAGAATTCCTGGGGTGCGAAGAAGAAAAAATTACTTACCATAGTAATCTTGTTTCTTCCAAGGTATTCTCCAATATTCATAACTCTCCCACCCTGCCTCCCCTACTAGAACCAGTGGCCTCTGCACTCCAAGCTGAGTAACAATGTGTGAGGGTCTCACACACTGGCATATTCTTTATCTATCCCTTTTTAGTCCTGTTGGGCCTTGCCCCCCCTTCAGATGATTCTGACTTTAAGGGGGGGGGTTGGTGTTTATTTAAAAAAAAATCTAACCCCAGTTGGAGCCTATTATTGTTAGTTATTATTATTCTAAAGTAGATTTAAATTTGTTTTAATCTGAGGTATTAGAATACAGTTAGTTGACCAAGGCAGCATTTGAAAATGGCACGAGCTAATGGCATTCCGCTTATCAGCATATGTTCCATTCTCTCCGGGCAGTTCTGTCTTAAAGGGACACTGCTAAAGTTATACATACTGGAGAATACCTTGGAAGAAACAAGATTTCTATGGTAGGTATTTTTCTTCTTTATTTTTAATATATTGCTTTTGTAAAAGTAAACAGTAGTCTCCTGTTTAACAACCAGGACTGATTCATCATCTGATGATGCCTACATCAGAAGTTGAGCACCTGGGGCCTTATTTTTCTTATACTTATTTTCAAAGGGCAGAAAATGCACATATGCAGCAGAGCAAGTTGCGCCATGGGGGTCCTGTCATGATCCTACAATTCAGGCAGCATGCATATGATTTTCAAAAAGGCAAAGAACTTCATCACAATCGCACTGAGACAAGGGTTACCTAGGAAAGGCACTGGCAATTGAGTCAGGTTTCAAAGAAGTACAAAATTACACATACCCCAATAATGAAAAACACACCTCTCAACCTATAAACCTGGCAATGTGGAACAGAGACTATACTAATGTGTGACAAATGACCCACATGTGGAACACCCAATTTCTGTAGCATGTGAGTAGTGTAGTCATTTGATGATGCATCAATAACATTTTTTAACCAGCTATGTAGTTTTTTTTGATGTCTTTGTAATAAAATAAAGTTGTTATACTGTTGTTTGGACTTCGTTCTACACTCATTTAAAACACAAATACACATTTTGAGATAAATGTACTCTGTTTTGCTCAAATAAAGTAACACAAGCATGCAAACACAATGCACAACATTATGCAGTAAAAGAACATAAAATTACGCAAACACATTACAACACATTACACTTGTGTTGTAAAGCAGTGCAAAAATGCGAACACAGAATGAATATACCTTTAATTAGAGTAACCACAATTCAACACAATACAAGTTAATGTTGAAACTTCATACATCATATACTATGCAATCAAAATAACGAAAACAGGCAAAAACAAATGGCATGAACAAATAAAGATTAAGAAGACAGAGTTTTTGGGCAGTAAGTGAAGCACAAAAATATGTTTCAAGTTACAATAGTATGGTTGCACTGAGTCTGTATTGTAGACTGCCATACATTAGTGAGAAAGATTTATGATCCCTGATGTATGCTGCGGTGGCCTTTTTTGCAGCATCTAGAACATCCTTTGGCTGCTTGACCTCATAACAATCCTTCTTAATGGCTAGCAGCTGACTTCAGAGTCTTTAGACTACAGTATAATGACTGCCACAGTTCAGGTTTTTACCTTCCTCAACATACTGAAAGCCCTTTGTGGTTCAGCATTCGATGGCAGCAAGCAAAGCAATATCATCACTAACCGTCTAAAAAGTGGAAGTCTTTCAGAGTTGCATAATTGTTGCAGAACATGAGCCCAGTGTTTTGAAATTTATTTATTGAGATCTAGGAACTACAACCCTTTGAGTCAGAGACTCCTTTGCAAAGGTTCCACATCAACATGAAAAGGAGGCAAGGCAATGCAAAACAAAGTGTTTCAAAAGACAAGTATACATCTTAATAAAATCAAGGTTATACTTCATTGGAAGAAGTACATCAGCAAATGGCAACAGTTTAAGCAGGGTTAACAGGAAAATTGGGATAGAAAATAGTGATATTGGACAGAAAGAGAGGAGGAGCAGCCCGGAGGACATTGTCAGGTAGTAGAGGTATTTCAGCAAATTGAACCTTTTAGGGCAGTGTAACAGGAAGGTAGCAAGGGGTTAGCGAGATAGGACAGAACAGGAGGAGAGTATAGGGAGAGTCGGGCAGCCCAGAGGACATTGTCAGATTAGTTGGTGGAGAGACTGTGGTCCAGAGGGCTCAAAAGGTGAGAGAGGCTACAAGCATTTGCAGCTTAAGGAGGCAAGAATATGATCCCGCAAGTGAGTTTTAAAAAGGCCAGTTCTGGGCTCAGAAAGTAATGGACCAGGGAAGGCATTCATCCAAAGAGGAGCTCAGTATTTGAAAGATCTCTGGCCTGCAGAGGTGTTATAGTAGGGGACGGGGAAGGTGACTTTTGATGGTTACTACTGTATGTGATAATAGCAACCGCCGAAAGGCTATCCCTATTATCGTGGCCTGCATTATCGCCAAAGACATTTTTGGCGATATGCAGTAAAAAGCGACTGGGAAACTGTGCCGCACCCCCCCCAACTAAATATTCTCAACTCCAGGGAGGTGCATGTTGGGGAGGGGGGCAAAGCCTGGTTTAAAAAAAATTAAGTCCCGCAGCTAAGCAAAATTGTACCTGCCCCCAGTCCCGAACCCAGGACCTGCTCCATCAGAACCAACCACCCTACCCACCACACCACACCACACCACACCACACCACACAGTTAGCTCGGTGGAAGCAGGCACACTACAGGGTTATAACCCTGTTCCCCATCCCTCCATGTCCTGTCACCCACCGTCTCTTCCTGTTGCCCACCCTACCCTCGTGGTTGCAACATTCACCATCCCCCTACCATCGCCCACGATGATGTGGGTCGCCGTTTTGACAGTCCTCCATATGTGGTCGCTATCATCACAGTATACCCTTTTGATGAGAGTCTAGTAGTTTGATTAAGATGAGCCAGGGAAAGAAGGTGTTGGGTCACCATGGGAGAGAGTCCCAGGGAGATTTTCTTGACAGGCAAGCACATCTGGTAAGTTAGCCTGCCCTCGAAGTTCAACCAGGCTGAGCTTTGATACAGATCACATGTGTGGGTAAATCTATCACAACCGCTGACAAGGTGGCAGGCCTTGTTCAGCGCTAACTTGACCCTGTTCAGTGCAGTGTTAGAGGCAGAACCATAAATGACGATACCATAGTCCACCAGCGAGAGAATAGAACTAGAGTCAGCCAGTCTAAGAGCAGCCGGGGGAAGGCAGGGTCTGATTCTGTAGAGCAGACCAATCCTACTATTGACTGCAGAGCAGACCACAGTTATGTGGGCATGAAAGGAAAGGGAGGGATCAAGGATGATTGCCAGGTAGAGGCTCAAGAGGAGCTAACTGGGAGTAGAGGATGGAGAGAGAGATGGACTTGTACTTATTCTGAGGCTGGGAGAACAACATTACCTTTGTTTTTTGTAATTAAGGATGAGTTTCTGGCTCCCAAACCAGGATTTGACTTCCATGAAGGATTGCTTTAGTTCCTACTGTAGGGGGGAAGGGTCGGGATGACTACTGAAAAGGACAGCGTCATCTGCGTAAAGGAGTAACTTCCCTGCACAGGCACGGGGGAAGGTGTTTAAAAACAGGCTAAAGAAAAGCAGACCAAGAATGGAGCCCTGTCGGACACCCGAGCGGACAGGGAGTCTGGAGGAGAGTGTGTTGTTAATTTTCACTTTCTGTGACCACCCAGTAAGGTAGTGAGCAAACCAGGAAGTGGCATCCTGTGATAGTCCCAAGGAAAGGAGGGAGTCAATCAGAAGCAGAATCAAAAATGCAGGAATGTGGCCCATTTAATGTTCCTGTCAATTTACCTGTATCTTCAGTTTTGTACATCGTGAACTCATCCAATAATTGCTCAGTCTGCATCAGTGACAAACTCTCAGACAAAAGGCAACATCAATCATAAGTTTTGTTGAGACGTCTAGCTTACTTGCTGGATTAAGAAGGGGTGCTGCACTCTTTAACTGACAACCCTTACTTGGGAACTTTGTAAGGATTTTTTTGTAACACAGCAGTATAAAATAACAATTTACTTATTAAAAAACCATGTTGTATTACTTCCCCAAAATGTCATCCTCATTATTGTTTATGTACTGCTTGACTTCCAGTCCAACCCTGAGGTCACTGTTCGACCAGACTGCTGGGGTCATTAAAGGAAAACAGTCAACATCCTACAGCAGCCCCAAAGCCTTACCCTCTGATTAGGCTTTTTACAATGAGAACCCGTTTTATATGCTGTTTAACTTACTTAATTTTATTTTTGAAATGTCCACAACGAGGGAACATGGCAGATGCTGTGCACCATCATTTCATGTAACAGTGTGGCACCACGCCACTTGCTTCCAAGCTTTTTAGTGGAAGCGAGCGGTGCAGTGACACACTGTTACATGAAATGACAGTGTGCAGAATCCGCCATGTTCCCTCTTTGCTGACTTTTTGAAAATAAAATTAAGTAAGTTAAACAGCATAAATAATGGACTCCCATTGTAAAAAGCCTAATTGGGGGGTAAGGCTTTGGGGGGTGGGCTGTGTAAGATGTTGACTGTTTTCCTTTAAGAACAGACATATCATTTTCCCTGATTAATTTGACAGCAGCTAAAGGTTTCAGCACTTTTCCTGCACACTGCCACATCACTTTGTACACGTCCCCATGCAGAATCATAAGCTTTCTCTGCATTGTAGTTGGGTGTTGAACTGCAGCAAGGGTTCCAGAGCATATTTAAGGAAAATAAAGACCATTCACAATAAATGGTTCTGCAGACGGTTACATATTAGTTCAAATTTTGGCTGATTTGGTTCCAATGTCAGAAAATATGAAAGGCGAGCCAGACACATGTCCAGAGTTCTGTTTATAACGTTCCCAAGACTCAGTCTTTTAGGAGGGGCATGCATAATAAAGTTAAGTGGGTCTACATCTGTAAGCAAAACAAATTCCTTAAGCTTCTGCTGTCTTTGAGAACCGGATGAAAAATGGCAGTACACTGCAGAGATCAGTTCCTTTATAGGTGAGATACAGATTTTACCCCAGCTTTACTGTAGAGATCTGCCAAGTGACAGAGTCATCCCATATTTATTATATTTGGATTTACTGTCTTTAAGTGGAACAGGACCAAATTGTGTTTTCCAGTCACAGAGGTAGTGTTGTCAGATGAAAAAGCTGCAGTGTTTGACAGAGGGATCTCAGACTTCTTCATGCTTTCCACCAAGCAGTCAAGCAACATTTGCCCAGTCTTAGACACACATTCTGCCATATCTAAGAAGCAAATGACATTTCTGCCAGTAGTTTCATCCAGAAAATCAACAAGAATCACTAAAAGCTTCTCATCACCCATATTGGTGCTCTGATCCATACAGACGCAATTTTTTTTTTGAATGACAGATTGCAGCAACATCATTTTGGTACTGTAGACCAAGCACATCCCTTGCTATACAGCTTATACAGCTTGCTTTGGTTGCCCCACATGACATCTTCTTCAAAACGTTTTGGTCCTCACCATATTTCTTCATGAACTTTAGTATGTGCTTTCCTGCTGTAAATGGAAGGTTATTGGTATGTTCTGCTATCAAGGACACAAAAGCCACCTATGCCTCAATGACTTTTGTGCTCAGCAGGCTTTGAGAGCCAAAGAAGTGTGACATATTCTTCACTGTAACATGCTTAGAATTTTGCCAGTGTTTTTCAGGATTTGCACGTCGTTGCACATCATGTCAACCTCCATCATTAATAGTGAAATCTGTGCCACAGGTCTTGCAGAATCCATATTGCACTCCATGTTTGCTTCCTATTAACCAGTCAAAAGTGCTCTTCCAGCTGGCTTGGGAAATGGTATACCTTCTCTTCTCTTCTCTTCTCTTCTCTTCTCTTCTTCTCTTCTCTTCTCTTCTCTTCTCTTCTCTTCTCTGGTGACTTATCACTGTCAAGAACATGATTGACCTTGTCCCAATTGTCTATGCACAATGTATTAGTTCTGAAATTAGAGTTTGAACAGTTCTGTTTAGTGCTCCAGTGACAGAATTCTTTTCTACAAGAGAAGGTGGCTGAGAAAAAAAATCACAATTGTTCTCTGCCACCTTCTTGATGAAAAGATCTGTGACTGCCACATACTCATCATCTTGGTAGACCCAAGCTCCCCTTGGATACATCTCTTCAATAAAATCATAGATATACTGTATAGATACATAGAAAATGACAGCAGAAGGAGACCAAGGGTCCATCAAGTCTGCCCATGAGAAACCCAGGACCTGTTATAAATCCTGAGAGCTGCCCCCCTTCTTGATAATTTTGTTTGTACCTCCTGTAATACCTCTAAATTGAGCTCTGTATCTGTCCCACCCATGCTTTACACTCATCACATTCCCTGTTCCCACCACTTCTGCCAGTAGACTGTTTTATGGCTCCACCACTCTTTCTGTGAAGAAGTGCCTCCTTAGATCTCTCCTGAAACTCCCTCCTTTCAGTTTCCACTCATGTTCCCTAGTCGTTGAGCCAGTGATCCTTTGAATAACTCATCAGTGTCTGGCACCTTGTTTATGCCTTACAATAAATTAAATGTCTCAATCATGCCTCCTCTTTCCCTCCTTGTTTCCAGAAAGTACATATTTATTGTTGGCAGCCAATCCTCATAGGCTAGTCCCTGTAGACCCTGGATCGTCTTCGTTGCTCTCCTCTGCACTGCCTCCACTCTGTCCTTGTCCTTTCTCAAATGTGGCCCCAAAAACTGAACACAGTACTCCAGGTCTGTAGATAGGGCAATCACATTTATATTCCTGCTATCAATCCCTCTGTCTATGTATCCCAGCATTCTATTCACCTTGCTGTATGCTTTATTGCATTGGCTTATCTGTTTCATGGTGTCAGCAATGATGACCCCCAGGTCCTGCTCTTCCTGGGAGCTACTCAGCCTAACCCCATTTAGCCAATATTCCATCCTAGGGTTCCCTTTTCCCAGATGCATAACTTTGCACTTTTTTGCATTGAATTTCAGCTGCCACAGATTAGATCATCTTTTAAATTTTCCGAGGTCTTTTCATAGGTCCCTAGCCCCTTCCTTGCTGTCTACCTACCCTCCCAGTTTTGTGTCATCTGTGAAGAGGGCAAGCTTGCCCTGGATGCCATCACTGATGTCACCAATGAATATGTTGAATAGGACCGGATTCAATAGAACAGAACTTGGCCGAAATCAATTACTCAGCAAGATGACAGCAAGATGTGTGTCAAGGAAGAGTCAGGTCCAAACATGTGAGCCCACAGTTCAATGGTTAGAGCATCAGGATGGAATTCTGGGGGCCTGGGTTCAATTCCCAGTAAGTCATGTTATTTCTTTCTCACTACAATTTGTGATCTAAATTGCTTAGCAGTGGCTAACACCGCACCAAAAACATCTAATTGTCATCTCAATTGTTCCTAGTAGCATGATTTGCAATACCAGAGAAAGGAAGTGTGTCCAGGAAGAGTCAGGTCCAACCATATGAGCCTACAGCTCAGTGGTTAGAGACCCAGGATTGTATTCTGGGGAGCTGGTTTCAATTCTCAGTATGTCATGTTATTTCTTTTTCACTACAATTTGTGATCTAAATTGCTTAGCAGTTGCTAATATTGCACCAAAAACATTTAATTGTCATCAGCAAGATCTGGGGATCGTTCAGGTAAAGACAATGAAGAAAATCAGTTGGAGAAACACTTGTGTGTCCCATCTTGCAAAGAGATGGCAGCAGAGAAACATGAGTATTATTACTATTTTTTCTCTCACCCTCCCTTGCCAAAGATAACATGCTACCACAAAGCCATTACCTTAACTAATACTGTTAATGAAACCATGGCACTCATTGTGATCAGACACAGCAAGCCAGACAACTCCCCCCTTCAAACCATAAACAGGCAGTGTAAGTTACATTGCCTTTATTAGTGGGTGGGGTAAGTTCTGGCTTGCTGTATTAAATAATTTTCGATGTTTTAATATTATTGTAGTGTTACAGCACAACACTACAGTTATATTAATAAAACATCAGAAGTGATCAGAAGCTGCAGCACAGTAGAACCCCCCTCTGCACACACACATACACACACTAGCCCAAAAAGGCAGTACAACACATTTAAATCTTATTTAATAGAACACATCAGAAGTGATCAGATGTGGCAAGTCAGTTACCCCCCCCCCAAAATAAATAGGCAATGTATGTTACACTGTTTCTTTTGGTGGGTTGGGGGGGTTCTTGCTTGCTGTGTCCAGTCACTTCAGATGTTTTATTGATATGATTGTAGTAATACAGTGCAGCACTACAATTATAGCTGGACTTCATCCTCAGCCCCCACCCTCACCAAAAACAGGATGTGTAAGTTATTTTTGGGTGGGTGGGAGGGTGAGAGTTTCTAACTTGCTGCATCTAGTCACTCCTAATGTTTTATTTATGTGATTATAATGTGTCACACTAGCACTACAAACATATTAATAAATATCAGAAGTTGCAAGACGTAGCAAACCAGACCCCCAATGCACCACAAATAAATATAGAAACATAGAAACCTAGAATTTGACAGCAGATAAGGACCGATTGGCCCACCCAGTCTGCCCATTTCCTACCTAATGGATAAGCTGCAGATCCTAGTTAACCAGCAGCCTACTTCTTTCTACCCCCAACCCCTAGAATTGCCTTATGACTGTCCCATGCATGCTTGAATTCAACCACTGTTTTTGACTCCACAACCTCCTCCGGAAGGCCGTTCCATGTGTCCCCAACCATCTCTGTGAAAAAATACTTCCTTACATTACCTCTGAGCCCCCTCTATCTTCAAATTGTGCCCCTTGTTCTTGCACACCTTTTTGAAAGATGCTACCCTCTTGAACTTTGTTGATTCCCTTGAGGTACTTGAAAGTTTCTATCATGTCCCCCTCTCCCTCCTTTCCTCGAGGCTATACATATTAAGCTCCTTTAGTCTCTCTTCATATGTCTTCTGGTGCAGACCCTGCACCATTTGAATTGCCCTCCTCTGGACAGCTTCCATCTTGTCTATGTCCTTGCGGAGATTGGGTCTCCAGAACTGCACACAGTACTCCAGATGGGGTCTCACCAGCTGTCTGTAAAGAGGGATAACAACTTCCTGTTTTCTACTGGTGATGCCTCACTCTATGCATCCCAGTATCCCCAGCCCTCCTTACTGCCCTCTCACATTGCTTGCCCACCTTTAGATCATCTGATGCTGACTACCCCAGGTCCTTTCCATTTCTGTTGTTGTTAGTATCTCCCCCCATTGTGTACTCTTCCCCTGGGTTTTTGTTTCCCAGGTGCATTACCTTGCACTTCTTAGCATTGAATCTAAGCTGCCATACATTTGACCATTCCTCTAACCTTGCCAAGTCCCTTCTCATCCTTTCCACCCCACCTTGTGCATCAACTCTGTTGCAGATCTTTGTGTCATCTGCAAAGAGACATACTTTTCCTTCCAGTCCCTCTGCAATGTCGCATACAAAGACATTGAAGAGAACCGGTTCTAATACTGAACTCTGCGGTACCCCACTAGTAACCCCCTTTCTTCAGAGTGGACTCCATTTACAACATGTACAACTATTACGTAAAACACATCAGAAGTCATTGAATGTATTCATGCAGCAAGACAGACCCTCCACCACCAAAAATTCTCAGTGCACTGACAGGACTTTTATCTTGCCAGCTCCGTACAGTTGGCCTGCGAGATCTTCTCTGAAATTATGACTGTGGCTCTAAATAAGCATGCCCTCTGTCTCACTGCTTGCTGGTTTATACATGCAGCATTCAACAAAAAGAAAAAAAAACAAACTTTTACACTGATCTTGGCTATGAGTTGTCTTATTGCAGACCATGGGGGACAGGTGCCCAGCTTTTGTCTGTATCTGTTTCTCATGTCTCCTGTGAGCACTGTTGACTTGTGTGGAGCAGCCTTTGTGATTTCAGTTTGTACATTACCCATATGCTATGTTTCCTTCACCCTCTTTATGTCACATGAAGCCACAGTGATACTACTACTTTCTTCTCCTTGATAAATGCATCCACCATCACTGTAACATCTGTGTACACTGCCACCCCTCCCCCTTTCCTGTTTGTCCTGCCATTCCTGAAAAACTTGTACCCTGGAACATTTAGATCCAGCAGTTATTTGGATTAGCCCAAGTTTCAGTACTGTCACTATGTCCGTTTCATCTGCAGCCATCATCATCTGTAGCTTATCCATCTTGTTGCCCAGACTTCCAGCATTTGTGTACAACATATTCTATTTCTCCTTCCTCTCCCTTCTAGGATTCCATCTTGCAATCTCTACTACTTTATTCCTTGCTGTTCCCCTTCTTTCCCTTATTCCTTTAGTAATTCCTACCATACTGTTTGATTGGGGGGTACATAGGATCCAACAGTGAACATATTCTAATCCCTGTGCCCTATCACAGCCCTCCCCTTGTCTAAAGACCCTATGTACAGCAGAGTCAGCCAAGATGCAATGCAGTACCTTGCAGTAAATGATGTGTCCTAAAATACTACATAACCAAAGGGCTTATTTCTCATTATACAATGGCAAAGGAATTTCTTCTTCTCTGATTGGCCACTGGATGTCTTGGATAGTGATGTTATTTCACAGTAACATCACTGTATTAAGACCAGGCACACAGATGACCAGATGACAGCATGACAGATCATGCCACCATTCCATGACTTACCACCGCTCATTACACACTGAAGCCGTCATAGTTTCACACACCCCCACCACCACCACCAAATGCCAATTCTGTCTCTCGCTCCTGTAGTCAAGGAAAACAACACGGTTCAGCGTACAAAATCACGTTTATTTTCATGACATTTTTTTCCCCTCCCAAACCGAGCAGCTTCAGTGAACCGGGCAGACCGTAACTACCAGTTGCTTGGTTCACTGAAGCCACTCGCTTCAGGGACAAAATGCTGGCATAACAGTCCTGTGCTTGCTATACACATCGTATCCCCAACCCCATGAGTGTCCTGATGTCCCCTGATTCATGAGAAACAGTAAACTGGAGCCATACCTCCGAACAGCTTCTTGAATCCCTTTCCCCCGTCAGAAGTGTGATTGGGTGATGGCATGCACATTTAAACTTCACTGTGTTTTACAGTGTGACACGTCACACTCCTTCACCAATTCAGGACTGTGGCAACAAACGGCCCTACAGATTACATAATTTTTTTAATCCAAAACCATAAATACAGTAAGACCAGGTGGCTGGGCAAAGAATTCACCAGATGCACACCACATGACATAACACAAAAAGTTGAGGGGGGTTGAGACAGCAGACAACAGACAGACATTTTGCAACAGCGCCACCAACTGGGTAAACCAAAAAGTAGAGATTTTCTTTTACTTAATACACCTACTCTTTCAAAAAATCAAAGAAAATATAATTTAAAGTTACTTTTTTCACCTTTTTTCCTTTTCTTGTAAAACCAGACATTGTATAATAGCAATAAGGCACTCCAGGTATGTGTGTTATTGTGTAATAATGTCACTCCTGGGGTGGTGGAAGGACTCGGCTTCACCTCGTGCTTCAACCCACCCCAGGAGTGATATTATTACACAATAACACACACCCTGTCATGCCTTATTGCTTAATCGAACTGCACTATTCTCTGCAGCATACTGCAGCACAGTAATACTGTGAGGTACTGTGTTGCATTCTGTCTAGTGCTTCTGTAAATGTTTAACTTCTGCCCCAGTGCACTGGTACCCCCTCCACTCAGATGCAGATGGTCCCTTCTAACAGCCTGTCATCATTCCTGCATGAAGCCAGTCTCCTACAAACCTGGACCCCTCCTGTCCACACCACCCCTTTAGTAAAGCATTAAACACCCATATCCTATAATTTCCATTCTTTCTTGCATGTGGCACCAGTAGTGCCTCTGAGAAGGCTACTGTATCTCCAATCTCTCTTAGCTTGCTACCTAGCTCTCAGAACCTTTTCTTGACCTGATCTACACTGCTGTGCTACAGATCATCTGTTCCTAGGTGAATCACTGTGTCTTGCTCCCCTCACCCCACATACCCTGGTCAAACTCTAAGAGCCATTAAAGTACCTTCAGAGATGACGCTCCCCAACTGTAGCACCTTGCATTTGGCTACAATGAATCTGAGACTCCAGGGGCCAGATATTCAAAACTTAGTGGGGGGTAGGAGGAAGTAAGCTGTTGATTAACTAGAATCTGCAGCTTATCCATCAGGTAGGGAAATGGGCAGACTGGGTGGGCCAAGCAGTCCTTATCTGCCATCAAATTCTATGTTTCTATGTTTCTAGCCCAGGCATTAAGGGGTGTTTGCCCATGCTAACTGGGGTTTGTGTCCAATTTGTGGGTGGGGTCTATATTCAGACACTTGTAAAGCACGGGCAAAACCCGTTAGTGCCCGAGTGCTAAGTTACCGCTGCACCCATACAAATGAGAGGGTCCTCCCCGCATAAGAGCGCAGCAGGATATTGAGAGGTTTGCACAGGCTGTACATGCCACATAAACAGGTGCAAGTTACTGCCTTTGAAAACTCTGACTTAACAGGGCACAAGGTGTTGGTCGTGGAAAAAGGGACTGCAGCCACCCACCCTGGCCCATTGAAGCAGTGACTGCCCTGGTGTCCTGTGGCATTCCCTGCCCTCTGATCACTCACTGCTGTATATGGGAAGCATTCTTTGGTGTCTAGTGTCACCTCCCCCACCCTCCAATTGCTTGCTGCTGTATAACACAAGCATTTCCGGTTATCTGGTGGCACCCCTCCACCTTCTGATCACTTTCAGCTGTATAACAAAAGCAGTCCCTGTGTCTAGTGGTGCCTCCCACCCACTGATCATCTACTGCTGTATATAGGATGAGGTTCCTGGTGTGCAGTGGAATCCCTGTCCTCCACTCACCAGACACATTCCCAGGACTTCCCTGGTGTCTAGTGAACTCCCTGCTTCTGAGCACCCATACCAGAAGACAGCTGTTACTCCCTGGCATCCAGTGGCCCCCTTCCACACTGCCAGCACCAGGTACATCACCCAGCCACCCCCTTACCATAGTGGCTAGTTGCCATTAGAACCATCGCCACCAGCGTTGCCCTCCTTTCACCATCTCCAGCAGCCATCGTATGCAATGACAGGGAGCGCGCATACTGTCTACAGTATAGGGAGCTGTGTACCATGCAAATGAGCCCATAACAGGCAAGCAAATGGCCCCTTAGCACCTTGCATGCCCAATGGACTCATTTGTATGGTGCCAGCTGAATATCACGTTGGGGGTTCCCAATGCTATCAGGTCTGTGGGTGCTGTGCGCTGTTCTTTCCTCTGGGCTACATGCAGCCCAAATCCATATCAGGGCAGTGCTACTCAACTTAGTGCTGCACCAACACACCCTATCTTCAGTTGGATAGTGCCAGTGTGCTATCCGACTGAATATGGCATCCTCAGGGTTGTGGGCAGGGGCAAGCACAGCACAAACCTTTGCCCTCTGCTTTTGCCTATATTCCAAGTTCAGGCCCCAGGAGTCTGACCAGTCATCCAGCTTATTCAGTTCATTCTGACAACTGTCCCCATCCTCAAGGGAGTCCAGTACCCTGGCCAGCTTAGTGTTATCAGCAAACTTAAGCAGCCTGTTACGAATCCCAGCTTCCAGACTTTTGATAAAAATGTTGAACAGCAGATTCAGCATCAATCTCTGAAGAAAGCCACTGAGTACCCCTCTCTACTCAGAGTAGTGCCTCTCCCCCACAATCCTCTGCTTCTCACTCCCAAGCCAGTGTGCTGTCTACCTTGTGTATGTCTTGTGTATGCCACACAGGTGTACTTTACCCAGAAGCCCATCATGTGCTGTGTTAAAGGCCTTACTAAAGTCCAAATATACTATATCTGTGGTCCTGCTGTCCCAAGTGCTCTATTATTCTGTCCTTGTTAATGGCTTACAGAACATTGTCCAACACTGACGTCAGTCTGACTGGCCTATAGTTACCAAGACCAGACTTTGCCCCTCACTGAATATAGAAATCTTATTGCCAGTTTTCAGCACCACACGAGTCTGGACAGACTCCTGAAAAATTACTGCAAGTGGCATGCCAGTTGTTCCCTTAGCTCTCCTGTGATTCTGGGGTGTATCCTGTCTGCCCCTTGGGAGTTACCTGGCTTGATCATTACCAGTTAGTTAGTAATGAAGGTGGGTATGATGTCCACTGGCTGTGGCAACCAGGCACACCCCATAGTCTTTTTTTCCATGTAGATTTTTTTCCCGATGGGGGGCTAGCAGGCAGGGCTACAGCTCTCCCACTTGAGAGGGCTCATTCCCACCCCTTGACAGCATAGCTGTCCAGTCTGACTCTACTTCAAGGCTGGCTTCCCCATGGATTCCTGCCTGTGGCAGGGCCAAGGAGTGGAGGGCCATCCACCCCCCTCTGGTGAATAATCCAGATAGCTCAGAGAGGCACTGTAGTCAGGAGCACAGCCAGGGCTTCATAGAGCCTGCTAGCACCCCTTTTCCATTTTCTCCCTGCTCCCCCATTGCTAGGGCATGCATGTCAGTATGTGCATGTGTAGGTACGTGCATGCTGCAGAGTCCCACAGCACCCTCCCATCATTGTCATCTCAGATCCACACTATCATCAGGTCTCCACCTGATGGCAGTTGTTTTATGGGACCAACTATCCACCCCTCAGGACAGGAGAGCAGTCCTTCAGATGCTTGATCCTCTCCCTCCCTGACCAACCCCCGGTGACCCAATGCACAACTGAACATGGGTCAACAGCATTGCAGGAGGTGAGACACGCACCACCTTTGCCCTTCATGCCACTGGGAAGGCTAACTCCCCCCCCCAGTCTTGTGGCTGAGGATGAGAAGCTGGATGAAGGGGCTGGTGGGGGTTGGTCAGAAGGAGAAGGCCAACAGCAGAAAAGGGTTAAAATGTATGTGGAAAAAGAGCAATAGATTATTCTGAACTGACTTCACAGGGCCCCTTGATGCAATTAACAATGAAGGTTTGGTGTTCAGTCTGTCCAGAATGACCTTTTGTACTTTTGGTTCAATAAAATGTGGTCTCTTCATTTAAAATTGATTAGTCTATGCTGGTCAGTTTGTGTGCTTTTCAGTATTAGTTTCCATTTGGCAGGTGACCCCTCTAGTCTGGGAGTGTGCTTGGTAGTCTTTCTTTCATTTAAGATCAGTTGCCTTAGGCCCCTGTTAAGGCAAGTGGGCCCCTTTGTGGCCCTTTTCACCTTGCTGCTTAGAGGGATGCAGGCTTCTATGGCTGCCTTGAGTATCCTCTTCAACAAATACCCCATGTGCTCAGCATTACCAGCCTCATGCATCTGCTCTGGACCCTTGGACACCAGGTCCTTTATCTTGGCAAAGTCCACATTTTGGAGGTTCTGGATCTTGGTGGCTAAATCAGGTCACAGGGGAGAAGATTAGCCAGTTGTAGTCACTGTCTCTCACTGGTTCCTTGACATCCACAATGAAGATGACCCCATCCTCACTGCTGAGAACAAGGTCAAGGGTGACTTTAAACCTAGTCCTCTATTTGTCATGCTGCTGTAGGAAGCAGTTCTTGAAGGTGAACAGGAACTCAGCCCAAACAATTCCATTAGCCGTTTTGAGATGCTAGTAAGTACTTGGGAAATTGAAACCCCCAGGATCACCACTGCATCTGATTTGGCTGCTCTGGTTTGCTTCCTCAACCAGCAAGGCAATGTGCTCCACTAAGCTATTTGAAGGTCTGTAGCACTCTCGCCCCTCAGAGTAACTCTTTTACTCTAGTTCAGCTCAGGTGAACTTTGTGACACTGTTTTCCCCTCCTTGATGTCCTCCTTCTCCTCAGAACTGACTCCTTTCTATAGAAAGAGCTCCACCCACACCTTTTCATGTAAGATCTATCCTTTTGTAATAGTCTGCATTGCTTTATCCTAGAATCCCAGTCATTTTCTTCCACCCACCAGATCTCTGTGAGTGCCACAACTTCCTGGACTCTGAAATACCTTAGGTGCTTGAGGTTATTGAGAGCACTCATTTCACTCAGTGTGCTTCTTATTCTGACCTGCACACAAGTGAGGATTGTTGGCCCACTATGCTTCTCTCAGGGGTCTCTTCCTGACACTCCCCTGTTCTACTGGCTTTCCATCTTTGTTTCACTGAATCTGACTACTACTCTTGGTGACCCTTTTCTCAAGACACCTCACCCTGTTCTCTAGTTTAAATCCTGCTGATTGCCCTGCATAGTTCCCTGTGACTCCTCTGTTATGGAGACAGCCCCCATTCCCATTTTTCTGTCAGGCCTATTCCTTTTGAATAGTCTGTACTCCTCTATTATTGTATCTCAGTCATTTTCCTTCCCTCACCAGGCTTCTGTGAGTGTCACTAACGTCTGGCCTTTGAAGTCCATTAGGCCCTCAAGCTCCTCCATTTTACCTGGTGGGCTCCTTATATACCTGCATGCAAGTGAGAAGAGTTGGCCATCTTCATTTGGGTTACTAGGATGGTTGACAAAGGCCACGCTGTGAATATCCTGTACTTGGACTTCAGCAAGGCTTCTGACTCAGTGCTCCATGGGAGGTTAATGAGCAAGCAGAGGGATATGGGGGTTGGGGAGAAACTGGTGGGTTGGGCTGAGAGCTGGTTGCAGGGCAGACAACAGAAGGTAGTTGTAAGGGGGGAGACATCCAAGCCAGGCCAGTAACAAGTGGGTGCTGCAGGGTTCAGCGCTGGGCCTTGTTTTGTTCAATGTCTTTATTGGAGGCATTGCAGAGGGGGTCAAGAGTAAGATCAGCCTGTTCGCAGATGACACTAAGATTTGTGCAAAAGTGGACAATGAGGAAGGGAAGCTTGCACTAAGGGAGGATCTAGCTAAACTTGAACACTGGTCTAGGGAGTGGCAGTTGGGGTTTAACGCTAAGAAGTGCAAGGTCATGCACCTTGGAGCAAGAAATCCCAGGACCAGCTACTGGCTGGGGGGAGTGCAGGTAACAGCTTCAGAGGAGTGGGACCTCAGGGTAATAGTCACAGGAGGCATGAAGGTAGCAGCACAGTGTAGGAGGGTGGCAGCAAGGGCAAATAGGATGCTGGTGTAAATTTCCAGAAAGATCACCTCTAGAAAGGAGGAGGTCATCCTACCTTTGTGTAGATCACTGGTGAGGCCACACTTGGAGTACTGTGTGCAATACTGGTACCCATACCTCAAAAAGGATGTGAGATTACTGGAGGGGGTGCAGCGTAGGGCTATGAAAATGATAATGGGACTGGGGGAGTTGCCATATGAAGAAAGACTGAGGGAGCTCAACATGTATTCGCTGGAAGAGAGAAGGGAAAGAGGGGACATGCTAGAGACCTTTAAGTACTTGAAAGGCATAAACAAAGTCAGAGAGGGAGGATTGTTCTGCTTAAAGGGGGGAAGAGACACTAGGGGCACAGTCTGAAGTTGGAAGGGGGAAGGTTCAGAAGGGAGATGAGGAGGCACTACTTTACAGAGAGAGTGGTGGCGAGATGGAATGCACTGCTGGAGGAATTAATCGAACTAAGGACAGTGGATAGCTTTAAGTGGTGTTTGGGATAGAGTCAAGGGCAGGATTAGCACAGACAAGAACACAAAGGGGGGAAGACCAGGAAAAGGGAGGGAGGAAGGAAGGGGTTTGGGTAGGGCTAGGGCAGCTGCAGTAATATGAAACTAAGAGCTGCATAATCAGGCAGACTTGATAGACCTGTGGGCCTTTCTCTGCCGGCAATTTCATATGTTCATATTTTCTTATCTATGCTCTGAGGAATCAAAACTGTATGACAAAAGAAATAAATACAATGGAAATCAGTATAACATTTCAAGCTGAAAAGGGCAGCCCCTCTTCAAGTATTGGGAAAAGGCAGAATGCAATGGTTTAAATAGGGAAACGGGGGGGGGGGTAGAGAGAAAGAGAAAACAGTAATAGCTTAAAACAGAAGTTCAAAATGTTGTTCCCACAAAGGATGCAGATTCACAGTTAGGTGTGAACAAGGTGAACAAGTTAGGGAAGCAAACACAGCACAGATTAAGGAAAAAGCAAACTAAGTTTTTTTCTATCCAATTTGTTTATTCCAAATGACTCCTCCAAAGTCTTGAGCAGGGCAATCTGAAATGCTTCACACTAGAAAAAATCTTTCTCAGCTCCCAACTTTCTGAATGGCATGATGTCAACAAGTTAGCAGTGGCCTAATTGACTGAAGTGCTCAGAGTTGGCAGCGTCCAGCTTTTTTGCGATGGAATATTTGTGACTGCAGAAGCATTTCATTAATGAGTTCCTTGTGTGACCCACATACTGCAATTCACATAAGGATTAGCCAATGTAGAATTTGTATTCTGTGACTGTGTGACTTTGATTTGGCCTAATCAAGCTTTTGGGCTACTTTGTATCACTTCGACGTATGGGAAAACACTTAGCAGTCTAGCCCTCCCTAGGTTGCCAGGGCCACCCCTTTCCCCACAACAGCCACTTTTCACCCTCCTCCCTATAATTTATTTTTTCGTAAAAATAAATTCTGGCTCCTGTCACTGTGCAAGGTGCTGAAGAATGACTGGAGGAAGGGGGTTGGGTGGAAGAAGCTTGGATTGACTGGAATGGGCGAGGGGTAGTAAAGCAATGTCTCTTACCCCTGTTTTTAGCCTATTATATCCCCATACCAAGGACCTGAAATGTCTTTGGCCTAAGTGTCAAGGCTAAATAATCAAAGACAGGGGTCCAACTCATAGCTTAACTGAAGTTGCCAGTTTTCATGTTCACTCACCCTTACATCCGCATCGCTTACAGTTGTTAAGGTAAATCACTTGTTTAGTCTCACAGTCCATGTTTTCTTTGATCTTGTAGCAATCCGCTGTGGAGAGTGCTTCTTGAAGCAATCATTTTCTCTCAGGCATTGACAAGTGGAGCATCTCTTAGATTTGCATTTGAAGCTACCTGGAGTGAGGAGTTGAGTGGGGGACAGATTACTCCAACAAATATATGTTTTTTGTTTTGGCATGTACAGAATGCAAGAAAAAGGAAAAGTTGAAAGCCATATTCAAGGGCACTGTTGTAGCAAGAGGTGTTTCTTAATCATGCACTTCTGAAAGGTAATACAAAATCATGCATACATCACCAACAGGTCCTCCAGGGAGTCAGCAAACAAAACTCAGCCAGCCAGGTGGCATGGAGGGCTGATGCACTGTGTCTCACCTGCAGGGCTCCCATATCTACAGGGATTCCTGTATTTTACAGGGATTTGGAGGCATCTACAGGAAAACCCTTCCCATAGACTTGCATTGGTTATACAGGAAAACAGGGCAATTCTGCTTCCATAGGATATAATGCAATCTACAGGAAAACACAGGAATATCACCCTGGAGTTACAGGGAAAATGCCAAATCAACATAGGAGCACTGCACCTGCCACCACACTGGCAGCCCAGGTTTGGGAAAAGACTCAGGTCACTGGGGAATGGCCAGGGAGAGGAGGATTGAATGTCCACCAGACTGCTGTCCTCCTCTGGGGAGGGAGGGATGCAGATCCTGGCACACATCTGGCCTCCAGTAGTGGTTAGGGGTGCAGGCAGTCAGAGACTGCAACTTGGGGAATGGAGGAATGGCAGCCCATAATGTTCCATGTACGGGAGCGTGCATGGGTACATCAGGAAAGCATTGCACGTGCGTTCTTCCAAGGAGAAAAAGCTGAGGAAAATGGCCGGGTGCAGTGCAGGATGACATTGAGCCCTTGAAGACCCCATACTGGGCTATAGGGCCCTGTCCCAGAGCCAGATCCATTGGGGAGGGGGAGTTGATAAACCATGGGGGAAGCACCGGGATTGAGGTAACTCCGAGATGCTGCATGATGGTGCTGGGGGTGGGGGGCAGTGAGAAGGATAACCTGCACTGGCCAGAGGGGAGGAGTAAACAGCTTAACTAAAAAAAACAAAAAAAAAACTCCTTCTTTCACCAGACCCGTAACCAAACATTAGCCTTCCTAATGATCTGCTGCCACTCCTCACTACTCCACAGGACTCTGAGGATCTCAGAAAAGATCACCCTCGGTACCTTCCTCTTCAGGAATCTACCCAGTTCAGTGAATGACCGCCTTCTGTCCTCAGGACTTGTGGTCCATGTGTCGTTCATGCCAACATGTAGTAGTAGTAAAAGCTTTTATTTTTTGACAGAATATAAGTGACAGTTCATTTACAGCACCATTAGGGTGAGCCCTGTTTTACAAGGTGTTCCTGTATGGTCCTCAATTAAAAACTAACACAAGTTTTGTACATATATCCATAAACTAGCAGGCAGACATCCATTACATATAAATAGTACATAAAATAACAAGCATACGTATAATACATAAGTACAAAATTCAAGAAAGACAATCAAAGCAAGTGCACCGTACAGAGAGTTCTTGTTTCAATGCAGTAGAAAGTGATTTCATGGTACTGTTTGCATATTTCATTTGGATATTTAGGTCATTCCATATTTTTGTTGTGGCAAAGGAAAAGGTCATCTCCCCAGTTTTACTTTTAGGTATCTCAAATTTATAATCCCTCATCTTTACATTTTTCCTTAGATCGTGTTTATGCTATACGTTTTGCATTTCCTCATGCAAGTAGGTTGCGTGGTTTCCTTTACTTGCTTAAACATTTTTACCCATATGATTTTTTGTTTACTTTGTAAAGTGAGCCACCCTAACTTTTCATACAGGACACAATGATGGGTCCACTTACTTGCTCTCAGGGCGAACCTGGCCAATCTATTGTACATTACTTCGGCCTTTTTTAATATTGTCTTGTTTGCAAAACCATATATGTTCACCTTATAGTCTAGCACAGGGACCATCTGATTCACAATGGATTTCCTCATTTTATCACTTATGCAATGGCCTGTTCTTCTCAGTGTACCCAGTCTGAGGTTTAATTTTTTTTTACTTTGTCATTTATATGAAATTCAAAGGTTAGTTTTTGAGCTATCCAGAATCCAAGATATTTGTATTCTGATACTTGTTCTAGTATCATTTTGTTTTAGTTGTTATATTTAGAGTTTGTATTTTACTAACTTTTTTAAGATGTGAGAAGAGCATTACTTTAGATTTATTACTATTCAGAATCATATGTGATTCCTCAAACCATGTTTGGATATTTAGAAAATCCATCTGTAAGTCCTTCTGAATTTTAGCCAATTCTGTATGTCTGGTTAGTAATACAGTGTCGTCTGCATAAAAACGTATATCTGATTTGGTTACTGCATTTGTGTATATAAGGAACAAAAGGGGGCCCAGGATCAAGCCCTGGAGCACCCCTCTTGTCATTTTATCCTTTCTAGAAAGGTTTTTTCCCACAGCAGTTTGTTGGATCCTACCCATTAAATATGAACAGAACCATGCTCCTTCCTCCCCTGAGATACCAGTTTGTTGAGGTCTACTCAATAGCACTTCATGGTGTACCGTGTCAAATGCTTTTGACAAATCCTTGAACACCACACCCACCAACTTCCTCTTATCCAGTGAGGAGGCCACAATATCTATTATGTTGGTGAGCGTGGTGGTCACGGAATGCCCTTTCCCAAAGCCTGACTGGTGCCCTGACAGTAGCCCATACGTTTCTAAGTGACCATGTAGCTGTCCGTGCACCAATCTTTCCAATATTTTTGAGACTGTGAGCAGTAATGCTATTGGTTTATAGTTTGTTGGGCTTGTAGAATGTCTGTTTTTGAATATTGGAACTATCTTGGCCCTTTTCCACAGAGCTGGAAAAGTTCCTTCTCTCGGGCTCCAATTAAATAAATTAGCACTGGTGCGATAACATTATTTACATCTTTAATAAATTTTATTTCTATTTGATCTATACCAGGTGCCTTGTTTTAATTTATTTTTCTAATCACTTCTTTTACTTCCCTACAGGTTATAACTTTGAACCTAAATTGTGGTATTGTTGGGTCTGTTTTACTACTGTATTGTTCTATCTTTATCTTCCCTTCATTTTCTTTTAGGCCCTGACCATTTGGTAAGGTGTAAAGAACTTATTTAAGATATTAGCTGATTCTGATTGATTTTTCAGAACTCCTTTTTGTTCTACCTGAATTTGTAGGAGTTTTTTTACGGGCGTTTCCAAAGGTTTTAACAGGGACCAATATTTACTTGAACCTTCTGTCTCTTCACTTTTTTTGGTATAGAATTGTTGTTTAGCCATTTTTATTTTTGTCTTTAATGTATTTCTGGCAGTTTTAAACTTCTCCCAGTCTGTTAGATCCGAGGTTTTATAAGCTTTTTTCCACAACCTGTTTTTCACACGAATCTCCTGTTTTATTTTTTCGGTCACCAGGGTACATGTGTTTTCCTTTGTTTGATCTTTTCTAGTGGAGCAACTTCATTGCATACACTAAGGAAAAAACTATTAAATACACGTATAGCTAAATCAATGTTAGGTATGGACAATATGAGTGACCATTTTACCTGCCTACGTTTTAATAAAAAAAGTTCTGTATTGTACATTTTGAAATTTCTTACTCATTTAGTATTATCTGTTATTTTTAGTTTTACTTTTTTATCTAACCTCAACTCACATCCTAATGTGTTATGATCTCCAGGACTGGTTGTTGTACTCCAACACCTCATATTTCAATGCTATGGGAAATAAAAAGTAGATCTAGAATATTGCCTGGACTATTTAATGCACTTTTCCTTGTTGAGTTGTTTATTACCTGGGTCAAATCTAATTGCTTAAAGCTGTTGTCCAATGCTTTCCCTCTAGGATGTCCCAGACTAGCATTCATTTTTTCCCCAATGAGTGGTCCATAATAGTTTGGGCCAGTTTCTCAAAGCAGTCAGTTTTTGTTTTTTTGGGGGAATAAATGATACCAATAACCCAGTTTAGTTTGAGGACTTCTACTAACAGGCATTCTTTATTGTCTAAAGTGCCTGTATATACTATCTTTGTTGACCCTAAGTCCACTTTGGTGTATAAAAGAACTCCCCCTTCCCTCCTCTTTATCCTGTCACACTTGTGGGTATTGAACTCATCCAGTTCTATCTCATCATGTTTTATGGTGTCGTTCAACCAGATCTCAGTTAATGCTATTATGTCAGAGGTTTCAGTCGTGGCCCAGGTCCTAAACAAATCAAACATGTTTTTCAAACTGCATGCATTATCATAGATTAGCTTCATCTGGTTCTTTCCATGTGGGGTTTAGTTCCATATCTCCACTTAATATTCGAACATTAAGTGGCACCCACTGTACTGCGTTATTAACTTAAACTCTGTTTTTTTGTTTCTCCGCAATTCAGTTCTAATTAGTGAAAAAGTATTTCTTCTTTTGTGCATACATTTAGGGGCCCCCTTAGAACTGTCTATATCTAGTGGAGCACCCACCCTTAAAGGGACCTGCTGTTTCTTGGTTGGAGTTACAGACTGAGCTAATATTGCAGTAATTGCTGCCCCTATCATTACACATGTTACAAGACCATCATTTTCAATAAATATTCAACAGTTCATTGTTTTTAAAAATCTCAAAGTCTAATTTTATCAAGTTGTTCCTGTAGTAGATGTCTGTACCTGCTTTAAAACAAATCTTCTTTAAAATTACAATTTTAAGTTACATTTTCAACAGTATCTAGAGAGGAAACACCCTTAAAATTGATCAACATTTCCTTTGCAGCTTCCCAGGGCCAGTATAAACTTATTTTTATCTTTAATATCTTAAATGTATTTACCCCTTTATACCCTTACTGCTCCTTAGTACAAGTAGATACAGTACCTTCAGTGTTCAACTATCCACCCCTTTCCACAACTCTCACATTTGGGTAACAATCGTCTGCTCCTACCTCCAGCTGCATTGCTTGATCCTGGCTATTACTTGTTTGACCTGTGCATTGGGAAGGCACACCAACTCACCTGAGCTACTATCCTGGTCCAGCTATACCTCCTCCCCCTCACCCACAGCCCTGACAGTTGCATAACCAAGGACTGCTACCTTTCTGCCCCTATCCTCAATCTTTTTTTCTCCTCATACTTGCATGTCATGTGTCCAGGTACTTGACAGCCTCTACAAGTTTTCATCACCTGTTGATCCCCCTTAACCTGGCCAGCTAAAATGTTGTGGGTGTCAAATTGTGATAGTACTCCCTCCATGATAACTACTGTCTCCCTTCTCCACTCTGGTTCAAGTCCCCATCCCTCCACTATCACAGTTCCATTCACCCTACTCCCTATCACATCAGTCCCAGCTAACCTCCTCCAAGCAAAATGAGTGCCCAAATCCCATAGGCACCTCTCTCCATCCACCTTAGCTGCCTACTGTCAAACCTGTGCCTTTCCAATGCCTTCAGTTCTACTCAGGCCTAGATATATATCTCCTCAGAGAGTCAACCACCCTGCAATAACTGTAGATTCATCCCCCCACCTTCCATAGGCAGGATGGTTTACACTTCACAGCCCTGGCAGCATGCCACATGTGCATCTCTCCCAGTGTCCCAGGTACTAGTGCCCTGACTCTTGCCAGTTGCCATCAAACTTTCCTATACCCCCAGAAGCTAATTGCCATTTCAGTAAGGCCTTTGACTCTGTGCCCCACAAAAGGTTGACCAGGAAGTTGGTGGATCTTGGAGTTGGGGAGAAGATGTCCAGATGAGTGGAGAGCTGACTGAGGGACAGAACCCAGAGGGTGGTGGTGAGGGAGAGTTATCTGGCACTAGAGATGTAACCAGTGTGGTCCCACAGGGCTCGGTGATGGGGCTGGTGTTGTTCAGTGTCTTCATCAATGACATTGGGGATGGTATTAAAGGCAAAATGTGCCTATTTGCAAATGACACCAAGCTCTGTGGGAGAGTGGACACAGCTGAAGGGATACGGGACCTACAAGAAGATCTGGAAAAGCTGGGGAGGTGGTTCAGGATCTGGCAGCTTGGCTTTAATGCCAAAAAATGAAAAGTTATGTATATTGGAGCCAAGAATCCCAGGACAGAGTATTACTTGGGTGGAGTCTGAGTAGCTGCATCAGAGGAGGAGAAGGACCTGGGAGTGATGATCACTAGTGACCTGAAGCACTCCATGCAGTGCAAGAAAGCAGCAGCAAAGGCAAACAAGATGCTGGGATGCATAGCTAGGGGGATCAGTAGTAGGAGAGAGGAGGTTATACTGCCTTTGTACAGGTCACTGGTAAGGCCACATCTAGAGTATGGAGTTCAGTACTGGTGCCCACACCTCAAAAAGGACATTAACCTGCTGGAGAAGGTACGGAGGAGGGCTACAAAGATGATAGCTGGTCAGCAGGGCAAGGCATATGAGAAGAGGTTGAAGGCACTGAACATGTACTCCCTGGAAGACAGGAGAGAGAGAGAGGGGACATGATTAGGACATTAAAGTACTTGAAAGGAATAAATAATGCTGATAAGGAAAGTCTCTTTAAGCTGAGTGGCAACCACATCACGAGGGGGCACAGTCTTAAGCTGGAGGGTGGGAGGTTTAGGAGGGATGTCAGAAAGCACTTCTTCACAGAAGGGGTGATGGACACTTGGAATGCACTGCTGGAAGAGGTCATCTCATTAAAGACAGTGAGCAGCTTTAAGAGAGGCTGGGATAGGCATAGAGGGAAGATAAGACTCATGGGTAGGGAGGATGGGAGGAGTGGGGAGGGAGGGCAGGGACATTAGCTCAAGCTGTGGACCCTGCAATACGAGCAGACTTGATAGACCAAATGGCCTTCTTCTGCTGGCTTCTTCGTATGTTCATATGTGACCAGCTCACAGCAACTGCACATGTACCATTCCCTGTCCTCTGCAGGCAGGGTGACATACATAATGCAGCCTTGGGAGCACTTCAAGTGCAATTCCATCCTACCAGGTAAATTACACTTCTAGAAACAGTAGTTAGCCCTCTGCCCTACCTCAGTGACCTACCAACTTATGTCTGTGCTTCCCCCCACATTTATTGCCCTTCATTCTGCTACAGCCTATTGACATCTCCTCTGCTTGCCACAGATGGAAATCTACAGTTATGGGAGGGGAAGGAGACTGCTTCTAACTCATGACAGTTGAAGAAGAGAGTGGCTGGTGACTAATGCTGCATGTAATATCAGCAGGGATGGTATCCCACTTCATGGGAGGGGGGCTTCCATTCTACTAGAATGACTCCCTATCCCCTGGGACCCAACGGGGGGCAATTACACAGTGCAAGAAGCTACTCACCCACCCTGAAGGCATTGTTCATCCCTCAAGGACTGCACTCTGCCTTTTGCAGGCCTGACTGGGCATGCATCATGAATCTCAGTCCCTCCATGGAAGGCAGACACGTTTTTCAATAGGCCATTGGGACAGTTTTTGAAGATGCTTTCAAAGAGAAATGCATGATAATTAAAGCCATGGTAAGAAGCAAGTGCTCGCACATTAGTTGCAAAGTTTGTCACAAGCGCACATCATTGCAGTGATAGGAAACCTCCCTCTGGTCTTATTTGTAATCAAAGCTGAATTCTCAGAGTAAACAAGGAACAATATTTATAGAAATAATGCACTTTTTCATTCCTATGATTGACTGTATTTATTTTTCAACAAAAATATTAAATTTCACTGCCACATCGGCCAGCTGAGAGGGTACAGGCTATCAAACACTTCCCAACCTAACATGCTGTTTTTGTTTTTTTTAGATGAAGTTATTGTAAAGTTTTTTTTCCTGGACTGTCTCAATAAACATCTAATTAATCTCTTGCACTATGTTCTTCTTGCAGTCAAATGCCTGCTCGTCTTACAAAGCAGTGTGATACCATAGTGATTAATAACCAGACCCTGATTGTTTCCTTTAAAATAAGTGGAATAATGTAGTGAAATGACTCCTTTGCTAATGTGTTCAAAGCGAACAAAGAACCATCTGTTTGCAAGTTAATTTGAGCAGCTTTTAGTTAATTGCTGTCAAGTTAGTTTTGTTTCCTTCAGCAATGTAATAATTACCTCTTCAGAGACATGATTTATTACATATACAGCATTATCAAGGATGCATAAAAAAGCATTAGGGAACCTCAACTAGCTTAAAAGGTGACAACCCCCCACACTGACATGGTATATTGTACATTTTCTTGGCTAAACACAAAGCATCCCATTCACAAAATGTTTAGCATTTTTCCCATTCAAAGATCTTGCTGGAGGACAAGGTCTGATTCTTACTACCACCAGCAAAGGGATGCTTTGAATTTGAATTGATACATGAGGACTAGTTAAATCTTGAACATGCTAATGTGGGATTCCTGTGAACTGTGCTCCTGAGGCTGGGATGTACTGTATTTGTAGCACTGCTGCGGGTTTAGAATTGGCAGGAAAAATAATTTTTCATTTTCTTTTATTTCAGGGTTTAACCATTGAGAACAGTACTCATTTAAAATGGTGACCCAGGGCAAAATACATATATTTCAGCAATAACACATACACACCTTACACAATTCAAGAGTACAAAAAATACAAATATAAAATAACACAATAATTTACATTACAACATACATACTGTACATATAAACATACCTAACCAATTATTGCACAACAACTCTTTGTTTTTTTACTGTATCCGTAACCCATTGTTTGAGAGTTCTCATTGATGGAGGTCTTCCATTCACCAAACAAAACCTTATTGGCAAACTATTCTCCATGATCGGGGAACCATATAACTAACAAAAGATTTTGACCTTTCAGTAGTTGACAATGGTACTACCAATTCTCTGTATAATGCTTTCCTCAAGGTCGGATTTAAGTCCCTAACCAGCAACCTTTCAAAATGAAAGTCTGGAACATCCCCCATGACACTTTTATATGCAAAAATTATCTTATAGTATTTCCTCCTATCTGTTAAGGAGAACCAATCTAATTTCTCATACATAAAACAATTATGTGTATCTCTAGGACACCGTAAAATTAATCTTGCTAACCTATTATAGAGAACCTCTAATTTTTGTAACTTAACCTGACTGGCATTATCGTATAATATATTACTAAAATCTATTGAAGGGAAAAACTTGAGTTTCTACTATTTTCTTTAACAAAGTACTTCCTAAGATGTTTTTATTTCTATATAACACCTCTATTCTCTTACCTAAATCCACAATAAGTTTATCAACATGGAAGTTACCTGTTACTGAAATATCAATCCAGAACCCTAAGAATTTATATTGGGAAACTTGCTCTAATCTAACACCCGCTTCATCTATTATGACCAAAGCAGTATTATTTTTTAATTTTAATATAGACCCCGAGACCATACACTTTGTTTTAGAGATATTCATTATTAATTTAGAACACCCAAAATATTCTTGTATAGTATTAAAACTTGATTGCAGTTGTAAAATTTCTTGAATGGTCCTAGCCGAAGTATATATTACCATATCATTGGCATACAAATGGTATGCCAACCCATTAACTGCATCCCCAAATTTATTCAAATATATTAGAAACAACAAGGGGCCCATCTCTGAACCTGTGGCACCCCTCGAACAACAGGAGGATCAGAAGTAATGCCATTTACAGTTGTTACCTGAGATCTCCCTCCCAGATAGGAGACAAACCATTTCACTGCAGAAATAGATAATCCCATGTCCATCAACCTAGATAACACTATTTGGTGGTCAACCATGTTGAAGGCCTTGGAGAGGTCAATAAAGATGGCACCAGTCAAATTACCTCTTTCCATTGCTTTGTTGACATCATCCAAGACCCTCGACATGGAAACCACCGTTCCATGGGACTTATGAAATCCTGACTGGTATCTGTCATACAAATTATTCTGTGACATATAATCCACCAACTGAGCTGCCATCAGCCTCTCAAATAATTTAGAAACCTGAGGCAACAGAGAAATTGGGCGACAATTAGTCAATTGGACAGGACTGCCCCCTTTAAATATTGGGACAACCCTGGCCATCTTCCAACCCTTTGGAACCACTCCCTCTCTCACAGACCAATTAAACAAATATGTCAGGGGGGTAGCTATTTGCAAAGCCGAGATCTTTAAAAGATAGGAAGTCAAGCCATCTAATCCCCCAAATTAACATAATGAATTTATGTTAACTGTAGATAAACAGTTACAGGAGTGGTGACTGTTTGGTCAGCCTGCATAGCACCATCAGTGATGCACACTACTCTGCCTCCTCCACCCCCCTGCCCCAAGTCATACACACTGCTGGCTACTAGAGTTAAATGACTACATAGCTTGTAAGGGCTCACTGTGGGCTAGGGAAGGCCACAACTAAATTGGGATTTGGGATTATTGCCTCTCTGAGTCATGGACTGGGGATCAGAAGGAGCGCTGACTCTCAAGCGAAGAAATTTTGGGCATGGGGGGGTTGAGCGAGAGAGAGAGTCATTCAAAGCAATATGGCCAGCTCTCAGCACAATATTAGTTGTTCAGAGTTTTTTTAAATGTGCCTGTTGTAGAATGGGGGAGGGGTGGAAGGGTGGAAATACCTAAGATTGGAGAGGGAGGTGGCCAAGAGACTAGCCCTGGCCACCTGGGGTAGGAGAGAGGGTTCTTAATAATTGTTTTTCTTTTCTTTTATTTTGAATATTTTTCCTGAATAACCATTAACAGAAAAAGATTCTGTACAAAAAAAAATACTTATCAAAAGTATCACCATCATGATTATCTTCAGCTTAATTTATTTATTCTTTTCTGTGAAAACCACACAGACTGCTCTCCTCTCCTGGGGGAGGGGGAGCCGTCCAGACTATGACTGCCAGCGTGTGGTGGCCTGGTGGTAGTGCAGGCACGAGTGACTCAAAGGGAGGGGGCTGTGGTAGTGTAGGATTGGTGGGCCTCCATACACACATCCTGACACCACAACATGGGGTGGGGTGAAGAAAAGTGGAAAATCCAAGGGCCTGGGTTTTGTGAGTTCCTGCCCTGACTCGACAGTCAGCCCTGCCACTCTGGTCCCAGAGTGGATATGGATATGTCTGCAGTGAGGGAGGACTGCTGTCACCTGCTGCACTGCAGGGGGATTTCATGTGGGAACAAGCTCCCAGGCTTGAGAGAGGTAAGGGATGACCACCGAGCATGGGAACTGAGCTGATAGCTGCCCACGTCTGCTAGGGGAGGATAAAAACCTTAGTGGAAAAAAAAGTATAATAGTGAAAAAATAAATAAGAAGTACTAAAAGTACAATAGTGAAAAAATAAATAAGTACTAGTGGCAGGACACAGAGGGTAGTAGTAAATGGCTGTCACTCCACAGAGGGAAGAGTGACCAGTGGGGTACTACAGGGATCAGTGCTGGGACCGGTCCTATTCAACATCTTCATCAGTGACATTGCACAGGACCTAGAAGGCAGAATTTCACTGTTCGCTGATGACACAAAGCTCTGTAACAGAGTAGACACACCAGAGGGTGTAGACAGAATGAGAAGGGACCTGCAGAAACTTGAAGAATGGTCAGGGGTTTGGCAGTTGAAATTCAATGCAAAGACGTGCAGGATTATGCATATGGGGCACAAAAAACCCTGGCACAATATATCAGTTAGGGGGTGAGGATATAGCATGCACCGAGCAGGAAAGGGATCTTGGGGTTATCATCTCTGATGACCTCAAGGTAGGGAAACAGTGTGACAAGGCAGCAGGTAAAGCAAATAGGATGCTGGGATGTATAGGCAGGGGCATCACCAGCAGGAAAGGGGGAGGTCATAATTCCGCTATACAAGACACTAGTGAGGGCCCACCTGGAGTACAGTGTACAGTTCTGGAGACCATACCTACGTAAGGACATAGACAGGGTAGAGAAGGTTCAGAGGAGGGTAACAAAAATGGTGCATGGATTGCATCACAAGTCCTATGAAGACAGGTTGAAGGAACTGAACATGTACTCCATGGAGGAGAGGAGGGAGAGAGGGGATATGATAGAGACATACAAGTATCTCACAGGGAGGAACAGGGTGCAGGAATACACTATTTTTAAGCGAAAAAGATGTTCCAGGACTAGAGGGCATGGGATGAAGTTGGAGGGAGGACGATTCAAAGGAAACATGAGGAAGAATTTCTTCACAGAACGGGTGGTGGACAAGTGGAACACCCTGCCAGAGGAAGTGGTGGGGGCTGAAACAATCACGGGATTTAAGAATGCATGGGATAGACATAAAGGAATTCTGGAGGTCAGGGGTAAGGGGCAACAGACTTCTAGGAAAACATAAACTGAACTTACAAGCTCAAATGGGCAGACTGGGTGGGCCATAGGCCCTTATCTGCCGACAGTATCTATGTATCTATGTATCTATGTACTATGGTACAAAAAAAACATACATTGTGCGCAATGAGTGGTTACAAAATTAGTCAGGAGATAAAAGGACAAGCTGAAGAGGAACAGTGGCAAGATGAAAACTAACAGGCAGAGAAGGGAACCAAGTGATCCCCAAGAAGTTGCTTAAGAGAGAAGTGGGAAGGAGAGAGGTCAAGGTGGGTAGGAAGGCTGCTCCAAAGTGAAAGAAGTAGGCAGAGAAAGCTGCCTGACCATGTGTAAGTAAATATTATTTAATTACAAATGTAACCCCCTTAGGGCAAGTGGGGGGTAATCTTTTGTGTAAACAAGGCTCCTCTCTTTACAAGTCCTAACTTGGAAGAACAATAGGCTGGAATATCAGTTATCTAATAGTTCTATTTAGCTCTTGTTCCAAACTTTTCCACCTTCCTTTGCGGATCATGCAAAACAATGGAAAATGGCTCATATCTTCCTTCACAACCTAGTGCATATAAAGTTTCTTATAATTTGTAAATGAACATGGCATGAAGTGACCTCAGAATGATATAAAAATGGGTTTTATTTATTATTCCTGTACAGTATAAACAACTATTACCCTCACCCTGTACCCTCCGACAGTGGCCTTCCTGCCTGCATACCCCTTCCCTCTCACCTGCAGTGCTTATTTCTAAGATTGCCCTTGGCTGGTATGTCATGCTACCTAACATTTGGCACATTTTGAATTACTGGAATTTCCTATGCCTCAGTCTCTTACTTCTTTTTATTGTGTAATGATGTATTATTATGTTGACCTTTGTATGTATACCCCCCATTCCTTCGACGTGGAACCTTTGTAAATGAGCAGTTCCTGCTCAAAGGTATTTGTAATCCTAGATTTCAATAAAATAAAAATAAAATAAATTGTCACTTTCAGGGTATTCTATATAATTTCTGCAAAAAAAAGTAAGCAGGCCCTGGCAGAAAATGATTTGCTAAGACCCAACAATTATTGCTATGGCCTCTGGAGGTATCAAAAGGAGAACCTGCTAAATTATGTATTAGTTTCTTTAGTTTTCAAAGTTCAGCATGTGGCATCCTGGTGGAAACATTTGGTGTTCACCAATTCACAGCACTGGTTATAATGTGCCACCTGGGACCTGCCAGGCTTATGCTGTGGCACTAAGGGCTTTGAGTCTTGGATGTGGCACAGATCTCCTGGTAAGTCTAGTTCTGGTAGCTGTGTCCTGGAGAGAGAGAGAGAGAGAGAGAGAGAGAGAGAAGAGCAGCACAGATGGGTGATGGGCCTGCAAATGAGGCTTCTACTTGACGGGTTCATTTGTATGGCTTCCTAAGTGGTTTGCAATTTCCAATATTAACCAGAGATCTGAGGCTCAGGGGCTTACCTTATTGCCCCCATTTTTCTCCTGTTTCTTCTGCTTGCCTGCTGGTGTCCCACTCTTCCATCCACCACAGCCTGAGTATTTGTGGTGCCTTCTGGTGCTCTCCAAAGTCTCCCGTAGCAGCCCTGCTAGTTATTTTAGCCCAGTTTGGGCTTAAACTTAGACCACAAGTCACCAGCATTGTTTCAGTAGAGCCGGCAATCGTGCATTCATGTAAAGTGCTTGATGTACTGACCGCTGGTTTTGCGGTTGCCTGGGGAGCGCTGCAGTGGTCCCGTGTGCCCCTCCTTTACTAAATGGGGACTGGTGACCTTGGCGGTGAGATAGAGAAGCTCCACGGATGTTTAAATTTAAAGTTTGAAAGTGGGGCTTAAGCGGGGCTTATAAATATGCGTAAGCCCTCATTAATATTCATAAGGTGCTTCCTGCCGCCTAAGGCAGCAACAACAGCAAATATATTGGGTAATAATAAGTATACATGAGCTCAGTTAAAAGGAAATTGTTGGGGCTACATGTGTGTGAAGAAACTATAATTATATCATTTTAATCCTCGTGGCACCAGAACTTTAAACTTGTGGGACTGTATAAACTGCTTAAACCCTAATTCAGCAGCCACCATTTTGGGGGTTCAGTAGCCAGTCAAAAGCCTATATTGAGCCAGAGGCTCTTGGGAATGTGCTAGAGACTTGTGGGAGGAAAACAGGGACAAATTTCTGGTGCCTAAAAAGCAACCAATGGGAGGACTAAAACTATTTCAGACAGCTTGGGCTTCCAATCCAAATGGCTGGGACTTTGCCCTATATTTAAGAGGGACTGTTCAAACTTCAGGCAGATTGACCCATACAGATCTGTTGGGATTCCAGCTCAAACTACCAAAGAGAGAGGAGCTTGTAGGTTCTGCAGGGATCCTGCCTGAGAGAGGCCTAGTCTTCCCCTGGTGTGCATCCTGTGGTCCCAAATGGGGGCTCGATCACCCAGAACTCTCTTTCTGCAGATTAAGAGAATTGCTCAGCAAAGCGGCTGACATTGCAAACCAGCCAGGAGCCAAAAGAGGAATTGGAGGGTTTGATGTTTCCAGAAATAAATGTGCTGAATGCTTATCGTGGGTCAAGGCCTACCATCCAGGGACTCCTGATTGCCAGAGAGGAGCCTGCCTTTACTAGTTACTGAACTGTCTATCAGCTGGAGTGGTCACCAGCAGATAAACTGGATTTTGCCAGAGACACTGTGTTGAATTTGGGCCTATCTCCATCCCGGTCCATGCCATCAGTCCTTGTGTCTGCTACAGTTTTACCAGTGGGAGACCAGCTTTGGGGATCCAGCCCCTGCACAACAAGTCGTCGCAGGTTGTGGCCACCTACAGGGAAAGACCGTGAAGTGGAGATGAGTCATGATGGCCCCAGCTTCCCCATGTGCAGCAAATTCCAGCATCAGGTCTTCATTTTGCCAGGTCATCTGCAATCGACTGGTACAGTGAGTAGATTCAGGGTAGCTCCCTGAAACAAATATTTCAATCATCTTTTGGTACCCTCTAGTTGCTTTCAGTTTAATGTTAAGGGTTATAATAGACTAGGCCAACTGACCGCAGATACAAATAATTTAACTTTGCTTTGCATGGTTAATGTTGATTGCTTCTTCTCATCAAGGGCCCCAACAACAGCTGCGACCCTGGGCACCGAATCTGGCCAGCCAACATTATATTTCTGGGTACCCAGTAGCTGGAAGACTGTTAACAAAGGGACTAAATTAATTGTATGCGAAAAACTTGGTGAAATCCAGAATAGTAATCATTTCCCTAGATTTGCTCCCCCTCCTTGTTCACGTCCCCTTAATAAACCTGATTTGCTGTGTTACTTTGAACTTAGCTTGAGAGCATATTATTACTTGGCTTAAAGTGATAGGCTTTGTATTGAATGTGTTGAAAGTGCATGTTGTATTGCCAACCTGTTTTTCAGGGGGTTGCAGTGCATAAACCAGGACCAGAAACCCTGCTGGTAAGTGGGACAACTGTGAGCATATTATTAATGCATATTGCAAATTGTCTATTGAATACTGCTAATGGTCATTGTCAACGCCTAGGTAATTGGTCACTAGGAGGGATTATGGGGGGTTATAGCTTCCCAGAGGGCTATACCAATCTAGATAGATACCCATGCAAACTGCACTCTGGGTGGAGGCACCAAACTATTGTGTTTACTGAGGTTAGGGACATCCCGGTACTTGCCAGTTTCGAACCCAGGCCCCTCAACCTATTGTTAGGAAGACAGGCAGGGGTAGTAGCCCTTGGAGTAGTACATTGTACAATGCTCAGTAGAGTCTACCATATATATGTATATGTATATTTGTCCCTGTTTATTGTACAAGTCTGTGTTTGTCAATGGACGTGGAACCAATTAACGAGCATCTGCTCAACGGTGTTATCTAAGATTTCAATAAATAAAAAATAAATTTTAAAAAGTAGCGCTGCCTAGGGGTTACATAAGGAACAAAACCAGGTAGAATCCAGGAACATGAGTTTCTTCCCAAATCTCATGAGGCGCTGTGATGCCTGTTTTGGGTTGGTGAGTTGGGAGACATTGTTTTACCAAAAGCCAAACACTAGCCAGCAGTTGCCTTGATGCAATGTAAACGTACACCTACTGTACAGATGGGTTTGTGAAGCAACATACAGTACAACTATTGGTGTACAGTACAAGAGTAAAGGCTTCTGGGCAGTACAAAAAATGTGACCCGTATCCCTGAAAAGAACAGACGAAAAGTTATTTGTGTAATTCAGTCTGACTGGCCAGAGAAGAATAGATGCAAGAATATATTACAAAATAGGTACAGAATAGCTCAATCTGAGTATCAGGGCTCAGGTATCATTAGGGACGTGAGCAGTGGTGCAAGTGGTAGACAAGAAGCACAGGAACTCAAGCACTGGCAAGTATGAAATGCAGAATGAAGATCTTCAATCTGAAGGGTAGGTGTGTGAAGGCACATCTTATTTGTTTAGACACTAGTAGATTCAGTTAGAGATATTGAAGTATGTCTACTAAAATAGTACGGTTGTACAAGTCAAATGTTGTTATGGAAACCCTGATTTCAGGTCACAAGGCCATAAATTATCATTTTTTTGCTGGTTTAAGAATTTCAATTCAAGTGTCAGTGGGAAGAAGTACAGGAACTCCGTTCCTGCTGCAAAAAAGGTACAGGAACTGAGTTCCTGTGCGTTCCTGTTCACTTTCATCACTGGACGTGAGTTTGTCTTGGAAACTGCAAGCTGTAGACCCTAACATTTGTGGTAGTCCTTAGTTTCCCCATCTAGATGCAGGAGTGGGGAAAGGGTTCCACTGTATGCATGGGTTTAAGAACGCATACTCTAAGTAAGCCATGGCATAGAAGTTGATCGGAAAAGGGGCTGCAGTCTGGGCCATGACCACTGATACGATTGGTATCCCATGAAGACGGAGATAGGAAGAAGGGCGACGACAAAAAGGTGATGGAAAACAATGCATGCACATAGGACAAATGGGAAAAAACAGCTATTGCTGAAATGACTTATGTTTCCCCCCTCCCTGAGTTGCTTCATCCCAGAGTTGATTATATGCAGGAAGGTGGGTGAGGCACTGTTGTTATGTTTCAGAGATTGCTGTGTTTGCCACTCACCCTATGTGGTCAGTGCTGTTTTTCCTTCATTCTTTTTGTCCTTGCCCATTTTCCCTCGCCTTTATTACATAGAACTGATATGGTTACTCCTACTGTGTGATATTTACATCAGCTTATGCTCTGATATGAATATTGTGCTCTGTTTGAATTAAACATAATTTTAAATGCATAAAATAAAGTACTGCAGCATGTTTAGTTCCTATTATGTAGTTCCTGAATCACAATATTGGTTGTACAACAGGTCTAGGTAACAGATATGGGCATGTCTACAATTTGGTGGGGCATCCCAGGGTTTTGTACAAGCCTGATGAGCAGCAGGGGTGTTACACACATTTCATGAGGAAATCCATTCATATGGTAGACAATTATTAATTCATTTATCAAGTGTATAAGGTTTGTAATAGAATAAAAAAACTAGTAATTACTGCATTCCTATTAATGGTAATAACTCCATTTATGGAAGGCCTTCGGTGCAGAAAGCATATATTGTTATTTTGTTAATGTCTTAATACAGCAACAATTATTGCTGTTATTAAAAATCAGCATAAAACGTATTGCAATTCTGAATTAATATATACAGTAGAAGCTGCTTAATTGGGACACCCTGGTGGCAGGCTTTTCGTCCTGATTAAGTGGCTGTCCCATTTAACAGAAGCCATTGAAAATGGCTTGTAGCACCCACAGTACAGCTACGTTGGATTCGCCTTTTACTTTGCTACCTACCTCCCACTGCAGAATCCTGTCACACAGTGTCTATTTCATGCACAGCATATATGCAGGGGCTAGTTTCATTTTTGGAGCTGCAATTGAAGTCCAAATAAGAGGGTCACCGTGGAGATCGAAGCTGTATTTGAGCTGTGTGGGAGAGTGTGCTTCGGGTGCAACATACAGGAAGGTCAGTTTGATTTGGGGAGCCACAATTGGAAGGTCAGTTTAATTTTGGGAGCTGCAATTGAATTCCAGGCAAAGCAGAGGGTTACCGTGAAGATCAAAGCTGAGACGCAAAGATACTGTAACAAAGGTACGAGCTGGTGCGGCTCATGAGAGACTCATATGAGAGAGAGAGAGAGAAAGAGGGGGAGAGGGAGAGGGAGGGGGAGAGAAAGAGAGAGAGAGAGAAAACAACACATATGTAAAAGAAAAGTCAGATCACTACCCACTAAGCATAGAGACAAGTGGTGTGTAGGAAACAGTTGCCAGATGCCATGACAGAGTAGAAAAAAAGTACAAATTCACTCTCACTCTCTCTGCCATCTTGCAGAGAATTGCAGCTCACAAGAGAGAGAGAGAGAGAGAGAGAGTCAACGAGACTGTAAAAAAAATAAGTCAGAGAGACTAGCGAGACATTCTAACAAAGGTACGAGCTGGGAAATGCAGAAGAGGGGACACTCAGATTATTAGAAGAGACCATGGGGCAAACAGGAAGCCAGTGATTATCCCCAATTATCACCAATCAAGAATCACCGAATGAGTGGGAATGGGCAATCAGCACCTAATCAAGAGACCGAGTGTGGGACACAATCATCCCAATTAACTGGGAGACCTATACCCTTTATCCAGTTCCTTTCTCCAATGAAAATAATGGCTACTTAATCTGTTCCTGTTGAGACGTCCAAATGAAGCGGACATCCCTATTAACTGCGTCCCAATTAAGTGACTTCTACTGTACTAATAGAAATGGTTGTCACAGAATTAATTAATAAACACATTATATTATGACTGCTGGGTCACTGTTTCCAGGTTCATGTTCCTGCATGGAGACTGTATAGAGCCCACCTGTTTGGGGGTTGGGTTTGCTCTTTCTTCTGCGGTAGGGCGTTCCTCCCAGAAAAATAAGAAATAGTGCAGTGCATCCACCCAGATAGAATAAGTTGGCCAGATGTTGTGTGCAGTACCATACCAGGGTCTGCAGAATCTATCCACCTCCCTACCTTGGACTCGACCACTGCCTGGGGACCAGGGGTTAAACTGAGCAGGAACTCACAGGAACTCTGTTCCACCTCCTCTCATACCTTTCTGCGTAAAATATTATTGGAGAGTTCCACCTCCTAGGGATGACAGCTCCACCTCCAACACTGTAGACATTATAGTTCCACCTCCTAAACATTTCCAACTAAACAACTGCTGAGGACCACCTCAGACATTTGTTACTTTCATCCACAATCAATATAAGCAGGTTACGCAAAAATAGTACGTGCAGAAGTAAGGTCAAATAAATTAACAATGTCCTTAATTGGCAGCACAGTTCCGAAAGCTGGAATGAAAGGGGGTAACCAGATATAAGTCACACTCTTGGGGCCACTGTACTGTGGGAAAACTACCACCCTCTCAGTCCCCCCATGTTAAGAAGCAGGCATCCTCCCAATCAAGGGGCACTCTGGGATGACTTACACTTACAGAGTGCTTTATCTTAAATTCGTATAAAATTTCTAGAATTCCTGTTAATAAACTACGCTGGCAAATATGTGAGGTCACTATACTCTGGGCACCCAAAAGCTATTAATGTCCCAGTGAAGGCCTGGTAGCAATGTTGCCCAGGTTGCTGTATGGTGGTGCACTTGATGGAATTAACAAGCTTCCATATATTAATCCAACAACAACCCATAATGTGCTAGCACAATATATAATCAATGTATTCCTAAGCCTAGAAAACTTGATGCAAACACTGTAATCTTGGATTCATAGATTCTGTTGGCAGATAAGGACTGCCAAGCCCATCCAGTCTGCCCATTTACACTAGCTCACAAAGTGACCAGTGACCCTTATTGGTCATTGGCTTATCTTCTTCTTCCTTCCTATCTCTATTTTTCCTTTGTTTCTGTCCTATGCATATTTAAAACCCGCTACAGTATGGGCTGCAACTACTTCCTGGGGCAGGCTATTCCATGTATCCACCACCCTTTCCATGAAGAAGAACTTCCTAATATTTCCCCTTATGCAGCCACCCTTCAATCTCATGTTGTGTCCTCTTGTCCTGGCACTACTGTTGAGCTGAAATTGTGTCTCGACGACACCCTTCCATCTTGTTTATCCCCTTGAGGTACTTGAACGTTTCTATCATGTCACCTTTCTCCCTCCTCTGTTCCAGCATGTACAAATTTAGGTCCCTCACTCTCTCCTCCTAAGACTTATGATGTAATCTGTTCACCATTTTGGTCGCCCTCCTCTGCACCTTCTCTATTTTGTCAATGTCCTTTCAAAGGTTTGGTCTCCAGAACTGTACACAGTTTTCAAAGTGAGGTCTCACCACGGTCTTGTACAGTGGAACCATTACCTCCCTTCCTCCTGCTTTTGATTCCCCTTCCAATACATCCAAACATCCCACTGGCCTTTCCCACCACCTTGGTAGTGTGCCTAGTGGCTTTCAAGTCATCTGTGATTATGACCCCCAAGTCTGTCTCCTCCATAGTTACTGTCAACAGCTCCCCCCATCCTGTTACACGCTCCAGGGTTCCTGCCCCCAACATGCATGATTTTGCATTTCTTTGTGTTAAACCCTTAGCTGTCATGCCTCTGACCATCCCTCCAACCTTTCCATGCCTCTTCTCATCCTTTCCACCCCCTCCAGGGCATCCACCCTGTTGCACATAGTGGTGTCATCCACAAACAGGCAAAACTTTCCCTCCAGCCCATCTACTATGTCACTGATGAAGACACTGAAGAGGACTGGCCCCAGTGCTGACCCCTGAGGTACCCTAATGTCAACTCCCTTTCCTCTGATTGGGGTCCATTTACCACTACTCTTTGTTTTCTGTCCCTTAACCAGTTGACACTCCAGTTCACCAGTTTCTGTCCCACCCCAGGCTGCCTAGCTTCTTGATCAGTCTCCTATGTGGGACCATGTCAAAGGCTTTGCTGAAGTCGAGGTAGGCCAGAGGGTCCAACCTTTTTTGGCCTAGGAGCAACATTTGTAATTTAAGAATAAATGAAGAGCAACAACAGCATACAGCATATGCATCTGTCAGACTTGATCTTAACCTTGATTTTAGTTTGCTATGCAGCAGAAATTCCTCATCATATTTTTTTTTGTGTTGTTTCAAAGTGATGCTCCACAATAGACATGGTAGGCAATGTCTACTGCCCCACCTTGGTCTACCGCTTTTGTCACCCAGTCAAAGAAATCTATCAGTATTTGTTTAATAGTATCGTCCTGCAGAGAACCCATGCTGCCTGGGATCTGCCAGCCCATTAGCTACCAGGTGCTCCACGATTCTTTCCTTGAGGAGTGCCTCCATTATCTTCCCGTCTACAGAGGTTAGACTAACTGGCTTGTAGTTCCCTGCTTCTTCCATACTACCGCTCTTGTGAAGAGGGATGGTATTTGCCCTTCTCCAGTCCTCTGGGACCTCTCCAATGTCTAAGGACTGGATGGACAGGGCTGTCAAAAGGGCTGCCAGTTCATACCTCAGCTCCTTTAGGACCCTGGGATGTATGCCATCTGGACACATGGTTTTGTCAACTTTTAACTTTGCCAGTTCCTCTAGGACCTTTCCTCTGTAAATCCAAAATGAGGAATCACAAAAGACTCCAGCCAGCAGCACCAGCACTCAAGTGACGTATGAGTCATCAGCAACTCCAATGATGGTGGGAACCAGCACTCTTAAGCAGCAGTGGCAGGTGGATGTAAGGACCCAGTGGCCTGCAGTGACTCATGTTGGCCTCAGCTCTTACATGCTACACGGCAGCAGACTGCAGCTCTTCTGACTCAGCATTTACGCAGTCCTAAACAGAGGAACACTATGCAGTCGCTTCACTGTTCGCAAGGAGCCCAGACCCAGAGAGGGAACCCCCACAGCCTGATTCCCTACTAGATCAAGAGTACCAAGTACTCAAGGCACATGCCTCATGACCACCCCATTCCCCAGTTCACTCCACTAGATAAGAGCAACCAAGACCACTACCTGGCTCCACAGCAGCCAGTCTGTATGCAGGTGTTTTTCTCTGGTTTCACAGCTTAGCAGCCATCCTAAGCGTGTGTCTCTCACCCAGATTTCTCTCAGCAGTAGTGCAGCAAAACCACCCTTCAGACACACTCTCTCAATTCAGCTCCAGAATCCAAGTGAGGTTTGGGGGAAAACACAAAATCTGACCTGGCTAGGCCCCCAAACCCCATAGCTCTAAGCAGGTCTGCTTTGTTTCCTCTCACCAAGAACTTTTTTCTCTCTTCTGAGGTTGCCCATTTTGTCCAAGCTCCTGGTGTCCCAGCTGGTCCTCATAAAATAATTAGTGGCTGCCTACTTGTGTCTGGCTTGGCCCCCCCGACCTTCTGTACCTTTTACAAAGAATATGTGGGCTTTTCCAAGCATAGACAAGCCAGCAGGGGTTCAGTGGCCTAGAAGGGCAAGGTGTAAGTGACCATAAGAACCATAGGCCTTAAAGAGCCAGTCCACCCTGACACATCTAAGTATATCAGAAAGAAAGAAAGAAAGGAAGGAAGGAAGGAAGGAAGGAAGGAAGGGTAGTTAGATTCTTTTTTCAAAAATGTATTTCCAGAGCTCAAGGTGCCATATAATAAATTAGGCATCAATTCATCACCATTAGGGGAGACAGAGAAACATTCAACAGCAGGCGAGCAGACAGCAACACAGCAAAAGTCTAGGTAAGCCCCCCTTCCCCCCGGCTGAGTAGGGGATTACACCATTTTTAAAAAGCAAGAAAGGAAGGAAAACAAAAAGAAATTCAAGGACAGATGCCAAAATGTAAAGATCACCATACCACTGGTGACAATCAAAAGATATGAAAGGAGTAACCCTGTAACAGGGTACTACCTGTTATTAGTATACAGACCCTAAAATAAAGAATAAAGAGTCACGTGCCAGTTCTTGTCCCTCTTGCGTTATTTCTGTCACCCTTTTCTATCCTCTCATTTTCTTTCTTTTTCTTTTGTTGTTTCTTTGTCAGGGTGGCCAACCTGATAAAACACTAGCTTTTTCTCTGCTGTTCTCTTTTCAAAAAAGACCCCCTTGTTCTGCACAATAGTGCTGGAAACACTTGTTTTAATCTCCGAATTGGAGATGCTTTTGTAGCGCGAGGCACATTATTAGTAAAGCTCCTGATCGGGAGTATAAAGAATAAACGCACATATCGCGCTGAGGAAAATGCCGAAATGAAAGGCATTGTGTTAGCGCAGGTCGTGCTTTAATTTAAAGAGCTCTATTGCCCCTGAGTAATGAATGAAACTGCTGTGCAGTGTGGCAGGTATACAAAGAACTTCCTGAATCTGACACTACGGGCAGGAGAATGACAGTCCCATAGTGTCCCCAATATTTAAAAGAATTAAGACAGTATTGCGACAGCCCCAGAGAGGTTGTAACCGGGGCAGCCTGTAAAATAAAGCATATTTGGGCAAAAATGGCCAACTAAAAAAGCCCCTGCATGACAAGGCATGGGATAACATGGAAACTCCCCCCATTATGTAATGTCATGGCCAATGGGAACTCCACCACAGAGAGTGATGTAATCCCTAGGGCTATAAATAGGGCTCACCACTAGGGGAGAGGGGTAGAGTTGAGTCAGTTGGTGTGCTGACTGTGAAGGAGAAGGACCTATTCATGTGCTGATCAATTCACACAGTTCTTTGTATCAGTGTAAGAGGTTTATTACACCGAACTGGCTGGAGTTAAGCCACAGACTCTGAGAGGGAAGCAGAGACCTGGAATTTTCTTTTGGTTATTGAACTAACAATTTTTTTTCCTTTCTGTAAATATTTTGGACTTATAAATAAAATGACATATGCCTTCCAGCATCTTTTATGTACCTGAGCTCTGCCTGTTCTGTCAAGTTTGTATCCCACCACGCTCACAAACCCACATTATGAAAATCCTGTTTTTTACAATACAGTGCCATCCAGACTCTTAGAGAAACAAGCACACTTGCAGGTCTCTGCTTTTGTAAACTTCAGAAATCTTCTTTCCCCTAAGCAGTCTGGCTTTAGACCTGGGTATTTGATTGCAGTAGTAGTGAAAGTGCTGAGTGGCCTTTTCTGTTTCGATTAAGAACTGATCTGTTCAAGGCCTTTGACTTTGTAGACCACCTCTGCCTTGATAAACTTAGCATTATGATTACTGAGGAGGTCTTAGCTGGTTCACCAACAGTTGATCATGTAGAACATAATTAGTCACTATCATTGTGGGGGAATGGTCAGCACTAAGAGTGTCACACCCAGATGGGCTAGTCCCGATTTGCACTTTGTGTGCAAAAACATTTTTTTACTTACTTTTTATTGCGGTATAGCAGATTGTATCAGGCTGATTTTGTTGACTTGCAAGTTGACATTTTCTGTAACTACAAAAAGCTCTAACATGCACTGCAGGCTATTAAACATCCCACTGCCGCAGCCCTCCTCTGATGCTAGCTGTAGGGGATTATGTGATTTGTAGTTACAGAAACTGTCAGTTTGTAAGTCAACAAATCCAGCTGGATACAATCTACAATACTGCAGTGAACAGTATGTAGAAGAAAAGGTTTTTGCATGCAAAGTGCAAACTGGGACCAGCCCATCACTTGGGTGTGGGGCTCTTCAGGACCAGATCTAAAACATTTTCAAGAGGGGGGAATAGCACTGTCCCTGAAAAATGTAAACTGTTCCCTTTTAAGCTAAAAAAAAGCTACTGTTTTCTGACCTAAGGTGGTAGCAGGTGCTACAGTACTTCATTATATAGCTGGATCCACTAGTGGGGCGCCTAATGCTAACTGTTCCCCTTTAATGTGGTTTCTGACTTGAAGGAAGTCTCTTTAGGTGTTCCCATAGGGTCTGTCTTTGGGCTAACTGTGTTTGATATCTTTGCTAGTTAACTTGCTGCCCAACAGAACCAAGTTTCTGCGCTCATACATTACATGCAGACAGTATAGAGCTGTAGAAGAGCTCTTGCACTTTCAGTGATGAGGCTTATCATTTTCACTACAGTATTACATAATTGTGATATCTTGTGCAAACAGCTTTTCAGATTTGCCTTTGCATGTGACCCTCACACACATCACTGTAGGCTTTTCCACATGTTGAGCTGAATGAGCTCCCCAATAAAAAGAACTGACATTAGAGTAGTTTCCCACACAAGTGTGCGCATAGGAACACAGCCAAATACTTCCAGTCTCTTCTCACTACCTGCTGCAACTATAGTATGGCTTCCACTCCAAGGTTCTACTTAACTTTGCTGTAGCCAAGGTTAGAAGGGACTATAGTAAGTGTGCCTATCCAGCACGTGACTGCTAGAATAAGCTTCTGCATCAGCTCAGGGTCTATACAGGGTTATCTGACTTAAAAATGGAACTGTGCCATCACTTAAATACTTCCTGCCTATGCCTGAAACAAATTGTAAGGAGCATTTGTGACCTTGCAGGGTTGACCTCTTTGATGAAGTAATTTTTGAATGCCTCTGTCTCTTGGGTGGCCCGGATTGCTTTATGGCAGACTGGCTTGTGTGAACAGGCTTTGTATTTCTTCCACTTGTTTCAGGTTAGGGGATGTCAAAGAAGTGACATCCCTAGTAAATGGAGATAGAGTAATAGGTTGTCACTATGGTTCACTCACTTGTGGTGGTTTGAAAGAGCAATTAACTTGTCTCGTGGGCCGGAGATAGCCCCAGTATTCTAGTTATGAACTTGAGCACAGTGAAGCCACTCATGTAAGAGGTGGTGTATAGTCTAGGAAGACTCTGTTCCTAGAGCAGTGAGTGAATCCTACAGTGGAACTCAAAGCACACAGGGGCCACCTCCTGAGATGATTGTGAGCTGCTGTTGTGCCTTGCGGTTGACAAATGTGTGAGATCAACAGTCCTAATGACATAATCTATTGACTGTGCTGGGAATGGAAAGGTCCTTAAAGGAGAAGACTTAGGGAGGGGGAAGTCAAGTGGAAAATGATAAAAAAGGGAAGTAGAAAGTTTCACTTTTGTAGTTCATAGGATATGTACTTACAAAAATCACAATTTCACATTGGAAGACTGTGCTTAACTTACTGTACAGAAAAATTCACTCTACACCATAATTATTTACTCATTATTTTATTAATTTTCCTGACACCTGACTGTGAACAAGGGAGTAGGTCCATGCAGTTAACTGGGGGATCTCAGATTGGGGGGATTGGTGAGGGCAAGGGGCAGGGTTGGAGGGTAGTCCTGAGTAACGCCAGGAGTATGGGTAACAAGAAGCCAGAACTTCAGGCAATGCTAACTGAAGGGGAGCTGGATGTGGCGGCAGTCACTGAAGCTTGGGCTACTCCTCAGCACAATTAGGACCTAAACCTGATGGGGTACATTATTTTCAGGAAGGACAGGGCTGTGGGCAGGGGAGGTGGGGTAGCACTCATCATTAGAAATGGTATCAACATAGGCAGGGTGGAGGGGGCAGAGGGAAACATAGAGGCATTATGGGTTTCCTTGCAGGTGACTGGGTGTAAGAGGGTAAACCTGGGGGTGGTTTATAGGCCGCTCATATAGGCGGATGAACTTGAGGAGGGCCTGGTGGTGAATCTCAGTGGTCACTGCAGGCCGGAGGTGGGTAGAACAGTGGTTCTGGGTGACCTTAACATGCCAGGGGTTACATAGATACATACATAGATACATAGACAGTGTCGGCAGATAAGGGCCTATGGTCCACCCAGTCTGCCCATTTGAGCTGGTTTGGTTTGGGTTGATTGGGAAACTATGACATCCTCATCGATTAGGGAGCAGTGCCTGCTGGACATCTTCCAAGATGCATTCCTTTCCCAACTGGTGGCTGTCCCAATGAGAAATGGTTGAATCCTGAATGTGGTCCTGTCAAACTGCAATCTAGTTAGGAACTTGGGAGTAGGGGAACCACTGTCGGGGAGTGATCATGACATGGTCTGGTTTTCCCTGAACCTGGGAGGAGGGAAAAATCATTCTAAAATAGTGGTCATTGACTTTAGGGGTGCAGACTTTAAGAGTATGGAGGGGATCCTGAAGGGGCATTTGGAGGGGATCATGCCAGGCATGGACACAGAAAGCAGGTGGGAAATTATCAAAAGGGGACTCCTGGAAGGTACCAAGGCTTGTACGAAGGCCTAGCACAAGTTTGGCAGAGCCAGGAAGCCAAGCTGGTGGACCAGAGAGATCCAGGAGGCAATGAGGGAGAAAAGAGCTGCTTATGGAAGTTACAAGTGCTTGCATGGGGTTGAGGACGGGGGGGGGGGTATATGATATCCAAAAAGGTAGCCAGGGTGGTGAGATCGGCCAAGGCAAGGACGGAGCAGAGGTTGGTGCAGGGGATCAGAAATGGGGAAAAAGGGTTCTTTAGGGATATTAGGGAGAAAAGGAAAGTGAAGGAGCAGATTAGCAGACTAAATTCAGGGTGAGGATGGGCTGAGGAGGCCGAGGAGCAGGCAAAGGAACTTAATGAATATTTTGCCTCGGTCTTCACCAGGGTTGATGGATGGTCAACAACTTATGGGGGGATGTGGGCTAAAAAGGAGGAGGGCAAGCGGTAACAGATGTTGAAATTCCAGTTGGTAGGATGAGGGAAGCCCTTAAGGCCCTAAAAATGGATAAGACACCAGGTGGATGGCCTTCACCCCAGGGTGCTAAAGGAGATGGCAGATGTCCTAGCTGCACCTCTGGTGGATCTTTTTAACTCCTCCCTTCAGACGGGGTGGGTGACTCAGGATTGGAGGATGGCTCATGTCATGCCTATACACAAAGGCGGCTTAAGGGAAGAAGCGGATAACCACAGGCCTGTCAGCCTAACGTTGGTGGTAGGCAAAATGATGGAGGCCATATTGAAAGAAAGGCTGGAGGTGTTTCTAGAAACAAGGAGCCATCTGGATGAGAAACAACATGGCTTCATTCAAAGCAGATCATGCCAGACAAACTTTGTGGAGTTCTATGATTGGGTGACAAAGGTGCTGGACCAGGGCCAGCCAGTGGATGTCCTCTTTCTAGACTTCAGCAAGACATTTGATTCGGTGCCACACCCTGGGCTGCTGGACAAGCTGGGGGGAATGGGGGAATAAGATGGTAGGGTGGATATGAAACTGGCTGACTGGGTGGCTTCAGAAGGTAGTGGTCGGAGAATACTGTGAGGAAGTATTTTTTCACAGAGAGGGTAGTGGATGCATGGAACAGCCTTCCTGAGGAGGTTGTGGGGTCTAAAACTGTGGGAGAATTCAAGAATGCATGGGACAGACATAAGGCAATTCTTGTGGGGGGTAGGAAGAAATAGGCTGTTGGTTAGCTAGGATCTGTGGCCTATCCTGTAAGTAGGGAAATGGGCAGACTAGGTGGGCCAAGCAGTCCTTATCTGCCATTAAAGTCTATGTTTCTATGTTTTATGTTTCTATGTCAGGGGAGGTATCAGTGCCTAGGAGGGTCATCAGTGGGGTCCCACAAGAGTCGGTGCTGGGTCCACTCCTATTTAATGCCTACATCTCGGATATCAGGGATGGTATCAGGAATGTGATGACCCTCTTTGCCGATGACTCAAAACTGGGGGTGGTGGTGGATGGGGAAGAGGGTAGATGGACCCTGCAGCAGAACCTGGAGAGCCTGGAGAGGTAATCATGCACCTGGAAACTGAAATTCAACCCCAAGAAGTGTACTTGGGGCTTAGGAACCCAGCTCATGAGTACTTTTTGGGAGGGGAGAAACTGCAGGTCTTGGGAGGGGAAAAGGACCTCGGGGTGTTGGTGCATGCCAAAATAAATAACTTTGGAGCAGTGTAGGAGGGCTGCAGCAAAGGCAAATAAATTGCTCGGGTGCATCACTAGGGGAATAACCTCGAGGAGTTGGGAGGTGCTTCTCCCTCTGTATAATTGCTTGGTTAGACCGCACCTAGAGTACTGTGTGCAGTTTTGGCACCTGTACCTGAAAAAGGACATTGCACTTCTGGAAAAGGTCCAGAGGAGGGCGCCCAGGATGATACAGGGTCTGGGGGAAAGATCCTATGAGGAGAGACTTGAGGAGCTCAACTTGTACTCACTGGAGGAGAGAAGGGATGGGGTGATATTTATTTTATTGATTTAGTTTTTGTTAACTGGGTTAGGTGCGCTAGCCAAAGTTGACTATTTTCAGGCATGAACTGGGAGAATACATACATAAAATGAGATGAGATTATACAATACATAGTATGCAGTACTGGTACATAGTATATAGTACAGGTAGGTTAGAATACAGATCAAATCAGACAGTACTCGAGATAATACATATAGCTATATGATCGAGGTCTTTAGGTATCTGAAGGGAGTAAATAGGGTCAGCCTAAAAGGTATTCCAGCTGAAGGGGGAAGGGGTATCCAAGGGGCATTCCATGAGGCTGGTTGGTGGGAGGCTCAGGGGGAAACTAGGAGATGCTGCTTCACTGAAAGGGTGGTGGACCCCTGGAGTGCACTTCCTGTGGAATTGGTGGTTATTAATACAGTGAAGGGATTCAAGAGGGTCTGGGACAGGGATAAAGGGAGCGTTAAACTGATTAATGCTGAGTTTGGGGGTGAAACTCCGATGGGAGTGGGGTGGGGGTTTTTAAGGTGGGGGCAGGGAGGGCAGCAATGGTGTCCTGACTGGGCGCTGATTTTTGAGCAGACTTGATAGACCATTGGGCCTACTCTTCTGGCAACTTAGTATGTTAGTAGTAATAATCAACATGAAGTATACATGTTTTAGCATTATTTGAATCTGTAATTACTACGATGATCATATTAGCATCGTTTTTCTAATTTGTTTGGCTTTCTTTCCCCTTGCACCCCTCCCCTCTGATAATTGGTCTCTCCACAGCAGCATCCCTGTGCCCCTCATTCCTGCTTCAGCTCCGTGATGCACTCAGCCTGCCAGCTGTTTCCAGCATGGGATTCTGGGCTGTCACAATGCTCTTTTCAGCTTTTTAAACAGTGTGGTTTTGTCTCTGTACAAAACAAGAAATCTTTTTGTTTCACATACTGACATGTAGTATGACTGTGGAGAAAGCATTTCATGAGCATGCACCTCACACAATTTCAATTTGCAGGTCTTCACTAGGAGATAACCTGGGTTCCTGCTGAGGGTTTTCTTGCTTGCATTTAATAAATGAGATTAACAAGTTTGTGGTTACATTTTCCAGACAGCAGCTGTCTGTGAAGGTGAGAAGAGAATTTTACACATCACTGTCTCTGGGAAATAATTGGCATTGGTGATGGGTGAGGGGGTGCCACTGGTTGCCAGAGAATGACTGGCATAGGGAAAGGTGAGGGGTGCTATTGGATGCCTGGGACTGTTTTGCCATAGTGGAAAGGTAAGCTGGGGGGGGGGGGAGCTACAAAAAGCCAAGGCATGATTGGCATAGGGAAAGGGCAAGTGAAGAGGTGTCACTGGATGCTAGGGAATAATTGGCTTATGGGCAAGGCAAGGAAATTTTGTATTTTATAGTGCCCTATCCCAGGGGCTCAAAATGCTATACAAGTAAAATCAACACAGCTAGATAAAAGACATACAGGACGTCTGAAAGGCATGTGGTAAATAAATACATAATGTAATGCAACAATATATTGTACAGATAAATTAGTGCCAAAAACCTGTGAAAACATATAATATTTTAACCCCCTTCTTAAATGCCTCCACCAAGGAAAAACTCCTAAGATGTAGTGGTAGGGAGTTCCAAATAGATGGGGTGGATCTACGATGCCACTTCGACAACTATTTTCTCGACCGACGTCACAGTGATGGATTTATGTTGACCGCAAGTTGCAGTTGACATAAATCCAGCAGGAGACCCGGTTCCTGTTCTATCGGGGGACTTTGCCCCCTGAACCCCCCCCATGCGGGGGGTTTGCTGCCTGCACCCCTCAAACTTATGGATTATCAACTCCAAGTCGGAATTGATTCAGAGAGGGGGCGCAGGACTGGAATAGCTATATAAGATAATTAAGGAAAAAGGTGCTACTGAACACCAGAGAATGGTTGACACTGGGGAAGAGTGTGTGTGTGTGGGGGTACCCATGGATATTAGGTAATGATTGGCATATAACGTAGAAACATAGAGACAATGATGACAGAAAAAGACCAAGGGTCCATTTAGTCTGCCTGTAGTTCCCTATCTGCCCATACAAGTTTCTGTCACTTCCTGTCTACCCCCCTGTTCCCCTTCCTATGGTTGCTGACCTGATTAACCACCAACTGCTTCACTCTGTCCCAGCCATACTTGAAGCCATTCATGGTCTTGGCACACAACACATCTGCTGGTAAACTGTTCTATGGCTCCACCATCCTTTCCATAAAATAGAACTTCCTCACATCTCTCTTCCTGACCAGTTTCCATTCATGACTAGGGCTGGACAAAATTAGCAAATTTTTTATTTCAAAATTCTGCAGAAATTTGTGACATTTTGAAAAATGTTGCAGAATTTTGTGAAATTATTTTGTCATAAGTCAGTCAGTGTTACAGCTAGAGATCTTAGAGATCTACAATTTGGGATGCATATTGTCTGGAAGAGGCCCTAAAAGGATGCCAAGTTTCATGACATTTGGATGAGGGAAAGTTACAGGGGTCAAAATCAGGCAATTCATTATTCTTGACAACATTTCTGAAAATATTTCTATGCTTACAACTTAGACACATTTTGAGCTAGATTATTGAAAATTCATATGCTACTTTCTTGGAACAGCCATATAAACTGTTAAACAGAGAGGTAATTGGTTGTGTGAATTGTAAGTTACAGGAGTTCAAAATTTCACAATTTAATTATTTTTAAATTGTGAAAATTCTCAAAATACTTGGATGTTTATAGCTCCACAGCTATTGCAGGTATTCACTCAAGAGTGGGCATGCATACCACTGTAAATATGTATTGGGCTCTAATTAAGCTGGATACATGTGGTTTAATAGGTTAACATTTATTGTGGCTATTTTAGAAACTATTAATTGGCAAAATTTGCTAAAAAATGTAATTGACGCAAAATAGGTATAATGCCGCTAGAATTTCACTTGTGGAATTTTAACTTTTACAAAGTACTAATCACCACTGAATCACTTTATCTGCACTAGCATCATGGGCCTGCAATACTCCTGTGACAGAATGGCCAGCATCATGCTCCATTATGAGTGAAGATATCTAGATACTTCTGCCACAGGGCCTAAGTCACAACTAGTTGTAAGGCTTGGTGTTACTTGGTGCCACTGTTTTCAAACAGTAAAACTATACATTGTTATCTACAGGGCTGGTAAAGAGTCAGCAGGTGGCATTGTACAGAAACAATGCTGCATGTGCATGTGCTTCCACGAGTCATTAAGTCAGTGAGCTCTAGTGGTTATCTGGCATAGTGCAAGAATGCAGGATAGGACACAATGACGTCCATTACTATTCTTTATGGTTCATCACCCAAGATAGTGACCAGACACTTGGCACCACTGTACTTCTCCTATGAATTGTACATTATTGTAACTTAACACAGCCTTTACCTTCCTCTACAATGGCAACTCAAGCATGTGACTGGGCAAAATGTATTGACATGGTTTCAACAAAAGTATCACAAAATTCCACAATTTCACAAAAGCTCATGAAATTCAACTTTAATTACTGATGTTATTCTGGAATCTTTGGTTGCTTATAATGTGGTCAGTCTTTGAACAAGAGATTAGAGAGTTGACATGCACAGCCTCTTTTTTCCATATTGGTTTGTCTCCTGGCCGGCAGCTCATCTGTCAGGGCTATACCCTGTTCATAGGGCTAAACTCTGATTAGGCATTTTTTTCTCTCCCATCTCCCCTCATGAGGTTGGTGCCTCTGTCAGCCTCATACAGCCACAGCTTTCCCTGCAGCAGGAACAAGCTCCCTGGTCCAGCCACAGGGGTTGCTGTGGTGGTGGAATCTGCTGCTAATCCTCACCAACTGAGATGCATTGCCAAGCAGCAGCTGTCTTGGCCATGCCAGCCTGCCTCCCAGCATGACTTCCCATGCTTGCTTCTGAACTCGGGTCATAAGCATGGCAGAATGATGCTGTGCTGGTTAGCCATGGGGGTGGCCTCAGAGTCAAATATTTAAGGTCAATGAATGTAATGAAATTGTTGATATTCCTACTTAATTGCGAAATGTAATTTTAAAATTTCTGAAAGCTTGGTGGCTTATAACTTGGTCCAGTCATCTTTATAGATAGAGATCTGAAATGTGGTATAGTTCTGTATGGCCCTCGGTAAAGTCATAGTACCAAATGTGGTACAATTTGGACACATACTGTTTCAAATAGGTAGAAATAATCAAAATCACAATCTTGGCGAAATTTAGTGAACTATTTGCAGAAATTTCGCACAATTTCACAGAAGCAAAATTGGAATTTTACCAGGATTTCACTGGCAGAAGATACATTTCATCCAGCCCTACTCATGGCCTTAGGTTCTTGAATCTTTCTCCTGCTAAATAGTTCCCTGCAGTTTGCCTTGTTTATCCCCTTCAGGAACTTGAAGGTCACTGTCATGTCCCCTCTCTCTCTCACTTGGTCTGTAGAGAGAACATGTTCGGTGCCTTGAGATGATTCTCATGAGATCTGCCCTGTTGGCACTGAATCATCTTGCTCACCTTGCCTTGCACTGTCTCAAGCTTGTCCCTGTTCTTCCTTAGGTGAGGACTCCAAAACTAAGCACACTATTTCAGGTACAGCCTCACCAGTGACCTATATAGAGGTAGCAGTACCTCATTTTTTCCTGCTGTCAGTACTTTCAGTACACCCCAGAATAATGTTAGCCTTACAGTAGGCCTTGTTGCACACTGGCTTGATTGTTTGAAGGAGTCACTAATGATGACTTCCCAGTCCCTTTCTTCTGCCATAGTGATCAGTTTTACCCCTCCCATCTAGTACTCTGTCCTGGGGTTTTTGTTCCGTAGGTTTATAACCTTGTACATTTTGGCACTGAATTTCAGCTCCAAACAGCAAATGAATGAATTACCAGTGAACACCATCATTTAAAAAAAAAAATCATCAGATTTTTTATTAAATTAATTAGTTTCTGGATATAATAGATATGGATAATGTAGTTGTGAATGCACACAAAACTGAAAGAAAATCATAGTTCCAATATTAAGTTAACCACTTTTTCTGAGTCCCGGGAGGTTGTGAGATGGAACCTATTTCTTAGCTGTGTTCCATGGTTCCAGGCTGTGTGATGTCATTCTTCTGTAAAAGGAAAAGGACTGCATGCAGTGTAACCACTCACCTGCAACAGCAGAGGCACCCTTGGTTAACATCAAATTTGAACCTGCTAAATCTGCATGCTAGCAACCAACATGCTAATGTAGAATTGTTCTTTTTTTTTCTTGCATGTCTTATATAAACACAAGTACAGCAGCTAAACTATAGAGGGATGTCCAGACAGGCTTACAATCAGAGTTTGTAGCAGAACAACGGACAACCCCATGCTGGCATATCGGACAGTATTCTCTTACAGGAGTGAGGTTCCGGGGCAGGCCCCATTGACAATGTAGGAGGTAAAAAGAAAAGGAAATGATAGTAAGTATAAAGAAATTTCTTCTTTCTGTACTGCTCCACATTGTCAATGGGTAGTCATTACAACTGGATTCTAAGAAGCATTATCCAGAATATTGTCCCATATGTCAACCACATACAGGAAAGGAATTTACCTGCTAACTGCTGCCTGTAAAACTCTGTGACCAAAGGACGCATCAGCAGAGCTTTGAACATCCAATCTGTAGTGCTTGGTGAATGTGTGGATGGAGGAACATGAAGCTGCCTTGCACAATTCTAAAACAGACATTTCACCTCTCTCCGCCCAGGAGGTGGCCATAGCCCTGGTGGAGTGAGCCTTGATGAGAGCCGGAGGCCTCTTCTCTTCTGCAACATAAGCCTTGGAAATACAGGCCCTCACCCACCTAGTTAGTGTGGCCTTGGAGGCTTTATGTCTCTGCTTGGCTGTCCGAAAAGAATGAACAACCTATCAGATTGCCGGAACTCAGTAGTCCATCTAAGGTATGTCCTAACAGCCCGTCACAAATCTAACTTGTGCAACTCCTTCTCCTTTGGGTGAGTAGGTTGCAGACAGAAAAATGGGAGACAGATTTCCTGGTTCACATGTAAGGCCATGGGACTTTCAGAATGAAAGATGGGACTGTTCTAAGCACCACCTTGTCCTTATGCATGACAAGGTATTGTTCTTTGTGGGATGAAGCCTGGAGCACACCAATCCTCCTGGCTGATTACATAGCAACCAAGAAACACACCTTGTAATACAGCATGTCCAATGGCATCGATGAAAGTGGTTCAAAAAGCACCTTACAAACAGCTTCAGAACCAGATTCAGATCTCGTGGGAGAAAAGGAGAATGGAACAGAGGTCGACTCCTGCTGACAGCCCGCAAAAATGAATAACCTCCCGATTAGTCCCTAGGGGTGAACCAAAGGAGGCTCCAAGGGCTGACACCTGACCTCTCAAGGTGTTCAAGGTCAAACCTTTCTCCACTTCATCCTGCAGGAAATGAAAAATCTGTGGAACCATGGCTTTAGAAGGCTGAATATTTTTTGCCTTGGCCCAAGCTGAAAAGATGGTTCAAACGCGAGCATAAGCTGCCAACATAGAATGCTTCCTAGTAGTCATCAGGGTGTCCACCACCTTCTTAGAGAAATCCAATTTCAGGAGTCTCCTCCTTTCAGCAGCCAGGCCACGAGTTGCACTGCTTCCAGATTTGTATGCAGAATGGGGCCTTGTGAGAGAAGGTTCTGCCGCACTGGAAGGTAAAATGGCATGCGTTGAGCTAGGTTCACTAAATCCGAGAACCACGGCCTTCTGGGCCACTCAGGAGTTATTAGAAGAAAGCTTCTTCTTGAGTGCCTTATTTTGCATAAGACCTTGGGGAGGAGCAGCAGAGGAGGGAAGGCATACGCCCTGCTGAAATTCCACGCTTGTGACAGAGCACCTACTGCCTCCACCTGTGGTCACTGGTAGTGACTGAGGAACCGTTGAACTTGTGCATTATGGCTGGAGGCTAACAGGTTAATCTGAGGATGACCAATCCTTTGAAGCAGAAGGTGGAATACCTCCGGGTTCAACATCCACTCCCTTGGATGGACATTTTCGCGGCATAGACAATCGGCCTGATTATTCAACTCCCCCACCAAGTGAACTGTTGACAGAGAGAAGATTCTCCTCTGCCCAAAGCAGTTTTGTCTGACCTTATTTGCACTGATTTTGACTGCACCTGACTTTGAAAATGAAGGAGAGCGAAGCGCACAGCCTTCATCTCCAGAACGCTTATGCGTAGGTGCTGTTCCTGCACTGACCAAGTGCCCTGAATGGGAATGTGGTCCAGGACTGCCTACCCCCCCCAGCATGACAGGCTGGCATCAGTCATCTGAATCAACTCTGGGGGGACTTCCAAGGGAGACCCTTTGCTCAGATTCTCCAAACTTGCCCACCAGTTCAGAGGCTGCTGCAGTCATAGTGAAACTAGGATCCTGGCCTGATAATCCTCCATCATTGGAGCCTAAGGCTGACAGCAACTTAATCTGTAGGGGCTGCATGAGAAGGCAAGCCCATGGAACTAGTTCTATTGCCGCAATCATGAGGCCCAGAATTCACAGAGAATGGTGAGCAGAAGCTGACAATTGGCTCCTCGGCCACTGAACCTCTCTCAACAGGGTCTCCTTCTTGGCTGGTGAAAGGAAGAGCATCCCCTCAACCATCTTGAACACCACTCCCAGGTGCTCCAGGGTCTGTGATGGCTCAAGAGAGCTCTTCTTCTGATTCACCACCCAGCCGTGGGATCCCAACATTTCCAGAGTACTGGTCACTGAGTTCTTTGTCAATGGTGCAGATGGCGCACAAATTAGCTGATCATCCAGGTAGGGAAGGACATGACGTCCCTCTTGTCAGAGTTGAGCCACCAGGACTGTGAGTGCCTTCGAGAAAACTCTTGGGGCTGTTGCCAGCCCAAATGAGAGCACACTGTACTGAAAGTGCTGACCCAGGACCGTGAACCTGAGGAGCCTCTGATGAGATTGTCGGATGGGGATGTGGAGATACGCATCTCTGAGATCTATGGAAGCTAGATAATCCCCCGGCTGAACAGCTTGGATGATTGAACGTAGGGACTCCATCTTGAAAGTTGTGTGGTGAAAATACTTGTTTAGGTGTTTCAGATATAGAGAAGGCCTGAAACCCCCTGACTTCTAGGAACTATGAAGTAGTATGAGTAGAATATCTGGCCTTGCTCGCTGAGAGGTACCGGAACAGTCGCTCCTATTTGAGTGAGATGGTCCTGGGTCTGTGACACCGCTTATCTCTTTGCGGAATCCTTTGAAACTGGGGATGGCAGAAAACACCCCTTTGAAGGAATTGTTGAAAATTCTATTGCATAACCTAAATCCAGAATTTCCAAAACCCAAGCATCTGATGTTATCTGGGCCCATTTTGTGTAAACATTGTGCAGTCTTCCATCAAGGGAAGGGAGGTAAAGATGGGCCCACATACCCTTATTATGAGGTGCCCGCTTTTTGCCCTGAGCCATGGTTATGTCTTTGGACAAGGGCCCCATGGCTACTATTGCTCTTGAAACCAGAATAGGCTCCTTTACTCCTCTGGTTCTTGAAGTTCTGAATTGGAATATATTGTAAAGGTACATTAGGAAGCATCCCAAGGAGAGAGGCAATGCAGCTGGAGTAGGAGGGGAGGATGGTGGGACAAAGAAAAAGTGCTTGAATGCATCTGAAAGGGATGAAAACCCCCTCGGTACTGCCTCTGTCTGCTGCCTCCTAGACCTTTTGGAGTTGAATCAGTCTTTTGCTGTTGCTTTGACACTAGATGGCCTTTTTTATCCGATATCATTCAAAATATCATCCAGGCAGGAACCAACTGTACTGTAAGCTGTCATTCACAAAGTTGTGTCATTCACAACTTTGTGAATGACAGCTTACATTACACACTGCAAGCCCATTGGTCGACAGTGTCAACCAATGGGCTTGTAGTGATTACTGAATGCTGTCATTCATTGACAGTACAGTTGGCGGGCAGCCGTGGAGGTGTGCAGAGGGCTGTGCTGCTCACCGGCTGACTGGCCATGATGTGGGTGCCTGAGTAGGTGGTGGGGTGGGGGAGCCACTACACTATGGAAAAAGCTGGGGAAATTATTTTATATTTATTTGAACAGGGATCAGGATTGGGAGGGGGGCCACTACCATATGGAAAAGGCTGGGGAAATGATTTGATATTTATTCAACTGGGGATTGGGATGGGGATGGGGGGGCCACTACACTATGGAAAGGGCTGGGATTATGATTATGTTTCGAATGGGGATCGGGACAGGGAGGGGGCCCACTATGCTATGGAAAGGGTTGATGGTACGATTATCTTTCGAATGGGGATTGGGACAGGAGGGGGGACCACTACACTATGGCACAGGGCTGGGGTTTAAGGTCACACGGCACTGGGCGCGGGGGTGGCAGGCCACCCGGCATGCCTTGCTGGGCGCATTCCTGCAGATGGTATGCAAATGTGGCCATAATGAGCATGCAAATGGCCTGTTTGCACCTTGCATGCCTAATGGCTGCATTTGCATTTTCCTGGCTGAATATCTGGAATTTGGGCCCGGTGCATCTGGGGATGCGCCACGCATCTACATTTCAGGTATTCAGGCAGTTCCCTAGGATGCGCTGGTGCATTGACAGTGGCCACCATGTGCACTGCCCACTAGCACTGCTATATTCAGATGATATGTGCAATCGCGCATCTAGTTTGAATATAGCATTTTTTTGAGCTGGCCCATTCATTTGGGTGACACATCTAGATGCACCAGCCATCCCACAGGCTTTGAAAATGGGGGCCCCAGTAGTCAGTTGCAGCTGAAAAATGTGCTTGCTAAAACAGGAAAAACATGGTTCAGGATATAGGGGAAAAAATCAGATGCAGGTACAAAAATACAGTGTGCAATAACATTTTGAGAAACTGAAAACTACGGCACTTACCACACTCCAAATGTTCAATGATGACCACTTGGCACAAATAGGTATTGTGTTCAAAGCTTTATTCTTAAGATAATTCAATGGCCTACACAGCCAGTATGATGTAATGCTTGTGCAACTGTGTTACTTGGTTTTGGCCATTCACACTCTCTATTCCAGAGGAATTACCACCCTTTAGGGGTACCAAAGGCAAGGAACCCTCAAGGAGGGTTCCACCCCTAGAGGTTCCATGGGATGATTCCCTTGGCTAAAGGTACCTTAGGAAGCATCCCAAGGAGAGAGGCAATGCAGCTGGAGTAGGAGGGGAGGATGGTGGGGCAAAGAAAAAGTGATTGAGAGAGAGGCTCAGAGGAACTGCTTATGTAGCACAGGAAGGGGGAGTGGTTGGCTGCTTATCCATTGAACCACAGGCATAGCCTTCCAATTCAATGGCCTATGCAGCCAGTATGATGTAATGCTTGTGCAACTGTATTACTTGGTTTTGGCCGTTCGAGCTCTCTATTCCAGAGGAATTACCACGCTGAAGCGGTACCAAAGGCAAGGAACCCTCGAAGAGGGTACCACTCCTAGAGGTGCCATGGGATGATTCCCTTGGCTAAAGGTACCTTAGGAAGCATCCCCAAAAGAAAAGTAGTAGTACAAAAGCATGTCAGCAATCAGTAGCTGAAGGCATGGTATTAGATTAGACACCAGGCAGCTTGATAACGTAATGAGATGCGCAGGTTAGCAATGGCATGAGTACAATGAATTGCGCTGGAGATTGAAGGGGCCTCCTAAGGAGAGGGAACGGCAAGTAGGGACACCATCCACCTCCATTCAGCAGCAGAACCTACCTAAAGGAACTGGGGAACACCAACTATGGCTAACTACTGTTTATGATATGAGGCTCGGAAGATAGGAAAAAAACCATTTGAGGAGGAAATCTCTGGAGATCTAAGGCCTAGGTCACCTTCCCTCCAGGCTTGGGATGTTTTGTTTAGTGACGGCTCTGCTGTTGGAATTTAGAAACCCAATTAAAGGGAAGTGGAAAATATTCCAATTTGGAGGAAAGTTCTTACTTGATCCCTCTAATGGGAATGCCATGTAAGGTTGTGAGAGTGCTCTGCAACATCGGGGGCAACCAAGGCAAGGGGAGGAGAGCAGTGACTGCTGAGGCACTCACCTGGCCTACCCACCCTAAAAACAAACCAGGTGAATCAGAGGCAGTCATAGGGAGAACACGGTGAAGGTGCCTTGCTAGTAGAATACTAGAGCCAAAAGAGATTGTTGTAACTACCCTTCATGGCTAGTCTTAAATTCTACACCAGGAACTGCGGTCGAGACTCAGATGGCTAAAGCCAGGCCCGGAGTGAGGACATTCCCAGCTATGGGCCAGGTGAGAAGGACCCCACCCCAAGTCAGGCACGCTCAAGATGCGGACTTCATAGGTGTAGAGCGAGACTGTCGGCTGCAGAGAGGCCCTGCACCATGGAATGGTTATGGCTGTCATGCCCCAAAAAACAATTGAGGATGAGCTGAATGAAGCATTGAGTGGTGGGACCCTCACATAGGTCAGCCATGGTAGTAGTGAGCACTGAGCAAATGAATTGCATAAGCAATGACTAGACCTGCACGTAGGTCAGTAAGCAGAATAAGCAAATGGTCTGACCTACACGGAGGTTGAGGAGCAGCAAATATGAATAGTGGGGCTAGCCAGCCAGGCCATCAAGGAAGTCAATGAAAGGTGATAAAATACTCGGAGGATTTTAGTAGCAAAAGCAAGATTCGAACATGATTTAGTATGCCACACGGGGCCATGGCTCCTCAACAACACCACCAGTCCCCCGCCATAGGAAAAATAAGAAGCGATGGGAAGGCGCCGTGGCCCACATGCAGATATTAAAACTAGTTTACAGCATCAGCGGTAGCTTAACTGACCTCCAGAGTATAATAGCAGTGTGCAAACATGTGCAAACATAATAGAGCAGCATCAGTATTGAGTAATTATGAGTTATGGGGTAGCAATTTGAATGAACATAGACTGTAGGGAGGCAACGCTCTGAAAGCAGCAAATTGGCTAGGCAGTACGCTGAATGCTGCTGCCTGTGGTAGATGTCCTGTAGGATACGCAGATCCCACCAACCGGCTTGTATCCCCTATAGTAGGCTGTTCACTGCAGCAGTGCAGAATTTGGTGCAGATCCCCACCCCACCCGACCCCACATTTAAATGCTTCACCCTGCGGCAGTAGGCAAGAAAGACAGAACCACTCCTCCTCCCGACCCGACTGCCCCGAGGTCCAGAAGCGCACCCACACCCTGGTGGCCCAGTGGACCCCCCACCCACTCAGGCATCTTCTCCCCACCCACTGCTCCCATCCCAGCAGATCCCAAAGTGCGACGGGCAGCACAACCCACCCACGTATCAGCCGACAGAGCTGTCTGTGAATGACAGCTTCTATACACCCTGCAGCCCATTGGTGGACCCTGTCACACAATCGGCTTGCAGTGTGTACTGTACTCTGTCCGTACAGTGCACAATGCAAGCCCATTGGTCCAGGGTTCACCAATAGACTGTCAAGATCTACAGAAAGCTGTCATTACAGGCTAGCTCAGTCTGTAATGGGCAGCCATGCGGTGGTGTGCTGCCCACCACACTTCAGAACCTGCTGGGACAGGGGGAACAGGGTGGGGAGAGGGTGCCTGAGGGGGTGGGGGGTTGGTTGTACCACTGGGTCACCAGGATGTGGGTGCACTTCTGGACCTCAGGGTGATCGGGTCGGGGTGGGGAGGAGGGTTGGTTCTGTCTTTCATGCCTACCATTGCAGGGTGCAGCATTTAAACGTGGAGTTGGGCGGGATGAGGGAGGTTCTGCACCAAATTTCGTACTGCCACAGTGAACGGCCTAATACAGGGGATATGGACAGGGTGGTGGGATCTGCGTATCCTATAGGACATCTACCGCGGGGAGTGGCATTCAACCGGAGATGCGGATGGGGGGGTCAGCAACGTGTTCTGTACTGCTGCAGTGAGCGGCATGTCACTGGGGTAGCGGGCAGGGGGAGAGGACAATGGACCACCAGGGATGTGTCCTGGGCATTCCACAGGATGTGGTCAGGCCGGGGAAGGGTAGGGGATCTACAGGGGTATATGGGGCTCTGCGTGTGGACCACAGCCCTTGCAAGTTGCCCGGCGCATTCAGCTGGGTGCATCACTGCATGAAGTATGCAAATGGTGCCACAATGATATGCAAATGGACCCATTGAACCTTGCATGCCTAATGGCCCTATTTGCATGTAGTTGGCTCTGAATAGCAACTTGGAGCACAGCGCATTGTGCAATGCACGCACTGCCCAATTGGATTCCCAGCCTAACAGGGGGTTGCGCTAGCGTGTCCCGGGCTGAGTGCAACTGTAGTATTCACAGAGGGGATGCACCGGGGCATCCCCCAGTGTATCCTCTGTGAATACCACAGTTGCTGCTCGGCGCATCTCATTTGCGCCGGGGCATCCGCGATGTGCTGAGCGCATGTCCTTGGTGGATCCTGCCCTAAAAGCCTAGTACAAAATGTGAGCTAGATATTAATATTTAAATGTTACATAAATTCATCCCAAAAGTGACAAACTTAGATTTTATCACTTAAACTATTTTTTTTTATTTATGCATTTGATAACTGGACAAGTACCCTGGTCCCAGGGGCTGTTTTCAGGCATGACCTGGGCCATCTAGATGGCATGTTGAGTAAAAATATAAAACAATGTAAAGATTACAATAACAGTTGACAATAAGATTGTTGACATTAAGATTATTACAAGTTCATGAAATATTAACATTTAGATTCTCTGCAAATTACAAGTAGAATTACAGGAAGGTAAATGATGCAGTAGGAATAGCAATTTGTTCACAGAGGCATGGTGCACTAATATAGCTTAACAAAAGTCCAGAACAGGGGGTATTGATTATAATAAGCAAGATATCAGTCATGTTTGGACTCATGGTCAACAGTTACAGGATGCTTTGGACATAACAGCTTTCATCAAGTGCCGTTTAAAGGTCTTGTAATCACTCATATTGAATCACTCATCATAACACAGTATATACATATATTCAATAAAGAAAGCTTGGAGCAAATTTTAAGATAAAAGCTAAGCAATTATATATTTCATCACAGGAATGGCATAACCTCAGTTTTGTCATTTAAACCAGATCTAGTAGTAGCTTGTAACTTGAAAATCCAAAAAGCGTCATGTTTAGCTAGATTTAACTCCAGATCACCTCATCTGGGTCCCACTTGAACTTTTTCCAATACCTTTAAACTTCCAACCATGCTCTGTGGCATTACTGGAATGAATGACATAAGTCGCCATGGCATACTCCTCATTTTTGTTCACAATTGCCCATATGTGTTCCCCTACCCTTTCTTTAAGCTGACATTTCATTCTGCCCACATAGTATGCTCCACAAAGGCACATACCCATGTAGATGACATGCATTGAATCACAGTTAATAAATATATTGATTTTATAACTCTCCCCATTATGTAGATTAACAAAGGTATCTGTTTTTTCAATTGCTGTACAAAATTTGCGGCACTAACATCTAAAACACCCAGGAGGAAAAGAAGGCAGCCAATTATTTGTCATTAGCTGTTAGTGTGGTGAGTGCCATGGTTTTCTGTTTCTCTACATATCGTTCTATTGCAGACACCACTGAAGTTGAGAGCAGCTTTTTCTAGACTGGTAAAATGCAATAACATTCTGTATGAAAGATAATACACATCAGAGAAACTGAGCAGAAAGTGCAACAGTGCTAGGGCAGCCAGTCCTGCTGGGTTCCATGTCAAAACCATGACTGTGGAATGGCAGCCTGTGACAAGGGTGCTGAACCAGCAATGTGACCAGTTTGGGAAATTACTTTTTTTGCGGGGGTGCATGGGGGGACTTAGCCCCCCCACACTCACCTTCTTTGAGATTCCAACTCTGGGGGGTGCACCAGTCGGGGATGGGGAAGCGTTGGTTGTGCAAAGGAGTCAGTGCTGTGATTCCCTCGTGGTTGTCATGGGTCGCCATTCGGCAGTCATGGTATTGACGGGCTACTGTCCTGCGGTTACTTGCAGGAGCAAGGGCTGGGAAGACACAATGAGTCCTTTAGAGCCTTATAGAAAATTGAGTAGCTGGGAGAGAGGCAAAATTCTGGGGAAGGGGAGTTCCAGTAGGTAGGGACATAGACTGCAAAGGCCAGTTTGCCCAGGCCAGTGGCACATCAACACTCAATGAGGGGCTGGGAGTCCACAAATCTTAGCGAGTATGTGGGGCACAAGTGCTGCAGATAGCTAAGCAAGTGGGAGAGCCTGTTCTAGTGAATTTGTCCACAAAATGGCCCAGAGCAAGAGATCATTGGCCAGCAGGAGAAGGCTAGCCCAGCCCAAAGTAGAGGAGGTGGTGATTTGTGAGTTTTGGAGAGGTTAGAGCAAAGGCACACAAATTATTGTATGTTGTATCCTGTCTAGAGAGGACAGTTTTGTTTGCACCCAGGAATGCCAAAAGGTCATACTTAAGACCTGGCAGGAGTACACCTTTAGCTATAAACTGTTGGGCAGACAGGGATAGGCAGCGTTTGACCCTAAGGGGCATGCCCAGTTTGGTGTCTACAGATTTGCAGACCGAGGAGACATGGAAGAAGAAATCCAGTGAGGGGTCTAGCCATATTCATGAGTTTTATTAGGATATAAATCAGGCATTGACTGAAGACTGTAGATGTGCATAATGTTTAGATCTAGGGAATACTCTATTGGTTTATTATTTTATTTATGTCTTTAAATAAGTTAAGAATTTTATAATATTTTGTATGTGATGCCACCTAAGTTATAGTGTTGTGAAATCTATGGGGGGAATTGAATATGGCATGTTTGATATTGTGCACTTGTCTGTTGTTGTATTATGTATCAAGTTGTATCAAGATGGCTGATCCACATAGGTACGTGGTCACTAAAAATTCTATTAAACAAGCTCCCATCTTACATCTCTTCCCTTATCCATAAATTATACAGCTTTTATGACTTAAGAAAGTCTGCCTACATTTTTCTGGACATACCTAGAGTATGCACATCACACGGCGGGGGTGATATCAGCTATGTTATTCCTGCAGTATGGAGCAACATGCAGTCAGTGCTCAGACTCTCTGACCTTGTTTCTGTGAATGTTTTTAAAACCTTGGCCAAAAAATATCTCAAGGAGGCCTGCCACTGTCAAAAAGGATAGTATTGTCCTTGTAACTTTGCATTTGATTACCTGCACTTATACCCCTCATCTCCCTGTACCCCCTTCCAACGTCAGTATCCTTCTCCTCTGGCTGCTGGTTTAGCACTATAATATTGATCCTGACATAGTTTATGTTTTCCTGCCTGTTCTCGTTTGTTACATATTGTTATTGTCTATGAATGCCCTGCATTATTTTTTACGTTCAAGTGTACAGTACGCCCAGATTGTCCTCCTGACATAAATTGTCATGTTTCCTGACTGCTCTTGTTTGCTATATATTGTTATTGCCTATGAATGCTCTGAGTGTTTTTTCCTTTTGTCATTCAAATGTATGTCCAAGTTATTGCTCTGTATCCAATTGCACCTTTCTTGATTGCATTGTACCTTGTATTATGAATGTATCAATTACTGTATAAAACATTGCACTGTTATGCACGTATTGCTTGTGTTGTCACTGTCATCAGGACCTCCTTGTGAATGAGCTTGCTTAATGGAGTATTTCCTGTAATAAACTTGAAACTTGAAATGTAACATATTGCATTTTGTTTGGTAATATTGCAGTCTTGTAAGCCTTGTAACCATATTCCAACAAGACGAGTTTGTTAAATATGGCCATTTTGTCCTAAAATTCTTTTCCTGTTTAAAAATAAAGATTTTCGTTTAACTTTTATCTATCAGTAAAAGTTTACTGATGTTTTATAAAAGCAGTGCAATAGTAGTAGTAGAAGTAGTATTACAATTACTACTACAATATTTTTCTGGTGTCAAAATATCATACAAAACAGTTAAACTAGAAAGAAAAAACACATGCTTTTGCCCAGTTCTACTCCTGTGCCAAGCCAACATGCCAGAGTTCAGGCAACTAGTGGTGGCATTCAAGCTGGACTCCCAGTTGTTACTATGAGCTTGCTTCAGGTCTTGAATCTTAAGTATTTAAGGCAATGGGAGTATTCCTGAAAAATTATTCTAATCATATTTCCTTTTTTATAACAAGGTTAGTTGTGAATATATGACATGATCATAAGAACAAACATTTTATCAGGGATATATTACAATATTACTGTTTCTTACCATTCTACTGCCATTTAGCAGGTTGAGGAATTGCTTTGCAGCCAGCTGAAAGCTGGTAAAAAAGCATTACTTTGCTTTTTAAAAAAATTTCCGTCTTTCTACATCTCGAATGTTAGCAGTATAATACTGGTCTTCTTGATTTTTTTTCCTATGCTTAGTTTTTCTTAAACTATTTTCTTGTCATTTTCTTGTTTCATAGAAGATTTTTTTAATCCTTACTGACTAAAGGCAGGGTTGTGATTATAGGCAACAGTTTCAGTATAACTGACTTCCACTACAAAAGATCTGTCTGAATCATTTCAGATGGAGGTCTTACACATCTGTTAATCAGTTCTTTATTTCAACTATAGTAAGCAATGTTATAATACATACAAGTTTAGTTTTCCAGACTTTATGGTACCACTAGCATGGGGCATCTCCTGCTGTTAGGAGCATAATATTTACCTTATTTTTTAGTAAATAAGGGATGTTATACCCCCTAAGGAAGGGTGCAAAATGCAGTTAAATATACTGATTATCCCTGCTTATGGCAGCAATGGTCACTGTAGATCAGTTTAAACATTAGTTTCATATTGAAAGCATTATAATGCTTAACTCTACTATTTGAAATTTCAAAAAAATTGCATAGTTTATATGGTAACCCTCAAGTGATGTACCATTTAACAGGAGCATAATACCTAACTGACAAAATTATGTGTGTCATAGTTATGTTGTATACCCTGTACGTTTGCCTGTAGTCCTTATAATTGTAAGGTTTTTAATATAATTAATAAAATATAAGTTTAAAAAAAAATTCCATAACAGCAAAAAAGCATGATTGTGACTATTATCAGTAATAATACATTCAGTGGGCCTATGCAAACAGAGTAGTGCTAGGCTTGTGCAACTGTAATAACTGTTTGGCCATTTGTACTCTGTATTCCATAGGGAATTACCACCCTGTAGGGGTACCAAAGGCAAGGAGTTCTCGAAGAGTGTTCCACCCCTAGAGGTGCTGCAGGAAAGATTCCCTTGGCTAAAGGTACCTTAGGAAGGAGCCCCCCAAGGGGAGAGACATATCACTGGAGGAGGAGGGGAAGAAGGTGGGGCAATGAAAAAGTGCTTCAAAGGGAGGCTGGGAGGGACTGCTTATATAGCTCAGGAAGGAGGCACAGCTGGTTGCTTCACCCCATTGAACTACAGGCAGCAGCCTTTCAGTTCAGTGGGCCTACAGAACCAGAGTAGTGTTATGCTTGTGCAACTGTGATAACTGTTTGGCCATTCACACTCCCTATTCTACAGGGAATTACCACACTGTAGGGATACTGAAGGCAAGGAGCCCTTGAAGAGTGTTCCACCCCTACAGGTGCCGTGGGAAAGATTCCCTTGGCTAAAGGTGATTTAGGAAGGATCCCCAAAAAGAGTATTGAGCAGTAAACATTGACTACAAGGCTAATAGCAGATTGACAGCAGTAAGACAGCTTGAAGAAATACAAATCAGATGCGTAGGTTGTCAGGATTGCACTGAGAAAATGGATTTCACTGATGACATAAGGGGGCTTCTTAAAGAGAGAGGGAATGGCAAGTAGTGCCACCATCCATCTCCATCCAACAGTGGAAAGCTACCTAAGGAAACTAGGGAATATACTATTTTAACAACTAACTAGATAATATGACCTTTGGCATGGAGGAAAGGAAAAGACTCCCTTTTAAAGGAGGAAACCTCTGGGGCTCCAAGGCCTAGGTTGCCTTCCCTCTAGGCTTGGGATATTTTATTTGGAGACCCAATTTCAGGGTATTTTTCAGTTTAAAGGAAGGCTGTCGCTCTATCCCTCTATGAGAAATGCCATGATGTGGCTGCAAAGATAGCTCTTCAGCAGAGGGAGACTCCCATACAGGAGGCCTCACCCCAAGGAGGGAGGAGGAGGAGGGGGAGAACAACAACTGCAGGAAGGCACTAACCAGGCCTTCACGGGGGAGACCTAAGGTGGAGGTAGACATCTGAGGGACTTCCCTGAGGACTGTCTGAGAATTGAACTGGGCTAGGAAGGGAAGGTCAAAGACACCAGGTGAACCATTGGTGGTTGTAGGGAGAATAGCTTTTGAAGGTGCCACAGCATAGCCACAGCCAAGGATTGCTCTTGGGCTTGGCCCTGTCCCTTGGCTGCTGAAGTCTTAAATTCTACATCAAGAGGTGCACTGTATAACTGTATGCTAAAGCTCTGCCCAGAACAAGAACATTCCCATTATGGGTGAGACAAGAAGGACCCTGCCCTGAGGTTCACATACTCAAGATGCGGTCTTTGAGAGTGCAGAGCAAAACCATCAGCTTACAGGGCAGCCCTGAGCCAAAAAAGGTAATGGTCATGGTTGGCATGCTTTTGATTTATGAATGAGAGCATGACTCAACTTTGAAGTGCTAGATACAAGGAGGCTGGGCATAGCCAGTGGCTGTAGATTAGGTAGCAGGTTATTGATGAGGAGGCTGGGTGAAGCTAGCAGCTGTAGATTAGATAGCAGGTTAGTGATGAGGAGGCTGGGCAAAGCCAGTGGCCTATGTGAGGTAGGAGGCTGCAGTGCAAGCCAGCGGTCAGAGGTTTGATAGTAGTAGCAGCCAGTGGAAAGCAAGCCAACCAATTCCATTAAGTAAGCCAAATTAATGGTGACATAGAAGGTATTATAGGTGTTTAGGTAGTGAGAGGCTGTGATGCCAGTGATTGATTCAATGAGGTTTACTGTAATTGAATTGATAAGGTTTAACAGATGATTGCAATGCTTTCAGCATGAATAGTGAATTGATATGATTGGCATAAATACCTTAAATGCCATTAAGACAGAGTTAGGTTATCCCAGTAAGGAGCATTTTCAAGTCAGTAATGAACTTCAAATAATATCTTGAAAGCCATGTAGGCTGCAAGGTTCATGTATTTATGCATGGATAACTAAAAAGCCATGTAGGCAAAGGAGCAGGGCAGAATCACATAGTGTACACAAAGGTATGCTCCTGCTACTTGGAGCCACTATGCCCCACTGTGATATCACAGTCCCCCACCATGGGAATAACAGGAAACTTCTCTAAAAGGTAAAACTTGCACAGGTATTGTGTGTATGTTTGAGCAGCCACCTGGTTAATCAAACGGCAAACTGATTCTAGCTGAAATGTTTTCAGCTCTGCAGACTGTGAGCACCCGGCCCACTTCCACCTACAAACAACCTTAGGCTGCAGCTCCCTCTGTCTCTTTACTTCAGTGAGTCTCACTCATCCTTCAGGATTTATCATTCTCCCTCCCAGCCTAGATAATCAGGTTTGTTCCCAGGTTTTGTAAATAGTTTTTTTTTTCTAAACAATACACAAAAGTCCAATCTCTCTATTCTACCCATTATGGGTCTTTCAAAACTTCTGAGGCACAGAAAACAAATTTTTGTTTCTCCTTCCCCCTAAAATGATATGATTGAAAAATCATGCTTACACGGCTGTCCAGAAGGAACCTGTGGCTTGCCAGTTCCACCAGCCCAGTTTTCAAGACCTTCTTCTCCTGGAACTGTCTGGACCGCAACCAAACCTGAACCTGTGCTTGCTCAGGTTGCTGCACTGCTTTTTTATTGTGAGGTTAGTTGAACCAGCTAGCTCACTGAGTTACTGAGACCAAATCTTTTTGCCATGCTGCGTTAGTGCGAGTGAGAGGAGCTCACCGAGCTGTAGCCTGTGGAGGGAAAGGTGTGTGTCGTGTGACTTATGTGCTTGTGCTCCTCCACATCGCTTCACTGATGACTCAAACACACTGGCACTTCCACCAGTAGGCGGAGACAACAGTTGACTTAAGTGCACACCAGCAGCCAGAGTGTGAGAGCACGGAAGGCACTTATTGTATAAAATAAAATAATGCAACACCACAGGTACAACCCACAAGGCACAAACTAATACTCATTCTTAAATATGCAGGGCACAACTTCCCCCATCTGCCCCATCTAAATGGTGCCACTGAATCTGAGATGGAATGTGCTTAGAAGACTGGGCTTAGGGACACAGGAGTGTGGCCCTGGAACCTCATGTCTGGTATTTGGACCCAAGGCAGACCAGTTTATTGTGCCATGACAGGGGTTGGAATGCAACAGACTTTCCAGCTGAGGGGCTATTATTAGCTGTTCCACTGAAGTACAGGCCAGAAAGTCATAGTGGTTGGGGGGGGAGAGAAGTGTGTGAATACCAGTTGCACCATCATATTTAAATTATTTGGAACAATAAAATAAAGCAGTTGCTGCAATACCTCATGTCTGCTGCATCTGTTCAGTGTGACTCTGGTGTCTGAGGGCTTGGCTTGTCCCTGGTTGCCTAGACAGTAGAACAATAACCTACACCAGACCCCTCACATCTGGGGTTAGTACCCGAGAGCCACAGGGTGTTTTACACCCAAGAGTAGGGAAATGGGATGTTAGGGCAAAAAAGTCCCCTGTCTCTTGACAAATGTGTTTCTTGAGTTTTGAATGATTGGATAGTATTAGCACAGTGTTAGCATTTTCCTACCTTCAGACCCCCTCTGTCAAAGCACTGGTGTGCAAATAAATTTGCATGCCGTGCAAGACAGTAATGAAGTTAGAGTAATGCCAGTGATGTATAATGTAATTTTTTCAAACCTTGAGGAACACTGCCATACATTCCCCCAAAAGTCTGGGGACCTCTTTGCCCTAGCATCACTTTTCCGTTCTTTTGTGGTTTTGTACTTTAACTATAACTGAAGCTCAAATGTTGTTTTTTTATAATGAAATGAAGAATAAATTTGACCCTTAGCTGCTGCTGTGACCACCTGTCTGATTGTTTTTTCATTATGATGCCTCTATGATTGTATTTATGAGGGAGTCTAATAAGAGGATGTATTGCCAAGTGTGCTCAACAAGTAGTCAAGCAAACCTATGGCTCTCCAGATGTTTAAGGGCAACATGAACAATGCCAAGCTAGATTGCAGCTCAGAGCTTACACTTTGCTGGTCTCACATCCTCTAAGGTTACTGTCAGCTTCAACAGGCAGTTAGATGGAGACGTAAGTTATCTTTACTTAGCATAAGGGAAATCACTCAGTGAGTAAATATTTATAGAATGAAGCCTGTATTCTTCATCCAACAATAAATAAGCAGCACATGCACATCTCATTTAAGGGTATAGTAAAACTGTCCCATGCTCCCATTTGTCATTAATCATTGAATTACTCAGCTCTCATGAGAGTGAGATCATTTATTTTAATGTTCTGCAATCTTGTATTTCTTGGCTCTCCAGTTTTCAGTTACCTACATATAGATTGCATATACAGTACAGTACAGGGCTTGACCTGAAGGGTGATACTATTATTGAATGCCAATAAATTTAAGTCTTTTGTGTCCTTCTAATCTAGAAGATCTGGAATACATTTGGTGAATGCTGTTTTGTACAAGTTCACCAAGATGCAGGTTATGGTGATTGCATTGTTACAAATGATAGTAACATATGAATTTAAGGTTGGAAGATACTCTAGGTCCATCATTTGCCTCCCCCCAGTTCAGAAGCCAGGAATGAAGTAGTAAGTTCTGCAGAATTTACTAATTTAAAGGTGTTGAGGCACTTAAGTGAACCAATAGTTCAAAAAAAATATGACTTGATGTCATACAAAAATATTTTTATATTTTCTGCTTTTTATTGCATACATGTTACTTAAGCTCAAGAATGGCATTTGGTTATTGAACATTTATAATAGGTGTATGTGCAGATGTTTAACAGTTTTATATTTATCTATTTAACCTTTATTTTACCAGGTGGTTCCATTGAGAATAACTTATTTTTCAATGGAGACCAAAGCAAGAGGTAGCAGGAATGAAAATGTTATAATAATGAAACATAAATTGATGTCTAGCACACACATTTTTTTTTTTATTTAGGGATTCGGACCATACCTTTGAGCTCAGAGCTGTTTTACAAAGGTTCCACGTCAAACAGTGACAATGACAGCAATAACAAACAGTTTACATACAATACTCGAATAGTAGGTAGCTAGTATACAGTAAGGATACAATGTCATTCATAGTACCAATGGTGATAGTACAGAGTCAAGAGCATTCAACTAGGGTAAAGGACAGTGTTTATATGTAGCGAAGGAGATAAACAGGTGTGACACCTAGTGTGAGAGTCCAAGGAGGAGTCAAGGTGAGGGGGAGGGGAGACAGGGGAGTGGGCAGCCAGAAGAAGTGGCTTTGTCTAGGAGGTTGGGGAGGTAGTGGTAGTATGTTGGTTTTAAGGTTGATCCAGTGGGAGAAAAGGCACAGGGGGGAGAGGAAGACAGAGGGATAGGGCAATAGGGAAGAGTCAGTATAAAAGGAAAGGGAAGGAGAGTGTGGGTGAGTGGGCATTATGGGTGTTAGAGTCCTAGTGGCAGTCACAAACTGTCCTAGTAAGAAGGTGTTGCCTTAGGCCATTTTTGAATTGAGAGATGCATTGGGAGTTTAGAATGTGCACTGAGATTTCATTGAGCCATTAACAACTGTAAGTTGTTATATAGCACATCAGTGACTAATCATGTTATATTAATTGCAAAAAAATACATTTATGCAGCAGTTGCTGTAGGTTTTTTTTTTTAATTTTATTTCAATTGTTTGGAGAAAATCTTTGAGCAAGATGCTCTTTTCCAAAGGTTCCATGTCAAGGAAACAATAATATACAAAATACAGGACTGATGAAATAACACTAAATGCTACACAATTGGTGCAACGACAATAACAGGACTCACATAAGATAATACACATGTCAAGTACTTACAATGTTGAAAATTGAGAACAGGAGCATTAATTTTCTGAAACTGATGAAAAGCCAGCTATTTACATCCTATGAGGGACAAAGGCACAGGGAGCACAGTGCAGAAGGGAGCAGCTGCCTGGGGGACAGGCTTAGTCAAAGTACAAAGTCTGGGGGAGGGAGGTGTTAACCAAGCTACTGGAGTGTAGGCAAGCTCATGGGAGCTGGTGACAGGGAAGAGGAGATGAAGAATTGGGGCAAAGTAGGAACATAGAAACATAGAATTTGACGGCAGATAAGGACTGCTTGGCCCACCCAGTCTGCCCATTTCCCTACCTACTGGATAAGCTGCAGATCCTAGTTAACCAGCAGCCTACTTCTTCCTACCCCCAACCCCCAGAACTGCCTTATGACTATCCCATGCATGCTTGAATTCCACCACTGATTTTGACTCCACAACCTCCTCGGAAGGCGTTCCATGCATCCACAACCCTCTCAGTGAAAAAATACTTCCTTAAATTACCTCTGAGCACTCCCCTCTATCTTCAAATTGTGCCCTCTTGTTCTTGCACACCTTTTTTGAAAGATGCTACCCTCTTGGACTTTGTTGATTCCTTGAGGTACTTGAAGTTTCTATCATGTCCCCCTCTCCCTCCTTTCCTCGAGGCTATACATATTAAGCTCCTTAAGTCTCTCTTCATATGTCTTCCAGTGCAGACCCTGCACCATTTAGTTGCCCTCCTCTGGACAGCTTCCATCCTGTCTATGTCTTTATGGAGATTAGGTCTCCAGAACTGCACACAGTACTCCAGATGGGGTCTCACCAGCTGTCTGTACAGAGGGATAATAACTTCCTGTTTTCTACTGGTGATGCCTCTCCCTATGCATCCCAGTATCCCCCCAACCCTCCTTGCTGCCCTCTCACATTGCTTGCCCATCTTTAGGTCATCTGATATGACTACCCCCAGGTCCCTCTCCATTTTTGTTGTTGTTAGTATCTCACCCCCCATTATGTACTCTTCCCCTGGGTTTTTGTTTCCCAAGTGCATTACCTTGCACTTCTTAGCATTGAATCTAAGCTGCCATACATTTGACCATTCCTCTAACCTTGCCAAGTCCCTTCTCATCCTTTCCACCCCACCCTGTGCATCAACTCTGTTGCAGATCTTAGTGTCATCTGCAAAGAGACATACTTTCCTTCCATTCCTTCTGCAATGTAAACATAAAGACATTGAAGAGGACCGGTCCTAATACTGAGCCCTGCAGTACCCACTAGTAACCCTCCTTTCTTCTGAGTGGACTCCATTTACTATTACTCTCTGTGTCCTATTCTCCAGCCAATTCTTTACCCAGGCTGTCATCTTGGGACCCACACCCAGGCTGGCTAACTTGTATATTAATCTTTTGTGTGGGACTAGATCAAATGCCTTGCTAAAGTCTAGGTAGGCCATGTCCACAGCCCTCCCTGATCTACTACTTTGGTCACCCAGTCAAAGAAATCTATCAGATTCATCTGGCATGACCTTCCCACTGTGAATCCATGCTGCCTAGGGTCCTGTGCCCCTCTGGCATCTAGATACTCGACAATTCTTTCCTTTAGAAGTGATTCCATCATTTTCCCTATCACTGAGGTTAAACTAACAGGTTTATAGCTTCCTGCTTCTGCCTTGCTCCCACTTTTGTGAAGGGGAATCACATCTGCCCTCCTCCAGTCCTCGGGCACCACCCCATCCTCCCATGATTTGTTAAAAAGGGTAGTCAGTGATGTCACTAGTTCTACCCTTAGTTCTTTTAGAATTCTGGGATGAATCCCATCAGGCCCCATTGCTTTGTCCACCTTCAGTTTTAAGAGTTCTTTCAGAACCCTTTCTTCTATAAATGGGCGGTATCAACTTCTGTATCCAGCGTGTTACTACTGTTTGTTTCATGTACCTCCCTCTTCCTTTTTAAATACTGAGCAAAATATTTGTTTAGTATCTCTGCCTTTCACAGTCTCCTCTGCCCACCCTCCCACCCCTTTATTAAGCCTCACTATCCCTCCCTTGGTCTTCCTTCGCTCTCTGATGTACCTATAAAAGGTTTTATCCCCTTCTTAACTGAGTTGGCGATCTTTTCCTCAGTTTGGGCCTTTGCTGTTCTGATTGCCTTCCTAGCTTCCTTTTGCTTTAACTGATACAGTTCTCTGTCCTGCTCCTTCTACGATTCCTTGTACTTCCTGAATGCTTTCTTTTCTCTTGAACCTTCACTGCCACTTCCTTTGAGAACCATAGTGGTTTCTTTACATCGTCTTGTTTTGTTTATTTGCTTCACACAAGGCTCGTTACCTCTGTGATGGCAGTTTTATTATTCCCATTGTTCTTCCACCCTCCTTCCTGCCCATTTGCTAGTGCATTCCTTAGGCACTCACCCATTTTGGCAAAGTCAGCCCTCCTAAAGTCCAGTACTTTTGTCTTTGTATGGCTTGACTCTATTGCTGTGTTTATTGTGAACCATACTGTTTGATGATCGCTAGTTCCCAGATGGCTACCCACTTCTACATCTGTAATCCTCTCTCCATCTCCATTTGAGAGAATCAAGTCTAATATTGCTCCCTCTCGAGTGGGCTCCAGTACTAGTTGTCTAAGGCATGTCCCCTGTAGGGCATCTAGAATAACTGCACTCTTCGAAGTGGCAGCTGCAACTGCACTCCAGTTAACATCCGGCATATTCAGATCACTCATCAGCAATATCTCCCCTTTTTCTGCCATTCTAAGTATACTTTCTTTCATTTCCCTGTCCATTTCCTCCCCCTGAGAAGGGGGTCTGTATATAACCCCTGTGCGTATTGTGGTGCCATTGCCTGTCTCCAAATTTACCCACAGTGCTTCTTCTTCTCCCTGTTTACCCTTTTTGTTCTGTTGCTTTTATTCCTTCCCTTATGTAAAGAACTACTCCTCCTCCTCTTTTACCCTCCCTGTCCCTCCTGTAGACAGTGTATCCTGGTATGTTTATGTCCCAGTCATGGTTTTGTGTGTACCATGTTTCTGTGACTGCCACGATATCCAGATGTTCCTCCTCCATCAAGGCCACTAATTCAGGAAGCTTGTTACCCAGACTACGGGCATTAGTACTCATTGCTCTCCATTTTTTGATGGCTTTACCTTCTGTTGCAGCATCCCCACTGACCGTTCTACCTCAGTCTTTTCTCATTTAGTACCCTGTTTTGTAGGAGAGGCTGGGATTTTCCTGCTGCTTGTCAGTGCCTCCCCCTTTGACTAGTTTAAAAGCTTGCCAATGAAGCATTTAAACCGATTGCTCAAAAGACTTGTTCCCTTCCTGGACAGATGCAGACCATCCTGCCAGTATAGGCTGGTGTCCCTCCAGGTGGAACCCCAGTCCCCAATGAAGCCAAACCCCTGTGCTCCACACCATTTTTTCAACCATTCATTAAACTGCATGGTGCCAATTGCCCTCGCCTCCCCCATGCTTTTGACAGGCAGCACCTCTGAGAAGGATACTGTGTGTGCTACTCATCTTAGGTCCCTCCCCAACTCTGCAATGTCCTCCTGCACTGCTCTAATCTCATGATGAACCAAGTCATTTGTCCCTAGGTGGACAATTATGTCCAGCTCGGAATCCCTTGCAGCTGTTCTCGTGATCCTGAGGATGCGCTTCCTGTCCCTCCAAGCCATGGCACCAGGCAGGCATCTTACTTCATTTTTCCCAGCTCCCCCCAGTTCTATACCCCTAATAATTGAGTCCCCCACCAGGAGCTGCTTCCTTTCCCTTTGGTGCCCTCTGCCTCCTTTCTGTGGGCCTCCCTTGTGACAGATATCATCAGTCTTCTCTGCGGGTGCATCCATAGGGGAGCTATGCTCCCCCAGAATGGTGTATGGATTGTGGAGTGGAACAATTGACTGGGTGTGCCTCTGTTCCACCCTCCTCACCCTCCTGAGCCCACTGTGGTCCAACTGCTGTGCTTTCCAACCTCTGAGGTAGTGGTGGTGGCTAGTGCACCCTGGATGGGGAGGTTCCTTTCTACTGTCCAGTGTGGCCTGGGGAAGGTTTCCTTACTACTGTCAGTGCAGCCTGGGGAAGGTTTCCTTACTACTGTCCAGTGTGGCCTGAAGACAGGCAACTTCCTCCCTCAGGGCAGACAGTTGTCTGCAAATGGGCAGCATCTCAGCCTCCAGAAAGACTCCGGAAGACTGCTGCCCCACAGCCATTACATTTTGTACTCCCCACATGTTTATCTATTTTTTATTTTTTTTATTGTATTTGTGTGTGTGTGGTGCGCGTATGCATGTGATTTGTTATATAAATATTTATATATATATATATTATATATATATATATATATATATATATATATATATATATATACATGTATGCTTATATTATCGGTGCAGTGTGCTAGAGGATATGACAGAGAAATGCACCTTGCACTCGAGGAAATTATGTGAGAACCTCAGGTATAAAGGAACTATTTCAGGGTGGTTGGGGTGAGGGTGGGAAGGGTTGGGCCTAAACTGTGTCCTCACAAAACAATCGACTAAAAGCTGTCACCCACCGCTGCAATGGGTGCCTTCCTGTCAGCAAGATACCCTACACAACAATTTAACGAGAAAGTACCCTGCTAATCAAGCAGAGAAAATTCAGACATCCAAGTCAGGCATGAGGTAAACCTCTCCACCCCAAAACAGCCTGGTGGTTTGTTAGCCACAAAGGAAAATCAGATATGCAGTTATTTCAGCCCTTCTGAGGATGCTGACAAGATAAGCAGTTTTAAAAACCCCCTTTCTGAATTAAAAACTAAAACAAATACCAAGCAATGCTACTTTATAAGTGAGGAAAACTTCTCTCAGATGTAAGCAAGAGAGAGAGAGAGAGAGTTTAGTTACAGATAATTTGTCCAAACTAGTAAATCCCACGCAGCTTCTCAGTTGTCTCCAAGCACTCCTGTACACAACTTGGAAGAAGATGGGCTTCTGGACCACATGGTAATGAAAGTGCAGAGGGGCAGAGGAAAGTGCAAAATTGGATTGGGGGCCCACGGCATCCCAAACCACAGAGCAACAGCAATTTAAGTGGTGGGTCAGGGGGAGGGTCTGTATTCTTTTCCACATACAGACAGGTTGAAGCTGAAAGCCAGCAATTTTTTTTTTTAATTGGTCAAGTGTGCTAATCTCTGTAACACTTGATGGTAACTGGTTCCATAGGGATACAGCTCTTTGGCTGAACCAATGTCATCTCTTCTTAGTTTTGAATAATTCTCCTTTAAGTTGTTTGTTGTTTGCTGCTTTGCCATCTGTTGAAAGAAACCTGCAACTGTTTCTGCAAGCCATAGAACTCTGACTTGCTCATTGGTTAAGCCCATCCACCTCCCTATCCTTCTAGGTTAGACTGGAGTCCTTCGTGAGCTTTATCTCCTCTCACCCTCTTCTCTTACTTTTCTAGGTAGGACTCGAGTCCCCAGTGATCCTCACCTAGTCTTACACCCTCCTTGCCCCCTTCCCCTTCCCCTACCTCACCCCTCCCCTTCTGGCTTCCCCACTCCCAAGAACCACTTACTCGCTTGGTGTCTTCATCTGCCTCCTCTCCTCTCCTCCTTTCTCCTTCCCTATTAAATTGTTGCCCCATACTTTCTTTTCTTCCCCCTGTTTTTCTATCACTCTAGGCTGTGTATATTGTACATATTGTTTATTGAATACCTCATGTTACATATTGTTCATTGTACAGTATATTTTATATTTTGTATTCTGGCTTCCTTGTATCTATTTATTGTATATTATTTTCCTAAGTTTGTTCTTTTCGAGTGTCAGTTTTATGTGCTTTGTCCACCCAGGACCACTTTGCAAATTAATTTGTCTCAGTTGTGCTTCTCTTGGTTAAATAAAGATTGATTGATTGTTATGAACTATGGAAAGGAGACTTCTTTCCTTAAAGGGGCACTGTCAGCTTTGCCCCTTCACTTTTTGCCTGATCCAAAAAATGTACCTCTTGGCACACACCTATTAAACATTCACTGCAGAAAACCCCCATATGTATGAAATTAAAGTATATTTACAATTTTATTTATTTTCAGCTGCAATTGCTATCCATTTGTCCTGACGAAAGTACACATCCGGGCTTCATATCAAATTAAGGCGCGGGTCTGGCAGGAGCACAGTCATGAAGTGCAAGTTTTTCCCTTTCTGTCAGTAAAATAATGATAATCCAGCGCCTTATGTTATGAAAAAATGCTGCTGCTATCTCCCACGACAAACTGAGCACTGCGAGTAGTAAAAATTACTATTTTAAATCCGAGCTGAAATCCCAGGCATGCACACCAATGGCACACTTTTGCGCATGCATGGGTTCTTTGTGCATGACTCTTGAGCGCATGCCTGGAATTCAGCTCAGATTTAAAATAGTGACTTTTACTACTCGCAGTGCTAAGTTTGTTGTGAGAGATAGCAGCAGCATTTTTTCATAACATAAGGTGCCGGATTATCATTATTTTACTGACAGAATGGGAAAAAGTTGCACTTCATGAACGCGCTCCTGCCGGACCCGTGTTTCCGACTTGGATGTGCTTCCAGGAAGTGGGGGACGTTCGGTCGGGACGAATGGATAGAAACTGCAGCTGAAAATGAATAAAATTGTAAATATACTTTAATTTCATACATATGGGTTTTTTTCTGCAGTGAATGTTTAATAGGTGTGTGCCAAAAGGTACATTTTTCAGATCAGGCAAAAAGCGAAGGGGCAAAGCTGACAGTGCCCCTTTAAGCACCATGTTCTGTGTCTATGTTCTGTGTTCTCTATTTAAAGGGCAGTAGAAGTAACCCACATAACTATTGGCCAATGAACTCAACCTTGATTGTGACACAAAATACTGGAGACAATGATCAAAGATAAGACTGAAAAATTTAGACTGAGTCCAGCTGCTAAAGAGTCAACATACGAACATGCATGCTGCAACTGTACAAATTTAGAAGAAGAAAAAACAACTGGATCATCAAGTTTTGAACCCCTCACTAACTCTGTGAGAAGGTTTTTCTTTAAGCTATTTATTGTATCTTGCTGAAGCTTGAAGGTAGAAACAGTATCGACTGACATCACTTGTTCAGGAAGTCAGTTCTTTCTGATTTTTCCCTTGTATCTTCCTCCTTTCAAAGACTTTGAGTGTCCCCTTGCCCACTTATCCTTGGACATCCTGAACAGCTGCACTTGAACTGATGGCATTATCCCTTTTGGATATTTGAATACTGTTATCATGTCACCCCTGACCCTCCTAGTTTCCATGGAAAACATTCCCATTTCTGCCAGTCCGTCCTCATAGCTCATGTTTTCCAGACAATAACCACCTTGGATGTTCTGCTCTGCACCTTCTTAGTGCAGTCATATGAACATACAAAGTCACCAGCAGAAAAAGGCCCATAGGTCTATCAAGTTGGCCCGATTGTGCAGCTCGCAGTTTAATACTCCTAGAGCTGCCCTCCCAAACCATTCCCCTCCCATCATTCCCTCTTCCTGAACTCCCCCCCTTTTATTCTTGTCTGTACTTACCCTGCCCCTGACTCTATCCCATCCCTGCTTAAAACTGTCCTCTGTCTTCATCTCTATCAACTCCTCTGGCAGTGTGTTCCACCCAGCCACCACCCTCTCTGTGAAGTAGTTCCTACTCATCTCCCTCCATAATCTTCCCCCTTCCAAATTCTGATTGTGCCACCTCGTGACTGTTCCTCCATTTAAGTGGAACACTCCTCCCGGTTTGACCTTATTTTTGCCTTTGAAGTATTTAAAGGTCTCTATCATGCCCCCCCTCTCCCTTCTGTCCTCTAGGAAGTACATGTTGAGTTCCCTCAATCTTTTCTCATGTGGCTTCTCCCCTAGCTCTATGATCATCTTTGTCACCCTACACTGCTCCTCCTCCAGCAATCTCACATCCTTTTTTAGGTAAGGGCACCAGTACTACACACTGTACTCCAAGTGTGGCCTCACTAGTGACCTATACAAGGGCAGGGTGACCGCCTCTCTCCTGGAGATGATACCCCTTGCAATGCACCCCAGCATCCAATTGGTCCTTGCTGCGGCCCTTCTGCACTGTGCTGATACCTTCATGTCCCCTGTGACTAGTACCTATAGGTTCTTCCTCTCTGAAGTTGATACCTGCACTCCCCCTAGCCAGTAGCTGATCCTGGGGTTTCTGGCTCTGAGGTGCATTACCTTGCACTTCTCAGCATTAAACCCCAACTGCCACACATCTGACCAGTGCTCAAGTTTAGCTAGATCCTCCCTGAGCGCTTGCCTCCCTTCCTCACTGTCCACTTTTGCACATATCTTAGTGTCATCAGTAAACAGGCTGATCTTACTCTTGATCCCTTCTGCAATGTCTCCTATAAAGACATTAAATAACACAAAGCCTAGCACTAAGCCCTGCAGTACTCCACTAGTCACGGGTCTTGGCTTGCATGTCTCCCTCCTTACAACTACCCTCTGCTGTCTGCTCTGAAGCCAGCTCTTAACCCACCCCACTAGTTTCTCCCCTGCCCCCAAGGCCCCACAGCTTGCCCAATAACCTTCTGGGTGTCACTGAGTAGAAAACTTTGCTGAGGTCCAGATACAGGACATCCACAGCATGGCCCTTGTCAGTTGATACTGTTCCTCAGATATAAGGATTAGAACTGTACATTATACTCAAGTTGGGGTCTGTACAGAGGCATTCTAATAGCTCTCAATCTGCTTACAATGCTTTCCTTACTGCATGCCAGGACTTCATTTGCTTTTCTAGTTGTTGCCCCACACTGTTGCCCCCATTTAAAGTTGTTGCTGCCCATTGCCCTAAGGTCCTTTTTTCTGGTGAGTTTCAGCAATCTCTGTTGCTTATATAGTATTTTGCATTTGTATTCTTCTTACCTAAACACATTGTTCAAAGTTGAAGTTCATCCGCCATTTTGTACCCCTTCCCCAAGCATGTACATTTTAACACATTTCACTGATTGCAGTAACACTATTAGAGTTACATACTACTGTTATTTAAAAAGCCTCTGATGTGGGCTTGCTGGGTTTTACTTACAGCATACATTTGCTGTTGTTTCTCGGTTTTGCTTACCAGCGCCCAGTTTGGTTCAACATTTAGAACAATGTTAGTGGCTCAGTAGGTAGAAAGCTTGCCTCTGGGACCAGAAAATCAGGAGGTCATGGGATCTCACCTCACACCAGATGCTTGGGGTAATACCCACAACTTACACTGTGGTGCAAGACAAGGGGGTGCTGCATTGTAGAGGTGCTGTCCTTCTGATAAGATATTAAACCGAGGTACCTTCTGCTAATCTGTGGTCAATGTTCTGGATAAAGTAAATGATCCCATGGCCCTCATTGATGGAAGAGTATGGGAGTTTCCCTGATGTCCAGGTCAACATTTTCCCCCTTCAAGAAAAAAAAATAGGTCCATGTCCATGTAACCCTCTCCACAGGATGCACTTGGAAACAAGCTGTCACAACCTAGTGTGCCTCTTCAGATCAAAAAGGGCAAATAAATCTTGGTGTTGCTCTATTGCTCTCTAGAGTGTAGGTAAAGCACCATGGACATCAACTGGTGTGACTGGGGGCAGCTTCACAGAATTGTCCTCTTCATCTTCTTCCTGAATGATTTGCAACTGTGAGTTCATGGACTCCACCATAAACTTGATGTCATCCCCATGGTCTGGTTTCAGATTATGGTAACTAAGGTGGCAGAATTCAACAAACTCAGCCTTGACCAGTCCAGATGGTGTGGGCAGGTTTTCTCGAGGTGTCACTGTCTTGGTGTCAGTCTGGGTCTGGATCAGAGAAGGTGGGTTGAATCCTGCCTTCCAAAAGCAGCATGCAATCATTTCTTGTCAAACCTCATCCCATGCCTGCCTCACTAGCTGCACAGTGTCCAAAACAGTGATTATTTTATCTTAGGCAGAGGTGGAAGTTCCGCTTCAGAATCCAGCACAGAAAGGACCTCGCTCCTCATAATCCTTACATAATGTCACTTAAATGTGTAACTCACCCTCATATTAAGTGGCTGGATGATTAATGCTGTGTTGGTGGAAGAATATTAGCCTGGTGTGCTTTCAGCCAGGGATTGCGGGATAGCAAGAATGCTGTCCAGCAGCAGTGTGATTTTGTGCCCATGCAGCCACTTTTGCCAGGAGAGTACTGTCTGTAAAAACTTCACCTGTCATACAGTCCATTGCTGCAGTACTGGGCATGCAGATATCACACTCTGTTAAAACCTCTTGGCTAAGTCCATTTTCTGACAACAAGCAAGTCCAGCTTTTCTGATCCATCCATGTTGCAACAGCACATGACTGAAAACCTTTCTTTAGTTTTCTTTTGTCCCATGGGTGCCTTGGCTTGGAAAGTGAGGGTGCTATACCCACACAGTAGAAAAACACACCCACTGTAACACAGTAAAAATATTAGAGGGCTTATACTCATCTAAAACCTGTGTGATTACATCACACAACTACAGTTCTGCAACACTGACATTTTTATTTATTTATTTAAAAGATTTACCAGGAAGGCATACTGAGCAGACTACCCGCTCAATTCCAGATGTGTCCTGGGGAGGGGGTAAGGGAGACAACACACAGTATGTTTCAGCAAAACACAGAACATTATTATATACAGAGATTATATACAGAGAGATTATATACAGAGACACAGCTGGAAATATGTACAATGCATTCTTCTACAATGCCAATAAAAATACTGGTGGGTAAAACATGTAGAGTGAATGGCCTGGTCCTAAAATCCCCGATCAGAGCTTCAAGCTGTCAGCCTGCCTGGATTTTAGAGCTCCAAAACAAGTCAGGGAAAGGGGGAAATTAGGTGCAAGCACAGGTGGTGCAAAAATGGGCTTTAAGGAGAGAATTGAGTTGGTGGGTAGAGGGTAGCATGCCGAATGGCCAGGGAGAGAGAATTCCACAGTTTAGGCATGCAGTGCAAGAAGACTGCTTGGCCTGCAGAGGTGGACATGCATGGGACAGACAAGGAACGGGTGTCAGAGTTCCTGAGGGAGTGCAACGGTGGGAGAGGCGAGGACAAGACTATAGAGAGGTACAGGGGCAGGGCCTGAGTCCAAAACTTAGCTGTGAGCCTGGCGCAGTGGGACTGTCTCCTATCCTGTAGCGAGGGGAGGTGTAAGGCCTGGTAGAGGTTGCAGTGGTGAGTGCTGGGAGGACAGTTGAGGGTGAAGTGACAGAAGAAGTGGAAGAGGGTATCCAGTCTGATTATGGCAGTTTTGGGGGCAGCACCATAGACTACATCACCATAGTCAAGGATTGGGAGGATCATTTTCTGTACAATTTCCCGGTGGGCCGGTAATGGGATGCAGCCACGGTTCCGATACAGGGCCCCCAGCTTAGGGTTTAGCTTCTTGTGGATAGCCTCAATATGTACAGAAAAGTCAAGGTGTTGGTCGAGCCAGACCGCAAGGTATCTAAAGGAGGTGCAATCCTCCAGCTTCGTCCCATCCAGGGTGTAGAAAGTGGGGAGGGAGGGGAGCCGAGATAGTCTCTGCCTAGTGCCAAGATCATAGAGACGGTTTTCTTGGTGTTTAGGAAAAGCTGATTGGAGCAAAACCAGAGCCGGACATCACTGAAGTTGCACTGTAGTCTGGTTGCCACATCAGAGTTTGAGGGGCCGGAAGTATACAGGACATTGTCGTCCACATACATGTCAATGGATGTGTGTGGGCAGGCAGAGGGCAGGTCATTGAGGAAAATTGAGAATAGTAGTGGGCCAAGGACTGAGCCTTGGGGTACCCCAGTCAAGATGGGGAGGGGGGAGGAGCTGGAGTTCCCAATCCTGACTGATTGGGTCCTTTTCATCAGGTAGGAATGGAACCAAGTGGTGGCCTTGCAGGAGAACCCAGCTAGGGAAAGCTTGGAGAGGAGGACAGGTGTGAGACAGTGTTGAAAGCCTTTGTGAGGTCGACTGAGATGGCAGGGGTAATGTGGCCACAATCCATACTGGAGAAGATGGCATCAGTGAGCCTTAGAAGGGAGGTGGTGATGGAGTGGAACTTCCTAAGCCCAGACTTGTAAGGGGTGAAGATGGAGGTAGAGGCAAGGAAGCTGGAGAGCTGGGATAGGACTAGGCATTACTGGAGTTTAGCTAGAATGGGGAGAAGGGAAATGGGTCAGTAGTTTCCTGCCTAGAAGGTGTCACCACCCTTTGGAAAGGGGATGATTGGCGGGTTTCCAATCAGATGGGATAGAAGCTAGCAAGAAGGAGAGGGAGGCCAGGGGGGAGGCTATGGCTGGGGCTGACAGGAACAGTACTTTGGAGTCCAACCCAGAGAGGCATTTACCTTTGGAAGGGTTTAGTGCAAGCAAGGCTTTATAAATGTTGGCTGGGGTAACAGGGTGGAAGGAGAAAGTGTGGGGGGTTGTTTGGGCAGCACATGGAGGGGTAGATGGGCAGGTGTGTTAGGCAGGAGAGAGGACAGCAGGGATGCAGAGCAGTTTGTGAAGAAGGAGTTGAACTCAGTAGCCACTGCCAGTGGATCCACTACTGAGGTGCCTCCTATATTAATGACAGGGGTGGATGGTTGAGAAGGTGGGGAGAAGAGTGATTGAATCACCTTCCAAAATTTAGAAGGGTGATTTATACTGGTGAGGAAGGAGGATCGGAAATAATTTGCTTTTGCCTGGCGGATTTGTCTAGTACGTGCATTACTGAGAGTGCGATTCATCTGGTATGCCAAAGCAGTGCCAGAGGCTTTATGGGCCTTCCAGGCCTGGTCCCTGGCTTTGAGGCTTGCCAAGATATCAGCAGAGATCCAAGGCAGGTGAGCTCCCTGCACTCTGGTGAGTCTGAGTGGGACATAGGTGTCCCAGACAGAGAGGAACTTTTTTCTTCTCCTTTGCTGTTTTGAGGCCAATGTAGTCATGGCATTTCCAGTGCTGTATCAACCATCAGTCGGGGCACTCTTAGCATATATGTTCATCCAGCTGCTTAGTCTTTTCTTGCAGCAGTGGTCCACTTATCATTATCTTGCAGTCTCTGGCATTAGAGAAACAGTGGAGGAGGGCCACCTCTATGTCCCCATCTTTCCCCTCACATTTCCATTTTCTGCTGGGGTTCTTGTTAGTGTGCCATTCAGATATCGTAGCTTCTTTGGCTTTCAAAAAGTCAGTACATGTTGACTTTTGCAGAACAAAGTGAACAGATAAGTCTTGCAGGCTTCATTTTGGCATACACTCAACTTCATTTATTATTTCTTCTTTCCTGGCTGAAGAAAGCAAGAGTGCATTTCATTTTAGAAACACGGTTGCATCAAAAGTATTGTGAGTGTGCTGTAAATATAGTGATGGTTCTGAGCAGACACCAGTAATTACCTGTCAAAATCACTAATTGGTACCCACTACAATTGGCTCAAATGTTCAGTGTAACAGTTTGCAGTCCCACTGAAATCATCACATCTGAATCTAAGAAAGCTGTTTTATCTGCGATAACCGATTGTTCAGTTAAAGCATGTTCCATGTAAGTGGCAGCTGCTGTATTTGTTTTCTATTTTTCCAGCTGCTGCCTTGACATTGGGTGATGGTCACAGCACCCTGCATTACCTAGTGGGCCTCCTTCTCTCTCTCAGGCCTTTGCCACTGAGACTTTCTGGACCAGCGTTGCAGCCGTCAAGGTCCCCTCTTTAGCAAGAGCACAGACCCTGGTGCTTTGATGACCCTTTTCTGCCATCTTCTACCTCTTAGCCTTCCCATAGTGAGGACCTCTGAGTAGGACACACTCTACTGTCTCTCAGAGACTTTTAGAATGCACCTCTTTATCCAGATACCCTTACCTCAGAGTTGCAGTCACAAACAACCAGTTACTCCAGTCTTTAGAAAAATAACTAATTAATTACTAAACATTGGCTGCCAAAATATAGCAGTAATATTCAGATATTTACACCTTTTACACATAGCCAAACAACAGTACACATACAAGATTGAAACAAAAGTTTACACTCTTATGCAGCTAATTGCTTCTAACTGCTCTACCTGTTACAAGGTCTTCTTAACTAACTGTGCACACTACTGTTACCTTAAGTCTCTCTTGTCAGACACATAGCCTTCCTCCCTCCTTTGGACCCATTCACACAGATATCCTCAGAAAAATGTGAGGTGAGCAAAACTGGGTTGAGATGTTTATACCCTCTCTGTCTCTCCTTGGTACCTTGGCTGCACAAGGCTGTAACGTCATTTCCCTGTACCCAAATTCATCCAGTTGGTTGAAACTACATCAGACCTGGAATTTTGGGTGATGCCTTCCTTGCTATATTATATGTCCTCTGAGTCTCAGGAAGCCAACTTCCGCTTGTAGATTATTTAGCATCTTAAAGAATGCAACAGGACTCAGTCGAGACAGAATATCTCTAAGCCCTTTATTTACTAAACTGCCTATCCACCACTTAGGCCACAGTGAAGGACCAAACACCACTTAGGAAACCCAGATGGGTTGTGGAAGATCTTCCAAATAGGCTAGTTTTTTGTCATAGCTGAGCAATTCATCCAGTTCCAGACATGTTTACAGAAAGTAAACTAGCAGTTGGTAAAAATAATTCAGACTACCAGTGAAAAAGTTGGTTGGTCACCACATACTGTATGATTGAAAGTGAATAGTCCCATATCGTTTGACGCAAGAGTCTTAAATGATAAATGATAAGAACCAGAGTCTCCTTTGAACATATACATTTAAGGACGGATTGGAGCTGCAAAACTAAAATCATCATTGCTAGCGACTACAGTACAAGAATTTCAGTATTGCTGAACTTCTTTCTTGCACTCATTTGAACTGAATTGTATTCCATGAACTTTATCTGATTTTACATTGTTCATCTGTGTGGTACAGTACTGACTTGTGTTCTATGTGACAATATGAATCATTTCTATGACTAAAATGATCCCACTGGTTCTCCATCTAGTGGTGAGATGCTAAACATAATGTACTGGTCTCCAACTCTCCCACTTAGAACACATGTATAGTGTACTTTAAAAAAGAGTTGACCCAAAAGAAAAAGCTGAGGAAATGTAGCAAACCAAGTTCATCACAGTATTTGTGTCCTTACCGTAGAAGTTTTACTTCAACTAACAGGGACTGTATTCATAGCTTATCTCATGCTTAGTATGGCAGTGACTGAAGATGCAGGTCATTTGAAGTGTCAGATCCGTACTTGGAGAGAAGGGAAGTTTTGTTTTTATGCATCCATATGTTGATTTCAAAATACTGAAAAGAGGAAGAATACATGGCTTTGACTAGTAAGTTTTATTTATCTTACAATTTATTTACACTGGATAACCCAGCTGTGATGCAACATCTCATTGCCAGTGGGGTCCTGCTTTTACTCATGCCCACAGTTGTGTGGACTGGAGCAATTAAAGGATAAGTGACTTGTCCACAGTCACACAGTGACTATTTGGCTCTAGTAGGGTTTGAACTTGTGGGGCTCTATTTTCAAAGAGCCCGTAGATTGCTGCAAGTTGCTGCGATGTAGGGCTGTGGCAAACTCCAGGTGCATCAGGAACCCTGAGCCCTAGTCTGTGAAAACAGGGGTCCCTGCACCAAAAACCCAGAAGTTACTGCACCCACAGGCATGCTCCAAACAAATGGTGCACTTGCGGGACCTGCCACAGGGATCTTCCCCCACCAACCTGGCGCAACACTAGAGGGGCAAGGATGGTTGGGTTGGTGGTGAAACAGCCTGCCAGGAGGGGGGCATGGGGCATAAGTGGCATGGAAGGAGTCATGGGGGAGTCAGGGGGGACAGCTGGGACAGTCTGTTAGGGAAGCGGCACCCGGTAGGGTGCATTTATTGTACATGCCAGCAGGTAATCATACAGAGCTACAGTGCACAGTAACTAGTACCCATACTGTACATTCAGAACCACCACAATGAAGGAGGGACAAGTGACACATCAGCAGAATACAGCACCATATTGATCCATAACACAGCAGACCTTAATACTGTACAGTGATACAGACATTACTGTACAGTTGTGAAGTCTGCCATGTTACAATTTAATATGGTGCCATATTCTGCAGATATATCACTTGTCCTTCCTTTGTTGCGGTTGTGTAGGGCTGGTTCTGACTGTACAATATAAGTATTAGTTACTGTACAGTGTAGTCCTGTAAGAATACATGCTGGCATGTACAATATTTATACGGATATTAACACACCCCGCAGGGTGTCACTTCATTAACAGCCTGTCCCAGCTGTCCCCCCAACTCCCTCATGCTTTCTCCCATGCCCCTTAATGCCCTTGGCTGCCCATTGTCCACACCATCCCACTGGCGCAGGCCACATAGACCATCTCCTGGCTGATCTAAGTGGTGCCCCTTGCTGCATCCATGGCCGAGCTTACAAACCTACAAATAAGGGAATGTTGCAGCCCTGCCATGATGCAAGCTCCCTTGTGACCAGGCACACCACTGTGTTGGGTGCAAGGGTGGCACTGGGACACTTTGGCACAAGGGGTCCCAGGTGGGTCCCAGCTGCCGATAGAAAATCTGGAATGGTGCAAAATGTGATGCAAGGAGTCACTTGCACAAATTCTGATTGATGTAAGCTCCTTTGGGGTCTTTGAAAATCAAGCCCTCTATCTCCCAGCTCCCAAGCTGGTGCTGAAACCATTGGACCAGACTGCCTCCATGAGTAGGAAATGGGGATAGAGTTTGGGCCCCATGTGAAGTATGCACAGTGTGGCCCATCATATACTCAACACACATTTTACTATACAGTACACTGTCAAACATATAAGGTGGAGTGCCCACTGAATATGTTTTGCCCTTATAAGACTAGTATGCATCCAAAAATCCATATGCAAGATGTGTTCATATCCAGAACTGCTTACATTCCTATTTTCTATGGAACTTTCATGCAAAACAGTGCTGTCTGTCTTCCAGAGTCACATTTTAGGAAACGATAGATTACTAGCATGTATTATTTGAACGCAAACAGGCCTGTGTTTGGGTGAAACTTAAAGTTTTGCAAGGAAAATTTGTGAGACCAAAAAAAAGTTAACCTAACAGTCTAAATATTTAGCCACTGTTTTGTTTGTCAAATTAGGGACCCCAATCATCCCCACCTGTGCTGGTTCTTTCCCCTACACTGATGTCAGTTCATTTAGAGATGTATTGTTTAATTCCAGGGAAAATAATCTTTTGTGTTTATTATACTGAATTATTTTCCAATTGCACCTACAGTAAGTTGAATAGTCTTGTGTCCAAAAGGTGACACCTAAGACCCTATCCACACCGGCAACGGTAGTTAGGTAACATTTTCAATAACGTTACTACAGTAGAACTTGCCATGCCAGTGTGTTCCTACTGCTGTATTGCCTGTGTGTTCTGTGCTTGAACTCCGGAGTAAACCATTTTATAGAGACTTGGGGTGCTATCGCATCTTGTCAGCCGTCCCATATGAAACATACTACAGACTCCCAATCATGCCATTGAGGTGAGCATGTTTCAAGTGGAACCCTGTTACAAACCATGCTAAAACCCTAGTAGTATCAGGATTTGAACACGGTTTTCAAACACGGTTCCATAATGTTTTCAGTGTGGATGCGCACCATGTTTGGGGACTCCTGAAACGTTTTTGCCTGCCTGTAATATTACAGGACCCATAGTGTGGACAGGGCCATAGTGACTTGCATCCAGTCTTTGCACAGAAGTCATTCTACATCCCAATAATGAAAAATCTGGTGTAGGAAAATAGAAGGAGAAAAAACTAAGTCCCACATTACACTACATGCAGAAAATCCCTCCTGTATGATGCTTGCACCATGTAGGGGTGGATAATGGCTTACTTCATAAAGCCTGGAAATAGTACCAAAAACTGTACTCTTTCTTTGCATCTGAAAAGAATTTTAATGTATAGTTATACCAATCCTGAGACCACTCTTACTCTTGAGTAAGAGTGGTCTCCTCTCTCTGCAGCTATATTAATATATTGATCAAGATTGATCAATATATATATGAAATGTTTATGAAATCTCCTTCAAATAAGCCCATTTTCAAGACACCTGCTTCCTAGACACTATTTTTTTTTTGCTATATTTTTCTTTATGCTCCTCTTGCAGGCTGGGTGACTATATCAGCCTGTCCCTTCCAGCACCGTGGCCATCCTGAGTCTCCGAATCATCCTTCCTCCAAGCCTGGCTGGGCCATTAGCACTCACTGGGGGGGCTTCATTAAGCCCCAACCCCCAGTTTTTCTTCCTATTTTCTCCCCTTATTCCCCAGAACCCCAAACAAGGTCATGCACGAGTGTGAAGGTGTGCATGCACGCACGCCTTGGCCTGAAACAGCTCCACTCCTCCCTCCCTCCCCTAGCCTAACACCAAGTCCCCCTCCATCACTCGCACCATCACCACCACCATGCTTCCACATGGTGGCAGTCTAAGAGTGGGAGAGCTAACCTCCCAGTCTGGGAGAGAAGAGCTGCCTTTTGGCTGCTCAGTCATCACCCAGCCCCCACCCTGGCTGACCCCCAGCAACCTGTGCTTATCACTGAACATGGGTCACCAGTGTGGCAGGAGGCAAGGCACCAGTGGCTTAGCCCTCCATGTCACTGGGTCAGTCTTTGTGAAACACTCTTTACAGAATAAGAGTATCGCATACACAGGAAAAATTAGCACTAGGATTAGTTGGGAACGGTACCTCATATATTAATTGAAATATGATCAACACAAAGTGATAAGATGATGAGCTTTAATGTAACATTTTCCAGCATCATTTCCTGAATTGTCAAGAGGCTGTGTGCCCCAGGGATTAAAATATGGAACCACAAGCAACAGATCCCAGGTTCCAATCACACCACAGCAAATGGGTCTTGATGAGACCTGGAGCAAGTGACTTAACCTCTCGGTGCTTCCATTCCTGCCAGCTGTAAAACTGTGTAGACGCTGGTTGCCATTGTAAATGAGATGCTGTATCTCAGTGGGGCGATCCAGGGAAAATAAATAGGAAATACCTGGATGTAAAGTTAAGGAAGACCTATTTATTTAAGCAAGAATATTTTGGGCAGTAAGGCAAAGAAAATAAATCTGCTGGAAACTGTCTGGCAGTGTCAGAGACCCTTAGATTTATACCGTAGAAATCAACATAATTCTTTGCCCCCAATGAATAAAGTTAAACTGAGCAAACAGAAGAGATGGCTTGGTGAATTTAGGTGGCACACTGAAAAATAACTGAATTTGTCTAGACAGCAGCTAGTTAAAGCTAATTTCTAATAACCCCTTTTCCCTCTGAGCCAGCCTCTTGATCCCAAGAAAGCCACATTAGCCAGAAGATGTAATGAGGGATTTAAAACCCTCTGGTACAATCTGCTCAATTACAGTGAGCAAGTGTCTTGACTAAATACAGGAGAGGCTCTTAAAGAGCTATGCTTCAGAGTTTTCAAACTTCTTCAGAAATGGCCTGTGGAAAACTAAATGGACAGCAGAATGTCAGGGACCTTGACTGTCTGTCTACAATATGTATACTTTTTTACTTCTGTTTGACCTACCTCACTGTTCATATTGTTGTCTGTGAATTAATAATTGAGCCAAGTCTTAAATCACATTTCAAATGTAATAAAATCCTGTGTCGAGACTCAAATTAAAAATTAAATGAAAGCAGCTGAACTTCCTACACCACAATTCCTTATTCTGGGTATGAGCAGCTGAGGTGGCAACAGTGCATATCATTTCATTATGCCAGACACAATTTTCCAAGACATTTGGGTGCCTGAGTTCTATGCTGCTTTTGTTCTGAATATTTTCTTTTACATATATGTGGAGAGTTCTGTGTTATTTCTTGTCATTCACAGTTTGTTTTATTGAATATAAAAAGAGAGTAATTAGGTTGGTGGCAGACTGACAATTGATACAGTTATGAAGTGTTTTGAAAGCAGAATCATCTCCTGTTTAGAGAACTTATCCACAGAAGAAAACAGTGAAGAGTTCTTCTTCACGAAGAGGAAGATACACCTGTTTCTTCCATCTGACAAATGTGGTTTAAATTGGAGAGGCTGGAGGGCTGAGTGGTTTAGTAAAAATGTGCTGTCATGTTGTACCATGGTTGGAAGATCTCAAGTACGTTGGGTTTGGCTGTCCTAGTTGAGTTTCCATGGTCATTCAGAACAGAACATACTTTATGGTTATAAGTATCTCTCAAAGCACTTTGCAAACAATTGGTTAGGCACTGGTAGTGCAGTAACTGTATGCAGACTAGTGGAGCAGTATTTATAAACTCATTTGTATTTTCAGTGTCCCCTACATGATCAAAGGCTACTGCCTTACCGAGAGAACCAACGTTAGCCTGGATGCCAGGATAATCCCTGTCTATTGTCAAAGAATACCATATTGTCTTTAAAGCAACAGTGCTGGATAATCAGGAAGTGATTATCAAAATTCTGCTTTTTGGCTGGAAGCATGCAGCCATAGCTCTGGTTTTCATATCTGTAAATATTTTTTTCTAGCACTCTTTAGTTTTTTAGATATTTAAAATTTATTTACATGGTTGTGGATCCACAGTAGAAATGGCTGCTGCCTAATTTGTAGCTGAGCTCCCCCCCCTCAAACTGCATTGCATCTTTTATTTACTTCCATGGGACCCTGTGTTGAGTGTTCCCGCTGTCCCTGTGTAGTACTGCAAGTCATGCACAAGCTTGGTTGGTAGCAGAGGGCTCCAATTTAACATGCGGGTGGGAGAAATGTAAACAAAAACAAAGAAAAATGGAGTAAATTATGGGATGATAGTACAGTGAAAACTAGAAAGATTACCAGGTAAGTGCTCAACAGAGCACAAGAAACAAACGGTTGCAAAAGATCTATTTTTTTTTTATCTAGTACTGCTGCTTTAACACTCCCCCCACCTGGACATCCAGCAGTGGTAGGCAGCAGGGACCTTGCTTTAATGTTTTATTGAAAGGATGACAACATCAGTTTACCCTTCCCTTGTGCTTGCACCGTTCTGTTTTTGCTACTGCTGAATTTGTGATATTGCTATAGGTAGACCCCAGAGGTGATTAGTTGTACCAGAGGCTGGCCTTTTATAACTTTTTTGCTTTTTATCTGTAGATCTATAGATGGAGTCAGGGTTCATCCTCGAACTGAACCCAAACTATTCGATTTGTGCCCGATCTGAACAAAACTTTAACCGTAAAAAGAAAAAACAGATGAACCCGAACTCGAAATCAGACCATGTGGGATAAAGAGAACCGACATGGAGGCAGTAGGGTGAATTCATTAGAACTCGAACTCATAAATTGCACAAAAAAAAAAAACCTTGAACCGAACTGAACTCAAACCTAAACTTCCACTTATTAAATCGAACTGAACCAAACTTGAACTATACCTTGCTTAACCAAAACTGAACTAGAACCCTAAAAACATGTCAAACCCTGGCTGTATCTGTAGACAAACAACATACATTACCCTGCAAGGGATTATAAGCACAGTGGAACTATATTTCTTCCATAAAGCATGCATCCCCTCTTTAATTTGTGGTATATCATTGCGGAGATGTAAAAATAAATGATTTAATTTTTCATTAAGTGTCTCTAGAATTTGCTGCACTCATCAGCTATGGACTATAACTGCAAGAAGTAGCTATCCACAAGTGTACAGAAAGTAGGCTGGAAAGCCAAAAGTCTGTTTCATAAAAATAGTGCTCAAAGAAAGTTCCATGACAAGTTTTGAGCATGTGAAGTGTATAATACTACAAGTACATAATGTAAAATTATTTGAAATGAAAATGACATTCTGTAGCACTTGCAATGTAATGGTAATCAGATATTGTACTGAAAACCTAACTACATGGTAAAGGTTTAGCTATTTTAAGCCAGATGCTCACACATACTAAAAAAATTGATAATGTCAATCCAATCCACATTATTTAAGGATATAGCCAGAAAACCTGTAATAGACTGCAGCAGGAAATAAAGCCTCTACTGCATCAAGATGTGCAGCATGGGAATCTGCCACTTACAACATCATGGCTAGTCACTTGTGATGTGCTGAATTTATATATTCTGACAGAGTAGAATTCTGTGGAACTGAGGACAATTCTAATTCCATTGAATTCTGTTGGAAGCCGAATTACAGAATTCCACTGTTGCACATTAATGGGCCCTATGCATGATGCCAATGCACTGTGTGCACCGGGTGCATTGATATCACTATGCATGAATGTTGCAGGTGGTGTCCATGTGGCATTCACCAACGGGGCGCGCAACAGTTACGCACCCAATCCCCTGGCCATGTGGACAGCAATGTGCCAGGGCAGGCAGGGGGGTGCCAGCAGTGTGCCAGTACTACACGGAATTCATCAAGCCAGGAAGTGCTGGCCACCAGGGTGCAGAGGAGGGCACTGTTACACCAGGGAGGACCCTACCATATCCACCTACATGCCCTACCCCACTGCACACAGGATCCCTGCACAGTCCCTGCAGCAGGACAGGACCCCCCCCACACGCACACATGACCACCCAGTCCCGGTGGTACAGTGTAGCTCCCCCACAAGCTTGGACCCCTGGTCCAGACCTGCAGTGCAATAGCATACCCCCACCCTCAACAGAAGTCTGCCCCGGGCCCCATAGAGCTGATGCATACCCCTCACCCCCCACAAATACAGCTGCCCCTTTCCCAGAGGTGCAAAAGTATCCCCCCAACACACACAGGTGCCTGGTCCACATTGGGCAGATCCCCAACCCCAGCACCCCCACCCCACATCAGTGGTCAGTGTAGTCCCACCATCCCGTGGCACTGACCCCCCAATACCTGCCAGCCTGTGATGGGCACTGAATGGCTAAAGAGGATAAAGAATGAAATAAAAGCAGTCAAGATGCAGAAGGGTGACTTCCTAAGGAGAGAGGGAACAGCCAGGGCCACCATTCGACTCCATCCAACAGCGGAACCTAACTACGGAACCCATGAAAACACTAGCCCTGTCTAATATTATGACCATTGGCATGGAGGAGAAGAAAAAAACCCTTTGAGGAGGAAACCTCTGGGGATCCAAGGCCTAGGTCACCTTCCCTCCAGGCTGAAGAATGTTTTGATTAGTGATGGCTAAGCTACTGCACTTTAGAGTTGAGATTGAGGGAGGAGGAAAATATTCCAATTCAAAGAAAGCTCTCACTCTGTCCATCTAAACTGACAGCTGTTGAGGGTTGTGAGCAATGTCTCTACAACTAGACACTCAAAAGCAAGTGAGGAGAGAGATGACTGCTGAGGCACTCATCTGGCCTATGCGAGCCTATGAAACAGACCAGGTGAACCAGAGGCGGTCTTGATGGAGAATAGCATAGAGGGTGCCCCAGAACCCACATGGGCAGCCAAAGGGGCTCTGATGATGAGAGCCCCATCCCTGGCAGCTGGAAGTCACAAAGTCCACATCCAGAGGTGTCACTGAGATGAGGGACGACTGAAGATCCACTTGAAGCGAAGACATTCTCGCTATGGGCCAGGGAGAAGGACTCCGCTCCGAGCTTCGCATGCTCTAGATGTGGACTTTGAGGGTGCAGAGTGAGACCGTTGGCTACAGGCTAGCCCCAAGCCAAGGAGCAATGGACATGGAAGGCATGTCTCCGAATTGGAGAGCAGTTCAATGAGGTAGCATAAGACCCAATAAGACGTATGCTCGATTAATTGATGTGAATGAGTAGACCCTGAGGTCAGATTGAGCAAAACAGAACCAGACTCATGTCATGAGGAAGTTACCCATGATAGGTTACTACGGGAGTGCATGCCGGCCAGGTCCATCAAATTAGGAATGGATAGAATTGCATGAATGTAGGAGCAAGAGCATCCAGGCGAAGCCAGCAGCCAATGGTGAGGTAAGGAGCACCAGGAGGACATCTGAATAGGTTTGACTAGAATGAGGGAATAGGGTTAGAGGAGGAGATGAGTAGGCAGGGCAATATGCAGGAGGGAATATTAGGCAATATGAATGAGTAGGGTAAGGTGGTATAGTGGGATGGCAGGATAGGGAAGCCCCCAAAAGAAAGCAGAGGTCAGAGAAGGAGAGGAATGGAGGGAGGATGGAATGGAAGGGCAGTGAAATCAGATCACTGGCCTTCAAAATCACAGCAAAGGGCTAGAGAGTGGAGCACTTCCCATTGAAAACTAATGGTGACAGAGATTGGGCCCCAGAGAGGTAGAGAAGGAAGGGTGGTGTAAAAGTTCAAAATGCTGCTGAAGAAACTCTGGATAGAGGCACAGAACTTGGAACCATGCAAGAAGAAATCTGGAATGTGGGCAAAGGAGGCTTGCAATGCCATGAACTGAGCATGGTACATGTAACTGCAATGAAGCACTGGCACGTTAAATATCAAGCATGAATCAACATGATCTCAGAACAGTCAGATGGTAACAGAAGTGAAACAAGCTCAACAGAATATATAGTCAGACTTGCTCTTCAAAACCAGGACTGAAAAGTTCATGACTGTATAGAAACAAAGAACAAAGAAAGCAATTGCAGGTGAAAATGAGACTTTTCCCGACTGTGTGCCATACACCGTACAATGAAATATACAATCCATGCTGTGCACTGCAAAATTGTAAACCTTGCTGCTACTGGAATGCAGCCAAGCCTGACTCAGCATGAAATGATACACACAGAAAGGCAGAGGAATTGGAAGGAAGAAAGAAGTATGGAGACATACCGCATACAGCTCGATGAGGAAAGACATGTAGCAAAATTCCTTCCCAAGGCAGGGGCTGGTAAAAAGGAGCACATAGTCCTGCTCAAAAATGGAGGAGGCCGTGTGGCAACCTGGCAACATTCCAGGTCATCATGCCATGGATCTGGGTGCAGCGGTCCACCGAAGCAAGCAACAAGGCGAGGCATGGGGAAGGAAGGCAGCTGTGGCAAGGAAGGGTGACCTGGAGCTGCAGCACAGGCAAGGAGCGAGTGAGGGGTGGCACAGAAAAGTGAAGGCAGTGCTGTGCAGAACAGCAGGCTGTGAAAATAGGATGGGGAAACAGGAGGCACAACCGGGGGCTGCCAGGGCAGCTGGGGAACCAGAGGAGGAAATGGGGCCACAAGAAGTGGCAAGTGGGGGACATCGGTACACACAAGAAGTGGATGCAGAGGGAGCCGAGAAGACAGCGAAGAGTGGTCGAGGGGAGGATTGCAGGTAAGGGAGGTTAGCCATGGGGGGGAGAGCATGCCCGGAGTGCCAGGGAATCCAGCGTGGTTGGGGACGGAGCACTAGGAAAACCAGAGGCGACGGCATCAGAGACAGGGAGCCAGTGACTGGAAGTGCTTCAGAAACAAGAGGAGTAAGAGCAGCGCCTCAAGCCACAATGAGAAACAAATCCTGGAACAGCTCAGGAGGAGTGGCCTTTTAACACCTGATAGGGGAGTGATGTTGTTGCTCCACCCATTGAACCTCAGGCTTAAAGCCTTCCCATTGTTGAAGTATTTGATCTTCCATCAGAAAACTTGTCATTCATCACAAAAGCTTTTAGACTACATAAAAGACAACAAAATCTAGGCTCATATGGAAGCCAGTCATTAAGATCTGACCCTAAAGTTAAAAGCTTAATTTTAATGAGCTTTGCATTTGAGTCTGACAGAGACCCACTAGTTAAATTGTCCAGAATAAAGGGAACTTTACCATATAAAGCAAATAGATTTGTTTTATATCCTGATTTTTCATGCCAAACACAGCAACAACGACTCAAATTTCTTTCGTATCGGCAGGAAGTTTTGGAACTGGTTGCTACTTTCTAACTGCTAGCCCCTGCAAAAGCTTAGATCTCCTTTAAGAATAAAACATATATTTTCTTTGCGATTGACCAACTAGTTGATCTCCTTTCTTTGAAAGAAGGAGAACTATCTGAAAACTCAGATGAGGAACTCAGCAGCTGCTTTGGAAATCAAAGACGTTATGATATGAACACTTGATCCGCACTTGTTACAGCCTTGGAAAAGTCGAGAAACCAAGGAGATTTGACATATACTATTCAGGCTCTGTATTCCAGTTTTGGAGAGTTTAAGATCCTGTTTGTGTTATAATATATTTAGGCCTGAATTTAAGGAAACATGAATGCTGTCTGCATAGGCTCTAACTTTTTTTTTTCTTTTTGTTTTCACTTAGTGCTATATTGCTTTCCCCATGTTTTTTCATGGACTGGATACCCTTCTATATGTAAATAGGTCACATGTTAAAATATTAAGCTGTGAAATAAAAAGATAAACTAAAAAACAAAGCAAAAAAAAAAACAGTAGTTGTGAAAACCTTTCCCAATGCAGTATTGTATGGGAAGGCAACCATGATGCTGGGGGCGGGGGAGGGTTCATGAGTCACAGGAGCGAGGTGGTATTGTACATGTACAGGTCATTACCACACCTCCAGTACTGTGTACAATTTTGGATCCCATATTTTAAAAAGGCCAGGGAGGGATTAGAAATTATCCAGTGGAGGGCCACAAAATTGTCCAGTGGTAGTAGGGTAGGTCCAATAAAAGAGAATGGAAAGTCTCAATATGTAATCTCTGGAGGACAGGAAGAATTGGGGTCGAGGGGGGCATGCTAGAAACAAGTAATTATGTACAAGGATAAAACATGATGGACTCCATAGAGTTGTTCAAGCTGAAGAACAGTACAACAAACAGGGGGCCCAACCTCAAGCTGGAAGGGGGAAATTCATACAGGGCATCAGAAAGTTTATTTTTCACAGTGTGGATGTCGAGCATGTTGATCAGTCTATTCAGTAATGTAATTGATGCTGGGACTATAAACAAGTTTAAAACACATAGCGGGACACTACAAAATGGGTGCTATTGGGAACAAGAAGAAGGCAGGGGGCCGGGAAGGACTCTGGAGGGGCAGAGTAAGCAAAGGATAATAAGAGTTGACTCAACAGACAATATTTTTCTGCCCTTATATTGTATCCATGTATCTATGCTTTTTACTATAAAACTCCATATTGTCATAACAATATTTTTATATTATATGAAAACTGGAGCATAAAATACTGATTTAAACATAGAAACATAGAATTTAACAGCAGATAAGGACTGTTTGGCCCACCTAGTCTGCCCATTTCCCTACCTAGAAGATAAGCTGCAGATCCTATTTAACCAACAGCCTATTTCTTCCTACCCCCCACAAAAATCGCCTTATGTCTGTTCCATGCATTCTTGAATTCTCCCACAGTTTTAGACCCCACAACCTCCTAAGGAAGGCTGTTCCATGCGTCCACCACCTTCTCTGTGAAAAAATACTTCCTCACATTGCCCCTGAGCCGTCCCCTCTATCTTCAAATTGTGTCCCTTGTTCTTGCACATCTCTTTTCTGAAAGATGCTACCCTCTTGGACTTTGTTGATTCCACTGAGGTACGATATGTTTCTACTTCCCCCCTCTCCCTCCTTTCCTCAAGGGTATACATATTAAGCTCATTTAGTCTCTCCTCGTATGGTTTCTCTTGCAGACCCTGCACCACTTTAGTTGCCCTCCTCTGAACTGCCTCCATCCTGTCTATGTCCTTGTGGAGATGGGGTCTCCAGAACTGGACGCATTACTCCAGATGGGGTCTCACCAACTGTCTGTACAGGGGGATAAAAACTTCCTGTTTTCTGCAGGTGATGCCTCTCCCTATACATCCCAGTTCCCCCCAGCCCTCCCTACTGCCTTCTCACATTGCTTGTCAACCTTATGGTCATTTGATATGATTATCTCCAGGTCCCTTTCCATTTTTGTTGTTGTTACTACCCCCCCCCCCATTGTGTAATCTTCCCCTGGGTTTTTGTTTCCCAGGTGCATTATTTTGCACTTCTTTGCATTGAATCCAAGCTGCCATACTTCTGACCATTCCTCTGACCTTGCCAAGTCCCTTCTCATCCTTTCCATGCCTCCTTGTGTATCAACCCTGTTGCAGATCTTTGTGTCATCTGCAAAGAGGAATACTTTTCCTTCCAGTCCCTCTGCAATATCACTTATAAAGACATTAAAAAGGACTGGACCCAGTACTGAACCCTGCAGTACCCCACTAGTAACCCCTCTTTCTTCAGAGTGGACTCCATTTACAATCACCTTCTGTGTCCTGTTGTCCAGCCAATGTTTTACCCAGGCTACCACCCTGGGACCCACTCCCAGACTGGTTAATTTGACTGCTAATCTTTTGTGTGGGACTGTGTCAAATGCCTTGCTAAAGTCTAGGTAGGCTATGTCTACAGCCCGTCCCTGGTCTACTACTTTGGTCACCCAGTCAAAGAAATCAATTAAATTTGTCTGACATGACCTTCCCACTGTGAACCCATGCTGCCTTGGGTCCTGTGCCCCACTGGCCTCTAGGTACTCAACAATTCTTTCCTTCAGAAGTGATTCCATCACTTTCCCTACCACAGAGGTCAAACTAACAGGTCTGTAGTTTCCTGCCTCTGACTTGGTCCCACTTTTGTGAAGGGGAATCACATCAGCCTTCCTCCAGTCCTCAGGTACCACACCATCCTCCCATGATTTGTTGAAAAGGGTAGTCGGTGGTGTTACTAGTTCTCTGCTCAATTCTTTTAGAATTCTGGGGTGAATTCCATCTGGCCCCATTGCTTTGTCCACCTTCAGTTTTAGGAGTTCTTTCAGAACCCTTTCTTCTGTGAAAGGACTGGGATCGGCTCCACTCTCCAGAGTGCTTCTGTTAATTGGATTAGGCACCTCCACTGCCTCCTCTTTTGTGAATACTGAACAGAAGTATTCATTCAGTATCCCTGCTTTTTCACTGTCCCTCTCTGCCCACCCACCGTCCATTCTATTCAGCCTCACTATCCTCTCCCTTTGTCTTTCTACGCTCCCTGATATACCTATAAAAGGTTTTATCCCCCTTCTTAACCGAGTTGGCTATCTTTTCCTCGGTTTGGGCCTTTGCTATTTTGACTACCCTCCCTGCTTCCTTCTGCCTTAACTGGTACAGTTCTCTGTCCTGCTCCTTCTGTGTTTCCTTATACTTCCTAAATGCTATCTTTTTCCCCAGCCTTCACTGCCACCTCTTTTGAGAACCATAGTGACTTTTTCTTTCATTTTGATTTGTTTATTTGCTTCACACAAAGGTTTGTTGCCTCTGTGATGGCAGTTTTGATATTTCACCATTGTTGCTCCACCCCTCCTTCTAGCCTGTTTGCTAGTGCTTTTCTAAGGCACTCTCCCATCTTGCCAAAGTCAGCCCTCCTGAAGTTCAGAACCCTCATTTTTGTATGGCTTGACTCTGTAGCTGAGCTTATAATGAACCACAGTGTTTGGTGGTCACTTGTTCCCAAATGGCTACCCACTTCTAGATCTGAGATCCTCTCACTGTCCCCATTTGAGAGTACAAGGTCTAAGATTGCTCCCTCATGAGTAGGTTCCAAAACTAGCTGTCTGAGGCATGCTACCTGAATGGCATCAAGAATGGCCCTGCTTTTGGATGTGGCTGCAGCAAAGGTGCTCCAGTTAACATCTGGCATATTAAGGTCCCCCATCAACAGTATCTCCCCTTTCTCTGCCATCCTAAGTATGCCTTCTATCATATCCTTGTCAATTCCCTGCCCCTGCCATGGGAGACTTTATACAACTCCTGTGCGGATTTTGGTGCCATTTCCAGTCTCTAAGGTGACCCACAGTGCCTTCTCTCCTCCCTGTTTACTCTTTTGTTCAGTTGCTTTTATCCTTTCCCTTACATAGAGAGCTACTCCATCCCCTCTTCTCCCCTTCCTGTCTCTCCTTTAGGTTGTAACAAGTGGTAAATTACTTTCATTGTTGAAAAGAAGATAAGCATCTAAAGTCAGTTACCTTTTTTACTGGGGAGAGTTGGTGAGGTATGAGTTGTCCCTACCAAAGTCTGCAAAAACAGGTTTATCATGGCACAAAGCAGTGTCAATTCAATAGAATAAGACTGGCCACAGAACTTATTAATGCAGTCACATTTGATATAATACCTCCAGTTGAAACCTCTGTATGAAGGGCTAATATGCCAGAAACTCGCTTTGCTTGTATTTAGGTTAAACTGCAGCCACTGCATAAATCATTGTCAAAAAAACACACAGTGCTTTTAACTTGATGGAACCCATGCATGGGCTTGAGTGGAAATGGTTAGTGTAAGAAAGAACTGAGTACCAAACCAGCTGGGACTGTGTCTGGAAAGGACCCAGGTGGGAAAGAAATAATAGACAACTCTGTTCCCTTGCACCTACTGTAAATCTGACATTTGTCTGTCTGTGATCATGAAAAAAGTGCAATACGAGCCAATGTCTACAGCACCTTGGATCCTGATATTCAAAGATGAGGAGCTAAATTTTTAGGAGAGGGATTTGCAGGTTAAAGCTCCCCCGTACAACTCCAGTTTTACTCAGAGGACAAAGGTCTTATTTTAGTTTACAACCAAGAGCTTTGCTACTGTAGAAAGCAACAGTTTTTGCCTTGTTAAAGTAGTTACCCCCACATTTGAGATGCAAATTGTTAAATGAAAAAACAAACTACAAACACTAAGAGCCCAATTCTTAAAGAGGTCTGAACTCCCTTCACAGATGCAAGACCGGCAAAAGCCATGGAGTGTTCCCTCCACACATGAAGAGCATCTCACAGAACCTACATCGGAACTGATGTTTACTCTCCACATCCTGCCCACTGCACCTTTCATGTTCATGCCCATGTCCATGTCTATGTGGGTGGGTGGGTGGTTGGGTCAGGTAGGGCATGTGAGCGAGGTTGCTATCTGCACAACAACAGAAGAAATTTTACATGGCAGAAGTGGTGCAGGGGGTGCCGAGGCTATGCCTTGGGGAAGGGGGGAGACCCAGCCACAGCATTTACATGTCCTCAGCTACCCAGACAGTTGTGGAGACCAGTTCCCCCCAACATCTGTAGCCCCCAGCCCTCCATGATGGCATGGAAGGCTAAGGGACACAACAGTATTTTTTTTAAGTATGGATACAGCAGTTCTTGGGGACTGCATAACCCACATTTTTGTTGCTCCTCATAGAGAAGGGGATCCACTGTGCTGCCAATCAAGACATCTAATAGATGTCTGGTATCCAACACTGCTCCACATGAAGAACATCTTCAGCACCCACACAAACTTCTGCATCAGGGTTGCCAGGAGCTATGGGTTTGGCCATAAGCAGCCTAGTCATCCAGAGACATGGAGGATGCATGCTGGATGTGTGCAGTGTATCCTGCCAATCTTTTTTGGGATCAAGCACTAAGTTTGCTTTAGTGTTGTATGGCAAAAACCTTATCTTTGGAATCAGATTAAAAAAAAATGTAAAGGGCTCTTTGTTCCCCAAGTAAAAGAAGGGAAAGTCTATATTTTTGAAAAGTTCTTAGTTACTTACTAAAGGTAGATACTATATAACTAAGTACCATCTAACATTTGCTCCCATAAAGTTCATGCTGAACGATTTACTTCAGGAATGGTTTTGAATTTTTTTTTTTTATTTAGAATTTGTTCACTGAATAAAAGAACCCAAGGGCATAAAAGCCCATTTTTTAAGGGTAACCCAGGGACATACAAATGTATTTGAAAAACACAATCTTAAAATACAAAATAATTCACTCTATGATGTACAATAAAAATACCATATAACAGACAATCAGTACACACATACATATAATGAATTTTTACAATGCTAACAGTCATTCTGTCTGTTAGGGCATATGCACATAGAACTACTGTACTGTAGCTAAGCAGAATTTCTTGAGAACAGATTTGAAAACAGAGTCTGACTGAATATATAAAACCAAATCTTATAAAGAATTCTAAGCTTTTACTGTATGACATGGTAAAAAAGAGATTTTTTGACCAATAGAAGCATTAAAGTTAGAAAGTTTTAGTTTTCTATCCTGAGAAGCGCCAGTGGAATAAGTCAAAGAACAGTACTACAAGTAACCATATCCATAAATGAAAATTGGTCAGAATGTTAAAAGAATTTATGAAAATTCAATAAAGTAAAATAAAAACATCTCATTTCAAATGAATACCTGTTGAAAGAACTGTACAGTACACACTGATGTGTATTTCTTGGACAAGAGAGTGCAAAATGGCAAATGGCATTATAAAGAACCTTATCTTAGAAACCAGAGATTCCGATGCAGTACAATGAACAGGCAACCCATAATCTACTAAAGACAAAAGGAAAGACTGAGCTAAGATTTTCTTGGACCTCAGAGCTAAACAATTTTTAAGCTAGTACAACTAATCTAAACCCAAATGAGTTGATTTTATCAATGAATTAATATGTATATCAAACAACAGATTTTGGTACAAAATAAAACCCAAGTAACAGAACTGTTTTACGCACTCAGGGCTTGATTCTCAAAGGGGGCTTTGAATGGTGCAACCTGTGACAAACAACAGCTTGTGCTGAAGCCCCATGCACCAGATTCTGGTACAGAATGAGTCCCAACACCTGTGTCCGCACACTTGCGGCAACCTCTCCCATGCAACAGAACACCTGGTGACCAGGAGGGGTGTGCCGAAAGCTTCTGTGACAAAGGCAGGTGTCCCCACATACCCAATCCCCAAGTCACAGAATAAAACCCCCATCCCTGGTGGTCTAGCATCTCCCCCATCCCTGATGCCACTGGTCAAATAAATAAAACCCTCTCCTGGTGGTCTAGTGCCCTCCCTCTCCCCGAACCCCAATGTCACTCAAAATTAAATTGAATAGTAATATCTCCTCCCTGGTAGTTTAGTGGCCCAGCTCCCTGATCCCCAATGTGCCCATACAGTAATAAAATCGCAGGATCACACCCCTGGTAGCCTAGTGTCCCCTTCCCCGATTCCCTATGTCGTCCAAGATTAGTATGAAAAATAATATCCCCTTCCTGGTAGTCTAGTGCTCCCCCCTCCCTGATCCCTGATGTGCCCATGCAGTAATAAAATTGCAGGATCCCCTTCCTGGTAGTCAAGTTATCCCCCCTCTTTGATCCCAATGTCACCCATATTGTATGAATAAATGAAATCCCTCTCCTGGCAGTCTAGTGGTTCCCTCCCCTTCCTGATCCCCTATGTTGCCCAAGGTTAATATGAAAAATAATATCCCCTTCCTGGTGGTCCAGTGAACCCCCAGCCCAGCAGGTAGTACCCACAACCCTGCACCCCCATCCCATAATGCAGCCGACAACTGGCACAGCCCACCTCTCACCTCTGTGGCAGGCCACTGGACTGAACTGTCACTGAGTGCCAACTGTATAGTGTACGTGGTCAGTTTATGAGTGCATACACTATACAGTTGGTGCTCAGTGACAGTTAAGCCCAGCAGGCGTCCGCGGAGGTGAGAGGTGGGCTGTGCTAGTCACCGACTGCGTTATGGGATGGGGGGTGCAGGGTGATGGGCACTACATGCTGGGTGAGGGTCCACAAGACCACCAGGAAGGGGATATTATTTTTCATAATAATCTTGGGCAACATAGGGGATTAGGGAAGGGGCCACTAGACCTCCAGGAGAGAGATTTCATTTATTCGTGAAATATGGGTGACATCAGGATTGGGGGGGAGCAGTAGACTACTAGGGAGAGGATCCTGAAATGTTATTACTCTATGGGCACATTGGGGATTGGGGAGGGGGAACTGCTAGACTACCAGGAAGGGGATATTACTATTCAATTTAATTTGGGGTGACATCGAGGTTTGGGGAGGGAGGCCAGTAGACTACCAGAGAGGGGATCCTGTGATTTTATTGCTGTGTGGGCACATCAGGGAAGGGACGGGGCCTGCCAGACTACCAGGGAGGGGATCCCTGTATTTATTTCCTATACTGGGACATCGTGCAGTGGGGAGGGAGGACCGTGGCACATTGCTGCATACAGGCAGCTCTCCCAGAGGAGAAGTTTCTAAGTCCCCTTAGACCAGCCCTGGCTGGTCTAAGGGTACTTAGAATTTCTCCCTCTGGGAGAGTTATGAGAATTCCATTTAAGGGGCAGTGGCAGCTTACATCTGCCACATACCCCCTAGCACCATGTTGCAGCCCATTTCTGGGTGCACGGGCAGCGCAAGCCCCATTTGGGGCAGTATTTGAGGCAAGGTGCCACTTGCACCATATATGTTTGGCGCAGGCACCTTGCTTCAATCTCAGGGCTTTGAGAATTGAGCCCTCAGTCTCTACCTTTCCCTTGCCCAGAATCTGACTCATTGATGGTAAAGTAAGAACTTTTTGATGAGAACCAAATTTAATTTGTTTAGTTTTAAAGACTACCAGCTGGCCTTCAAATGCCATGGATGCAAGCAAAAGCATAAGCCATGAATAAAACTAAAAAGTACTGTATCCCCTTTGGTGCAAAACAAGCATTTGTGGTAACAAACTTGCAGTTGGAGGGCACATACTATACGCCTCTTCAGAATTAAGCCTGATGAATCAAAATGATTCTTACATTTTTGTATCAACTCAAGCACAGACCTCCTAGTTAAACAAGCATTTGTCAATGTCAAATATTTGCTTACAGTGTAATAAAGCTTTAAAGGGAACATAAATAGTATGTAATTTAAATCCACTATTTCTGGTGTTTTCTGTTCATTATTGACATTCTGTTAAGATATTTGATGCCATAGTTTTACTCCTTCATTTATTTCATGTCACATCTCTGTACAATAAGGCAACGTTTTAGTGTTTCCTTCATCAGGCCCTCATTTTTGTGGTCACCTTATCAGAAATAGCACTATGCTTGTTTCATTACTGATGGGGTAATCTCTTAGAGTTGTTAGCCTAACTAGAGTCAGTCAGGGTATCCTGTTTGTTTCGTAGAGGGTTGATTACTCCCCTCCATCAGGCCTGAGCAGTAAAGCCTGCCCTCAGCTCTCATGACCAAAGGACACAATCCCCCATCACTAACAACAACAGTTGTCTGATTCCCTTATAGGAATGAACAAATCTGGTGGGTGGATTTTGATTTGGGTTTGGATTTTGCAGTCCATCATTTTTTATTTGGATTTGGATTAGAATTTAGATTCGGTTTAGATTCCCTTGTCTGCTGACACCCACACTCTACCATCAATCACATCAATGATCCTCATCCCACCTACTGGCACCTACCTTAACCCACTATGCCAAACACTCCTGTTCCCTCCCATAAGCTAACTCCATACTGCCCCAGTAGACACAACTCAGCTCCCTACTATCTGCTTCCTCCGCCTTCCCCAGTATGAACATCTCTCTTACCTACCAGCAGCTGAAACTCATCATGCCACAATATGCACATATGCACATAAACATCCCTGTTGCTTCAGTCTACTGACACCCTCAAATAACCCTAGTATGCACACAGTGCACACTCAACCCTTCACATCTGCTGACACACACCCTGCCCCCACTATGCCCCCATATGCTGAAATACACCCTTCCAAAATCCATATGTCACACAATCAGTTAGCCTCTGATTGACCCAGTTCCATCCCCACCACCATGTCACAGTTACATTTACTGTACCTGATGCGCCAAACACTCTAGGTACTAGGCTTTCTGCTATATTACTGTAATTTGTAAACTTTATGAAATTTATTATGCATGCTACAGAATTATGATTTGTTTTTTTTTATAACTCTATAGTTTCCAGTGAGTGCACAGTCTTGAGTCAAAAGCCAGACCCTCACATACCTGAGGGCTGAGGCCTCTCTGTGCCACCATAGCTGTCCCACACCTAATACCCTTATCAGCTAGACCTTCCGCTGCCATCACAAATTATTGGCCATCTGTTCCTGGCATCTATAACAGCCAGTGCCATCACAAAGTCCTGGCTGTAACAGGGGTTCCTGTTTTGGAAGTAGAATTTAATCATATAATCAGATGCATTAACCCCCCCACCACCACTTTTTTTATATCCTTTCACTCTATCCTATCTCCTATTCTATTGTCACATCTATTCTATATTTTCTTGTCAGGGTGGCCAACCTGGGAATCTTCTATCTTGACTTTTCTGTCCCTTTTTGCCCAGTTAGTATTTGATTGTATCCGTTCCAAAAATTCCACAAGCTGTGCCCAGAAAAAGGTCTATGGTTAGAAATAAATTCCAGTAATAAACCCCTAAAGAAATACAGTAGTTCATTATCCCCTGTCCCTGTTCCCTATTGGAATTATAGCCTCAAAAATTGGTTTAAATAAATAACAGGTCCATGAAACAGCGCTATGCATTTTACAAATTCAGGCAAGGGGGTGTTGCAGTGGTGAGGTGTGCGCAAAATTGCACCATCGCACGCTCACACACTCGTGCAGGACCTTGCGCACATTTGTGCAGGAGCAGGTCCGAATTTCAGAGCAGCTGGGAAAGAAATCGTATGCCTGTTATGAGCTTAGAAGAGCAGCCGCCATAGCAACAACAAAGGGAAACTGGAGCAGCGCTACTGTTTTCAGTTGCTATGGTGTTTTGTCTCGGCTCTGTTGCACTCCTCAGAGACTTTTAAAAGGGTCTGAAAATGAGTTAGGGACTACAAGGGCATAAAAGATTGGAGCCCTGGGTCTCAGAAACAAAATATTTTTATACATAAAATTTGCTCACACTTTCTCAACAAATTAGGCTTCAGCAGTAATACAGCACCCTTTAATGGCACCTGAATCTCAGAAGAACTATTTTATAATAAACATTTCATTTTATATAATTTCATTTATCTCTTATTTTAAAGTTGTTGGTGACCTATTGCTTTAAGCTTATTGGTGCAGTTGGAGGCCCTCTTATGGATGGATATAAGAGAGTCACCACACGCATTCATAAGACATGAGGACTGCAAATGAAAGGTGAGCACTTCTGGTGTCCTAAGAATGCAATAGACAAAATTTCTATAGTCATAAGAGGGCCTCCAACTACACCAATAAACGTACTGGGCACTATGCACGAATGGATGTGAAAGGTACGCAACTCCTGTGTGTGTATCTCTGCACCCACGGACAGATGTGCATCTGCCAGTATGCACAACCAATGGCCACCCGTCCATGGCTCTGCCCCCCTGGAGTGCAAGTATGCATAGGGCAGACTGGGGCGGAGTTGTGAACCCAGGCAGGCATCCAATGGGATGCCTGTCCTGGGTCCCACAGTGGATTACTTGCACAGGAAGGCACTGGTCTGGGTACGTGAACACCAACTGCAGGCACTCAGACTCATGTGGCAAGTCCCTGTCCAACAGAGTGGCCCCCTGGCTGAGCCCATGGCACACTGTGCCCACCCAGTGCACAGACGGACCCCCAGCTGGATGAATCCCACCCCATCCCATGTTCCGCCCTTCCCCATTGGACATTGGTGGCTCTTTCCTGATGTAGTAAGACCCTCCAGCAGAATGGTATCCCTCCAGATATGGCATGCTGTGGCAGGCAACCACCTCCACACATTGCAAATGTATCCTGTGCCCAGTTCTGGCTATGGCCACCCCCCCAACCGCACAACTCTGACCCCAACCTCATGACCTTGTCCCACCCCCTAGCACTGAGCCCAACCATGGTGGTCTAAGGCCCCCCTCATGGCACTTACACCACCACAACCCACCGCCTTACCTGTCAGTTAGTCCCGTCACCCCAGACTTCCAGCAGCACAGCCCTCCTCACACATCCACTGCCACCAGCCATCTAAGTGATGTCGGGAGCATGCTGCCTATATATAACCACATGATCCCAGCCAGAGGCTGAGGTGGTGTGTGGGGGCAGTGCCGCTGGACATCCAGGGTGGTGGCACTGACTGGGGGTATGGTGGTATGGCGTGGTGGTGTTGGTGCCATGGGGGTGGGGCCACTGACCGTGGGGTTTCCTGATCAGGTAATGGAGGGGTCAGGTGGTACCATACTACCAATGGTGCACCACACACAAGGGGTCATGGGCACTGTACGTGGGACGGGGAGGGACACTGGTGTGTTGGTGGTGCACTGTGTGTGTGTGTGTGTGTGTGTGTGTGTGTGTGTGTGTGTGTGTGAAGCCAATGCCATCACCGGTATGGAAGGCACCACAGTGTGTGTTGGGAGTGGTTGTCTTGCACTGCTGTGTGAGTGGGGGTGACAGCCCTGTGGGCCAGTGCTCTGTTGAGGGAGGGTCCACCTGCTGCTGGGATGGGTGGGGGCCCAGATAGACATGTGTCAGGGGGGTTTCCGGTTGGTTACCTGCACAGGGCGGGGGGGCTGTGGGTGTGAGGCTGGGTGCATTGAGCACTTAAGGCAGGGTCCCCCTGGCATAACAGGTGCCCTCCTGTGCCCCCTAGTGCACAGCACTACTCACCTTGGTGAATGGTGCATAGTACTGGCATGCCCCCAGCACAACCACAGCCCACCCCCAGCACATTGCTGTCCACGTGGCCAGGGGATTGGGTGCAGATCCAACTTGCATGTGGATTGTGAATGCTGTGTGGTGTCCAGTGTGTGGATTCCCATTGTAGGGTTGCCTACGCACCTCAACTACGTGTGCATAGGCACCCTTTCTTTTGTGCATAGGCCCCATTATACATTGTGTAGGGTTTTTTTTGCTTTAAAATTACTTTTTTCTCCTGAATGTTGATGGTGTGAGCTGTCAGTGAGAAGCCCATTACAGCAACTTCACTCGTGACATAGTCTTATTGAAATGAATACCTCACACACAACTGAAGGAAGTGCTGTGATTGGTTGGTAACACTCCCATGACCTATAAAATAGAATTAGATGAGGTTGGGTGAACTTTAAGACACTATTGACTGTTTGCTAGCACTGCAAAAATTAATGTGAAGTAGTAAGATTGCACATGCTTACAGAACACAGTATCAAGTCACTGTGTATGATTGTCAGAAGTTCCAACAAGGAAGGGAAAGAAAGGAAGGAAGGAAGGAAGAAACTGTAATATCTCCAACATTAGAGGAGATAGAAAAATATCAGTAGCTAAACTGTTCCTCAGTTCACCGATTAACTGGTAGTATGTGTTGTTTCACCATATTTCATACTTTTGCAATTATTATATATGTTACAATTCTGAAAAGGCACTCAAAATTAAAAAAAAATAATTTGAAGTTTCTTTCAAACAAATTTTCATTGCTTCTAAACAATATGTATGATGAAATAATAATCAATATGAAAATTGCTTTTCAAGATCCTAGCTGTACAACAAGGTATTAGTCATAGGTCTGTGCTAAAAGGTACCAGTTTTATACCATTTACCATTTCAGGAGATTCAGAAATGCTTGATAATATTTATTACATTCACAAAAAGAAGTTCAAAGTTTATTTGAAAGGTAGTGTATCACAAAAGTATCACACACAAATAATTTACATTAAAAACATCATACTGACACATCAACTGGAAAAGACTTTAGCATAATTCAAAATATCAAAATGCAGCAATACAATATTTATCAGTACAATATAGCATAGTGGTATTACTTGTATTAAACAATTTCAGCTTCTCTATAGTTGAAATATCATTTGTACTAAATAAATATCTACCAAGCCATCTTTCTTTTAATTCATTTAAGTGAGAACACGCAAACAGAATATGACTCAAATTCCAAGACCTTGTGCAACCACCCTTATAGACTATAGCTGACTTAAACAATTTCCAGTTAATAAAACCAGTCGAGAAGCCTAAATTAACATCAAATCTTAAATTTGAGATAGTTTTATAATGTAAATTGTCTTGACAAATATTTATATAGGCCTCTCTAGTATGGACAGATTTCAGAGATTTATAAGTTGAAAAATTGTTTGTTAACGAAATTATCTCCATGTCTTTTTGTTTTGCAGTATCTTGCATTTTCTCTGCAACTACTTTATTTAAAATGTCTAAATTCTTAGTATGGTCTGTGTCTACAGTAGTAGGGAGACCCAATTTTTTAAAGTAATATCCAAGTCACTCATTCACGACCAGGTTTTTAAAAATATCTTATTATTCAGGGTGTCAGTAAGACTATCCCATCAACATTGGAAAAGGACAGTGTCACTGTCAGTCAATTTACAAATTTTTAGGAAAAATCTAAACTATCTGGTTAGAGAGCTTGAGGATAAAGAAACATTTTCTGTTTCAGCTCTGAGAAACTCTGCTGGTATGAACTGTGGCAAGTTTAACACCAGTCTAATATAATGATTCTTTATTGGTTCCAGGAATTTTATTTCTTTACTTTTTTCCCATACTTCAGGACCATAAAGTAAAGTTGAATCTACTTTCATTTTGTAAATACTCAACAAAGCAGAAGCTGAATTATTAATAAATCATTTTGAGAATGTATTTATTGCAAGAACAAGTTGTGTACCTCTTTTTTTTACAGGCCTCCACATTTAATTGCCAAAGTTTCTTATTATGAAGGGTAACACCAAGATAGAGGTAGTGGTCAACTTCTTCAATGGTAGAATTGTCAATTTTCCAGTGAACATTTAATTTACTGTATGAAGTTTACTAAAAACCATTACCTTTGACTTTGATGTATTTATAGCTAGTTGCAATTTCTTTAAAGACAAAGAAACACAATGTAATGCTTTTTGTAAACCGATTGCCGAGCCTGATACTAAAACTATATCATCTGCATATAAAATAATATTTAATTTGATGTTACACAGTTTTGGTGCATCCATATCCACACCATCCAAGGCATGTATTAAACTACCAATGTAGATATTAAATAATTGTGGAGCTAATAAACAACCTTGTTAAACACCTTTTCTAGTTACGATTGGTTCTGTTAGTCTCCCATCTGTAGCATATCTTACCTGTATTAATGTGTCTGTACACAGACTTTGAATAAGGGCAAGAAGTTTCTCATTAATACCCCAGGCAGCTAATAAATCCCAAAGTATGCTTCTATTAACATTATTAAATGCTGAAGTCAGATCTAAGAAAGCACAGTATAGTGAATTCTTCTGAGCAGGCCCTTCTGATTAAGCAATCTATAATAAAAATATAGTCATTCATGGAATGATTCTCCCTAAAGCCAAATTGTCTATTAGAAAGGATTTTATTTTCTACCACCTAAAGGTTTAGTTCTTGTAGTAGTATATGGGTAAAGATCTTAGCTGAGATATTCTGAAGTGTTACAGGTCTATAATTCATTGGTAAAGCTCTGGCCCCTTTCTTATAAAGAGGACGAATTTTCACTACTTTCCAGGAAGATTGCACAACCTCTGTATCTATTACATTTACAAATAATTTATACAAAATATCACTCCACCAGTCTACATCGAAATTGATAAAGTTCTGCAGGGATACCATATGTTCCTGGAGCTTTATTCTTTTTCTGTGCTATAATGGCTTGTTCTACTTGAAATTTAGTTAAATACTGTAGTGTACTATCATTTTTATTATCCTTTCTTACTACTGATGTTTTATTCTTATCATCACCCTTTGGGCCAGATGTATACAGATTTTTAAAATAAGAAGTCCAAACCCCTGCTGAATTAACAGCTTCTATGTTTAATCTATATGTATTGTCAGCTAGTAACATCAGTCTTCAGAAATCCTGATAATTTTTGTGCTTTATGGCCTCTTGGAGCCTATGCCATAGAGCCATATCATAGGCAGATTTTTTTCCTTTTCATGAAGAGTCTATACTCATTATGCAGTAATATGAGTGTCTTACTATAATTTAAATCTACATTTTTTCTCGGCAGATGAGTAATTTTATTTAATAACTTCTTATAAGACTGACATTGAACATCATACTATGGGGCACTATTTGAAGCCATTTTATTATGTTTTCTCTTTGGTTGCAATTCATTTTTCATAAAGTTTATCAAACTTTCAGAACAATTTATAACCATTGCATTACTTGCATTCATAAGCTGAACTTTCCTAGCAGCGGCTTCATCACTTTTTAATAAAAACTCCATATTTTTTAAGTGATAAAATTCAGTTAGTTGGAGTATATGAAGGAATAACCAGCTTCTGTGAATGGTTAAATGCTGAGGCTTTGCCTCGGCATTTAATTATCCACAGAAGCTGGTTATTGCGAGTATACTCCAACTAACTGAATGTTATTAGTATTATATGAGTTGGAGTAGCATGAATGAAGTAGGAGAGGCAGAAGTGAATAGCGCAGCTGGAGAATGATGAGAAGTCCATTTTATTTAAACTGGAGCAGTCTGTTTTTTTTGGTCTATGAAGTAGTAGTAATACATTTTATGCAGGAACCAAGCAGCAGGAGGCAAGCCACAAGGAGTGAAACTATACATGTTTTTAGTCAGAGGGTACTGTATCTTATACTAAAAGCAAGGGATCAGGGGTCATGTTTTTTTTTGTTGTTTAAAATTGGGGCCACAATGTGCAGCTTATATGAGTAGCATGAGGGGAGTCATGGTATGAAGCCGCACAGATGTTTAGCTCGAGGGAACAGTAGTTGAAAGTAAAAGCAGGGTCTTGGTAATTCATTTTTTTTTTTTAGTCCAGATATTATCACTGTCCTGTGGTTGAAAACTTTTGGTTTAGGGTGTTGTGATATTGTACTGTACAAGTAAACATTTAGAGTGGCAAGGAGCAGCTGTAAGAAAAGATATGTGTATCGCTTTGTGCCGTAATATTGTTACATTCGGGATTGTTAAGGCATTTTTGGTAAATAGGTTGATTTAACTGTATAGTGATTCTACTTCGATGCAGAATTTAGGATGTTGAAGAGATAGTTGGGGAACATTTGGAGTGTGTGCTGGTTAGTTAGGTAGCTGCTGGCATAGACGGCTGTTTCGACGCCATTTTTTATTTTTTCGTGTTATGATGCTGGAGGCTTGAATAAACTACTGTAGGCATGGTTTTGGTCTGATTAAATGACTGTGATAGGGGTAAAGATGAATAACTGACTCTGGCATATCTGACATACAGTTTATGGGGGAATAACTGGTGGCAGTTCTCAATTGTGATTGGCTGAGAGGACATGCTGCTCATATAATAGTAGTTAAAGCTTCCCATTTAGCCTGTTTGTTAAACAGCTTCATATGATTGTCTGTTTCCACCTCCATTAAAGCATTTTTTGCAAACTTTAACTTCAGGATTAAGATTAATCTGAATAGAAAGAAAAAAATGATCTGACGTGATGTCCTGTATAATCTCAAAATGTCTTATATATGTAAAAAGGCTACATCCACAAGGGCAATATTTAAAGTATACCCCCAGAATTAGTGGGAAAAGTATAATTGCTTGAACTGTCCTTATCTTTTCTGCCATTGATTATACATAAATTGTGGCTCACAATGACGTCTATAAGAATTAGATCTTTTTTGTCTCTCTTTGATTCCTTAGAGTATCTAATAGGAATATCTTGGTAAAGTGTGAACTCCTCATAGCTTAAAAAGTAGTCTGTCTCATTTAAGTTGCCAATATGTGCATTCCAATCACCTATTAATAAAGTATGCCTTAAAACATCATTACATGATAAACTGTCCAAGAATTGTGAAAGTTCAACAAGTTTAGAAGCAAATTCTTCAGGCTTTAAACTAGGAGGTAAGTAAACAGTCATCAATAACAATGACTCCTTTTGTATAATGAATAGTTCTAAAGAAATCCAGAAAGAGTCAGAAATAAAAGACTTTGACAAAACCCAGTTATTCCTAGAGTCAACCAAAATCGTCAGACCACCCTTGTTCCTTCCATTTAAATTACTACTTAAATTAAGTAATATATACTGGCTATAACCTTGAAAGTCAAAATAAGATTTTGAGTCATGCCAGGTTTCCTGCAAAAGAATTAAATCATATTTCTTTAAAAAAATCCAGCCAAATGACATCATCCATATTTTTAGATACACCTGCAATATTCCAAGATAGAATATTAAGGCATGAATCATTCTCCAAAGGGTGTCTGGTGATTTTGGCCTCGTCTCAGTCTAACAACTCAATAGTTGATATGCTTGTATAATAATTATTTGATACATGAGACAGAACCTCATAATGATTACTGGTTGGTAAAGTTTAAACATATTTACATTTGCAAGACTTAATACAGGACTCTTTATTCAGGAAAACATCCTCAGAGTCATCTAGAATTAAACTATTATTAATTTTGGGTCCATGATGTCTACATCCCCTAATTAGTTAATTTGAAACAGGTGAACCCTCCATCTCATATTCAAAGACTGTAGGTTTTCGAAGGTATTTATTGTTTGCTGTTGTTTATTCTTCTGTTTTGGGGCTTGGTCATTACCACAGTTAGTACCCTGGTGACAATTAATAAAGTGTCTTGTAATTATATCTAGCTGAATATCCAGTTTCCCCACTTAATTTTTTGTTTATAAAATCTCTTCTCTAACAAAACTGTTCCAGAGTACCAAACAAACAAATCCCTTAATTGGCAAAGCTCTATATCTACACTATAGGTGGAAATTAAATCTTCCTGGGCCACTCTTGCTTTTAACTGACTTTTTAGGATGTTATAGACTGTAATTTTAAGTAAAAATGGAGTCTCTCTTTTAGATTTGGGGATACCTTTAAAATACACAGTATATCATTTCCCTTCTTTGGATGTATGTTTCATTTTATGCTCTACTGATTGTCTATTGTCACATCCATTAGTTACCTGCATAGTCTGTATACCTTTGTTATTATAAGAGATATTCTTTCCTTTTAGATTGTTCCCTATTCCTGTATTTTTTGTGATTGGTACATCTTTGTTAATTTTTGAAATATATTCCCGTATTTCCTTGTGTTCTGTTCTGCATTCTCCTGTGTAATAGATTTGATGCTTTTATTTCTTCCTTGTGCATTTTCTTTCTCTTTAATAAAAGTGCAAACTTTAGACTTAAGATCATCCAGTTGTTTCTTTTGATAATCCAACTCTTTCATAATTGTCCCTAAGGAAAGATTGGTGCAGACAAGGACTGTTTTAATTTCCCCTAACTGCTTACTAATCAAAATATTGGCTTGGACATTGTGCTCATCTAAGAGCAATGGTCTCTCATTTTCCTGAGACTGGACTGATGCCTCAGCATGTTCCAAAATCTCTGCTGTCTCCCTTTTATTAGGTTCAGGGTAGCTGTCCTAACTCTGTTCATAAAAGGTGTGATAAAGTTATCAAAGTCTGCAAGATAATCCCCTTGCTCATGTGATATATTCCCTTATCTACCTTTGTGGGCCGTAGCCCCCATATTTTTTTATCATATCTGGTTTTATTTTAGACAAGGAATTGCCCAAATTATCATTTTGACTCTCCAAAGCTTTAATCTTCATTAACAAATAGTTCTCAGAGAGACTATCATTCTTATCTAATCCCTTCCTTGGAGATGAGGTCCTGGGAGAAGGAACATCTTTATTTAATGGGCCTAAATATTCAGTAATTGTTTTACTCCTACCTCCCTTTTTAGATTTTGGATCTAATTTAATAACTTTCTCATTTCTTAACCTCATGACTTCCTTGGCGGTATTAAGTGTAATTATTTCATCCATAGTGATCTTCTATATATCGTTACAAAATTCAGACTTCAGGGAAGTTACCCACTGAGCCAGATACAAAATAAAGCTCCATATTACTTATACACTCCTACACAGCGTAATAGCCCAGATAGGCAGCTCACCTGTTAAAATAAAAAGAGAACACACTAAACCTTTACCCCAAAAGAAATGTGCTCAGGGACATAAAAGAAGCTCTAGTAATTTTGATTATTTTTAAAGTAAGATAAAAACTTACTCACAGTTAGTCTCCTTTTACAAGCACTGCAGTGCTAGTGTCAGACATAGGAAAATATGGCGACTGCAGGTTGGAGAATACTGGCGCATGCGGGGGTATTTAAAAAGGTGCAGTCACATAATCAGGAGTACCAATAAATGCCTGTAGGATAATTATGCTATGGATAAGAAAATCTTAACAATTAAAAAAATGCTAGGGTTTAGGGATAAATATTAAGTGCTAAAAGCACAAACATTTTAGAAAACAGAACATGAATTGGCTTGTAAACTAGGTTAAATCGACATTGGGGAGGACATTGGTGAGCTCTGGGATGGCCATAATGAAGTGACGTGCCTACATCCCTTGTAGCTCCCAGTATGCCAGTGCCCTTGGGGATGGGAGAAAACCAAGGAAAGACCTCATGGCCAAACCAGGAGATTGCCTCCGGCACATAGCCCCACTACTCTGACGATCCCCTAGGGCACCTGACAAAGACATAAAGCAGGTGGTGGGGGGCGGTAAGGGGAGACTGCACCCCCTTCCCACCAGTGGACTAACCTAGGCAGCATGGAGGTGGCCCTGAGTGAAGAGGTCAGAGTGCAGCCAGCCCCAATGCCTTGAAGGACCTGAGGGAAGGTAAGGCCGTAGAGAAGGAGAGGGCATAAACAGCATATATATATATATATATATATATAAAATGAAACACACATACCATTGAGTCAGTGACTTATTAACAATAGTTTCCAATGGATCATTTCCAGATGTGGCCTGGGAGCACAAGGTGGTTAAGTGACTTGCTTAGAGTCAAACAGTGCGGAAGTGAAGGTTGTGGGAGGCAAACCCAGGTCTGCTGGAAGCACTAAGCTTATTCACAGCTCATTACTCTAACCTCAAATACCTAATTTCATTACTGAGACCTTTGCATGCATTTCACATATTTGTCATTTTATTTGTAAACCATGTGGTTTATAAGAATTGAGGATTTGACAGGAACTAAACAAATATTATTTTTTTTTAATTTCATGACCATTTTCAAGATTGTAACACATTCTGTGTAATACCTACACCTTATTCCATAGCATAAAATATGGTGAACTATAAGTTCTTTTAAATATTCATGATCCTAGTGAGGCTCCTGATTGGCTACTGGATCACTCATTAATGTCTAAGGAATGACAAATCAAGCTGCCAACTAATGTTATACGGTATACACGGTTTGCATCACTCTGCTTAAAACCTTAAGTAAGTAAAAAATAAATGGTAAAAATGATTGTTGTAATTGTGATTAGACATATAATCACAATAAAAACTTTGAAGAGGGTCATTTCCTAGGAATAATGACCAGCTGGAGGGAGGTGGCTCTCGGCATCTGTCCCCCCAACCGGTCATTAATCCACCAGAAATTACCAGTTCTCAATTGTTATTTAAAGAGCATATACCATCAGTTAGCCAGTGAACAGAGGAACAATTCTGCTGCTGATACTTTTTCTCTGTCATTTTTAATTTTTGATATTAGTTGGTTTACAATATCCATTCAAACAGAATAGCTTGTCTATGGAAATCAGCATTCTTAGTAGAACATCACGGGCAGCGAAAGTGTTAAAGGGACGCGCTCTCCTGACTCCTGTCTGTAACTAAGGAAGACCACTAAAAGTGAGATAAAATACACACAGCAAGAGACTGTGAGGCCTGATGTTAATCGTCAAAGCCTGATGATACTGTCTGTTAGCAGGCAAATTGGCAGAATACCAGTGTGATTGCTGGGGCTGCATCCTTTGAACTACACAGAGTTTCTGAACGTCAGCATGAACACTGTCATCATCAGCTTTTTCAGCATTGGCCTTTTAGTGTCAGACCTACTGCATTTCTACATCCATTGATTCATATAGTACACACTTCCACAGCCCCCTACACTGCCTAAATACCACTAATATATTTGCTTTGCGAATGTGTGCAAGCAAACTTAAAATAGGAAAAAAGTCAAGTTCCCTTGCAGTCAGGTTAGTCATCTGACAAGTTGGAACATGATGCTATTAACTCCTCCTAACTGCAGTAGATCTTCTTCGAGGTTATCTCCTCCATTAGGCCACACCTTTGGAGCTATAGCTGTCAGGCACTAGAACCACACAGAAATGTTTTCTAGCAGGGTGCCAGCCATGACAACATCCTACATCTGCATCTATATAAATGTTGGTGGTCCCATCACTCCTCAGTTCTTTTCCCACTGTCAGTCATTCTTTTTGACCTGCTAAAGGAAATGTCAACTAGCCATTGACATTCATTCTTTTATTGGAAGGCTATGCCTGTAGTTCAGTGGACAAGCAGCCAGCCACTCCCCCTTCCTGTGCTATATAAGCAGTTCCTCTGAGCCTCTCTCTCAAGCACTTTTTCTTTGCAGCTAGAGGCTCTTTCGGTCTGTCCTTTGCTGCTGGCTGGGGCCTCCCCCCCCCCCCGCCTTGCTATTTTGGCTTCTGCTGGATTTCTATTGTCTGTTCTCATGCATTTGGTCTGTATTTTGCCTTCGGCTGTGTGCTTCTTTGTGTTGTTTGTTCCCTGTTCCCCTGTGTGTTTGTGTGTCTTTTCTTTTACCTGCTTTTTGGGGGCTTCTGTTTCTAAACTCCTTGTATATTACTAATCCAGAGTTCATGCTACTTGCTCTCGTTTACTCACAATGCAACTGCAATCATTATCTGCGAGTTTCAACTCATACCTCATAGCTGCTCTCCATGCTATGTACCTTAATTGTTTTCACCTGGTTCATGCTTACTCTAAACCCTAGCCTATGCAGCTCAATCCTGCTTCTTTAACTCATACCACATACCTCATTGCTGTTGTTTCACTGCACTGCCTGGCAATAGTTGCTTCTGAGCATGGCCTCCCTCCAATCTATGTTCATTGAATCCTACAACTCATAGTTACTCAATACAGATGCTGCTCTTTATGTTTGTACATTGCTATTATACTCTGGAGGTCAGCTAAGCTACCGTTGATGCTGTAAACTAGTTTTAATATCTGCTTGTGGGTCTCGGTGCCATCCATCACTTTCTTGTTTTTCCTACTGCAGGGACTTGCAGGTGGTGGGAGAGTCATGGCCCCATGTGGCATACTTACTTTATGTTCTAATCCTGCCTCTGCTGTCAAAAATCCTGAGAGTATTTGTCACCTCACATTTGCTTCCTTGAATGCCTGGCTGGCTTGTCACGCTATTCATATTTACTGCTTCTCCAACCTCTGTGCAGGTCCAACCATTGCTACTCTGCTTTACAGAACTACGTGAAGGTCTGACCATTGCTACTCTGCCTTACTGACCTACATGCAGGTCCACTCATTGCTTACACAATCATTTTCAACTCGCTACTACCATCTGACCTACATGAGGTCCCAGCACTCAATACTCATTCAGCTCCTCTTCAGTTTTCTGGGGCATGGCAACCATACCATTCTGATACAGGGCCTTCCTGCAGCTGATGGTCTTGCTCTGAATTTCTAAGTCTGCATCTTGAGCATGCCTGACTTGGGGTGGGGTCCTTCTCACCTGGCCCATAGCTTGGAATGTCCTCACTCCAGGCCTGGCTTTAGCCATTTGAGACTCGATGGCAGCTCCTCATGTAGAATTTAAGACTAGCCATGAAGTTTGGTTACAGCGATCTCCTTTGGCACTAGTATTCTACTAGCAAGGCACCTTCATTGCATTCTCCCTACGACTGTCTCTAGTTCACCTGGTTTGTTTTTAGGGCAAGTAGGTCAGGTGAGTGCCTCAGCAGTCGTTGCTCTCCTCCTCCTGCCTTGGTTGCCCCTCATGTTACAGAGCACTCTCGCAACCTTTCACGGCATTCCCATTAGAAGGATCTAGTGAGAGCTTCCCTCTAAATTGGAATATTTCCACCCCCCTTTTTTATTGGGTTTTTAAATTGCAGCAGCAGAGCCGTCACAAAATAAACATCCCAAGCCTGGAGGGAAGGTGACCTAGGCCTTGGATCTCCAGAGATTTCCTCCTCAAAGGTTTTTTTTCTCTCCTGTCCTCTGTGCCTCAGGTCATAACCGTTTGTTAGCCATAGTTAGCATTCCCTAGTTCCTTTATGTAGGTTCCACTGTTGAATTGAGGTGGATGGTGTCCCTACTTGCCATTCCTTCTCTCCTTAAGAGGCCCCCTCAATCTCGAGTGCAACCCATCGTACTCATGGCATTGCTAACCTGTGCACCTCATTACATTATCAAGCTGCCTGATGCCTTATCAACTACCTTGCCTCACACCTACTGATTGCCAACATGCTACGTACTACTACATTTCTTTTTGGGGATCCTTCTTAAGATATCTTTAGCCAGGGAAATCATCCCATGGCACCTCTAGGGGTGGAACCCTCTTTGAGGTTTCCTTGCCTTTGGTACCCCTACAGGGTGGTAATTCCTCTGGAATAGAGGGTGCAAATGGCCAAAACCAAGTAACACAGTTGCACAAGCATAACATCATACTGGTTGTGTAGGCCACTGAATTGGAAGGCTATGCCTGTAGTTCAGTGTACAAGCAGCCAGTCACTCCCCCTTCCTGTCCTATATAAGCAGTTTCTCTGAGCCTCTCTCTCAAGCACTTTTTCTTTGCCCCACCATCCTCCCCTCCTCCTCCAGTGGCATAGACTCTCTCCTTGGGATCCTTCCTAAGGTACCTTTAGCCAAGAGAATTGTCCCATGGTACCTCTAGGGGTGGAACTCTCTTCGAGGGTTCCTTGCCTTTGGTGCCCCTACAGGGTGGTAATTCCTGTGGAATAGAGAGTACAAATGGCCAAAACCAAGTAACACAGTTGCACAAGCATAACATCATACTGGCAGCGTAGGCCACTGAACTTTATTTAACAGTTTATTTTGTCATCTCTTCATGCCACCAAAGTCAAAAAAGCCTTTATTTCGGTACTGTAAGTGCAGAGAGAAAATTTACAAAGAAGGTACAACACACACACACACACACACACACACACACACACACACACTACTGTGTGTGCTGCTTGGGCCTGTCTCACAATTTGAGGACTTGTAAGATTTGCAGAGCCTCAACCAGGTTAGAAGGCAACGTCACGAGACAGCTCTAGAAAATTTCTTTCTCCTTAAAGCTTTAAAAGCAATGGAAGGAACAAGGCCTAAAATCTGTATCTCCCTCACCACTGGCCAAAAAACAGCTGCCGAAGTCAAAAGACCAGAACAGGGAACGGTTGTTGTCATGGCCCTTCCTCATCATTTGGCCACAAGCACAAACAGAGAGAAAAAGAGAGATCTGCTTTGCTGACGAGGTCCTGGTTGCTGTTGAGACAAGGTAAATCTGCTGCATCATTGCCTACTCCAGCAGTGTAGGCAGCAGCCATCAGGGTTCGGCTTAGGTGCTGCTGTACCTACTATGTATGGTATGATGCCACTGTTGTTGGGCCAAGACCTCTTAATGCAAGTAGTCCAGGCCCCTTTACATGGTGCAATCAACTCACAGGCTGTGTTGATGTCATTCTAAGAAATGATTAAATGTATTCTGCCTGGATTGCCATAACAGGCAGTTATTCTGCTGACAGGGCCTCCTGCACTGCAGCCCTTGTTGATGGCCTCTACTATTCTTTCCTCTCAGCTGCCGCTAGTGTCACCAGTGCCTTTTGTGGTGCCCTTTGTCAAATGAGGTGTTGATGACAAAGTTGAATATAATCCTGACCCTCATGGATTTAGAGGAGGAATGTGAAGGAGAACAATATGTTGCTCCACAATCTAGTTCTACCCCCTCATCCTGCAGTGAGGACTCAGTAGTCTACACCCCAAGGACTCCTCCTGAGAATCCTGTCTTTCAGGCTATGATGCAGCAAATGCAAACTGCCTTGGGCTTTGCTGTGGAAGAAGAAGATTCCATAAAAAGAAATCTGATGGAATTTGTGGAGGTCCCTTGCACATTCTTCATTATAATTTCACCGATATATCCTGCATTAGAGGATGCTACCTTTACTGCATGGTACAGATCAAACTCACTGCCTGCAGCTCCCAGAAAGGATGACAACCGGTATCCTGCTCCTTCTGCTAAGCCTTATTAAGCTAACCAGCCAAAAACTGACTCAGTTGTCATTATGGCTGATCATGATAGGTTTATAACACCTAAACTCATGAGTACTACTCCCCACACTCACTCTGACTCCATCTGGGAGTGCCTGATCCTGCTGGGAGCCACAAACAAGGGTCCCACCCTGGACCCCCACACACTCACTCCGACTCTGTCTGGGAGTGACCTGATCCAGTGGGGAGCCACAAACAAGGCTCCCTCACTGGAACCCCCCCCCCCACAGTCACTCCGACTCCATCTGGGAGTGACCTGATCCTGCATGGAGCCGTAAACAAGGTAAACAGCTAGAGGTACAGCGTTTCTCCTGGATGTGCTGCTATTCTCAAAGGGGTGTTAGCTCATCAATGCTTTGTGTGGAATGCCCTGCCCACCCCAGTCACCCCCCACCCACCCAAGGCCGTCTTCTGATTTATTGGGGGTTGAGATCACGTGACCCTATCACGTGATCTTGTTGTTCTACTTTATAAAGTGTCTACTTTTCCATTTGTAGGTTTTACTTTCTGATCACTAGGGGTCAGTTATTAGCCTCTGCTTTCCCTCTCTACCTCTTGTGTTTTTCAGCTCCACTCAGATTCTTTTCTTATCCTCCTCCTATCTCTGCCTGTTTCTCCCTCCTCCTCAGCCACCCCCCCCCCCTTTCCACTTTCCTGCCCTGGGGCTTGAACTCTGGACCTTCTACACTAAGGGTGGCTGCCCAGCTGCTACACTGTTGTTCCAGCCTAAACTCTACCTGTCTCTCCTCTCTGCTTCTACTGTTTACCTACACCTCCTCCTATAATAACATCTTTGTCTCCCTCTTCTGCTGCCATGGATCTCCCACTCAGGCTTATGTGCCCCCTATTACCTCTTCTGTTGCTAACCTCTCCCTTCACCCCTGCTCCAAAAGCCCCAACACTAACTATCCCGCAACTTAGCAATGTCACACTTATGCATCTGGCTGGAACCACCTGTTACCTTCCCTCCCCCCCAACTTCTTGGGCATTCTCCCCTTCTCTCCTACCCACCTGAATAAACCATCCTTACTCCTTCTGCTCCATGTCCTTTCCCTCCCAATTCCCTCCTTTGGCATCATGCCCTCTCCTCATACGCCATTACTCAAGCCTGAATAGCTGAAAAACGCCTTCACTAGGCTTGCCTTACTACTCCTGCTACTCTCAGGCAATGTCCACCCTAATCCCGGGCCCATTTCTCCACCCACTTCCACTAGACATCGTTCCAGTGGCCTTTTAATAGCATCAGTAGACATATGCAGCCTCTTACAAAAACATTACATTCTCCAAGGCTAGATTTTGCAGCATAACTCTGATATTCTGGCTGTGGTTGAAATGTGGCTCTCCCCTAAAATACCTAATTCTGCCATCACTCTGAATGGCTAGCAGCTCTTCAGGGATGACAGGCTAGGCAAAAGGGGAGGAGGTTGTGTTGTACACGTCTGCGACAACCTCCAGGGGCACTACTCAAGACCTCCGTCCCTGCTAATGGAGCTCAGGCCATGTCTATCAAAATAGCTATTGGTAGTAAGGCTAAAACACTCCTTGTCATGGACATCTACATTCCACCCCAGAACTCAAAACTAGGTTTCAGTGCTTTACTCGACTACATCTCCCAACTGCCCAACAATGCCGAGGTCATCGTATTAGGCAATCTTAATATCAACTGATCCACCCTCTCTGCTGCACCACCTAGGGATGCAGCTGCTGCCCTCAACCTTTCTCAGGTTGTACAGTCACCTACCCAGATCAACTATAGGACTAGGACCAGTACCCTAGTTGATCTTGTCCTCACAATCATCCTGGAAGGCTCCTTAATGTCACGGTCTTACCCAACACACTGAGTGACCACTCCCCCATTCTTTGCAGTTGGTCAAACAGATCCCAGAAACCCCTTCCTAAGATCTCGCATTGGTGCTCACTCAAAAAAGGCTCCCTGTGGCAGTTCAAAGCTTACCTCCTTAACTGTGACTGGTCACCTTTAGACACTGTCACAAATGCAATAGTGCCCTAGCTTTTTTCATTTCTAGTTTTAACTCTGCCTGTGACATTTTTGGCCCTTACTCCAAGCATGCAATGAAAGGCCCTGAAACCCCCTGGATCACTCAATCACTCCTTGATCTCATGCATACCCATGACAATCTCTGGCAGAAGCCTTAGTGACTGTTCTCTCTGTGGATAGGCAACACTATAGGGCTGCCAGAAATACCTGCAGTCAAGAAATTCACCGTGCTAAGGCTGCTCACTTCCAAGCTAGCCTCATGTCCACCTGGGACCAAAGGAGGAAGTTCTGGGACAACATAAAGGATTTGACTGGTAAGCCTAATGCCTCTCTTTGCTAAAAATTAATAGTGTTACTACCCAGGATCTGCAGCTTATTGCTAACACCTTCAACACAGCTTTCTCTGACCTTGGTGGGGTTCTCCCCCCTGACATCTTCAGTGACACTCCTAACTCCCTTCCCCAGCCTCTCCCCCTTAGGTTTTCCTCCTTTCCAGTTCAAAACAGTATCCCCTCATGAAGCCACATCTTACCTCTCCAAGGTCCTGGGAAAATCTAGATTTAGTGGTGGCTCGCTAGACTTGAAGCTCCTTCAAATTACCCTTGATGTTGTCCTGTTTCCTCTCACCAAAACTTATTAATCTCTCCTTCTGACTAGGCCAGTTCCCCTCACAATGGAAGTCGGAGGTGGTTACACCAGTCCTAAAGAATGGAGACAGAACCTCCCATAGTAACTATCGCCCGATCTCCATCCACCCCCCTCATCTCCAAAGCCCTTGAGAGGATAGTTTATGATCAACTCGCTGACTACCTCTCAAAATACAGCCTCTTCTGTCATCAGCAACATGGGTTCAAGAAAGGCCACAGTACTACCTCTGCCCTTTTGGTATACTCTGATTTCATACATAAACATAGAAACATAGAATTTGATGGCAGATAAGGACCGCTTGGCCCACCTAGTCTGTCCATTTCCCTACCTAATGGATAAGCTGCAGATCCTAGTTAACCAACAGCCTACTTCCTCCTACCCCCAATAGAATTGCCTTATGTTTGTCCCATGCATTCTTGAATTCCCCCATTAATTTTGACTCCATGACCTGCTCAGAAAGGCTGTTCTATGCATCCACAACCCTCTCCATGAAAAAATACTTCCTCACATTATCTCTGAGCTGTCCCCCCTCTTTCTTCAAATTGTGACCCTTGTTCTTGCACATCTGTTTTTCTGAAAGATGCTATCCTCTTGGACTTTGTTGGTTCCCTTGAGGTACTTGAAAGTTTCTATCATATCCCCCCTCTCCCTCCTTTCCTCAAGGGTGTACATGTTAAGCGCCTTTAGTCTCTATTCATATGTCTTCTGGTGCAGACTCTGCACCATTTTGGTTGCCCTCCTCTGGACTGTCTCCACCCTGTCTGTGTCTTTGCAGAGATGGGGTCTCCAGAACTGCACACAGTGCTCCAGATGGGGTTTCACCAACTGTTTGTACAGAGGGATAACAACTTCCTGTTTTCTACTGGTGATGTCTCTCCCTGTGCATCCCAGTATCCCCCCAGCCCTCCTTACTGCCTTCTCACATTGCTTGCCCACCTTTAGGTCATCTGATATAACTATCCCCAGGTACCTTTCCATTTTTGTTGTTGTCAGTATCTCACCCCCCACTTATGGCATCATCCTTGTATAGCAACATTTGTCCATAACAGGCATGGGAGAGGGTATTGAGGAACAGACTAAACAGGAGCAGGCCAAAAATTGATCCTTGGGGGACCCCTGAATGAACTGGAAGACCGAAGGAGACAGTGTTGTTGATTTCTACCCACTGGGTTCTCCCAGTAAGGTAGTTGATGAACCATTAGGTGGCATCCTGTGAAAGGCCAAGAGATGGGAGGGATTCAATTAGAGGAGCGTGACCTGACCATGTCAAAGGCCTTAGTCAGGTCTATGTACACAGACCCAACTAAGTGACCACAGTCAAGGGCTGAAGGTAAGACAAAGCAATGGGCTCTGATGGGATTCACCCCAGAATTCTAAAAGAACTAAGGGAATAACTAGTAACACCACTGACTACCCTTTTTAATAAACCATGGGAGGATGGTATGGTACCTGAGGACTGGAGGAGGGTGAATGTGATTCCCCTTCACAAAAGTGGGAGCAAGACAGAGGCAGGAAACTACAGACCTGTCAGTTTGACCTCAGTGGTAGGGAAAATGATGGAATCACTTCTGAAGGAAAGAGTTGTTGAATACCTAGAGGCCAGTGGGGCACAGGACCCAAGACAGCATGGATTCACAGTAGGAAGGTCATGTCAGACGAATCTAATCAATTTCTTTGACTGGGTGACCAAAGTAGTAGACCAAGGAGGGGCTGTGGACATAGCCTACCTAGACTTTAGCAAGGCATTTGACACAGTCCCGCACAAAAGATTAATAAACAAATAAGCCAGCCTGGGAGTGGGTCTCAGGGTGGTAGCCTGGGTAAAACATTGGCTGGACAACAGGATGTAGATGGTAATAGTAAACGGAGTTCACAGTGAAGAAACAGGGGGTTACTTGTGGGGTACCGCAGGGTTTAGTATTAGGACCGGTCCTCTTCAATGTCTTTATAAGCGACATTGCAGAGGGACTGGAAGGAAAAGTATGTCTCTTTGCAGATGACACAAAGATCTGCAACAGAGTTGATGCACAGGGTGGGGTGGAAAGGATGAGAAGGGACTTGGCAAGGTTAGAGAAATGGTCAAATGTATGGCAGCTTAGATTCAATGCTAAGAAGTGCAAGGTAATGACCTGGGAAACAAAAACCCAGGGGAAGAGTACACAATGGGGGGTGAGATACTAACAACAACAAAATGGAAAGGGACCTGGGGGTAGTCATATCAGATGACCTAAAGGTGGGCAAGCAATGTGAGAGGGCAGCAAGGAGGGCTGGGGGGATACTGGGATGCATAGGGAGAGGCATCACCAGTAGAAAACAGGAAGTTATTATCCCTCTGTACAGACAGCTGGTGAGACCCCATTTGGAGTACTGTGTGCAGTTCTGGAGACCCAGTCTCCAAGAAGACATAGACAGGATGGAAGCTGTCCAGAGGAGGGCACTAAAATGGTGCAGGGTCTGCACGGAAGACATATGAAGAGAGACAAGGAGCTTAATATGTATAGCCTCAAGGAAAGGAAGGAGAGGGGGACATGATAGAAATGTTCAAGTACCTCAAGGGAATCAACAAAGTCCAAGAGGGTAGCATCTTTCAAAAAAAGAGGTGTGCAAGAACAAGGGGGCACAATTTGAAGATAGAGGGGGCGGCTCAGAGGTAATTTAAGGAAGTATTTTTTCACAGAGAGGGTTGTGGATGCATGGAACGGCCTTCCGGAGGAGGTTGTGGAGTCAAAATCAGTGGTGGAATTCAAGCATGCATGGGACAGTTATAAGGCCATTCTAGGGGGTGGGGGTAGGAAGAAGTAGGCTGCTGGTTAACTAGGATCTGCAGCTTATCCAGTAGGTAGGGAAATGGGCAGACTGGGTGGGCCAATTGGTCCTTATCTGCCGTCAAATTCTATGTTTCTATGTTACTGCCTTGTTTATTTACGTTCTCTGTATTGTATCCCGCATCTTGTTAGCTTTGTTTATTACTGTATATTTCTGTGAACTACATGACGTGGAGCCTTTGTAAAGGAGTCTCTGACTCAAAGTTGTAATTCTGAGACTTTAAATAAATAAAAATAAAAGCACTTTGCCTCCTGATAAAGAATCTGGAAGAGATGATGTGATGGGCAAGCGTAAGTATGACTATTGTCTCACTGGGCCTTAGGATTGCAAACTACCAGACCCATGTGGCAAAATATCAGAACAGCCTGTGGAAAGCTGCAAAAACTGCAGCCCAGGCTTTGCTGGATGGCTTCTGCCAAGAATGAGTCACATAAAACCTTAACTTGTGGTGTTGAGGTTGGAAAACATTTACTACACTCAGCCTATGATGTATCTGATGCTTCTACCAGGGCTACTGCTTCTGGCATTTGTCTGAGAAGATATTCTTGGCTCAAAGTTGCTGGTTTTGCCAATGATGTGCAGCAAGCAGCTTTGGATGCCCCTTTCAGAGGGACAAAACTGTTTGGTTATGTTGTTGAAGAGGCCTTAATAGGCTTTCAAACTACAAAAATGACTCTATAGTCTGTCAAGTCCCTGTATTGCACTCTGTCAGGGGCCATGGGAGGTGATCCTTTCATCAGCCTACTGCCAAGGGTGGCCATGCCTACTGTTGGCAAGACCATGGCAGAGGAGGTGGCATCCTGCCAGGGCCCCCCTTCCCCAGGTGCAAACATTTACTACACTCAGCCTATGATGTATCTGATGCTTCTGCCAGGGCTGCTGCTTCTGTCATTTGTCTAAGAAGATATTCTTGGCTCAGAGTTGCTGGCTTGGCCAATGATGTGCAGCAAGCAGTTTTGAGTGCCTCTTTTCAGAGGGGCAAAACTGTTTGGTTATGATGTTGAAGAGGCCTTAAGAGGCCTTCAAACCACAAAAATGACTCTAAAATATGTCAAGTCCCTGTATTGCACTCTGTCAGGGGCCACTGGAGGTGATCCTTTCATCAGCCTACTGCCAGGGGTGGCCATGCCTACTGTTAGCAAGGCCATAGCAAAGGAGGTGGCATCTTGACAGGCCCTCTTCCTCCAGGTGCACATACAAAAGCACCCAAAACAATCAGTACTGGTGGCACTGCCCCCTTCATTTCCATCTGACTTTCTTCTAGATACACCACCACCTCAACTATTACCCACAGGAGTGGTTGTAGGGTGCATATTCTCCCTGCTTCTAAAACAATGGTGGGAGATTATAATGGATGGGTAGATCCTGGAGATAATTGCTTTGGGGCATGCTCTGGAGCTTTTAGAAACCCCTCTACATCATACTCCTCCTCCTTCCTGTTGTCCTCCTGGCCATTTGTCTCTTCTGAAGGAAGAAGTTCTGTAATCATTCCAAAAATGTGCAATAGAACCTGTTTCTCCTTGACAGAGAAATAAAGAGTTCTATTACAGATGCTTCCTTTTCCCAAGATGGACAGGGGATCTGCATCCTATCTCAGATATCAGGGATCTCAACATCTACATTGAGTACAAGAAGTTTTGAATGGTATCCCTGCAAGCTATGATTCCTCTTCAGGAAACAGGGGACTGGCTTTTTTTTCTCTACACATGAAGGATGCATACCTTCATGTCAGGATCAGAAAACACCACAGACAATTACATACAAACATATGAACATGCAAATTTGCCAGCCCTCTCACCCTCTCCACCTCCCCCTCTCTCTCCCCATTCCTCCTCCTCCTCCTCTCTACTCTTTCTAGGTGCATAGTCCTTGCAACAGCACTTACAGTATGCAGTACTTTACAACCCTGTATTTCCTGCACTCGTTTTCTCTAATATTCCAATGTAATGTTTAAATATTGACCTGTTCCAACTATGTACGTCACTGATTCACTATTGTATTTCTGACTCCTTCACTTTGTATTCACCTATATTTTATACTGTTGTTGTTAATTGTATTCAACGTGTATCCTCCCGGGTCGTGCCTGAAAATAGGCATCCTTATGCCAAGTGCACTCACTGGGTTACCAAAAGCAAATAAATAAATAAATAAAGGCCTTATGAGCAACCCTTATACTGCAGCTGCCCTTCCCTCCCTCCCGTGACCCTCCCGCTTACCCTATCCCATCCCCTTTTGAAGCAGTCCACTGTTCTACAGGATACCACTTCCGCAGGCAATGCGTTCCACCCAGACACCACTCTCTCTGTGAAAAAGTGTCTTCTTATTTCCCTCCTGAACCTCCCCCCTCCAATCTGAGATCGTGATCTCGAGTGTTCCTACCCTCCCTTAACTTGAATAGTCCCTCCATGTCTGTCTTGTTTATTCCCTTCATGTACTTGAAGGTTTCAATCATATACCCCCTGTTTCTCCTCTACTCCAGTGAGTATATGTTCAACTCCCTCAGCCTGCTCACAAAGGGTATGTCCCCTAGTCCCTGGATCATCTTTGTTGCCCTGCACTGTACCCCCTACAGTAACTTAATGTCCCTCTTCAGGTATGGGGACCAGTTCTGCATGCAGTACTCCAAGTGTGGCCTAACTGGTGACCTATACCATGGCAGGATCACCTCCCCTCTCCTTGAAGATATATCCCTGGCAATATAACCCAGCATTTTGTTGGCCTTTGCAGCTGCCTTCCTGCATTGTGCTGAGTTGTTCATTAAGCCCATTATAATCACTCCCAGATCCTTCTCCTCCTCCTCTGTCATGGCTAGCTGACCCCCCAGCTGGTAGCTCCTTCTTGGTTTTTTGCCCCAAAATGTAGCACCTTACACTTTTTTTTGGCATTAAACTCCAACTGCCAGGTGTTCGACCAGTTCTCCAGTTTTGACAGATCATCCTGCAACCCATGACACCCTCCTAGGTCATCCACTACTGCTCCCATCTTGGTGTCATCTGCAGACAAACTGATCTTGCTCTTGATGCCCATTGAAATGTCTGATATGAACAACCCAAACAACACCGGTCCCAGCACTGAGCCTTGCAGTACTCTGCTTGTCACTACCCTCGGAGATAAGAGCTCCCCTCCCACCACCACCCTCTGCTGCCTTCCCTGTAACCAGTTTACTGCCCATCCCACCATTTTCACCCCTGCACCTGTACCTGCTAGCTTACTACCCAGCCTCCCATGTGGCACAGAGTGAAATGCCTTACTGAAGTCCCGAAACCAGACATCCACTGCATGGCCCTTGTCCAACTGCCTACTTACCCAGTCATAGTAATCCAACAGTTTGGTCTGACAAGATCTTCCCATGACAAACCCATGCTGCCTAACGTCCTGCAACCCATTGGTCTCCAGGAGGGACACCAGCCTCTTCTTCAGGATTGTCTTCATCAGTTTTCCCATAATGGATGGGCTTAGCAGCCTCTAGTTTCCTGGTTTGTCTTTGGGACCACTCTTATGTAGGAGTACCACGTGAGCCATCCTCCAGTCCTGAGATACACTTCCTGAGACCAGGGAGGCATTGAACAGGCCTGCCAAAGGCCCTGCCAAGATGTTTGCCAGCTCTCGCTCAGTACCCTGGAGCGAATGCCATCTGACCCTGGTGCCTTTTCCACCCTCAGTGCCCTCAGGCCCTCCAATACTCTGCCCTCTGTGATTCCCCCATTCATCACCTCTTCCCCCCCCTGTGCGTGACTTCCCACCCCCCCTTGGTAACACCCCTCCTTTCTCCTTAATAAACACTGAGCAGAAGTATTCATTAAGCGCTTCTGCCTGCTCTGCCTGTTTCCACCCACCCCCCCCATTCCGCTTAATCATTATTTTGTCCCTACAACTCCTTTTCTCCCTGATGTACCCGAAGAATTCCTTCTCCCCCTTCTTGATGCTGTGCGCCAGCCTGAGCACCTTAGATGCCTTCTGGATTCCGCTGTGTGCTGGAGGGAGAACATTACTTCAGAGTACTGCCCTTTGGCTTGTGTTCTGTGCCACTGGTCTTCACTAAATATTCAACAGTAGTGGCAGTAGCTGTTTGCAGGGAAGGCCTGTATGTGTTCTCCTGTCTGGACTACTGGCTGCTGAAAGTCAGCTCCAGTGAAGTTCTCCTGCATACCTTGTCTCAGACAGGGCAGTTGTTTGAGGGTTTGGGGGGGGGTCACAGCAAATGTGCCAAACTCTGTGCTGAATCCCTGCCAAAGACTGCAGTACATAGGGGCAGCTTTAAACACAGAGAGGGTTGTGCTTTCCTGTCATGGCAGAGCAGAGTTGGACTTCCTGCATCCCCACACAATGCAAAACTGCCGTGTTTCTGCTAGTTCGCTCCGGGACCTGGAATTTTCTGGTAAGTTGCATTGTCCCTCCCTTGGAAAGGGAAATTCCTATGTCCATTTCCCCCAATTCCACTAATACACAGGTGCTGCCCAAGTTATGGATGGAGAGTGCCACTCTCATTCTCAGTGCACCATCATGGCCTCAGCAGATATGGTTTTCACTTCTGCAACAGATGGTAGTGGAGCCTCCTGTCTCCCTACCTCTGTGTCGGGGTCTGTTGTCACAGGACAAGGGATCCCTGCTCCATCTGGACCTGAAATCCCTACATCTGCATGTATAGCTCCTGAAGACATAGCCATTATATATTTTTGGGTATCCCTAAGGTTGCTGATGTACTGATTGCAGCTAGAAAGCCTTCTAACAGACATGCGTATATTCCTTGAAATCAAAATAGTTTACTTTGTGGGTTGCTTTCAGAAATTTGGACCTATTTACAAGACTTGTAAATTCTGTGCTGGAATATGTGCTGTCCCTGTCAGACTCTGGCCTACAGTATTCCTCACCTAAGATGCATTTGGCCACCATATCAGCTTTCCATGCCCCTACTGATGGTCATACAGTTGCCCAGTTAGAGGTGTCCTGTACTTTCCTGAGAGGTAGTCATCATAAAAAAGGCCTCCTATCCACAATCTAGTCCCACCTTGGCACTTAAATTCTGGGCTTAAGAAACTGACATTGGCTCCTTTTGAGCTGACTGTGAGTTGTGGCTTACATTTCCGGTCATGGAAAATGTTATTTTTAGTTGCAATCACTTCTGCTCAGAGGATTTCAGAACTTCAGGCTATATTGTGTGAACCTCATTTAATTCACCAACAAATCCTAAGTTTCTACAGAAGGTGGTATCTGAATTTACTTTAAATCAAATGGTACTCCTTCCTGTTAACCACCCTGAGCATGCCAATCAGAATGAGCCACGGCGCCATACGTTAGATGACCATAGAATGCCAAAAGGCAAAAAGTGGCTAACAGGCACTAGTGTACGTCCGGACAATAAAAGAGGCAATAACTTGGCTCTATAGTTAAAAAACATTTTATTGTATAAAGTGCTCAAGTCTTTAAGCAGTTTGTACAATAAAATATTTTTTAACTATATAGCCAAGTTATTGTCTCTTTTATTGCCTGGATGCACATTAGTGCCTGTTAGCCACTTTTTGCCTTTTTGATACTCTGAATTATTGTTTGCGTGTGCTTCAGGCGTGGACTCCCTCAGCTGCTTTTTTTCTGTGCTACATTGAACGTACATAGAATACCCAGCTTTTTGTTTCGTTCACTCCTGGGAAAGAGGGCACTCTTGAGTCTAAACAATGCCTGTACAAATGGCTGGCACATTGTGTTATGTTCTGCTATAGGAAATATAGTAAGGAACTTCCTGGTGCAGTTCATGGTCACTTCATCAGGGGAATGGCTACTTCTGTTGCTTGTTTCAACAGTGTTTCTGTTGCTGACATGTGTGCTGCTGCCACATGGAATACTGTCCACATCTTCACTAAATATTACAGTCTGGATATTGTCTCTTGTAGATGTGATGGATTTGGACTCACTGTACTGCAAGACCTGCTATCCTGATTATATATCTCATACTGTAACCACGTCCCAGTTTTTATTTTGGGACTGCTTGGCAATCATTCAAAAGGTGTGGCCTAATGGAGGAGATATCCTCAAAGAAGATAGAACAGTTCCATACTCTCTGTAACAGTTGATCTTTAAGAGCATCTCCTCCATTAGGTCATGCCATCCCTCCCATAGTCCCCCATCTGCTTCAGTGAGGGTAACATCAGATACCGTGCCTGAATCTAATCCATGCATCATATACCATACCTGAAATTAATCCATGCATCATATATCATGCCTGAACCTAATCCATAAATCATATACTGTGCCTGAACCTAATCCATGCATCATATACTGTGCCTGAACCTAATCCATGTATCATATACCATGCCTGAACCTAATCCATGCATCATATAGTGTGCCTGAACCTAATCCATGCATCATATACTGTGTCTGAACCTAATCCATGCATCATATACTGTGCCTGAACCTAATCCATGCATCATATACCGTGCCTGAACCTAATCCATGTATCATATACCATGCCTGAACCTAATTCATGTACCATATACCGTGCCTGAACTTAATCCATGCATCATATACTGTGCCTGAACCTAATCCATGCATCATATAGTGTGCCTGAACCTAATCCATGCATCATGTACCATACCTGAACCTAATCCATGCATCATATACTGTGCCTGAACCTAATCCATGCATCATATACCGTGCCTGAACCTAATCCATGTATCATATACCATGCCTGAACCTAATTCATGTACCATATACCGTGCCTGAACCTAATCCATGTATCATGTACTGTGCCTGAATCTAATCCGTGCATCATGTACCCAGCTCCATGCCTCTCCGTATGTGCCTGGTGCTGGTTCTATCTCCTGGTTCCCAATGGTTGGAGGTCCTTCTAGTCTATTCTCTAGCAGGGAACTGAGGAATGATGGGGCCACCCACATTTATATAGACACAGATGTAGGGCGTCATCATGGGTGGCCCCGGCTAACAAAAGTTTCTGTGTGGTCCTAGTGCCTGACAGCTATAGTGTAGCTCAATGGAGGAGATTCTCTCCAAGATCTACTGTTATGGTAATTACGTAACTGTTCTTTTTGCTTTCTTTTGCAGTAATGCCTTGCATTACCCTGCAAGCCCTTGTATGGGTTATAAAGCCATGCATCTTTTGATTGCATCAGTTCCAGTTAGCTTTTCATCTGTAAGAATCTGAGATACAGAGACAAAAAAAACCTTTCTTTCAATAATACAGAAAAGTACATTCAACATTTCTTAAGTGGCAGCTTACAGCACTGTGCTTGAAAATGCCAACCCCTCGCTGCCGGTGAAATTACTTTTGAATGCAGATTTCAGTGTGGGTATGAATGACTCCACTGAGAGCACATTTCACATGTTTTGTGGGGCCTCATTATTTCTGCTTGGATCTAACAATAATGGCGGAGCTCATTAGTTCAGTTTGAATTATCACAGTTTCCACAGGAAACCAAGGAATGTTAAGCTGCTTTGCGCTGCCTAGCATTTTGCTTGGGGAGACTTTACACGTCAGCTGGCTTTAGAAGGCAGCTGCCATTAAGCTCTTACTTTGGACTGGAAAGTGGAGAATTGTGACACGCAGTTATTTGTACTCCTTTCTTTTTCAAGGTCCAGATATGGAACAGATTCATTTGGCTTGTATACAGTAGAGATGAGAGGGATGACTGTTTTTAGCTTCTTTTTGTAACTTTATTACTCATTGACAGTTTTATTTGATATATGTAATGTGACTTGTGTAGTGTGAAACAACATAGAATTTGGATTTATATAGCACCTCCAAATAATTTTGTGTTTTCAATTTAGTTACATTGGATAGCACACTAAGATGCAACATCTCATTTACAGTGGGGTCCTGCCTCTGCCCAATTTTACAGCTGACAGGACTGATGCTCAGGCAGGTCAAATGACTTGCTCTCAGTCACATAGTGAACAGGTGGATATGGTGGGAATCAAACCTGAGGTCTTCTGATTCATAGCTCAGTCTTTGAATTACCAGATTGTTCTGTATTCCAAAACTGGACATATGAAGTAAGTGAGTCGATGACTGGTAGTGGGTAACTGAATGCAGGCAAATACAACAGGTGTTCTGCCAGAGTAGCACTGAACACGACAACGAACAAGTGTGGCAGAAAGCTGCTGGCAGAACCAATTTTATTAAAAGTGGGAATGTATGCTAGGGCCTAGATATTCAAAGGAGATGCACCCGACGCAACACTCTCTCTCTCTCACGCGCTAATTGCAGATGGCAGCACATTGCCCAGCTTGTGGGACAATCGAGGAGTGCTACTGTGGTTGTCATTCTCTTTCGCTCCCCGACTGTTACTTCCCCGACCCCGGTTACACTACTTGCACATGGCTGCCTGACTAGCTTCGTTTCACAGCCAGCTAATGCATGACAGGTGTATATCACTCTCTTTCCCTCACTGAGCCACTGTATACTGCATGACTGCACAGTGTACAGGGCAATTGGCTACAGTACTGACCGACGTCTGTATGACAACTCAGGTGACTATTCAGCTGTCTCTGTCTGTGAGGAGTGCGTTTTGCTGCTCGCACTGTGTGTGTGTGTGGGGGGGGGGGTACTGAACCAGCACAAAGAAGTTTGCATTTCCCTGGAACCCATGTGGTACATGGATACAGCTGGCACTACTGCTTCCTGACAGGAGTTACACAACAACGGGGAAATTGCTTACAGCACTGACAGACAGTCACCAAGTTACCAGTGCACCTCTCTCTTGCTTAGCTGCATTTTTTAAGGCTGCCTGTCAGTGCTGAATTTCCCCAAAGAGAACAAGTCCCACTGTCCCAGGGATCTTGCTGGCTGGGCATCTCACCCCAACTGTGCATTAAATAATGAATTTAATCCACGGTTAGGTGATGCTGTTTGTCTACTGAACTTTCCCCATTTTGTCAACCCATGTTATAAAGGAAGATAACAAATTTGGGTTTTACAGCAGATAGCCCTGTTCAGACATGCTACAGTATACAGGGGTCAACCTCAACTTTTCTTTGCACTAGCCAGCAGGGAAGTTGTTTTAAAATTGCACCAGCCGGCAGATGGATGCACTAGCCCCCAATTGTAATGGCACATTTTGATCATTATACAGTACAGAAAAAAATGCAATCCAAGAAAATACTCTTATTATTGCACATTTACCCTGCTCCCACATTGCTTCCAGCCCCAGCAGAAAAAAGACTACAATGCTATCACACACAGTGTGCCCCCCCCCCATTGTTTTGTACCATGGTCTCTTTCTGCACACCCCAAACCAGAGGATAACACAGCAACAAATGTTCAGTCAAGCAGCCCTAGCTCTGCACATACAATAGCTGGCATCATCATTCACCTCATCACACTCTCGCCACCACCCACAGGGCAATGAACAGAGTTAGACAGAGAAAGACACTCATAGCTCCCACCCTGTGGTCAACTGGAGCCCGGCACTTCTGGAAGTTTTCATACAGTGTCAAGTGAGCCAGGAGCACATCTAGGACTTCTTTGGGGAGGAGGCTACACAAACCAAAGGGACTTGGGCAACAGAAAACTTTATTTATTTATTTTTAAAAGTACTGATTTTAACCTGCCATGTCCCAACAATAACAGATTTTTTTTTACATTCTCCTTTCATCAGGCCAGGGTAAGCAGTACAGATTCCAACAAGTGGTACACACTGAAGAAGCAATAGGAGGCTGGTTTGAATGAAGCCTTGTTTCTTTATTAATCAGATTCAAATACAGGTTTCCAACCTTCCAAAACTTAAAATCACAGCAGTGGCAAAAGGTGTGCTGCATACCCCAGCACCTCGACTCAACCTGAGTCTTCAAAGGGGTCAGCAGTACACAGGCATGATACTCTACTACCCCTGTTTCTAAATAGGACGATCTATGCAGCCCAAGAATGCTTACTTTAAACTTTTTAATTATATATTTTATTAGTGTATTTTCTACCATACATGCTCCAAAGCTTTGTTTTTAGGATGAAAGGACCTGCTTGGTAGGATAAGGGGGTACTATATGGATGGCGTTGGCTGGCATGGTCCATTTAGAAGAGCTGAGGACCCTTACACTTGCCAGTAATGGCAGCTATGGGTCTATGGATAGTCATTTCAGAGTACTGTATGGTCTGCAGTGGTGTCCAGGGAAGGTACACAGTTGAGAGTTTTGGAAGGGAGAGGGAGCAGCTATGATGAAGCTGGGATAAAATCCACCACCTGCAGAGCAGACCCTGTATGCTTCTTAGCATTTTGTCACTGAAATGTTGGATAAAGACACTCAAAATGTAGGGAAAGTACTGAGCTGAGAGATTTGAATGGGAGATGGAGCAGCTATAGTGAGGCTGGAATAAAACCCACCACCTGAAGAGCAGATCCTGTATACCTCGTAGCCTTTTTTTCACTGAAATGTTGGATAAAGACACTCAAAATGTAGGGAAATGAGGGGTGCTGGTCTTAATAATATGGGACAAATGACCAGATAAACACACTTTCAGAAAACTGGAAGCTAGTGACTTAATAGCTTCTACCCTTGATCACACCCCGGACACTAGCTGAAAGTTCTAACAGTGGAGTAATAATGACTCACATTGAGCCTTTTGTGGGATCCACATCTTGAACTGTCAGATAACTGCAGCTCTTAATGAGGTGTTAATTGCATCAGGCCATCTGGAACACTGAGGCCCTGTCCACACTACACTGAAAACTCCCCTCTGTAACATTGCAGAGGGTCCAAACCGTTACCGCAATGGTTTGCATTTACACCTGTAATGTTACAGGAGGTATTTTCATGACCATTGTTGAAACCACTTATGAGGTGGTTTCAACAATGATTATAAAAATGGTTCTGCCTCTGTAATGTTACCAGCTGTAGTGTGGACGCGTGAGCATGCAGCCCCAGCATTGCCCTCAGTGCAGCGCAAACTGCATTGTGGGATAGGGTGCTGACTGCAATGGTCACCTGTCACCCACAATGTGGACCGGCTGTAACGGTTCCAAACCATTATCATGATGGTTCACTGGCAGTGTGGACACGCTGTAATGTTTACCATCTATAACAGTTTGAAACCGTTACAGGGTTTTAGTGGTGTAGTGTGGACAAGGCCTGAGACAGATTAGCATGAGGACTATAGTCTGTTAAAGTAGGGACATTTTTAATTTCAACAGTCATGGAAAATCTGCACTAATCAAGACGGACAAGTAGAGGGTTAGCTGTTCAAGCCCTGGCCAATTTGCACTAGGTTTTGGGCTAGTAAATGTTAAAATTGAACCCTGGTATATCTTTAGTCACTACACAGCTATCTTTGCCAAGTTCTTAACACTTTGGTGTGTTTTTTTACTGTCTATAAATGGGAGCATGTTTTTTAAATAATATTCATCTGAAACCACGGTTTTAACACATGGCACTGACTGAAACAGATGAGATTGCAGCTCAGCTAGAACTCAACTTAGCAGCAGCCCTGTGGTGGGAGTGTGTGTTTGATTGCAGAAGCTGTGGAAAGTTGTTCTCAAACCAACATGTTTTGAAAAGATTTTAATAACATATGCGGAAACCAACTTTTCAGATCACCGAAAGAATATGCTGTGCATTGTATTTCTTTTTATACACCCTAGTAGGACTCTACTGTACATCTTTAATCACTATACAATGCTGTGATTTGGATACTAGAAGAGCAATAATTGTGTATGTGTGCAGATGCATCATTCATTATGTGCTTCACAGCAACTCACACACAGCCATGAACTATTGCAACAGAATCTGATTTTACTGAGAGAAGAAATGTTGCCAGGACCTTTGTATAATCCCCTTATTGTTTCAAAATCTGCCTTGAACTGTGTGATTGCTTCTTCTTGTCATTTTCTTTTTGACATTTAGGGTGTGCCTACTCTGCTTCCATTGACTCATCATTCATTCATTCTGTGGTTTTTCCAGTACGTAATTCTATCAGTTTTACTGTATAATTTCTCGCAAGCTACAAAATGAATTAAATCTTCACCCACAGTCTTAGAACTGATAGTCAGACAAACACCACCACTGTAGGTAATTTCAAATGCTGCTGTTTCAAAAAGGTGGTGTGTGTGAGTGGGTGTGTGGGTGTGTGAGTGTATGTGTACATGTGAGTATGTGTGAGTTTGTGTGTAGGTGAATGTATAAGTGGGTATGTGAATTTGTGAGGGGGTATGTGTGCACAGAATTCTTTCTCCAGCACCCAGCTGCACTTTATGTAAGGTGGCACCTATATCTAGTCCATAACCCTCTATACTCCCCAATGTCCTGCCTCCCTTTTACTGAACACATAGTGGCTGTTTAATTCATTTAGCACCATAGACTGCTGTTTGCAAGTTTTCTGCCTTTTTAAGGGTCTTAAGCTTTTTTTTCAAGTTTTCTATATTTTTAATGGTCTTAAAAACTTTTCTTAATTTTAAAAACTGCAGTTTCTGCTAATTTCACTTAAAACCTGCAAAACAAGCTGTCTCTGATGGATCAAGGGGTTCAGCTAGAGAAATCAGCAGAACAGTTTCTCCCCAGAAGTGAAGAATTTCAGTGTTTGTTGCACAGTTTTGAATGGTAGCCATTTCCTATCCATAAAGCCCTATTTAAAAATCATTTCTCACATATGTACACTTTTTTGCTGTGGCAGCACAACCTTAGAATTTTATAACTATTTTTCAATGATAGTATATAATGCATAGAATAATATATAGGCAATCATATACAACAAGGCTGTGTTTTCATTGAGGGGTGAGATGACATCACAGACCGCAAGAGCAAAGCTCAAAGGTTTCTATGATTTCATCTCAGCTTAAGATTGAAACATCAGCCTTGTTGCATATGGCTGCCCATACATTATTGTGTATCATATATGTTTTAAAAAATGTATCTTTTCTCTAACTCTGCCATGAACTGTGGTCAAATGAACAGAAAAAAGAGTAAATAATAAGATAAGTTGAAAACATTTATTGTAATTTAAGTAATAGCTGCATGTGCTGTAGAGGTAGACAAGCCAGAGCAGGCTTGAACCTGGCTCGAGCCTAGAGCTTGGCTTAACTTAGCATGACATATTTGAGCAATTGAGAGCCAAAGTCAGGCCTACCCAGTTATGATCAAAGCAAGCACTTTGTCAGCCTGAGCAGTCAGTGCAGTAGCTGAAACTCTGAAACTTTCAGCTCCTCTAGTGCAGTTTATGAGGGACACTGTCAGTAGCCATGGCTGGGTTCGTGCTTTGACTCAAAAGCCCTGTTTACACGGCCAAATTTAAAGTGCATCAACACATGCACATAGGTTGATGTGCTTCAAAGGTGGCAGTGTGGACACTTATGGGAGCATCCTAAAAGTGTTTCACATCAGGTTTCTGATGTGACTCAGGAGAGGGGACCTGTGTCAGAGCGAGTGACTTACAACTGATTACCTTGCTGTGTAAACAATCTGCATCGCTTGCTCTGATTGAATGTCTTCTCTCTCCGTGTCCTTCAGTGGCTCCATGAGTCTCTCTGATGCTTGCCTGCCAGCACTTCTTATATTCAGGAAGGCATGACTTAGTATACCTGAGTTCAGCGAACAGCATTTTTCAAGAGCAGAAAGAAAGCTGAACTCAGGAAAGTGCATGAAAATGTAAAATGAGGGCTAGAAGTACTACAAAGTAGGGTCATAAACTGGGACCGCGATACTGGGCATGCCTCGAATGCATATGCATATCCTCTCTCCCTCCCCAGGGATATGTATCATGCTCAGTATCATGGTCCCAGTTTATGACCCTAATTTGTTATACTCCTAGCCCTCGTTTTACATTTTCATGCCCATTCCTGAATTTAGCTTTCTTTCTGCTCTTGAGAAATGCTGTTTGCTTAACTTGGGTATACTAAGCAGGGCACGAGCCTTCTGGCACTTCAGCACCACTTGCACATCACCAGCTCCTCACTGCCATGTCAGAAGGGGGGAACAACTAGGCCCTCAGAATGTATAGCCCCTCTGGAGCAACCTGCAGCATTGCGAGGATGGGTTGTGTAAACGTGAAATTCAGCCACTGCGGCCATTGCAGCTTGAGCGGAGCACCACAAATTCCAGAGCACTTCAGCAGTGTAAACACACCAATAGATTCAAGTCAGATCCTTGACTCAGCTCTGGCTTGGCTCTACATTAAAATTTTCTGTCTTGCCCACCTCTAATGTGCTGCTAACATTTCGAGTAGTCCGTGTTTTATTATGAAATGGGAAAAACCAGTTCCTGTAACCTGATCATTACATGTGGTTAAACCATGCAATAACCCACAGCTGGGGAAGAACATTTATAAAAAGCAAAACAAAACATAATTAAACACATTTTTGTTTTATTTTACACATGGGTCCACAAATAATTGAAATAAGGCACTCCAGGATGTAGGTAATTGGGGGAATCATCCACTTCTCATGTGGTGAAGTCACTTAGCTGCACCTGGTGACACACCTCACGAGTCATGGGTAAATCCCACAGTAACCCACCCCCTGTCATGCGTTATTGCTTAAACAAACAGTTAACTTGGGGTATGTTTATTCTTGCTGATGTCTTTGTTACGAGGAATCTGCAGTGTATTGAAGCTAAGCATAAGGGCACTTTATAGATACGAGAATGTATGCTGTTGTATCACAGAAATGACCCAGAAATCTGTACTTTAGTACTGCAGCATCTGGACCTTTATGGATTTTCATATACAACAACACTGAACCGTATACAGTACTATACCACAAGTTTTTATTTTTATTAGAACATATTGCACTAACAGGAATAGTGGTGCAACTGATGCTAACAATACTTTAAATAGGTTATATAAGCCTTGGCACATGCATTCATGGTGCCAAGATCAATGGCGACAATAATATCTTTAGAAAGAACAGTATCAGGGGAGAAATACAAAGCTAAAGGATGCAAAAAATATGCAAATATATTGAAGAAAAAGAAACATGTACTGTAATAAGAGCTGCAGCTTGCCTTTGATTATAATTTTCTCAATTATTATTTTACCATGGATAATAAAGGATTACTGTACCATACTTGACAAACTTTTAAGGCATCAGTAATTAACTTGCTAGAGTGGATACTGGACAATTCACAGGTTCCTGATTTTGAGTTGTGGCCTGTAGCATGCTAGTTGCACAGCATGCCATACACTTAATGGTTTCTACAGAGTAAAAGACCATACTGCAGAACACTGTTATTCCTGAGACATGAGTGCATCTACCTAGACAGTAGAATTTATTTGGTGAAAAACATTTCTATGGCTCCCAGTTTCAAGTTCCTAATGGATCATGGACTACAGTGGCTGCCCAGTATTGTCACATGCCACAAAACATTCATGTTTCCTTGGGGAGCAATCATTTGAAGTGAAGAACATGGTTCACAAAAAAGGCTTACCATTCAAGATGGAGTCAAACTATTGATGAATTTCATGTTGGCTGGGCAATTATGAATATGGCAGAGTGCACCGATCATGCCAAACATGGTAGTAAGGGAAGCAGAAATAATTGGGTCCTACCTTTTTATTAATTCTTTCTCATATGCTGAGGTTCAAAGTATTTTTTCAGTGGTGTTTGGTTGCATGTCACCCTTCATTCCACTAGTACCCCACCTCCACCACCAAAGCACTGCTTCAAAATTATCTTTTTTCCCCCGGTCAGGTGGTTGATATCTGGAGCCTTGCAATTACTATGGCTAACATTTTTATCTGTTACTGATGATAAAAACTGAATGAATTGTATCTTCCTAACCACATTTTTTTCAAATGAAATAATTATTTTTTATAATTGCTTTTCAACATATGTGTCTGATAAACAGCGACCATCAGGCTTCTAATGCAAATCCCCACAAAAAAAACTGAAAAAAACACCTTGCATTTCTTTATTTTTAGTTACCAGTTCCTTTATTCCACTGGCCAGCAGCAGTCATCACAAAATGGAGGCAAATTTGCTACTTCTACCTCCCTAGATACTTCTGAGGGAAACCTACCATGGACTGGTATGGAGAACACTATAATGGCATTATTAGTGCAATGGTTCCTGTATTTTCACTTAGTTAAAACAGGTCATACACAATATTAAAAGCACAATATTGAGTATTACATCTTACAAAAGTGAAAATAAATGGACAAACGGAGCCCCTATATAACGTATGTCATGCCAGTTTCTGGCTGGACCTCTCCCTGAAGTATCGTCGTGGAGAAGAATTGTTCTGTGATGCTCACTGTCACCGAAGGAGAATGGGGGAGCTGACTACTAAAATAAAATATGTTTTTTTCCATACTGCTTTTTATACTAATGTACCAGTCCTCATAGTCTGCAGGCTGCATGCTGGCAACCTCTAAGTCCTCATACTGTGTGTTGCCAATCAACCAGTCCACAGGCTGTGTGCTGGCAACCTCCAAGACCACAAACTGTGTGCTGGCAGCCTCCCAGTAACAGACTGCGTGCTGGTAACCCCCAGTCCAATACATTGTGTGCTGCCAATCTCCCAATCTACAGGCTGTGTGCTTGCAACCTCCCAGTAAATGTCACTGTGCTGGCAACATCCCAGTCCAGAGGCTGTGTGCTGGCAACCTTCCACTCCGCTCTCTGTGTGTGTCTTCAGGCTCTCAGTCCACATGCTGTGTGCTGCCAACATCACAGTATACCAGCTGTTTGCTACCAACCTCCCTTTCAACATGCAGTGTGCTGGCAACCTCCCAGTCCTCAGGCTGTGTGCTGTCAAGCTTCCAGTAAACTGACTGTATGCAGGCAACCTCACTATCCACAGGCTGTGAGCTGGCAAATTACCCAGTCCACAGGCAATATTCTGCCAGCCTCACAGTCCTTTGTTTGTGTGCTGCCAGTCTCCCAATGTACAGGCTGTGTGCTGCCAATATTCCAGTCCACAGGCTGTATGCTGGCAACCTCCCAGTAAACAAGCTTTGTGTGGGCAACATCCCAGTCCATAGGCTGTGTATTGGCAACCTCCCACTCCACTGTCTGTGTGCTGCCAGCCTGTCAGTCTACAGTCTGTATGTTGCCAAAGTCACAGTCCACGGGCTGTGTGTTACCAACCTCGCTGGCCACAGGCTGTGTGCTGGAAACCTCAGTCTTCAGACTGTATGCTGTCAACCTTCCAGTACACTGGCTGTGTTTAAGCAACCTCCCTATCAACAGGCTGTGAGCTGGCAATCGCTCAGTCCACCAGTTATGTGCTGCCAACCTGGCAGTCCACCATCTGTGTGCTCCCAGTCTCCCACTCTACAGCCTATGTGCTGCTGACATTCTGGTCCATGGTTGTATGCTATCAACCTCCCAGTCTACAGGAGTGCTGGCATTCATACAGTCCACAATGCTGGCAACCTCCCACTGCATAGGCTGTGTGCTAGAAATCTCCCAGTCTGCAGTCTACGCCACTATCAACCTCCCAGTCAACATGCTGTGTGCTGGCAGCCTTCCAGTTCCCAGGTGGTATGCTGCCAACCCCTAAATTCACAGATTATGTTCTGGTAACCTCCCAGTACCCAAGCTCTATGCTGGGAACCTCCCAGTCCACAGTCCCTGTGTTAGCAACCTCCTAATCCATATGCTATGTGCTGCCTGGCTTCCAGTCCACATACTGTGTGCGGACAAACTCCTAGTTCACAGGCTGTGTGCTTCCGACCTTCCAGTCCACTGTCTGTGTGCTGGCAACTGTTCAATCCACAGGCTTTGTGCTGCCAATCTCTCAGTCCTCAGGTGTGTACTGCCAACCTCTCAGTAAACAGGCTGTGTGCTGGCAGCCTCCAGTCCACACACTATGTGCTGGCAACCTACCAGTCCACAATCCATGTGCTGGCAACTTCTAAATCCACAGACCATGTGCTGCCAAGCTCCCAGTTCACATACTGTGTGCTAGTAACTTCCTAATCCAGAGGCTGTGTGCTGTCAACCTCCCAGTCCAATGTCTGTGTGCTGGCAATCGTCAAGTCCACAGGCTGCGTGCAACAAACCTCCCAGTCCAAAGCTGTGTGCTGGCAGCCTTCTAATCCATAGGTTGTGCTCTGGCAACCTCTCAGTCCACAGGATGTGTGCTGCTAACCTCCCACTCCATGGACTGTTTTTTGACAACCTCCCAGTCCACAGGATGTGTGCTGACAACCTCTCAGTCCACAGAATGTGGCTGCCCACCTCCTAGTTCACAGGCTGTGTTCTGGTAGCTTCCCAGTCCACAGTCTGCATGTTGACAACCTCTCAGCCCACAGGCTGTGAGCTGGAAAACTCCCATTCCACTGTCTGTATGCTAGCAACCTCCCACTGTTCAGACTGTTTGCTGCCAACCTCCCATTCCTCAGGCTGTGAGCTGTCTACCTTCAGTCCACAGGCTGTGTGCTGGCAACCTCCCACTCACCTGGGTGTCTGCAGGTAACCTTCCAATCCACAGGCTGTGTGCTGGCAACCTCACAGCTCACATGGTGTATGCTGGCAACCTCCAAATCCATAGGTTGCATGCTGAGAACCTCCCAGTTCACAGGCTGTTAGTAATCAACCTCCCACTCCACAGGTTGACTGCCAACATCCTAGTCCATGGACTATGTACTAGCAATCTCACAATCTGCCAGGTGACAGGCTGCTAGTGGGACACTGTAACCCCCTTCCAGAGGGAGGAGAGCTGTCCATGGGACGCTCCAACCTCCCTCCTCTGGGTGGCCTCTGAGTGAGCCAAGTCCACTCTCAAACTCTAGTCACTAGTATAGTGAGCAGTAGCACTATGGCTGCACAACTGGGCCAGCCCTCAGGTTCATTTTTTAATGTGATAGTTTGCATGAGAAAGCTGAGGTTACTGTCTGACAATAACCATCAGTACAAAACAGAGCTAGTCCGCTAATTCTGTAAAATCTGTGTTCATCATTCTTTCAGTTCCCCAGTTTAGTTTGAAAGTATCAAAACTGGCCCATTTGGGACTTGGAAGTGTCACTTTACATTTTAACAAGGGCAAGTGGAAAACTAAGACCTTCAATTTTTTTTAATCTGCCAGAGCCTACAGTGCTAAATGTGGATGCAAAAATTATTTGAAATGAATGGTGCATCAGTATGTGCGTCAAACCGTTAAGGCTGTTCATAGTTTTCTTCTTGAAATGGTGCTTACAGTGTGAAGTAAACAGTGGTGACTTGTAGACCTAGCTACGTGGGACTTCTAGAAAGCCTCTTGTTGCAGTGTTAACTACCCATCAGAGACATCCTGTGCACTACCTGGTGTGTTAATTATTTTATGCATAATAGAAGAATGATAAGGTGCTTGGCCCTTTGACATGAATGTGTTGGAAGTCCACTTCCCCCACTGGAGAAAGATCAACATCAATTTGTTCAAATGTTAGTGTAACCTTTTTCCACTGTGCTGACTGTTCATTCCCAGCAGTCACATGGGCAGGAATTTCACCTGACTCACAGGGGTCTTGACCTAAATGTGCCTAGCACTCAGGAAGTGGCAATATTAATGTGATTACTAATGATGCCTGTCAGCTTTCCCCAAAGCAGGTCTTCACTGAATTGAAGACTGCACAATAATCCTTAGAGGCACAATAATATTGGATCTTATAGAAAAAGGGAACAAGGGCCAAACAGAAATACCTTAGTACACATGAAACCACAAACTTAAATGACTCACCTTTGCATATTCATTAAACTATCCTTATTCACTGGACATTGTCGGTCCCTTCAATGCACAGCAGTTACTGTATCTACTGAAATGCCTGCTAGTATTCCTTCCACAATATTCAGAATTTAAGGTAGGCACTGTATACTGTCCTGGGGGAGGACAGGCTCACTGGGTGGGCCAGTAACAACAAGGGATAACTATGATGTCACCCGCAGACATCATGTCCACCCTGGTAGCTGACTACCTGTTAAAGATCCAGCCAGGTAAACCCTAAGGAGTAGATGGGATACACGCCAGAATCACAGTAGAGCTAAAAGAACAATTGTCCTTGGCCTCATTTGGTAATCCTTCATGAGTTGGTCTCTACAGGTGTGGGGCAAGAGGGCTAGAAAGTGGTTATTGTGGTCCCCATCATCATGAAGGTGCAATGTTAAACCTGAGTAACTATAAACTGGTCAACCTGATATCAGTGCTGTGCAAACTCCTGGATTGCATTATCAAGGGGCAAATGATGGATTACTTAATTGAGGCCCAGATTCTCAGATTCTCACCCCTTCTTAGCATGGCTTTATAAGGTGCAGATTGTGCCAAACCAATGTTGTCATATACATCAAAGGGTGACAAGGAAGGTGCACAGGAGCAGGGTTGTAGACAGAGTCTCTTTAGACTCAGCAAAGTCTTTGACAATGTGGAACATGATAAGCTTTTGGTAAAAGTAAAGGATCCTGGAATTCCGCTATTCCACAGACACGGAATATTCTCCAGAACTTTCATCTTGCCACAAAATATATGTACTGCCGCATTATTCATAGCACTTGTCATTCAGATATGCAGTTTTTTCATAGTGCCTGGCTCCGCTCCCCTACTTGTTTATCCTGAATCCCCTCCTCTATGCTCAGCATGTGATGTCTTTGATGACATCACATCATATTTTAGCCAACAGCAGGAATGCATTATTCCACAAGTATGAATAAAGCAAATGTATTTATTTATTGGATTGTTATTAACTAGGTGGGCTCACTGAGCCAAGCTGTCCACTTTTCAGGAGCAACCCAAAATTAATTACATAGAATATATAGACAGTTTAGACATAGATACTAATTACATACTGCACATTAAGTAAATCACAAATACAGTAAATACAAAATCATGCTGTAGTAATCAACAAATGCTGCTGCAGAAGCCTAGGAGCCCTAACCCAGAAATCAGGACTGAAGTGCAACAGCGAACTAGGGACCCTGGTAAAAGTACACCAATGCAATCTATATCTATATACATATATATATATATATTACCGTGCTACCATAGTTAGGGTTAAGGAGCCCTTTTAAGGTTAAAGGGTCAAATTTTGCACCTTAATAACTTTGGCACTATTTAATGGATTTGCCTGAAATTTGGAAAGTATGATCAAGAACAAGACATCTTGGGATCTGCCAAGTTTCATACTGGTGGCATATGCGGCTGCAGTGTTATTAAGCATGATCTGCCTGCGCATTTACGCTATTTGGTGAATTATTTGCCATTGCCTACAGGTCGCATGTTTTGTGCCAGTGGTCCGAAATTTTCAGGCAACATGCGGCCAGGGTGCCTGATGTGCCCTTCAAAGATTTCATGAAAAAATATTAAACGGTTCAAAAGTTATTCAAAAAACAAGTTCCCATTATAAGTCAATGGGAAAAGTTAACAAAACGTTCCAACACTTTCGCAAATGCACTTTTACTTTCGCAAATGGCCCTAGTACTTTCGCAAATCCACCATTTTGTTTTCAGTTGGTGATCATAAAATGCTTGCCATTTAAATCTGGGACCATCTAGGGGCACAATTATTTTTGTGTCCACCTAGTCAGAGCCTGAGGATGCTAGCAATGTCTTTACGAACATACGAAATTTGCCAGCAGATAAAGGCCTAGAGGTCTATCAAGTCTGCTCAAATGTGCAGCTAGCACCCCTTATTCTGCAGCTGCCCCTACCTTCCACACTTCCCCTTCATTAACCCTCCCCCTTGTCCTGTCCCATCCTCGTTTGAAGCAGTCCACTGTTCTACTGCATACCACTTCAGGAGGTAACGCATTCCACCCAGCCACCACCCTCTCTGTAAAAAAGTGTCTCCTCATCTCCCTCCTGAACCTTCCTCGCTCAAGTCTCATATCATGGCCCCTGGTGTCCCTCCCCTCCCTTACTTTGAACAGCCCCTCTGTACTTGTCTTGTTTATTCCTTTCATGTATTTAAAGGTTTCAACCATATCACCCCTGTCTCTCCTCTTAACACCCCAGAAATATGTTTTTCAAAATTCTGGAAAAAGTACTTTCGCAAAGTACTTTCGTGCTCATGACACTTTTTGCAAATCTGTTTGAAAGCTTTCACAAATCACAAAAGTACTTTGCAACACTATGGCCAAAATGACAGGAGTTCTTTGCCACCTTGCTGCAAAAGAACGGTTAGATCTTTTGGCCTGCAATTTGGAGAGAAGGCAGCCAACATGACACAGATATGTGTTTTGGTAGTTTGGTGAAAAAATATTGTATGATTCCAGAGTTACAGTACTCTGAAGTTGATGCTTTTTCCCATAGATTAACATGGTGGCGTATGCAGCGCCAAATACCTCAGATTCGAAAATGGCATAGATAGATTTTGTTACAAGTTGCATAAGACAAAATGGTAGCCAGAAAAATAATGATTTCTGTGAAATTAAAAAATTTTTTCTACCTCGTATGGTTGCTGAGATATTTGCGATTAAGTACTTCCAATTCTTGTTTTAAGCTTCCATTGCCATTACAATGCATACATTCTTTGTATGCACTTTGTTTCTCTATGCAGTTCTCCAGCAAAAAGAGGGTATGCGCTTCTGTTACTGTTATAGTTACTGTTTCCCCTTGTGTTTATGTACCTGTTAGTGTTTCCGTTCCTGTGTGCGCCACCGTGTGTGTTACCCTTTGCGTTGTCATTTGCCCTTGTGTTTTCGTTACTGTTACCATTTCCGTTTCTACCTTGTGTTTGCATTGCTGTTCCTGTTTGCCCCATGCTCCCGCCGCTGCATTACATTCAGTATTTCTCATCATCATTCTCAAAAAGAAGGGAAATTAGAGCCAAAAAACTCCATTTAATGCATCAGTTAGGGTTGTTCCACAGCGACAAATGTAAGGAAATTCAGTGTTAGGGTTGAAACCCCACCTGGACACCTCCAGCCCACCCCCCCAACCGGCATCGGGGTGTGCATTGGGGTCGTCGGTCCTAACTCTCGCCCCATTCTCCTATACCTCTGCACATGTGATGGGGTAAGAGTTAGTTGACACCCCAACGCCACCCCTGATACTGGTTGGGGGTGGGTTGAGGTGTCCGGGGTTCAACCCAACATCGAATCTCCTTACGCTTGTCACTGTGGAACAACCCTAACTGATGCATTAAACGGAGTTTTTGCCTCTATCATATATATATATATATATATATATATGTATATATACACACACAAGTATATACATATATGAATGCTAACTGATCTTGGCAGGAAGCAACAAGTTATGGTTGATGGGCACTACTCAGAGTAGAAAGGAGTACTCAGCTGCATTCTTCAGTGATTGGTGAAAGGCCTGTTGCATTTCAGCATGTGTCATCAAGTGTCTGGAAGCTGGAATCTCCATCAGGCTGCTTAAATTTGCTGATGGCACTAAGCTGGCCAGGGTGGTGGACTTCCTAGAGTATGGGAACAAATGTCAGGAGGATCTGAACAAGCTGGGTGACTGGCTGGACTCCTGGAGTCATAGATACCGTGTAGCCAAATGCAAGATGCTACACTTGGGGAGGAGAAACAGGGGTAAGGCCTTCATACTGTATGGGGCGCCTTTTTGCTGCAGTGGAGGAGTTAAAAAACCTGTGATCATAATATATGAAAGGAAAATGAATGAGCAGTGCACAATTCCTGTCAAGAGGCCTGAAAGAATGCTGGGGTTTATTTAAAGGGGTGATTAACAGAGCAGGAGATGTAATCCTACTGTACCACTATACAAGGCCCTGGGCAGGTCCCCTGTGTATAGTTCTGGGTTCTGCAATACAGTACCGAAAAGGCATTGAGGCAGTAGAAAGAATACAGCACATGGTCATCAGAATGATCAGGGTATGGAGAATAAAAGCTACTCTATGAGGAGAGACTGGAGATTTTCAACACGTTATCACTGCAAAACATCTGGGCACCTAGGCCCTGTCCACACTACTACCGCTGTAATGTTACAGAGGCTAAAATGGTCTCAAACCATTACCAAAATGGCTTGCATCCACACTGGTAATGTTACAGCAGGCATTTTCTGAACCGTTACAGAAACCACTTATGAGGTGGTTTCAACAATGGTTCAGAAAATGGTTTCACTGCTGTAACGTTACTGGTGTCAGTGTAGACGTTGTAAGTGTGTAGCTCCAGCATTGCCCTCAGTGCAGAATGAACTGCATTGTGGGATAGGGAGCTGATCGTCATGGTCTCACTTTGCCTAGTGTGTGGACAGACTGTAATGGTTTCCAAAACAATTCACAGGTAATGTAAATGCACTGTAACATTACCTGTTTGAACCATTATGGATTTTCAGGTGGTAGTGTGGACAGAGCCTTAGATGCCTCATCATATTTACAACACAGCACAGAAGATATTAGTGCAAAAAAGTTAATTTAAGTGATAACATTCATTTAGTTGGAGTATACGGAGCAATAACCGACTTCTGTAGATGATTAAATGCCGAGGTCAATCACAGTCAAGGAGCTGTACTGTATATAGTACATGCTCCTTGAAAGCTCAGTGGCAGCCAGCTATGGTGGTGTGAGGATAGCTGTGCTGGTTGCTGATCTATGGTAGGGATGGAGGGGAGTGGGGTTATGGGTCACCCTGGACGGAGTGGGGAATGGGGAGAGGGACCTTAGAGTACCAGGGAACAGGGTTTCTGGCTTGGGATGGTGATCAGTGACTGGGGGGCCACTACACTATGGAAAACTTTATTTATTACAGGATCAGTGTTTTGGTAGGGGGGAGGGGCTACTACACTATGGAGAAAATATTTTACAATGTCGGGTGGGCGATCGGGGACAGGGAGGGCCACTACACCATGGAAAAACATATTATACAATGTTGGTGGGAGACTGAGGACAGGGAGGGCCACTGCACTATGAAAATAAATATATTACAATGTCAGGTGGGCAATCGGGGATCAGGGAGGAGGGAGGGCACCACTAGCCTACCAGGGTATGCTGTTAATTATTTGGGGATGGTGATGAGTGGATTGAGGGCACTAAATCACCATGGAATGCAGCTGCATGGTGCATGGGCTGGTGGAGGGCCATGCTAAGTCATCTACAGGCCATGAAAATGGGCCCATACTGGGCATGCTAATGGCCAGTAGTGCCTTGCATGCCCAATGGGCACATTTGCATGGCTTCCTTAGTGAATAGGAGCTTAGCGCATGTGTGCTATTGTTGTAGGCTCATTCTCCTGGCTGGCTGTGGGGGCAGTGCAACTGGGTTTCCTGGTGGTTTTCCTGGGTTAGCACTGCCCACGCCTGCCCCTATTCACAGTCGGATAGTGCACCATGCTATCCAACTGTGAATAGCTCTATTGCCCATCAGCGCAGCCGGGAAGTGCAGGCAAACTTTTGCATGCACTTTGTAGGTTTTTTTTTTGTGAACCCTGGCCCAGGAGATTAGTCCTTTTATGTCTATGGCATATACCTCTGGAAATCATTAGTCCTTGAAGACCAGACATTGCTAAGTTTGCCTGTTTTTAGAGCCCATCTGAAGAGTCAGACATATCTATTTAAACAAGTCTATCAGCCTGCAAACTGATGTTTGCTCAGGGTCCTGTTATGTTGTAATTCAAAGTCAACAAATCTTTTATAAGTTAGATTTTATTTCTTATTTTATTTTATGATGGTACTTCTGTACAGCAGTCTGAGATGCTGGCTTTTAGTTGCTCTTTATAAATTAATTTGAGGGATGGGTTTGTTGACTGATTGCTGTAGAGTATGCAGTGATGAAGCGATGAGTGTTTTTCGTCACAGTCAAGGATAATTCTACAAAGCCTGTTTAAGGCAACTGTAGTCTTCTAAAGTTATATTGGTGGCACAGATCTTTAGACCTCATGCTCACATTCTAGGATTGGTAAAAGGGATTTTCACAGGGTTAGTCTTCTACTGTCCTGCGTTAAACAACTCCTGACTCATTAAAGAGAATTAAAAGACTGCATTCTGGGTAGGTTCCCTTTATGATCCTGTTGATCAAATGCCAGCCCTTCTGGCTTCCTCAGGGCATACCCCAGCTCATAGCTCCAGCAATGGCCTTAGGACTCATCTACCAACTGCCTATTTAACTGGGGATGGGTGGGGCATTGGGACAGGGAACAAGGCTAAGCATCAAACTTCACTACACAAACTAATTAACACCCTGTTCCACTCTGTTAATGTGCACGTAAGCAGAAGCTGGCCATGTACTTAAACCATGTTCACTTATCAGGGTTTTTAAACAGGTGGTTATAGAATGAAAATCGGAAGCTGAGTAAGTGTGCATTTAAGCAGGATGTGATCTTTTCTGATTGCACTTGAGTGGGCTTCATTGCAGTTAGTGTCTGGTAAAAAAAGAATAGTGATGTCCCTGCTGTCACTTAAAAGGACATGCATAATATCAGTATTGGAAGGAAAACATTCTTAGAATTCTGAACAGATGCTATGGCAATAGTATTTGTATTTCATATGAATGTGTTCTATATAAATTTAAATGGCATTGTTTTTGTTTTGCAGATATCAATGAATGCCTTATACAAGGGGTGTGTCCAAATGGCAAATGTCTGAATACCTTAGGCAGCTATAGGTGTTCATGTAAACCTGGATTTGTGCCAGATTCAACACTTTCCACATGCATCCGTAAGTAACAGTATTGGTAAATTTTAGATTTGCAATAAAGTGAATTTCAAAATGCTGAATATTGAACTTGTCCCAAAGTATACAAATTGCTTAAAAAAAATGTAATCAGGTTTTCAGAGCCAGGGAATTCCCACAAGCCCTGGGTGCACCAAAAATATATGGGTTTGCGGCAGTCTAATGGGATTTTCCATCCCATGCAGCAGTTGACACAAGTTAGAGCAACTTTTCTTGGTCTAGCTTGCGTCAATATTAAGGACTGTTTTTATGGAGCTTGCGTGCAAGATTTGGCACAAGCTGCTGTAAAGCAAGCAGACTGTTGCAACTGTGCTAGAGATTGTAAAATCGGGTACAGTTGTGGCAAAGGGGAATGGCATAGCAGTAGAAACTCAGTGTTGTGGGGCAGGGCTTGAAGCAAGCCCTGCTCCACGTTTGAGAATCCAACCCACGATGGTTATACACAAACAGAAGAATGAGGAAGATTCACATTGCTGCTCGAAAATACAATGTAGCAGTGAAATGATCTCATGCAAATCTGTTTTGATATTGTTATGTTCTACATTAAGGTTTAATAATACAAACCCATTGTCTAAGGTTTTCTTGAACAATTACGTGACACTGAAATGAATCTTAGTGAAATGAAAGTAAATTCATTATTTTTGTGTGGTAACAATATTACCATAGTTGTGATTCTTGTCCCACAACTAAAAAGATTGTATAGAACATCTAATAACTTTTTAAACTTTGATTGCTTGATTTGCAAAGGAGTGTCCAGGTGGCATCTTTTTACTGCAATTGTATAACACATGACAAAAAATTAGACCACATAGAACGTAGTGTAACGTTTTGATGCAAGTGTGACAATTTGTACACAGAAAGCTACACTTGCATCCAAAACTGATACATGCATCATCACCTTTATGCCACAAAACAGGTAAACCATTGCAAATGTGTCAGAATGTTTGAAGATAGTATTCAAATGTTTTGCTTCATTTTGGATGATGCGGGAGCAGTCCAAGATTAGCTTCATCACACTTGAAAATCAAGCTCAGAGTGAATTTTTTTTTTTGAAATTTAAACTTTATTCAATTTATTAAACATAACAAAGTACAACATGATGAAAGACATGGTGAGACATGAAGGAACAGGCACTAACTACCTCAACCCTCCCTAAACCCCCTCCCTCCCACCCACCCCGGAGGATGCCGACACCAAAAAGAAAGAAAGGAGAAAGAAAAGGGAAGCAGAAAAGAAAATGGAGGGAGAGAGGGGGAGAGAGAAGCATCCAAGGTGAGTCACAGCATGAGGTCATGTCACCCGGAAAAAAGAAAAGAAAAGGGAAAGGGGGAAAGAAAGACCCCGTATGGGGTCTTAATAAAGGTACAGGGCATAGAGTTTACCCCATTTTTTGTGAAAGGCAGGCAAGTCATGTCTAGTACTGGCAATCAGCTTTTCGATTTTAAAACTATGTGACATTTCTGCCACCCATTCCTGATAGGTAATTTCGGATTGGTCAACCCAGTGACGAAGGACCAGCCTTTTGACAGACATCAAAATAAGGGCCATGTGATATTTCCTTTCATTAACCTTGATAGAGGAATAGATGCCTAAGACACAAATCTCAGGTGTAAATAGGTCCTGTAGACCCAAGAGTGGACTCAAGTTATCTCGGATATGTTGCCACAGAGGAGCTACTCTGTCACAGGCCCAAAAAATGTGTAAGATATTCCCCCGGCCAGTACCACATCTGGTACATTTAGGGGAACTAATTTTCCCGAACTTGACTAAGTTTACTGGGGTATAGTACATGTTGTTGACTATATAAAATTGTGTAAGTTTATTCCTATCTAAAGAAAGAAAACGGTGTAAATCTGACCAAACCTGAGCCCAAGAATGGGGGGCACAACCAAGCAGTGTATCCCACACCTTGGAACCAGGTAAAGTTTCAGGAGCTTTACTAAGAAGAAGGTGTGAATAGAGTTTAGCAACGGAATGAGGTTCATTGACTCGGGACTTAAGTAAATCTAAAAGAGGATATATACTAGAAGTCCTTTTCACCGGACCAAAATCGCTAACTATGAGGTGCCTCAGCTGGAATACTTTAAATATGGCCTGAGAGGGAATGTTAAACTTGGACATCAGATCCCTAGAGGAGCCAATAGAGTCCTGAAAAAAGAGGTCATCCACTACACAATCCCGAATTTGCAGTAGCCAGGAGGGGAGCAGCCAGTGTGAACCTAGCTTCATGTTGGGGTTAAGAACCAGCGGTTGGGAGGAGTCTTTGGCATTTTGTATTCTAACCGAGGTGCAATACTGGTTGAAAACCTTAATTGAGGTCCCAATTACGGAGTCGCCTATTGGGGTGGGAAGAGATGAGAGATTACAGTAAAATGCAGAGTGAGGATCTATATTATGGGACTTCAGCAGATTAATTTCGAGCTGCAACCAGATAGGCCGGTAAGTATCTGGAGAAGGGGAGAGCCATTTGCCCATTTTCGACAGGTGGCTAGCCCAATAATAAAATTCAAAATTGGGCAAACGAAGACCACCGTTGGCCTTGGGTAAACATAGCTTGAAGAAAGCTCTCCTTGGTTGTTTACCTTTCCAGATGAACTTGGTAACCGAGGTATGTATTTTTTGGAAAAAGGCCTTAGGTAGCCAAATATTTAGCAGGCTTAGGGGGATAGAATATACGTGGAAGTATATTCATCTTGATTATGCTTATTCTACCACCTAAAGACAGGGGAAGGTTTATCCATCTGTTGAGGTCGCCTTGAATCCTGTCTGGCAAGTCATCAAGATTGAGTTTCCTAATTATGTTAATATTGCGGGCTAGGTAAATACCCAGGTATTTAAGGTGGTCGGGTGCCCATTTCATCCCGAAATGAGCTACATCCGCATGAAATAAGAGGGGAATTCAACGGGAATATTTCAGATTTAGTCAAATTCAACTTGTAGTTGGAAACCTCCCCAAATTGATTGATAATTTTCAGAGCTTCCTGAATGGAGCAGACTGGATCCGATAGGTGTAACAGGATGTCGTCTGCAAATACCGACATAGTAAGTATTTGTTGGCCAACAAAACAACCAGTAATGGCAGGCGAGGATCTGATATGGACTAACAAGGGTTCCAGATAAAGATTAAATAAGTAGGGTGAAAGAGGGCATCCCTGATGAGTACCGGAGTATAAAGGAAATCTAGAAGAGAACACCCCATTGCAATACACTTTTGCAGAGGGGAACTGTAGATCGCCTTAATCCACTGAATAAATTGTGTTGGAAAACCCATCGTATTCAAAGTAGCCAGTAAAAATTCCCAACTAACTCGATCAAATGCCTTTTCGGCATCTAAGGCTACTAAGGCCATGGGGGATTGAGAGTTTTGGGCCTCACAAAAAATGTTCGAGAGAGTTCTTATATGGTCAGATGCCGATCTCCCCTGGACAAAGCCTACCTGTTCTGTACTTAGGAGTGTTTGCCAGACTTGTTTGATTCGCAAAGACAGAATTTTGGTCAGGATCTTAATGTCATAATTAAGTAACGAAATTGGTCTGTAGTTGGCGGGATCTAAAGTTGATTTATTAGGTTTAGGTATTAGGATTATAACTGCTTCCAGAAGTGAGGGATCTAAGGGCCCTAAAGTAAGGATATAATTAAACAGTTTTAACAAAACAGGGGCAAGTTCACTACCGAAAGCTTTGTAGAAGTTTGGGGAGAACCCATCTGGACCAGGGGCCTTGTCCAGGGCGAGACCATGGATAGCATCTGTGATTTCCTCTATGGTAATGGGAGCAGTTAGAACCTCACACTGACTAGCATGAAGCTTAGGCAGGGGATATTCTCAAGGAAATCCATTATACTGGGAAGCTTCGAGGAGAGGTAATGGTCCCGTGATAGGTTCTTGTAGAAAGATTCAAACCCAGCGATGTCCCTCGGATTAGTTTTGATAGAGCCATCATTGGCAGTAATTCCTGGGACTAATCTTGAGCTCTCCACTTCTTTAAGTTTAAGAGCCAGCAGTCTACCTGGTTTATCTCCCCTGATCAAGGTATTTCGTTTTAGTTTTCAAGATGGAATATTCAGTTTTCTCCCGAATTAAACCTTCATACTCATCTTTAAGCCTATAAAGATTTTTGAACTTATCTTGGGAGAACGAGGTAGAAAGATTCTCCTCGGCCGATTTGATCTGGTTGGCTAAGGAGTTGGCCCTCTCCAGCCTTAATTTTTTCCTTCTAGATGATTCCTTGATAAATTTACCCCCTAAGAAAACATTTTAGCGAGCACCACACCAAATCAAATCTGGAAACTGAGTCTTGGTTAACCTCTAAGAAAGATGAGATCAGAGCCTTGAAAAGCGAGACAGCCTGATCATCTTTCAAAATCTGGTTATTAAGTTTCCAGGTAGTGTCACACTGACCTGGAGGCCCTGGTGCAAGCCTAACCCAAGTCATAGCATGGTCTGAAATAACAATTGGCTCGATATTGGTAGAGGAGACATTAGACAAAAGGCTGGTGCTCACTAAGATGTAGTCTATCCGTGACCAGGAATTATGGGCTGGAGAGTAGAAGGTATAGGATCTAGTGGAGGGGTTTAAAAGTTTCCATGGATCAACTAGTCCCAGCAGTGAACAAAAATCTGCTAGGGCTAGCTGAGCCGACGACGTAATTCTGGTATCGTTACCAGACCGATCCAGTGCTTGTGCAGGAGAGATATTCCAATCCCCACCCAACACAAAGTTAGATGGTAGAAAGGTAGTCAGTAGGTCAGCCAGACCCATCAGAAATACGGCATCCCCCCCACTGGGCCATATATAGAGCCTAGGACAACCTCGGAGTTGTAGAGCATTCCACAGGCAAAAACGTACCTACCATTTGTATCCTGAACACATTTCTTCAACAAAAAGGGGATATTGAGTTTAATTAGAATAGCAACCCCTTTGCTATTGGTGGACTGACCAGCAGCAAAAACATGTGAGAAACCTTTGAATTTTCAGTAGCTTAGATTCCTGTACCATAATGTGGGTTTCTTGGAGGAAAAGAATATCTACCTCCATTAAAGAACTATTAAGTAAAATTTGACCTTTCTTGGACGCTTCTCTCAGCCCCCTCATGTTCCAAGTAGCGAACTTAACGTGATTTAGTGTCATTGTCCCCAGAAGGAAGTAAGCACAAGGATAGAATTAAAGGATGGCATCCCCAGGGAAATCGATTGGTGGCGGCAGCCCTCCCCAAAACCGATAGCCCCGACCAGCCCAAAACGTCTGTGAATCATACTATTAATAGGTTCAACACACAAAGAGATATAAAGCCAACTAAGTAGACTCCAAGTCGTCAAAATCTTAGGCCGGGGTAGCCATAACACAAAAGATGATATGTCAATTTTGTAAGCCCCAAACCCCCCCCTCCTTGAACCCCATCTTTAACCCCACATAACTATGTACAACTTCTCCCCACAGCAGGTGGCAGAATAAAACTCTCAAATTCAAACTAGATCTAGGAACCCGCCCCTGCAATACCATGGCCTACTTCCTGATGGACTAGTCATGTACAAAAGGGCTATATACAGCAACCAAATGTTCAACTTAACTGACCAATGGTAATGACAGTTAGGACCTAAGAAAAGGAAAGGCCATGGCATCCATCTCCCCCCATTACAGTCGTGAGGCAGGATCAGACAGCAGATATCGCCTCCCGACCCCCCTCCCCCCAACAACAACCAAAGCCTTCAATACCCCTGCAGAAAAAACATTTTAAACAAGCAACTAACTGGGAAGGGGAAAAGGTAAATCAGCTAAAGTCTAAGTATCAACACTGGGAGAATAAATCACCAGACCGGTGGCAGCTGGTTTGAATAGCCAAAAGGCAGAAAAGATGAAATTTACCTTAGAAAACGACCCCCAAGACGAGGTGGTCCAAAAGAAATCTTCCATGAGGCACCGGCTCTGAGATGGGCTGGATGGGAGGAAGCGCAGGTCGGAAGCAACCGGGACGGACCTAAATGGTCCAAGCGTTAATCGTTCCTCCCGGAAACACAGCCCTGCACTAGAGTTCCGGACTTCAACACGGAGCCAGCACACGAGGTGCCTCAGGAAATCGGGCCTGCTCAACCCCATAGGCCACGCGGCCTATATCGGATCCCACTACCAGCCACCCCAGGTCGGATGAGACCCCAACAGGCCAGGTAAGACCAAACCTTGGCAGGTCTCAAACGGGAAAAGGTAAAGGGAGAAACTAAAACCGGGAACCCAAACCAGGCTATAAATTAGTTTGAGAGCAGGTTTCAGAGCCTAAGAGACATCCAATAGCATCAGTCTCCTTTAAACAAATTAGGGAGTCTCTTGGTAAGGTCAGCCAGGGCATGGTCCGGGTCTTCGTAGGACTGCCCAACGCCGTCCAGGGTGACCACTAACTTGCTGGATAGACCATTTAAAACGAATTTCAGCAGCAATAAGTTTTTAACAACCGGATGGTAAGCGCTCTTCTTTTGCGGACTTCAAATGGTAAATCTTGGGAAATTCTCAATTTGACATGGTTCCACTGGAGGGAGTCTATTTCTTTAACTTTAGCCAGGACGTGTTGACGCTCGATGTAGCTCAAAAACTTAATTATGAGCGGGCGAGGAGGAGAATTCGGTGGGGGTCTGGGCTTCAGAGATCTATGGGCCCGTTCTATATGATAAGTTTGATTGATCGGGGAAGGACCGACCACTTTATTCAGAAAAAGCTGGACAAACTTAATCGTGTCGTTTCCTTCCTCGGCCTCTGGGAGCCCCAGAATAAGGATATTGTTCCGCCTGCTCCGACCCTCAAGATCCTCCGTTTTAGCCTGCAGTCTCTGTATTTGTTGTTTTAGTTTGGTAATCTCCAGGTCGGTTTTATTCTTCCAGCGGTCCAAAGATGTGACGTTAGTTTCCAGATCCCCCACTTGCCGTGATAGGTCAGAGAAGTCTTTTCTGATGGATTTAATTTCACTAGATATCTCCTGTAGAGTTTCTCTAAAGGTAGAATTTCTTGCAGTAAACGATCTTCAGTCAGCAGGGTACTTGGAGATGCAGAAACAGCTTGTTTGGAGGAACAAGAAGGGTTGATGTTTCTAGCTTTCTTGGAGGCCTTTTCAGGTGTTGTTGGTGGAGTGTGTCTCACACTGGCTGACTTCATGTCAGTTTCCATCGCTGTAACACCGCTGAACAGGCTTCAGGCGCCCTAAAAATAAGCTTAAGGATGCTAAATGAAAACAGCAAGCCTTTAGGGTCGCTAATATAGAAAAGGGTGTTGATTTTCCTGATAAAAAAGGTTGTTTTTGAAGGTGAAGGAAGGGAGCCAGGTAGAGAGCTGCTCTCAGCCACACTGCATCACGTGACTCCATCCTCAGAGTGAATTTGATATTTGTCAAAAGGATTCTCCACTAGCAAAGAGTAAAGCATAAACTGATTTACAGTTCATCTGAATTATGACTTTCTTTTTGCAGAGAAGAAATCATAAAATATACTAACAATCCTGGATATAATTTCTGTCCATCAGGTGTTGAAAATATTCTCGGTGTTCTGCAGCTGTAACCTCATAGAAAAGTATGATTAACACATCAAGAAAGCCATGAGTGCATAAACCTCTTGAGATGTTAATTTCTTGCTTTCACTTTCCTTTGCTGCTGTATTTTGTCTGTGATTACTGTGTGCATTTTAAACAAGAACATGCTCATTCAGCATGTGGAAAAGATAAATCTTTTGTCAAAAAAGTTACCTTGGGAATATCACGTTGTTTGTAATTTTTTGGGGGGAGTCAGTGAGTTTTCTAAAGTACATGACAGTATTTCAGTAGGCTGCACACATTCTTCCTGGGAAGCATCATGGTGTAATTAAAGTTAAAAGCAAACTCCAGATCTGGGTGATCCTTTCTCAATTGCAAATATAAGTACAACACATTTGAGTCTTAACTTTGTGTGTTTAAATTGAGAGGAATCCTCTTTTATTTGAGAAAAAAAACTCCCATTTTAATAGTAAAATGTAAAGCAGAGTACTAATTAGTCATCAAAAAATATCATCCTATCTTTTCTAGAAGTAATGTATTTTAATGATCTTAGATTCTTCACTATCTTCACTAGATTATTTCAAATTGATTCAGCGATCTTCTAAAGATCGAATGCATATTTTTAACAAAAGCTTGAATTCACTTGAATCCAAGTCCCTGTCATGACTAGTGTTTCCTGAAAACTTTGTGCTGTTTGATTTTGTGGTTTTCTTTAAATCAGCATTTAAGTTTTAATTTTAGTTGCAATGTTAATGTCATTTTAAATACTTTCTTGTCAAAATGTACATTTGTTAATGTGCTCTGCAGGAACTGAAAACAGTGATTTTTTTCTGTCCCTATCAGTGAGGCCTGCAGAGTGATGACATCATTTTGGCCCAGCCTGCTGCTTCAGCAGTTAAGTCCCTGATTGACTGAAGAAGCTGTTGCTCTTCCCAGTCAGAGCAGTCTGTAGTACTAATTGTTTCTCTCCAAGTGTTTCACTAACTCCATCTGGTTTGTGTTTAGATAGATTAGCTTAAAATCTATCATTTTGTTCTTATAAAAAGTTGATCATTTGAGTTTCAGTGCTAAACTGAAGTAGTATGAATGTTTGTGAGAAATCACCATGTCTGTATAACAGCTGTCAGCTCTTTCCCATCAAAACTGATTGAATTCAAGCTTTAATTAAAAATGTGAAAAAAAAACTATTGCATTTGATCTTTAAGGTAGTGTTTAATTACAACTTTTGTAATTTGTGTGGATCTACAATAAAGATGGCAGCCCCAGGAGCTTTTAAAAATCTCCACTCCACAGGTCACACTTTAACTGCACCCACTGTATTCATAATGCAGATATGTCAGAGTGCTGCCAGCACATGTTTCTGATGGTCAGCAGCACAGCAATACCCTTATTTGCTTATATCAATGATGGTGGACCTGGCAAAGAAGCAAGAACTTTTAAGAATTTCAGAATCCTCTGTCTTTCCTCAGGAATGAAATAAAGCAAGAAGGAAATCAGATATATTGATGTTTTGGTTTTTCCTAACTGTCAACTTAATCATTTCAAATTTTGTTAACTAGTAGTGCTGCTTTAAACACAACATCTTGCATTTCATACTACAGTAGTCCAAGGTAAAGAAAGCAGTATATCTTCAGTCAGTAGTTTGTACCCATTTTGAAAAAGTACCTTTCCTTACTGCTAAAAGTATACAGGAAGAGTTAGAAAAATTAGTTCATAGTTTCTGATTTCATTATATAAGGTGCATTAAAGTATCTAAAACTAAAGCATAAATAGCTCCTGTTCTCATTTTCTTAAACATCTAAAATAAAAACAGTAACATTTATTTTTGCATTTAGTTTCTTTATAACTTACATGTTGGCCTTCAGCCCACACCAAGAGACACATATGTACAAATGCACACACACACTCACAAACACACACTACATATAAGAATTAAAAATCAGCTGGAATGCAAAACATTTAGCTTCTCACAGAAATTTGGTAACACAAAGGCTATGCCTGCAGTTCAGCAGGCAGGAACTACTAGCTACACTCCCCTTCCTGAGTTATTTAAGCCAGTTTCCTCCAGCCTCATTCAGAAGCACAGATTCTTTGCTACAGCTGGAGACTGTGCTGGGACTCTGCCCTCCCTTTCTCCCTGTGTTTGTTTGCTGCTTTTTCTTTGTGTTTTTGGGTTTTCTGTTTGATTTGTGCCTTTAGTAACATTCTAGGTCAGTATTTTGTTTTTGTCTACCTTTTCTGGCTGTAGCTTGTACATCCTTCTTTCTCTTGGTCACCTACTGCTGTTGAACATCTGTCCTCATGTAATTTCTGTGTTTCTTTCTGTTTTGGGTCTTGGTTTGCTTACTAGTTTCCACAGTATGTCTTGCTATATCATTTTGTGGTTTTGGCTTGTGCTATTTCAGGCTTTTCCATTTTGCTGTTCATACCAGGTCATTTGCAAACCTCTCAGTTCAAGTGCAGCTCTCTTCAGTTGCTTTCAGCTGGCTTCCTAGCAAGACAGCTGCTCCCATTTCTGCTCTGTCATTCCAATTAGTTTACTTAGCCATCTGCTTCTGCATTACCACCCTAGTCTTATCATGTATACAGCTTCTAGCCTTTCCTGCTGAAGCTGGGTTTTACCTCCCATTTTGACCTTGATGTATATTCAAATTTCAGTACCTTTTCAGTAGTGTATTTTACATCAATATCAGTCATTCCATTCAGCAATCAGTATTCAATTAGAATCTTGCTTTCAAGGTTTCCCTGTACGTAGATAGTTCTTGCTCTCCTTGAAGCCCACATAATGAGGCTGAGTCTCTCTTCTCAGGTGGGGGTCCTTCTCTGTAGGCCACTTGTCTTCTGCAGTGCCTCTCTGCAGTCCCACTGGGTGGTAAGATCCAGCGCTCTGGGGGAAACTTTAGCCATGCAGGCATTTGGTCAGTACACCTCAGGGTGTACCATTTTAGACTTCAGCTGCCAGAGGGTGGGGTCCTAAGCCACAGGGGTTTCTTTAGCTGTGCAGACTACATCAGCAATGCCTCCAAAAGCTATTCTTCATGTGTCTGCCTAAGGTCTACCTAGCCTCATTCTGTCTTCCCTTCCTTTAGTTTCCATTCAAGGATAGACCTCCTCATGGTATCAAGATTGGGTGATGGTGTTTCAACAGTTGCTACTCTTCTCATTTCATGTTGTGATGGGTGGGCCTCCTATGTGGGGAATGTCCTTTAGCTCCAGAGATCAACTCATGGCATCCCACAGCATTATCCTGTTGGATGGATTGAGAGAGTGTTATACCTTCAATAAGTACCCCTGAATTACTAATTCCAGTTTAGCATTCTGAGCTATCTCAATAATATGTTTTCATGCCAGGGGAGATGGCAGCTAAGGCCATGGATCTCCAAAGAATTGCTCCACAAGTTATTTTTTCTCTCCTGAGTGCTAAAGGTCATAATGTAGTATATGTATTTAAGCATACAGTTTACCCTATTAGTAGATTTCCATTGTGAGTTGTGGTTGGATTGCATTGTTCTGCTAACCTGCAATCCTGCAATTCCCCTCTTTCTTTACAGAATGCATGCCTTTGACTGTTACCAGTCATCACCAGTTGCTGTCAGTACTCCTCTCGGTCTCTGTACTCACCACCTGCTGTACAGTACTTTTGGGTTCCTTCCTAAGGTATCTTTACCCTAAAAGAATTATGTTTCCTGCAGCACCCCTAGTGGTGGAACAATCCTCAAGAGGGTTACTTTGCCTCCACAGTACCCCACAGGGTGGTAGTCCCCGATGGGACAGAGAGTGAAAATGGCTAAAGTACCCACATATACTGTAATAGTCAAACAACACTTTTATTCAACTACCTTCACACTGTCAACAATGTTGCACAAGCATAACTCCTCACCACGTTGCATACACCCATTGAACACAAAGGCTATGCCTGTGGTTCAGTGGTTGGTAGCTATCAGTAGAGTCAAGGATTGACATGTTTTTAGGGTTCTAGTTCAGTTCAGGTTTGACAGAGTGTAGTTTCAGTTTGGTTCGGTTTGATTTGATAAGTAAAAGTTTGTGTTTGAGTTCAGTTTGGTTTGAGGTTTTTTTTTTTGTGTAATTTATCAGTTTGAGTTCTAATGAATTCATCCTATTGCCTCCATGTGGGTTCTGCTCATCTCAAATGATCTGGATTCAGGTTCAGTTTGGGTTCATTTTTTTTTTAGGGTTCAAGTTCGGCTTGGATTGGGTGACAATCGAATAGTTCAGGTTCCATTCTGGTTCAGTTCTCAGATGAACCCTGACTCTAACTATCAGTCACGCCCCCTTCCTGAACCATTTAAGCAAACTTCCTCCCACCTCTGTCAGAAACACTATTTATTTGCCCCACTCCTCCTCCACCAGCGCGCATCTCTCCTTGGTGCTCCTTCCTTTGGTACCTTTGGCCTAAAGGACTTGTATTCCTGTGGCACCTCTAGGGTGGAAACCTCCTCAAGAGGGTTCTGTTGTCTTTGTGGTACCCAAAACAGGGTAGTAGTCCCCCATGGGACAGAGAATGTGAATGGCCAGAGTATGCACATACTGTATAACAGTCAAATAACACATTCATTCAACTACCTCTAGACTATCAACAGTGTTGCACAAGTAAAACTCCTCCTGAATTTGCATATGCCCATTGCACTGAAAAACAACAACAAATGTGTCACAGGTGATACCTTTATTGGACTATCAAAATTATTTTCAAAACTTTGAAGAGTTGTATTCTCTTCAGCAGGCTAGTGAACAGAGTTTAAATCCCAAAAGCTAGTCTCAAAAACAATTTTATTAGTCCAATAAAAGATATCACTTGCAACATATGTGTTGCTTATTTACTGCTTCTCACAGGAAAAAATGATAGCATTGCAGTCTGTATTCTACCTGGTTGGCATCATTAGGAATACTGAGTAGAACACTGCAGTAATGCCCTTGTACACTTGTCACATGGAAGAATAAAAAATAATGACACCAACTTGATTTTAATAGATTTTGTTTAATATTTCTTAGTATATAAAGACATAAAGACATAAAGGAATTCTGGAGGTCAGGGGTAAGGGGCAACAGACTTCTAGGAAAACATAAACTGAACTTACAAGCTCAAATGGGTAGACTGGGTGGGCCATAATCCCTTATCTGCCGACACTGTCTATGTATCTATGTATCTATGTATATTTTTAACAATTCAGCAGGTTTTTTTCATGTTTGCTTCCCCTAGGTGGATATAGCCCATAAATATTATCCTAGGCCCTTATCTTGCTCTTCATATGCAGTAAACTGGTGACAGTACCTGCTTGGCTAACAATTTTCTCATATCTCATTACTAGGCATTTCTAGATAGGAAAAGGTTGTAAAACCCAATGGTACTGCCTCCCACTTTTCAGTAGTAGTATCTGAAAGCATATCCTGTTTGGGTAAATGATCAATTTGATTTGTTAAAATTTCTTTGGCATTGCTTTTCACTACCTGTTGTAAATTATTCCAAATCCCAACTATATGTTACATGAAAACACATTTATTTGTGTTGTTTTGAAGATAGTGTGTTTGATTGTTTTATCATGTCCCCTTGATGCCCATTCTAGCATCTGTTAGGTGTCATTTTATTAGCAGAAAGAGGGAGGTGATCATCCCTCTGTTTAGGACATTGGTCAGACCATAACTCCACTACTGCTCCCAAGTCTGAAATCCATATTTGAGAACTGACGTAAACATACTGGAGGGAATCCAGAAATGGATAAATAACTTGTAAGGGGTTACTAGACAAACCCTTTGAAGAATGACTAATACAGGGTATGTCTGGGACTGCATAATCTTGAGCAGAGATGTGCGAAGTTAGCAAACTTTGCTCTGAAAAACAATTCACAAAGTTTGCCACATTCACAAAGTGCAAAGTGCTGACTTCACAAAGTTTTTTGCAGGCAATGTGGAACATTTTCAGGAGAAGTTATGCAAATTCACTGTCGAAGTTGTAACTTCACCTTAACTTTTCCTGGCTTCACATGGAAAAATGCCATTTTCCCAGGAAAACTCAATGCAAAGTGGCAAAGTGGGCAATTCGTGAAGTTATTCACAAAGGCTAATTTCACAAGTTTGCCATAACTTCACACATGAAATAAAACTTTGCAACATCTGTAGTCTGGAGATAAGAAAAGTAATGGGACAGACATGTTACCAACACATTACATTGCAAGGAACAATACGTTTATGAATAATCGTGCTTTGAAATACCATGGCAATGCAGTTATAACAAGCGTTCACACTAGAAATTATTTCGATCACCAATTCATTCAAAAATAAAAAGAAAGAAAATTATCTTTTACGCAAAGGACAGTTCAATGAAATCACCTGCCAGCTAATATGAAAGGGTAGTAGCTTTTATGTTTTCAAAACCAGATTAGACACACACATGTAAATGAGGGCAACTTTTTGATGGCGTTTTACAATTAAAAATGGAAGGTTTACATGAGCATATTGCTTTCTTCTGTTGAATGGCTTTAATATGAACCTTTAATATATAAAAAAATACTGCAGCTTATATATAATAATTAAGCAATAAGGCACAACAGGGTGTGTGTTATCATGTAATAACGCCACTGCTGGGGTGGGTTGAAGCACGAAGTGAAGCCGAGTGCTTCCACCACCCCAGGAGTGATGTTATTACACATTAGAAAATGGGTTGGGAAAATCCCTAAATCTGATTGGCTTAGGCAACTAGCTACCCGGGCCGGTATCAGGCAACAGAGACTGGAAAACAATGAGACCCAGTCTCTGTTGTCTGATTACATTCCAAATGCTTGTGCCAGTAGAACTTTCAATTAAAAAACACAGCCATCTTTTAAATCTCGGTTAGCAAGAGCCGTTCCATCATCAGCAGAATCCGATGTCTTTCCCATAACTTGATTTCTCCAAGTGACTAATCATCCCCCAACATAAAAAATATAAATAAAATTATTTTATTGAAAAACGAGGTTCGGTTTTCCAGCAGCCCATTTCAAACTTTCAACCCTCGGTGGTCTTTTTTAAAAGCGCCAGCACAGTCGCTGCTCAGCACTGCTATTAATGCCCCTGTAACTTCTTCCAGACATGCCCTACCTCCTCCATGCTCGCTGCAGAAAAAAAAACTGACTGAACAGCGCAAGTCCTTGCACTATAGGGCACAGGAGTGTCATTAATCAAAGAGTCTTAGTAATCCATTTTTATTTTACACAGCCCAGTTTATTGCTGTACAAGCTGCAGCTGGTGGGGAGAGAGAGACAGCACTTTTATCATTTTCAGCGGCTCTCTCCGTGTAGGCACTAGTAACGGCTTCAGTGTGAGTTCCAGGAGACAGCTCAGGGACTCTTTCTGGTGGTGGGAAAGAGAGAGAGAGAGACTGCAGTATATTAGTTTTCCTTTTTGAAACAAAGCATCTCTCTCTCTCTCTCTCTCTCTGAGTAGACCGCATTAAAGGCTTCAGTGTGAGCTCCGGGACACAGCTACGGACTGTTTGTGTGGGGGGCGGGGGGAGAGCGAGAGAGCGCCCTTTTACAAATTTCAGCTGCCTCTCTCTCCTGTACAGTATGCTGTAAATTGGTTATTTTTTCCTGTGATGGTAACGTGAAATTGTCCTCTTTCTCCTTGGAAAAATACAGCCGTACATATAATAGACAAAAAATGAAGCAGATGACTTACAATAGCAAAACGCTATTGTGGATCACGCTTGATCTAATGAAACGCTATTTAAGCTGAAGTCTCACAAACAAACTTCTGTTGCCAGTGGCGTATGGGGGTGGCATGCACAAAAATAAAAAATGGTATAGAAAAGCAAAGGTGCCTCATCTTAACAGGCTGGGGGAGGTGCTTTAGTCATTCTGATACAGGTGGAGGAACTATTTTATCTCAAAACTTACATTGAACTATTTTATTAACAGTTTTTATTGGCTTTTTTACAGTGCCCATTTTTAAAGCGCCATAGTTCCCTCAGGGTGGTATTGTGCTATGCGACCTTCAAGCATGAGGCCCTCCGCCTGCGCGCGGGCCCTACACTTACGCCCCTGGGCGGTCTGGTATAGCACACACGCATTCTGTTGGGTATTATTGCTTACATAACACATAAAGGCTTGATGTTATACAAAATAAAAAAAAATTAAAAATGTTTTTAGTAGATTTTTAGTGAGTTTCTTAGAGAAGAGGAAAAAAAGGCTCTATGAATAGAGTCAGCAAAGCTAATGCTAATCAATGACAGTGATGTTATACTGTAATATCATCACTGTCTCAGGCACACACTGATCAATCAGAATCCAGGATACTTTCTTGCCATTGTATAATTAAGCAATAATGCATGACAGGGTGTGGTATATCATGGGATATCGTCATGCCTCGGGTGGTTGGGCATGAGGCTGCAGGCTGAGTGCGTCCAACGACCCGAGAAGTGACAATATCCTATGATATACCACACCCTGGAGTGCATTATTTCTATTATGAAGTGGTTTAAATATTTTTTAAAGTAAAAAAAAAAATTGAAACATTTTAAAAATGTGTTTTGGGGGTGTTGGAGGAATACCTTTAAATAAAATAGTTCCTGGAGGGCTCTGGACAGCAGGTGGCGCTGTTGGCCGAGGTAGAGGAAGTGGAGCTCTTGTGACTGGGTGACCTGCACCTTACCATTGCAGTTTTCTATTTTTAAAGTGTTCTCCATTCATAGTGCACTTTATTTTTATTATTTTTGTTCTGAGAATTGGATGCTGAGGACTGGTAAGCTGAGAGAGAAGTTGGAGAGGCGAGCCAAAAATTAACAAATGAGGAAAAAGGTAGAGTCTTGGTGCGATTCATTCGGGACTGTTATTGTAAGAGCTACTATTAGAATGGTTAGGAATGTCTGGGACAAGACTGGCAGTTTTTTCTATGTGGCTGGGACGTAGCTTTCTTTTTGTGGGGGAGCCGTGGTTTGTGTGAGAATGACTACAATGCGTGGGTCTGTCGTCTGTCCTTTTCAGAGAAAAAAAAATATTCATCCGTTGCTGCCACTCGCATACTACTGGATTTGTTGCTTTTGCAAGTATTGCTCCCAGCGGCTTCTATTGTGCTGAATTCTGTTGTGTGCGCAGCTGGTGGGAGTTCATTTTTTTTTTTTTTTAAATAGCGGCTGACTGGAAGTCTGACTCGCTGCAGACTGCTGCAGATGAAGAAGACTGCGTGGTCAGTAAGAAGGCTGGTGGCCAGAGGTTTTCTTAAGCCGTGATGATGTAGCCTGATATCATCACGGCTTCAAAAACCTCTCGGCCAATCAGCTTCCCGTATTTACGATCCCCAGTTCATAATACCAAATAACACACAGCAAGGCAGGGCAAGGTAAGAAAAGGCAAAATGTATATATAAAGCACCCAGTCCAAAAAGGCTGTGAGTGCTGGACAGACAAAGCAAAAAGCAGACTGAAATATTAGAATACTATAAAACTAGTAGAGGCAGCAATTAGTCAGAAAAATGCTTGTTGAAATAGATAGGTTTTCAAGGAGGTTTTAAAGACCTTCACCGTGTTAGCTTTTCAGTTGTTCAAAGTAAGTGTGTTCCAAAGCAGTGGAGCAGACACTCCAAAAGCCCTGTCCCCAGATAGGGGAACAACAAGCAGGCCATATCAGTGGAGTGGGGGTGGATTGGGTGGAAGGGAATCAGGAGCTCTTTTAAGTAGTTAGGACCCAAACTGCATAGGACCTAGTAAGTTAAAATGACACTGTCAACCAGTTTTTCATCACATTATTTCTAGTTAAAAACCTACATTTTATGATTGTTTACCTTCTCTAAAGTTCATTGATGTTGCTGTTTGTTTTATCTGTCTCCTGGTTTAGTAGAACTGAAATGCATGCAAATGTATATTTATAAACAACCTTGTTTTGTTTACAATCCTGGATCTGTTCTTACTGCATACACCTTGAGCATTAGAAATGACCCCAAACAGTGCAGTCACTCATGATTCAATAGGCTCCTTTCCTCCCACTGCATCATGAGTGACTAGACTGTGTTGTGGGTGTTCCCATGTCCAGGAAAGATGCAATGGAAGCTGATCATGGAATGTAAACAAACACGTTTTTGTGTGGTAATACTAGTATGGTGGGCAGTTTGTTTTTCACTTTTTTAAAGAAAAAGAGAGTGAGAATCAACCTACCAGCTACATCAGCAATCTTTACAGAATGCTGGCAATCATAAAATGTGTTTTTTAAACTAGGGACACTTTGAGGCCTAAGGAGGTTGACAGTGTCCCTTTAACAAGCATATTTTGAAGGTGATGTGCCACTGCACAGGCAGCTAGTGTAATGCATGCAGGACCGTTGTGATATGCTCGCTCTGTGAGGAACCCACAGTCATCAGGGCTACAGCATTCTGGACTAGCTGCAGGTGTCACATCAAAAATTCCAGATAAGCCTAGGTAAAGAGCATTTCAATAGTCTAACCAAGAAGTGACAAAAGCATGGATGATCATTGCTAGGTCATCATGGGCAAGATATAGCCTGATCCTGGTGATATTCCAAAGATAATGAAAGCTAGATCAGAACCCAGATGGTACCTGCTGTTTTAACATCAATCTGATGTCCAAAATGACTCCCAGGTTCTTTACTGCATCAGTTGCCAAGAGAGGATGGCTGCCCAATGATGGGAGAGCCTTACCATCCCCGGCATCCATGCCCCAGTGACCTGACTCAATCACCATGACCTCTGTCTTGCCCGGGTTAAGACACAACCAGTTCGGGGTCATCCAGTCATTGATTTCACCAAGCACTGACTCAGCTCTGAGTTCATCAGGGAACAAGGCAAGTATAGCTTAGTGTCATCTGTATAGCAGTGAAACCCAGCTCCATACCATCTAATGATCTCCCCCAGTGGCAGCATGTACACAGAGAAAAAAATGGGGGCCAGGTGCAAGCCTTGTGGGACCCCACAGGACAGCACATAGCCCTATTGGTAAAATACACCATGGCAACCTGTTCCGTTCTCCTGGTTAAGTAGGACTCAAACCAATGCAAAACTGCCCCAGAGAGGACCCACAAAATCCCTCAGGTTATCCAGAAGCACCCCATGGTCAGCTGTCAAATGCTGATGATATGTCCAAGAACACCAGAATAGAACATTGCTCTTGATCCCTTGCTAGGAGGAGGTCATGAGTTATCCTAGTGGTAGCAGTCTCAGTACTATGTTGGGACCAAAAACTCAACTGCAGAGGTTCATAGATGGAAAATGATTCCAGGCAGTCTGTCAGCTGCTCTGCCACAACCTTCTCAATGACCTTCCCCAAAAAGGGAAGGTTAATGACACATCTGTAATTCACAAGAGCATCAGGGTCCACAGATGGTTTCTTCAGAAGAGGTCTAACAACAGCCTTTTTTAAGGCTGCTGGGAAAACACCCTCCCTGAGGGACCACTCAGTCATGTAAGTCCTGGGTCTAGCACACAGTTGGTAGGGCGCAAACTGGAGACTACCCAAAGTACCTCAGCCTCCAAAATAGGTTGAAACTTATTCCAGGCAGTCAGATCTACATCACACATGGCACGACCACTGCTTGCCTGAACTGGGCCACCCAAGGAGATACTCAATCTAATGGCAGGCACCTTGTCAGTAAAACATTTGCTAAAACTCCTCACACATTTTTGCAGAAAAGAAAAGCACTAGAACAGCTTAGGGTGGATAAAGCTATGGGGTATGATTGAATACTCCCAAGGATCCTAAAAGGATTTTAGGAGGAACTGGCTAAACCTCTGGCTAAGCTGTTCAGTGGATCACTGGAAACAAGCGTGGTTCCGGAGGAGTGGAGGAGGGCACAAGTGGTACCCCTGCACAAAAGTGGTAGCAAGGAGGAGGCAGAAAACTACTGCCCAGTTAGTTTGACCTTGATAGTAGGTAAAATGATGGAAACCCTACTTAAGGAAAGGCTGGTGGACTACCTAGAGACAAGGAGGCTGCTGGACCCAAGGCAACATGGATTCATGGCAGGGAGGTCATGCCACTTGATGTTGCCTACCTTGACTTCAGCAAAGCTTTCGATACTGTTCCACATTGAAAATTGATTAATAAGCTGGGTAGGCTCGGGTGGGTCAGAAGTTGGACAACTGGGTGGCAAACTGGTTGGCGGGCAGAAAACAGAGAGTGGTGGTAAACAGTATACAGTCAAAAGAGATGCAAGTCTTAAGTGGGGTACCTCAGGGATCAGTCCTGGCGCCAGTCCTCTTCAATATCTTCATCAGTGACATTGCAGATGGACTGGAGGGTAAGGTTTGTCTGTTTGCAGATGACACCAAGATCTGCAACAGAGTAGATGATCCAGGTGGAGTGGGCAGAATGAGAAGAGATCTGGATAAACTAGCAAAATGGTCAGAAGAGTGGCAACTGTGGTTTAACACAAAGAAGTGCAAGATCATACACATAGGGAAGAGAAACCTTGAAGTCACCTATAGGTTGGGAGGGGAATTGCTGGCAATCACAAGGGAAGAAAGAGACTTGGTCATCATCATCACAGATGACCTGAAATCATCCAAGCAGACCACTAAAGCAGTAGGTAAGTCTAGAGGGATGTTGAGGTGTATCAGTAGGGGTATCACAAGTCGTAAGAGGGAGGTAATAATCCCTCTTTACAAGACACTGGTTAGGCCCCATCTGGAGTACTGCATGCAGTACTGGAGGCCGCACCTTCACAAGGGCATTAACCAAATTGAGGCAGTCCAGAGAAGGGAAACCAAAATGGTGCAGGGACTGCATCAGAAAACGTATGAGGACAGGTTAATGGAGCTCAATATGTATACCCTAGAGCAAAGGAGGGAGACAGGTGATATGATCAAAACATTCAAACATCTTAAGGGCATTAACAAGGTGAAAGATTCTAACATGTTTCAATAGAAGAAAAATAGCAGGACAAGAGGACACAGCATGAGATTAGAGTGAGGCCGATTAAGGGGCAATGTGAGAAAGTTCATTTTCACAGAAAGGGTGGTGGATGCATGGAACAGCCTACCTCAGGAAGTGGTAGATATGAATACAGTGCAGGGCTTCAAACAGGCGTGGGATAGGTATAAGGGAGCAATACATAGAGAATAATGCATATGTAGGGGTGTGATATGCAGTTTTTTTACACACCCAAGGTGTGTGATAATATATAAACGTCGAGAGCAAAGCTTGAGAGGTTTACATATTTTCACACACCAAGGGTGTGTAAAAAACTGCAGATCACACATCTTCATATGTGTTATTTTTTATAATAACTGGTGCTAAATAAACAAAGCTCAGAGTCTTAGCATTACATGCTTCCTGAGTTGCTGATTCAACCTCTGTATGGGCTCCATGGCATGCTGGTTGTTATGATGACAAGGTGAAGGTTCAATGGCTTCTTCATTGTTTAAAGTTTAAAAAAAACTGTGAACAGTTCAATTTTCCAAGTCAGTAAGAACCTTAGTGTGGTACATACAACCTGGCATGAGACAGTAAAAACCATTTCAACTCGCAGGTTGATATGACTTTGCCATATCAATTTGCAGGTTGATATGACTTTGCCATATCAACTCGCAGGTTGATATGACTTTTTACAAGCCTCAAACACAGGTTGATATCGGGGGCTACCAGTTATTATAGATGAGTATGAGTAGATAGGCCATTGACAAAGTAAAGGCCTATGGCACATTCATAAGGTAGAAAAAATGGGCAGACTAGATGGGCCTCGCTGTCCTTATCTGCCGTCAACTTCTATGTTTCTATGTTTCTATGTAACTTGATTGATTTCTTCGAGTGGTTGACAAAGGAAATAGACCAGGGCAGAGTGGTAGATGTGGCCTATCTGGACTTCAGGAAGGCCTTCGACACAGTCCTACACAGGAGACTAATACACAAGCTGGCAAATCTGGGGGTGGGGACAGAGGTGGTCATGTGGGTTAGAAACTAGTTGAGTAACAGAACACAAAGAGTGGTGGTAAATGGAGTTAGCTCACAGGAGGGATGGGTAACAAGTGGTGTACCCCAGGGATCAGTGCTGGGACCAGTGCTCTTCAATGTCTTCATAGGCGATATTGCAGAGGGTCTAGAAAGGAGGGTTAGCCTGTTCAAGAATGATACAAAGCTATGTAACAGGGTAGATACACAGGAAGTTATAGAAAAAATGAGAAGGGATCTGAAGAGGCTAGAAAACTGGTCCAAGGAATGGCAGTGGGGTTTCAATGCAAAAAAAGTGCAAGATTATGCATCTAGGGAAAGGGAATCCTAGGGCTGAGTATGATCTAGATGGGGTAACACTGGAGGCCACCACAGAGGAAAGGAATCTAGGGGTAGTCATAGAAGACAATGTCAAAGTGGCTAAACAGTGCAACAAAGCAGTCAGAAAGGCTAACAGAATGCTAGGGTGCATAGGGAGAGGTATAACAAGTAGAAGGAGGGAAGTGTTGTACCGTTGTACAACTCCCTAGTAAGGCCTCATCTGGAGTACTGTGTTCGGTTCTGGAAGTCCCATCTCCAAAAAGACATAGACAGGATGAAGACGGCATAGAGGAGGGCAACAAAAATGTTGTCAAGGATGCAGCATAAGTTGCATGAGGAGAGACTCAGAGCTTTCAATATGTACTCCCTGGAGGAAAGGGGGGGGGCATGATAGAGACCTTCAGATATCTAAAGGGGATCAACAGGGTACCAGAGGAAAGCATCTTTCACATGAAGGGAAATAGCTGAACAAGGGGGCACAGCATGAGACTAAAAGGGGGAAAACTTAGCGGGAACGTGAGTAAATTCTACTTCCCTGAAAGGATGGTGGAGAGATGGGACAGTCTCCCCCAGGAAGTGGTGGGGGTGGCCACGGTTCAGGGATTCAAGAATGTGTGGGATAGGCACATGGGAATTATCAAGCTAGGGTGAAGGGGGGGGGCTTGTAGCATCTAGGGTACCTTAAGCATCAGAAAGAGGGATAGGGCAGACTGGATGGGCCACAAGGCCCTTATCTGCCAACACTTCTAGAAAACACCCTAACAGACTACAGACAGAGAAGGTTCAGCAACCTGTCTACAGTGCAAAAGAGCTAAGCTGGATGAGTTTTCCCTGTGGCAATGGACTGTGACAGGAACTCTACCTTTTTCAGGTTGACTGTCAGCTGATATTTAACATAGTGAATTTTCAGTGGCAATTTGTCCTCCATAGACCTGGACCTCCTCCAAGAATGCTCCAGACTCCATCTCTTAGTCTTCAACTGATACAGTTCAGCACAATATAAAGTGAACCACGGTAGAAGGTCAAGGGACAAATGTGGAAAGGTACAGTAGAATCCAGAGTGGGCATAAGCACCAGGTTATAGTGCTCCATGGCCACCTCTGGCCCCATGCATAAGCTAGAAACATACTTGAGACATCCAGTGCCTCCTGGGGTCTGCAAGGCTCCACATTATGTTCAAGTCCCGATGAAAGATCAGGTCCAGCGTGTGATCACACTGATGGGTGGCAGAGGTAACAGCCTGTGTCAGTCTCATTGAAAACATCAATTGAAGGAGCTTCTGAGCAAACTGCAAAGATTCATCATTGATCCAAGCATTGAAATCCCCAGAACTAACTGTCTGGGGGCTTCCAACACCTGTTTGGTAATGAAATCTGCCCACTCCTGCAGAAACTCATTCCCATCCACTGAAGGACAGTAGATGAGAATGATTCTGCCACTGATACCTGAACCACATCTGGCCATCACACATTCCAAGGACCTGAACGTTCTCATGGGGAGTGCAGTGAATCCCAGGGTGGACCTAAAGCAGATGCCCCCTACTCCTAGGTCCCACCTTGGGCAATGTACCACAGAAAAAAATAAGTGGGACAGATGCCCCCCAAACAAGTCTGGAGTCATCGCCCAGCCAGGTTTCCATGATACAAACAAGGTCAGCTGAGGAATCAGCGATGAAGCACTCCATCACTGCCGTCTTATTCCTCAGTGACTTTGTGTTCCAGAGAATGGCCCAAAGGGGAGGAATAGAGTTGGCCATCTGGACTACTACCAGCTTATTGACATTTGCAGGGCCCTGGGGAGGGGAACCAAGTATGACAGTCCCCTGTCCAGATTCCGTGCTCTCCCCAGGTGTCTTCTCAACCCCATCACACCAATCCTGCCCCCCGATTATCATACAAAGGATCTCCTCTGCAGTGTTTGCTCTGCCTTAACAAGATTCCCATTTCCCTGCAGCAACTGAGAACCTCTGCAGGGAGAACTATTGAGACACCTGTGAATGGACAAAACAACTGCAAGTGGCCTCCGGAGTAGATATGCCTAGTAACAGTAATGCCTGTACACATCCTATGCTAGTACAGTGAAGAAGATCTAATAAGCACCTACAGTTAACAATTCTTCACAGAACTGATACCTTCCACCTTACAAAGACCCACCCTCCCTACTCATAAACTTAACATAAATTATAAACTACCCACAACAACCATACACCATTCACACTGAACTTATACCTGCACTCATATCCAGCGCACTTTTTTTGGGTGTGTGTGTGTCTGTTTTCCCATTAGCAAGTTATACTGTACTGAAACTAGAGGGACATAAACAATATAACCATATCTAAATGATCCCTGCCTGTTGTTCATATAGATACCTTCCTAAACTAAAGCTTCCCCCTCCATCTGACCAGCCCCCTCCTCCGTGCTCCATGCTTACAAATTCTTCCTCTTTCTAAATCAATTATTCACTAATTTCTCTGCCTTTATGAACAATGCATCCTCTACTCTCCTCTCTCCCCCTTGTTCTGCTCATATCCCTCACTTTACCACCTCCACTTGCTCTCTACTCACCTATTCCTAATAACTCTACCAACCCCATCAGTTACTATCTCCAATCCCCTACCCAAATCCATGCTATCACTCCCTCCCTGCCATTTGAAATATGGTCTCACTCTACCACTATTCCTCATGCGGCTTTGATAATGGTGTCCACTTTCACTGTGGTTCTCCACCTTCTCCTTCTTCACTCATCCACTCCCTTCTCCTCAAAACTCCCAACCTCCTCGCCAGCCCCTTCAAAATCCTCTAAGCTCCCCTTTCTCATACTCACCCTCCTCTTGCTCTCTGCTGGGAATATCCACCCCATCCCAGGCCCTATTGCCTCTTGCTCCTCAGGTGCCTCATCTACTACCTCCCCCTTATCTTCTCTCAGCCCTCCCAAAGGGATTAAAGATCCTACATCTAAACACCCACAGCTTGTTGCAAAAATTAGACCAGATTCAGACCATGGTGTGCACTCTAAATCCAGACATTCTAATCATCTCAGAAACCTAGCTAAAGAGCACTATCCCTGACCACTCTGTCTCCATTCCTGGCTACTCACTGCTAAGGCAAGACCATGATGGCAGGGGTGGTGGTGTAGCCATTTATGTCCTAGCCTCCATTCAATATTCCATCATCTACTCATCCTCCAATCCTGAGACCCATGATGCCCTAGCTATCTATGTGACTTTCCCCTTCACTCTCCCAATCTTTGTAGCCAGCATATACTGCCACCCAAATGCCCATCCTTCAATCATGCTAGACCCCCTAACCTCCATCACTTCCCCTGCTCACTCTGGGAAATTATTCATCCTAGGCAACTTCAATGTAAATTGGTTGTCACCCAAAACTACCAAAACTAAAAACAAAATTGGAGCCCTAAACCTCTCCCAACGGATCTCCAAACCCAGCCGCCCAAACCACAAGACACAACAACACTCCCTACTCAACTGGGCCCTTACCTCCCACCCCCACTGTGTCATCACCTCTGGCGTCCTCCCCGATGCTCTCAGTGACTATAACCCAATATTCATAGTTAGGAAAGTCCACAGAACTAAATCACCACACAGAATCATACAACTACACTCTTTCAAGTCTCTTGACCTTGAACCTCTCTTGAGTAACCTTGCCACTTCTGACTAGTCCCCCTAACCTCCTTTCCCTCAGTCGATAAGGATCTTGCCTACTTCAAAGAAATCTTTCTTGTAAACTAGAATGCTGTTGCCCCACTCAAACAAACCAGAGTCAGAGGTAACCACTTACCGTGGATAACCCCTGCACTTCTGGCCTGCCTCAGGGCTAGAGGTCAAGCCTGGAAGCGTCATAGAGCTATCCAGCATCCTAGTGACCTCGTGAACTTCTGTATGTGCAGAAACTTGCACCAGGGTTACAAGGTTAGCCAAGTTCAAATATGTCAAATCTGCCTTCATCATTAACATAAATTCCCCTTCAAAGTTCTGGAAGGTGGTCCGCACCCTATTTACCCCCTCATCTCACCCACCGCCCCCAGTACTTAAAATAAATAGCTCACTAGTGTCTGACCCACCAGTTGTAGCTGCGGAATTTAACTCCTACTATACCTCCTGCGCCACTGAGCTACTGTAATCCCTCTCTTCCTACCCTTCCTCCTCCCCACCCTCTACTGGTGTGCCCCCACCCCCTCTCACCTTCCCTTTTTGCTCACTACTGTAACCCCAAACTATGCCATATGTTCCCTCCTCACCATCAACCTCTCTAAAGGTGCCTCCCCTGATAGTCTTGACCCAAAACTCCTCTCCCTCTTTGCTTCAGCTATTGCCTTCCCCCTCTCAATAATTCTAAATCTCTCATTCTTTACTGCCTTGGGCTCCTCTTCATGGAAACATGCTGTGGTCCTCCCTCTATCTAAAGGGAGTGACCCCTCATCCCCTAGCAACTATCGCCCCATTTCTGTCCTCCCTACTCTTGCCAAGCTTCAAGAACACATTGTCCTCTCCCAGCTCACCTCTTTTCTATCTGACATCTCCTTTTTCACCCATTTCCAGTCTGGTTTCAGGAAAAAACAGTCAAACACCACCTCTCTCCTACGGCTCACAGACGCCATCCTAACTGGGATGAACAATGGCCAAATTACCTCTGCCATTTTTGTTGACCTGGCCAAGGCCTTTGACACCATCTCTCACTCCCTTCTCCTTGACTCACTCCCAGCAGCTGGCCTATCTCCCTCCACCACAAACTGGTTCAAGGCCTACCTTATTGGTAGAACCCAATCAGTTAAGATCTTGGATGCCACTTCCCCTTCCCTCCTGATTAGCACTGGAGCCCCCAGGGCTCGGTATTAGGGCCTCTCCTATTCTCCATCTTCTTAAATGACCTTCCCTCTGTTTGCTCCCCATCCTCCGCTATACATATGTATGCTGATGATACAGTCCTATATGCATCTGGCTTCTGTCCTGATGAGGTTACAACCAGCTTACAGCAAGACTTCAACAAGGTTCAGCTCTGGTTTGCTAACAATACTTTTCCTCAATGCCAAGAAGACTGTCTCCATAATCTTTGGCACAAGGCAGAGACTCTCTAGGCTTCCCTCCCTACCCACTTTTCACACCCTTGAGGGGACTTTACTTGAGGACACATCCTCCTTCAGGTACTTGGGTGTTTGATTGGACCAACACCTAAACTTCTCTGGACATATTGACGCCATCCAGAAAAAAAAGAGCCCCCAAGCTTGATGCCCTGTTCAGGAACCATAGTTGCATCCCTCCTACGGCTAGGCGTGAACTTGTTCAGAAGATGATACTGCCCAATTTTGACTACTGTGACATAGTCTATGCTGCTGCCACTAAGTCCTCCCTGGCCAGACTGGACACTCTCTTCAGTTCCTTCTGCTGCTTTGCCCTGGATGCCGCCCTCACACCCATCACTGTGATCTTTATCATGCCCTATCCTTCCCCTCTCTTACAAATAGGTGACTCTCCCACTGTGCTAAATTCACCTCCAAGCATTGGTTGGGTAAGCTCCCTTCCTACCTCACCTCCTCCTTTATAACACCCCCCAACCTCCCATTCCCTTAGATCAACTGACTCCTGTACCCTGGTTGTCCCCACAGATCTACCCAAATCAGCCAGTCCAGTTACTCTCACCACCTCCCAAAAATTTGGAATTCCCTCCCCCCTCAAATCTGGCACTCATCCTCCACCTACTCCATCAGCTCTGCCCTCAATAATTACCTTGCACCTAGCTGCTCCTGCCATGTCCCTCCCTAATTCCCTCCTCTAAGCCCTGGACAAACCCTACCCCTCTACCCTCACCTTAATTTTAGCCTGTGCACACCCACCCACCCAAATCTCTAGGTCTCCTCCCCTTCCCCCTATTTGCTCCCCCTTACTGGCCTCCCTTGAGCTCTCACAGAATGTAAAGGACCCCGAATGCTCTCCATGGGTCCCTCTCCTACCCTCCCCAAGGGGCTTGTATCTCTCATCTACTCCCTTCCCCACCATCTTGAAGGGGTCATTCTGGGACTCTCCCTTATCCTCTTCTCTCTGGTACCCCAAGTCCCCTTGCAGAGTTCCTCACATCTTGAAGGGGTCTCCAGGGACATGACTCTTCCCCCTTCCCTTTCCTCACCCTCCCTCTCCTTTCCCCCTTTTCTTTCATGTAAGCACTTGTTTACGTACTAACCCGGCACTTATTGCTGTCCACTCTTTCTACATGTTATGCACAACACTGTTGTAATACTGTTTGTAACACCTGCCTTACAACTGTATGTTAATATTGATCTTGTAACTTGAATGTTTAATGTCATATTCTAGTTGTACCACTTCCCCCCAGGTCGCACTGGGAGACAAGCAACTTGTTGCTCAGTGTGCCTTCCTGGTGAAACATTTCAATAAATAAATAAATAAAACACTCCAACATTAACAAAAAGATGTAAACTAAAACTAAAATAAATAAATAAATACATATACTAATAACCAGAATTTGAATCCAATTTCAGAGTCCAAAAAAGTAAACATTGAAGGTTGAAAGTCATAAATAACAGTATGTAACAAACACCTAACAAAGGTGGTGGTGGCGGAATGGGGGGCATTTGGAGTGCTCTCTCACAGCAGTTCTAAATCCCAAATGAAATCCCCACAAAGACTAGAAATTACCCTCTCACAGTGATCCCAGTCCACCAAAATCCCACTAAAGCAAAGTGCTCTCGCCTCCCACATCAGTGCTCTTAACAGAGTATACAACAAGTCACTGGACAGCAGAAATAGTCACTGTATAGCAGCTTATGGCAGTGTAGATAACCAACTCCAGTTTTATAAAATGTTCATGTAGAATATGGACAGAATGGAAGACCAGCTGTGCTGACAGGCCTGTGGCACAAAAGGAGACTCCAGTGGATACTCAAGCAATACCCCTACCAGCTGATCAGATTATGTAGAGTTCCTGCAGGCAAACGTCCATCAGTCTGAGATTCTGCTGGGATGCGGTGAGGATAGTCAGCAAAATCTTATGAATCAGGAAACCAGTCAAAATCCCAGTGTCGCCACAAGATAGCCAGCATAGTAACTGCCACTCCAACCACTCCAGCTGGACATGATCAAAGATGATAAATCCACAAAACCATCCCTGGCAGCCATTCCCCAACAACCCGGCTTGATCACCATGACCTCTGTCATGCCCTCTCATAGTACTTTAATCTTACATACGACATTGGGACAGAAAAGTAAATACCTGTTGAGCAAACTGTGATTGTGAGTTGTATCAAGGCAGTTGCAAAACTCATTCTGATTTCTCTCAGAGCTACTAGTCATTCACATTATACCTTTGGTCACATGTTGCTAGTACTGTATATGCAAAGCGGCAATCAGGATGATATTAACTTACTATAATTGATCTCTGTTTTTAAAAGGATTCCCAATACAGTTATTGCAGAACATTCTACTTTAAAAGCATTTCCAACCATGGTTTTAGTTGGTTTGGAGAAGTATTAAGATGGAGATAAGTTTTTGACGCACTTTTCCTTACCTTTTCTGTTTGTGAAAAATTTAAAAAGTGTTGTAAACCACCTTACTACCATCTCATTATGCAGCAGTTTAAAAGTATAATCATAATTACTATTACAGGAACACATTTTATTGCATGATCCACAGTCCTAAAACTGATCTCAAATTAGTATTCTTATAAATCTAGCTCACACAGATTGCTCTGCTGTCATTTACTTGTCAAATTGATGTGTTGTACTCGACTTTGATTTCCAGGTGGTAGCAGAAAAGGGGACCCAGGTCTCAATCCAGATTACCTCATTACCAGTAAATAAATACATACATATATACATACATAAATACCTTTAGTTCTATTTATAATTTATCAGGCCGTTTCTGACTCTTAGACTGCCATATTCCATAGAAGCATATTGTATATAGTGCTGATTTCCATCAATACAGAAATTCATCATTTTATAACCATTCGTTGCTTATAGTATGTCAGTAATGAATAAATTATAAGACAAAACACCACTGCCAGGTAAAGAACATATAACCAAAGAATACACTTAAACCAGCAAGATAAGGGAGCTAAGCTATTTAGGGGTTCTGGTAACAAATGTAAACTGCTTGACCTGTGGCCTCATGGTTTGCAAATTTCACCAGCACCTAAGATAGTATTACATTTGTATAGGTACAGATCCACATATCATTACAAGAAATTCAGTTCCAGAAAGATTGGTCATAGAGTTAAATACCAGAAATCACATTAATAATTCTGTATAAACTATTCTGGCAGGCAGTATTGCCAATTCTACCTTCTTGGTAATATAAGTAGGGCATTTTATTTATGGTAAATGAAGTAACATTTATAAGTCAAACACTGATATAAAGTTACTCTGGAATAGGCTGTTTTAATAAAGTTGACTATCACCTTTATGGGAGGTATTGTATTCTATTACAATATGTAGGCAATGTCAAGTAGCTGATTATCTGACAACAATTGACTAGAGAAAGTAGTTGACAGCTGTTTTGGCAAGTGAGTAATAATTTCAGTGACAGTATACAGGCTATTTTGAATTTCAAAGAAAATGCGTCAGTTCCTTTTCTGGAACTGATAGAATGTTTCCTTAGAGTACAAAGGAAATATAATGCATTGAAAAGCAGAAATGAATTCATAAAAAATATATACTGTATATTCCAGCCTTGGCAATGTGGTTGATGGCAAAGATCATCTTGAGATTCTAATTTTTGATTAACCAAATTTACAACCAGTTGAATATCCCTGTACAAGAATAACTGGCTGAGTAAGAAAAACTCATACATAGTGATTTATCTGTAAGAACCAAAAAAAGCTGCCAAGTAATCATTTACCTTTAATGAGCCTTGTGGTCTTTTGAAGTACAAAGAGAGAAAGACATATCAGAAGTGGATAAACTGATAAAATATCAGCTTGGCAAGATTGCTGTCATATGCTGGTTAGGTATTACTGTTTTAGTTGGCTTGGAAACAAGGTCAATGGAATGTAATTAAATATGCTTCCCAATCAGTGCAGACTTGCTTTGTTTCAATAACAGAAGAATGAGTCAATTGCTGATTTCATGAACTAAGAGAAATCATATGTGGACAGGGTATAGACTAGTTACCTGCACTTCCTTTAACGACAAAATGACTAGAATTGTTTTGCAAGCATGTCCAAACTTTCAAACTTTTTTATTAGATATCAAATTGAGATAATATTATCTCTTTTGCAATTGAATCCAACATATAGCATCACAAAACAAAACAGACTTACATACAAGATTTCAGTTTCAGTACAAAGTTAATTTTACATTATAATATAAGCATAAAAGAATGTAATTTATCCATAACAATTACAGTGTTTACTGTACAAAATCATCAAAAAAGACCTAAAATGTTTGAATGGTAACAATACTGTACTATCTATCTGTTTAGACAGTCGTTCCCATGTTTTGGGCACTAAGTTTGATATGGTTTTATCACCAAATTTTGTCCTAGATCTTGACATATAAAAACTTATTCGAGTAAAAGACCTTAGGGAATATTGTTTTTGTGTCCTTATTTGTAATAAGTTTAATAAAAAGACCAGTAATAATTGCAGCACAAACTTATACACCAATAAATTCCAGTGGATATCTCTCCTATCAAACAATGAAAAAAAAATCTGAATTTTGATATAGAGCCCAGCAGTGAGTTCTAAATGGAAAATTTGTTACAAATCTTAGTACACTATTGAATAGAACATCCAGAGAACACAGTAGTGATTTTTTTGCATTTTTATAAATCATATCACCGTAGTCCAATATAGGTAAGAACAAGGTAGAAACTAATAATTTCCTAATCTTAAAATTAAAAAGGGATCTATTCCTGTAAAAGAAACTCAGAAGTCTTTTTAAATTTATAGATATAGATGTTACGTGCATTTCAAAAGTTCAGTTTTTATCTAATATAACCCCTAAGTATTTATAGGAATCTACACGTTCTATGATAATTGTTGATAAAAATCTAAGTTCTTTATTAGTTGTCTCTTTAAGATCTTTCTTCCCAAATAATATCCATTGTGTTTTTTGTTCATTCAAAAGCAGTCTCAATTTAACAAGTTCCCTTTGTTTTTATTAAAATCATGCTGCAAGATCGTCATTGCTGTGTCCACATCATCACATCTGGTGTACAAAATATTGTCATCAGCATAAAGTTGTATATAGGTTTTAGGTGAACAATAATTTGGTAGATCATTTATGTATAACAGAAAAAGAAGGGGGCCAAGCACAGACCCTTGAGATACTCCATTTAACAAAACACTGTTAGCAGAGAGCTTAAAGTGGACCTCACTGGCAGAACTTCTTGGCTGATTGAATAGGGAAAGTCTGTAACCCAAAGTGGCTGACAGTCACCACAGACAGTTCTATTTGTTGTAAAGATATTGTTTCTTTAAGAGATATTTTTCTTGCATATTATATTTTGGAAAAAAAATACTTACATAGGCTAACATCAATGGCATACAGTCTGTCATTCAAAATGCTATCCTTAATTTTTCTTTAAACAGTGGAATCCATGGTAGTTAAGGGTTTGGTTATTTGGGTCAAGTAGAAAATGGCCACCTTCATGCTTTCACTAGCATAGCTATAGGGTAGGATTTTCAAAGCAGATCCACCTATATCCATCTATGGCTATCAAGAGTGCTTCTCAAGGCCTTGATGCCTGAAATGTGATTAGCTGGTCATTGCTGGATGATTTATAATTGCTATTATAACCCTCCCAAAGTAGTTTTCCAATTAAAATAATGCTAAAACATTAATTTGAAAACAGTTGTAGAGCTGTGCGAATGAAATGGGTTCCAGTGTTCTGTTTACACTAGCTGTTACCTATGGTATAAATATGGATGCAGGATTCTGCACTGAATGTTTCATAGTATTTAGAATATATTTTAAATTCTTCCAGATACTGGAAAAATCATTTTAACACAGGATCTGTTATGCATGCTGCAGTTATTTTGCATCTGTTTAGGTCTACTCTGGTAATTCATCCTTCCAAAACTGTATAAAGAAATGTGATACTCATTTTAAATTACCATTCAAAGCAGGAATCTTTCTACATACAAAAAGCTGCCAATTAACACTGGATGCAGTGTCATCAGCTGATTTGGATACTTTCTGACAGGAATGAAGACACCAGCATGAGGAACTATTTAAAAGCTGACACTGTTCTGCAGTGAAACATTTCAATAGATATTATTAATCTGGCAAAAGATTATTGCAATTTGAACAAAGGTTGTTACCTTTTTGAAGAAAATCTGCATGTATTAAGTTCTGGTTAGCTTATTTCACAAACAAATTCAAAGTTAATAGTGCACATTGGATGGAAATGCCTCATCTCTGCATAGTTTCACGAGTGGCCCTGTTTTTACTTGCCTTGCCTTGAAGTATGTTAATGTAATTCACATAAGTGTAGAATACTACCCTTTATTTCAAATCTCTTAATTTTCTTCACCAGTTTTAACAGTGGTATATTATTTATTGGTAATTCATGACATCTGGTGTTGATTTCTTACATTACCCTGGAGTAACATAACAGATACTGCAATAAAAGCAAGCAATTTAATATAATAACCCGGGATTATGTTGCATTCTCATCATCTCTGCTACTGTAAACTACTGCTGTTTCACATCACCGCTTATGTGCTTAGTTGTATAATGTGTTTGTGTTGCTGCATGAAAATAATGCAATCTTTGGCTTTGCTAGTGCATGACAACTTATGCTTCCAACTAACAGTGGTTGCAAGAGCAGTACCATTTATTAAATACAATTTTTTTGGGCAATCGTTGTGTCAGACAAACCATACAGCTTGTAAATCCATAGCTCTTTTTCACCAGCTTTTTTCCTGTTTTCTTTGTAATCATTATTTTTGCTGCCCATTGTGCAATGACCCTTGTCAGGCATGCAGTGTTCAGCTCAGAGGGAAAAGGGGGCAGTACTGCTCTCTCACTGGTTATTTTGTCTGATGCTCCTGGCATGCACCGCCTTTTCCTTTGTTGGTAAGTGTTTTTAGAAATAAACTACTGAGTGTAAGCAAAAGGTAGAGAAACAGGGAATGTTATGGGTACTACCATACTTCCTGTAGAGAAACACTACATTATAACAGTATTCAAAATGAAAGGCAGTAATCAGATAATATTAAAAAGCTCCAAAGTGTCATTAAACACATTAACCGAAAAGGCAATGCAAAATGTGGGAAGTGATGGGCACTTCTTGGTTAACCAGTACTGCAGATATAATTCTGAGGTGATTAATAGTTTGTTTCTCTGGGTATTATTCATTTGGTTCCTGAATAATACGAACAGTAAGGGCTGTGCAGACTGTATAATTCCACTGGCGGAATTTGGGCAGAATGGCAATTCTGCTTCCAAAAAATGCTTTTTGGAATTTCTTTTTAAATTCCACAGAATTCCCAAAAACTTTTCTGTGTAAATAGCAGAATGATTTTCCGTGGATCACATCAATTTTCTGGGTATTATATAATGTAAACTACCAATTGTTAATCCATGAAAACCATTTTGCTTGCTTCCTCGCTTCCTTTACCAATGGAATTCTGTTGAGAATTCAGTTCCGTCAGAATCCAACATTCCACACAGCCCTACAAACAATGCCCTGACATTCTGTACACCCTATTGCACAATGGTATTTCTTTTTTTATTGTTGTCAGTTTATAGTTATTTTGATCCTCTTTGCTGGTGGTGGAACTCTGTAGTATTTTTTTTTCTTGCCAATATAAACTGTAGCAACCTCCTTCCCTTTTTGCCACAGCTGATAGTCCTATGATCGCTGAAGAGAAACAGCCCTGTTTCCGGTTTGTCAGTGCAGAAAAGCAGTGCATGCACCCTCTCTCTGTTCAGCTCACCAAGCAGCTCTGCTGTTGCAGTGTTGGCAAAGCCTGGGGGCCACACTGTGAGAAATGCCCCCTCCCAGGAACAGGTAAGGGCTGCCCACCATGACGCCACAAGTGTGCATTATTATTTCTCATGTCTGAGACCATTCTTCTTTGCTGCTTTCCCTTTTTTCATAGTTTTGTAAAAATGAAAATGCATGGGTATAAAAATACTAGAAATTAAAGCTTTTGTCAGACAGCGCAGTTAGTATCTGTAGTTAAATAGAGCACACATCTCGTTACTTGGCTATAGTGGTTTATCAGTTATTGTTAAGGAGCTTGTAGTCTACCAAAATACTGTAGGAAATGCTAGTGGATTTGTATCTTACTGGCATATAAAAGCAAGTAACATAGAAACCTGGAAACATCTGCTTTAAACTTCAAATTTATAAATAGATATTTTCAGATAAGAAACTATTTGTGAAGGCCTCAGAGGTCCCATGCACAGTGGGAGTTGGTGGTGCTGGTGCTCATGTGGGATACAAACAGGCTTCCTATTGCAGCACTACAAATTTCTGTCATACATATAGTCCAACTGCAACTAAGTCGCAAGATACATCAGTTGGTCAAATGTTTGTGGGCACATACTGGGTCTGTACCTGTTAACATGCTGGATTGCAAAACCTGTGGTTATTTGGGTATGGTGCAGTGATAGTCACATGGTGCTATACCATGCATAGTGCTCTAGGGTTCCCGAAGGTACCACTGTAGTGCCCCCCCCACCCAACCAGTACCTCTAGGCCCACTTCGGGAACAGGCAGAACCACAATTTCTTTCTAACACCATGGCCCTCTCATGGCTGTCCTTGGCCTTCCCGATCCACACTCTGGTCCACATGCAGTCCCATAGACCCCCCTCTCTCTGGCCCAATTTTCTCACTAAACTGGATCCACTCATTGCATCCATGATGATTTCAGTCCCCTTCTGAGACACACATGTTCCCATTGGCAAAAAAGTGACATCACCACTGCATGTCTGTAATAGTTCTGTAGGTGGGGATGTAACTTCAACACCTTGTGACCAGGACTGCAATGGTTACCATGTTTTAGGAGTGGCCCTGTTGGCCATTTACATGGCACCTCCTACCTCCTTAACACTGTCCCAGTGTGTACAGCAACCACACAGGGAAGGTGTGCCAGCACATGTTAAAGGACTGACACTAAGTTGTTACTGCGACAACTTAGCAACAGTCCCATGTGACTGTTTATGGGGCAACAGCATTAGATGGGAAAGGAAATTAGAAATTCTTGAGTAAAATTTGTCATAGATATAAATCATGAGAAATCCACTAATCCTCTGATCTCCAAACTCTGCAATACTCTACAATATCTAAAGTAATACAGTAGTTGTCCAGTTAAAATGGCAAAGGCAATTTAATAAATATGTCTTCCATTTGAAAAGTGGAATGAGATTTGGAGGAATATTAATCATGTCCAATGTTCAGAAGTCTTAAGGGAGTTTGCTTGGAAAGTTGCTACTAGATTTTCTAAAACACAGGCTATGGATTTTCTAAAACACAGGCTAGAGTTAGAAGTTATGTTAAAAGATATTCTGGGAGGGGCTTCCTGATGGCCAACTGAGTAGTGCATTGCACTGTCCCATGCTGGTGACCCTGGGTTGGGAACAGGCTTGGGAGCCAGCCAGGTTCCCCAGGGAATGTGGGAAATGCTGTTGCATGGTAGTGCTTCCAGTGGGGGAAGATGACATCAGGTTCTGCTGCCACATTGACCCCTGCAATGGGCCACAGAATCTGCATCCTCCACAGGGGGATGTTGTGTGTGTGAGGGTCCTGGGCACCGTTTTGCATCATGTGGATAGCAGGCAGGGCAAGCACACAAGGTAAAATCCTGCATACGTTGAGCAATGTAAATAACAGTCACTCAACATTCTCTGACCCTGCCTCATGGAGACTCCTGCTGGTGATAAAAGTGGGGAAGCAAAAGTTGGAGCTAGGGGAGCCAGTACTTCAACCAGAACACGGGAGCAGGTCAATGGTCCAAAGGCAAACAGCTGGGTAAAAAAAGATACTCTGGGAAATGCTGCAGATATTGACTGCAGAAGAGAAAGCTGACCATGCTCATATTTGGGGCATGTAGTAAGTAGGGAAAATATTGGGGGAGATGGTGGAGGATGTAGGGGTGATTTTAGGAGAAAATCTATCTAGATGAGATATCACAATTAAAAAAAACAAGAGTAATAAGAAAGGGATTACAGAGGAAAGTTATAGATTTGAGTCATATTGGGCTGATGGGTCTGATTTTCAAAAGTCCCTTAAGCCATCCTGTGCATGACCAATGCTAGTTGCAAATTTCTCTGTTGTCTCTTCTTTTTATTCAGGCACTGTACCTCATTTAAATCCTATAACTTCTGAGCAAGCAATAACACATGACAGGCTATGCTGTAATGCTACTGTAAATTACCACACACAGTTGATGGGGCATGGGACATGTGGTGAGCGAAGTGCCTTCAACCACCCAGGATGTGCAATAATTTGCAACATTGCTGCACTCCACGAAGTGAATTATTGTGCTTATAAAAATTCTTACAAGCAGATAAAAAAGCAAGAATCTGAAAGGACAATAATGTGAAATTAATGCACAGTCATGTGATGGGTTTTAACTAATCAGATTGCTTGTTGTATCAAAGTCATTTTATGCCAGTATTTTCTTATATGGGTATAAAGTGCAATGTTCAAAAAGCCTGGTTCCGCATCTATCTCTCTAGCTATCTTTCAAACTGTCTGGCTATCTGTTCAGCTGACTGTCTATTATTGTCTCTACAGTATCTGTTTGTCAGTGTATTTACACAGAACATATTTATTGTTTATTTTGTATTTAATGTTTCTGAGGCATTGCATGGGAGATGGCCCCACTTAAGATCTTTAGGTATTTCTTTGAAGAGAAAATATTAACTAGGCTTTGTTTAAAATTCCTATCTTTTTTCATCTTATTCCATCATTAAAAGGCAAGGGATTTATTCAGGCACATATTCTAAACCACTTAAAAATGGCAAATTGCAAACTAGTGTATTATTCCTATCCCAATAAAAATGAACGGGACAAATCCCATAGAAATGCTTTTGAAAATCACTTTCATGGAGCATGGGTTCCTTTCTTGAGGAATCAGGTAACAGACAGGCAGCCAGAAGACTGAAAATGTGATCATAAAGATGTTATCAGATGTAAAATGCATTTTGGGACACACACTCACATACACACACACAGCTTTTGTAAATAAAGATGCATTTGGCATGACACGGAAACATTCTTCAGTGATATCAGTTTTTTTCTATTTTACTATTTAGCTGCCTTTAAGGAAATCTGCCCTGGTGGAATGGGATACACAGTCCCGGGAACCTACAAGGGGAGTCATCATGGCACCAGTGTTAGACCTCAGCCTAATGGCAGTGAGAAGACCCAGATTACTTTGGCTAAACCAGTTGCCCCTCCAGTGCAAGTGCCAGCAAGGCAGGAGCCAGTGGAGGCCCTAAGTTCCTCTGAAAGACATGAACCTGATGTGGCTGTAGGAAAAGGTGAGAATACAAAGCATTATCTGATGGTAAATGACAATATTTGTAGTGTAGGCTGTTCTGCCTGTACACTATGCAAAATCAATGGGAGATGGGAATGTGAAAGAAACCATTCAGTATTCTGAGTGACTGAATGCATTAGTTAAGGGGGCCAGGAGGGGGACCCATACTTTAATGAAAGTATTTGTGGGACTGGGAGATCTGGTTGCAGACTGGGATGATTTAAAATATGTTGTCTGTTCCTGGCTCATTGCTTGGAGCTGGCCTTTGCTTTTTTTAATTCAGATGAGTGTGGTACAGGGGTCAAATCAAATCAACTGTATTTAAGAAAGCTGTTCCAAAAGATCACAGCACTATACAATAAGCAAATAACATGCAAATAAAGATCAATTAATTTCCAAGGCAAACAGTTAAAAATAATCAGAGATGAACAGCAATAAGCTAACTAGTATTAGAATCAGGATAAGCTAAACAAAACAAATGGGTTTTTAAGGCAGTTTTGAAATCCTCAACAGTCAGGTACTCTCTAACCTGGCGAGGTAGAGGGTTCCACAGGGTAGGAATCACAAAAGCAAAAGATCGGGCCCCAGAGATCTTCAGTTGGACCCTGGGAACCTCTAGCAATCCCTCACTGGAGGAACAGAGTGAGTGGAGTGGGTGGTTGGGATGAAGAAGATCTTGCAAGTAGCATGGGCCCTGTCCATGTAGGGCTTTATAGGTCAGTAATCCAACCTTGAAGGTAATCCGCCAATATACAGGCAGCCAGTGCAGGCTGTGGAGCACAGGTGTAGCATGGCAAGATCTTGGTAAGCCAGTCAAAGGCTGCTGCATTCTGCACTAGCTGCAATCGGGGGATATCAACCCACGGTAATCCTAGGTGTAAGGCATTGCAGTAATCAAGGCGTGAGGTTACAAAGGCGTGGACTAATGTTGGAAGGTCACCAGGCAGGTCCAGGCGCTTAATCCAGGTGATGTTCCTCAGATGGAAAAAGGTGGTCTTAATGACAGTAGACACCTGATATTTTAATGTCAGGCCCCTATCAAACACAATGCCCAGATTTTGTGCCCGGTCAAAGGTAAGCAGCTGGTCACCCCTGAGCCAAAGCCCAGAGGGTTGATCTGTCAACAACCCCAAACCATGGGGACCTGGCTCCACCACCAACAGCTCAGTCTTGTCTGAGTTTAACTTTAGCCAATTGGCACTCATCCAGCCCTGGATCTTGGAGAGGCAGCTGTTAAATACTGAAACCCTTCCACTCTGCTTGGGTACAAAGGACATGTAGAGCTAAATGTCATCACTATAGCAGTGAATACTCAGTCCATACCACCCTATAATGTCTCCCAATGGCAGCATGTACACTGCAAATAACATGGGGATAGCACAAAGCCCTGTGGAACCCAACAAGACAGGAGCTGGGGTCCGAGGAATAAATCCCTGACACCATCCTCTAAGTCCTGCCAGTGAGGAAAGATTGAAACCATCTGAGAACTGTGCCAGACAGTCCACAGAGAGTCTGCAGGTGCTCCAGCAGCACCCCATGGTCTACAGTGTCAAATGCTGCAAAGAGATCAAGAAGAACCAAGATGGACCGACTCCCCTGATTTCTCGCTATCAGGAGATCATTAAGTACCCGAACAAGGGCAGTCTTAGCATCATGCCTCTTCCTAAACCTGGACTGCAGAGGACTGTAGACATACTGGGCTGTTAAATGGTTGTCCAGCTGCACCGCAGCCACCTTCTCAATAATCTTGCCCATGAAGGGCAGGTTAGAGACTGGTTTGTAGTTCGCTAAGCAGTCCGGGTCGAGGGAGGATTTCTTCAGGAGGGGTACCACTTTTGCCTCCTTCAGGGAGTCTTGGGACACCCCTTTCTCCAATGAACTCCAGACTTTCTCAGCGAAGACCAGGCCAATGACTTCAATGCACCCCACTAGGATGCGCATTAGGTCCAGGTCCAGACTACAGTAGGTCGGGCGTATACTCTGGACATCCTGCACAATGTCCTTGATCGCCAACTGGCTGAAGTCAGACCAGATGGACTGGGTGCTTGCCGACTCATGTTGATTTCCACAATACCCATTAGAAGACACTGAATGGATCTCTGACCTGATGTTGGCAATCTTATCAGTGAAGAAGAGAGCAAACTCATCACGCTTAACTTGTGAAAATGCTCCCCATGACTGAAGACAGGTTGGATTGCACAATCTGTGAACAGTCTGGAAGAGCTGTGCAGGTTGATTCCTTGCTGTAGCAATCTCCTTGGACAGGAATTCTGCCTTCTTACAGGAGATTGCTGATTGATAGTCATTATAATGAACTATCAATCTAAGTCTGTCAACTATCAGGCCTAATTTCTGCCAGCGTCTCTCCAACCTTTGACCCCCTCAGCTCAACTCCTTCAAAGTCCCACCAAACCAAGGGGACTTCTGGCAAAGAGTGAGGGGACGAACACAGACAGGAGTAAGAGAGTTGAGGGCACATGTCACTGCCTTACTATAAGTGAGTACCAGTTCCCCCAGCTCCCTGCATACTCTAAACAACCTATAGGTCCAGTACTGCCATAAGACCATCAGGGGTCATACCCCTTAAAGGGCAGTACCAGACCATTTCCATAGGAGCAGGTCTATTGGGGGTGCCTCGAATCTGAACCTTATAGTGTGATGGTCCAAACAGAAACTGCATGCAGTGAGGGAACTAACTGGGGTGAGCCAGGGGAGGGTCTGATGCCTTGCTCTGGCCTTCTGGGGAAAGCTAGAGGGATTTTTTTCATTTTTTCTAAATTTTGTCATGAATAGCGGATGACGACTTATGAATAGCCAAGTATCTAGGGGTGCTGAGTATGTTCGAAGAAAGGTACTCACACACTATCACCCTATCAGATTTTTGAATTATAGATCAAGGGAGCACTGCTGGCTAGTAGGAGTGTTCCTTTTCCTTGCTTGTGACACATTTTAATTTTGTAAAAAGTGTCTCATGGGCAGGTGCCCTGGAAACAGACACTTTTGGGGAAATTTTTAAATATTTTTAAATATTATTGATCAGCCTCAGTCATTAATGATTTTTTTACCTTTTTATGCTAAAAGCCATTTTATAAGTGTAGTAATACACTTCAGGTTTGTGGTAAGCATATCTTAATATACTCGTAGAAACACAAAAGTCCAGCACACATTACCGCAATAAAAAGACGTCAAGCTCCTGTCATGGATTAGTGGGAAATGACGGATGCAGAGACAAGATGCTGATGAAGAGCCAGACAAAAGCCAAGCAATCAGTTTATTAAAGTCCAGTAGATCTTAAATTAAAACATGGACTTGATACTGCAAAATAAAATAAATAATAAGGTATAAAATCACAAAATGTCCATAGAAGCTCTAGGAGACAGCTAGAGCATAACTTCAGTAGGTCAGTACCCCACTGAACTCACCACTCTTCTGAAGTAGTGACAGAAAGGTGATTCTTTTATACCAGTGGGGGTCATGTGGTTACCTGAAACACCACCCACTATCCTTCCAAAACTTTAATTTTTCTTAAATAGCTAATATATAATACAATATACAAAAATAAATATTCCTTTATCCTTAATATGTACAGTAATAAGCACAAGAATAAAAGTAACAACCCTTTTTTCATTTTCTTCATCAACCCATAGCTATAGGCTCCTCCGCTTGACCTAACCAGTATTTAGCAAGAGGGAATAGGACCATCCGGCGCTTAGTAAAACTAGAGAGCTAAAACAGGAGGGATCATAGCTGTGGTAGGCAGCTTCATTTTTAAACAGATTATACCTCGCATGTACATTACTATTACAAGCTAAGTTCTCAGCCTTGCAAAACATTTCTGTTAAAAAAAAAAAAAAAGAAGCAGTTTCTGTCTCCAGACAGTACTGCCTAGTTTCTTTTTACTAAGGCAAATGTAAATATTTTAAATGCTTGAGACATATTATTATATGCAGTACAGGTGCATAAACCCTTTTCCCAGAACATTCAAAACATAAGCAGGACATTTAACAGAAGAAAAAAACCTACAGAGAATTGATAACCTTATCGTTTATTGCCTGCTTTTGCGCTGTTTAAGTTTTCCTTCTAAGCTTTAAGCCCCTGATGCAGTACAGGAGTTTAGAGGTGAAAAATAATTTGTGTACATTTTTAAACTGCTTCCTGCACTGTTGCATTCGGGCAAAGGCGCGCATAATGTAAATTCCACAAGATTTACCTGCATTTCTGCTTTTTAACCTTTATTTCTGTCCTTCTTTGTTAGCCCCTGTACCTAGTAATATCCTGCTTTAAGATTGGCTTACTAAAGGCAAAAAAAAAAAAAAAAACATTACAGCTCGAACGTATGCATCATTGAGCAGTATCCTGTTAAATGCTAAGCACTGCTCAAACGTGTGCATCGTCAAGAAGCATTTCAAACAGAATATGCAATGCTAAAGGAGTACCTACTGCTCCCTATCCATTATACTAAGTACGACTCCTGAATGTCAGGTAGAGAACTACCATTCCTACATTGTTACTAAACAATTTCTACACAGTAGCATTATGAAAGCACAAACCACCACTCAGACGAACCTACAGTATTTGGGCAATATTGTACAATGCCCCACCAGGAACATCGGTTATTCTTTTATTCGGGGAACAAAACCAACATGTTTTGTGCATCATTTCTAATGAGGGTTCCTATGAGCAAAGGGACACTTGGGCAGGCAGACCTCTCTTTAAGAACCCAAGAAGGAAACAATAGGGATAGATTCAGAGGACCTTTTCCAGGTGGCCTAACTGGAAAAGAGGGAATATTAAAGTATGAGAGTGTAGTAAAGAAGAGAAAGGAAAGAAAGGAATTTGCTGCTGCAGCAGACTATATACTGTACAGTGTTTGAAAATGGTCCATAAAGGAGGGGGTTCTGCTGCACTCTATGACAGCTCCAAAGTCTTTTTAAAAGGCTGAATTGCCATTTTATTGACAATAAGACAATGAGCCACACGTAACTCATCTGATTGTGAATAAAATGGCAATTTAGCCTTTTAAAAATACTTTGGAGCTTGATGTCTTTTTATTGAGGTGGTGTGTGCTGAACTTCTGTATTTATACCATTGCTACTTGGTCTCCAAGCACCACCGAACCCATTGTGAGCTCTACGGTGGTTACCATCTTAATGTACCTCCAGCCTGTGTTTGAAGGTATGAGACACTCACTGGATGTTTGCATAAGATCTGTCTTTATTGCATACCTTGAAGTGGATCAGTGCTTTAATAGGAGGCGGTGTAGTCCAGTGATTAAAACACAGGCTTGTAAATTAGGAGACTACAGATCTGAATTTTAGCAGAACTGTGGACTCATTGTGCATCCATGAATTTAGCCTTCCTGTGCTTCAGCGAGCATCTATTATAACTCTCAGGTCCTTCTCTTAGTATATAAATGCTAACGCCTTCCAGTTCAGTATGTGCTCTCTGCACTTGCCCTCCCCACCAGCTACAGTACAGTTACTTTCTTCAAAAGTTACAAGCCATTTTGTAACCATGATTTCACTTCCTGTTCAAAAAGTTTCAATGAAGAGCTACTTTTGATATCATAACCAGAACTCACAGCCTAATTTTCTCTGTCAGCAACCTAATATGGCTTTTTTCTAAAAAGTTTAAGAAACTGTAGTTGTAGCAATCATTTAAAAAAAACTGACACAGAGTTGGATGCAGTGCATGTATTTCCAGAATGTTCAGATGCATAGTACTGCACTTCAGAATGTGGCAGGAGGTGGTTTGGGAATGCAGCACTGGGCAAAGTTATAGAATGTCATGGTAGTGAGCAGTTTCAGAATGTTGTGGGGGTGTGTGACATGCAAACTTGGAATGTGGGAGAGATGCGCAGTCTTGAAATGTGTTGGAGACACTCCGTCTTGGAATGTGACAGAGACTACACATCTAGGGAATTGTCGGGGACATAGAAACATAGACTTTGATAGCAGATAAGGACCGCTTGGCTCACCTTGTCTGCCCAATTCCCTACCTATTGGATAAGCTGCAGATCCCAGTTAAGCAACAGCCTACTTCTTCAGAATTGCCTTGTGTCTGTCCCATGCATTCTTAAATTCCCCCATATTTTGTGACCCCACGACCTCCTCAGGAAGGCCGTTCCATCCATCCACCACCTTCTCTGTGAAAAGATGCTTCCTCACATTGCCTCTGAGCTGTCCCCCTCTATCTTCAAAGTGTGCCCCATTGTTCTTGAACATCTCTTTTTCTGAAAGATGCGACCCTCTTGGATTTTGTTGATTCCCTTGAGGTGCTTGAAAGTTTTTATCATGTCCCCCCTCTCCCTCCTTTCCTTGAGGGCATACATATTAAGCTCCTTTAGTATCTCTTCATATGGCTTCTGTTGCAGACCCTGCACCATTTTAGTTGCCGTCCTCTGGACTGCCTCCATCCTGTCTATGTCCTTGTGGAGATGGGGTCTCCAGAACTGTATGCAGTACTCCAGATGGGGTCTCACCAACTGTCTGTACAGAGGCATAACAACTTCCTGTTTTCTGCTGGTGATGCCTCTCCCTGTCCATCCCAGTATCCCCCAGCCCTCCTTACTGCCCTCTCACATTTTTTGCTTACCTTTAGGTCATCTGATATGACTATCCCCAGGTCCCTTTCCATTTTTGTTGTTGTTAATGACCATTGACTGACCATTTCATGATATATTGGGGATGCACACTATCAGAATGTGACTGAACATGCCATTTTATTCTCAGATTACTTGTCCCTGCCATATTCCAGAATTGTATGCACCCACCACATTTCAAAATTTCATATTACTTACCCACCACATTCTGACATTGTACAACCCTACCACATTCTGATTGTGTATGCTCCTGCCACATTCCTAAAGTGCAGTCCCCCACATTCCAGAACTGCACATCCCTGCCACATTGCAAAACTGTGTTACTGCAAAACATTCTGAAATTGTACATCCCCACCACGTTCTAAATTGCGTGTCACTGCCTTATTCACAGATTGCATGGCCCTGATATATTCTGAAACTGTGTGTCCTAGCCACATTACAAAATTGTGTATCACTCCTGCTTGCTGAAATTGTGTCACCATTAGTCCAAAATTGTGTATCTCTGTCATATTCCAAAATTGCTCATCCTCACCATATTCCAAAAATATGCATTTCTACTACATTCTGAAATTGTGTTTCCCAGCCACATTCCAAAACAGGGTATCCACACCACATCCTAAAACTGTATCTCTCAACCATAATCTGAAATTGTACCTTTCTGCCAGATTTTGAAATTGTGTATCACTGCCACATTCCAAATTGCTCATCATCATCATCATATTCTGAAAATGTTCATCCCCGTCATATTCCAGAATTGTGCATCTCCACTACATTCTGAAAATGAGCATCCCTCCCACATTCCACAACGGTGTGTCTAAATCATATTCTAGAATTGTACATCCCTGCCTAATTCCAAAATTGCACATTCCATCAGTATTCCAAAATTGTGCATACTTGTCTCATTATAAAAATCCATTTTCTTGCCATGCTCCAAAATGACCTATCCCACCAAATTCCAAAAACATGCATCTCTGCCACATTCTAAAATTGTATATAACCACCACATACTGAAACTGTGCATCCCCACCGCATTCTGAGATTCTGTGTCCACACCACATTGTGAAATTGCATGTTGCCGCCACAGTCTGAAAACAAGCACCACAAATTGTGCATTACCTCCACATGCCGAAATTATGCATCTATGGCACATTACACAATTGCATATCCCTGTTGCATTCTGCAACTATGAGTCTCCCACATGTCAAAAATGTGCATTTCTGCCACATTCTAAAAATTCATGACACTGCCACCTTCTGAATTTTAACATCCCTTCCACATTTAAAAGTGTGTCCCCAGTTACTTTCTGAGACTGTGTCATTGCTGCATTCCACACTTTCAGCTTAGTGACATTCTGGCATCTCATTCCTGTAGTATTATTATTATTATTTTTTTTTTAATCTCAGTGCCAGGTATCAGCCCAGTCATGGCTCCCGTCGCCCCTCGCCCTCATATGAGCTGTTCTCCCTGGGCTCCCTGGCTTGCCCCCCAGAGCGGGGCTGTGGCACTGGCCAAGGTGCCACAGACACAGTTTGGGTTGGTGAGAGCCAGCCTGAGAGCAATGGAGGGGTGGCGAGGCAGTGTCATAGAGGCACTGAGGTGGATTTTTGATGTTGCTCCCTCTGGAGCTGGGTGCGTGCCATGATGCCAGCCAAGGAGAAACATGCATGCTCCTGTGCGTACTCTCCTCAAAGCATCTGCACTCGGCGCCCCCCACGCTCATGCATGTCACCTTGCCCCCCAGCCTCTGCCAGAGGGCACTCAGGTGCCGATGCAGCAGTACGCCCCTCCCCGGGGAAAGAGAGCAGTTCATCGGACGCTCAATCCTTCCCTGCCTCTGCCAACCCCCGGCAGCCCATGCCTGTTCCTGAACAAGGATCATCGGTGTGGCGCAAGGTGTAGCGTCCTGCGCCTCAACCTTCAGCGCCACCAGGCCAGCATTCCTGTAGTATTATAAAAACTGCTCACAACTTTCGTATTCTAAAGCCATGCCTGCCACTGTATTCCAACGCCCACCCCGTCACATTCCTAAGTACCTTGCAGCTGCACATTATGGAAATGCATGGCCTGTACCCACCTAGTGTTAGTTTTCTTTTATCAAATATTTACTACAACTGCGGTTTATGTAACATGGGAGACATAAGTCCTGTAAGGAAGCCTGCAGGGAGGACTAGGCTGTGAGTTCTGGTTATGACATCATCAGTATCTCATCACTGAAATTGGCTTTTTTGAACAGGTAGTGAAATTAGGGTTAAAAATGACTTGTAACTTTTAAACAAATGTTTGCCATAAGGCTGGCTGGAGCAAGGCTGATGCAAATTCTGAATTTATTGATGTTAGAAATTTTGGCTGGACTCTACCTTTAACCAAACAGCTTTATGACAGTGCTTCCAGATCATTTTTGAAAATATTGACTAGTGTTGTTCCAGTACTAATCCCTGGGAAAACTACTCTGGTAACCATTCAAAATCCTGAGTGGAGGCCCTTAATGGTTTTGCCCTTTAAGATGATTTCCAACCTATTTTAATATGTTGACATGAGAACCATGCATTCCAACTTTATGCACCAGCCTTTTATGTAACACTGTATTACGTGCCTCACTAAAGTCTAACTAATGTATAACTAGGGTTCCTGTGTTCACTTTCCACGTGATCTCACACAAAAAATTAAGCCTCAGTAGGTTTGTGAAACCAGACCTTCCCTTCTTAAACCATGCCAACTCCAATCTATTAGGTTAGGCTTGTCAAAGTGCAGTGACTATTGCCCCCAGTACTTTTCCCACTATTGAAATCTTTAATACCATGACTTCTCTTTTGCCCTTTTCCTAAAGATTGGGAACACACTTGCCTCCCTCCAGTCTTGTGGAGTCTCCCCTGTTGACTGATTTGCTAAACATTAATTCCAGCACATCTACTAGTTCCTTATTGAGATCTGTAATGTCTAAGTGCTGTGACATGAACAGAACCCTATGGACTCCATTCTTAATTTGCTCGAGACCTGAAGTTGACCCTGTGGCCTAAAGAGCTGCTGACACCTCAGAGAAAACTTTGAAAAACATAATAATTACATACGATCCAGCTTGCATTACAAATATATTTTATAGATTTCTCCTCCCCATCTTCTATTACAGAGGAAATTTGCACCAATATATGATCTTTATCTGTTAGAGTTCATCTGCCTCAATAGCTGACTCCCTATTCCATGTCATAATCCTCTGTTGTGACATCACAATCTGTTGCCGTGGGAGTAACTATGATGTCACAAGCAGTGCATTATGACCTCAGGTGGGGAGAAAGCAACAGGAATAGATGAACTATTCAGGAGTAGAGATCTTACTTCCATGCAGATTGCCTCAGTAATAAATAATGGGGAGGGAAAATACAGAATTAATGTGAAATATAAACTGAACTGTGTCTAAATATTATGTTTTGTTTAAGTTATCCTGAAGGCATCAGCTGCTGTTTAATCACACCTTATGTCCATACAACCTCTATAGCCAAATTAAGCTGCAGTCTTTATTTATTCATTAACACTTTATTCACACAAGTATTCTTTCCCATGTGGCCCTGTTAGGATAGTGAAGCCATACAGTCAAAATGCTGGGACAGTATTGTGACAATAAAGCACTATACAGTATATGGAGATAAATCCTTATCTGTCTTTCTGAAAAGCTGAAAGCAGCTACACAGAATGTCATTTTGGTTTTGCATACACCCCGGACCAGTTAACAAAATATATGAAGATTTCTGATTGAAGATTTCCTGTTATGCTTAACTTTGTTTGGTCTGTTAAGATGGTGCCCTACATAAGTTAAACAACCTTTTACTTAGATATGTATGCAATATTTATGCAGGCTGGTCAGAGTCTCCAGAAATGTGCCACCAAAACCCACTGCAGAGCCAATCTGAGAAAAAGCAATTTACCAGCTGTGTGACTTGAATTTTAATTGAGGTTGTTGTAGAAACTGGATGCATACTTGGCCAACCTGTTTCAGAAAGGCATTAACCTTGTGATTCAACAAGAGGTCTTCAACTTGGAAAAAGCTGATTTGCTCAGTTCAAAGATACCAAGATAAATAGAATGGCATCTTTTTGAGAGTTTAGGTTTCTTTGGATTAGAGGAGACACTTTACCCTGTTTACTTTCATTCTGCTGCTCTAACAGGGAAAAGGATATCAAAGACAAGTTTTAAAAGCCTAGCTTATGAAAATATATACTATGAAATTGTACATTAAAGGTAAACTGTTAAAAGTTTTTCCTCTAGAAAAAAATGTTGGTATGCCTATGTGAAACATACTGTACAGAGCTACATCTTTGTGACACTGATGTATTGCTGTGGCACAACAGTGAAGGCCATCTATTTACGGTGATTAAATTAGTGAAATTCCATTTTCATGACTTGAAATTCCAGGAACTGCACCAGTGATTGTTAGTCCAGTTTCTGGATTTTACCAGTATTCTACTGTCATTCTTTCAGAATGTTTATAATTAAGCAGACTAAAGGGAGGCTTAATACACAGAGCATTTGAAGCAAATTGAATATAGTACAGGAAGCAATTGTAAGAAAAACACAAGTTCTGTAAATTTACTGATCTCATATAAAATGCCAAATTCTGTGAAATACTTTGTTTTTACCACTATGCAGACAGTCCAAATTCCAGATTTTTGCTGGGTTTTCCAAGAAAAAAACAAATGCCATTGGCCTTGACTATAGTGAAAAGTCTTCTTCAGCAGAGAAGCAAATAGGATCAAAGCAGCATGACTTGCTTCATCGAAAGTATGCACAAATTTTTTCAAGGACTGGTGTACATCTTCAACTACTGTACTGATTAAATCAGAATGAAACTGAACAGAAGCCATTTGTTCCAAGCTGAATGTAGAAATGTGAGGGGGCTATATCATTACACGAAGCAACCTTACTTCTGTGTAGACATGAACATATTGACTCCTAGATGAAATTGGTTCTCTTTTTTTCTTATTTAAATATACTGTATAAGTGTGTGTTGTGGGCACTAAAAGTAGAAAAGATATTGCCTTTTCATGTATGATTCTTTGTGTGTATTTTAACATTGGACATGCACTGTTTACTAAGATCAATGTTTTTCATATTTCAGTGGCTACGGCAGCCCCAGAACAGGTAGGGTCTACATGTATTTAATTTTTTTAATGACCAATTTAATCAACTTCTATGAACCAGTTTGTAGAACTCTTGACAATAACATACTTGTCAATGTGGCATATTTAGATTTTTCTGAAGTATTTGACATGGCTACCTCACTGTGATTTAATTGGTATCCTGCTATCCAAGGGATTTAACTTAAACTTAAATGGATAAATACTGTACTGGACTGCACTGATAACTCTTGCACCTTTGTGCAGTTTGGGGGTATTCATCTTGTATGTATACTATTTGTAATGTACTTTATTTTTATTGTAATGTTTTTATTTATATTACTATTGTGCCTCATAGTATGTTATCTTCACTTGCACAACTTGTATTGTGTACTCTTCTACCCCCAACCCCCAGGATGCATCTAGAAATGAGCTGTTACTAGCTCAGTATTCTTCCTGGTAAAACATTTGAAATACACACACACACACACACTCACACACATAAATATATATATATATATATATATATATATATATATAAATTAATTAATTAAATAATGTTTTACTGGTTGTAATAAATGGTCATTGTTTTGACATGGCATAAGGTAAAGTCCTGTAGTGGTAAGTATTAGGGTATCTGTTATTCAACATGTTTTTGGGTGGTATGCATCACAGTATTTGTGGATGGATCTCAAAATTTGAAAATGAGACAAAGCTAGCTAGTATGGTGTCTACAGTGGATCACTGAAGGGTTTTCCAGGAAGATATGGACTACCTCTATAAAGGACTCACTAAATATAAAATGAAATTCCACACAGAAAGATGTGTTGTGCTGTATTTGTGGAATAAAACTCCATGGGCAGAATTTACATCGGGTGGAGCACCTTTAAAGATGGCATAGAAACTTAGAAACATAGAATTTGATGGCAGATAAGGACCGCTTGGCCCACTCAGTCTACCCATTTCCCTACCTATTGGATAAGCTGCAGATCCCAGTTAACCAACCGCCTACTTTCTCCTACCTCCCCCCTACTATAATTGCATTATGTCTGTCCCATGCATTCTTGAATTCCCCCACTGTTTTTGACCCCAAGACCCCACAACCTCCTCAGAAAGGCTGTTCTATGCATCCTCCACTTTCTCCATGAAAAAATACTTCCTCACATTGCCCCTGAGCCGTCCCCCCTCTATCTTCAAATTGTGTCCTCTTGTTCTTGCACATCTCTTTTTCTGAAAGATGCTGCCCTCTTGGACTTTGTTGATTCCCTTGAGGTACTTGAAAGTTTCTATCATATCCCCCCCTCTACCTCCTTTCCTTCAGGGTATACATATTAAGACAACTCTAGAAAAATACCTTGTAGCTTTAACTAGTAATGACCTAAAAATCCATCTCAATGCAAGGCGGCAGCCAAAAAGAGCCATCAAATTATTGGCAGTATATGGAGACTCTTCAGAAGCAGAAGCAGTGAGGCATTAATGCTACTATTTTGGTCACTGATGAGACTGAACATGGGATATTGTATCCAGTAGTGGCACTGTGCCTCCAAAGTATATAATTAGAATCCCGGGGGTTCCAGACGAGAATGATCCAAAATGATGAGGAGCCTGAGCAAACTCTGTTATGACTAGCCAGAATAAAAAAAAGCTGTTTACCCTTAAGAGAATAAACTCCTTACTGAGGACAGGATCACGGTATTTAACAGAATAAGAAAGATTTATTAAGAGATACTCTACGTCTAGAATTGAGAGAATATGCATCAGTAACTAGGAGTCACAGCTACCAATTAACATAGAAACATAGACAGTGATAGCAGAAAAAAGACTGATGGTCCATCCAGTCTACTCATAGTTCCCTAGCTAACCCCCAGACCTATTGTCCATACAGGATTCTAGCCCTCTTTATCCTCCCTTCTACTCTCCTCCCTGTTACTGTCACCCTGCGCAATCACTTTACCCTTCTCTCTGTCCCAGCTGTGCTTGACACCATTAATAGTTTAGCACCCACCACCTCAGCTGATAGACTGAAATGTGGGGAGATATTCTAGATGAGGGGCTGACCTTTGAGGCTCAGGTCTCAGTAGTCATCCAGAGTGTTTTCTACCATATGAGGAACATCTCTGGATTAAATCCTTTATCCCACTGTGGACTTGGCCACACTGCTGCATGATTTTGTGACCTCAAGACTCAACTACTGTAAAACCCTATACATTGGGATCAGTGGAAGTATACTGTGGCACCTGCAACTAGTGCAGAATGCAGCTGCTAGGTTTCTGACTGGCCTTTCCTGGTCTCAACATGTCTCCTCAGCACTGTGCAAATTGCATTAGCTGCCGGTTAAGTGGCATATCTCCTTTAAAGTTGCTTTGCTAACATATAAGGCTCTACATGGTCTTGGTCCAGGATACCTATTGGATCTCCTGCATCCTAACATGAACCACAGCCTCTCCACTCTACTGAGGAGGGCCTCTTGGTTATTTTGCAGGGCAAGGTTAAAATCCTCAGGGAAATGGGCCTTTAAGGTGGCAGACCCCATCCTTTGGAACTCTCTTCTGAAGGCCCTGAGGGGCACCCCCTCGAAGGCCTTTAAAAGGGGTTGTAAAAATATCTTTTTGCATAGGCTTATGGGGAGTGATGGTCCCTGTGATCAGCTGTCCCAGTACTGATCTTTAGTTTAAAGAAGTTATGAATAAATTATTTATTCGAAGTTGTTTTATCATGTTGTGATAGTTCTTTAATGTGTGGTTCATTGCTGCTATTGTTTTAATACTTCCCTGAACCTCAGGGGAAGGCTGCCACAAATAAATAAAATCTACTACTACTTTTCCATGGTTCCACCACCCTTTCTATAAAATAATAATTTCTCATATCCCTCTTGAACCTCCCGCCTGTCAGTTTCCACTAATGCCCTGATGATCTTGAACTGTCACTCATGCTAAAGAATTCCCCGCAGTTCACCTTGTTTATTCCTTTCAGAAACCTGAAGTTCTCTGTTACATCTCCCCTCTCCCATCTGGTCTACAGTGAGTACATGTTCAGTGCCTTGAGGCGATCCTCATAAGACCTGCCCTGTTGGCCTTGAATCATCTTTGTCACCGGTCACTGCACCATCTCCAGCCTGTTCTTATCTTTCCTGAGATGAAAACTCCAGAACAAGGCACAGTACTCCAGGTGAGACCTCACCCAAGATCTATAAAGAGGTAGTATTGCCTCTTCTGCTATCAGTAGCCCCTCTGATACATCCCAGAATCCTATTTACCCTACTGTAGGCTTTATTACATTGACTTGATTATTTGAGGGCATCTCTAATAACTCCTAGATCCCGTTCCTCAGCCATAGTGTTAAGTCTTACCCCACCCATCCAGTACTCTGTCCTGGGTTTCTTGTTTCCTAGGTGCATTACCTTGCACTTTTTGGCATTGAATTTCAGCTGCCAAACCTTGGACCACCTCTCTAGTCTTTGCAGGTCATGCTACATTTCCCTGTTTCCCTCATCACTATCCACCCTCCCACAGAGCTTAATGTCATCTGTGATCTGATCATAATTTTCTGTGTTGCTGTGACTTTCTTTAACTTGCTGTGATTAAGAGATATAAAACAAGAAGTCTGTTTGTGGGCCCTGTTTTTTTTAGAAGAACTAGTACCTATACTATAAACTCTGTGTTCTGTATTTAGGAACTTAGCTCTCTGGATGATGGAGAAAGATCAGTTGTAGAACTTGGACAACCTCAACTTTCACCAGGGATTTCAACGATGACAGTGGAACCAAGGTTCCCAGGTAAGTGACATACATATACTGTATACTGTGCATAGGTTTTATGTGATAACGGTGACTCCTAATGAGCACTGATCACAAAGATCGAGACAAGAACCGCCCAACAGACAAAAGGGTGATGGACAGTAGAGCGACCATCACAAATAGTGATTGTCACTTACTGCATCTGAAAAAAAGAAAAGATATGTATTTTTATATGGGGGCTAAGCCCCCCACTCCCCCCTCTGCAGGGGACAAGCCCCCATGCTCCCCAAAATAAAGATAATAAACTCCATGGGGGAGGGGGAAGACTTAGCCGGAAAACATAAAGATTTATAAAACAAAAATATTTCCTTTCCAGCCACTAGACCTGAACCAGGGTCGCTCGCTTCAGGAGCATTAGCGTAAACCACCATACTACACAGTCAGCTCAGCAGTGCTAGCCCAACCATCATCCTATATCCTGCTCTAGCGAGTGTAGCTCCCTGCTACACTCACTCTACAGGATATAGTGACTTCTTTCACCACTCCCTCTACTTCCAAGCGCTATTGTTGAATCCCTCATATTGAGTCACTCAATAATAGGTGCTCATGTAGGGTGTTACCCTGTGTATACATACATAGGTTAGGAAGGAAAAAGCAAATCCTGGCTAAGACTGTGCCTGGAGCTAACATGTTTTAGTGTAACCTCCTCCCTAACCTTGCATTTTTAGTACTAGAGATGTATGTCAGCAAATAGGGAAGGAAAGTGGAGAGTAGAAAATGACTGGAGGGAAAAAGGGGTGGCCTATGGAGTGGAGATGTGTGAATTCAGGAAACTTCATTGCGTGAAATACTTTGCAAAGTTTCCTGACTTTGCAAAGTTTGTCCTGTAGCAAAAGGCTTACTTTGCTGAACGAAGTAGCACATTTCCCATGAAATACTATACAAAGTGATGTAACTGTTGCTGTTTTATTACTTAAAATACAAGAAAAGTTCTCCCTACCCTCTGTGTCATATTCAGCTATCCCCCATCACATCAGGTGGTTTCAAATAATATCTCCATCTGTTCCCCTGCTAGGCCCCCACCTCTCTCCTTCCCCCATATATCATAGATCTCATAGATATTTACAAGCTATTAGATTTGCGTCCTTAAAGCTTGCCCATGTGTAACATGTTTTAAAATAAAAATGTATTTTCACCATAATGTAGATCCAAATTATTTTTAAATTGAGTCATACTTTGACTGTTGACTACAGCTCATGGTAAAGCATTCCATGAGACAACCACCCTGTGGCTATACCAGTGCTTTCTTATATTAAGTCTCCAGTTTGGTTGTATCAATTGTTTATTATGCCTTCTATTGCCATATTCGTTGGTTCTTGGACAAATTCCAAATTCAGAACAATAACTACCAGATTCAGTTATCTTACATAGCATGCATATATCACCCCTGTGAAGTTTTCCAAAAGTGCCACAGTTACCAGCACTTGCCCTTTACCCCCATAAAAGTAAGTTCCCCCACTTCCCATCTGTATCTCCCTGTAAAATAATCAGAAAAATCATCCACCCTTTACCATCCTCTTGCAATAAAACACCTCCCCCCGAAGCCCTCAATCTCTAGTTCCATGGATTGCAATATCTGTTAATAAGAAAAACAGCCCCCCAGTGAAGTGAGCGTCCTCGATCTTCAGTGTTTGGAATCAGAATGAATGGAGAAGGACAATTATTCTAGCAATAATATCTGATTGACTCATTATCAGTCACTCAGGAATTACTGCTAGGACAGACATAACTCACCATTCATTCCAATCGTAAACACTGAAAAGTAAAGGTGCTTCTCTGGTGGTGGTCAGTTTTCTTATCTATAGGTATTGAAACTCACAGAACTGGGGTCTGGGGGCTTTGGGGTAGAGGGATGGGCTTATTGGTAAGAGGGTGGTAAAAGGTAGGGGTTTCTCTGATTACTTTACAGGGATGGGGAGAGGGAAGTGGGAGAAATTGCTTTTTTGGATAGGGAGAATGGAAAGTGCTGGTAACTACAGTAGTTTTGGAAATCTTTACAGGGTACACTGAAGGGAAGGGAGATGGGATACTAGCTGGGGGATAGTTGAGAGGATATATGATAATGGCTATGATAATAATAAGCTCATGAAGTGTTATGCCTGGCATGGAGCCATTTCTGTGCTATCAATGATGCATGTAAAGATGGCGGCCACGCTGGGCCAGCCGTCAGATTAGTGCATTAGTAGCTATCCTGTTTTTTAACTTTTTAGTTACTGTAGTTACATTTTTGGAGTGTGAACTTTGTTTCTAAGCACAATAATTAATCCTAATCTCCAAGTACAATAGCTCAAATTTTGTGAGCCACAGTTGTGCTCTTCCTAGTTCGACCGACGGTCCCTGAAATGGCAACTGCTTTTACCAACTTGCCTCCCTACTTTTATGGCCGGCACTGGATGCATTATTTTTGTGTTCTATAAAGCACCATAATAATTTACCTGCTGCCGAGAGTTCGACAGAGGATTGCTGGAATTGGGCTTTTGCAGAGACTTGTGTCCTGGGAGTAACTGTTTCGGCAATACTGTAATGGCTGCTTGAGTGACCGATTCTGGCTGAAAGTGTTCTGGGATCTAAACTAGAGGAGCAATGTGAGTGGTAGAAAGAGCTGCCACATCAGTTGGAGTGTCGGATTGCCTTTCAGTGAGACTTCATTGAGTTTTGAGAGTGTGCTGAGAAGGATCATTGCTGCCGTTTGCGGTGGACTAGTGAGCCGTGCTGCTGGCCCTGAGGTGGGTGTCGGGTCTAGGAACTCCCCTGTGGGAGTTGGGGGTGCTGACTGGAGGGTGGGCATCTGGTTCATTCCCCTTGAGCCACCATGGGCTGCCTGTTTAAGGTTGGGTGGCCCTGGTGGTTTAAGTGGGGATGTTTCTTTTAGACTTTGACATCTGCTTTGGGGTAAGTCAGGGTCTGGCAGAAAAGACTCTTGTGATCCATTTTCTCAGGAGTGGTTCTGTTGGGAAGATTTTACAGTGAAGTACGAACTGTGGCAAGCTTTCCTCTGAATTTTCAAGCTCTGGCTGGTACTGTAACTCTGACTGGGTGGTGACAGCACCCTGAACTTTATCCATTACATTATATTCAGTCAGTACTCCTGAACTGTGGTTGGTGAGACCATTTCCACAATTAACATAAACTTGGATAGGACTTTTGTGCATTTGACTTTGGACATTTGTTTTATTTATGCTGTTATATTCATGCTACCTCCTAAACCTATGTGATAGGTAACACTTGGGGGGCAGTTTAACTCTGGTGAGGTGAGAGCTCCCCAGAGATTTGTATGTGCACTTATTTAATAGTGATTTTTGATATGACTCTGCCCATTTAGCCTCTGTTTTTGTGCTTTTGTTGTGCTTTTTGGTTTGGGTTTATAATTGTTTTACTGTTTTACGGTAAACTGTTTTGGTATTGGAGGGATTTATATTTTGAGATGCGCCTGGGGAAAGAGTCTGAGAAGGCGCAGCTACTCAATGGCCCTCCTTCGGAACCTCCACCCATTTGAGCTCCCATCACTCCCTTTAGAGATCTATGGGAGATGTAAAACAAAAGCAAATGGCGATTGTGTAGTTTTTGGAGTGAAAGGGAGTACAAAATAAAGCCTGCTAACAGCCACAAGCATTGCCAAAAGGATAAAACAATTTTATTTTCGGGCTAAACTTTTAATCAGGAGCTCTGTCTCCTAGCAACACTGGGAAACAGGAAGAGAGTGCAGTAATTGTCTGACAGCTCAAGTCAGAACTACAGTAGCGCTATAACATTTTATTTTTCTTATTTTGGACACCTTGTTACGGTACCTGTGCCTCGTATGAGAGGTGGACGCACGGAGCAACAAATTAATAAGTAGGATTTGTTGAACTTTAGTGTTTTCTTGCCCATGACCCCAACAAGATACTTCAGCGTATCACCATTCAAAAACACCACTGCTGCGAGCAGGTGTGTGAGATCAAGTGCTGACGCGGCATGGAGACATACGTTGCCAGGCCAGCCTGCTGTGTGCGCCAGACACTGGGACGGGACAAACCAATATTGAACAAAGATGGGACGGAGATAAGAGATGAAATAGTGTACTACATGCGGTATGTATGATGAGGGGGAGGAAGTTCAGGGGTATATATGTGAAAATTGTATCTTAATTGAAGTGCTGCAGGCAGAGATTGCCTCCCTGCAAAACAGGGTAAGAATACAAGCTGAAATCTCAGTTTTAGAACAATTTATTGATACCGCTGGGACTGACCTTTATGCAGCACAACAGACATCATTAGCTGATACCAGTCCACTTAAAACAAATTTGGCAAATGGGGATGATGACATAAATGAATGGTGCATAGTACAGGGGAAAATCAAAGGAAAAGAAGGGCAGAATAAATAAGGAGGCTGTTCTAATATACTGACCCCAAATAGATACCAAGCCCTCGCTACCGAGTATGATTTACACAAAGTGGAGGAGGCCATAACATCAAAAATGGTAAATAGAAATTGTACAAATTCCCATGACCTCCCCCACCCTGACATACCATTAAAACTGACAAATGGAAATTGCAATCAAAATACCCATGTCCCTCCCCATCCTGATATATCCATGCAAGAGAAAAAATAGAAGAACCAAGGGATGTTTTAGTAATTGGTGATTCCATGATAAAGTACTCAGATCATGTGCTATGCAAAAATAGGAAGGAATACACAACAGTATCTGCTTTGCCAAGGGCAGGGATTGGAGACATACGAAATCTACTCCCAGGGTTACTTGAGAATACAAAAGCACCATTGACAGTATTGCATGTAGGTGTCATTGATGTCGGTAATAAAAATCTCACTGAGCTCCAACGTGACTTTGAGAGTGTGGGGGTAGAATTAAAAAATAGAGGATGTGACCTAATTGTTTCAGGAATTCTACCAGTCCCTAGGGCAGAAAAAAGACAGTTGGACTGTATAAAAAGTTTAAATGGATGGTTGAAAAGGTGGTGCAATAGAGAGGGGCAGATTTTTATGGATCACTGGGAGGATTTCCAGGACCATCATTATTTTTCACGGGATGGGCTACACCTTACTAAACATGGGAAAAGGGTTTTTTCATCCAAAATCAAACTGCTTATCGAACAAACTTTAAACTGAACACTAGGGGGGATATAGGGCCTACAAACAGTAATGTGCTATATAAACAGGAGCCCATATGGAATTGCCTAGTCCTTAATGCTAGAAGTCTCACAAATAAAATGGAGGAGTTAAGATGGAAATTACATAATGATAAAATACATACATGTGCCATTACGGAGACATGGTGGAGGATAGATGATACCTGGGATAAACAAATCCCAGGCTATACCCTATATAATAAGGATGAGTTTCATAAAAAAGGTGGTGGAGTGGCATTATATGTATGTAATGATTTAACATCAGAGATTATAGAGTGCTCCATGTGGGAACAGGTAGACATCCTGTGGGTTAAAATTATTTCCCCACGATCATCTAAGATTAATATAGCTGTGGTCTATAGACCACCGGCTAGCAGTCCAGAAAATGACAATTTGGAATTTGTTAAGTGTGTAAACCAGGAAGACAGTGTTATCTTACTGTGAGATTTCAATCTTCCAGGTATAAAGTGGGATACATTGCAGACTAATTCCCAGGCCGAGACTAAATTCCTCGAGACATTTATGGTAGTTGGACTAGAGCAGTTGGTAAATGGAAATACTAGGGGCGGCCATATTTTGGATTTGGTTTTAACTCACTTGACTGATAATATTCAAAATTGTAGGGTTGATGTACCTCCGGGAAATAGTGACCATTCGATGGTCAGTTTTGAATATAATAAGGGTTACCATAGTATTAGTGGAAGTACAGTATTGTATGATTTCAATAAGGTAGACTACTGTGCTTTAAATACTGAACTAGAAAATTGGAACTGGAGTCTGGAATTAAGTAATCATACACTACACCAAATGTGGGATATATTTATTACAAAATTAAATGGGTTGATTTATAAGTACATCCCAACTAGTAAAAAATATCACAAAACCTGGGGTTCCCTTCCACCTTGGATGACAGCATCAATCAAAAAGCTAATCAAAAAAAAAATAAGGCATATGCTAGGGCCAAACATTGTGGTAAACCAAATCTTGGGAGGTCTATAAATACCAATTAAAAAGGGTCAAAGCAGCTATTGCTATGGCAAAAAGGAAATATGAGCTTAACTTAGCTACAGAAATGCAGGATAATTATAAAAGCTTTTATGCTTATATCAATAAAAAAAAAGGACAAGGACATACAGTTGGTCCATTAAAAGATGATACTGGTAAACTAATAACAGACAACAAGGACATGGCTGATATGTTTAATACATATTTTTCATCAGTATTTAATATAGGAAATACATCTATGGTACAGAATCAACCACCTGGGGGTCATCAGATCTAATAATAGAGATTGAAGAAGTCAGAACTAGACTAAGAAATCTAAATCCAAATAAGGCTTATGGACCTGATGGTTTACATCCAAGACTATTGAGGGAAACCTGGCCAGGCCTGTAACACTTATTTTTCAAAAATCCTTGGAAACTGCCCAAATTATCGAGGCTTGGAGACAGGCAATAGTTATCCCAATTCACAAAAAGGGCTCCAAACAAAGTGTGGGAAATTATAGGCCGATAAATTTGACATCTACCCTTGGGAAAATTTTGGAGGGTATTATCAAGGACTTTATTATGGATTATGTAGAATTAGCCGGGTTTAAGGATGTGACACAGCATGGATTTACCAAGGGATGCTCATGCCAAACTAATCTAATCGAGTTTTATGGGAAAATAAGTATAACACTTGATAAGGGAGGTTCTGTGGATGTGATATTCCTGGACTTCGCTAAGGCATTTGATAAAGTCCCACATGAACAACTAATGCAAACTATTTTTAGATTGGGGATAAGCCATAAACTGGTATATTGGATTAAGGATTGGCTGAGGGAGTAGAAACAGAGGGTATGTGTCCTTGGGGAATCATCTGAATGGGCCCCAGTTACGAGCGGGGTCCCTCAGGGTTCTGTTCTGGGACCATGCTTGTTTAATCTTTATATTTCTACTATGCAGGTTACAACAAATGTTTGGTTGTCCAAATTTGCGGATGACACACGCATAGGTTTCCCAGTAAATAGTCAGATGGATGCACTAAAACTGCAGAAGGCCCTTGCAGAATTGGAGACATGGGCTACAGAGAATATGACATATTTTAATATTGACAAATGTACGGTAATGCACTTGGGGAAAAAAAATCCAGAGGTGGATTGTATTCTAGATAGCCAGCTACTTAGGGTAGTAAAGGAAGAAAGAGACCTGGGCATCATGGTTAGTAATGACCTCAAATCCCATTTGCATTGTAATCATGTGGTCAAGAGATCAAATAACATCCTAAACTGTATACATAGGCATATTAAAAGTAGGAAAAAGGAGGTTTTGCTTCCTCTTTACACCTCCCTGGTGTGCCCTCATGCGGAGTATTGTTCACAATTCTGGGCGCCAGGCTATAAGCAAGATATAGATGCGCTGGAGAGGGTTCAGTGCAGTGCTACAAAAAGAATTAGGGAAGTACAGAGTATTAATTACAGGGAAAGACTGAGGAATCTGGACCTTTATTCTTTGGAGTATCGAAGGTTGAGAGGGGATATGTGTCTTATTTACCAAGCACTATCTGATAAGGAGCTTTGGAAACAACTAGGATTAACTTTGAGACACCAGTCTCATAATACACATGCCCATCATTTACAACTTAATATGGAAAAGTTTAATACAGAGGCAAGAAGGTACTGGTTTTCATTAAGAGTTGTTAAAATTTGGAATGCATTACCAGCTGGAGTGGTGGGTAGTCAAACTATGTTAGCCTTTAAGCAGTTACTTGATTATTATCTGAAGAGTAAAAATACAAAAGGGTACTAATTTGTATTGAATAATTTATTAAAGTAATAGTATGGTGAGCTAAATGGACTTTTTGTCTTTAAAGAGCTCAGGAAAACCTATGAAAACCTATGTCGGGCTCTAGGAATTGCTTGGAAGGGGCTTCCAGAGGGAGACCAGTCTATATGGCTGCTGGAGAGTCACGGATATGGGTGGTGAGGTCGAGGAGATGCCCTGGGGTGAAATGGCCACTAGGGAGGGGTCCTCCCTGTTTGGTGCCCATACCCAAGGGCTCCATGGAAATTAGTGTACAGGCAGCTGATCCAGCAGTCTCTTCTCATCCTACTCGGGCTGTGTTATGCAATGCCAGGTTAATGAGGAACAAGACTGCCATAATGGTGGACTTGATTGCCTCGATAGACCTGGCTTGCATCACGGAGACCTGGCTGGATGAAAATGTGGCTCCCATTTTGGAGGCAGTAGGGCCAGCTGAGTACTCCATGATACACAGCCCAAGGAAGGATTGCAGAGGTGGGGGTTGGCCATTTGTTTTAAATTGGACCTGGGTCTCATGGTGCTACCCATGGATCCTATGGAGCCTTTTGAATGTGTTGCTATGTGGGGGGATCCTGGAGTGGGTTACAAGATCCTTCTGCTCTATCCCCCCCAGGTAGGGAGGGAGGGAGGGTGAATTTTTGAGGGAGATGGGGGAGCTCATCGCTGGTCTGGTGTTGGAGTCCCCGAGATGGTTAATTCTTGGGGACTTCAATGCCTGGATAGACGGGCTCTCCACATTTGATAGTGATCTCCTTAGGAGCATGGAGGGTCTGGGTCTGATGCAAAGTGTTACCTCAGTGACCCACTCATGCGCCACACATTGGACTTGGTGTTTTCATTAGGTCTTGAGACCAGTGACCTTAGAGTTGATCCGGTAGTTTGGTTGGATCATAGCACTGTGAGGTTAAAATTTGGGGCCCCCTCTGAAGCCCTTGCCTCTGTGGAAATGGTCCGGTACTGCCCTTTGTGGGGTCTGTCCCCATTAGGGTTATTGGCAGTGCTGGACCTATCGAGTGTGGGTACTGCTTATGTGATTGGAATGGAGGAGGCAGTGGTGGCCTATAATGGGGCCGTTACAGCCACCATTATTCTATCACACCCGTTCATGTCCAACCCTTATCTACTCATCAGAGACGTCCCTGGTTTGATGGGAAATTCAAGGAGTTAAAAATTAAGGGTCGGAGGTTAGAGAGATGTTGAAGGAGCTCTGGCCTGATGAAAGAAAAATTGGCCCTGATGTCCCATTTTAAGGATTATCAGGGGGCAATCTCCTATAAGAAGGCAGAATTTTTGTCAAGGGAGACTGCTGCAGCAAGGAACAGACCATCTCCATTCTTCTGCATGGTGGATGGGCTATTGCATCCTGCCTGCCTCCGTGTTTGGGGAGGAGCGGGTTCTAGCACTAGGTGCGAGGAGTTTGCTCTGTTTTTTGCCGACAAAGTGTCCACTATCAGAGCAGAGATCTCCTCCAGCATAACTCAAAGGGATTGTGGGGTCCACTCTGAGATGTTCCAGAGCACTCCTCCTGTCTGGGCTGAGTTTGATCTGGTTGGGGTGGAAGAGGTGGTGAGGGTTGTCTCAAGACTGAAGCCAACACATTGAGATCTGGACCCAGGACTGACACAACTTTTGGTTGGATGTATGGACCTGATTGCACCTGTTGATGCTGAGATCATCTGGAGTTCTCGGAGAAGTGGGATCTTCCTATTGGCCTTGAAAGAGGCCTTGGTTAGACCCCTATTAAAGAAACTCTCATTGAACCTGGACTGTCTCACCAACTACAGGCCGGTCTCTAACCTCCCATTTTTAGGGAAGGTTATAGAAAAAGTGGTGGCAAGTCAGCTTGAGGAGCATCTCATCTCCTCCTCCACCTATGAGATTTTCCAGTCTGGGTTTGGGGTTGGGCATAGTATGGAGACTGCCCTGGCGAAGGTGCTTAATGATCTCCTAATGGGGAGAGACAGGTGAGATTGTTCCATCTTGGTCCTCCTGGATCTCTCAGCGGCATTTGACACTGTGGACCATGAGGTGCTACTTGACCGATCATGGTTCTGGTGTGGCCTATCTGGTACGGTCATCAAATGGTTCAGGTCATACCTAAAAGGTAGAGTGTAGAGGGTGGTGATGGGGTTGTCCTCATCTAGCCCAAAGCCTCTTACTTGTGGTGTTCCACAGGGGTTGGTCTTGTCGCCCTTATTATTCACAGTGCATATGCTGCCATTGGAAGACATTATCAGGTGTGGACTGGGTTTTCACTGGTATGGAGATGACACCCAGCTATACACCAGCTATACTTGTCCTGTGCACCAAGTAACCAGATGGCAGACTCTGTATTTAACAACTGCCTGTCTGAGATCCAGTCTTGGATGGCCCATAACTGGCTGAGACTCAATCCAGACAAGACATAGGTGCTGGTGGTGGATCTGGATCATCGTGGGGGGATGGCGGCTTGTGGAATGCCCCTAGTCTTGTACTGGGGGGGGGGTGCTGCTGTCTCCATCTGAACGGGTGAAGAATCTGGGTGTGATCCTTGACAGCTGCTTGACACTTGATGCCTAGGTGTCGGCCATTGTTAAGAGTGGTTTCAGTCATCTGAGGAACATTGCCCAGATTCGGAACCCATTACCCCTGAGGACCTAGCATCACTAATACATGCTTTTGTAACATCCAGACTGGATTACTGCAATGCTCTGTACCTAGGACTATTCAGGGGTAACCTATGCCGGCTGCAGCTGGTGCAGAATGCGGTGGCAAGATTATTGATGAGTGTGAGTAGATATGATCATAGTACACCCATCCTCTGTGAACTACACTGGTTGCCAGTTAGGTGGAGGATTGCCTTCAATGTCAAGTTACTGACCTATAAAGCCCTGATTGAAGGGGGACCAGTCTACCTGCAAGATCTCCTTGTCCCCCGCTGTCCATCCCGGGCTCTCCATTCCACCGAGGGTTGTCTCCTGGATATTCCTAGGGTTAGGTTGAGACAGTCTGTTGATCAAGCATTTTCAGTGGCTGCACCTACCCTATGGAATTCATTACCTAAACAGCTACGGGAGGTACCCTCGGTGGATACCTTCAAAAAAGGACTAAAATCCTATTTATTTAACCAAGCTTTTAATTTTAGATTATAGGAGTTGATTGTAATTGATTGAATAGATAGTTTTATCTATTATGCTGGCTGTAGAATGATGTTGGTTTTAAATTTATATCTTATGTATATTTTAAAATTGCTGTGTTATATTTTAAACTGTGAAGTGCTCTGAGTCTCTGGAAATGGGTGCTATAGAAATAAAGTATCTATCTATCTATCTATCTATCTATCTATCTATCTATCTATATATCTATCTATCTATCTATCTATCTATCTTCTGTCTATCTATCTATCTATCTATCTATCTATCTATCTATCTATCTATCTATCTATCTTTCTATCTCTTTCTTAAACCATCTGATGTCGTAGGAGTGGGGTGGCTGACTATAGACCGGAGGGTGAGGGTGATGTTCTTGTTTTTTTTAAACTTTTCAATGAAAAAAGTGCTGGCCGAAGTTGATGTGAAATCAGGGAACTACCCAAAGCTTCACAAAGTGTGAAGTTGCCCACTTTGCACCCACTTTGTCAGTGAATTATAAATGTACAACATCTCTAGCAGGGACTAGCTCTGGCCACCCAGGCAGGGCAAGAGGTTTTAAAAATGTCTTATTCTTCTAAGTAATTTTTCCGTGAATTGCATGAATAGTCAGAAATACTAATTATTGGTGGTATTCAGGAAATAATATTCAGGTCGCGCACAACCTAACAACTAATAAAGCTCTAGGGCACCCCAAGTGCAGATGGTAGATCATGGCACTTTTTAGACTGATACCATTTTGTTTACTGGTAACACTCTACATTATTCTGTATGGAATGGCATAAGTTACTTTACTGCAATCCTTTCTGTACTGTACTGTATCTCACATTACAGCTACTTGAATTGTAGGTAAAATGTTCCAGGATTTCTACACCATGCACATGCACTAGTATATCAACAAGAAAATCAGCACCAGCCCCACCCTTAAGTTCCTGCCTGGTATCTTGTCTTTTGTAGGGGCTGGTAATTGTAAGTTTGTTTGCTATTTTTCACATTGAGTGTATGTAATAAAAAACTTAAAATGCATCCTGCTTATGGATGGTGCTGGTTTTCTCATTGCTATACTAGTAGCCTTAATTTGGCTTATCCAGCCATTGTGTTGTGGATGGGGCACCTCTAACTATTTCTTTGCCATGCACATGCAATGACTCCATTGCTGCACTTTTCACCAAAAAGATTGTGACAGCATTAAGAAAATACTGTACATGAACTTTGTAATTTAAGGGCAATCCCAAGAGCTTTCTTTGCAACAGGTTCTCTAGTTTGGATCAGACTCTGTTGAGTGTGCCCTGTTAGTTGTGGAGATTTACCAAGAGCACCCTCGTTGAGACCCAAATGTTACCAGGGGCCCTGGGTTCCAAAGGCAGCTGATCTAACCCATGGAACTTTCCATGAGCTAATAGTTTAGACAATGGTAATTACCCCTTAATATCAGCCTCCCACAACTAGAAAGCCCTACCATGGCCATTCGTCAATACCATAGAACTCTTGGTACTTGCAGTTCTCACATCTAGATTGTACTGCATTTCACATGTACTGCACAACACTACACCCCCTATTGCTCCTACTAATGTTATGTCTGCCTTCTCTGCTGTGCAGGCTTTCCAAGATCCCTTGCAGTGTTTCAAAGTGTAGACTATGAATCCTGAAAGCAGCAGCTGTAACCATTTAGCTAAGGGAAAATTCCATTATCATGGAGGTTAGACTAGGCTTTTGTAACGTGCCATTACTATTGAGTTCTCACACTAGCACAAGCTGTAGTTTCCATTCTTCAGTTTTATAGGACCTGGTTGTCACATTTAGGTGCCATTACATTTCACATATACAACCAAACTCATGTATACTTCTTGTGTAATTTTTGTATGAATTCAGGACATGAACAAAATCTATGGACCAGCAAAGATTACATACTGCCAAATGACTTATTTATTTTATTCATTTAAAATTGTTTATCCAGGATCAGCCCATGGAAATGAGATATTTCATTTCAAGGGCATCCTGTTTATGGTGGTAGAAAGACTTCAGCACAAAGCATTCACAATAGACATTATAGCAAGCCACATACATACATTTACAGTGGATATTAATGATAGCTTTTACTTCCCTTTGGAAATCCTGAAAGGAATTGCCATTAAGTAGCTGTGGGTGGAGAGAATTCCAGTAACGAACTGATTAGTTTTCAAAGGTTAGCTTCCCAAATTTAGACTTACAGAAACTTTTGGTAGCTGAAACAAAATACATTCTTTATATGAATAACTCACTACTAGGGATTCATGCAATTAATGTGTAACCCAAATGTCATTACAATGACTTTAATACAAAGCGTAACCAGTTTTTCAAGCCATACAGGCAGAGACAAGATTAATAGTAACAGGGAGACAGAACAGAGACAAGATAATCAGTGATAGAGAGACAGAACAGAGACAAGTTTATTGGTAATAGCGAGACAGACCATAGACAATATTATTATGGAGATGGAACAGTAACAAGATTATTGGCAGTAGGGACACAGGATAGTGACAAGATTATTGGTGAATCTTGGTACTAAGAAGACTAAACAAAGAGGAGATTATTGGTAATAGGGAGACAGAACAAAGATGCTCTTTCAGCTGATCTTATGCTGGCACTCCTTACCTTGCTCCTCTGTTTCCAGCTGTATTTTCTGCAGCTCTGCCTCAGCTTTCTGCTTCTCTGCATCAGCCTGTCACATCTCCTCCTCCTATCACTCTTCTGCTTCTACTGTAGCTACATCTTCTGCAGCTCTGCCTCTGCCTTTTGCTTCTCCTCCTTCTCTCACTCCTCTGCTCCCAGGTGCATCTTCTGCAGCTTTATCTTAGCCTGTGCCGTAACCAGGGCAAGCTCCATCTTCAACCTCTGTACCTGCATAGCTGCCCCAGTTCCTGGCTCTGGCTCCCTTTCATGATCTCCAGCCTCTGTCTCTTGACTTTTACTAGCAGTGACCAGTTTTACCCCATCTTCTTGGCCACTTTTCTCATAGATGTTTATGAGTTCTGCCCTTGATTCCCTTTCTTCATAACCAATCCCTCTCCTTTTGCACAACTCTTGTAAGTTTAACAAAGTACAGTTTTCATATGGTTCAGACATAATGTCTTCTCTCTAACTACTCTTGCTTAAAACACAAATAACAATAGTAACGTACACTGTGTTCCCTTATGCAACATCCTCTTCTGTGACTGGGTAGTTAACTAGGTTGTTGAGAATTATTTTCAAATACACACCTCTGGCACCAGTTTGTCACAACCTGTCCACACTCAGGACACATTCTGTAACAGGCTGCCAAGTTTCTCAACCCTCAACACCTGTAAAGGCACCTCAATGTCTGCTGCTGTACAGATGTGATTCTCTTACCTGGTGACTTTCCTGGTCTGAATTCCACCAGAGTCACTGCCCACACTATACAGTGCTACTTTGCCTAAGGGAAACTGCCTTTCCATGTCACTCACTTCTGAGAAACACTTTACCTCTTTGAATGTGGTAACTATAGCTGTTTCTCCCTCTTCAGAGACAGATTGTGGCTTTGTCAGTACTAACAGTTACACATTCCCCCGAAAGAGTCAGTCACAGAGGTATGAAGTATATAAAAATAACATTTATTACTTTTAACAGTATTTACATGTGTATAGGATATCACACATATACAAGACTATGGGAATTACAGGGTTACTTCAGAAATGAAAAAAAATGGTTTACACACAACAGAATGAACAAACAGAAACACTTTCCTATAACTTCTTAAATCTAATAGAGTAGAAAGAGTCTTACTGCACAGGACAGCTTTAGTGAGCCGTGGCAGACTTCAGCTCTTCATTGGTGCAAGTATAAAGGTATGAAGCCCCAACACAGACTGATTTGCTACGGCCTGGCACAAACCTCAAAAGCCTTCAGTTGTCAGTCACCCCCCCCCCACACTGGATCATCAAATATGTCACATCATGGATTTGACACTTTGTCTCCTGGGGTTACCACCTGTCTGGAAATCTAGACTAAACCAGAACCTTTAATTTTGTGAACTCAGAACACCTCTCATTGGCCTGAGCCTTGTCTGCCTCTGCAGAGAGTAGGTACATGGTCATGAGAGTTTCCTGACATGAAATACCTGGTGCTCTTTGATGCTTCCTTGTTAACTAACTAGGCAGTCACATTGTTTACAGGACAAAGGAATTGTAATCATCAAATATGTCACATCCTGGATTTGACACTTTGTCTCCTGGGGTTACCACCTGGAGACCCCAGTGTGGGGAAGGGGGGTGACTGACAACTGAAGGGTTTTGAGGTTTGTGCCAGGCAAAGAAGTGCAAAGTAATGCACCTGGGAAATAAAAATCCAGGAGAAGAGTACATAATAGCAGGGGAGGTACTAACGACAACAATAATGGAAAAGGATCTGGGTGTAGTCATATCAGATGACCTAAAGGTGGGTAAGCAATGTAAGAAGTCAGTAAGGAGAGCTAGGGGATACTGGGATGCATAGGGAGGCATCACAAGTAGAAAAGGGAAGTGGTTATCCTCTATACAGACAGTTGGTGAGACCCCATCTGAGTACTGCGTGCAGTTTTGGAGACCCTCATCTATGCAAGGACATAGACAGGATGGAAGCAGTCCAGAAGAGGGCAACTAAAATGGTGCAGGGTCTACATCAGAAACCATATGAAGAGAGACTGAGAGAGCTTAATATGTATACCCTTGATGAAAGGAGGGACGGGGGGACATGATAGAAACTTTTAAGTACCTCAAGGGAATCAACAAAGTCCAGGAGGGTAGCATCTTTCAGAAAAAGAGATGTGTAAGAACAAGGGGGCACAATTTAAAGTTAGAGGGGGGACGGCTCAGGGGTAATGTGAGGAAATTCTTTTTCACAGAGAGAGTGGTGGACACATGGAACCACCTTCCTGGAGAGATTTTGGGGTCTAAAACAGTGGGGGAATTCAAACATGCATGGGACAGACATAAGGCAATTATAGTGGGGGGTTGCAGGAAGTAGGCTGTTGGTTAACTAGAATCTGCAGCTTATCCAATAGGTAGAGAAATGGGCAGACTGGGTGGGCCAAGTGGTCCTTATCGGCCGTTAAATTCTATGTTTCTATGTTTCTACCTACCAGGGACAGTTGGTCTGCCTCTGGCAACAATTTTAATCTCATTTCCCCAGCCCATCTCTGTCCCCTTAGCTGATTACATTCTACTGTTATCGATACAGATGAAGTTAAATTAAAAAGTGCAAAATGAAATAACAGGTTGTTATAGCAACTCTGAGTATTCCCACTTAACCAACTTCTTAACCATTCTGTAATCATGTCCCCTACCCCATGATCACTCAGCTTCTTGACCAACCATTCATGTGGAGCAGAGTCAAATGCTTTGCTGAAGTCAATGCAGCATATGACCACTGCCTGATCCCTGTCCTCTGCTTTTGTCACTCAATAAAGAATGTATCAGGTCCATCTGACACAATCTAACTCCTGTGATGCCATGCTACCTAATGTCTTGAAGTCCATTTGCTTCCAGGAACCTCACAACCCTTTCCTTTAGTATGGTTTCTAGTCATTTCCCCACTATAGGCCTCAGGCTGAAAGGTCTATAGTGTCCTGATTCATCCCTGCTTCTGCTCTTATGCAGGGGTACCATATTTGCTGACTTGCAATCCCTTGACACATCCCCCATTTCTAATGTGCTGTTAAAGACATTCACCAGTGGTGCAGCCAGGACCTGCACCATCTCTTTCAGCACTTGTGGATGCAACCCTTTCTGGGCCCATTGATTTTTCCACCTTTTGTATGTTTAGTCCTTTCAATAAACATCCTTCTGTAATTGCTTTTATATCAATGCTCCCACTCCCTCGCTTTCTAGCCTTGATGGCACTTTCACGCAATGGCCTCTTTTACTCCCTCCATAAACAACAAACCGAATTACTGGTTCAGTATGTCTGCCTTTTCATTATTCTCCACCTCCCACCCTCTCCTTTCATCATCTATTTTATTCTGTAATGAGTTCTGACCTGGAGAATTATGCTGCAATGAGCTTCAGCCTTGCTGGTTATGCTCTGATAATCAGTTTTCATGTGACTACTGTGATTCAATGAAATTGCTGTATTTCAGTACCTGTTTACTAAACTCTATTAAGCTACAGCAAGCTAAATGTATGTCAAAATATGTTTCTATTGCATTTCACAGAAACATTCTGAATAGAAAAATGTCAGAACAGGTGGAGTTTTTACATTACTGGTACTGTTCTCTTGATTTTATATTATTTTGGTTGTGGCCGCATTGCATGTTACAATGAACCTTTTGACCCATGCTTTTTTATGCCATTTTAGATTGCCCCATGCCTCCTGTTTTGTAAGCTACCTTTATTTCTCCATTTTGAGCCTACGTAATCACTTTTTTACATTTGAAATGAACTCTCAACTTTTATCTCATGCAATTCCTATACAAGGGCCTCTGGAGTTAGCATGATCTTTGGTTTAAAAAAAAAGGGACTCGTGAGCATGGACAATAAGCCCCCATTACCCCCTCTTGTAATTGACTAATCTCAATAGAGTGGGATAGTTATGTTTTCTATATTCTTTCTCCAAGATCACTAACAGTTCCATGATCTCAGAACCTACACCAAGTCCTGCAAGCCTTATCACTGATATCAGCACTGACACCTATTAATATCTCCTATACGATATATGCATACTAACAGCATAAACTGTAGAGAGGAAGAAAAACATATTAGCAACTGGAAATCAAATGCCGGCCCTCTCACAGCTACTGTCCTGGTGCTCTGCCACTGTGCTTTTATTCTACATGGTGAGACAGGTGATTTCAAGAGAGAGATACATGCTAACAACATACATTGTAGTGAGAAAGAAAAAAATGTTTAAAACAGAGAATCAATCCAGGCCCCCTCCTGACTACTGCCCTGGTGCTCTGCTACTGTATAGAAACATAGACTTTGATGGCAGATAAGGACCACTTGGCCCACCTATTCTGCCCATTGCCCTACTTATTGGATAAGTTGCAGATTCTAGCTAACCAACAGCCTACTTCCTCCTACCCCCCTATAATTGCCTTATGTCTGTCCCATGCAGTTGTGAATTCCCCCACTGTTTTTGACCCCGTGACCTCCGCAGGAAGGTGGTTCCATGAATCCACCACCCTCTTCATGAAAAAATACTTCCTCACGTTGCCTCTGAGCCGTCCCTATCTCCAGATTGTGCCCCTTGTTCTTGCACATCTCTTTTTCTGAAAGATGCTACCCTCTTGGACTTTGTTATCATTCTATGCGGCAACAAAAGAAGGCTTCTAGAGAGAGAGGTGCATTGTAACAACATAAATTATCATGAGAAAGAACAAATGTTCACAACTGGGAATCAGACTCAGGCTGTCTCCCAACTGTTGCCCTGGTATTTTGCCACTATGCTGCAGTATCATTCCACATGGCAAGACAGACGGTTTCTAGAAAGAGAGACATGCTAACAACATATTTTAAATGAGAAAGAAAAATGTTCATAACTGGGAACTGTACCCAAGTCTCTCTCTTAACTACTGTTCTGATGTTCTGCCACCTTGCTATCATTCCACATTGTAACAGAAAAGGTTTTTAAAGAGAGATGCATGCTAATAACATAAATTGTTGTGAGTAAGACAATATTTTCACAACTGAGACTTAAACCCAGGCTCCCTCCCAACCACCGTCCTGGTGCTCTGCCACTGTGCTATCATTTCACATGGCTAGATAGGTTTCTAGAGTGAGAAACATGCTAAGAACATAAATTGTAGTGAGAAAGAAACAATTATCACAACTGGGATTAAACCCATTTCACCACCTGACTACTGTCCTGGTGCTCTGCCACTGTGCTATCATTCCAAATGATGAAACAGAAGGTTGTGAGAGAGAGAGAGAGAGAGGGAGATGCATGCTAACAACATAAATTGTAGTGAGAAAACATTTTCACAACTAAGAATCAAAGCCAGGCCTCTCCCAACTACTCTCTTGGTGCTCTGCCACTGTGCTGTCATTCCACATGGCAAGACAGAAAGTTTCTAGACAGAGATGAATGCAAACAAACTAAACTGTAGTGAGGAAGAAGAAATGTTCACTACTTAGACTCAAAGCCAGGACCCCACCCAACTACTGTCCTGGTGCTCTGCTACTGTGCTATCATTCCACATAGCAAGACAGAAAGTTTCTAGAAAGAAATGCATGCTAACAACATAAATTGTAGTGAGAAAGAAAACATATGCTTAACTGGGAATCAAACCACAGCCCTTTTAAAACTACTGTCTTTGTGCTCTGCCACGATTTGCTAGATAGTTTTGTCTCCATATCCATTTCACTATTTCTACATCTGAAAAAAATGCTAAAACAGGCTGGTCTGGGGCCCCAGACACTCTTGAGGCAAAAAATCTAATTGTTTCTGCCATTGGAGATGCTGAACTCTTTTTTCCAAAAACTGTGCTCTCAATGTGTATAAGTGATCTGTATTTTCTAATTTGTTCTTGTGAATGCCAGAAACCACTCTGTATCTCATTGTCTACCACAAGTGTATCTGCTTTATTCGTTCAATTTTCCTGCTTAGTTGTATCTTTGTGTGAACCTTTTCATTTTTTCTTATGTGAATCCGACTTCTCTTTATCTTTCTGGTTTTCTGGGACCATCATTTCACCTGTCACAATGTTTGAATTGTTATTTTTCTGGGACAGGTTGCCTCCTAGTTTGTTACCAATTTTTTTCCTTCAATCTTTGCTTTTGTTGTCTGTATTTTTTCTTTCTCCCTAGTCCTTTTGTAATTTAGTTATCCAGATGTCTCCTTTCCTACTTCTTTTTACTCCATTTTTGATTTGCTTTTTACTATCTGGGTATGCAGTTGAGTTTTACTCTTTCTTGTTTTTTTCATAGCTTTAATTAGATCACCCCATCTAGATAGGGGGGAATCTGTATTAGCATAATTAGAACAATCTAGGGGGCCTTGAACCATTGAATCAACCTCAGAGCCCAGTTCAAATTTAACCAGTTCCTTAAATCCATTTTTAATAAATGCTTCATGGGGCAAGAGTGCATTTCACTGATGTCACTTCATTTCGCAGAATATATTAAATGCATTTTCCACAGATATGATATATTTAATGGTATGTTATGTCACAAATGCAACAGTATGATTATTTATATTTTTGAACTTTATGTCTTGTTACACATGAAATTGAATGTTTAATTTCTCAGATATGTTAAATGTTAAACTGTATATCTAATTCTTCATCCAACTGTACCCCCCCCAGTTGCATTGGGAGATGAGCAACTTGTTGTTCAGTGTGCCTTCCTTGTGAAACATTTCAATAAATAAATAAAAATATATACTGTACCTGTAGCTGTTCTAGAAATAATATGTTTGCCATATGCGGATCTTTTAAGGCAGTTATCAATCTAGAGGTAAAAGGGGTAGGATAGTTAGCTCCAGTTCTGACACAAACACATGATTTTGAGATTTGTGTTTAAGGAGTACCATCAGGGGAAGCCTCTGCCCTGAAAGAGGGAAACTTTTCTAGTGAGTTTTCTAACGTAAATGCACATTTTAAATTTTGGTAACTGAATTAGGAAAAGGTTCCCATTCAAACTCTGTAGATGAATTCAAAGAAATGTTATCATCCTGCGCCAATTGAAAACTTAACTGTGGAAAGTCTGGGATATTCTGTGTTTTAATTATGTCTAATTTACCATCAGATCTTTGCTTATTTCCATTATTATTGTTTTTGGCCAGTAATGGACTCTGATCAAGTATAATTCTTTCTATTTGCGGTGTGGCAGTATTGACAAATTTGTCAATAGTAGTCTGTTTCCCTGGTTTAACAAAATATATCTTACTGGTATGTTTTATTTTTGTATTTTTTTATTTGGAGTTCTGCTTATGCTCTCTAGTCCATTTTTATTTTTGTTCTTAGTGTTTGTCTTACACCCCCTTGTCCTCTGTTTTTTAACATCCAGCAGTTCTAAACTCTCATTTGACATTGTGTATGAGTCATACCTTTTTCCTTCTGGCCTCTTGTTTTTACCTCCATAGCTTCAATTACTAAGATCTAGAGCTACTGTAGTTCTGGATATATATTTATATATGTATGTATGTATATTGAATGCTGCTGTGTGATATACAAACTATGAGTCACAATTTAGCTCTCCAGTTGTAATGTATATACAGCTATTCAAGCAATTTCAGCTACCAGTACAATCAGTTCAGAATTTTCACAATTATTTGTTAATATAAATTTATGTTTTCTGTGAGAAAGAGAATAATTTTTAACAAATATTTCCCAATGGCTACTGTCTGAAACCAGTTTAATCAAAATAGTGCAATAAAAGTACAGGCAAGGCACTTTTCAAATATGTAGAGTTATGTATTGGTCCTTATTTTGAGCTTTATATTGGTTCTGAGACAATCAGTAACAAAACGTTTAAAAGTGCTTGAAAGAAAAATCCCTCCTGTACTTCCTTTCCAGATAGCTATCTGTCCTAAGCTCAGAATGATCTAGTTTGGTTACCTTCAATGTTTCAAAGTCTCTGTGAAAGGGGATAATTGAACTAATAAAACACCTCTAGCCTCTGGTCTCTTCTGGATGTGCAGTGCCTTTGCAGGCCTCTCCGTTTGGAAGGAAGTGTGAGTCTCCACCAGGGTAATTTCCCTAAAGAGGCCTCTCTGAGAATTTTGCCACCCTTTTTACTCCACAGGCTTTTGTTCCAGGAGCTTGAATAAATTAGATTTGACGCTTAAATAAACAGAGAAGGAGAATGGGTCAGATAAAAATTGAAGAGTTTGATGCAATTCTAGCAACAATTTCTCCAATTAAAAGGATGTCACTTAAAACATTTAAGATGTTTAATGCATTTAGAACATTAAAAACATAAAAAAATATCATAGGTTCTTTGATAATTGTAAAACAAGCATGTGAGAAGAAAATGCACACTTACTATTGCAATACGCAATACCGGCTTATTATGCACTAGGTTACGCAAGGCTGCAAGCTTGTTGAGCTTTTAATTGGAGCCTATATTGAAAAATGATTTCATTGATATCCTGGTAAGTAACCTTAAGACTCTCTACTTTTGCCTGATGGCAGTAATAAGTAAACAATGATGCACGAGTGCAAGGCAATTAAAATGGCCTAGACTTTCAGATATAGGGCTTTACAACTCTTTTGGCTTAAAATACATTATTTTCCAGAGCTTCTGATATGGCTGCTATAGAATAATGAACAATAAGCAACAGTAATATATTTGCCAGAATATTCTGGAACAACGGGGACTTGTTACTATTGCAGCAGCATGTCCCTCCGAAAATGATGTTTAGTGGAACCTGAAATGCCAAGTTGGGGGCATGCGCAATAAGTATGCACTGGTCAAGTGACTTGATGCAACACAGTGGCACGAAAATATAAAATAAAAAATGAAAATTACAGAAATTCAACAAATTTAATAAAATCATATTTAATATTATGCAAACATACGAGGACACAAAAACTTATTTAGGGCATGAGGGTTAGTGCAAAGGTGTAATAAGGGAGCGATGATAAGTTCTTCCTGAACACTAATATTAAAAAGCTTAGATGCTGGTAATTATCACATAAGTGCATAATATATGTATGAAGGACACATAAAATATAAAATCCCAAACACGTCTCTTGGTAAGGGTTGCTAAGTCCTGCTGCATCCTGTCCTTTTTCTGAAGTACAGGTTGAGCAAAACAAACTCTTCTCCCCGCTTTCGGCAATTCTGAATAGCCTTTCACTGCTCATGGATCTGGCTCCAGTGACCCGCGAATTTGTGGCTTTCCTCCTGTGGGCAAAAAGAAAAACAAGGAAAACAAGCTGCATGGTACGGGAGATACAATAAGATTGTCTGGTAAGATCACATTCACTAGGCACTGATGCCATACCTTTTTTAAAAAAAATGAAACAAGCTATACAACCCTGCTTCCTGCATTTACTCCCCAAATGCAGGAGCACATCACTTTCCTCATGTCAGTCTCAGGAAAACTGGTCAGGATAAGGAGGTTTAAGGAGGGTAACTGTCAGGTTTATTGTTAGCATCAGCAGTTTAGAACAGCAGTTTAGAACAGCAGCCTCAAACAGCCCTTGTGACTTACAACTAGTGATAACTTTTTTTTACTCTTTTTTACCAGTATTCTTTACACTTGAGGGGGGGTAGGTTAGAGAAGATAGTTGAAGCAATACTTTGGTACAGAGCAGCATAGCTTTTCAGGGATGATGAATGGGTCAGTGAATGAGTGAAGTATTGGGACATTAGCATGCCATAGGATTTCGGCATCTGTTCTGCTTCAGTCCTACTTTCATGTAATCTCTTACTGGGAACCTTCTGGAGCTTTTTAAAAATAAATATTGAATTATTTTGTTCTAGTAGGGGCAGGTACAGTGTCTTAAGGTTACTTACCAGGATATCAATGAAATCATTTTTCAATATAGGCTCCAATTAAAAGCTCAACAACCATAGTTGCATCCCAAGTGTACGAGTGCTCCTTCATGAGTTGGGTACATGACATACTGTAGACATTTCAATTACAAGCTGCGTCTTCTAATAGAGGGTGCCTTCTATTACAAGTTTCTATGTGGCTTGTAATACTGTATAAGGTGGCTTCTAATCAAATATATGTGGTATTATGTGCCCACCCAGATTCAAAATGTTGATCTTTTGCCTACTAAGCAGACACACATTCAGTGTGCCACTGAGCTGCAGGGAAGGGAATTGCAGTTACAGTGGCATGGAGGTAAAGTCACAACCAGCAAAAGAGGTGACCAGGGTTCTAATCCTAGCAGGGGATTATAAATTGCAAGCTGTGGAAAATCTGAAGTAGTTCTGTTGCTGTCATCCTATCACTGACATCAGCAATGATATCTAACATTTCTCTCATACAACATAAATTGTAGTGAGAACAAAAAAAAAATAGGACATTCTGGGAACAGAGCCAGACTTACGTAGGTCTGAAACACTGTGCCAAGTCATAAAAGCCTTGTAACTGACATCATTAATGACATCATGCAGCTGAGTCACTTAGAGTGAATGTGTTCTTAAAGGGGAATAGTCAGCACTAATGGGGCTGGTTTCAATCTGCATTCAGTGTGCAAAAACTTTCTTTTTTTACTTCAGTGTAGTAGATTGTATCAAACTAATTCTGTTGACTTGCAAGCTGCTATTTTCTGTAACTACAAACCCCAGAATCCCCTGCAGCTGCAGAAGTGGGAGATTAAATAGCCTACAGTGCGTGTTAGAGTATTTAAAAGTTCTGATCTTATATTTGCCGGTCCTCCTGTCCTCCCTGCGATAAGTACAGTCACAGAAGACTGTACTTAGTCCCAGGAGTACAGCTATACTTAGCCCCTTGAGGACAGTATAGCCTAGAGGATAGAGCAACAAGCTGTGAACAAGTATGGTACATCCATCAGACCTGAGTTTGAATCTCAAAACTTCCACTTAAAGGGTCACTGTCAGCTTTGACTCACTTTTCTCAAGTAAATTTAACCATTGTGCCTCTAGGCACATACGTTTCAAGCAAGTAGCACAGAATGCCTTTGTAGAGCCCAAAAAAGACAGCTTTTACCTAGTTTATTAATTCTTTGCATTAATTGCCTTTCAGTCAGGTCCGCATGAAAGTTGCTGTCCACTGGAAGCATATCACTAGGGAGAACACGCGTCTGTTCGGAAGCACGGTCGCGAAGTTCACTTTTTGCCATGATCATGTAAGAAAGGCATCTATGTGATAAATCAACCTCTAATTAAGCTTTTCTTGCCTCTGAATTTCAAAAACGAGGGGTACTAATGCCGCAAAATATTGTTTAAAACATGGAGCTGAAATCTCACGCATGCAGAACAGCTACCAGTGCCAAAATCCTGCGCATGCACAAGAGCAGAACACTCCTGCACATGCATGGGATTTTGGCACCAGCTGATCCACATGTGTGAGATTTCAGCTCCCATTTTAAACTATAGTTTGCGGTATTACTACCCCTCGTTTCTGTAATTCAGAGGCAAGAAAAACTTAGTTAGAGGTCACTGTATCACATAAATGCCTTTCTTACATGGTCATGGCGTAAAGTGAACTTCGGGACCGTGCTCCTAAACAGACGCGCATTCTCCCTGACGATATGCTTCCCGTGGATGGCGGACCCAACTGAAGGGGAATTAATGCAAAAATTGAACAAACTAGGTAAAAGCTGTTGTTTTGGGATATACAGGTGAATTCTGTGGTACTTGCTGTTAATGTATGTGCCTAGAGGCACAGTGTTTTTTTTTTTTTTGAGTAAAGCATGGCAAAGCTGACAGCGCCTCTTTAAATACTGTGTGACCCTGAACAAGTCACTTAACCTCAGTGCTCCTGTATCACCCCTGTACACAGGCCTTGTGCCTTGTGGGCCTTATCTGGTTACCAAAGAATAAAAAATGGCTGAATCTGAATCAGTCTTGTGGCATGGTGGTAGCACTGCTCCCTACCATGCCGGCCACCTGGCTGTAGGAGCAAACTCAAGTTGCTAAGGGTTTACCTGGTGGGGAGGTGCTCAAGTGTCCAGAACTCTGCTCTCCTCTCCCGGGGTAGGGTATGTTGTGCCTCCCACAATGCACCTGACACCCAGTGGAGGCTGGGTGACATGGAAGTTGGAAGATTTGGTAGTGCAGGGGAATATGTTGACAACATGCAACACGTCATTGCACATTGATGGGAGGGAGATAACACAGAGGAAAAACATGCCACCATGCTAGATGAAAATGGCCCTTCCACAGTCCTGGCACCTCTGACTGGGCACACACACTGGATTCCACTTTGGGGGTACAAGAGCAAGTTTCCCCATTCCTGCCATTGTGATTAAGTCATGTGGGCACAAGGAGATAAACGTAAGTGGGAAAAAAGTCTGAATTTGAGATGATGACTGGTCTAGTGGTTACAGCACCAGCCTGGAAACTGGGAGATCACATGTTTAAACCCCACCAGAGCCAAATGCTCATTGTGTGACCATGAATAAGTCGCTGTTGTGGTGGTTGTTCTTGCTGAACCTCTAAAGACCCAGCCAGTGGCATTGGGATTCATTGAAAATGCCCTATGCATTTAATTATTAGTGATTTCATCTACTGGGGCAGGCCTCTGATATGTGATATTTCCTTTTAGTTCATGTTCCAGGGTAGCACCAGATTAGGAGAATACTCAAAGTTACTCAACTAAAGGGAGTCTGTGAACCTGTTTTGCATTTTATTGCTTCTAGCAGAAAACCCACATTTTCTGATTGCTTACCGTCTCTAAAATTCATTGGTGTTGCTGGTTGTTTTGTCTGCTTTCTTTTTAAATAGAACTAAAAAGCATGGTAATGGTGTAATTATACCCAGTCTTGTTTTGTTTCAAATCCTTGGTCTACACTTCTCGCATACCTCCTGAACATTAGGAACTCCCCCAAACAGTGCAGTCACTCATGATCCTGTAGTCCCCTCTCCCACTGCATCATAAGTAACTGGACTGTGTTGTCAGTGTTTCCAAGTCCTGGAAAGATGCAGTGGGAGTTGAGCAGGGAATGTAAATGAACACATATTTGGGTGGTAACACCAATATGGTGGGAAGTCTGTTTTTCACTTTTAAAAAGAAAAATAATCAGAATCAAACAACCAGCTACATTAGCATCTCTACAGAATGTGTTCAATCATTAAAAGTGTTTCTTTAAACTAGAAGCATTGTGAGGCCCAAGGGGACTGACTGTGTCCCTTTAACATTAAGACAGTGAGTACTATGCGGACAATGAGAATACCATTTTTCCTTAGCGGAACAGTGAGTTACAAACCTGGCATACTAAAAGCAGATATTAGTCACACACTCTGCTCTGAGTCAGACAACAAATTAGGTAAACCAGAACAACTTAAGATGCACAGGAAAACATGGACATGCAGCTGCTGTTGAAAAAATGAAATTATGCCAGCCAACCACTAGTTACAGATGTGCAAAAAGTCAAAGGAGGCATTCAAAATGTATATGAAGCAGGTGGTTTATAGTGAATTAGAACAAATCACAATAATCCTGGTGCATCAAATCCAGTGCAGATTCTTCTTCAGTGTGGTGGGGACTCACCACAGGCCCAGCACTTAAATAGAAATCAGTTAAGGTGGAACATATATCTAAAGAAGCACTGTGTGAGCCTCAAATAGTCACTTCATAAACACCAAAGAATAACCCCAAACATATAACCAATAAAAGGTGATAAAAAGTAGAGAAATGCTCAAACATTTTTTGATTCACTTTCAGCAGCAGTGTGTATGCCATTTTTATTTTGTTTGGACCTAGAAGTTTGAAGGTCTGAATTGTATACAGTACCTTGTTCCAATGGGTTCCAACTGGTGTGTCACATTTGCCATTGACAATAGAATGTGTTCTTGTATCTGTTTTTTCATACGACGGATAATACATCCTAGGTAAAAACTTGGGTAATCACGCCAAAGTACATAAACAGCAAATGAGGTTCTACATGTTATAATATCTCTAAGTCAAACCTTTTGAGATTAGTTGGACTTACAAAAGAATTCCCTTGTGCAAATCTGCAAATATTGTAATTGTTGCACTTCAAAAAACCTGATCTGTCATTGCTTCTGTTTTTTTTTTTTATCTGACTGGAAGTGGCAGCGATCCCTAATCCTTTGTCCTTGTCTAAAGGCAACATGTGGACTTACATATATGGTGGGTGCCAGACCTGGATTAACAGCAAGGAGGGGCCAAAAACATTTAAGGGCACCAGCTATTTTGGGGGTAATGGAATTAAAATCAGTAATGAAGTTAATCAGTTAATTCCCCCATCTTCATTTGGCTATGAAGTTAACAACTTAAGCAATAAGGCACAACAGAGCAGTGGCTGTACTAGGTGTACCCCATGGTTAGGGGTGTAGTAAGGTAAGAGGTGAAGCTGGGTGCCTTCAGCCCCTGACCGTGGGGTAAACCTAGTACATTCAATACCCCAGAGTGCCTTATTACTTATATAAAATGGGCATTTTCTGAAATAAAAAAATGTAAATGAACTAGTTTTATAAATATATGAAAAATTTTTAAAATACTGTGGAAAAGAGATAACATATCTTCTTCCCCTGTTAGGTGCCACTTGGGGTCACTATATTTAACAGTTCAAAAAGACTGGCACCTGCCAAGTGTTGCATTTGGCTACACATTGCTCCTTAAGTTAGAAACTGTGGAAATCAAAATATGTATGTACAAACAACAACTTTTATTCATTCAAAAGTGCAGTTACAAAGATTTCTGTAACTTGCACATAAAAACTTGTTATTTCCCAGAACAAGAAGTCCATTCAGATAAAATAAGTCCAAACAGTTTCAACAATTTCAAATGCTGGCTAGCACTGAGGCTTGAACCCCCCATCCCAAATATGTCGTCTCCTGACACATTTCATGCTTACGTGCTTTTTTAAAGGCTGACGACCTAAAGATAATTTCCCCCTATTTAAACAACCAATTTAAGGACACAGTCACACACCCAATGAGTTCAGTTCTCAAAAAGTGCAACAAGTGGTTTAATAAAAGGCAAATACCCTAATAAAAACACATCCTATTAATGTTAACAATCCATATTATATGACTTGTGCCAACCAGGTATAGGTACCCAGGGCACCAAGGATAGTACATAAATTCATGTCTCACAAAATGTTTATCATTTCATGTTTTTTTTTTGTAAATTAAAACAACATCTCCTTTCTGGTTGAATTCATTCTGGAGAGAAGGACTCCCATATACAAGGGGCAGTCACTGATATATCTCTGAAAAAATGAAGACATATCAATATATAGAACAATAATGGCTGAATATTAGCCCCTAGAATAGAAGTGCAGTAAACATTCAACTCACACAACAGTTCTACCAAGCTACCTTGTATATTGACAGAAGTCTTTAAAACCCATTCAATGATACTCTTTTTTTATTTTCCTTTATTTATAGTTTAATAGAACCACATCAGCAATATAACAACACAACAGGAACAAGAACAAACAATCACACATCCCCCCATCCCATCCCCTCATCCTCCCACCTACCAGGGAGCAAAGTACATCAGATTTAGGTACACACTTAAGAACAGTGAGCTTTTCATGGGTAACACAAGAACAATCCACAGGAGCAGGAAGCAGAGCAGCACAACTAGAGCATGGCACTACAACCAATACTACAAGATAACACAGATCAGAACATGTCAAAGGAGACAGATGAGATAAATGAGACAAGAGGGGGCTTGCTCCAAGTTGACTGAACATAATATAACATATGCAGTCTGCTCAGTTTGGTGTCATAAGAATGGAGCTAGTTACAAACACTAGCAATCATTTTTTCCAAATGAAGGTTAAAAAGGAGTTCCTGTAATCACTCCTCATAGGATATAGTGACTTGGTCTCTCCAATGCCAGAGAACAACCCTTTTGACTGAAATTAAAATCATGGCCATGGTGTACTTTAATTCTTTAACGAGATACCTTCATAATTCCATACTATACATACTGTACGTCTGGGGTAAATAACTGGGTTATGCCCAATAGGGGATAGTCCTTTGACTTAATGGCCTCCCATAAAGGGCGAACCTTACAGCATTCCCAAAAAATATGAAATAGGGTGCTCTTGGCTGTGTCATATCTAATACAAGTTGGAGAGTGGGCATGACCAGTCTTAAACAATCTTTGAGGGGTATAATATAAACTGCATAGAATATTGAATTGTGTGAGATGAAGTTTATCACTGGCCATGTAGGCATGCATATCCTGCCAAATGCGGGTATAGTTAAAATGCCTAGAAGGGAACACCATATCCCAATCATGACAAATCCCTATTATGTGATGGAATAAATTAGTAAAAAATGTATTTTATTTATTTATTTATTTAAAAGTTTCACCAGGAAAGGCATAGTGAGCAGCAAATGCTCATTTATTGATGCATCCTGATGGAAAGGGGATGAGGATACAGCAAGTACAAGAGTAAAAGATAAATACAGTGACTAATGAATAATAGATACAAAATATCAAAACAGGATGACAAAATAGTTGTTTTACTTGTAACAACTGTGAAAAGTGCTAGGAAACTATAAAAATAATGAATTGCATGAGCAGCATAGGATACGTTCTAGCCTACATAGCGAATGCAGAGGCAAATATGAAGACGGTAAGAGAATTAAGCACAACTACAAGAAGGGGGGAAGGTCCATAAGGAGGGAGTTAAGGACCCAAGGGGAGGCAGCATGACAGATGGGCGGGGGGAGGGTGTTCCAAATTTTTGGGAAATGGGGAGAGAATATTGCCTGGCCAACTGTGGTGGACCTGGACAGGATGGTAAAGGTGTGGTGGTCAAGTGAATGAGAAGAAGGTGGTTTGAGGGAAATAGAGGAGGAGGAGGAGAGATGGGGTGGGGAGTGAAGCAAGAATTTAGCAAGAAAGTTGACACAGTGGATATGGCACCTGTCTGTTAGGGAAGGAAAGGAGAGAGACTCTGGTAAAGAGCATAGTGATGGGTAGGGGAAGGACTGTCAAGAGCGAAATGGCAGAAGGAGTAGAAAAGAGAGTTCAGTCTGGTTAGGGAAGATTTGGGAGTGGTACTGTGGAGTACCATAGGTATCATAGGTATTCAGAGCTTTATAAGACAATGTCCATATGCTCGCCTTGTATTTAAAAATATCTCATTATTCCATTGTTTACTAAATAACTATCCAGTTTACTCTTAAAGATTTCCATGTCCCCACCATCAACTATTTCTACTGGTAGTCTGTTCCAGATCCTTGGGGCTCTAACTGTTAGCCAGTACTTCCTTTTATTTGATCTGAATCTCTCTATTTTTAACTGGAACGGGTGTGCCCTAGTGTTATGTTTATGAACCATGATATCTATAGCAAGCTGTTCCCTTAATATCGGGTCATTTAGGGCCCTATATATCAAACACATGTCCCCTCTCAATCTTCTAAACTCCAGTGAGTGGAACCCTAGTGACCTAAGCCTTTGATCATAGACCATCCCCTGAACCTCCTTTATTCTACGGGTAGCTCTTCTCTGGACTCTCTCAATCAATGCAATGTCCCCTTTTTTAAATGGTGACCACAATTGAGAACAATATTCCAAATGAGGACATACCAAGGATGTATACAGCGGCAACAGAACACCCTTATCTCTACTATTTATATGTTTGTTGATACAGTATTGTATACTACCTGCTTTTTAAAAAAATTGATTGTAATGGGGTGTGAAGTTTAGGTTATTACTAATTTTACTCCCAAGTCACATTCCTCAGCGGTCTCCTTAAGAGTTCTACCTCCCATTTTATAATCATGTATTATATTATTCTTTCCCAAATGCATCACTCCGCACTTGTCTACATTAAAAAAAGAACTGTGACTGTCTGCCCAAATTTCTAACTACGTCACCATAGTAAAGAATAGATAGGATCATTTTCTGGACCAGAGCTTGGCGAGCTGGCAATGGAATGCATGCACGATTTCTGTAACCGACACCCAGTTTGGGGTGCAGCTTTATGTGGATGGCATCAATGTGTCCCGAAAAGGTAAGGTTCTAGTCAAGCCAGACCCCGAGGTACATGAAGGAGGAGTTGTCCTCACGTAAAGTCCCATCTAGGGTGTGGAAAGAAGGGAAGGATTTGAGCTGAGAGAGTCTCTGTCTCATGCCAACAGTTATAGAGACTGTCTTTGTGACATTCAAAAATAACTGATTAGAGTGAAACCAGGGCTGAACTTTGTCAGTCATGCTGAAGTTTGGATGCTACATCAGAGAGGGAGGGGCCAGATGCATACAGGACAGTATCTTCTGCATACATGTGAACAGAGGTGAGTGGGTAGGCAGTGGGAAGGTCATTTAGGAAGATGGAGAATAGTAGGGGACCCAACATGGAACCCTGAGGAACTCCAGTGTTGATGGGACGGGGAGGAGAATTTGTTTCATTAATCAGAACAGATTGTGTTCTACCCACTAGGTAACAATGGAACCAGCTGGTAGCTACATTTGAGAGCCCTGCAGCAGTGAGTTTGTCAAGCAGGAGGGGGTGGGACACCATATCAAATACCTTGGCAAGGTCGATAAAGATAGCAGAGGTGATGATACCCTGGTCCCTACCAATGAGTGTATTATATAACTGAGAGACAGCATGGGATTGAGAGGCCAAATCTGCAGCTGAGCCCAAAAAGTCACTATGATATGTTCGCCAGGGGCCAGGACCTAAGTAAGCCATAATCACATGTTTAAGCTGGAAAATTTTAAAACAAGAATTGCTATCTAAATGGAATGTATAACATATGTCATGAGAAGACATAAAAATATTAGGTCAGAGCAGAAATGTGACACTATCTATTGTCAGCTGAGGAAACTAGTTTTAGAGAGGTATCCCCCCTTCCCCACCTTAAAGTTGGAATTCCCAAACATTGGTTGAGTAACATCTTTGCTGAAATGGTAGTATAAGGCCCTATCCAGCTGTTCATGCACCTTTGAAGATAAATCAATTATAGAGTCCTGGGCCACTTTTGGGAGAGCCCAGAAGCTAATAAAAGGTAGTGTAGAGGGTGAAAGACCCATCCTTGCAATGGCATCAAGTTCAAAGTCCATCCAAATAGGGACACATTTATGAATGGTCACATCACTATCACAGGTAATCCACTGCAAATATTTGCTGGCATGGCTATCAAAATGGTATGCAGTAAAATAGGACAACCTGAGCCCCCCCCAACCGCTAAAACTGCCAACCTTTTGTGCTGTATACCTATCTAGGGTGTTTACCTAACCAAGTAAAATCAGAGATGAGGGTGTGGACTCTCTGAAACCAGGTCAAGGGAAGATAGAGATTGAACGTATTTAAGGGATTAAGCAAATGGGAAATATATTAATTTTGATAATATTTATTCTTCCTCAAAGTGTGAGTGGAAGTAGTTTCCATCTAGATAGGGTTTGCTTAATGGTCAATAAAAATCATCCAGATCAATAAAAATCATCCAGGTTCAGCTTTTTTAAGTTAGGTACAGAGCTTAGCAGACAATTGTCCATAACGCTCATCACAATTTAGTGTCTATACCCAGGTTTAATGTTGTACCCCATTTTATTATGTAAGATACGATATTCATCCAACATTTTTTTAAATTCATTTAGGTGCTTGCTGCCTATCAGCTCCTCAGGAAATAAATTTCACAGTGCTACCACTCTCTGATTATACCAGTAGGCTATTTTATTTGTCTTGCATATTTCACCTTCCAGCTGTTAGGGGGTGATAACTTGTGCTGCAAACTTGGTTTTTCATTTGAAGCCCCAAACACACCCATAGATCATTGTTAGTAAGGGCCATAAAAAGAAGGCACATATCACCCTAAGCCTACAATATTCTAGAGAGTACATATCCAAGCTGTTCACCCTGGCCTCATAATCCATTCAGTTTAAATCCCCCTATCATTCTGGTGGTTCTCCTCTGCACCTTCTCCAAACCCCTGATTTCTGTTTTTTTCCCTGGGGCCCAAAACTGTGAGCAATACTCAAGATACGGCCTCACCAGTGAAGTATACAATGGGACCAGCACCTCTCTCATCCTACTCCTAATGTGTCTGCAATGCTACTCAAAATCCCAGTTGCCTTTTTTATGACTTTGTTACAGTGCCCTTTAAAGTTCAGCTCTGTAGCCGACAGAATACCAAAATACCTGTTCAGTTACTACCTTTAGGGTAATATTCATTAGTATCTATTGATTGGCAGGATTTTGCTTGCCCAAGTGCATAACTGAACACTTGTCTAGATTAAATTCCAGTCCACACAAGACTTCCCAATCTCCCTCTTTATCCAGGGCCTTTTGCAATTTTTGGGTATCCTCTACATTTTTTAATTTTACTTCAATGTGTGTATCATCAGGAAACTTTGCTTCTCATATCCCCTTACGCAGATCATCAATGCTATGTATAAATTGAAGAGGCATGGTCCCAGGACTGATCCCTGTGGCACTCCACTAGTCACCCCAGTCCAGTCTGAGTATGTTTCCCTGTTACACAGCCTTTGCTTCCTGCCAGTCAACCATGCTGTAATCCATTTAGTAATGTTACTGTGTATATTCATGTTGATAAGGGCATCTATTCATTCCCCATGTGGTACCTTGTCAAAAGCCTTAGTAAGATCTAAGAATACCACATCCACATCTGTACTCCCAGAAACCATGTTGTATTTTATCAGTCTGACCAGAGTTATTTACAGTTTCAGTTAAGTGTCCTTAATTATTCCTTCCATTATGTTGCACAGTACTGGAGTCAAGCTCACAGGCTGATAATTTTGTGTTACCTTTCTATTGCTTTTTTTGTTGATCGGCATCACATTTGCAGCCCTCCAAACCTCCACAACCTCGCCCACATCCATACATTTTTTAAATATAGCCATCAAAGGTCTTGCTAACTCATTTGCCAATTCCTTAGCTACCCTTGGATGTATATTGCATCTGATTTTTTGATAACATATAAACCCAGGTACTTAAGCTGATTAGAGACCCAGGAAAGACCCCACAAAACATCGGCATTCAAGGGCATCACTACAGTTTTATTAATATTAAGTTTGTAGTTAGCAATGGCACCAAAATGCCGAATGGTTTCTATGGCTGCAGGAATAGATGTTACGGGGTGAGTAATATGCAACAATATATCATTGGCATAGGCCAAGAGTTGAAGGGAAGTAATGCCGACAGGTATTCTGGTAATGAGGGGATGGTTCTTGAGCTTATACAACAAAAGCTCCAAATATAGATTAAATAAGAGGGGAGATAAGGGTCAACTCTTCCTTCTTCCACAGTATAATTTTATGGAAGATGAATGAACTCTGTTACAGTATATTTTAGCACTTGTGACTGAGTACAGGGCCTGTAACCAAGTAATAAAAGCTTCTGGAAAACCAGATTTGCCCAGTGTGGCAAATAGAGAGAGAGACAGCTAACTCTATCAAAGGCCTTTTCCGCATCTAGGGACACCAAGGCTGCAGGCAGTATGGGGTCCCCAGACATGGAAAAAATGTGGGCCGGCTTGTGAAGATGGTTTGTAGAGGATCTAGTAGGTATAAAGCCCACCTGCTCCCGATATATTAAGTAAGTCCAAACTCAGCTAATTCTGGATGCTAAAATCTTGGCAAGTATTTTAATACCATAATTCAAAAGGGGTATCGGATGGTAATTACCAACCCTATCAGGGGCTTTCCCAGGTTTAGGGAGAAGAATAGGGCTTCTAAAAGAAACATAGAAACATAGAATTTGATGGCAGATAAGGACCGCTTGGCTCACCTAGTCTGCCCATTTCCCTACCCAATGGATAAGCTGCAGATCCTAGTTAACCAACAGCCTACTTCCTCCTACCCCCCACTAGAATTGCCTTATGTCTGTCCCATGCATTCTTGAATTCCCCCACTGTTTTTGACTCCACGACTTCCTCGGGAAGGCTGTTCCATGCATCTACAACCCTCTCTGTGACTAAATACTTCCTCACATTACCTCTGAGCCGTCCCCCCTCTATCTTCAAATTGTACCCCCTTGTTCTTGCACATCTCTTTTTCTGAAAGATGCTACCCTCTTGGACTTTGTTGATTCCCTTGAGGTAATTGAAAGTTTCTATCATGTCCACCCTCTCCCTCCATTCCTTAAGGCTATACATCTTAAGCTCCTTTAGTCTTTCTTCATATGTCTTTTGGTGCAGACCCTGCACCATTTTGGTTGCCAACCTCTGGACAGCCTCCACTCTGTATATGTCTTTGCGGAGATGGGATCACCAGAACTGTACACAGCACTCCAGATGTGGTCTTACCAACTGTCTATACAGAGGGACAACAACTTCCTGTTTTCTACTGGTGATGTCTCTCCCTATGCATCCCAATATCCCCCAGCCTTCCTTACTGCCTTCTCACATTGCTTGCCCACCTTAAGGTCATCTGATATGACTACCCCCAGGTCCCTTCCATTTTTGTTGTTGTCAGTATGTCACCCCCTCCCATTGTGTACTCTTCCCCTGGGTTTTGTTTCCCAGGTGCATTACTTTGCACTTCTTTGCATTGAATCTAAGCTGCCACACATTTGACCATTCCTCCAACCTTGCCAAGTCCCTTTTCATCCTTTCCACTCCACCTTGCATATCAACTTTGTTGCAGATCTTTGTGTCATCTGCAAAGAGACATACTTTTCCTTTCACTCCCTCTGCAATGTCACTTATAAAGACACTAAAAAGGACCGGCTCCAGTACTAAGCCAGCAGTACCCCACTAGTAACCCCCCTTTCTTCACTGTGGACTCCATTTACTATTACGCTCTGTGTCCTGTTGTCCAGCCAATGTTTTACCCAGGCTACCACCCTGGGACCCACTCCCAGGCTGGCTAATTTGTTTATTAATCTTTTGTGCAGGACTGTGTCAAATGCCTTGCTAAAGTCTAGGTAGGCCATGTCCACAGGCCCTCCCTGGTCTACTACTTTGGTCACCCAGTCAAATAAATCAATTAGATTTGTCTGACATGACCTTCCTGCTGTGAATCCATGCTGCCTTGGGTCCTGTGCCCCACTGGCCTCTAGGTACTCAACAATTCTTTCCTTCAGAAGTGATTCCATCATTTTCCCTACCACTGAGGTCAAACTGACAGGTCTGTAGTTTCCTGCCTCTGTCTTGCTCCCACTTTTGTGAAGGGGAATCACATCCACTCTCCTCCAGTCCTCAGGTACCACACCATCCTCCCATGATTTATTGAAAAGGATAGTCAGTGGTGTTACTAGTTCTTCGCTTAGTTCTTTTAGAATTCTGTGGTGAATCCCATCAGGCCCCATTGCTTTATCCACCTTCAGTTTTAGGAGTTCTTTCAGAACCCTTTCTTCTGTGAAAGGACTAATATCAACCCTCCTATCCAGAGTGCTTCTATTGACTGGATTAGGTATCTCCCACTGCTCTTCCGTTGTGAATACTGGGTAGAAGTATTCATTCAGTATCCCTGCTTTTTCACTGTCGCTCTTTGCCTAACCACCCTCCTCTTTATTCAGCCTCAGTATCCTTGCCTTAGTCTTTCTTTGCTCCCTAATGTACCTATAAAAGGCTTTATCCCCCCTTCTTAACCAAGTTGGCTATCTTTTCCTCGGTTTGGGCCTTTGTTATTCTGACTGCCTTAACCGCTTCCTTGTGCTTTAACTGGTGAAGTTCTCTGTTCTGCACCTTCTGTGTTTCCTTACACTTCCTGAATGCTATATTTTTCTCCCTAACCTTCCCCGCCACTTCTTTTGAGAACCATGGTGTTTTTTTCTTACATTTTGATTTGTTTATTTGCTTCACACAAAGGCTTGTTGCCTCTGTGATGGTGGTTTTGATGTTTCCCCATTATTGCTGCACTCCACCTTCTTGCTGTTTGCTAGTGCTTTTCCGAGGCACTCTCCCATTTTGACAAAATCATCCCTCCTGAAGTCTAGTACCTTCATTTTTGTATGGCTTGAATCTATAGCTAAGTTTATCATGAACCACACTGTTTGGTGGTCACTTGTTCCCAGATAGCTACCCACTTCTAGATCTGAGATCCTCTCTCTCTGTCCCCATTTGAGAGTACCAGGTCTATGATTGCTCCCTCCCGAGTGGGTAGGGTCTGAAACCCCATTTGTGTAGAGGGTGGTGTACAGCCTATCTAACGTCAGGGCAAGGTCATCCGCAAACCTTTCATAAAAGTTGGCCAACAAGCTATCTGGACCAGGCACCTTATCTTGGACAAGGTTTCTAATAGCATCATAAATTTTGGAGTGGGAAATAGGCTGAGCTAACTCATCTTGCTGGTCACCCAACAGTACTGGGAGATTCAGCCCACTCAGGTAGAGATGGATATCCAGGGCAGATGGGGGGTCAAGAATGGGACCATATAAATTGTCATAAAACCATTCAAATTCTTTAAAGATGTTCTGAGGGGTGGTTTTAACACAATTATCAAAATCAGATAATACAGAGAGAATGATCTGGGATGCTTCTAATTTTTTCAGGCATAATGCCATCAAGGGGCTGGCTTTATTGCCCTGGTCAATATAAGTGGATTGGGTTTTAAAAGATAGCATATTCCGCTTGCTCATGTAGCAACTCAGCATATTGGTCTTTTAGAGAGGTCAATTCAAGCCGAATTGTCTCTGAGGAAGTGGCCATCAACCGTCCCTCAGGAGTTCGAATATCAGATAACAAGCAGATAGCCCAAGCCAATTGGCAATGTTTACATAATGCCACCAGGCAAATAAGTACCCCTCTAATAAAACATTTAAAGGAAACCCACTCCTGGTCTACCTTCTCCACAGACCCAGTGCTGAACTGCGTAAACAGGCCAATCTGATTCTTGATCCTATCAATGATGGTATTGTCCTTCAATAGCTGATTATTAATCTTTCAAATATTGTCTCTGTCCTTGCCTGCTACAAAAGTATGTAATCAAACTAAGGAATGGTCTGAAAGGACCCAAGGAGCAATACCAGCACAGAGGGTACCCCTTAAAACCTCATGACTCACTAAAAAATAGTCAGTCCAAGAAAGGGAATGATGTACAGGTGAATTAAAGGTATATTACCATGCTAAGGGGTTCAAAACTCACCAGGGATTGCACAACCCTAAGGTGTCAATCAGGTCATGCAGGGCCCGCTGCCCTGGGCATCGACCACCAAGGATTCTGTGGGTTCTGTCTAAATCTGAGGGAAACAGCTGATTCTAATCACTACCAATTACCACTGGTAGTGACAAGAACCAGTTTGGTAAAAAGGAAGAGTAATCTGCATTTGGACCACATACACTGCCTAGAAGGACCTCGGTATGATCCAGCATACCAGAAATAAAAATATAACAGCCCTCTGGATTTTCTAAACTTTGTGTGAGTTTAAAATGAATGCATAGACTAAACAGAATAGCATACCCTCTCTGCCAGGTAGCATCCCCAGTCCCAAAAACCTGGCCTATGCTGGCCCTATAGAAAAGGTTGGACTTAGAAGCCAAAAGATGAGTTTCTTGTAAAAAATAATATCTTACAATCAAGGTGCTTAGTGTGTTTCAAAATCTGATACCATTTGACCTTGGAGCAGGCCCCTTTACATTCCAAGTAGCATATTTACATAGCAAACTCATATTCTACCACACAGTATAATAATGGTGCTAAACCTGTGTAAGAGGCCCGATATCTGAAACAGTAAGTCATGGGCAAACTCTGCTCCCTGCCCCTCCTGCATGCCCTAAATAATATCCAGGAAATATCTAACAAAACATACCCCCTTCCTCTGACCCTAGACATATCCCCAATAAAATGACTGACTTCCATGGTGTATACACCCACCCCCAAAATCTACAGATTGATAAAGCCACAAAATACCCCCCCCCCCAAAAAAATAAAGAAAATAAGACATGCAGCAGCTTTCAGGGAGCTGAAATTTCTGATATACATAATATGTTACAAGACACGCTGAAGGATTCAGGTCCAAACCCATTGGTCATTATACTCGCTAGTATAAACAGCATAAATAAAAAAGTCTGGAAGAAATCAAAGATGAGTTTATAGGGATATGTAACAGAATATAACAAATGGGAGGAGAAGTATGTTTCTCAGCAATCCTACCGGTACCAAGATATGGTTATACCAGAAACAAAAAATTTAAATCAACGAATGGTTGCCAAAGTGGACACTGAGCAAAGGAATACCTTGTTTAAAATGCTGAGAAATTGGGGGGAGTCACGTGATGCAGTGCTCTTGCTAGCTGCACTCTCAGAGAGCTCTGCCTAACCCCTGTCCAAAATCGGTATTAATTACTTATCATCTGTGAATCCGCATTCAAAATCGGACTAATTGCAGCCTGGATATAACGAAGCATCTGACCGGGACGCTGATGGAAGCAGATATGCCGGAAGCACCCCCTAAACATACCTCGCCAGCAACCCCGGAGAAGGCCCCGAAGAAATCACGGGCCTCACCGCAACAGCCTTCCCAGTCATGCAGCCCTGGCACTGGAGGAGAGGAACCACTAACCGCGGCAAGATTCCTTGAGGAATTCCACCCATTTAAAGCTGAAATGGCAGAAATGGCTTCTGAAATCAAGAATATTACCTCTACCTTAGACGACCTGGCAAGGAAAATCTCAGACAATGAAGCATGGGTAAGATCCCTGGAGAATAGAGCGGATAAGATCGATCCAATGATTGCACACATAAACCATCGCATTGCAAAACTGGACTCAAAGGTGGAAGACCTCGAGGGCAGAAGTTGACGGAACAATGTTGTTCTTATTGGCCTACCTGAAAAGGAGGAAGGAGGAGACCCGGTGAAATTCTTTCAAAAGTTTGTTGAGAAAATAGCAGGTCCCTCGCCCTTTGGCCCCTGCTACAGCATTGAAAGAGCACATGGTGACCTCTGACCTATTCCACCTCGAGGAGCACCCCCTCGCATCTTTATGGCCAAATTCCTAAACTATCAGGAGAGACAGATCTTCTTGCAGAAAGTAAAGGAGGCTAAAGATTTGCAATGGGAAGGCATAAGTCTTAGAGTGGTCCAAGACCTACCACTATCGGTTCGACAACAGAGAGCCTCCTTCCACCCACTTGTTTCCAAGCTAATCGTGGTGGGTATTAAATTTAAAATGTCGTACCCAGCCAAATTACACGTCTACATGGCTGATTCCTGGAAGATGTACGAAGATCCAGAAGTGGCCTCTGCTGCACTTCAACTAGCATTACCCACCCTATTTAAACCTAAATGAGGGTTTAGTTTGCTCCCATTATGAACCTTTCCTTCTCATTGGTTAAAAATTTCTGAGTTTCGGACCTTTTGTATTAAGGAAAAGATGTGCGATCTCCTCCTGAGTTACCCGGGGCAAGGTGATTAAGGGAGATCCAGTGAGTGAGCCAGAACCTCTCGATGGCCAGTTTGGATACCAGGGAACTGTGTGTATGGTGGCATTATGTGAACTTTGTCTAATGTTTATCGGAACTTTACCGCGGAGGAGTGCTTCCGAGAGTTAAAACTGTCTGTGTGTTTTTGAGCTCAACGGCATCACTTGGACAGATGTATAAATAATGGGACGGTTGCAATCAATGTTTTTGGGGGTGGGACTTGCAGCGTTTGATGGGTTGGTGGTACATGGGTCCCTCCATTATTTTTCCGTGGCACAACTGGGGTTTCATAGTCAGAGAGATCCAGAACCACGCATATAGGCATACCTTCATCTTAACTTGCCGTGGGTATGTTTGGGTGTTGCAACCAAGGGATGGACGTTTCCATCTCCTTTATGGTTAAATTTAATTCTATAAGCATTGGAGCATGGTCGCTCATAGTGCTCATGTTACCCTAGGGCATTATTGGGGCGCACTGGCTGTTTTCAAACAGGCTGAACGTTATTTTCTGGGAGTATTCTCGGGCCCACGGTTCCGGAGCTGCAGCTCATCCGGGCAAACTGAGGTGGGAGGCAGTGGAGAGCTGTTGATAAGTGAACCCGGAAAACACGAGTGCCCTAGAGACACGAACCTGAGTTCAGTTAGATGTCAGTTTGGAGGGCCCTGGACTAGGTTCTGGATTTTATGTCCAGTGCCCTCGAGTAATAGTTCTATGTTAATTGTTAAGGATTTACTGATACTTTATTTAGGGTTTCGTAAGTAAAGGGCATGCAATAGTCTGGTTTTGGAAGGGGACAGGGGGGTGGCGGAGTGGGAGGGGATACAGCAGTGCGAGCTGTTATCATGGACCGCGATAATGCGGGTGGGCTAGGGGATGGGGGAGGGTTGGGGGTTTAGAGGTAACTGGATGGGTATTTTATTTTGGGTTTTATTTGGGTGGGGAGGGAACACAAGACTTTAGGATTAGAACCTGGGGATATCGGATAGGACTTAGTAGGTTATTGTATAGAATTAATAATAAGGATCATGGCATCACATAAGGTTCTTAAATTTCTAAGTTGGAATGTCCAAGGACCGCGACAGAAGTCTAAACAGTATCGAATTCTGAAGCATGTAGATGTTGTGAAAGCAGATATAGTGTTTTTACAAGAGACACATTTACTTCACACAGACAGCAATAGTATGAGACGTTTGCAAATGGGGATGGTCTTCTCCTCACAAGGCAACACGCAGAGTAGGGGCGTTATGGTGCTAGTGCATAGATCTGTCCCCTTTACCCCCCTTCAGGTCATTCAAGATAATGAGGGTAGATACATTCTTGTTAAAGGGAAATTGCAAAACACAGAGATCTTAGTAGGATCTGTTTATGGCCCCAATACCAACACACAGGGTTTCTTTGTAAAATTGTTGGAGGTGTTAACACCCTTTATACAGGTCCCCATAATTCTGGGGGGAGACTTTAACCTTGTTTTGGACCCCTTAATGGACAGGTCCAAACCCTCTAATCTGGCTCTCTCTCTGGCCCAACGGACCTTGAGTGAGCTATTGGACCAGCTCGGTCTATCAGATGTGTGGAGGGTCGTCCATCCAAAGTCTCGGGAATATACTTTTGTTTCTCAAGTTCATGGTACGGCATCCCGTATCGACTATATATTACTTTCCTGAACTCTCCTTCCAGGGGTGATGGATACGGTAATTCTGGCAGGACCTCCCTCAGACCATGCGGCAGTGTCGGTGTCAATTTCCTTTTCATCCCTACCTAAGAGGGGTAGTAGGTGGAAGATAAACAATCAGATCTTGAGGAATCCCAATACAGTTAAATACATTTTGATGCAAATAGAAGAATTTATATCCAATAACTTGAGAGATAATATCTGGCCAGACATGGTTTGGGGGGCGTTCAAGGCTTTTATGAGGGGCATCTTAATTGGACAGGCAGTTAAAAAGAAAAGAGAAAAGGAGCAAGTTATGTCAGACTTACTGACTCGGATAAGACTCAGGGAGGCCAACATGTTCCCCCACTCCTCGGAGAAGGATAAACAGGAACTAGTTAAATTGAGAGATTTGTACCTTAACCTGCTAGGGGAACAAGCTGAACTAGCACTAATTAAAACTAAAGCTAACTACCTGGATCGGGGGAAAAGGCAGGCAGGCTCCTGGTGAGACGTATTAAACAGTTAGAATTCTCTCGAATAATTTCAGGGATTCAAGCCAGGGAGGATGGCCAGATTAAGACCTCCCCTTGGGAGATAGCACAAGAATTCAGAAACTACTTTGAATCCCTGTATGGTGCTATGGGGAACCTCTCTACCGAAATGGAGATATTATCCTTTCTGGAGGACCTGGACCTCCCTTTGCTGGTAGAGTCCCAACGGGCACAGCTGACTGCTGATATTACTCAAGAGGAAATTAAGTTGGTCATTAAGGGCCTTCCGCTAGATAAGACACTGGGACCGGACGGATTCTCGTCCAACTTTTATAAAAAGTTCTCTAAGCAATTATCCCCATTACTGCTTATCTTATTCCAGTATATTCTCAATTGCCAGATGTTGGACCAGTCGCTATTTGAGGCACTCATTGTTTTAATCCCAAAACCAGATATAGCCCCTGAGCAACTTGCTAGTTATAGGCCTATTTCATTGCTTAATTATGATATTAAAATCCTGGTGAAGTTATTAGTGGACCGAATAAATAGGGTGTTACCCAAACTTATTGGAGTGGAGCAGGTTGGTTTTATGAGGGTCAGATCTGCCACGGATCACCTCAGGACGTTGGCACATGTCTTCTCAGTGTCTGAGGAGAACAGCTCCGCCATGGCCCTGGTCTCATTGGACGCCGAGAAGGCCTTTGATAGGGTCCACTAGAGGTTCCTATTAAGCACAATGGAAAGTTTGGATTTCCAGAGGTGTTCCTAAAATGGGTAGGCTCCTTTATTTAAACCCACAGCCAGGGTCTCTTGCAATGGGGCTATCTCTGATCCCTTTGTTCTGCATGCGGGTACCAGACAAGGATGCCCTCTGTCCCCCCTCCTTTTTAATTTGTATTTGGAGCCCCTCCTTAGAAGTATAGTGCGTAACCAAGAATTATGTGGCATTAAAATTCTGGACAATGTTATCAAAGTAACAGCATATGCAGATGATCTCTTGGTGTATATTTCAAACCCGAGTGTATCCATCCCAGCTTTACTGGAAACCATACGGGAATATAGTCATCTGGCCAACTACGAATTAAATCTAGACAAATCTGTGGTATACCTCCTCAATAAGTATCTTTTTAAGCAAGAGATTAGCGAGCTAGGCCTAGCTTGGAAATCTGAATCCATTAAATATTTGGGCCTTACCCTGACTAGGAGCATGTCACAAGTACACCAGTTGAATCTGGATTCCCTGGTGCATACAATTGACTTAGATTTGAAAAAATTGGCGCAGCTTCCAATCTCCTTGTGGGAAAGGATAAATTTAGTTAAGATGAATGTATTTCCCCGGTTGTTTTATCCCCTTAGTACGTTAAATATTTGGTTACCTCTTTCATGGTTCAAAAAAGTCCATGGGCTTATAGTCAATTTTGTGTGGGGGTACAAGAAAGCGAGGATGGCCTACCATAAGTTGGCTGCGCCAAAACCATTGGGGGGGTTAAGGCTGCCACACTTTGCTCTTTATTTTTGGGCAGGTCATGTCAACAAATATCTGAGGTGGGTACAAGGCATGGATCTTTTAACTCAGCTATCGTATGTACCTTTGTGGATACAAATTGAGTTAGCTCTCATTAAGAAACATGGTCTCACACCGGAGGCCTTGCTCTACCTTAGTCCTAAACTCCTCCCCCCCCTTAGAAAATCTCCGATAGGGATCTCTGTGAGGACCCACATGCAGCTATGTAGTTTTCTAAAATATGATCACCTCAGGGATTGGTCACAACCCATTAGGGGCAATCCGTGTTTCCTAATTGATAATAATCTCCTTAGTCCCATTTGGTTGGCCCTGCCTGATGAGTGCCATTTAAAAGATCTCCTCACAATTGATGGAAAGGTATTCTCCTCACTGGAGATCCTGAATAAAATTAAATTGCCCACTACGGTGATTTTTAAAGTGTATCAGCTTCGTCACCTTTTACTTAGCAAAATGGGGATGATGCCAATGCAGACCCCGAGAGTAGAATTCTATGGGACCCTGAGTCCTTTGGTGGGCCTCTCGCATGCGGTCTCCAGGCTATACAACGTTCTATTTAATTGGGCCTACTCTCAGAATTTGGCTCCGTGCTCTTACTGGGCCTTGGTGTTCCCCAAGGAGGAACTTAATTGGACTGCCTTTTGGCAAAACTGCCACAAATTCATTTTGCAAGACCGACTGAGACTGATACAATTTAAAATCCTTCATAACATTTACTACTCTCCACAGAAGCTGGCAAGTTTAAAAATGGTGGCAGTCCCAACATGTAATAGGTGTCATCTAGGGGAGGGGGGATCTGATGCATATTTTCTGGAACTGTCCAAAGATAATTCCGCTTTGGGCAGCCATTAAAAATGGAGTGGATCCATTACTGGGTCTGGAGGACCTCTTCACACCTGAAATATGCCTGTTGGGGGATGTAACTCATATCTCAGTCAGGAATAGGAAGTTTCACATAGCTCTAATTTCAGCTACCCTTAAAAAAGTTGTTCTTAGACACTGGAAAGACTCTGTCGTGATCAGTTATACTGAGTGGTTGGAGGAGCTACTTGCCAGTGTGAGGGCTGAAAGGATGATAGCTGTCCTTCAAAACAAACTCTCTAGGTTTGATAGGATCTGGGGTCCCCTTTACACCACATACTCATTATAGGGTACAAAGATCCCCTTCTGCGTAAGGAGATTACAATAGGTTGTCTTGTGCTGGGGTGATGGTAGGGGTGGGGGGTGGGAGGGTTTTGGGGTTGTGGCAGAGGATGGATCCTGTCATTATCTGTAATATGTATGATTGTGTACTCATATGGTTGTACCTGTTTCTCCTGGATGCATTCTCTGTAACTATAACTGTAATAACATTTTAATGGAAAAAAAAAAAGTTGGGATGGTTTACATGTAAGCCGAAGGGGTAATCAAATCCTGGGTAAAGCTATAAAATCTCACATTGCTAGTACTTTAAACTAGAACATAAGGGGAAGAGGGGGATTATTGACCACTCAACATGTATACCTAACAATAAACAAAATCCTCAGAATAACTGCAAGGTGATGCTCATGAATGTTAGAAGCCTAAATACTGTCAAGGTCTCTGAACTTGAGCTGTTAATGCTAAAGGACAAGCTGGATATAGTAGCAATAACAGAGACATGGTGGGATGATGGAAGTGCTTGGCTTATAGAAATCACTGGATACAACCTCTTTTATAACAACAGGAAGGGAAAAAAAGTGAGTAGAGTGTGTATATATGTAGAAAATAGTATCATACGCCAGCAACTCTCCGCAGATAGCAAAGACATTGAAAATGAGAGTGTATGGATCCAGCTGCAGTCAATTAATAATTGAAAACTCACTCTAGGGAATCTCTATCGACCACTATACTCCTCTAAGGAATACACAGAATTCCTGAATAAAGAGGTAACTGTGGCCTCTGAAATGGGGGATATAATTGTAGCTGGGGACTTCAACTTCCCAGGCACTTCATGGGACACATTAACAGGGTCCGCCAGATAAGAAAGTCTCTTTCTATGTAATGTTATTGCACTTGATCTTGACCAATTAGTAACTAGTCCAACAAGTGGGAACAATATCCTCAATCAGATGTTAACTAACATTGAAACACACCTAACCAATGTTGAACTAGCCTGCCAAATAGGCAGCAGTGATCATAATGTGGTCTTATATGACATTATAACAAATATGCTCAAGAAAACCAATAAACTCTGCATGCATTATTATAGTAAGGCAGATTTGAATAAAATCAGGACACACTTGGAAAGTTTTGACTGGAGCCAGGAATTGTAAAATTGTTCAGTGGGTAGATGCTGGTCAATAATAAAGAACTACATCGAAACAAGTATCAACAAGTATGTACCTATTAGGGAGGTAAACAATAACAAAGGTAAAAGTCTTCCATGGCTCACTAAAACTGTCACAAAACAGATGGCAAAAAAGGGCATTTGCAAAATTAAAGAAGTCAGACTGTACCCAAACACAAGTTATATGCAAAACAGAATTGGCTAAACTAAAAACATTAATTAAGCTAGAAAAAAATAAAGTTTAAATGAAAATATCCCACACTAAGGATAAGCAAAAATTATTCTATTCATACATTAATAACCACAAGAATGCTCCAAAGCAACTAGACTCAATAATTCATAATGGTAATATAATTACAAATGACCCAGAATTAGCTGACCTTTTTAACAACTATTTCTGTTCTGTTTTTAACCCAAAAGACATATCTGACTTACCAGTAACAGCAATGTAATCGACTAATCCTGTTACCTTTACTAGAGAGGAAGTTATGGCATCCATAAAGCATCATAAATCGAAATCATCCCCGGGGCTGGATAATATCAGTCCTAGGTTATTGCCAGAAACCGACTCTCTCTCCCCCCTTGACCATAATTTTCAACAAGTCCATGAAAACAGGTTTAATCCCAAATGACTGGAAAGCATCAACCATCATTCCCATACACAAAAAGGGTCCAAAAAACATAATCCATAATTATAGACCAAGCAGCCTGACCTTGGTATGGGGTAAAATACAATACTTGAGAGACTTGCCAAAGGTAAAATAGAAGCTGAAGTAAAACATTTGGGTATGGGGGATAATTACCAACATGGGTTCACTACAAATCATTCTTGTTCAACCGACCTTATTATAGTCTACAACTTCCTAGGTTCAAGTATTTATAATAACAAGCTCATGGATGTCATATTACTTGACTTTGGCAAGGCTTTTGACAAAGTGCCACACCAAGAACTGATCAAAAAACCATTCAAACTAGGTCTGAATCCTAAGATTGTCGAATGGCTTAAAGACTGGCTTGACCTCAGGAACCAGAAGGTTAGGATTAGAGGCTGATGGTCCAGGATGGGGGCGGTTACGAGTGAGGTCCCACAGGAATCAGTGTTGGGACCAACACTCTTTAACATTTTCATAAAAGACATCAATGAAAACATAAATAATACCATCACAAAATTCGCAGATGACACCAAACTGGGGAGTGAAGCAGACTCTGTTGAAAAACTTTTAACAAACTGTAGAGACCTGGAAAAAAATTTAATATTGGTGTACCACAAAAAAATGTCACTAAATCATGATAAATGTGTCGTACCCCATTTTGACACAAAAAATCCAAATTGTGTGTACTGCCTAAATAACCAAATGCTAAAATCATCTGTAAAGGAATGAGACTTAGGAATATTAGTCAATAACACTTTAACATCCAGAGATAACTGCAAAAAATTGCCCAGACTGCAAATTCATTACTAGATAGAGTCAAACGGATGTTCATAAACAGGAGCCAATCTTTCATTATCCCGTTATACAGAACATATATTAGATCTTCTCTAGACTCAAATTCTCCTTTTTGGAGCCCCCACCATATTAGAGACATAAAGTTGCTGGAGTCGGTTCAGCAAAGAGCAACTAAGCTAATACCATCCTTAAGAAACATGCCCTATGAATTAAGATTATAAAGGACGGGCTCAGTCAGGCTTGAGGACAGAAGGGCAAGGGGAGACTTGCTGCAACTATTTACAATACTAAACAATAATGAATTAGCATCATAATGTGATTATAAATATGCATCTAGGAATGTTATCCTCAGAAGCCATAATAATCAGCTCCACATTCATAGACTAAATACCCATAAAAGAGATTACAGTTTTACTATTAGGGCTGCAAAGACCTGGAATTCATTACTGCAGGAGGTAGTCAACTCTAAAACCTTCCTGAATTATAAAAATCAATTGGATAAACATCTAAATTGGATTGGAATATGTAACAACTAATGCACCCACTAGGAATGGGAGACACTCTCGATGGGCTCTGCCTTATTGTGTCTTAAAATGAGTAAATGAGTAAATCCCAAAACCCAAAGCCACCCCGGTCCTCCAAAATACTTCGACTGGTGATGAGTCCCTACCTGCCTAACTAGTTCCTGCTCCAACCCCTTTTAGAGACATACCTAAGTAAAAACCAGAAAGATAAGGTATCCTGGACTTAAACTCAACCTTCCACTGGGCAATGTCTTCAAAAAGAAAGCGTTGCCTTAAGTTTCCTATGGGCCCTGGAACCCTCAATAAGTGAGGCTAAAATGGCCTCCTGGCTTAATAGCAAAAAGAAATAGAGAAAAAGGGGGGGCTAAAATAGCACTGAAATAGATGTTAGTGAGCCCCCAATGCTGACAGCTATTTATCTCCCCCATGCTTAATTCGTCTCCCCAAGAGAGTGTGGTACATAAGAACAAAACTAAATGGCTGGCTAAAAGAGATCTGGCCCCCTGCAAAAACAATAAAGCACCTTAGAAAGTGAACGGGCATAGGTGACCCAAGAGAGGGAAACTAAGTAATAGCACTAGAGAGGGGAGGGAATTTACCGAAATACCCAGAACAATGCAGAGGGAGATAAAGACCCTTAGCAGGGATTCACTACAGACAATAAAACTTGCAAGGGCACAGTTCCACTTCGGAGCCCCCCCAAGGGTGTTCATCAGTCCTGTAAATCAAATATATAAAACCTGAAGGTGCCCATTAATAAAAATGAAAAAACTAAACAGAAAGTACAGGAACACAAAACCAAGGTGAAATCAGTAGGGAAGTCTCCCACTGGAACCACCATACATAAAGCACTTGCTATACAAAGGACAAAATATCCCCTCATGTAAATATCACCACAGAGGGCCCCATTCTACCCAGTGACAGAAGATGCCTGAGAGGAACCAGCATAAAACTGACCAATTAAAGAAGGAAAGGGCTCACTAACAGACCAGAACAGAGCAGTGTACTGGCTGACACTGTCTAAGTATAACAATACTGTAAATCCAGTATAAAGCAAGCCAGTGCAGCAGGGGTTAGGACAGAGAACCCCCGCTAGCTATGACCCATAAAAATTTATGAATTTACAGGAGTATGCCATTAGGAACAAATAAGCTAACTAAGTTACAATACTAAAACAGTTAGGATACTTCAAAACTTAATCAACACATATAAACAGGAAAACTGGGTTCATCTGATACATTCTGGCTTGACAAGCCCATCAAATGGAGAGTTCAGAACACCACAGCAGTTCTGTGGAATATGTCAGTTTTAAATATAACACAAAAGGAAATCGGGCTAGTCCTCCGAGGCGGACATGATAAATGAATTTAGAAGCTAATGAAGCTGTAACAACAAAACTCATTGAAGAATTAACAAGGTTGTAGTAAGAGATCCTTGGCAAAAAAAGTCAAAAGTACTAAGCTGATGGAAAATATGTCCCTGGCTGCATTTTAGGTTAACCTGGATAAGCAATATTAAAGTAGCAAAGCCCCCCCAATGAAAAGAATTGGTGAATCCATAACAGTGGGTAAATATTCTAGTCATACACAAGCTGTTCACAGCTCCAGTAGGGTACAGTGGCTGACAGGGCCCATATGGATATAATGAGCAGAACCGCAATGTCACAAGGGTTCAGATCATACTTGAATGTGGCAGCAAAGGATAACCTGTTCAAGGGGTTAGGTACAAATTAAACCATGCAAGCACCAGCAAATTACGGGTCACTTCGGAGAAAGTCAATCCAAAATACCACAGATTAAGTTCCCATTCTTAAAGAGTCAGCAAAGTCACTGAGCCTGCTGCAGTGCATGTATAGCTGCAGTTTAACTGGGTACTGGCACCTCTCAGTTGGTTATAAACAAATAGGGGTATAGGGAGGGTAGATCCCATCTTGCTTCTTCCATGGTATCAAAGCCCCAGGTGGCCCCTCTGTGGAAAAGCTGGTGTCTGGCAGGATAGAGCATCCTAATATTGAAGTGTGCTGCTATCAGTTTAGAGATGAGAGTCTGATAGGCAGTTATCCATTCACAGACTGACTGAGAGAAATCTTGGAATATGCGAATCCTGGTGCTCTCCCATGTCACCTCTTGCAGACCTCTAACTTTAGTTAATGAGTGCCATTTGTCCAGGAAGTTAAGAAATTTAAAAATAAGGGAACGGGGTTTGGCTCCTTCAGGAGGCATCAGTCAGAGCACCATGCAGCTGAACTTGTCTGGCACAGTGGTAGCTGGCAGAGCAGATGGGAAACGGTAGGTAGACTGAGTGTTTAGTGGATGAGTGACAACACAGGACTATGAGTAAACAGTGAACATTTGTAAATGTATTTTAAATATTTTGCTTCACCTTTTGTTTTTGTTTTCTTAACTGGCAGGCAGTAGTCAGCATGGCAGGCAGGCTTGTGAGTGAGTGGTGTGCTGAAGCATACTTCCAGTTTCAGCCATCAGCAGAGATGCAGTTTGTAAATGTACAGGTTCCCCAACAATGGCTCATGGTGTGAGAAAATTATACAGACAGGAAGTGGATGGCAGAGACAGCAGTTGGGTATGGGGCAAAGAGAGTGGGCATATGTGTCAGTATAAAGCACAAAAAATGGCTGTTGCTTTAAAAATTTTAATTCCATCAGGCTGCCTTGTCCATGAATATGGAACGCTCTGCATCCAGATTGGCAGGGACTTGTTTTTAAGCACTGGTGGTACTCTCTCTCAATGTCATAGCTAGAAGCAAGTCTCAGCCAATCGGGGTGCAGATATTTCCTTACCCATTTTATATTCATCTCTATTCCTCAGCTTAGCTCTATCTTTTAAGCTGCTAACAAATCTGGTCCATACACCATCATTTTGAACCTATTGTGTGGGTCCGTGTCTAGTTTTTCAAAAGTTTCCAAATCTGGGCAATTACACCATAGTCTTGAAAACTGTCCATACAGAATTCTTTGGAGTAAATGGTGAGGGTGTGAACTGTCATATCTTAATAAAGTGGATTTTCTGTGATTGCCAGTTATCACTCTCTCTCTGTTGTCTTCTGAAAAAGGTGACAATGAATTTAAATAGATTTTCAGTAAGTGAACCCATATCAGATATAATGGGTCTATCAGGAGGCAGTTGTGGGTTGTTGGGACTCTAGGAAAATTCTGTCTCAGATAGAGTAATTCTTCTTTTTAAGTATGGTTCTGGAAATGACGAGTTTCCAAAAATGAGTCTATATGCTTTTTAAAAATCGGAGTCTTGGCACCATACAATAAATGATAATGATCTTCATTCCATAACTGTGTACAGGCTTCCTCCAGGAAGTAGTCCCTATCCATTACTACTACCTGTCCCCCTTATCAGGTGGTTTTATGATAATATGGTCCATGTTTTTCAATTCTTCCAGTTTCTCAGATTCCAAAAGGTAAAAATTAGAATATTTTACTGTATGAGATTGAGAGCATACCTGCTTCACTACCCTTTTTTCCATCCATTCAAAAGTGAGGATGATTGGTGATTTTGACTTATTGGGACAGAATGTGGATTTTGATTTATGTTTGGGGTTCTTGCTGTTTATAAAGAGACTTTTCAAGACCCACCACAGTGCCTCCTTAAGATGCACGTACCACCTTAACTGAGTATTATTTGTGTACTGGAGTTGTGTTGAGTCCCCACCTGAGGAAGAAACTGGACTTGGTCCAAAGCACCGGGATTATTGCAGTTTACTCCAATTCATAATAAACCACCTGCTTCATTTTGAATGCCTCCTTTGAGTTTTTGCCCAGATATATCTACTGGTTTACCAACAAAGTAGGCACATGGTTCCTAGCAGTTAGCCAGTGGCAAGGTTTCTGAAAGTGATACCCTGAATAACATGGCAACTGCCCTTCAGATAGCACAGGGTGATCAAATGTGGAATCTCTACTAATTCTGAAGCTGGAGTTAACAATATTTAATTAGTGGCAGACATGTTTTTTAATTTGATCATTCTTATTCAGCCATTCCATGTTTATGGAGCTAGCCCTGTATCTAACTCACAAAAGGCAGGACAAACTACAAAACGAATAGAGTCAATAATCTTATTGGCATGCCTTCACACAATCATGGCATACTGTACGTACTGTGTAGAAACAAAACTTTTTTATATGTCTGCTATTTGGGAAGGATAATAGTTAATGCAACATTAAAGAGAAAGTAAAATATACTACCCACTGAAACCTGAAGCACAAGTAACACCAAGATGAAAATATACTTACCAATATGAAACATGAATATCTGTTCAAAGTACATCTTGCAGAAGCAAAATGGTATTGCATTCAAGAAGCAGTTTTCAAATCGTACCCTTGCACAAATTTATCACTTATTTATAAATCACTAATGTGATTTCAACCAGTCAGTAGGCAGAACTATTGCACCTCTTATCCATGTACAGTGTGTTCTTGTATGGGAGCGCAAGGAGGGAGTTCTCCACTTCAATGACAGAGGGCAGGACAGTTCAATGTAACTTAAAAAAATAAGCTGATAAACCACTCAAACTACACTCAAGTGATTTATAATAGGTTAATAGGGTCTCCGAGGGATGTCTCTAATGGTATAAGAGACTCCTTTCCTGAGGTTTGGGCAGACAAAACCACAGCTTCTCTTCATGGTCCTTTCACCCAGACCTCATGCTTGGAGTCTCTATGCCAAAAGAAACATCTCTCAGAGGCCCTGTTACCTTATATTATTTGTAATTATTGACCAGGAAAAACTCTCTGAGCTGTGACAAAGGAGATGGATCAGGGAGGAGCGGTGGATATAGCCTAACTCAACTTCAGTAAGATCTTCGACACTGTACCCAACAGAAGACTGGTGAATAAGCTAGGGAGCCTGGGGGTGGGCCACAAAGTGGAAAACTGGGCTAGAAACTGGTTGAGGGACAGGAAGCAGAGGGTGGTAATACATGTCATCAAATCTGAGGAAAAGAGGGTAACCAGTGGGGTGCCTCAGAGATCGGTCCTGGGGCCAGTCCTTCTCAATGTCTTCATCAGTGACATTGCTGAAGGGATGGAGGGGAGGGTTTGGGCTCTGTGATGCCAGTTCAACAAATATTTTGTTGATTGAAGTTACAGTGATGGACTTATGTTGATCGCAATTGTGGTCAGTATAAATCCTCTCCGGGATCACTGTGTTTTCTTTGGGGGGGCTTCACCCCCCCAAACATGCCATGCCAGAGGCTCTGCCCCCATACCCTCTGTACTTAAGATAATCAACTCTGAGTCAGAGTTGATTCAGGGAAGAGGTGCAAGACCCCAAGAAAGCAGTGCTGGGGTCCCGTGGTGACAGTACAGTGACCTGTTGCTGTGTTGCTGTACTGTCATTCATGGTATCACCCCACCACAATGACTTTTTTACAGTGAACACCACCACAGTGACAAATCTCACCAGGTCGAGATTGGTCACTGTGGTGGTCCGCTGTCTGCCAAAGCAGCAATTCCCAGTGTTGCGCCCCCCCCAACCCGAACAAACTCTGACTCGAGCTGGTTATTTAGAGAAGGTGGGTGTGGGGGGCAAAGCCCTCCCCAACAGAAAACACTTTGTGCTGTCAGGAACAATGCTAACTGTCGGCATTGTTCCCGTTGATGCCGGGGGTGTCGACATTGACACCATCAATGAATTGACATGGAACCATGATTCACGGCAGATGATGCAAAGATCTGAAACAGAGTAGACACTCCAGAGGGGGTTGAAAGAATGAGGAGAGATCTGGGAAAGCTGGATAAATGGTCAAAGGTGTGGCAGTTGAAATTTAATGCGAAAAAGTGCAAAATCATGCACCTGGGGAAAAGAAACCCTGTGGAGAGCTACAGAATGGTGGTGGGGGTGGGAATTGCTGACAGTCACTAGGGAACAGAGGGATTTTGGGATAATCATCTCAGATGACCTAAGGGTGGCCAAACAGTGTAACAAGGCTGTGGGGAGTGCCAGTGGGATGTTGGGGTGCATAGGAAGGGGTATCACTAGCAGAAGGGAGGTGGTGATGCCATTGTGCAAAATGCTGGTGAGGTCTCATATAGAATACTGTGTTCAGTTCTGGAAGCCGCATCTTTGCAAAGACATAGGCAGGGTGGAGGTGGTCCAAAGAAGGGTGACCAAGATGGTGCAGGGCTTGCATCAGAAAACATATAAGGACAGATTAAAAAACCTCTATATGTATACACTTGAATAGAGGAGGGAATAGTGGGATATGATAGAGACCTTCACGTATCTTAAATGTTTGAACAAAGTGCAGAGGGTGACATCTTTCAGTACAAGAGTTGTACAAGGATGGGGAGGGATGATATGAGATTGGAGGGGGCAGGATAAGGGGAAATGTGAGGAAGTTTTTCTTCACAGAGAGGGTGGTGGATGCTTTGAATAGCCTACCCCATGAAGTGGTGGGTGCTAACACAGTGGGGGGATTCAAACATGCATGGGATAGATATAAGGGAACCCTATATGTGGGGAAGAGAGGCAAAAGCCAACAATCAAGTAGGATCAGCAGTCGCTGATGCATGCAGTGAATACAGGTGGACTAGGTGGGCCTAGCAGTCCTTATGTGCCGTCAACTACTATGTTTCTATGTGATAGCTTATTGCCAGGTTTGTCCTGGGGGTGGGTGGTTTGCATGGGCCTGTTTTATTGACAGGGGGAATGTTGGTCATGACATCTGGGAAACTCCTCTACTCTTCTTTGATAAGTGCCATGAAACCTTTAATTTCTACCTTGATAGTGACCAGAAATGGAAGTAGGAACCAGTCTGTTTGATAGAGCAGCTGAAGGATTGACTGTTGATTGAGGGGTGTGCTGAAAACTGAGGTGCTTTATTAAGCAGTCATATAATTCTGTGTCTTTGTTTCAAAAGACAAGGTTTAGGACATGAAGAATTTGTTCATTGAAGAGAAATTTCCTTTGAATGTATCTGTTTTGCTTGCAACGTGCTTGGTAGGCGATATAATTTTGCCCTGTTTTTCTTATGATAGAAGTGGTAGAAAAATCTTCACCTCCTGTGCCAGTTGAGATTGCCCCTGAAGTCTCTACCTCCAGTGCAAGTCAAGTCATTGCACCTACTCAAGTTACAGGTATGCTATTGTGAAATAATCTGAGATTAGCTTTGGGATTTCTTTATATTTGTAATACATATAGAAACAAAAACTCAAACTGTAGAATCAATATCAAAATGTAAAGCAAAAAGGGTCCTAGCCTGCCAGCCTTGTGTATGATTTATGAACCCCTTCCTCATGTTCTGCACAAACAAATGGGGGGGCATAAATTGCATGTCAGGTGTTGCTGGGTAAGGGTCCAAAGGTTTTAATTTATAAGGAAAGTAAAAATAGTTTTTTTGTATGTATTTACCTTCAAACAGCCTACTTAAATCTTTTCAGCAGACTGCATTTCTTTCCTCTCTCTATGGTGTGAAACTTGCCGATAGAACTAACATTGCTTCATGTCTGCTAATTGCAGACATACAGATCTTCCACCGTAAACCAACCTCTTACAAATTAATTTTAGCTATGTTTGGCAGGCTGCATTTATTATAGCTGTTTTTGGCTGCAAATTGTGGAAAACTTCTTTGGTGTGTGAAGGGAAGCATCAGAGAGTCAGTGTGAGGAGGAAAATTAGGGTAAAATTTCACAGGCACAACTGGAATGAGATTGCAGATTTACAGTGAGAGAAAGCAGGAGGCCATTTAACACATGTACAAGATGATAAAGTGGATACAAGCGTGTGTCTTGAATTAGTACAGCTTAATTCATAGCCAGAAACATGAAAGGCGGCTTGTTTCTTAATCTACTGTACACGGGTGATCATGAAAATGTTTGCCTTTATTACAGCACAATTTACTGATGCAAGTTCTAGGAGGCAATGAGGTCTAGCATGGGAACTGGGAGATTGCAGGTTTAAACCCTGCTAGAGACAAATACTAACTGCATGACCTTGGGCAAAGAACTTAACCTCTTAGTACTTTAGTCCACCCAACTGCTGTACCTTGAGTACCTTAAGGGCACACTGGCAAAGTATTTAATCGTTGTCAACCAAAACTGCCCCTACAGTTCTAAATGCAGCAAAAAATAAGTAAATAAATAAATAAAAACACTGCTTCGTTAGGGTGGTATTCTACCATTTCAAAATTCTCTTATACACCATGGGAAGGCCCCTGAAGTTGGTAATACACTGATCCATACTCTTTTAGGAGGGAATATTGGCTGGCACTGCAGGTTCAGAATAAACATGCCATGTAACTCTCCAATGTTCAAAAGCCCTAATGGATCATAGGTGACTTTTGGTGGGTGGGAAGTTTATTTGAAATTTTTTTTTTCTGGAAAATTGGTGACTGGGAAAGGCTCACTGAGATGAAGCTCATTTCCAGGTGCAACCTGGTAGAAGGGAACAGAAGAGTTATATGTTACAAGTGGCTGAGATGACAGTTCCATAATGTTGCAGTGTATACAATCAAAATGTGGAAGCTGAAAGCTATTATTGATGACAGTAATGGGACAACAATTCAGGAAGACAATAAAAGTACATCATAATGGTTAGAATTAGAAGAGGAGAGCAAGCTAGACCTGATGCCATCTAAGTGAGGACAGGAGCAAGCAGAAGAGAAGGAGGATTGCAGAAGCATCTTAAAAGAGAGGTTAGAGGGATCTAGTCTAAGTGTATGCATGTATGTATGTAGTGAACTGAGAAAGAGGCCTTCTGAGTCAGTGTGGAGCAGTTGGGAGATAAAAGAGTGTAGAAGAGTAAAGGAAGGAAGCAGAAGAAGCCAAGGGAGAAACCAGGTCAGAGAGGTAGGGAGGGACATAAATCAGTGTTTGGAGAGAAAGGAAGCACCATAAGAAAGGCACTGTGAAGATAAGAAGCAATGTTGGAAATGGAAAATATTCACTGATGGAAGTAACCACCTTTGATGTGGGATTGGAAATACCTGGCAGTGATCTGGTAACATGATTTCTCATTACATGTTGTATTTTTTTCCTTTTTAGTCAATGTTATGCCTTTAGGTCAGTACATTTTACACAGAAGAAATATGTCTCTATTTTGCTCCTGTAACTGTGACAGGATTTAATTTCACTCCAGGAATTGTGTTCTGGGTCTCTCCCCCCCCCCCTTTCCACCACTGATAAGAAAGAAAGAGAGAAGAAATGGTACAGAGAACAGTAGTGGTAAGAGGAAGGGAACCAGGAGCAAAGCAGTAGAAAGAGTTAAAGATGGGGTCCAGTCTGTCTAATGTAGATTTGGAGGCACCACCATAGACCACATGCACTTAGTCAAACAGTGGGATGATCATTTTTAGAACAATGTCATGCTGGACTGGGGGTGGAAGGCAGGATTTATTCCTGTAGAGGGGACAAGGTTTGGTGTGCAATTTTTTGATGTCATCAATGTGGACCAAGAAGTCAAGATTAACTGTCCAGCCACACGCTAAGGTACTTGAAACAGGGGACTGTCTAAAGGGGAGTACCATTAAGGGTTTTGAAGACAGGGGTCTGGCTAAGCATACTATGACATCAATGGGTACCAATTAGCATAGTGATTGTTTTTTGGCATTCCGAAAGAACTGGTTTGCACAAAACCAGCATTGGCCATTATCAAAGTCACACTGCAATGACTGTTCCAACAAGGGAATTGAGGTTTCAGTGGCAAAAAGAACAGTGTCTATTCGGCATACATGAGTATGTCAGCTGAGGCACAGTCAAAGAGGAGGTAATTCAAGAAAACTGAGAATATCACTGCCCAGTATAGAGCATTGGGGCTCACTGGAGTTAATGGGGAGGGGAGCCAAGAAGGATTCCCCCACCTGTACTGACTGCCAATAAGCAGAGATGTTGGAGCAGAACCAGCAGAGAGCAGCAACTGAGAAACCAGCACCTTCTACTTGTCTAGGAGTAAGGGATGGGATCCCATTTGTGCAGGGGATTATTATAACAGGCTTACATCAGATAGGAATAAAACAATATTGAAATGAGAGACTTAGAAATAAAGAGAGAGAGGAGAGCTGATGGCAGGAGTGGAAAGGTGCAGGATATTAGGGTTAAGACCTATGTTCCCTCTAAGCTGCACACCTGGCACCCACGCACCATCCAGGAAACAGCCGCACACTACTGTAGCAGTAGTGTGCACAAGATGTGCTGAATAACCTCTAGGCAAACTCTCTGACATATTGTTGCTTACAGGAAGAATTAATTGAGCTACAATTCCTGAATCATCCTGACTCCTTTCAGACTAACAGTTCCAAACAGTAGTTGCCATGAATCTCCCAGTGCAGGGTCAGTGCTGTAAAGAGGGGCAGCCAGCCCCAAACATAAACCAGTTCCAGATAATACAGCACTCAAAGGCAGAAACACACAAAATCCTAAAGTATCACATAAATGATGCTAAATACAATTTATTGAATCAGTGTTAGCTCAAGCCTGAGTATTTCGGCTTCATAGCTTCATCAGGGGCGTGGCAAGCAGGGTAACACAACTGCTTAAGTAGCCCCCGAGGCAATGACACCATATATTAGGTGCAAAGCATAAATATCAATTATACCAAACACAAAATACCAAAATACAAAAATACCAAATTATGAAAGAATCCATGCTATGTCATTTAACTGATAGCGCAGGATTTATACATCTGTTCTTCCTATTTTATCATTTATCTTATGAATATTCACACATGGATCCAGCTGCAGAAAGAGTTCATTCAAAAGCAAAGGTTGAAATAAAGCTTAATAAGACATGTGATCACCCATTCAAAGTACATCATTTGAATTTCTGAATTCCATGGGATCCACATGCAAAGCGGTGAAAGGTAAGGGAATGACAGGCAGAGAAGTCCTCCTGTAGAAAAAATAGAGACACATATACTAACATACCAACATACTATTTGCCAGCAGATTAGGCCTTATGGTCTATCGAGTCTGCTCGAACCTTAGATCCTTAGTTGGGTGCCGAGACCCCCCCATCCCTTGTGCTCCAGAAACCCCTATCATCCATCCCCACCCCCCGTGACAGGCCATCATCTGATACGTCCACTTTCTGTGTCTGTCCCACCCTCTCTTGAAGCCCTCCACTGTGGATCTCTGAACCAGCTCACCAGGCAGTGCATTCCAAGGGTCCACCACCCTCTCAGTGAAAAACCTCCTTCTCTTTTCCCCCCTCACCCTTCCACCTTCCAACTTCAAACCATGCCCTCTGGTGATACCTCCCTGCTTTAGTCTAAAGATCCTCTCCATGTTTACCCTATTTATTCCCTTGAGGTACTTCAAGACCTCAATCATGTCCCTCCTGTCTCTCCTCTCCTCCAATGAAAACAGGCAGAGCTCCTCAAGTCTGTCCTCATACGTCAAATCCACTAGCCCTCGTATCATCTTTGTTGCCCTCCTCTGTACTCTCTCCAGGAGCTGTATGTCCCTCTTCAAGTGTGATCTCCAGTACTGTACACAGTACTCAAGGTGTGGTCTAACCAGTCCATTGTACAGTGGCAGAATCACTTCCTTGCTCCTAGAGGTGATCCCCCTAACGATGCATCCCAACATCCTGTTTGCCTTGCTAGCCGCTCTCCTGCACTGCTCAGAGTTATTCATACATGCATCCACCATGACTCCTAGGTCTTTTTCCCCTATTGAGGCCTCCAGCGCCTCCCCTCCCAGGGTGTACCTGTGTTTAGGGTTTCCCCGACCAAGATGCAACACCTTGCACTTGGTGATATTGAAATTTAATTTCCATGTGTGAGCCCAGCTTTCCAGGGTGTCCAGGTCCCTTGCAGGGCCAACCTCCCTCTTCTCCCTCAACTACTGCTCCCATCTTGGAGTCATCCATGAACAGACTCATTTCACACCTATACCCTCCCTGATTCCAATATGTATGCATTAAACAGAATCGGACCCAGGACCGAGCCCTGCGGTACCCACTACCAACCTCTAGGGTTCTGAGAGCTCCCCAGACCACTACCTTCTGGGTGCATCCAGCTAGCCAGTTTTCAATCCATCTGACCATCAAAGGGCCTACTCCTAACCCCATCAGTTTCTCCACCAGACCATAGTGGGGGACAGAGTCAAATGCCTTGCTGAAGTCCAAGAATAATACATCCACAGGCTTGCCACTGTCCAGTTCTGATGTTACTCATTCATAGAACTCCACAAGGTTGGTTTGACATGATCTACCTGGTACAAACCCATGTTGCCGACTATTCAGACCTCCTACCTCCTCCAAGTACACCCCCAATCATTCCTTTAGTATACTCTCCATTAATATTCCCACCACCGAGGTCAAACTGATGGGTCTATAGTTACCTGGTACTTCCCTCGACCCGCCCTTTATGGATTGACACCACATGTGCCTCTCGCCAATCCTTAGGTACCCTCCCTGTCTCAAGTGACCTGTTGAAAAGCTCCGCCAGGGGTGCAGCCAGTATGTCCGCCAATTCCCATAGTACCTTCGGATGAATGCCATCCGCCCAGGAGATTTGTCTTTCTTTAGGGCCTTGAGGGCTAACCACACCCTTTGGCGGAGATAGCTTCATCCGTCCCTCCACCTTACTGGCCTTTTATCCTTACCCAGATGTGACACCCCTGGGGTACCTCTCCTCCCTCTTGCTCCATTTCTGTTTCTCCCTGATCCCACTTACTGCTTTATCCCTTCGTGCCTTGCTTTGTAGATATCCCATCCCCCTCCCTAGTGAACACAGAGGCAAAGTACTCATTAAATACCTCTGCCTGGTCCCTCGCCTCTTCCACCCACCCTCCTTCTGATCTCAATCTGCTGAGATGGCCCTTAGTTTTTCTTTGCTCCCCAATGTACCAGAAGAGACCCTTTTCCCCTCCATGTATCCCCTGTGCCAGCCGTTGCTCTTTACTGGACTTTGCTCCCCTCACCATACGGGTGACTTTTCTAGATGCAAGCTGGTACATTTCCTTATCCCTATCCCCTCTTGTTGTTTTATATGTTTTGTAGGCCACCTTCATTTCTCTGACTGCTACCTGTACCTCACTGGACCACCAGCATGGTTTATGTGACCTTGCTTCCTTACGTTTCAACTTAGCGCAGATCCTGACTGCCTCATGAAGTCTCCGTTTTATGACCTCCCATCTCCTTTCCACACCTGTCATTGAGGTAATCCCCTTCAAGTGATCCTTGAGAATATTTCCCATGCCCATAAAGTCTGCCCCCCCTGAAGTCCACTGCCAGTGTCCTAGATCTCACCCCTCCATGCTTATTTGAAACCAGACAGTATTGTGGTCGTTCCCAGTCAGGGGGTCCTGTACAACCATATCCCTTACCAGATCCCCATCTGCCAGAACCACATCCAGGACATGCCCCTCCCTTGTGGGCTCCATCACATGCTATATTAAGAACACATCCTGGAAGCCATCCAGCAGCCTCTGCTCCTTGGCCACCTTAGAGGACATGGTTCCCCAGTTTGTACCTGGCAATCATATCAATATCAATGAATCCAATCCAAACCATTAACATCTCTGCTGATTTTAAGGCACATTCTATCTCTTTTTATGAAATGGTTTCAAATCCCATTGGTCATTCATACCATCAGGTTTTATACTCTGTAGCCTGAAAATCCATTCACTTTCCTTTCTAAGTAGAAGGTTTACCCTGTCACCCCCAAATTTAGGTATTGGTACATGTTTCAGACCCATGTATCGAAGACCTGCTGGGTCAGAGGAGTGATGTCATAAGACATGAAGGCCCACGTGGATATCTTCTCTCATGTTATGTTAGAAATTGATTTAACATGTTCCTGAATCCTTGTTTTCAGGCTCTGGACAGTACACCCAATATATAATAAATGACATGGAAGTCACGTGATGCCTAGCTGAGACTAACAGCTCTCCCTTCACCTCTCCAAATCAGCTCTTAATTTAAGTTTTTTTTTTACCAATTAACAGCACCATCTCTTACCTTACTCAGCAGTTTTTCAGTTTCCTAACACTTGCTGGACATTGCGACGGGGCAACCTGACTTCAGTCAGCAAAATCATGGAGGCAGAAATGCGCCATGAGGCTCTGCACCATACGCACCCTACATCTCCAGATAAGGTCTCTAAGAAGCCGAAGGGCCAAGCTACCAAATCCGGACAACCCACTTCTTCTAAGGCAGCTGCATCTCCTCTGAGCGAGGAGCGATTCTTGCAGGAGTTACAGCTGATCAAAGAAGCTCTCGCTCTACTCACCTCTGAGATATCTTCTCTCCGGGGGGGACCTGGCCAACACGTCAAGGAGAGTCAGGGATGTGGAAGTATGAGCAACATCCTTGGAAACGTGGCGTACTAAGACCGATCCCGAGCTCACTTCCTTCCGTCAATGTTTTCATAAAATGGAGCTCAAACTAGAGGACCTTGAGGGAAGGAGCAGAAGGAATAATCTTGTCATTATTGGCCTACCCGAGGATGCAGAGGGCCCAACTCCAATTATCGTCACCCAGCGTCTCTTAGAAGAATTAGCCGGTCCCTCCCCAAATGGTACCTCATATATCATGGAGCGAGCACACAGGGCCTTGCAGGCAAAACCACCCCCAGGCTCCATTCTGCTGCCCTTCCTCTTAAAACTCCTGAACTACTTAGATAAACAACATATCCTGAGTAAATTGAAGGATATCCAGTCTCTGACCTGGGAGGGCAATAAGCTGAGAGTTACCCAGGACTCACCAGTGTCTGTGTGACAGAAACAAGCAACGCACTACCCTACAATCTCTAAACTTATACCCGCGGGTATTAGATTTCGGATGTTGTATCCTGCAACACTCCAAGTGTGGATCCAGGATCAGTGGCACTCCTATGATTTGAGTGAACAAGCTACCAAGGAACTTCAGTGTTTACTCCCTGATCTTTTTAAATTGGGTTGATCAGGGCTTAGGCATAATGGCCATCATGGCCCGCTAACTGTTAACAGTTGTTCTCTAGTTGTGTGTTGTTTTTCTTCTTTTTTTCTTTTTCAGGTTTGCCCTTCCTATGGCATGGGGCTCCCTTGTTGCTTGCTCCTACATATCCTGAGGGCCCCTAACTGCCTGCCTCTCATGGGCTAGGCAGGTTAATTCTCTACTTGTTCATCTTGTTCACTGCTTATGTGTGTGAGTGGGCTAGAATGTCTATATGAGCCATGCTGTAATAGGAATCATTCAAGGAGTGGGGGGGGGGTGAATGAGGGACTTCTGCCGATTGTCAGGGGTGATCATGTACCATACTTGAGGGGGGTTACTGCTGGGCACCTTCTGGGTGTTTGCAACCATTATTCATGGTTTTATCAACAGTTTTCATACTGTTCTCTTGTTCATGTTATGGTTTACTATATGGTTCAGATGAGGCACGGGGGTGACATGTTTATTTTTTGTCCGGGAGGGTGTGGTGGGAAGTTTGGTATTTCACAGGGGGGACGGGGGAAGGGTTTCTTTCTGGAGGTACTTCTTCCTCGACTTAACTACTATTTTTTACACTTCTGAAAGCTTGCAGGCCATTTCATATCTTGGACAAGTATTTAGCCCATGGTTGGGTATAATTTTTATACTTGGAATGTGAAGGGGGTTCAGTCACCTACTAAAAGATCTAAAACTCTGTTACATCTTCTCAAGCTTCAGACAGTTGTGGCATTTCTGCAGGAGACCCACCTCCCCCCATCCCAGGTCCTTCTCTTGAGGTGGTCCTGGGTGGGGCAAGTTTTTGGGGACGGCTCTGATTCTTGTAAGAGAGGGGTCGCTATTCTCTTCTCCAGGAGAGTTTCCTTCCGTCTCTTGCAAGAAGTGGCTGATACTCAGGGCCATTACATTTTCATCAGGGCTCTTCTTGGGCACTTGGAAATTATTTTGGGCTCCCTCTATGGTCCAAATATTGATAAGCCATCCTTTTTTACTACCATTATGTCACTTCTCTCCTCCTGGACTGCTCTACCAATATTGTTGGGGGGGATTGGAATATGGTGCTAAATAATGACCTGGACAGGTCAACCTCTACCAGGTAGTCACTAACCCCTGGGCAATCTGCTCTCCATGAGTTGATGGATTCTTTGGGGCTCATGGATCCCTGGAGAGTTCTACACCCAGACCTCAAGGAATATTCCTTTCATTCCTTACCCCATAACTCTTTTTCCAGGCTAGATTATTTTTGCTGAGTGCTCAATATCTTCCCAGTGTACTTGGATGTTATTATACAGCCAAAGTGGTATCTGATCACCATCCTGCCCAGCTTCACATTAGCTTTATCCCTACCATTGATAGAGATAAAGTTTGGAGATGCAATAACCAGTTACTCAAACAGAAGGATATAGTGTCTACTCTCCAATCCTTTATTACTGATTTTTCAACCAACAATGCTCCATCCATGCCAAAACTGGATATTTTTCTTGGGATATTAAAATGTGCTTTACGTGGGGAAATAATCTGTATTGCCACTAGATGGAAGAAACAAACTTCTGCTGCTCTGTCTACTTTATTGGAGCGTAGTTGCTCCCTGGAGACTCAGATCTGACCTGCCTCTCCCTCTACAGACTTGGAACTTCTAGAAAATACTCGGAATCAGTACAACCTGTTATTGGGTGAAAAAGTTGAACACCTATATTTCTATTCGAAAATCAAGTATTTCGACCAAGGGGAAAAAGCGGGGAAATTACTCGCTCTTCGCTTACATGCCCAATCCATGGACATAATTGTGCCTTCAATCTGCACGGACTTGGGCCAGCTTCTTACAACCCCAAGGGAGATTGCTGATGCATTTAAATCATTTTATATGCAGCTTTATGCCCCGCCCTCTTTTCCCTTTAAGACATCTCATCTCCATAATTTCCTCCAGTCTGTAACTCTTCCCCACTTATCAGAGTCACAATCGGCCTTATTACAAGCTCCCTTGACATTGGCAGAGGTCTCTAGTGCCACTGACTCTCTCACCTCGGACAAATCCTCCGGCCCTGATGGGTATACTACAAATGTCTATAAAAAGTTTAAATCCTGCTTGGCCCCTATTCTCTGAGATACCTTCAATTATATCTTAGAATATGGTATTTCAGATCTATCCTTAATGGAAGCCAGCACTGTTGTCCTCCCCAAACCTTGTCAGGACCCTCTACTGACTTCTAACTACAGGCCGATCTCTTTAATAAATGTGGACCTTAAAATTCTGGCAAAATTATTGGCCCATTGATTAGAATGTGTATGGATCCCACTTCTCAGTAGAGAACAAGTGAGTTTCATTAAAAACAGACTTTCTGCAGAGCACCTCAGGAAGATATCCTATCTTATTTCTGCATCGAGGGAGTCCACTACCTCTGCAGCTCTGGTATCCCTCGATGCAGAATAGGCTTTTGATAATCTCCTGGGAATACTTGTTTACACTTCTACCCTTATTCCCCAAAATTTTATGTGGTGGATTAAGGTCTTTTACTTCTCACCATCGGCCTGAATACTTTGTAATGGAGTATTATCTCCTCCCTTTTCTCTCCATCAGGGCACTCAACAGGGCTGTCCCTTATCCCCATATTTATTTAATCTGTTTTTAGAGCCCTTGATCCATAAACTGAATTCTTCCCCCCTTGTGCAGGGTACTTCAATTGGCCACACTGAATATAAATTATTGGTTTATGCAGATGATATCCTGCTCCACCTCTCCTCCCTGGAATCCTCATTACCAGCAGCCCTAGATATTATCAACCAATTTAGTGCAATCTCTAATTATAAACTGAACCTTTCAAATACTGAAATTATGCTCCTTAACCATAATACTTTCAGTAAGGACTTTGAACATCTCGGTTTAATTTGGAAAAAGGACAAGATGAAATACCTGGTGACTTTCATTTCTGCCTCCCCCTCCCAAATGAAAAAACTTAATTTGGATCCTGTTTTAACTCAGGTTCAAGCAGATCTGAATCGGTGGTCAGCTCTCCCCATTTCATCGTGGGGCCGATTAAACATTTTAGAAATTAATGCTCTCCCCCGTCTGTTATATCCCTTAGAAATGTTTAACTTTTCCTTCTCTCATCAGTGGTTCAATCAGATTCATGAGTCCTTCACATCTTTTCTCTGGCAGGGTAGGGCTGCCAGGTGGGCACTCGTTAGGCTGATGCGTGCTAAACAGGATGGAGGACTACAGGTGCCTAACCTTTTTATATACCACTTGGCTGTGCATCTCGTGAGAGTCTCCTTCTGAGTAGGCGCGAACTCCCCAGAAGCATATAAACCACAATGGCTGGACATAGAACACTCCTTGTGCACTAAACTGGGTCTGGACATCCATTCTCTTCTTTACCTTTTTAAAAGGAGGATTCCCCACCCACTCAGGTCTACTCCCCTTAGGTCATTGATCATCACACATATCCAACTCTGCTCCTTTCTTAAAATCTTCCCATACAAAGATATCACCCAACCCTTTTTTGGTAACCCAAACTTCAAGATAGCTGGCCAGATCTTCAGCAGTAAGTTTTGGCCCCACATGGGTATCGACAGAGTAGAGGAACTCACCCATAGTCAGAAACTCCTTTTATTCCAGGAAGCTTGCTCTCGGTTTGATTGGCCAGCTTTCAGTGCGTTCTGGTATTTTCAAATTTCCCTCGTGCTTTTATACCACTTAGGTAATGGGCTGTGGTCCACCCCTCTTACTGCATTCCTTCTACCTTATTAACTACTGTCCCTACTTCCCATCAGGTATCCCATCTTTATCAAGCTATCTGAGATCATCTGGCAGCCAGTGAAGAAGCAAGAGTATATTTTTGGGATCAGGCCCTTCTGGACCGCAGAGCCACATGGAACTGGACAACCATCTGGCAAAACCTTTATAAATATATAAAATGGGATAGGTACCATCTTATGCAATTTCAAATCATTTACAATATGTATTTCATGCCAGTCAAATTGTATAGGATGGGTAGACTCCCTATGGACACATGTTCCAGATGTGGTAAAGCTCCAGGCTCCCTCTTACATCTTCCATGGTCATGTGAGAAAGTTAAACCCTTCTGGTCCTCAATTCAATCTCATTTATCACCCTTTTTGGGTCTCTCTGAGGTCTTTTCCCCAGAAATCTGTATCTTGGGCGACTACCAGAACACCCTTCTTGGTAATCAGAATCCATACATAGCACTATTTTCTGCATGTGCAAAAAAGGTTATACTCTGCCATTGGATGGATCAACTTTCACTGCAATTCCATGAAGGGTACAAATAAATGTTGTTTGCTTTACAGGCTGAATGTACCATTGCCAGTATATCCAACACTAATATAAGGTACCAGAAAATCTGAGAACCATTACATGTTTTATTGACGACATGACATGGTGTACCCTTCTTTCAAATGGGAGACTAGCAGATGTTTTTCCTCCTCCCCTTATCTGGCCTGCACTGATTAGTAAGCAGACAATTTAATCACTTGCTTCCCAGAAGATTATTCTCTCCTCTCTTCTTCTTTTTTTTTTTTTCTTGTACCTCGAGGAGGGAATGGGGGGGAGTTCAGGGGGTGTGGAGTGTTTTCCTTTTTTGTGTTCTATAAAATGTCACTCTAGTGTATATAATATAGCTGGAATTATGCAAATCTCTAAACATGTTTCTGTATCTGTCCAGTTCATTGCATATGTCCTTCCTTTTGTTTAATAAAGTATATTCAATCTGCAAAAAAAAAAATAATAAATGACATGGGCACCATAGGACATAAACCACAAACTGGTTGACACATATAATATACTCCCTAATTTGGAATTTTAAATTCTCAATTCCAGGATCAGACAGTTACATTTTTCAATCACAAGAGTGTGGTGTGCATATTTATGGAACTCATACAAACAGAAGAGAGAAAGAAATACCAGTGGGTCCAAGTCCCAACTAAGGGATCCCGGGGGATGCTCCATCCTTCTTCCACCAGCAGGCCAACAGTGACTTGAGCGTATTCCCAAACCCGGGTCACTGGTGTTGTGGCTGGTAGTGCTACTCCAGTCCCAATGCATAGACCTGCATCACCAGCATTTGCATTATAGGGATTATATCTCTTTTGGGAACATGTTTGTTTAACATTTTTAACCAGGAAAATCTCTGCTGTATGAGTACATCCCAGCTCCCCCATTTTTCAATTACTGCAGCATTTGGTAAGCAAAGTGTACCTTGTAACCATGAAACTATTGTGATCCCAGCGAACCTTGTTGGAAACATGGTAAATTGGTTTGTTTCTGCTGCATGCAGGATGGAAGGGCACTGTTGACTGAATCATGTTTAACTGAAGATGAGGCACTTTTTTTTCAGAATTGTTCTGTTGATCTGTGTATGAATGGGAAAAATACCATAACTAACAGTATGCTTCATTCCTTCTGCCAATAAAAAAGTAATCAGACCACTCATGCAAATTGTTTTAGTAAGAAAGTACTCCCCTACTGTCATCTATTACATAGACAAATAACCGGGGTGTAAGTAACTACTTACTGTAATCCCTTACTTTGAACAGCATGGGATATGTTTTTCAAATAATTGCATCATGATTTTGCTACAGCTATGCTATTTGTGACATGACTGTTAAACCACATAAAACATGGTTCAAGTTCATGTTACTTGTATCAGCAGTATATTAAAATGTTTGAAACTTTGCATGTAAAAATGTTGGTGCACTTGCAGTGACGCAGCTATGGCAGAACTGCTGCAAGTCCTGTGTACAAACCTCTGAAAATCCAGGTCTGCATCTCTACTAAAATTAAAAAAAAAGTCTAATAACTATGATGTATGTTTACCTTGACTGTTCTTTTTAATTTTCTCTTGTTATAGATCAACTAAATGAGTTAGCAAGGTTCTCCAACAATCAGAATCTGGGCAACATCTAGGGATTTTCTCTGTCCCATGAGAAATCATACATTTACTCATTATGTTGCATTTTTATACGAACATACGAAATTTGCCAGCAGATAAAGGCCTAGAGGTCTATCAAGTCTGCTCGAATGTGCAGCTAGCACCCCTTATTCTGCAGCTGCCCCTTCCTTCCACCCTTTCCCTTCATTAACCCTCCCCCTTGTCCTGTCCCATCCTCGTTTGAAGCAGTCCACTGTTCTACTGCATACCACTTCTGCAGGTAACGCATTCCACCCAGCCACCACCCTCTCTGTAAAAAAGTGTCTTCTCATCTCCCTCCTGAACCTTCCTCGCTCCAGTCTCATATCATGGCCCCTGGTGGCCCTCCCTCCTTACTTTGAACAGCCCTCTGTACCTGTCTTGTTTATTCCTTTCATGTATTTAAAGGTTTCAATCATGTCCCCGTCTCTCCTCTCCTCCAGTGAGTACATGTTCAACTCCTTCAACCTCCTCTCGTATGATAAGTCCCCAGACCCTTGATCATCTTTGTCGCCTGCTCTGCACTCCTCCAGTAACTTAATGTCCCTCTTCAGATACGGACGCCAGTACTGCCGCAGTACTCCAGGTGTGGTCTAACTAATGACCTATACAGTGGCAGAATCACCTCTTCCCTCCTCGAGGATATACCCCTTGCAATACAACCCAGCATTTTGTTGGCCTTTGCAGCTGCCTTCCTACACTGTGCCGAGTTGTTCATTGACCCTGTGATAAGCACACCCAGATCCTTCTCCTCCTCTGTCTGGGCTAGCTGCACTCCCCCTAGCTGGTAAGTCCTCCTTGGGTTCTTCATCCCAAAATCACCTTGCACTTTTTGGCATTAAAGCCCAGTTGCCAGGTGTCTGACCAGGTTTCAAGCTTTGCCAGATCATCCTGCAACCCCTGCCATCCCCTAGGTCATCCACCACCGCCAACCTTGGTATCATCAGCAAACAGACTGATCTTGCTCTTGATGTCCCATGATATGTCTGCAATGAATATCCCAAACAACACTGGTCCCAACACGAGCCCTGTGGGACACCGCTCGTCACTGCCCTTGGGTGTGAGAGCTCCCCACCCACCACCACCCTCTGTTGCCTTCCCTGCAGCCAGTTTCCTACCCATGTCACCAGCATTGCACCTGCCCCTGTGCCTACTAACTTCCTTCCCAGCCTTCCATGTGGCACTGAGTCAAATGCCTTACTGAAGTCCAGATACAGGACATCCACTGCATGTCCCCTGTCCAGTTGCCTAGTTACCCAGTCATAGAACTCGACCAGGCTGGTTTGGCAGGATTGGCCACGTATGAAGCCATGCTGTCTGCTGTCCTGTAGTCCTTTGGCCTCTAGGAGGGCCACCAGCCTCTCCTTCAGGATAGTCTCTTTTAGCTTACCCACGATGGATGTGAGGCTCACTGGTCTGTAGTTTCCAGGTTCATCCTTGGGGCCACTCTTGTGGAGGGGGCACCACATGAGCCATCCTCCAGTCCTGACGTACACACCCTGAATGTAGTGAGTTTATGTATAAAAATGTATGTGTTTATGTATAAAAATTAACATTTAGGATGCAGAAGAAACTACGAAACTTGCCTCACTCACATAATGTTGATCATTGTATTTTAGAAATCAATGAGTGTGCAGTTAATCCTAACATCTGTGGGGCAGGACAATGTATCAATCTACCTAAAGGGTATATGTGTTTCTGCCAGCCTGGCTTCCAGCTTAACAACCAGCAGACTACATGCATAGGTAAGCATAACATTTCTTACCATGTTACAAAAAAAGTTTCCTTGTTCAGATGAATCATATACTTCAGAAGGAATTCTAAATATGTTGCAGCTAAGTCATAACAAGCAAACTTTCAGGGCAATAGAAATGTTTCTTTATAGTGACAAAGCCAACATAGGATGAGGTTCGTCAGGAGTATAAAGCCGTTTTTGATATTTGATGTAATGAAAAGACTGGTCCTCATAGAGAGATAATTCTTTGAACTTCTGTTGCTTCTTTTTTTCTGCTTCAAATCTTTCAGCCATCCCATATGATATTAGGAGAGAAGTTCCTCATTTTACAGCTCAGAAACCCGCTGCCTGTCATAGATAAGGTGCTGTTCAATGTTGCAGATTGAGACTGTAGAGCAGAAATCCACAATAATTTAATACACTCAACGCATAGCCAACTTTATGAATACATATTCCCCTTTTCCTCATTATTTTCTCCATTATGTCATGGTAGCCAACAATAATAATTTAACAATAATTAAAAAGAATTAAATAATTCAATTTAAATAATTTAAAAGCCAACTATAATAATGTATTATTAATTTAATAATTCAATAATTTAATTTAAATAAATAAGTTAACAGTAATTTAATATACTCAATGGATAGCCAACTTTATGAACATATATCCCCCTTTCCTCATTATTTCCTCCATTATATGATGGCAGCTATCATTTTGTCAACATTCCACTAAGCATCCCTCATTTTGATCCTGAAGAGTTGAGAGGTAACCTATGCAATATTACCATACAGTAAGTACTTTACTACATCAGAGTTGGCATAATAAGGGTAAGTTAAAGAATTATTTAACAGCTTTTAACAGATTAAGTGTAGGGGACCCTTGATCTTTCCATTTTATTGATGATTTAAGTCCCCGGTCTATCATGCATTTACCTAACATAAGAATATCCAACCAAGACACTGTCTACAGGAAATGATCTTACATTTGAATTATGTATCGGTGAAAACTGAACCAGTTCCAGGGGACATAATCTGACAGTGATAACCAAGCCTGAAGTGGTTGCTATTGGGATCTTCCTCCAAATAAATTTAAAGGGTCACTATCAGCCCTTTTTACATCATATTATTTCTAGTTGAAAATCCGCATTTTATGATTGCTTACCTTCTCTAAAATTCTTTGATGTCGTTGGTTGTTTTATCTGTTCCCTTTCTTAGTAGAACTAATAGGGTATTCATTCTCAACCTTGCCTGATTTCAAATCCTTGATCTACTCTTTTTGCTTACTTCCTGAACATTATGAACACCATCAAACTGTGCAGCCACTCCTGATGCAATAATCTACTCTTCTTTCCTCCCACTGCACACTGAGTGGCTAGTCAGAGCTTTTAGTGTCACTGGCCCCGTCCTGTGGAATTCGCTTTCTCCATCAGCAAAGGAGGCTCCTTCAGTTGAAGCATTGAAAGACCACCTCAAGACCTTTTTATTCAGCTGGGCATTCCCAGACACTGTCCTTTAGATATTGTTTCTGAGATATTCTGTGAAACGGCCCCATAGAATTCTGCTGCTAGGTCAGACCCCCATTTTGGGTGGTCTGATTTTAAGTATTTAATTTGAATGTTTTATATTTTATTTATAGTGTTTTATTTGTTTTTGATGTACTTTAATTGTGCAGCACCCAGACCCTCTGGGATTGGGTGCCTGAAAAATAAAATTTGCCTTGCTTTGCCTAGTCTGTATTGAAGGTTTTCTGAAGCCCAGGAAAGATGTCATGGGAGTTGTTCAAGGAATGTAAACAAACATGCTTGTGTGTGATAACACAAGTATGGTCTGTTTTTCACTTTTCTTTTGCTCCTTCCTGTGGCTTTCTGCAGTCTTACTCCTTTGGGCTCTCAAGCCAGCCTCCTGCACCCACCAGATGACCCACTGATGTATATTGCTCATCAGGCTCAGCAAGCTGCTCACCAAACAGGCACGCCCCAGAAGTACCGATGGCCTGGGTTTGTCGGGTGGGGGAGGGGCAGAAATGGTGCATTGTGTGGCTGGGTAGCATAGGGAAGCCTTCCTGAGGCAGTCATCCAGTGCTGTGGGTAGCCATTTTCTGCTTTTTTTCTGGGGCTCTATCCACCTCCATTTTTTTTTTGCAGCCATAGCAGCATCCTTGGGGTGGGGATGTTCGGCAGTATGTGGTCACCCATGACATCTAAGACACCTCCCCTAAACTGCCACTAGAAGCCACTACTGCAGTGGTGTGCAGCAACCCACCCTCCAGGAGGGAAGCATCCAACGGACGCTCTTAGCTCTCTCTCTCTCTGCTGGCCTCCACACTTGTCATCCTGGGCTTGGAGGATGAACCCAGGCCACCAGCATGCCAGAGCTGGCTTTGTTTTTCACGTTTAAAAAGAAAAAGCATTTGAATCAAACTACCAGCTACATCAGTAATGTCTATAAAATGTGAGCAATCATAAAATGTGTTTTTTAAACTAGGGACAATTTGAGGCCTAAGGGGGTTGACAGTGTCCCTTTAAACTATGAAAATAAAATCACACTTTTTGGTGATTTGTTTTTACGTGAAATGTTTTGGGTATATTATAAAAAGTTGATGGCCAAAAATGCATCAGTCATGTTACAGTTTGCTTTTCTGAGGCTTTTGATTTTTCATATTGCCTGGGAAGGGGTCTTATTGAAACAGATCTTAAGTATGTGGAATCACAGGTTGTAGAGTCTACAAATTGGAAGTTCTGGAGCATTTTAATAGGCTACACAATATATCAATAGAGGAAATATAAATGTTCAGCTTCCCAGGTACTGTATGGTAGCTGTATATAATTCAGACTCAAAGAAGTAGTGCAACAAAAGTTGGCAAAACAATTGACTACCCTACATATTTTCACTATAACATATTCTACACATCATCCAGTTTTATTTGGTGGTAAAATGTTAGTTTTTTTTTTTTTACTCAAGAAAAAAGTGCCACCACGTATGACTTAGAAATAGTATTTCAGACTTGGCAAGGGTTAGGATTGAAAAAAATATACTTATGGTTTGCAGCATAGTAGAAAACTAGAAAAGTAGATTTGACAGGTATGGTAGTATTTTTATTAATTGTAGCTGAAACTAGCTTAATGGGGGAAAAAAATTGTTACACTGCTGCTTTAAGTTCAATACTGCTAAGTTAGTCTGAAAAACTAAAATTGATTAGCAAAATGTTTAAAAGCTTTGTTGTTTAGTTCAATCTACAGATATACGAAAAAAAGTCAGACACCCTAGTTTAGTAGGGAGTGTCTCCTTTTCTTTAGGCACATATGCAAGTAACACTAATTTTTTCTTGAATGCTCCACTGTTTAATTTGGAACTTCTGAGAAATCAAGCCATACGATATACAGTATATAGAATAAAGGATGGGGAAGTGTGTGGTATGAGAATTGAATGCACACTCGAGGTGTGGAATGCCACATAAACCCCAGAGGCAGCGCCCCAAAGGGTTTATTAAAGCATCCCACACAGGGTGTGCATTCAATTCTCATATGCACACACTTCACCATCTTTTATTTTATATAACTGGCTGATAATCAATATTTTCCAGCCTGACTCCTGTGTCACACACACACACTTTCTCTTTCATATATAGTATACATTATACACACTTTGTTTTGCAGATTCATGCAGGTCCCTCACATTGTGCTTCAGTTTGTCCACATTTTAGAGCTATTCACAGTTTCTGTCTCCCTCTCACTGCCTCTGTCCCCACACACATGCGCACACACACACTGTCCCCGTTTAAGCTCACGCTTTTACCCGACCAACAGCAGGATCAACCAGATATAAACATTTTTTTTTATGTGTAAAAATAAGATGAAACACATGAACAGTGAAAAATAAAAGAATTTTCAGTAGGACCAGGGAGTGTTTCAATAGCGGAAGGAGGAGCAACCAGGTTTCAGTATTTGTTCAGCCCACCCAGACAGATGACAACAGCGATGATGGAGCACTCATTTCTGAGTGACAGATCAGGTTATTATGGCGAATAACAACTCGGTGAGCCCAAAGAAAAAAAATTGCTCACCAGTAATTATGCACCATTTCTTATTCTAACTTGGTTATGGCACATGCAATTAACTTCTACTTAGAGAAATGCAGCGCTCCTTCATTTACTTGACCCGTGGCTGTTTAACAAACACACCAAAGGCCTGGTTTATGTGGAACCCCACTTGTCATACTTTTCTTTTTCAGTCAGCATTTTCTTCTTCTACCTGTCAAGCTGCTACCATCTAGACTGCTCCCCACAGCCCCATCAGTCGACATACCTTTGAGTCTTACCTTGCTTTGAGTTCCTTCCGCAGGCTCTGTCAGAGGTGCACAGTTGCTGGTGCTGGTCCTGTGGGGGAGTCGGCCATCATCCAGCTGTGGTTGGTGTTTTTTGCCTTTATTTTGTTCCCTATGGGACCACAAGTGTGCAGTGCCACAATGTACGTGCCCTGCCTCTGCAGAGACGCCCTCAGCATCTGAGTGTCAGATTCCTTCTCCTGTGTGTGGTCTTGCTGTGCTGCTACCCTGATTCCTCTAAATGGCAGCAAATCAGTGGAAACACTACCCGTCCAACCCCCACCCCCAAGGGAAGAGATCCATGCAAGGAGTGCTTAATCCTCCCTCCTCTGGGCAGCCCTTGAATTACTTGATTCCATTCCAGTGTATCGCTGGCATAGCAGGCCCAGGTGGTAGTGTAGCTCTACTGTCATGCTATGGGGCTGGCTAATATCTGTCATACTTTTTTTTACAAACCTTATCAGGACCTGAGGCTGCTATTGGGCCAGTATTACAGTAATCATTAGAGGTTCCCTGATACATAGTATTATTTATTGATTGACTGATTGATTGATTTCATAAGTTTTACCAGGAATGGCATAGTAAACTGGGAACAGCTTGTTTCTAGATGCATCCTGGGGAGGGGGGAAGGTAACAGTGCAAGACAATATGTACATTCGGTGTGTAATAAGGTAACAAAGAGGTCAGTATAGTAGTACAAACCAGTCTACAAGTAATCAATTGTGGGTATCAAGTGAGTACAAAAATACATGGCAGCAACAGGAGGACAGTAGTATTGTGCAGGTGCAAAACAACACTGCAATATCAAGACAGATAATCACTATATATATAATGTACTGTGCAAGGTAGACCTCAGTGGACATGAGAGGAGGGTATAGAATTGTAAATTGTTCTGACAGTGGTTTCTTTTAAGGAGTGCACTGGATCCTTACCTGGTGTGCCTCCAAGCAAAAGTATTGAAGTAACTGGGGTACCCTGAAATACAGTAAGAGTGTTTAGTGGTGTGCACTACATCCCTGTCTGGGGTATCTAGAGAAATACAGTGCCAGCTGGGTGGTAGACATAAACAGTTGTGTACAGTGTACAGATATGAAGAGTATGGTGTGATTTAGTTGGCTGCAGGGACTGCAGTGCTACACTCTTCCAGGTTATACTGTGAAGGTGTGGAGGCTTAGGCTTCCCAGTCTGCAGGAGGTTAGCAGCACTCCACTCAGAGCTAGCTGCAGTCTAGGCTGAAATACTGTAACCCAGCTGTAGAGCAGGTCAGCGTGGGGGACTCAGGGTGCCTACTCTTCCTTAGCAGCCTTCAAAGCTTTGGAGTGGGGGGTTGAAAACTAGTGATGGGAGGCAGCGGGTGGCAATGATATGGGAGAGGAGGATCCCGGTACTGCAACATGCAACCAATTCACAACTCTGAGAAAAGTGTTACATGCTACTCCCACCCTTGGAGAGCACACTTGTAGCACTCATATCCCACAAGGCCACAAGAGCAGTGTGCCTACAAGGGAGAACAACTGGCAGTACAGGAGTACTAGGAAATGAGTGCTCTTCTTTGGGTTTTCTGTAGTGAGGGGTACTAAGAATGTAGTTTATGGCTTAGATCAGGAGGCGAGGGTGTTGTGTTGTCTCCCAGGTGTTCCCAGGGTGAAAGAATTAGTTAAGGACATGGGTGAAAAGCCAGACATTATTGTCCATCTTAGGATGAATGACCTGGCAGGCAGTCCATTAGGAGCAATGAAAGCCCGTTTTAAGGAGCTGGGTTCCAGGCTGGCAAGACCAGGGTGACAAGATTAGCAAGTAGTGTAATCTTCTTAGTGGCCATTTCAGTGAACAGATGGGGGGAAGCAAGGAAGTGAAAAAATCTACTAATTCATCAATTGGTTAAAAGGGTGGTACACAGAAGAGGGTTTTCACTTCCTGGGAGAGTGGGGTGTTTTATGGAGGGAAAGCATCATATTTAATCCAAAGGAGCTTTATTCAGAGTGAGGACAAGGGCACTGGTGCACATATTTGAGGCATACAGTACATTTCTGGGTGTTTAAACTGGCAGAAAGGAAACTGAGGCTAGGAGAATTCTCATGGGGTGCTAAGATAAGGGAGGTCTACTGTGGCTTGTACTCCCCCATCTAGTAAGGGCATTCAGGGAGTAGAGGAAAACCCACTCAGCTTATGTGGCAAGGTGGTACACCAGGGAGAAGAAATCATAGTAGGCAGAACATTAGGGAGGATGAATGTTGGATACTGGCAGTAAAAGGAAGGGAAGTAGGGCAGGCAGGCAGGAAATGCCATGGGGGAATGATGATACACAGGAGAACTGAGGAAGGATGAGGGGTCAGGTACAAACAGTGGGAATGAAGGAAGGTTGGGGAAGAAATGCAAATGGAGGTTATGGAAAGCTTTTTGCTTGACTGACAAAAGCCTGGGAAACAAAATGGATGAGTGTCAGACAGTAAATGCTGAAGTCCAGTTAGACTTAATTACCATAACCAAAACCAAGGCATCCAACAATAATGACTAGGATCTTGTTATGCCAGGATACACCACCTATAGGAAGGACAGGCAGAAGGATAAGGGCCTGTACTTAAAAGAGGGCATAGAGGCCACTATAGACATCCTAAGGGGCAAATGAGGGTGATATAGAGCTAGTCTGGTTGCAGCTGACATCAAAGGGGGAGAAAAGTCAGGGTAGGTGTAGTGTATGGACTACCAAATAGAAAGGAGGTTAAGGACAGGGCACTGGGGGATGAAATTAGGAGATTGTCAGCAGAGCAGGAGGTAGCACTCATGGGAGACCTGAATCTACCGAAAGTAGACTAGGCGATTCCGGCAACTAAGAGTGCCAAATGCCAGGTACAGGTTGAAGTGCTACAGGATTTCTTTCTTGTACACTGGGTCAAGGAACCTACCGGGGGGGGGGGGGATCCTGGATCTGGGACTAGTGTTGTGCAAATCTGCGGAATTTCACTCCATGAAATATTTTGCGAAATTCACACATTTCCCAAAATATTTGATGGGTGTAAAATTCTGCTGGCAAAATGCAGAATTTCACCACTCGCAGGTGAAATTCCACCACTCGTGGGTGAAATTCCACATTTCGCTGGTGAAATTCTGCATTTTGCAGGTGAAATTTCGCATTTCGCACCCACTAACTATTTTTCAGAATGCACAGAATTTCGTGAAATAGTTTGTACTGCAAAATAAAATTTCACTGCATCTCTATCTGGCACTCTCCAGCAAAGTTTTGATTGGGGATATCAGGAAGATGGAGTTTCTGGGGTCCAGTGAACACAATTTAGTGGGGTTTCAGATTGATCTGGAGACCGATTACTCCAACTGAAAACTGAAGGTCCTAGACTTTAGAAGGTCAGATTTCTGGAAAAAAGGTTAGCTGCTCAGGGTAAGATTGGCAGAAGTAGGAAGGGCATAGGGATTGGAGGACAAATAGGGTATGATTGGGGTATGATTAGAAGGGAAGTAGTTGAAGTGACAAGTACTTGCATTAAGCAGAGAAGTAAACAAGAACAGACATTGTCAGTAGAAAAGACCATTGGTCCATCTAGTCTGCCCTATGTTGTTACTCTACCCTTGACCTGTTGTCCAGACGGGATTTATGTCCTTGACTCTTCCTTGTTTTCTGTTGTACTGCAACTCTCTCTTCCACGTAACTGTCAAATTTCTTACATAGACAGTAACGGAAAGACCATTGGTCCTCTCAGTCTAGCCACAATAGCCTATTGCACCCCCACACCTAGTGTCTATACAGGGATTTTGTCCACACTACATGCCTCTCTATTCCCTGCCTTACTGCTCCCCCCCAGTAAGTATTAAGTCCTTAACTCCATCCTAGCCATGCTTGAAACCATTAAGGATTTTAGCGCCCACCAACTCAGCCAGCTTCCACAGCTCAACCACTCACTCTGTAAAATAAAACATCCCCCCTGAATCCCCCCTCCCCACCACTAGAATGTTTGGCCCTATAGACAAATGCCCTATACACAGCCTTTCATTCAATTTTCTCTATAAACTGGATATTAGAACATAAAAAAGTATAAGATACAGTAGGTATTCATATGCAATGCTCCACCTCCTCATTAGACAATACAGAATACTTGTCATATGATGCAAAAGTCAAGGAATGCATGACAAACATTCGGCAACATTTCGAGTTTTTGTGTAAGGAAAAAAGTCAGTGGCAAATTGATTACAAAAAATGTCAATACATTTTTCATGCTGGGGGAGGAGAAAAAAGTGTGCATGCAAACAAAATCAGGTATAACATTTAAATTAATGGGGGGTAAACAATGTTCTTATTGACAAGGGACAAGTTATCAAATGGTGAAATATAAGACTCCAAAAGTTGAAAAAACATTCAAATTTGAAATAAAATGGTTTCAAGCACTGTTCTTATACCTAAACCTTATACTTTTTGAGATCTCCTAACTTCTCTAGGGAAGCCTGGATAGAACCTCATTTTTACACACGTTGCTGTGTATATTTAACATGCAGTATTCTCTTTATTCAGCTTTACAATTTTCCTTCTGTTATACTGTATGCACATTAGCATGAAATATGGGATCACTGTCCTCTACAATTATTAATTGTAACTGCTTGTCTACACCTGACCACACAATCATCTGCCCAGGACATTAGAATCTGTGGCTGTGGAAAGTATGATGCTATCATAAAGAAAGTGTTGTGATGTCAGTCATAGTCCAGTAGGCTGAGCAGATGCAGTCTAATAGGCAGTAATTTTGTTTTCGTGTAACTGTCCATAGTTACAGTGTAAGGGAAGGCATACATACATACAGTATATGGAGGCAGTATAGTGCAGTGGTGTAGGGCTCTGAGCTGGAGACCTGGGTTTGAATCCTACAGCCCCCACATGCATGCTGTGTGACCCTGAGCAAGTCACTTAACTTCCTTGCGCTCCCAGGCGCACCTGTAAACAAGCTTCGGCTTAGTATGCCTTTCATGGTTAAACAATTACCCCTTTCCATATATGTAATACAGAAAATATGCAATATGAAATATAAGCTAAATTGTGTGTAAAGATTTTGTTTGTGAGATGTTCCCTTGTGATGCCAGGGCTCTATTTTGTGGTGTTCAGCTGGCCATAACTCTGGGTTAAAGAGGGAAAGAGGTGGGTTTCTGATGTGAAATCAGGGGTATCCTTTTTAAAAGCACACTTGAGATACTGAAAAGACAGAGAGGCATCTATTTTAAGTAGTGACTGCTGATGTTTTTTTCATCATGTATTTGTGCTCCATTCTGCCCTTGGCAGCCCCCTCTGATGACTTCCCCCAACCCCATCACCCACCCACCCAAGACTTTACCTCACCTTATGAACTGCCATGTGTGTCTTGGGGTGGGGGGGTGGGGTGGAGCATGCAGGGTGTCACCATCATCTTTTCCTTCATTTCTGTCCTCTTCACCCAGGCCACTAGGAATGTTCTAGTGCTCACACACTGCCTGAAGATGCAGCAACACCACTGCACCAGCTCCAGGCCAACTGCTGTGGTGCCAACAGTCTTCAAGCACATGCTGTCCATCATCTCTGATCCCTGGATGTTCAGTCCTCCTTCCCCCAGCTGGCCCCTGGGGTGACCCTGGTCTGTTTCCAAACCTGGGTTGCTAGCTTGGCAGCAGGTGAGGTACCCAGGACATCAGCCTTCCATATCACTGGACCAGCTTACTGCTAATGTTTTTTCTTTTTATTATTCCATCCTGTTTCTCTCCTGGTGTCCCCTGGTCCTGACAGCATCCCCCAGCCCAATTACTAACCCATCTTGTGGACTTACAGGTTAACCACCACTTACACAGAGCCATGCTTGGTGAGTGGCCTGCCACATATGTTCATGTGGAGCCTGCAGGGGTGCCAAGTGAGCTGGGGCAGGTTCCTTCCTTTTTCACCTATTGGTAACTATGCATGATAAAACTGCATGCATGCATCTTGATGCACATGTAGGTTGTCTCATCACACCTCCCACCAACATCTGCTGGTCCTGCTGTGCTGCTGCCCAGTTTCCACTGCATGGCAAGCAAGTAACGGGACTCAGTTGACATGATTTTCAAATGTGTTGTACTGCCACATCCCTGGGTGTGTCAAACACACAGCACATGGGGCATGCGACATTCCCTGGATGGCAATCAGGTTTCTCGATCCCATGCACCACATGGCATGAGTTAGACCTGATTTTGCTTGTCTAACTCCGCTGACCTTTTTACAGGGTTTGCACCAAATATTTGGCTCAAGCCGCCATTAAGGGGGTAGAGTATGCAAATGTGCATGACCTTTGAAAATCAGGCTCAAGGTGCAGCAATATGTGCCATGCAGTGCTTGACAGAAGGCTTGTGCTAGCTCTGCATCAACCTTTGAGAATCGGGCCCAGTGTCTCCCCCTCCCTGAGAAAGGAGAGCTGTCCTTGAGATGCTCAATCCTCTCTCCCTTGGCCAACCCCTGAGAGAACCTGATCAGTTCCAGAACCCGGGTCACTGTTGCAGTAGAGGTAAGGCATCCAACACCTCAGTCCTCCATGCCACTGGGCTGGGTACTGCCAACATTTTTCAATAGATACTTGCACTATGTATAATAAAAGTTCTTTTTTTTAACCAGATATAAATGAATGTAGCAGATCCTTCCTCTGTTCCCATGGAATTTGTGAAAATACAGAAGGCAGTTACCTGTGTATTTGTCAAGCTGGGTTCATGTCTAATGAAGAAGGAAATGACTGCACTGGTAAAACAATCTTTTCTTATAAAAATAACAATTATTCTGCCAAAAATGTGTTAATGCTGAAAGAAAATTCATGAATTTTGAATACTTTTAATCATAGTAAATTATCAAGGTTACCAAAGGCTTATTTTCAAATATGCTTCCTATATATGCAAACAGCATGCAAACATAGAGATTCTAGGCAGGAACGTCAAACAAACCCATCCAGGGTTCACCTGCCAGTAGTTTCAGTAGAAACATAGAAGTCGCCAACGGAAACAGGGCTCTTGGCCATTGTGTCTGCCCAGTCCTACCTATCTACTGTGGATTAGTGCCATAGTGGCTCTTTGCTCCTGCTGTCCCCTCTCCCATTTTGGTACTGTCGTTACAAGCTCATATATCTATCAACCAGTGTTTGATTCCCTCATTGATTTCGAACAGATCACCTTTTTCAGTACTGCAGCCTATTTCAACCATCCACTACCCTTGCTGAAATGCCTCTTAAATTTGTTCCCCTTCCCCATACCAGCTTCGTGGAGTTGCCACTGGTACTTGTGTTTCCACTCAGTTTGAATAATGCTCCATTATCTACCTTGTTTGCCCCATTGCGGTATTCATATGTTTCAGTTATGTTCCCTCTCTCGCCTCTCTCCTCCCCTCCATTGTGTACATTTGGGTCCTTCAACCTTTTCTCATAAGACCTTTCCTGCTTGTCCCTGGATCATAGTTACCCTCCTTTGTACCATGTTCACTCTGTCCCAGTCCTTCTTCAAATGTGGTCTCGGAAACTGCACACAGTATTCCAGGTGAGGATGAACCGATGATCTATACAGAGATTGAAGCACCTTTCTTCAATAGCTGCTGATGCCCCCCATGCATCCCAACATCCTAGTTCCTTTTCTGCTGCCCCATTACACTGAGCTGTTTTTTTTTCAGACTATCCAAAATCATTACCTTCAAGGTTCAGTACTTGGGCCGATACTCTTCTCAATATTTTTAAACAACTTACCCACAGCCTGCTCTATAGCTGATATCCATATGTATGTGGATTATACTGCTTTGTTTACCTCTGGTACCTCCCCCTCTGATGTGGTGAGCAGCCTCAAGATGGACTTCAGTAATGTCCAGTGCTGGTTTTGCTCAAATCAGCTGTCACTAAATGCCAAAAAGGTGGTTTCTATAACCTTTGGCATCAGGCAAAAGCTCACCAGGCTTACTGACACCCCTACCTTCCATACTCTCAAGGGGTCCATATTAGAGGATGTGTCCTCCATCAAATACCTCGAGCTCTGGCTTGACCAGAACCTCGACTTTGCTGGTCATGTGGATGCAATCCACAAAAAACTACTTCCCAAACTAGGTGCTCTGTGCAGACTCCGTGGCTGCTTTCCCCCTCTGGCCCACTGGGAGATCATCCAGAAGATGATCCTACCTAGCTTTGACTTTGGAGACAGTCTATAGTGTTGCCCCTAAGTACACCCTTACCAGACTGGACACACTCTTCAACTTCTTCTGTCATATTGCTCTTGCCTGTCCACCACATACACATCACTATGATCTCCACACTGCTCTCTCCTTCCCCCTTCTTGGGGCCAGATGTCTTGTCCACAGTGTCTCATTAGTTGGGAAGTTCTGGCTTGGCTCCCTTCCATTCTACCTCAGCACCCTTCTCTCCACCCCTCCAACCTCCTTCTACTCCCTCCATAACTCCCCCATATGACCCTTGCCCTCCCAGCTCAATCTTCCACTTCAGGGAGAGTTGCCTTCACCTATCACTTTCCAAACATTTGGAACCCCCCCCCTTGGATATCCACTCTTCCCTGTCTACTTGCTCATTGTTCTATCTTCTTTGACATTACATTTCTCCATCCTGCAACTGCTCCTGACCCACAAACATTTCTCATACCTTTCCTTTCCCCCACTACTGTCCTATTTTAGCAATTTCACCCCCTCTGCCCCTTCCTAGGCATGCCAAAAGCATATAGCACTGCTGGGTTTGCATTGAACAGTGTTCTTACCCTTGGGTACCGCTTCTGAGGGTTATGACTTGCCTCCCACCCCCCCACACCCTCACTCCTCTTCAGTTTTCCAATTCCATCTGCATCTTGCAGTTTTTACCATTGCTCCAATGTGTTATGGTCTACCTCCCTTTTATTTAACCCCATTCTTATGTGCCAGCACCAGTTATTCTGTCCCACAACTACCCCCCCAATGTTCCCCAGCTGTTCCTTGTCAAATCCCCTTGCCAGGTGTGCATCCCGAAGAGGTGAAGGGTTGAATGTTTGCCTTACCTCCACCATCTCCCCAGGCTGGTAAAGCTCTCACTTACTGTACTAATCAAGAGCTAACCCAGGAAATTTTATCTGCATTAATATGTTTTGTGTGTATGTATATGATTTATGTCTATGAGTATATAAGTATGGGAGTGCGTATATATACTCTTACCCCATTACATGTGTAAATAAGCTGATGTGGTGCAATATAGGAGAATGGGGGGAGAGTTAGGCTTGACACCCCAACACACACCCTAATGCCTGTTGGTGGGGGCAGGGTGGGCATGGGGTGCAAGGGGTGGTAACCCTAACACTGAATTTTCTCACTTTTGTTACTGTGGAACAACCCTAACTGATGCATTAAACTGAGTTTTTTGCCATGAATTTCTTTCTTTTTGAGAATGTGTACTATAAATAGTGAATGGTATGTGGTGGTGGGACTGTGGGGGCTTTTGGCCCCGTGCTCCCACCATGCTTCCCATTTGTGTGTAGTAACCCTAACAGTAATGGTAACATTAATGGTAATGGCAAACAGTAATGGTAATCCTAACAGGACCATTAACACTAACAGTAACGGCAATGCTAATGGTAATGGTAACAGTAATGAGAACAGTAATGGTAATGGAAACACACACGCAGATGGTAATACAAACAGTAATGAAAATGCAAAGGGTAACAGTAATACAAATGTAAGCGGAAACAGTAACACCAATGGTGGGGTGGTGGGGCGAAAGGAAACAGTAATGCAAATGCAAGCAACCGTAAAAGCAAATGTAAACAGTAACGCAAATGGTAACAGAAATGCAAGCGCAATTGTGAACACAAACACAGATGGTAATGCAAATGGTAATGAAAACACAAACAGTAATGGTAATACAAATGGAAATGCAAACACAAGTGGAAATACAAATGCAAACAGTAATTCACACGTTGATGCAAATGGAAACGCTAATGAAAATGGTACTGGAAACGCAAACGGTAATGCCAACGGTGAAGCAAAAGGAAACAGTAACGCTAATGGTAATGCAAATGCAAGTGCAAATACAAATGGTAATGCACACGTGATGGAAACGGAAATGATAACACAAATGGTAATGGAAACACAAGTGCAAACATAAACGCAAACACAAATGGTAATGCAAATGGTAACAGAAACGCAAACGGTAATGGTGATGCAAATGCAAATGCAAACGGTAATGGTAACAAAAATGCAAAGGTTATTGGTAACGCAAATGGAAACGCAAATGGTAACGGTAGCAGCCACGGTGATGCCAAAGGAAACTGTAACACAAACAGAAACACAAATGCAAGCGCAAATACAAACACAAATGGTAATGGTAACGCAAACAGTAACACCAACAGTGACGCAAAAGGAAACAGTAATGCAAATGGTAATGCATGCACAAACAGAAATGCAAACTGTAAAGCACACGGTGACACAAACAGAAACACTAATGCAAGCGGTAATGGAAATACTAGCAATAGCGCCAAATGCTACTTGTTAACAATGCGCCAAATGCATGCTTTGCATCCCAAACAGGTGAATCCAGAATAAAAGTAAATACAAACAATATGGGCATAATAATGGCCCTCAGACCAGAAAATGAGCACTTGGAATACTAAATTGTTTATATCTCAGGAACCGTACGACGTAGAAAAAAATTTAAATCTCATATTATTAATGATTTTCCAGGCTAGTTTTGTACTTAGCCCTTCAGCAGGGGACTAAGCATTTTTGTGACAAAAAGTCCGTATCTTGAACCGTTTTTGAGGTACGGAACACGAAAGGCATGGTGGGCCCGGTAATGTTATCCTATGGAAAATGTCAACTTTGAGTGCCATAACTTGCAGCCCAGTAATACTTTGGCACCAAACCACCAAAAGGCACATCAGCCCAAAAGACCAAACTGTTGTTTTGCAGCAGGGCGGCAAAAATTTCCTATTGTTTTGGCCATACTTTCGCAAATTACTGTCGCAAATCATGACACTTTCACAAAAAAAAAATTGCGAAAGTAGCATTTGCAAAACTACTTTGCGACACTACTTTTTACAAAAATTTTAAAAACATATTTCTGGGGTATTTTCCCCCCCAAAAAATACATGGCTAGCATCTTGAGAACTCGACTAGGTGAAGACAACGAGAATTGTGTCCCTAGAGGGTCCCAAATTTAAATGGCAACCATTTTTCTGAGCAGCTCCTGAAAAAAAAAGATGCCCGATTTGCAAAAGCAAAAGGCTAATTTGTGATAGTAAAAACTGCATTTGCGACAGTGTCACATTGATTGTTAACTTTTCCCATAGACTATAATGGGATTCAGTTTTTTTAATAACTTTTGAATTATTTAATATTTTTTCACAAAATCTTTGAAAGGCACATTGGGGACCCTGCATGTTCCCTGACATTTTTGGACTGATCGCGCAAACCGTGCGGGCTGTAGGCGTGAGCAAAGAAATTTGCAAAAATCTGTAATTTATGCATTTTTTGGCACATTGTAGCTCTGCAACCCTACAGCCAACCATAACAAAACATGCCAGATCTAGAGAGCAATGGTACCAGACTGTGCATGCCAAATTTCAGACAAATTTGTTGTATGGTTGCAAAGTTATTAAGGTGTGAAAATTTCAGATTTAACCTCAAATGGGGTACTCAACCCTAACTATAGTGGCACTACCATGCCACAATAATATATATTTATATTTATATATATATATATATATATATATATATATATATATATATATATATATAATTATATGTACAGTATGCATGTATGTGTATATGTATAAAGAAAATACAAAATACACATGCCCCACAATGCAAAGCATCATGGACTGCATATGCAAATCACCACAGAATGTTATGCTGGTCCAACTTTAAGCAGAATTGCATGGTGCTGAAAGGCCTCTCACACAGTTTGCAAAGGGTGCTAGCAGAAGCAACATATGTGTATATGTATAATGCACATATGTACCTGGTCTATACCTGGATGTCTACCTATTCCTCAAATATGTTAGACATAGTTTTAAATGTATTAGCTTGTATGTACAGGCTAAATCTATGTATATTTTACTTTGATATCTTATTTAAATGTATCCCCTTTCCTCTCTCCCCCAGGATACATCTGGAAACCAGCTATTGTAGCTCAGTATGCCTTTCCTGGTGAAACCTTTCAAATAAATTACCCCCAAGGCCCTCTGCTTGATTGTGCTTTCCATGACTATCTTCCCCATTCAGTATTTAGTTTTCCAATTTTTTACTCCTATGTGCATTACCTTGCACTTACTGGCATTAATTTTAACTACCATCATTTTAACCACTTCTCTAATCTACCCAGGTCCTCCTTCATAATTCTGACCCCATTTTCACAATCCACACATCCATAGATCTTAGTATCGTCTGCAAAGAAGCATATCTTGCCATGTATCCTGACTCTAATATTGCAGATGAAGATGTTGAAGAGGACCAGTCTTAGGACAGATCCCTGTGGCACTCTATTAGTGACCCCCTGACCACTGAGAATTCCCCATTAATAACCACCATCTGCATTCTACCACTCAACCAGTTTCCCACCTATGTTGTGACTTTGTCTCCCACCCTGAGGATGTGACTCTTCTTTACCAATTGTCCACATGGTACTAAGTCGAAGGCGTTACTGAAGTCAAACTACAGTACGTCTACTGCCTGTCCACTACCAGTGTCACTCAGCTGAAGAAATCTACCCGGTTTGTCTGACATGACCACACCCCTCCCCACCCCCTGGTGAACCCATGTTGTCTTTTGTTCTGGCTTTGTTTGCCTTTAAGAAATGTACCAGTCTTTACCTTATTATGGTCTCTTACCAGTTTAATTCATTAATACTGTAAGATTGAAATCCGGTAATTCATTGTTCCATTTAAAAAGTCTTTATTGTCTCTTGACTTCACACCATATATTTAGGCAGCAGCCTCGAGATAAAAACAAAACAAAGATGGTTTTACCCACTATAAACTTATTCTGACAGCTCCGTGGTTTCCTGGGTCATCCCTGCTTCCTCTCTTGTGCAGTGAAACTACATGCACTGTTCTCATGTTCCTAGGTCCTATCCCTGTCTCCAGTAAGTTGCTCAGCTAGGACCAGCCTCATCTGTTTTAGCACACGGGGATGCAGCCCATCTGCACCCATAGACTTATCCACCTTCAGTGTGCTTAAGCCCTCTAGTACCATTTTCACTGAAACTGTATCCTCATTGACAACCTCTCCCTATCCCTGTGTCAGAGTGACACAGGGAGGCAAGGTCCCCTTTTCCTCTACTAAGTGTTTGTCTGCATCTTTTGGAATGGCTAGGCCACTTTTTGGATAATCTTACAGGTATGTCTGTCTGTCCAGTGTTCAGTCAAATCTGTGTATAAAAAATAATGTGAATCAAATTTACATTCTTTTTGGCTACAACTTGCTGCAAATCAGAACTTTGTGTTGCAAAATGATGGATTCTTTGAAAATGGAGAAAAGGTGAATGGACTCAAAAGGCAGATGCAAGTGTAGCACTCATTTGTAACTGAGTCCACCTGCTTTAAAAATCTGGTCCGTATTCTGTATAGTCTGGATAGAAAAGTGAAAAAAAAATGGAATCCAGGGGCAGAATACACAGTCATAGTCAGGGGTGGCAGAATTTTTGGGTTTAAAGTGGTTTCCCATTTTGACATCTCCTAAAACTGTCACACAAAGCCCCAGCAACTGCCAGGTGAGGAGCCTCCCACTGTCAGCTAAGTCACAATGATGATGATGGTCACCAGATGTTTGTGGATGCAAATGGGGTTTCCGACTACAAACATGCAAACTGTGATCACCATGGATGTCTAAGCATGGCATTGTGCCCATTGGCTGATGTAACACCATGTTCAGAGGCATGACAAGAGGTGCTACCAGTTCAGCTATCCCTCACCCCCCATTTCTGTTACTTACAGCTTGCTTGTGGGTTGGGTTTTTCCTAATTATGTTATCCCTGATGGTCTAGTGGCACCTGAACTACCTCAATTTGTTGAAGTAATTCCAGGTGTCCAGCAGAACTCCCCTCCCTAGCTCCACTTACCAGTGCTTGTAGTTCTTTTTTTTGCTTTGTTTTTTACAGATATTTCTACTTTGGCCAGGTCTGTCATTCAGGTCTGTACCCTGGTCCCAGGGGTGTACCCTGTTTGGGTCTGTGTCTCCTGGCCTCCCTCATCCCTGGCAACTCACCACCTACCCTCACAGCTCTGCTCTCCATGATAAGGGCTGTGGGGGAAGGGCCATCCTCCCTCCCGAGGCAGGCCACCATGTGGACCAGGACCCAGGGGAGTCAGGAACCCAGGCCATCATTCAGATAGCCATGGGTTTTTCTTTCTGTTTTTGGTCCCTCCCTTCCTCCTCTCTAACATGAGCATAGCCTCTGCTGGCCTCATGTGCACTCTGAACATCCCCTGTGGTGGGAGCAAGCTCCATGGCCCAGCCGCAGGGATTGTTGTGGCACTGGAGCTCACTGACAACCCTCCCTGGCTGAGACACACCACCACATAGCAGTTACCTCGACTTGGTCTGCCTCCTGATGTGACAACTTGAGTTTGATCCCAAACCCAGTTCATCTGCATGGCAGTGCAACTGAGCTATCAATGTGGCATTCAGTGCTTCTAGTTTTTATTACAGGTCCCTCACTGATATTAGTCTTGTCTGGAGACTAGAACTAGATGCTACATGCCTGCGCCACCCCGTGGAACTTCAGCACATGATAAACATCTGATCAAAGACAAAGTACACCAGTGCAGTATATACAAGGCATGCATGAGGTGGGTTGCTATCTGGCATGGGGCAGGAAGCAGAAGGTTGTGGTTGACGGGCACTACAAGTGGAGAGGGTACTCAGGTGTATCCCTTAGGGATCATTGCTGGAGCCACTGTTTCTCAGCATTTTTATCAACAATGAAAACATGGGGGAGGGCATGAGAGAAGACATGATAGAAACATTCAAGTTTCTACAGAGGATAAACAAAGTGGACGGCAATGTTGTGGTACCCTTTAGTGCAAACACATACACTGGAGGCAACATAAAGAAGCTGGTAGGGGCAGGTTTATGAACGGTATCAGAGAATACGTTTTTATGGGGAGGGTGGTGGACAGGTGGAACAGATCGCCCAACAAGGTTGTCTGTGCAAAATCAGTGGTATGGTTCAAGTATTGGTGGAATAGATGTATGAGTTTAACGGGGAGGCAATGGGCGGAGGGATCAAATTAAGATACTGTATATTTTTCTTTTTTTATTTAATATACTTTATTAAGAAGAAAATGCACATGAACTATACAAATACAGATAAACATTAATATAATACAATACAATAAAGACAAACTACAACAAATCCAACATTCCCTCCCTCCCACGCCACTCCTCCCTCCCCTGGCAGAGTGGCAGAGCCCAGGTTAGCTGGTGGGAAATGAGGACACCCATAACCTTAAACCAAGACAACTGCTACTAGAAAGGTCTAAGTACAAAAGGCAGCCATACTATATAGTTTATACTGTATATAAAGTGCGCAATTTACTCCATATCTTATTAAAGAACGATAGTTGGTTACGTAAACTGGCAATAGTCCTTTCCACCCTAATGTTAAATAAGAGTTCCTGCAACCATTCATGATAAGACAGGACTGTGGTATCACACCAGTAATGGATAACCAACCTTTTGACTGAAAGAGCAATCAAAGCCATAAAGTATCTATGCTCTTTCATGTCAGTACTACTATAGTCCCCCGATATGCATATATCAGGAGAAAAATAGCCATTAATCCCAAGTAGGGGGTCCGCTTTATCCCTGATTAAGATCCACACGGGTACTACTTTAGAGCAGTCCCAAAAATATGAACGTTTGATCCCTCGGCTTACACACACCTCGTAAACAAAGAAGAATGGGTTCACCCTATTTTCACTAATACAGTAGGAGTGAAATAACAAATTATTTAAGATATGGAACTGGGTAAGCTGTAACTTGTCCAGAGTTATATAAGTATAGGTACCCTTCCAGATTTTATGCCAACAAAAGGTATATTGTGGAAACTAAGCATTCATATACTGGGATACACCATCTATCTACGGGAAAACCTTAGAGAATAAAACAGCATACAGCTTAGAGATGGAATGAGGTAAGGAAACCAAGTCCTGTAATACTTGTAGGAACTCTAATAAATTCGTAGTCCCAAATTTGGCCCTAAACCATTGCACCATAACATGGTGGAGTTGAGAAACCTTGAAAATTAAGACCCCATTCGACTGAAATAACCTTGTAATTTCTCCAGAAGAGAGATACCTACCATTTTGGGTAAGTCGCACACTCTAACATTCGCAAGTTGAGGCAGCCAGGTATACATAAGGATTTTCCCACCAATTTTAAAGTTAGGGTTCTGGAAAATAGTCTGGGAGAGATTCTCCCATGGCTATACTTCATGAACGTACATAACTGGGAGTGAATTCAGACAGAGAGAAAAATTAATGAGTTATGGAGACCATTAGGTAAGTCTTTGGGGGGAAGTATACAGTAGGGCCCAAAGAGACAGACCAGCCTTAGTTATCTGATCCTTCTCCAAAGCTAACCAAATAGGAAAATATGTAGAGGAACCCACTTTCAGTGGTGGGCAGTTCCATTTAAAGTATTTGCTGGCATGACTAGCCCAGTAATATAGACCAAAATGAGGAAGCAGAGGCCCCCAAGCTCTTTAGGGGCTGCTAATTTGTTACAATCATGTCTGGGAGTCTTATTTGACCATATAAACTCTGAAATTAAACTATGCACTTTCTTGAACCAGGAAAAGGGAAGCCAACATTGACCATGTTAATGGGATAAAAAAGTCAAGGTAAAACATTCATCTTGACAAGATTAATCCTGCCCCAAAGAGTCAAGGATAAAATTTTCCATCTCTACAAATCATGTTGGAGAATGGAGACCAGATCAGCAAGATTAAGTTACAGTATATTTTTCTATACACAGTTTAAAGCCCAGGTAGCCTGAGCTCTACTGTAAATAACAAAGTAGGCACACTGTTTACTCAATCAACTAGGCTTGGCCAGAAAGAGGTAAGGACTGCACCAGCTGTGAGTCCACTAGGGCTGACTCCAGAACAGGTGCAGGTGCCTCAAAGGACTATGCTTGGTTTCAGCATCCCAACCTGATTCTGGCTGGGCTCAGCAACAGAGAGCTCAGAGATCTAACTGCCCTGCCCAGTGCCCTCCTGTTCCCATTAAAGTTCAGATTGTAGTTAAAAAAATGGTTTTGTTTCATATGTTTTGTGAATTTATTTAAAGAATGTTCAGGAATAGCTTGGTCTAGTCCCTACAGATCTGCTTTCCCCAACAGTCAATGCACAAATGACTGCAGCAGCACCAAGTAGGAGGAACCATGCTTGATTAGATAGTGTATTTTTGGGGTGGGTTTTTTTGTTTTAATTTTTATTTCACACAAACCCCTTTAGGCTGAGCCTATTTTCAAAGGATTCAGAGTCATGTTTGCAGACATTAAATACATTCATACAGTGGTTATACAGAGATACAGAGTACAGTTACTGGGGTCGGACACATGTTATGGGCAAACAGGTACAGTATACTGTACATATAGAAGGAATACATTGTCAGGATAACAATGTCAGGGTTAAGGAAATGGTTATTAAAAGCAGTTAGATGCACTGGATGTATTAAGCATTGGCAGCAACTAAGACAGATAAATAGAATAATAGATAGATGAGGGTGTATTACAAGGCAATAATACCATCAAGAGGTTTTGGGGGCTTGGAATCTCGAGAGCAAAGCTCAAGAGGTTTCCAAAGTCCCCAAAACCTCAAGATGGTCTTACTGCCATGAAATACACCCTCATCTATTTTTTAATTTTTGTAATATATGGATCCATTTACAAATTCTGTGTCTTTTGTGTGGGGCTTCTGACTGTGTGCTGTGCTGACCAGCTGAAGACTCTCTCCCTTGCTTGCGCGTGTGCTCATCCCACCCCCTCACGAATCTGTTGGATTTTAATCTGCCATTTTCTTTTGTGAGGCAGTAAGTCCTACCTTTCATTTTTGGTGTCCTTCAGTGAATGGAGGATGAAGCAGGTGATTAAAAAAAAGTGAAAAGCACGGATGACCATCCGCTAAGCAAGGGTAAACAGCCGCCATGTTTTACAAGTTGCTCTACCCGCCTCACAGAAGAAGGCTTCCAATAAAAATGCATGCCGCCACTTCAGCTGTGCAGGAAGAAATGTGGCACCTTCTCAACTGGGTCTGTGTGGCAGGTAGACTGACACATGCACTGTGGGATTTGAGTGATAATACTACTGTTCATCCGAACAATAGTATTATTGGGAGTGAAGTGTAGTATTATTGGGAGTGGAGTGTTGTATTATGGGGAGCTGCTATGTATTACAAGGATTTTTTTGAATCATTTTCAGTGGTATTATTTTGATGATTCATATATTACAATGTAATAAAGTCACACTTCCTAAAATGTTTATGGTGTCATTCTATCATTTATTAACACTGAAAGAGAAAGAGTTTTAGCCCAAGGGCGTTTCCCTGCAAGGAAGTACCAGGGAGTGATTTGTCCTGACTCTTGTGGCAAATGTATTGTCCACGTAGTGGAACATGGAATTCAAGGTAGGGAAGAGCAGCCCAAGAAGGACCTTTTTGCCTAGTACCAAGGTATAATATAATAACCTGGAACTGAAACTTAGCCAGTCCAGCTTGCTATAGAACAAGCAGACAGAAACTGCACAGGAACTCAGGTGCCATCGACAGACAGACCAGACTTCAGAAAATAAAACTGTGGCACTCACCACCAAAAAGCTGCAACAGAAAAAGTGTAATTAAAAACATTTTATTAGTCAGGGTAAAAGATAAAATTGCCATTCCAAAAGATCAAAAGATCAACACCTGATGCATTTCACATGGATAAAGCACAATCCATGTGAAATGTGTGAGGTGTTGATCTTTTGATCTTTTGAAGTGGCAATTTTATCTTTTACCTTGGCTAATAAAGTATTTTCAATTATACTTTGTGGCAGCTTTATTGGTGGTGAGTGCCATGAGTTTATTTTCTGAAGGACATACTGTAGGTATGCACATCCAGCTTGAGGTCTAGTGCAAAGTGGCAGGCCCTGTTAAGTAGACCCCTGACCTGGGATAGTATGCAGTCATCTGCATACCCATATATAAAGCACTGGACAAGAAGTTTCCTTATCTGAAGGAGGAAGTTCCTCTTGTGCCTCTACAGGAATTGTAGAGGAAACCGAGTCTAGAATCTGTTGCCGCAATTAATTGATCTACAAGGTCAGCAAAGGACAGGGTGCAATCAAGAGTTAGACCAAGGTATTTAAAGTTTTTGACCTGCTCAAGGGTAGCATAAGATGTAGTGGTGATGCTCAGTGCAGGGAAGAGATCAGTCTTGTTGCATGTGCCATACACCATGCTTTTTGTCTTTTTGTTGTTCATAACCAGAAGGTTTTGGATGAACCAGACCTGAATAAATTTAAAATCCTGCTGCAGCCTCATTCTCAGGTGACCATGGTTTTTATCACTTGAGAAAATGAGAGCATCATCAGCATAGAGGATTGTATTGGTGGATTTGCATACAGATGTGAGGGAGTTGAAGAATAGTCAGAACAGTAGTGGCCCAAATATGGAGCCCTGTGGGACCCCTATTGATACAGACATGTCAGAGAATGCACTTCTACATTGCACTGCTTGCGACCTGCAAGACAGAAAATCTCTGTCCCATCAGATCATACCTGAGGATAGACCCAGCAAATTAAGTTTTTGGAAAAGGAATACGTGATTGATAACATCAACGCCCTTGGTTATGTCTATGAAAATTGAGCCTGCCAGTCCACTACGATCAAGTGCACTACATACTGATTCAGTGAACTCAAGAAAGGCAGTAATTGTGTGGACGTTTTTCCTAAAACCATGCTGTTCTTTAGCCTGTAATTCATGTTTGCACAAGTTGTTTGCCAATTGATTGTTCGTTACCCTTTCAAGTGTCTGAGATAAAGGTGGGAGGATAGAGATAGGTCAGTAGTTGTTGGGCAGATTGGCATCACTACCTTTGAAAAATAGGGACTACACATGCCCTTTTCTATTCATCTGTAAATTTCCCTGTGCTTAGAGACAGATTAAAGATTAGTTGCAGAGAGCAGGTGACTTCTCTAAGTCCATACTTCAAGAGCTTCATGTTGGTGTTGTCAGGGCCCAATCTGGTCTTCATTTTGAACTTGGACAGGTAGCCATAAACAAACTGTCTGAAGTAGAACCTGGGAATGTTTTGGTCTGTGTGGACATCTACCTGTGGGGCAAAGTGAGTGATGGGGTTTGGTATATACTGTATGTTGAGAGTTCACTGAAGGATTTGTTAAAGACATCAGCAATGCACTTTGTCACCTACTGTATTAGAACCCCCAAGGGTGAGAGCATTTGGCAGGGATTTATTTGAGTTCCCTATGAGCTCATTAATGTTGCTCCAGAGTTTTTTTGGGGTGATTAATTATTTTGCTGAGATTTGTAATAGTTGGCTTTGGCTGCTCTGATTTATACTTTAAAGTGATTTTCCGACTTTGCCTTAACAAATGGGAATAGTAACCTGTAGGAGTTGTGAATCAGTCTCCTACCACTCAGACAGCCAAAAAGTGCTATTTTCCATGAAAAAAATGCTTTTATTTCTGTGCTCTGATTCATTTACGTAACCTACCCCTTTTTTCTCAGTGTTGCAAGCCCAAACTATGACATCATACTAGGCAAACTAAGTTATTAAAGGGACACTGTCAGTTTGTAGATTTAGATAGAAAAATTAACCATTTACTGTACCCACAATGCCTCACTATGTAAATTAGTATACAAGCTATTATATTTCTGTGCTCACTACAGAAATAGGAGACCACATCTCTCAGTATAGAAGTCTTGTAGCTAGATACTGTATGCACAGTATCTTGTTTTGAAAATAAACATACATGAGCTTACTGTATATTGTTGACACCACTACAAAAATATGACACTGCATCTCACAGTAAGGAAACTGGAAAACAGTGTCTTATTTTACCCACAATGCCTTGCTATATACATTTACAGTACATATTAGGTGCTCAGCACTAGCAACATATGGGACTGTACTTCTGAGTAAGGCACATTTACGTCAATGTTATAAACTATCCAGAATTCCTTGTTGCTGTATGTAAAATATTGACAGCTCCCTGGTATGACATCACTCTGGGGGTGTGGCCACACAGAGAAACTGGAAGGCAGCCAGAAACAAAGCGCTGATAAAACATAACAATAAAATGACTTTGACAGATTGTTTTACAAAACAAATTGCAGCTTCAGCATCTGAAGCATGGGTGGCAATGGCATACTGTGTGGAAAAGGCATCGGCGAAACATCAGACAATCCCTTTAATGGATTTGTGCAACCCTTTACACCTTTGGAAGTACTTTTGGTGGCCAAGTTCTTTGCAGAGATTCCAGGCTTTGTCCTGCTTACAGATCATAGACTTAATAACAGTGGTGTACCATGCTTGTGAGCCTTCTTTCATGATGATTTGCTTGTTGGGAGTGATAATGTCATGGACCTTGTTGAACTGAAGGTTGAAGTATTCCAGGGCTGCATTAACATCTCACGTTTAAGTTAGGGAGATCCAGTCAACTTGGTGTAGGACTCAAGGAGGGCTGAAAGTAAGGGAGTTTTTGTGTATGGAACAGATGGGCAGTCTTAGTGGCAGGTTCACGCTTACATACCTTGGCAGATCACTTACAGGTGACAGGGGAGTGATCGCTTAGGAAGTCTGGCAGGATATCACTAAAGATTATCACTCTGCCTGAACAGGATCCAATCAAGAGTCATACTAGTCTTATAGTTTACCTGTGTGGGCTTTGTAATTACTTGTGTGAGGTAGTCCATTGCCAGTTTGTCCCTGTATTCTTTGTTTTTGCTTACAAGTCAATTACAGTTAACGTCACTTACCACAGTTTTCTCATACTGCAGTTTTAGGTTTGAGACTGCAGTTATAAAGCAGCCAAAGATTTTAGCAACATTTTTGGTGGGATGTAGACTACAAAGAGGCTTATGTACCCCCCCCCCGAATATCCAAGCCTTAAATCAAGACCAAGGAGCTAACAGTCGGTTTGTTCCAGGTTAAGCGGGAACCTGTTGGTTCTACGGTAAGATTTAATGTATACTAGGCAGCTCTCATCCCATTTTAAAGCACTGTCTTCTCACAAGAGTGTATAGGAATCAGTTTCAGTTTCTCTGTCTGGGATCTTGCTGGTGAGCTATGGCTCTGTAACAGCAACAACATCATATTGGGAGTCTGTGAACTAAGTTCTGAATTTGTCAAGTTTAGGCATAAGTCCCCCTAAGCTGACATGTGAAATGTCAAGGTAGCCACTGTAGGATTGCACCTGTGATGATGAGGCCAGGTTGGTTTTCCTATTACCCCCATGATAAGCAATAGTAGCAACAGTTGTCTAAGAGCATGGAACAGTTTAAAGGAACTAGCATGACTTTCCTAGCAAATTTGACTTTCTTAGACACTACACAGGTTTGTCTTTGAAATTGTAACAATGTATTATCAGCAGTGTCATTGAAAGCTAGGTGGGGACAGGAAGCTTGATGATGTAGCAATACATGGCAGGTTTTGGCTTATTATGATCCTCCTTAGAGACCAGGGGCTAGGGGAAAAATGTGTATGGCCTGTATGAGTGATGTTGCAACCAGGGTGCAATGTGGCTTAGGATGTACAACTGTTAGCTACTGGTGCCCATAGGATAAGAAAACCTGCTGCCACCTTGCAGTAGAATTTTAAGTAGCAGGGGGTACATTTTATCTTTAGACCAAAATTGGCAATGTGAGGACAGTGCCACTCAGACAGGGCATAGTGAGGTTATGGGAATAGTCCAGTGACTGCAGAGATGGCAAGAGGCAGCAAAAACATACAATACCAGCAACTAAAATATACAGATCAGGGTGCATGATGTTAGGCAAAGCTGAAGGCCATGCTATGTAATGCTGCTTTTGCAGTGCCTAACACAGGGCCACCCGGATAGGGTGGAGCAGCATTGTAGGGAGACGTCTGGTTACTAGGTTGAGCAGGCAGTCAGTTACGCAAGTTAGCAATCTAGGATTATGCCATGGATAGTGAGGAGTGCAGAGGAAATAACTCCTGCCAGCAATAAGTTTAGTGAAGGGCATTTGGGTGTAGAAGATGCAGTGTAGAACAAAATCACTAGTACCACAACACATGCAAGCAGCTGTAGGCAGGCACTATTAGTACAGGCACACTGTGGGTATACCATAAGCAGCAATAAGGCAGTTCACAGCAGATACTATTAGATACCTCATGATGTAAAAGCATTATAGGCAGCACAACAAATGCTGGCAGCTGTGAGAAGACACTACTAGTATAGGCACTCTCTGGGCATGTCAGAAGCAGCAATAAGATAGATCAAAGCAGATATGATTAGAGGAGTCACACTATAAACATTACAGACAGTTAGTAGCAGATACATAACTCACTGTTCTCATGTGTAGGGCAGTGTGACCAGCTACTGGTGGCTTCCTTTAGTTTTAGTTTTTTGTTGACCGGGAAAGGAGAACTAGACAATTCTGCCTATTTTCAGCTTCGTCCCAGGGAAGGGGGATGAAGATGGATGCCAACTGACATTGAACTAGATTAAGGTGTTAGTGGTATTTTTAGTGAATGGGGGAGAGTTGGCTAGGAAATTGGGGAAATCCTCTACTCTTTTCAAGAAGTACCATGGGATCTTTAACATCCACGTGAACTACCACCAGAACAGGCAGATGGGACCTCGGTTAAACATCTCATCCAAAAGACAGCACATCAGGTGTGCAGCACCACCCTCATGCACTACAGTGTCAGTATTGGGATTTAATCCAAGAGTTTGGTGTGGGGATAGAATCCACAGCCTTCTGATCCTTAGGCTGACTCCCCTTTGCACTGTGTTCCTTCATACGGAGGACCACAGCATGGAGGACTGCTTAAACTAAGCTGACTTGATACATGAATACTGCCTCCTGATTGGCTGAGGCAGAAGGAGGTGGTACAGTTTAGTTTAGAGAACTCTTGATGGTGTGGCACTGTAGAGGAGGAGATTGGAGGAGGCACATGGTTGAAGGTTTGTGGCTCCAGCCCTCTTGGCCCCCCTGCATCCTCCTGATGAGGTCAGCTTGTTGCATGGTGTGCAGAAAACATCAGTTTTTGTCTGCAACAGTTCAGGTTTCCTGTTTCCAAACCCTGTCCCCACTGTGAATGCTGCCACCTGATTGGTTGAGGTAGCTGGAGGAAGTACAGCTTAGTTTAGAAGGCTCCTGATGGTGTTGGCTGTAGAGGAGGCAATCAGAGGGGGAGATGGACTTGATAGGCTCTAATTTCAACCTACTCAACTCCCCCCTGCACATTTCCAACAAGGTTGGATTATGCCGCAGCGTGCCGGAAGCGACAGTATTTGTCTCTGCAACAGTTCAAGTTTTCCAGTCTTCCAAACACTGCCCACAATGTTTTGTGGATGGTGTTTTGGGACGCAAACTACAGTTTGAGTCTTCACTCATGTCGTCACATTATCTTATTCATCAATTCGTGGGTTATTAATGTCAACAAATCAGTCTGCAATTTCAGCCCAAAGTAACATTTGGTCTTTGAACAGTTACACAGGTGAAGTTACTATAGAACCAAACTTGGAAGTCTGTATTTGTGTGGGCTTGGGGTTATTGATGAATGTGCACTAATGAGCCTTGATCTGAAAAACCTGCAGGTAATGAAAAATTTTTAGATGTCAGAGACCTCTTGAATTGATATGTGCTGTGAAAATCAATTATTTCCACCGGCCTGATGGCGCAGAGTGCTGAGGTGCTGGATGCCTTACTTTGCACCATGCTGGAGACCCGGATTCCAGAATGAGCCAGGGTCATCGGGGAGCTGGCTGGGGGGTAAGGGAGGGAGCAGGATTGAGCAGCCACAACAGCAGATCTCCTCTCCTGTGGAGGATCTGTGTTGCCTGCTTATAGTTCCACTGCTGTCGGGTGGAGGTTTGATGGGCAGCATAGGGCAGCATAGCAGATGTGCTCCCAGGTCGCTCCTGTAAAAAAGCTTTCAGCTTAGTGTGCTACACCTGGTTAAACAACTAAATAAAAAAAAGCATAAGCAGCCTGGGGCGGCAGACTAGCAGGAAGGGTGCCTCAGCGCCATGGTGTTCGCATGCCTTCACACATGTGTACGCGACCAGGCATGGGGAGGGCAAATATGGGGGAAAAAAATACACCATAAACCTAGTCATAGCAAATGGCTGGATCATGCTGTGGTCATCTTCCTGGTGATAGAAAAGTGGTGATCTCTAGTATTATTATTAGAGAGGAATGGCAGTATGAAGGCTACCTTTGTGTTGACAGTAGGGGTCATGTTACTAGAGTTTTGATGGCTCACTTAGTTGCTTTAGCTGAGGGCAAGCCCGCCAATGACTAGCTTCTCATCAAGTATAGTTTGGTACATCCAGCAGACCTGGATTTGATTTCCACAACCTCCACTTGCATACTGTGTGACTCTGAGCAAGTCACTTAACCGCCTCAATGCTCCCTGGTCACCCCTGAAAACAGACACTTGTGCCTAGTGGACTGTACCCAATTACCAAAGAGTAAGTAAAATAAAATAAAATTGCTGTGGGAACAGACTTTTAGTTTCTGGGGGGGGGCAGTTATTATATTACTACTGACTAGATTCTCATTGAGTATAGTTTGGTATGTCCAGAAGATCTGAATTTAATTCCCTCAACCTCAACTTGCATACTGTGTGACTCTGAGCAAGTCACTTAACCTCCTCAGTACTCCCGGGTCACCCCTGAAAACAGACACTTGTGTCTAGAGGGCCTTACCATTATACAAAAGAATAGGGTTGGCCTGTCGGCGCAGTGGTTGGATTTCTGCTTGTGATGCCAGCGACCCGGGTTCAGGAATGGATCTGGGTTGCCGGAGGGCCAGCCAGGGGGAAAAGGATGGAGCATCCCAAGGACTGCTGTCCTTCTGCAGAGGGAGGGTTGGGAGTACATCCGGTGCTTGACAGACCCCTGGTGGAAGCCTGGGGTACTGCAGTGACCAGTGTCTGAATGTTCAGGGAGGCAGGGCGGATGCTGGACGTCATTGCATATCCCCGGCCCCAGAAAAACACAAGAAAATCATCCTGATTACTCTGGATGATGACACCCCAATGCCTGGCCTCCATAGCTCTTTGCTGCGCCACTCACCAACTAAATTACGGCGCAGTGGTTGGATTTCTGCTTGTGATGCCAGCGACCCGGGTTCAGGAATGGATCTGGGTTTGTTGGAGGGCCAGCCGGGGGGAAAAGGATGGAGCGTCCCGAGGACTGCTGTCCTTCTGCAGAGGGAGGGTTGGGAGTACATCCGGTGCTTGACAGACCCCTGGTGGAAGTGACCAGTGTCTGAATGTTCAGGGAGGCAGGGCGGATGCTGGACGTCATTGCATATCCCCGGCCCCATAAAAACACAAGATAATCATCCTGATTACTCTGGATGATGACACCCCAATGCCTGGCCTCCATAGCTCTTCGCTGCTCCACTCACCAACTAAATTACGGCTCCACAGATGCCACCACAGACCCTGAACCCTGCCCTGGGCAGAAGCCAGGGAGGCAATGCTGGCTCTTCTGATGCCTTTCCCCATCGTAGATGGGCAGGTCATGGTTCCGTGGCCCCGCCCTGGGGGGTAAGCCAGGGAGTATCGGTGGTGGAAGGTGGCCATTGGGAAGCGAGCCAGGTGAATGGAGTGGGGCTGATGGTGGATTGACTGGGGAAAAAGTATACTAAACATAAAAAAAAGAATACAAAAGAATAAATAAAAGTGACATGAAATAAAACAGAGTTTTTTGTGGGACTAGACTTTTAGTTTGCTGGGGTGGGTATTATACTACTACTGATGGAATAATAAAAATATACAGTATCCTGGGTTTTGAAAGTTTTAAACACCAATTCAGGGGGATGTAGCTTGAAAGTGAACATGGTTACAGCTAAAGTTGACTAGCTCTCCTCAACCTCCAAACATCCTGCAGCATGCTAAGCAACAACGGCAGCCTACTCTCCAAAAGAACAGATCCCAAAACTGCACGAATACCCTGGATCCTAAATCTAAATCTTGCCCAAAGATAAAGAGACAACATACCTGTAAGGAGTCAAACTTTTCTGGCCTGCAAAAACAAGAATGGGGCTCAATGCAGCATCATGGCTACCGGAACAGGAATGACCGCAGGGATTGCCTCCAGAGACCTGCAAGAAATCAGAGAAATCTTTACGATGCTACCTGCATGGAATGGGGAACTAAAAACTCGAGTTGATAAAACTAAAGAGGACATTATACAAATATCTCAAAGGGAGGATGACAATGAGAAGCACATATCGATACAAAAACATTCCACCGATCATATCATCAGGCGCCTGGATGAACAGAACAGAATCATCCAACAACTCACCGACAAGCTGGAAGATTCGGAGAACCAAGGGTGGCGCAACAATCTGCGCTTCATAGCCTTTCTGGAGGGAACAGAAGGCCAAGATGTTATTCAGTTTTTGCAGCAAACACTGCCCATTTTCCTGAAAAAACAGTGGCACAGTCCTCTGGAGCTGCAGAGGGCCCACAGGTCACTGGACCCCCATCCCAAGCTGGGGCAGTGACCTAGACCAATCTCAGCCACATTTCTTAGGTTCAAAATAAAGGAACAGATCTTGTGGCTGGCCAGGGAACAAGGCCTCCTGAAATGGCAAGAGCACCACATCCAAATCTTCCCAGACTTCTTCCTAGCTCTATCGGAACACCGCAGGGAGTTCACCAGGGCCAGTCACGCACTCATGGCCCTCCAGATCCCCTACAGTCTCCGATAGCCAGTGATCTTAAGAATCGATAGGAATGAGGTCCCCATTCCTTCTCGGAGCCAGAGGCCGAAGAAAATTAATTCTCTGATTATGGCCAGAGGCACAAATCAGAGATCGGCCCAAATGCAGGGGCTACCAGGGTATGAACACAATCTCTGAACAAGAAATCCAACAGCAAACCCGACCCACCCTGACCACAACTGCTGGGCCTGCAACCGAGGCTGGCACTGAGGAGTGGCAGCTGGTCTCCAGAAAGTGCAACAGAGGAGGGAGTGGGATGCCATGGTAAGGTGAATTGGAGCCCAACCCTGCTGGTGGCCTCCCATAGGGATTGCAGGAGATCCATTGAGGGCAGGTACCTGCTTCAAGGTCTCCCCCTGAAATCAACCCAACACAGAGGAAGCAGAGTACTCCCTCCCAACAATTACAACAAAGCACCCCTGAACTGGAGCCCAAACCTCCAGCAATATACCCAGCATCTGGAAATATGTCGGCCTGCTGTCCCTGAACTGATGGCACTTACCGGGACTGAACCAGAGCAGAGAGAATCCTACACGGCAGCTGCTGCTTCCCCATTTCCCCACACTAAAGAGTCTGTGTTGGGCCTACACAGCAGACAGGAAATTAGTGCCTGAGACTTGGCTGCTCCTTACTGCTAAGATGGCGCTGATGCCTTGACCAGGCCCTCTTGATGATAATTGCAGTAAGGCTCCGCCCACTGCGTTCCTCTTAAAGGGACACATATATTTTTCTAGCCACCCATGTGGTGGTTACCATGGTTTATTTGGTAAAAATGTGATGGTAGCAAAACCACAAAGGGAGAACACTAACAAATATCCATATAGAACATCTCCCAAAAAGATGCGCACAATAAAATGATGGTATGGTGCATGATAAAGGAAAACTCTAATGTGTAAGGGCCTTATACACAATGAACAACTCATCGGAAGAGAAACCCACATAGGGGTCTCCCCATAGAACAGAACCTTTGTTTATTTGTATTTTGCATCTTCCCCAATTTAGGGAAATCTATGCATTCACACCCACCCTATCCAGGACTTGGTCAAGCACGAGCTCCAATAAGGGAGTGCCCAGGGCAAAATACCAAGGTGAAAATCACTGTTCCCTCTCCCTACCCCCCCACTTTGAGGTCAAGTCAAAGGGGGGCACAAGTGATACAACACAGGCCACCCAGCTATAGACCCCAAAGGGGGACCCTTGTGCCAGTGAGGGCTAAAACTAAGACAGTGCACTATTTCACTTAGGGCACTACCCAGGACCCACAAGGGAATAAAACCTTCTTGATATAAGGGGCATATTATAGTAAAGATGGACCCCACCCCAAGCACAAAGGGAACACTGCCAATACTAGCGTATGCACATCCTACTGGGTGGGGGGGGTAACACCCAAACCAGTACCTACGCTTGGTGACACATGAAGCCACCACATGCCAGGATTCCTGGTTCCAGAAAAGTAAATCAGATGTCATATACTAAATCTTTAAAAATGTTCTACAGTTTAAGCTCTGTACATAGATGCCACAGTTGGGTGTTGTTTTGGAAAGAAAAAACATTTACACACACCAGTGCACACTGTTATAGTATGTAAGGGAAATAAGAAGGTCCTTATGCAGAGAGTTTCGTACCTTTGAGCCCCTCACCTGCTTGCACTACCCTTATTCAGATACCCTCACCCCCAAAAAGGACAAGATAGAGGACCTAGCATTTATAACATGGAACGTTAAGGGGCTTAACTCCCCAATCAAATGTAAGCAGGCTATGTCACATTTAAAAAAACTGCTCACCAAAGTGGCTTTCCTCCAAGAAACAAAGCTGTCCCACACGGAAGCATGCATACCGCAAAGGGACTGGGTAGGGACAGAAGTGTACAGTACCCACATGTCTGCAAAAAAAGGGGTGTCCATTTTGTTACACAAATCCATTCCATGGACCCCTACCCACATTCAGAGTGATAAGGAGGGAAGATGTGTCCTATTGCAATTATCCATACCAGAAGGCCCCTAATATAGATGAACCACTCTTTGCGCAACTGTCAGAAGCAATTGCTACCCCCATGTCGCAACACCCCCCCCATAATAGTTGCAGGAGACTTTAACCTCACGTAAGACCCTACTACGGACAGATCATCCAATGCCACTGAGCTACGCACCCAAGACAGAAAGGCGGGTGCAGTAAATGATCTCCGAACATGCGCTTGTAGACACATGGAGGATATTGCACCCAAATTCCAAGGATTACTCTTTTTACTTCACTGTTCACCAATCTTTCAGTTGGTTGGACTACTGAGTAACCAACCCCCAGACTACCCAGTTATCAACTCCAGGATCCTCCCAAGGGCAATATCCAACCATGCACCAGTAAAACTGAAGATCTTCGGAGATCCCCACTCCCACAATCTGCTAACTGGGGCCTGGATCCCCTGCTATTGAAGGCCCCTGATTTCATCCCCTGTACAAAACTGAAAATCTCAGAATACATGTTACATAAAGACAACTCTAGTGTCATGGACAGTTCCCTATGGGAAGCATTAAAAGCGTACTTGAGGGGGAGAATTATTGGATACACCTCAAACAGAAGGCGCCAAAGGGAAAGGGAATTGACGACACTAGAAACCAGACTCAGAGATCTGGAAACCAGGCATAAGGTAAACCCCAAAGCAGATCCTAGAGAAATACTTGACACCAAGCAAAGCTAAATGTTCACTACGCCAGAATGGTGGAACTGGCCTTAATATGCCTCAAACATACCTTTTGGGAAGGGTATAGAAATCTAGCAGACTTCTCTCCTACCGATTAAGAAAACAAAGATCTGAAAGGCCTAACATGTGTGCAGCATCAGATTTGAACTTCACAAAAATAAATATCAGCAATTATGTCTAAATTCTATTTGGATCTACATGTGTCAACACATCCTCTGAATGCCAAGCAGACCCCACAATTTCTAGTCTCCCTTAACCTCCCCCAAATCTTGCCTCTACAGGCCCAGGAGCTGGAAAGACCAATTACAGCAGAAGAAACGGAGAAAGCTATTCTCAGCCTAAACAAAAATAAATCCCCCAGTGGGGACAGCTTTCCCATAGATTTCTGTCAAGAGGTCAAGGACATAGTATCCCCCATACTGCAAAGGGTCTTTATTCACTCGCTATCTGCCCAAAGACTACCCCCCACTCTAAAAGAAGCAATAATTATGGTCCTACCAAAAAAAGGTAAAGACCCCCTCCTCCCAGCCAGTTACTGCCTCATCTCCCTTATAAATGCAGATGCCAAAGTCCTATCCAAAATACTGACAACCAGGTTAGAGAAAATACTTCCCAACAAAGTGCATCCTTCCCAGGTTGGTTTTATGAAAGGAAGGCTAAGTTCGGACTACCTCAGAACCTTCTTTAACCTCAGCCAGGCAGCTAACCCCTCCCCAACCCAGGAGCAGCAGCTCTAACAACTGACTTTGAAAAGGCCTTCGACTCCGTAGAATGGGAGTATTTATTCAAAGTCCTAAAGCACCGAGGTATAGGCCCCTTCTTCATCACCTGTGTGCAAACCCTATATACCTCACCTACGGCAAGAGTACTAACAAATAACATCCTATCCCAACCCTTTCCCCTTGCCCATGGCACCAGGCAGGGATACCCTCTCTCCCCACTCCTTTTTATCTTGGCTATTGAGCCCCTCACAGCAGCACTAAGGGCCAACCCAGAAATCATTGGGATCATGGTAGGAGCAGAAGAATACAAGTCTCTCTCATACGGAGATGACCTACTCATACTACTTAATGATGCCCCTAAAGCAGTGACCCTTCTCTGCCAACTGCTGGATAGGTTCACAGGCATGTCAGGACTCAAGGTAAACCATAATAAATCCGATTTGCTGGCCCTAAACCACTTGAGCAGTGCTGCTCTTTTCCAGGACAACAACTGGAAATGGGCTTCAGTGGGCTTAATGATTCTAGGCATACATATAACACACAAAGGGTCGGATATATGCAAAGCCAGCTTCACCCCACTTATAGCAACCCTTACTGCAGACATCCAAAGATGGCAGGGCTCTGTGATGCTGGTTTGACAACCCTTTTGTCGACCAGCATCTCACCAACAGAAATCATGTCAACTGCAAGTTGCTGTTAACATGATTCCTGTGTGTCTCCCGGTCCATTTTTTTTATCGGGGGGCTTTGCCCCTCAAACCCCCCATGTGGGGGTCTCTCTCCCCCACCCCCCCCATCTTTAGGATTATTAACTCCAGTTGGAGTTGATTCGGGGCAGGGGGCAGGACTGGGAGACAGTATGACCCTGTCTCGGGCACACCCAACACAGCGACCTGTCGGCAAAGTGTCGATTTTGCAGACAGGGTTATAGTTTGCTGTGTTGGTGTCACCATACATGGGGCATGCCAGATGGCAGCAGCTCCACCTCTTCCTAACTGGAAGAATCACAGCCATAAAAATGATGCTGGCACCCAAAGTACTATACCTTCTAGCCCATATCCTTATCTGTATTCCTGAGAAATGATTTCATCAGCTCAACAAACTCATGGGGCAATTCCTATGGGAAGGGAAACCTCCACAACTTAGCAGGGCTAAGCTGCTGAAACGCTGGAAGGTGGGGGATTGGGGACTGCCCAACTTTGCCCACTACCACATAGCTTTCATATCAGCACAAACCTTGCAATGGTGCCCACAAAAAGAGGTGGTCACACCCCAATGGGTGGAGATAGAAGGCGGCCTAACTTGAGCAACAACCCCCTGGCACTTTCTATACAACAAACCACTGAAAAACATATTAAAATACTGCACTACAGCCCTCTCCATGTACTAATGGAAAAAGACCGGCAAGGCCCTACACATCAAAGCAATGCCACCCCAATGGGCACCCTTTTTGGATAATCCCACAATCACTATAGGCTGAAGGACGATTCGATGGTCTGAATGGCAAATGGCTGGGATTGAGACAGTGCAAGACCTCTGTATTCCAGGATGCCTGATGATTAATACCTTTCAAGGCTTAAAAACCTTCTATACGGTCCCACATACTGACTTTTGGAAGTACTTACAAATACGATCCGCAGGCATGCCATATATGTGCCAGGGACTCCGAAAATCAGAGGAACAACAAAGCACAACAGTACACACGTGGATCAAGAGAAAGAAGGGAAGGGCAGGGGCTATACACAGGTACCTAAGGGAGGATGGGCCCCGTATTACCGAACACAACAGAAAAGCTTGGGAACAGGAGGTAGGCATAGATATATCAGAAACAACCTGGCAAACATGTTGGTCTAGAGCCCACTCAGCCAGTAGGGACACAAAAGCACAGCTGATCCAACTAAAAATCCTACATAGATGGTACAGAACACCAGCCTACCTACACAAGCAAGGGGTACTGCCAAATGACACATTTTGGAGATGTCAGGGCTGCACTGGCTCACTCTCCCATATACGGTGGGACTGCCCCAAAATCAGTCCCATCTTGGACCAGGTAACACAGTACTGCCTGCAGATACTCCCTTCAGTTTGCACCATAGATGCACCTTTCCTATCTTAGGGATAACCCCTGTTGCAGGTCAGAGACACAAACAACTGACACAATAAAGGATAGCAGACACCATAGCACTCAAAATGCTCCTCCTCAGGAACTGAAGGACAACAAAGGTACCATCATTTAATGAATGGCTGCAGTCAATTAGCCAATTAGCCACACTGGAATGCATGTCATATGCAGACATAGGCAACCTGTCCAGGTACACAGACATATGGTCAGCTTACTTGCGTATACAAGGTAACAATGGATAAACCATTATCAGCACCTGGCCAAGCCAAGCAATCAAAAGCCCACCAGGAACCACTGAAAAACAGGTGCCCAACACCTCCCATCAAAAGGGAAACCACCATCAGAAATAGCTTGGAATGTGTAGTATGTCAGGACATGAGAGTATGTAATAGCATTGTTAGTACCGGTATGTTCACTAAATATGTACTACTAAACTCCAGGTGCTGATAATGGTTTATCTGTTGTTACCTCGTATGTGCAAGTAAGCTGACCATATGTCTGTGTACCTGGACAGGTTGCCTATGTCCACATATGACATACCTTGCTGCCGTACTAGCCTGGGCCAACGCTCCTTCGCCTACAAAGCATCACTTTGGCTAAATGACCTCAACCACTCTATCTCCTCTGCCAATACTATTGGAATATTCAAAACCAGCCTTCGTAGACACCTCATAAACTCCAGCTCTTGCGATTGCTTCTCCTAAGTTGCGGAGCCACATTCTGAGCCGATTATTGCACACCACACCATTTGATTCTACCTCGCTCAGCATTCATATACCCTACATGCACTTTTTCCTACTTCCTCCCCTTGCCTCCGATCCTCTGTTTCCTCCTCCTTTAATCCCTTTTTGCATTGTCTACTCTCCCCTCCATCACTCCTCCACTCTCACCCGTCCCTAAATGTATAGCAGTTACTGGCTTATTCTAGCCTGACAAATGCCACTGGCTGCTTCACTGTCTGTCCCTCTTTTTGTTAAAGCTTACGGTTCTAATAACTGTTGCAAAATGTGTTACTCTGTGAAATGTCTAGTCTCCAAGCAATGTTACTATTTCATTGTCTCTGTATTTCTTGACGTGGAACCTTTGTAAAAGAGCCTTGGCTCAAAGGTATTTTGTAATCCTAGATCTGAATAAAAACACACGAGTTGTTGTTACTGTGTATGTTTTTTGTTATGTGTTGTAAAGTTGAAAAGAACCTCAATAAACAATTTAACGTTAAAAAACCCACCAGTTCATATTTTTGTACAGTATGTGCCTTGATTCCTGGCTGAAAGTTTTAGTAGTACTACTGTAGCTGCGTGCTATTGTTTTTATAACTAACACAGACAAAAATGGATCTCCTAGTTGGGAGATTTAGCCGTCCAGAATAAAATTAAACAAATACAGCAGCAATTCAAATAACGTGAAAAATCCATGATGATCGTCTCTGTTCCAGTTCATGGCACTACCTGTGACACATAGTTTTTGACCTAGGCAGCACCTTGCAATTATACAGTAGTCTGAATACATGAATAATCTTAAGACTGTACCCTTCAGCCAAACTGAATGCACATTCCCTTGTACCTATCTTTTCAGATATTGATGAGTGTTTAAGACCTGGCATCTGTGGGGACGGCCTCTGTAGAAACGCCATTGGCTCTTACAGATGTGAATACTGTGACAGTGGTTTCAAAATGAATGAAAGAGGTCAATGTGAAGGTAGGTGTGCATATGAACAAAGAACCTTAGAAACCACATCTGTGTTTTCTGCTTTTGTCTTAATAGCATTAATAGCTGAAGAGATCCTGAAGAATAAAAAAAAACATAATTGCAAATATTTCTTCCGCCACTGTCATGTAAAGTTGGCTATCTAACACTACCTCAGTCGAATTTTGTAAGTTTCTGTACGTGTGAAAGTTCTTGTATGAAATAAATTTGGCATGGAGTTTAAAGAGCAGGTTTTTAATATTTACTGTTCACCCCCCCTCCCCCGACATATAGGGCAGCTTACCTTCCAGTTAAGTGATGCCTCCATAAAGTTTCATTTTTGTCACTGTGTATTTTGATTAATAACACTTGTAAAATAGATCTGACTGCCTGTTACCGAAAATGCTCGCATTTACTAACCCAGAGACGTGCCCCCATGCTTGCACGTTTTGTGATGTCAGTACAAGAATGGCGCGGGGGTGTTCTCCATAGGCATCAATGGGATTATTTTTACAAGTGTTTTTTTTATACTTTTAAGTGCCGATTTTGAGAAAGGAAGGCCACCACTTAACTAACAAGGACTTTGTTAGTTAAGCGGTGGCCTTCCTTTCTCAAAATCGGCACTTAAAAGTATAAAAAAAACTTGTAAAAATTGTCCCATTGAAGCCTATGGAGCGTGCCTCCACACCATTTCTGTAGTGACATCACAAAATGTGCAAGTGTGGGGGTGCAGCTCCAGGCCAGCAAATGCGAGCATTTTCAATAACAGGCAGTCAGAACTATTTTACAAGGGGATATTAATCAAAATACACCACGCCAAAATTTTTAATTTATGGAGGCATCACTTAACCGGAGGGTAAGCTGCCCTAAATGTTGTGGGGAAGGGGGTGAACAGTAAATATTAAAAACCTGCTCTTTAATTTGAATCGTTGTATTTGTTAGGGAAAGGCAGACTGAGCTGGAGCTCACGTCCTGGTGTGACCAGGGAGAGGGGGCAATAAGCGGGAAGTGCAAACAAATATAAAGTGCCCACAGTGCAAAGAACATTAATAATTATACAAAGCAGTAATTATGTACTTGAAAAGGGCAAATGCTTGGAAAGTGAAGTACTGTATATGAGGATATAATGCATTGAGGGGGCTAATTAGCCAATAATCCATAAACCCAAAAGACAAGTAGTTTATTGAGCTAATTGGCTGCCGAGATGGCATTATATCCTCATATACTGTACTTTCCTAGCATTTGTTTTAAGTAATACATTAGAATGGTTATTAACTTTTGTGTTAGATCACATTTGTGATCATTTCTGGGTTTGCTTTGATATATTTTGGCTGTTCAGGTTTTCCATAGTGCAGGGTCTTTCTATATAAGGAGGTGTGGCAAGGCTGGTTGGTCCCTTAGAGTCTTTTAATGAGGAGCAAGAATAGCATGTGGCAGGGTCCACATGGCGTTTCTGTGTGGCAGTCTGGCAGTCGGGTGCAGTGGTTTGGCAGTTTGGAGCAGCAGTTCAGTGGTGTGGCACTGTGGAGCAACAGTCCCAAGAGGTGGTTCAGCACGCTGGTGTGGCTGTCCCAAGCTGAGATGTATGGAGGCAGCAGTAACCACATGGAGTGTGGGTGAGAGCTACTGTTGAAGGACAAAGGTGTTTGTCTAAAAGAGGTATTTTTCCTGATAGAGGGCTAGGCTGTGGTGGGTCTATTTTTTTGGAAGAAGTGCAGCTGCAGGGCTTAAACTTGCATTGTCTGATACATTTGGTGGCCCACTCTGCCTCCAACATGCTGCAACCCATCTCCCCCTCCCATATTTGCTGCATAGCCATCAATGGCATTTGCCCTAAACTATGTACACCCTTATAGCAAACTGAAATGATGTGCTCAGGGATGCCACCTTCCTGGGTTGAGAAGATGAACTGGTGCAACGGATGTGTCTGCCACCCATCCCACTGTAACCCTAGTTTTGTCCTCAGGTAGTACCACACCTCAAGGTATCAAAAGTGATCTAAATCTCAATGGCCAGATTGTTGCTGTAACATAAGGAACATTTTAAATGTCTCTCACTCATAGTATTGATAGTTATTGTGTTAGACCTAGTCTCTGCCATCTAGTAAAAGTGGAGTCTACAGTCACAGCCAACGACATGGTCAGATATTTCCTGAAATTTCTGTGATATTTCTAGAGAAATCTCCTGCTTTCTGCAGTTCCACAGAAGCGGCAGCAGAGAGAAACTCTTTAGAAATATTGCAAAATATCTGGAAATATCAGACCATGTCTTTGGCTACTGCTTTCTCGAGGGAGTAAAATGAAGCTTATTTGCCAGCATCTCAAATAATATATCCAATTGTTGAAGGTCTGGGGATCTGAAAATTTCCTGCCAGTTATTGACAATGTGAAGTGTAAAGGCTGACTCCAGTTCCAGGGTCTGCTGCCTCTGGGTCTTTGTAGACATGAATAAGGGAGCTTTGAGCCATGTTGCCTGTTCCAGGTATTCCAGCTCTCACTAGTGAAGGGTAGACGTTTCATCAAACCAATGGAGGACATGTGCCCAAATGGCCACCTGACAATATGCCCTGAGATTTGGGAGAAATAGGCCTCCTTTAGGTATGCTTAGCTGAAGCTTAGTATAGGCAACATGGGGCTTATTCCCTCCCCAGAGAAAGTGGGAGATCCGCCTATCCCACCAGTGAATTTCCTCCCTCTGAGGGCAAAGCGGAAGAGTCTGAAATAGGTAAAGCATCCATGGTAGCAGATTCATCTGTACTGCCTTCACATGATGGATTACGGGACTAGGGAGGTGAGTCCACCTCTGCAGGCCTTCTAGTAATTGATGGCTCTGGGGTTCATAATTTAGTTTGTACAGCTGTACAAGATCTGTGGGAAGTGTTATTCCTAAATATTGGATTGCGGGATAGTTCCAGTGAAGTGGAAAAGCCATTTTTAGGTCAGAATGGGGATCATAACCAATTTGTACAATTTCAGTTTTGTCTGTGTTTAAGTGATATCCAGTGAACATTTCCATTTCTCTTAATTCGTCAAAAAGGGCTGGTAGGAAGGATTCTAGTTGCATCATATAAACCAATAGGTTGTCTACGTAAAAGATGACTTTGCATTCCACTCCCCTATTCATGTCTGCCTGCTGTTATCCTCTATAATGGCTTGTGCCAAGGGTTCTGCATAAAGGGTGAATAGCAGGGCTGATAAAGGACATTCTGGTTGTGTCACATGCTGTAAGAGCAAAAAAAAACAAAAAAAAACAGAGAAAGCGGTCTGAGTAGGTGCCATTTATTTTGACCGCTGTCTGTGGCAACGAGTATGAGGCTCCAATTATTTGCCAACACACATTAAACAGCTTCCATTTATTAAGCTCTTCTCCTCCGCTGACCTTCAATATTTTAAAAATATTAACGTGTGTTCATGTAATCTCTACTGAGTGTTGTATAGCTTGTATTGTGCTGCACTGCTTGTAATTGCTTTTGTACTTTGTATTGTAAATCTGATTTGTTATTACTTTTGACCTCATGTTGTACCTGAAAAAGGAATGTATATTCTAGTGTACCTACCTGAAAACTCAAATAAAATGAAATGAAAATTTGATGGAAGGGTTTCAAGAATGGGAAGTAAGCTAGGGTATGCTGGAGAAATCTCCAAGACAACCTATCAAAGGCCTTTTGAACATTCATTCCTAACAGGAGAAGTGGAGTAGTTGTTTTGCAGGAGCATTCTAGTATGTAAAGCATTCTCTTGATGCTGTTAGAGGTTTTCCTTTTGTACAAACCCTGCATGGTCTTTATGTATAAGTCTTGGTAGAAGCACTTCTACATGTTTGATCATAATACTAGCATATAATTTATGGTCCTGGTTAAGAACCGAGACTGACCTTTAGAATTCACACAATTTGGGGTCCTTTCAGGGCTTCAAAATGGCTGAGATGTTTGCATTTAGCCAACTTGGAGGGGGTGGTGAACCCCCTCGTAAACCAACTGGAACGCTTCTTAAAGAGGCTGTATCAGTTGTTGTTTAAATGCCTAATAAAATTTGGAAGACTATCCCAAGCAATCAATTATAAGTGGCTTCACCAGATTGTACACATACCCCAAGAAGGGATACACTTACATTGCCACAAGAACCCAGTGACCTACACCACTGGTGGGGGGCAGCACCAGTATGTCTTTTACCATATCGAATAATAATAGGCTGTGGTATTTTTTTATTCACACAAGTTTTATTTTAAATCTTCTTACCATACATTAAATCATTTCTCCAAATGGCATAATATTGACAAAACAAGTCCATGTTCACAGGCTTCAAACTCCAACATTTCCATCTACATTAAAAAAACTTATTTTATTCTATTCTGCCAATTTTCTTTTCACCATTATTGCAGTTTTACCCTTAGTATCAAAATACATTTTTTTAGTAAATATTGTCTGTAACCTGAAATCCTTTGATATCTTAAAAGTGCTCAGAAATTATTCATAGCAGCTTTCTACAATGTCCATAGCAGCGTCTATTTCAATTTTGTAGCAGTTTTGTAGCAGCATTCGTAAATTGGAGAAGTTCTCAAAGTGCTTTCTTAAAGAGCTTAACCACTCTTTATGGAACATACACCTCACCAGGCATCTCAAAAGTGCTCCGTGCTGTGCAGTTTCTGTTCAGTTTTCCTAAAATGCTCTGTGCTGTGCAAGCCAAGCTATTTTTGCACTGCTATTCTCTGTCATTCAAACCGAATGAACACCTGTGTAGTCCAGCTTCTAACATCAGCTTTCTCCATATAATACTTGTTACCACAGCAAACTTCGTTCTGGCTACAGTATTCAACACAAAAACCAGCATACAACAATGTTTTCAGTTCCCAAGTACCTACGAGTGCAAACATGAACATAGAATAAGATTTCAGTGTGAAGCCATGTCTTCTTCAGAGTTTGTTCATTGAGTCCTGAGGAGAGGGATTTAGTAGGCTCATTCTTAAAGTGACTGATCTTAATTTTTACTGCCCTGCACCAGTAGCACCCAGTGCCGTGTAAACATACAAGATAATTTTTTTTTAAATATATATTTGACCCATTTCAAAAACCTATACATTGATTCAGAGACTAGAATTTCTCTAATCATTTAGTTAACTCGAATAATACATGTATTGAGTTTTTAGTTCTCATCTAATCTCTCATACCCTTTTCACTAAAACCTCATATAGGTAGTAGTTCTTAATAAAGAATTTGCAATCATGTTTCTTAAACGGTTGCATAGCAATTTCTCATTCAAACCCTTACATTATGCCATATTTCTAAACTCTGAATCAAGTAACCAATCCTAATTTACAGTGCTCTCCACCAGTCAAACCCAGTGCCAATTTGGATATATAGGGCCCTAGTGCAACACCCATATTTCATGGGTATGACATTCTTGGTTAGTCTCTCAGACTCAGAGATAGGGCTATCCCTATCGCAGCCAGGTTGGCTACAGCCTTTGCGATTCTCTATTGTCAGCTACCTCTCACAGACCAATGTACTCCTCTGTTTTTGTGCCTGAATTGCACCCTGAACAAATTTCTAATGCCCATTCCCCTCTCTCCCTTTCTCGCATACAGAAATGATGAAGAGAGCCAGGAAGTGTAGATCCTGCTCCATGGCTCACACCCTACAGCAAATAGGCCACTTCTTTCCACGCTGTGATGAACTCCTACCTGACATCACAGGGCAATCTACTGTACTCATCAGATAGATAAAGAACACAGATGGCACCTGGACCACAGACAATCCTGCCTCTCCCCTGAACCAACCAAACACCCAGGTGGTGGACACAACAGCGATCATGCTCCAAAATCAACAGTTGATCCAAGCACAGCAGCAGTTCATACTGGCCATGCTGGGAAAAATTGGAAGAGATAGCAGGCCAACGTAGCACAAACCCCACCAACCAGGATTCACCTCATAATACAGTAACAACACCCTCCAGAGCAGGCACAGGTGACACAGGTCCTAGTGGTGCCAGCCTAGACAGTCCAACACAGGACACCAACCCCTCAGACTGCAGGAGGGAGTCAGATAAGGAGTCCGAAAGGGAGGATGAATCCACCATAAACCAAAACCCCCAATCACTCACTGCAAAAATGTGCTTACCTGAATAAGTTCTAGTGCTGCTGCACCACGTCATAACTATGGTGGGGTCTAAGCCAACACCAGCACCACCACAATCCAAGCTCATGCCATACCTTTTGCCAACAGCCAAAAAAGTTGATACCTTCCCAATATGTGAAGCTATTGATGAGGTCTTGGTAAAAGAATGGGAAGCTACTGAACCGGCATGCATACAAGAACACAGATTGTGGGACATAGATGTATCCAGTGCAGTACAACAAGGTGAAGATGTGGTGTAGACCACCTACAGTACACTTAGAAATTGCTGCTCTATACAAGAGAACAGTCCTACCATAGGATGGAACTTCAGGCCTCAACGAACCCACTGATCACCATTTAAAAGAGATGCTCAACAAGACATTTGAACTAGCAGGTATGGGGGCAAGGGTGGCCACTACAATTTATGCCACTACAGCCCAGCTGGCATGGCTACAAGATACACAAACAAACATTAACCCAAAGTCCCCAGAAGCTCAACTCATAGAGCAAGTGATTCAGACAACCAAATACCTCACAGACATGGAAATAGACTCCCTGAAAATTAACACTAGAGTGGGAGCCATCTCCAACAGAGCAAGAAGGTCCATCAGAATCAAACTATGGAACATGGATAATGAGTCCAAGTCCAACCTGAACAAGCTTCCCTTCAAGGGCTCTCTCCTCTTTGGAGAGGGCATGGAGAAATACATTGTAAACAAGGAGGACGGCAAATCTCTCAACAAGGATAAGCACTCAGATCCACTTACTTGCGCACTAGACACAAGTTTCATGCAACAGGGAATTTTTGTGACAGATGTCAAACGCAATATGGGAACAGGAACAACAGATACCACTACTCTTATCAATCCAGCAACACCTACTAACCTGCTAACAGCAATAGATCCCATGGTTGGCATTCCTTCTCTAGAGGCAAGCCCCTCCTACACTGGCTCCCATAAAACCCAGCCCAAGCAATGACTACTGGTGCAGCACCCTGCATCTGGATCACACACCAGTAGGGAGGTGACTATTACTGTTCGCCCACCAATGGAACCAGTCAACACAGGACAGATGGGTACTGGAAATCGTAAGCAAGGGATACGCCATATAACTGACAACAGTTCCAAGAATGGACAGACTAATTATCTCCCCTACAGCAAAGTACAGGGCATGGCCCACTCAAATCAATGCCCTAATACAGGGACTGCTCCGAAACAAAGCCATCGTGGTGGTACCACCAGAGTAGAGGGGTAAAGGGATCTATTTAATCTTATTTTTTTTTTTTTTAATTTATTATACTTTATTAAGTTCATCTTCATTACAGTACCCCAGATAACAGGTGAACTATGCTCAGTCTTAGATCTAAAATTCTTAAATCTCTCAGTCCGATACAGATCATTGAAGATGCAGACTGTCAGGTCAACCCTAAGAGTCATCCACCTGGGTGACTATTGCATGTTCATAGTCTGAAAGATGCCTACCTGCACATTCCAGTCCAACCCCTCTCATTACAAATTCCTGAAGTTCCAAATACTGGGGAAGCACCGCCAATACCAGGTGCTCCTATTTCATCTTGCCTCAGCCCCACGAGTTTTCACAAAAGTGGCCATTGTACTAGCGGTCAAAATGAGGGTCAGGGCATACAAGTCATCCCTTACTGGATGACTGGCTCATAAGGGATAAGGTCCAGGCAACAAGCATACAGCCACACCCAAGCAGTGGTCCATTGCCTACATCAACATGGGTGGGTGATAAATCACAGCAAGAACTGCCTCAACCCCATTCGGTTAATAGAATACTTGAGGGCACTGATAGATACTAGTACAGCAACAGTAAGACCATTGGAAAAGAGGGTCAACAACATTATACAGCAGGTGCGCACACTGCAAAGGACAAGACAACTGACACTGGAGCAACTATTCAGAGTCATTGGCCTCGTGACATCATGCATCGACCAGGTTATATGGGCCTGATGGAATATGTGACAACTCCTACTACTGGTAATGTAGAAATGGACTAAATCTGGACATAGATCTATCAATGTACTCAGACTCCCTCAATGGATAGTGTCTTCTCTCCAGTGGTGGACAAACAGGGAAAACCTGACCAGGGGCCTAGCACTGGGCACCCAACATGAAATCATAATAGACACAGATGCCAGTCTGGTGGGTTGGGGTGCAGCCCTGGGCCAGCACACTGTACAGGGCAAATAGTTATTGGTGGAATCCAAACTTCTGATCAATGTGCTGGAAATGAGGGCAGTATTCTAAGCATTACTCAGTTTCAGTGATAGCGTATAATGCAAAAATGTACTCATCAGGTCCAACAACAAGGTCACAGTCACCTACATACAGAAACAAGGTGGAAACAAAAGCAGGGCAATGCAGAGGGTAGTTATCAATGCAATGAACTGGGCGCAGAAATACTTACAGAGCATTACAGCCATACATCTGGTGGGCAAACTCAACACAACAGCGGATTGGCTCAGCCATCAACAGATCCATCCAGGCAAGTGGAGACTCAATCCACACATCTTTCAACTAATAGACAAGTGTTGGGGGCCAGTCCAAATCAACCTTATGGCCACCAGCAAGAACACCCAATGCCCCAGATTCTTCTCCCGGTTCAGGGACAACAGTCCATGAGGGTCAATGCACTTTCACCGCAATGGGCATTATTCCAGGGGGCATATATCTTCCTACTGCTCCCATTAATTCTGTAAGTTCTCCAGAAGATATGACAGTCCAGAATGACAGTCATACTGATAGCACCCTACTGGCTGAGAAGGTCATGGTTTGCCACAGTAGTTGCCATGGCAGTGGACCACCCATGGAGAATCCCAGCCAGCCAGGATCTGCTACGGCCAGGGCCAATATGCCACCCAAACTCAGAATCTCAAGCTGATGGCCTGGCTCCCAAGAGGGACAGATTGTTAAGGGTGGGCTACTGCCTCTCAGTAATTAACACTGCACAATCTAGAAGAAGCTCCACTGTCACAAAGTACAGATGGCACTGGATAATCTTTTTGAAGTGGTGCAGTACTAACTCAATCATCCTAGAACTCTCCTTCATTGCAGATATCTTGCTATTTTTTCCAAAAGGCCTAAAGAAAAGCCTCTCCCTATCCTTCCTGGGAGTACAACTAGCTGCCATAAGTGCCGCGCATGGAAAGATAGACAACACACTTCTAGAGGCACACCCGGATGTCATTCACTTTCTAAAAGCAGCATTAATCATATGCACCAGAGTCAAACAAGTGACCGCTCTGTGGGACTTAAACCTAGTCCTATGGGCAATGACATCACATCATTTGAACCCTAGTCCTATGGGAAAGGACATCACACCATTCAAACCCCTAAACATGGTAGACATAAAATGGATGACTTTAAAGATGGCCTTCTTGACAGCCGTGTGCTCAGCAAGAAGGACAGGAGAGCTTCAGGCACTGTCTTGTACAGAACCATATCTAGCAATACACTTTCACACGAAACAGACAATAGAGCTTCCAGCCAACCTACCTGAAAAAGAGACAGACGCAGACCCAAGCCTGCACACCCTATGGAAGAAGAGAGTAATCAGCATATACTTGGACAGAACACAAGACTTTCGCAAATCAGACATACAATTAATCTTACTTCAAGGGCATTACCCTTCCCCTACACATGTGACCCAAGGTCAAGCTACAAGTACAGGGCCATGCTTCAATTGTCTGCTGCTTCATACAGAAATAACATACAGTGCAATCTCTGTTATCCACCCCCGTATTATCTGCAACCCTCCTTATTCACTGGCCTGATCTCCTGTATTGTTCTCTTTCTATGGAAATTCCCTCTATTATCTGCCACCCTCTCAGTCCTCCATCTGCCAGTTCTTTCTGGTGTACAGGCCATATCTTTCTCATGTTATTTGCCATCTGTCACCTGCCAGGCAGTGCATTATGGAACCAATTTTGTTGTTGTTGTTAATGTCTAAATAAGAATTAGTTTATAGTGCACTGCTGAGGACTGTGTTACCTTTGAGAATGGCTGTGAGGTTTTTACCAACATCATTGATGAAGGGATCACTGAAACTGTCAGGGATGAAGAAAAGGAAGCTTTCATATTAGAAGCAAGGGCTGATTTTAGCAGTTTTACTTGTCCAGTGAATAGTGCAAACTGACCTGGACTTCTGCAGCTAACCCTCTATTTGTTCATCTTGACTAGCACAGCTCTTTCATTGCTCTCAGTAAAGTTAAAAAAAAGTCCTTACTTTAGCAGGCTCTAGTCCTCATGCTAATCTCTGTCATTATTTCATGTGGCCAGGTATGATTAACAACTCTGTAAGAGCTGCAATTACTTGGCACCTGTCCCTGCAATGTGTTGCTCCCACAATAGACTCAATGTGAGTCATTGCCACTCCACTGTTAGGGTTTCCAACTAGTGTCTGAACTGTGATCAGGGATAGAATGGTGCTAAGTCATTAGTTTACAGCCTTCTGACTTTGTGTCTCTCTGTGTGTTGATGTGCTTCACAATATTAAGGACAGTGCCCCTCATTTCCCTACATTTTGAAGTATCATTTCCCAACCTTTCAGTGACAAAATGTTATGAGGTATATAGTGACAAAATGTTAAGCAGTATATAGTGTCTACCATGCAGGTAGTGATTTTTATCCCAGTCTCCCCATAGTCACTCTCTCTCACCTCTTAATCTCCCAGCTCTGTACTTTCCCTATGCTATTTGGGTACTGTGTTATGGCACTCTATTTATCATACTCTGAGGCAGGTTGATGGAAGAATTAGCCTGACTTCCATCAACAAGTGGTATGTAAATCAAGCTATGCTCTCACTAGCCTGCTGCCATAAATTGGGAATAGGCTAATTAGGAGAACATGTAAGCTCGCAAGGGGAATAATTGTACTATAACCTCTGTGGGGGCCCCTGGATTATGTGCTCCTGAAGCTTCTGGTGCTCCTGAAGCCTCCTCTCCCTCTGGCTCAAGATCCTATCTGCCCCTGACCGGGCTCCCTGCAATAGCCAGGTGATGCAGCTTACTTCCTTTGCCGTGGTCACCACTCCTCTGGTGCTCCTGAAGCTTCCCCTTCCTCTGGCTCAAGATCCTATCTGCCCCTGACCGGGCTCCCTGCAATAGCCAGGTGATGCAGCTTACTTCCTTTGCCATGGTCACCACTCCTCTGGTGCTCCTGAAGCTTCCCCTCCCTCTGGCTCAAGATCCTATCTTCTCCTGACCGGGTGCCCTGCAATACCCAGGTGGCATGGCTTACTTTCTTCACTGTGGCTGCTGCTCCTCTGGTACTCCTGAAGCTTTCCTTCCCTTTGGCTCAGGATCCTAGTTGCCCCTGACTGGGTGCTCTGCAGTACTGGGGCAGTGCGGCTTACTTCCTTCACCATGGCCACTGCTCCTCCAGTGCTCTTGAGGCTTCCCCTCCCTCCGGCTTAAGATCCTATCTGCCCCAGACCGGGCACCCTGCAATACCCGGGTGGTGCGGCTTATTTCCTTCGCCATGGCTGATGCTCCTCTGTTGTTCCTGAAGCTTCCCCTCCCTCTGGCTGCTAAGCCCCTACCTTCACAAGTGAGTGGTTCCTTGCTGAAATAACCCTGGGTGCGTCTAAGAAATTTTACCTGGGCTGCTGCTATAACCCCCCATCGGGAGGCACCCAGGGCCTAGTAAATTTCCTGGATGGGCTTGGGTGCATCTCTCCCTCAAGAGATACCATTCTACTCGGGGATTTCAACCTCAACTGTATTGGGGACCTAAAGCCAGACTGTGCTAACTTACTCAAGTCACAAAACCTGGAACAAGTCATCTCCTCCTAAACCAGACACAATCACTGCTTGCAAAACCACTCTATCCTCGACTGGATTGTCACAAATCGGGGAGACTTTGTCCTCCAGGTGGGCACCATGTCTGACTTGTTAGGCGACCATACCTATATCTAGAGACCTGTGTTTTTCTTAAATAATGAAATAACAAAAAATAACAAGAATTCAAGGTAAAAAAAGAAATAACAAGAAATTCAAGGTATAACAAGAAATAACAAGAAATTCAACACATAAAAATAATAAAAAAACACATGAATAAAGTGAAAAAAATCGCTTTTTGGGGGGTAAAAACTAAATAAATGCTTACAGCAGTTGTTGTTTCAGCTCCATTGTTATCACAGAGATGGTCCACAAGAATGCAACAGAGGAACTGTTTCATTCACAAAACCTTTCAAGACCATAGCATAATGCTGCTTAATACAATGTAGTATACTAGAAATGTGATTTCTAGTGTGCATAAGGTCATTTTGAGGTAGATTATGAATGTAAATGTAATAACAAGAAATAAAACTAAATTCTCAATGAATAAAAAGAAATAACAAGAAATTCCAGAAAAATAAAAATAAAAATGATAAAAAATAAAAAGAATTTCATGGGTCTCTACCCATATCGTCTTGGCAACCAAACCAAATCGTCCTTCCCCCAAACTCCTGTCTTTCAGGAAGTTTAATTGCCAGGAGCACAATTCTGTTCTGAGAGATGTAAGGAATATAAACTGGTCTGACCTCAACTGGCATAGCAACATTTCAACCGCAGTCACTCTTTTCACTGATGTTCTTCGAAAGCTACAGGATGTACATTTTCCCCTCACTACCAGAAGGGTTAGAGGAGGCTGTACTTACTGGCTATCCAAACAGCTTCCGACACAAATGAAGGATAGGGACAGTAAATGGAGGGCATACAAGGCATTCCCCTCCTCTCAACTCTGGAATGACTACAAATGACTACAAAATTCCTGCAAACAGGCTGCCAAATCGCTTAAATGGAAATATTACACCAAACAACAAGTGGCACCCTTGGCAATCCTCGTAGATTCTGGGCCTCCATTGGGTCCCTCCTAAACCCCAAGGACAACTCACATATAACCCAGCTCACATCCCCATTGGGTTGCATTTCAGACCCTGCCACATCTGCGGACACTTTCAATAAAATGTTTACTGACCTAACCTCTTACCTCAGCATGCTCCCTCCTCTGACTCCCACTTGTCGAAACTCCCAACCAAATGGCTTTCATTCCTCCAACAATGCTGTCCCTCCTCCCTCTTTTTATTTTAGAGCCATCAGTCAGAGTGTCACCATTAAACTCCTGAAGACTCTGCCAGCCAGCAGAAGTCCTGGTTGTGATGGACTTTACCCAACTTTTTTGAAACTCATTTCCCCTGCTATTGTTAAACCATTTACTTTCATATTCAACCTTGCCCTGTTATCATCCACTGTGCCTGACTCCTGGAAGCATGCACTTGCACCACTTTTTTAAAGCTGGTGATCCCCTCACCCCTGAAAACTACAGACCCATCTCCCTTCTCCCACATGTAAGTAAATTACTGGAAAAAACTGTACATTTCTAGCTATCAGAACATCTAGAAAAGTGTAATCTTCTGTATCCCCTCCAGCATGGTTTCTGTAAACATCACAGCATCTCCTCTACATTGGCCCTTTTTACCAACCACATTCTTAGAAATATGGACAACGGTAGGGCCACAGGAGTGGTATTTGTTGATCTATTGAAGGCTTTCAATCTAGCTGACCACCACCTCTTTCACTCCACCCTGCTGTGCTTTGGTTGCTGCATGGAAACTGCTACATGGTTCCGTAGTTGTTTATCTGACAGGTCCCAGTCTGTTAAAATAGGGAATTATTCCTCTGCCACCCTACCTGTCTGCACTGGAGTCCCCCAAGGTTCGATACTTGGCCCTCTACTTTTTTCCATGTTCATAAATGCACTCCCTGCAGAAAGCCTAAATTGTAATGCACTCCTCTATGCTGATGACCTAGTCCTCTACCATAGTGACAAATCTCTTGAATCCATCTCAACTATCATCTTGTTAAACTATAGCTCCGCACACAATTGGTTCCTCTCCAGTAAACTCCTAGTAAACGAGAAGAAGACCAAAGCTATGCTCTTCAGCTCTAAACCCTTCCTTGCCAAGGTCACTAAATCCAACTCCTCTCTTCTAGTACTCACCCCAGCAGGTCCTACCCTCAAGAATGTCCTTGCCTTCAAGTATCTTGGTGTTACCTTGAGCCATCCCTCACTTTCAGAGATCATATAAATAATACTGTGAGGAAAACTCACCAAAAACTTGGTGCTGCCTACCGCATCAGGCAACTTCAGTCTCCTGACGCTCATCTAGCTATTGTGCAAGGTAGTCTTCTGCCCATCCTTAACTACTGCTTCCCTGTCTGCTCCTTCCTGTCCTCTTCTCTTCTCTCCTCTCTTGCCTAAGCACAACCTACAACTCCATCTGTTGGTATGATCTCCTTGCTCCCTACTCCACCCACCACTGCTCACTCTACCAATCACTAGAGTGGATCCCTCTCCAGGGTCATTTTGACTTCTTCTTGGGTTGTTTAGTAGATAATGCACTCATAAGCAACCACCTGTCCCCCTACTCTGCTCTACTTATTGATAGGGTGGTTTCTAGGAACCTCAGGGAATCCTCTGCCCCCCCACTGGAAATCCCACGCATCTCTTAGGTTATGGGTAGTGAAGCTTTCTCTGTCACTGCCCCACCTTATGGAACAGAATCCTATCGTCCATCTGCTCGACCCCTCCCACTTGTCCTTAAAAACTAACCTAAGAGTCTAGCTCCTGCCTGAGTCTGCCTGCAGCTATTTCCATGGACAGCTTCAAGGCCCATAAACTGCCTGCCCTGGAAAGCGCTATGGCTGCCTGCCTTCTCCCCTTACCCCTGCATTTCTCTCGCTCTAATTTTCTTATGTCTCTAATCTCCCTAGAATATTGTGTATTTCCCAAATATCCTTAAGTCCTAGTCATTCTTTTGAATGCTTATTTTTCATGTTATGAACTGTACAGTTTTTTTATCTGATTCAGGTACTCGTTGTTAGCTTAGTCCACTGCTACCCCTTCTAAGCCTGTAAAAATGTGTCTTTTACCTCTGCCTTTTTGTTTTAGTTGGACTTATGTGATTTATGTACGTATCTAACTTTTGTTATTACCATCACTTGCCCTCATGTCGAGGCCTACTCGGTCATTGCTTTCTTTGTATTGTATTATTTACTGTTTTTTGCTTGTACATGCCACTTTGTGGCCTGGGTGGTGACTGAAAACGGTCCCTTGGATCAGCTCACCTACTTGGTTACCAAATACATACATACATACAAAAATAAATAAATAAATAAATAAATAAATAAATATGTAGGCCTATATTTATTAATTTTTATGCTTTTATGTATTCTGAACTATCCTCAATTGGCTGCCTTTATTCATATCTGTGCCTGCTTTGGGTTTAATCCATGATAAAATCATGGGATTAGTAATTGTGTCATGAATAAGATTGATGGACAGATAGCTAGATAGCTAGATAGCTAGATAGATAGATAGAGAGATAGAGAGAGAGAGAGAGAGAGATAGAAAGAAAGATAGAAAAAACTTTATTTTTATGCAGGAAACATGTCATTAGGATTTTTCAACCCTGTTCACAAGACAGTCTTGTGATAATAATGTTTTTATAATATATTATATTTATTGTCCTGTATATACCTTTATGCAATTATGTATTGATAATCTGTGTTGCTTATTATATGTATGTCTAAGTAACCTGAAATGATGTGGGACCTCATTAAAAATGAACTTTGGTTCAGTTGAGTCTATCTCTGTTCATATTTTTGATATGAATAAAACATTTTCCTTACTTACTTTCCCTGGACATCACTGCAGGTCAAAAACAGAAGAGGACTTAATTGCTAAAATGAAAATAATCATAACAAATAAAGCCAAGCAGATGTCCATCACTGATTATTTTAAAGTTGATTGATGATAAATGAGAAATTAACTAAACTAGACTTTAATAGTCATACTGTGGTTTTGAATTATTTTTATTACCAAACTGTACAAAAATAAAGAAAATGAATAGTGAATACCTAAATGTAGTTCTGTGCTGATTTTCCCATATTTTACTAATGCAGCATAACATACCTGTATTAGACACTTGACACTATCTTCTATTATCCACCACAAAGTTGGTGCACCAAAGTTGTCAGATAATGGAGGGTGCACTGCATTCAAACTTTGCAAACAGCAGCCCTAATTCTTAACCCCCCCCCCACCAAGCTATAGGTCCAGCTCCATGCTACAAGGTTATACTTGTCTATGTCAGATTCTGTAGCTCCAACACTAAGTTGCACAATTACCACACAGCTGTATTATATGTTTGTTGGTGAATGTTGTTGACTGTGTGTATAGAGTGAAATATGTTTAACAGCATTATTTTGTTTGAAATATTGTTTAGTGTAATATATATACCATCCACTTGTAAATTTGATTTATACAGCTACAAGACCCTGCATAAAATTGTATACATGTCCCTAACCTGTATCGTGCATTGAGTAATTCCATGTATGTGCCCTAAAGAATGCAAGTTTCAAGTGTGCAATGTGTATGGTACTTACGTAACAAATTTGTAGCAAGTGCATTGCTTTGTTCAGGGTGGACAGTATTGCATGCAAAACAAGCCACACATCATAAATAAATGTAAACCCCCACAGGTGTGTCCTGCAGGTATTTTAGTTACAGATCTAGAATTTGTATGATGTATATGAAACATCAGACATGTGTGGCAGGACTCTGGACTTCTAGTTTGGCCTTGGGACATGAGAGTGTGTGTGTGTGTGGGGGGGGGGGTTCTATTTACACATTTTGAATATGCTGGCCCTGTATGAAGCAGCAGGCTGTTGTTGCATGTCGCTGTACCTGTAGCCTGGCCTTAGAGCTTGAGTGTAAGAGAAGGGGAGGGAGTGGGAGTTATGCTTCACATTCCTAATAGGACATTTCCAAACTCCATGGGTATTGGTTTCCCTAATATAACATTTCCAAATGTTGTGGATATTAGGTTTCCTAATAGGACATTTCCAGACTTTATGGGCACTGGGTTGACAACCCTAATAGTGCATTTCCAAACTTTGTGGGGTTTGGGTTTTGTGTGCTAGCAAGCATAATCAGCATTAATTTAGGTGTTTGTCATAAATTATAGTTGGGGTTACAAATGCTGTTCTATGTTAAACCCCTATTTGTGCACCTCAGTCACACACCTGTCCCTGTACAGAATACTGTAGCTTGAAATTTGGCATGCATATACTGGTGCCCAGGATCTATGGATAAAGAAAATGTTATAACAATTAGTTCAGCAGTTTAAAAGTTCTACAAGGTTGAGATTACATAAAAATATCAAACTGAAGACTTTTCTTTGCTCAGCTTTGGCTGAAAAATAGCTGACAGTTGAAATCTGAAACTTTCAGGTTCATTACATGTTGACCAAATGAGATGCCTTTCATAGGTGGTTTCACTGAAAATTGTATCATTTTTAAATTATTAATAAAAGAAAATGATGCTGCCATGCATGAACAGAATGTTTTGTCAATGCTCCAGTCATAAGGTATTTTTCACGCAACATCAGCTTCTATATTTATCACTCAAAAACTGTTGATGTAAGCTAGTTTCATGAGTCAAAACAACTCATGTCAACAGTTTTGAGCCCTCTCGCATCCAGTCTAGCTGTGTATTTCAATAACGTCTGGTCCCTCTCCTTGCTGATTGCCTGTTCTATTACAATTTACACCACTGGTAGGTGCCCAACACTGCTGCAGATATCCCCTTCTTCCTGCTCCATCCAGAAGTTTCTAATGACTGCCGATGGCTGCCCAACTTCACAGACATTATTCCCCCTCAACCCCCAACCCAGCTGTTTGTAATGACTGGCAGTGGGTGCTCAACCCTGTTGCCAGTCCCTTCTCCCTCCTGACTGCTGAAATTTTACCATGTTACACCAGCGGGGGGAGTCAAATCCTACCACAATCCCCCCTCTCTCCCAGTAGCCCATTTTATTACAGTTTAAACTGGCAGTGGGAACCTGACCCTGTTGCTGGGATCCCCCCGCCAATTAAGCTGTTTCTAATGACATGAGATGGTTGACCAACACCTCTGCGGGTATCCCCCTTCTGTATGACCCAGCAGTATGTTAATTTCCACCCACAGCAAGTGTCCACCCTGTCACAAGTAACCCTCTCCCTCCTGGCCACCTGATGGAGTGTTAAAAACCCACCCTCTGCCACCTTCTAGCATCCATGTCACCCTTGCCCCACTGGTGGCCACTTTTGATCCTTCTGCATGGATCCACAAAGTCCCTTGATGTGATTACTCAATGTCTCTCAACATACTCCTCTACCTGCAAGATGAAAATCAAACTGCTTAAAAAACACTAAGTCCAATAATATACATACTGTGCATATACCTTGTATAGTTTTTTCCACTTTTATATTCTTTTGGCCAATACTTGCTAATTTTTAGTCACTGGGCAAGCCACCACCACACTTCATGACCATATAATTGGCCAATTGTTAATCCCTCCCAAAATGTGTTTATAAAGCCACATAAATCAGTGTAGTTGAGGCACAGGTCAGGAAGCATAGGGAAAACCCAGGGGCAGTTGTAAAATTCACCAAAACTTTATTTATAGTAGCAGTAACATAAAAAAAAAATATATATAAACTTGTTCGTAAGAACTATGTACAGAGGCAAAATAAAATATTTCTTGTTAATCTGCCTTGCAGTTTGGCTTAGCTTTTTTTATGTCTTTTTCCACCCCCACCTCAGCAAACATCCTGTCCTTGTATATTTCAGGCGGGATGAAGGCGGAAACACATTATGCTTCTTGAGGCCCCTCCAGATTTTGCAAAAGACTCAAGCATGTGCACTCAAGTAACTTCTAGCTTTGTACAGTTATCTCAAAAGATAAATATATACACATTTCAACAATAATACTAAATATTCTCTAAACAAAAGTGATCCCATTATCAGTTTCATTCCATATAGTGATTTGTACATATTTTTATATTAGCAGATATGCAAGTGAGGGAAAAACAGGCAGCAAGAGAAAACTGAAAGGCAGTGAGAGGCAAAGAGTTGTGAGACTGTTCGGGTTGATCAAGTCCGAGGTCTCACAGGAAAATCTGGTTGCTCAACAAGACAGAGAAGAGACTGAAAAGGAAATATTAGATCCTTACATTTAAACACATTTTCCATAACAAATGGGACAGAGTCCTATTCTACCCTGTCACATACACCCCCTCCTTAAGAGGGAACCTGTTTATTAAACAGGTTTCCAAAACTTCTTATTCTCTAATAACAATTGCTGCTTTCAGACATTAAACATGTGTTGCCATTTTTTATAACAGTACAGCAAACAATACAGTTCAACACCATACATTAGGTTTTTTTTTCAACCTTCAGACCCCTCAATTCCTGATCCATATCTTGACAGAAAATCAGCATTGCTATTTTCTTTGCCGGATTTGTGAATCACATAGAATTTAAATGGCTGCAGTGCCAGGTACCACCTTGTGATTCTGGAATATTTATCTTTCATCTGGTTAAGCCAACAGAGAGGACTGTGATCAGTTACAAGAACAAAATCAGTTCCTAGCAAATAAAATTTGAGGGACTCCATGGACCACGTTGCTGCTAAACACTCCTTTTCAATAGTGGAGTACCTTTTCTCTCTCTGTCATGCAATTTCCTACTTATGCACAGAATAGGATGTTCTGCCTCATCTATGTTTTGACTTAGGACTGCACCTAGGCCTACCTCAGATGCATCTGTTTGTAACAGAAATGGTTTCTCAAAGTCTGGGCTTCTTAAAACAGGTGCTGAACATAATGCAGCCTTTATGGCTTGAAAAACTTCATCACAATCTGGAGTCAATTTCACATTATTTGGGTACTGTTTCTTTGTGAGTTCAGTAAGGGGAGTAGCTAATTCAGCAAAGTTGGGAAAAAATCTCTGATAATAAACAGCCAGCCCTAAAAATGACCCAACATGTTTCTTTGTTTTAGGTGCAGGGCTGTTAGCTACAGCTTCTATTTTAGAAATCTCTAGTTTAATTTCTCCATTTCTCAACACATAGCCCAAATATCTGGTTTTCTGCATACCCAATACACATCTAGTAGGATTAATAGTCAGACCTGCATTTTTGATAGCTTGGATAACTGCTCATAGATGTTCCAGGTGGGTTTCCCAGTCTGGACTGTACACCACGACATCATCCAGGTACGCAGCACAATAACCAGTGTGAGGGGATAAAATTACATCCATGTACCACTGGAATGTAGCTGGTGCACCATATAAACCAAATGGCATGGTGGTGAACTAATAGAATCCTATAGGGGTGGCAAATGCAGTTTTATTTCTGGATTCCTTAGCTAAAGGGATTTGCCAGTAACCCTTGGTGAGATTGAGGGTACTGATATACTTTGCACTCCCCAGTCTGTTCACCAAATCATCTATTCTGGACATAGGCTAATTGTCAAATTCTGACACTTGATTAAGTTTCCTGAAATCAAGGCAGATTCTAACACCCCATTCTTTTTCGTTTACAATTTCCGTGGGAGATGACCAAGCACTCCTCGACTCCTCTATGATACCCATTTCTTTCATTTTTTTTTTATTTCCTTAACCACATCAGCTCTTAACCGCACTGGCAACCTGTATGTCTTTTGCCTAATAGGACGAGCATTCTTTGTCACTATTATGTGCTCAACCCCTTTTGCTTGGCCTGGTACAGTGGTAAAATTACTATTAAATGTCTTTAGCACATTACGAATGTTTGCAGTTTGTTCTGAGGATAAGGAAACATTCACCTTTACAGCATCACCATTTATAGTTTGTTCCAGTCTATCATAAGCTGCATCAATATCTTCCTAAACAGTTTCTGGTAAAACCAGCAAAACAGCTTTTGGAATTTTTTCAACCCATTTCTTTAGGAGGTTAGCATGGTATATCTTAATAGGATTGTTCCTGTCAGGGGTCTCAATCTCATAGTTAATAGTGCCAACACCTCTAAAATTTTATGAGGCCCTTGCCACTTCATTAACAGCTTATTTTCTGTTGTGGGCAACAGTAACAAAACCTTTTCACCTGGCTTAAAAACTTTTTCTTTTACCCCCATGGTCATAATATACCTTCTGCTGGTTTTGAGCCTCTTCTTGATTACTATGGGCAATTTCAACATATTTTGCTAGCTTCTTTCTTAGGGCACACATGTAAGAAGATATAGATTGTTTCTGAGTGGGGTTATCTTCCCACGTTTCTTTTATCACATCCAGTGGCCCTCTTGGCTGCCTACTGTACAGCATTTCAAATGGTGAAAACCCTGTTGATGCCTGTGGCACTTTTCTGTAAGCAAAAAGTAGGTAAGACAAGTACTGGTCCCAATCTTTTCCTTCCCTTTTGCAAACCTTTTTAACATGCATTTTAGGGTTTGGTTAAAATGCTCAACAAGACCGTCTGTCTGAGGGTGATGGGGGAGGTTCTTATGGCAGTGATACCTAGCAGTCTGTATAGCTCCTTAAGTAATGCAGCACCAAAATTACTACCCTGATCAGTAATAATTTCTTTAGGTATGCCCACTCTGCTGAAAATTTTGGCAAGCTCTCCTGCAACTTTTGGGGCTGTAACAGTATGCATTGGAACAGCCTCTGGGTATCGAGTAGCATAGTCGCATAATACCGGGATAAATCTATTACCCTTTTTACTTTTGTCTAAAGGACCAACCACATCCATTGCAATTCTCTCAAAAGGCACATCTATTAAGGATAGGGGCACCGGGGCACCTTGTCTTTTCTAGTGACTTGGGCTACTTTCTGACACTCAGCACATGAATTACAATAGGTAGCAACATCTTCATGAACTCCAGGCCAGTAAAATCTATATAGCAATCTGGTAAGGGTGTGATCCCTCCCTGAGTGACCAGTCATAGGATTATCATGTGCTATCTGTAGCAACTCTGTTCTATACTTCTGTGGTATAACCAGTTGTTCTGTCTGTTAGTGTGTCTGAGATTTAACACAGACTTTGTACAGCAACCCATTACATTTTTTAAACATTGGTTCACCCTGTTTTGGTTTCACCTCAGCTGCTTAAAATAACCCTGGAGAGAAACATTGTTAGCTTGTTCTGAAAGAAAATCACAATCAGTTATCAATTTAGTTTCAGCATTTTCACATTTTAACCCTGTATGTCCATTAGTCATTTGTTGCCATAGTTTTTTCAGGCTTTGTCTTTCTTTCCTGGATTTCTGGATCTTGGAGCTGTGATCAGACAAGTCTGAATCAAAATCTTTGAAAGGAAAAGTGTCCCCACTGTCTGCAATTTTCTTTTCCTGAGCTCTTATCACCACAGCTGCTGAAACATCAGGATTTACTCCCTCTTTAGTCAGCTCAGTAAATCCTGGAAAGTCATTTCCAATGTTCACAGGTACTGGTAACTTTGGTACTACCCCCACTTTCATTTGGTGCGACACACCATTAACGGTCAGAATCACTGGAGTGGTGGGATAGTATAGAGTGTCCCCGTGGATGCAGATGACACCAGTACCTGATCCCTTTGCACAGTGTTCTCCAAGCACTTTAGCATGCACTAGGGTCTGTCTGCTCTCCGAATCAATGAGTCCATTCACAGTCTTATCCCCCACCTTCACATCTGTTAAGTACTTGCCCCAATTTACCAAGGACAAATCTGCTCCAGTGCCACTCTCCTTACTAACGCAGTTTCTTGCAAAATGGCCTGGCTTATTACAGTTATAGCAGATAACATCTTTTGGAGCAGATGTGTTACCCCCACCAGAGTTCTTATCAGTCTTGGACTTTAAATGGGAAAAAGAGTGTCTTACTGGTGCTTGGCTGTTACCTCGCTGCTGTGGCATCCGTCTGGCCATTTGGTAGTCCTCAGCCAAAGAAACAGCCTTTTCCCACCCTCTAGTCGGTGTTCCTTTACCCAAAACTGCACATCTGTAGGCAAGATGTTGATGAATTGCTCCATGGCAAATGTGTCGATGATCTGTGGGACTGTTTTGCTCTCTGGTTGAATCCATTTTATCAGGAGTTCTCTGAGTCGGATGAAGGCTTCTTGAGGATTGTCGACCGAGTTGTACCTCGGAAATCGAAATGTCTGCCTGTAGTTCTCTCTGGAGATGTCGTACCTTTTCAGGATTTCACTTTTCACCAGGTCATAGTTTTCTGACTGTGCAGTGTCCATACTGCTGTAGGCAAACTCGGCTTTCCTTGTCAGGTAGGGTACCAGTCTGATTGTCCATTGCTGCTTTGGCCACTGGCAGGCTGTGGCAGCTCTCTCAAAAGTTGTCAGGTATGCCTCAATATCATCTGAGGGACACAACTTTGTAAGTTTAATGGCTTTTAAGTTGCTTACATTTTGTTGCTCATTTGGATCTGAGCCGGATCCTCTGCCCTTACAAGGCATCCAGCCATTGCATCTCTTCTCTCATCTGCTGCTTCTGTCACTGCATTTCTTCTCTCCTCTGTGCTTCTAAATGCTGAATCTCTTTTTCTCTCTGCTTCTCAGTCTCTTTTTGTTGTACAGCCCACAATTTGAAAAAAATCCATCAAGCTTTCAGGTTCTGTCACTGCCTGTTCTTTTTCCATGATTTGTGCTGGCTATACAATCTCAGACTGGGCTTCTGTATCTGCTAGTTTGGCTGCCATTCTCCTGGTAACCACTCCTGGACTTGCTGCTGCAGAATCCATTTCTTCCTCTGTGCTTCACTGATACTAGGTCCAGCACCCACGCACAAAAGTCCTGTCCTATGGTATGCATGGCATAAATTCCACTACTGTCACCATCTGTAGTCGAGGCACAGGTCAGGAAGCATAGGGAAAACCCAGGAGCCATTGTAAAATTCACCAAAACTTTACAGTAGCAGTAAAATAAAAAAATATATAAATTTGTTCATAAGAACTATGTACAGAGGAAAAATAAAATCTTTCTTGTTAATCTTCCTTGCAGTTTTTCCACTCCCACCTCAGCAAACATCCTGTCCTTGTATATTTCAGGAAGGATGAAGGCAGGAACACAGTGTGCTTCTTGAAGCCCCTCCAACTTTTTCAGAAGACTCAAGCATTTGCACTCAAGTAACCTCTAGCTTTTTACAGTTATCTCAAATTATAAATGTATACACATTTCAACAATAATACTAAATATTCTCTAAGCAAAAATTGATCCCATTATCAGTTTCATTCCATACAGTGATTTGTACATATTTTTATATTAGCAGATACGCAAGGCAGGGAAAAACAGACAGCAAGAGAAAACTGAGAGAGAGTGACAGGCAAAGAATTGAGAGACTGTTCAGGTTGATCAAGTCCGAGGTCTCACAGGAAAATTTGGTTGCTCAACCAGACAGAGAAGAGACGGAAAAGGAAATATTAGATCCTTGCATTTAAACACATTTTCCATAACAAACGGAACAGGGTCCTATTCTACCCTGTCACAATCAGTAAATGTCGTGCTGGTGGTTTTTAACCCTTATACCCACCTCATCCCATCCCTTACTATCATGATGCAAGGCCAAACTACAATTCTGGTGTCATGCCCAATGGGTCTGCTTCTTCAAGCTACATCTACAGTATTCTCTGTGCTTCTTACTTTGGTGGCTCTCATACCCTCCTCCTACCCTGAGTTACAGCCATGTAACCTGGCTAATTGCACCCTACCTATCCCCTCCTCACCCTCCGTCAGCTCAGCCATCGGCCCACCACCCATAGCTCTCCTGTGCATCTGGGTAATTGGCTGTTCCATACTGCTATCCAACTTTCACATAGGGTTATTAGCTCTAAAGTTCCTGGCACATGCCACCTCAGCGCACACCACCCAGCCACCTGTTTCCCTCTGCAAGCCTCAGTAGCACTTGCCCATAATCAAATTTATGCTTCTATTATTGCTCCTAAGCGCTCGTGACATCGAGTCCAAACCCGTGCCAACTCCCCCCCTCCCTTCCTGCTCCCTAGTGGCCTAAAACTGTCACACCTAAATATCTGCAGCATACTAAATAAATTAACCCTGTTGCTACCAACTGTATTACCCCTTAAACCCAACATTCTGATAATCTCAGAGACCTGGTTGAAACCCCACATCCAGGACACTGAAATCGCTATCCCTGGTTATACCGTCATCCACCAGGAGTGCCCAGTTAACAAAAGGGGTGGAGGCAGAGTTATGTTCCTATCATCCTCCCTTCTGTTTACCCCTATCGTGCTTTCTCAGCCCACACAGACCATCGATGCCCTAATGATAAAACTCTCCCTCCCTTATGCAATTCCCATATTTGTAGCTTGATGTTACTGCCCTTCTAACTCTTCTGTGCCCTGTACCATGGATCACCTGGGCATCCTAAAATCACATGCAATGGGGGATGAGCTTCATATCCTCGGGGATTTTAATCAGAACTGGCTACCCAGTGCCAGTTCCAAACTTTGCAACCAGGTGACCGTGCTAAATCTGTCCCACTGATCACGGATCCCACGCGCCTCAACTTGAATTCTCTGAACCACTCTCTCTTAGACTGGTCCCTTACCTCTCAACTGCACCAGATAATTGCCTCAGGCCTCTTACCAGACTCCAAAAGCAATCACCATATGATATACTCGATCAGGAAGGTATTTCAACCCAAGCCACCCCCGTACTGTATGCTCCTGATCTGATCCTACAAATCCATGGACTTCTCTTCTCTTCTAACCAACCTGACTTACACAGACTGGTCTTTTATTCCCCCAGGCTCATTCTATCAACTCTGCAGTGGAGCTTTTATGTCCAGGTTCCTCTCTATTTGGGACTTTTATGCCCTAATCAAGTGTGCTCGTGTGAGGAGAGCACACCTGCCTTGGATCACAGTTGATATCCTGGCTCATCTCAGAATCAGAGACGAGGTCTGGAGGTCTTTCAAGGCCTCTAGCTCCCTTCAGGCCCACGTACAGTATCGCACACTAAGTAATGCCTACACAAGGCTACTTCGACAGTCCAAAGCAAACTACTTTAAAGCCTCCTTCTGCTCCAACTTAAGTCACCCAGCTAAATTCTGGAAGGTGGTCAAATTGCTTTCTCCCCACCCTCACAGCCCCCCACCCCTGTTCTAAATACAGGCTGCACCATGGTATCTACACCCCTCAAAGTGGCTTCAGAATTGAACTCCTTTTTCTCAAACTGTACCTCGGCACTATTGGCCACTCTCCAACTTCCCCTCTCCATCCCCATACTGCCCCTCCCCCACCCTTACTGACCCATCTGCCCTCCATTTTTCCTTCCATCAGATTACCCTGGCTGAAGTATACAATGCCCTGCTTGCCCTTAATCCATCCAAGGGCAAACGCCCCTCAGGATTGGACTCCAAAATGCTCTACCTGACTGCCCCTGCCATTGCCTCACTCCTGGCAACACTTTTCAACCTCTCCTTCTCCCTCGCTTCTATTCCATCTTTATGGAAACATGCCACAGCCATCCCCCTTCCAAAAGGTAGTGACCCCTCCTTTCCTGGAAACTACCGCTCAATCTCCCTTCTTCCTGTTCTTGCAAAACTCCAGGAACAGTTAGTCCTATCACAACTCTCCACCTACCTTGACTCCCCCTCTTTCTTCTCACCTTAGCAGTTTGGCATTAGAAAGTCCCACTCCACCACCACTTCCCTCCTAAGGCTCTTCGATTCCATTCTTACTGGAATGGATAAAGGCCACATCACCTCAGCAATATCTGCCGACCTGGCAAAGGCGTTCAACACAGTTTTGCACCCACTACTCCTGTCCAAGCTCTTCCTTGCAGGGCTCTCCAGTGAGGCCACCTGCTGGTTCCATTCCTACCTGGTTGGCAGGTCCCAATCTGTAAGAATTGGTAACTCCTCCTATACCCCCCCTCCCAGTTACCTCTGGTGTCCCCCAAGGCTTGGTCCTTGGCCTGATCTTGTTCTCTATTTTCCAAAACAACCTGCCCGCTGCCTGCCCTCTCACTTCCATACACATGTATGTGGATGATACAGTTCTGTATACATCTGGCCTTTCACCAACTGATGTGGTAACCAGACTTCAGCAGGACTTCAACAGTGTCCAACTCTGGTTTTGCGCTAATCAGCTTTTTCTCAATGCCAAGAAAACTGTCTCTATGACCTTTGGCACAAGGCAGAGACTTTCTCAGCTTCCCTCCACCTCCACCTTCCTCACCCTGGATGGGACTCCTCTGGAGGCTTGCATTTCCTTTAGATACCTTGGCGTCTGGCTTGACCAGCACCTCAACTTTTCTGCACATGTAGATGCCATTCACAAAAAGCTTCACCCCAAATTTGGTGCCCTGTACCGCAACCGTGGATGCATCCCACTGTTGGCTTGTCATGCAATTGTGCAGAAAATGATTCTCCCTATTTTTGACTATGGTGATATAGTCTACAGTGCCACACCAAAGTCTTCCCTAGCCAAGCTGGACCCCCTCTTCCACTCTTTCTGCCATTTCACCCTTAACTTTCCTCCCATCACCCATCACTGAATCCTCTATTGGACCCTAGGCCTCCCTTCGCTTCATGATCAGAGACAAGCACACCGTGGTAAGCTAACAGCTAGGTTCTGGACCCAGTCCCTACCTCCCACCTCACCTTAGTACTAACAGCTGCTTCCCCCTCTGTGTACCCACTTGGATACTTCGATTCCCGCCTTTTGTCTGTCCCATGCATGTCCACCGTGGCAGGCCAGGCAGCCTTTACCTATCACATGCCTAAGCTGTGGAACTCCCTTCCCACGGAAGTTCGACTGGTCTCTCCCACTCCGGACCTCAACTCCCTCCTTCTAGTGCATTTCTCCTCTACCTGCACCTGTGCCTAACATGACTCTCTACGCACAGTAGCTTAGTTGCTCCCTGTGGTAGCAATATATGTGAAGTAGCATACCTGTAAATATTGTTGAGCACAGCAAATCTACCTCCCATTGTAATTGTAGGCCATTTCTTATTCAAATGCAGGAATGTCTATTCTACCATGTAATCTACGCATCAATTATCCACTGCTGTACTGTTAAGTTCATGTTCTGAATTAGCCATGTGATGTATTGATGTATTTCTCCATTACCGCTACCCACAGGATGCATCTGGAATGGAGCAGTACTCTGCTCAGTATGCCTTCCTGGTAAAACTTTTAAATTCATTTCATTTATTCATTACAAATCGGGTGTACAACCTTTGAGTCAGAGACTCATTTACAAAGGCACCTCATTGGGGGGGGCAGACATCCAGACAGTTATTACAGTGCAGATTAAAACAGAGGATAACATTACAAGTGCAGTAAAAGGAACATTTAACATAGATACACTTAGGTTACATAATGTAGTAGTTTGTATGTTACTTAGGTTACATAATGTTACAAAATTGTGAGTTACACTCATGGATATAGTAGGTCCTCAGAGAAGACAGTGGGTTACATCCCTGTTTGGACCTAGTAGGGAAAAGGTAGGTCTGGGGGAGGGAAAGGCTATCCAGTGGATGTTGTCGAGCCAGGGGGCAAGGTGGGCAGGTACCACAGGTTAAAACAGGGGGTTAGTTGCACCTACAACAGCGGGTATTAAAGATATGGTTCTGAAGGGCTGTTTTGAAGGAGCCAATTTTTGGCAAATTGGAGATGTAGCTAGGGAGGGAGTTGAACCAGGTGGGGGCTCGGTAGAGGAAGGATCTCTGGGCAAGAGAGTAGTCTTGGTTCTGGGCACCTGAAAGTGCCCTAACAGAGCTACGGGTGGTGATGGACGAAGATGGCTACTGTAGGGAGGTGGAGACCCCCCGTGGGGGAGAGTCCTAGCAGAGATTTGTTAGCGAGAAGGCAGGTCTGGTAGAGCAGTCACTCCTTAAAGTTGAGAGAAATGGTGGTAGTATAGAGAAGGCAGGTGTGAGTTCGGCTGGGGGCACCGGTCAGGAGCCTACAGGCATTATTGATGGAGAGTTGGATTTTGGAGAGTGCAGTGTTGTCAGCTGCAGCATAGATGGGCAAGCCATAGTCCATGAGGGACAAAACGGAGGAGGTGGTGGCAAGCCTGAGGGCAACCTGAGGCAGGCAGTCCCTGTGCCGGTATAGCAGGCCAATCTGAGAGTTAATGGTGGCTGACAGGGCATTAATGTGGGTGTGGAAGGAGAGGGCAGTATTGAATGTGATGCCTAGGTACTTGTATGTGCTCACTTGTTCTATCAGGTGGAGAGTACTGGGGATAATCAAGAGGGGGGTATTTTTAGCTTTATTTTGGTGCTGGGAGAAGAGCATTGATTTGGTTTTCTTTAGGTTAATGACCAGTCTGTGGTCTTCAAACCACCTTTCGGCTTGGTTGTAAGCTTGCTGGAGGGATAATTGGAGGGAGGTGGGATTGGGATGTGATTCAATGAGGACTGCATCATCGGCGTAGAGGAGCATTTTACCAGTACATGAGCTGGGGAGGGTGTTGAGGTAGAGACTAAAAAAGTATTGCACCCAGGATGGAGCCCTGAGGGACTCCGGAGTGAACGGTAAGAGTGCTGGAGAGGGAGCTGCTGATCTTGACATGCTGGGATCTAGCAGAGAGGTAGCTAGAGAACAAGGAAATGGGACCACCAGAGAAGCCAAGTTGGTGGAGAGTCGAGTAGAAGGGAATGACAGACAGTGTCAGAGGCCTTGGAGAGGTCAATGAACACTGCTCCTGCAAGGCTGCCAAAGTCGAGAGCAGTATGCAGGTGTTGGGAGAATTCCAGGAGAGCCATGGTTGTGCTGTGTCCTGGGCAGAAACCGTGCTGCTCTGGGCACATAATGTCGTACTTGGTTAGGTATTCAGAGAGCTGGATCAACACCACTTTTTCAAGGGCTTTAGAGAGTGGGGGGAGGATGGAGATGGGCCGGTAATTGTTGGGGGTTGATCGGTCCCCACTCTTATGTATGGGTGTGATTTCAGCAGTTTTCCAAGCACTTGGGAACTGACCCAGGCATAGTGACTGGTTTAGAAGGTCAGTCAAGGGGACTAGGACTTCGTCCAAGACCATACAGAGGATCCTGGAGTCGAGGCGGGCACTGCTGGGGTTATTGCTGCTTAAGGCTTTTAGCAGGTGCAGCCTGGCTTCTTGGGGGAATAGGGTATGCAGGTAGAATGGTGGGCGATGCAGGACCAGAGGGAGAGAGGTGGGGATTGGGTCAAAGAAGCTGCTGGGGAGGACCGAGCTTAGGTCAGAGAAGGCAGTGTTAAGGCAATCGGCTATGAGGAGTGGATCTGTGGTGGGGGTACCATTTATGGAGAGCTGAGATGGTGTGGGGGAGTGGGACTTCCCATTTAGCTCTTTCATATTATCCCAGAAGGTCCAGCCTGAACCCCAAGTGGAAGTGAGGGTGGTCCGATAGTGCTCTGCCTTGGCCCGCTTAATGGCCCAAGTGCACTTATTGCATTCTGCATTGTAGGCCTGTGTGTCAGATGCCTTTCTAGATTCTACAGCAATGTGCCAGAGATTATCTCTGTTTTTGAGTCTCTGGAGGAGGGGTGGTATGATCCATGGGGCATTGCATTATTTGGAGCGGATCCTGGTGAGGGGGATGAAAAGGTCACATGCCTTACAGAAGGCATTTGTGAAGTGGTCAAGAGCTGAGTCATTGTCAGGAGCGCACTGGGTAAGGGACCAGTCTAGCTGGGCTAGGTATTGTTTTAATTTTCTGAGGTCGCCGGGGCATAAATGGTGGCATAGAGTGGCCTGGGACACTGGCTTCAGAGTGGAGTATGACCAGAGACAGAGGACTGGGGAGTGATCACTAAGAAAATTGGGGAGGACAGGGACATCCTGGATTTTGTAGGGGTGGTTAGATATAACAACATATAGTAGAGTGCTGGTGCCAGTAGAGTGGTTGAATCTGGTGGGCTGGATGACTAACTGGGACATATCCAGGGCAGCAAAGGAGTCTCTTATATGGGAGGCAGTGGAGGCAAGCCAGTTAACACTGAGATCACCTAGGATGACTTGCTCCACTTTGTGAGGGAGAGATGTGAGATAGTCAATAAGGGACTGGACTGCTTGGTTTTGATTCCTTGGAGGTACGTAGGAGACCATGAGGAAGAGAGGGCCTCAGGCAGGGTCAGCTGCGATTTTTAAGGTGAGGGCTTGGGCTCCATAATCAAGTTTAGGAGATAGGAGTGCCTGACCTATAAGGTAGTCCTGTACGAGTAGTGTGCAACCACCACCACGTTTGCCTACTCGGTCTTCCCTGTAGATGGTATATCCAGGGAGAGTGATAGCAGAGTCAGGGGTGGATTTGGAGAGCCAAGTCTCTACCTGTGCAGTTATGTCAGGTAGATGATGAACGACCCAGCACTGGAGGGGAGGGCAGCAGATTTCTTTAGGAGATTGCAAATGTTTAAGGATGCAAAGCGGAGGCCAGTTGCAGTACAGGGTTTAGAAGGGCTGGAAGCAATAGGTCCTGGGTTTGGGTGTACATTACCAGATAATAACAATAGCAGTGTAATTATTCTGGTTAGTGGCCGGTGGTGATGGAGGATCTTGGGTTGACACCCAGCTGAGGACTTTAGAATCAGGCTGCATGGGATAGATAAAGTGTGAAGGGTGGGAATGGCAGGGGAGAGCTGGGTCCAGGTCAGGCCTTGGAGGGTGGAGGGAGTGGGGGTGTTGGCAGGGTGGGGGTGTTGGGGGTCATGGGTGTGTCGAAGGTGGGGGAGGGCCGAGTCACTGTGGGGTAGTCTGGGGATGAGGTGCCTAGTGTGGAGGAAAGATGCTCCAGTCTGTGTGAGGTCTGTACCAAGAGGGTGAAGGAGGGTGAATGAGAGCAGACTTAGTAATGGAGTGTAGGTACCCATAGCAGCTGAGCAGTAAAGGAAGAGTGCCAGGAGTAGTAGAGAGTAAGGAGATGTAGAGCAGCTTTGGAATGGTTGGGGGAAAACCCCTTTAGTGGGTGAAAAGACTATAAGCTACAAATGGGAAAAATCAGTATCAATCAGTAGAAGAAGGAGGGGCAAAGACAGAAGCATAGTGATAGACTGACCACACAGTAAGTGAAATGAGACAGGAACTATATTGTGTTGGATTGGGTAAGTGTGATTATAACTGGGCCCTCTAGTGGCTAAATGGTATAATCTGCTAATGGAAAAAAAAAACAGACAGGGAGGTTATGAAGCAAGTTTTTTTTTTGGGGGGGGGCACTGCAGCAGCCTCAGTGGGACACCGAGGTCAAGGGTGCAGCCCACAGACTTACAGCTCTAAGAAAACGGGCACAGCGCTCAGGGCAGATAGCAAAATCACAGTACCTTAAGACCTCTTTCAAAACTTAAATCAACTCTTAAGAAATCTTTACATCAGACTAAACATTACTTAAAGTGAGAAATCAAGAACATGTCAAGCAGAGGTCAGTCCTAGCATTAATTTCTTGGCAGCAGCTCCTAGAAGACTTCTGGATAAATAAATAAATGAATAACATCTGTTGCTTCATGTAGGGCCAACATGACTCTGCACAAAGCAAGTGGCACAAAATGGTAACAGGTTTCAAGCATGCATGGAATACACACAAGGGGACTTTAGAAATAAGGCAAAGGGGGAGAAAGACTTGAGACTGAGTAGGGTATGTGGTGCTACAGTAAGAAGGGAAAACAGCGCAGACTAGGTGGGCAAAGAGGTGCTTATCTACTGACAACTTCTGTGTTTGTATGTTTCTAAGCTATAGGTCTAGGGCCATTCCTCATGGGGGTGCAGCTTCATGTAAGGCCTGCAGAGCCCTGTGTGAATTAAGCTACAGGTATGGGCAGTGCCTCATGAATCTATTGCTTTGTGAAAAGCCTCCAGGGCCCTGCACAAAGTAATCTACAGGTCCAGGGCCATGTCTGCATTTCTGCTGCTTCAAATAGGGTCCACCTGGCCCTATATGAACCATGTACACCCCTACACAAAGCAAGCTACATGTATGGGGCTGTGTACCATGGGTCTGCTGATTTGCTTGAGGCTTGCAGGTTTAGGGTCATACATGATGGATCTGATCCTCGGACCCCTGAAAGCAAGCTATAGGTCAGGAGCCACATCCGATGATTCTGCCTCTACATGTATAGCCCTGCACCATAAGACACCTATGGGGCATCCATGAATCATGATCATAGATTAGTAACTTGGTTTTGGTCATGATGGGAGGGATGGGGAGGGTGGGCATTAGGGTTAAAACCGTAATGCCACATTTCCTGACATTTGTGGCTTTATGACACTAACAGATGCATTAGCATAGTTTTTGCAATCTGTCCATCTCTCTCTCTCTATATTTTTATCATCTCTATATCTATCTATATCTATCTATCTATCTATCTGTCTGTCTGTCTTTTTGTGTGTGTGTGTGTGTGTGTCTGTCTGTCTATCTATCTATCTATCTATCTATCTATCTATCTATCTATCTATCGCTCCATCTATTGCTATAAAGTCATTCCTGTAGAGTTCTTAAGGATAAGATGATGCAATGAATAATCTTGGCCACCCAGTTCTTGAAGCCAACATTGTGTAAAGACAAGTACAGTATAAACAAGGAGTAAGTTCTTTCAAAACCATTATTATCTGACCTTATATCATAAGAATTCATGAAGATAGTTGTTTATTGTTTCCTGATGTATCTGACCTCAGATTTGTTTTTATTAACAGACATTGATGAATGTCTGAACCTGAGTGCTTGTCCATCTGGAAGGTGCATTAACTCTCCTGGTTCCTATGAATGTATTCCCTGTCCAGATGGATACAGAAGCAGAAATGGACAGTGCTTTGGTATGTAGTACATTGCTTGTTTGCATCATATCTTATATAGACAGATAACGAATAGTGAGGAATATTAGGTCAGCTGTGCAACGCCGAAAGTATGTTGCAAGGTAACTACGGTGTATAGTTTCAAGTATAAGGTGTAATATTTGCCTTAAATTTTATAAAAAGAAAACTGAAGATAAAACTACAGTATTCTACAGCAAGTCATATTTCTGTGATTCTTCAGAGCTCCTTTTACAGTATTCAAGAATATTTGGGACGAATATGTGTGAAAATAGGTGATATTGCATAGGTTGATTATACTGTACATAAGCTTTTTATTCACTCTGGAATGTTGCTAACAATACTGCCTGCCAACAAGTGAGAAAGCCGCAAGTGCCAGACTGCATTGTTGGCATCATGGCACAGTGGTTTAAGGCTCTGAGTTGCAAACCTGGAGACCTGGGTTTGAATCCCACAGCCCCCCACTTGCATACGGTGTGACCCTGAGCAAGTCACTTAACTTCCTTGTGCTCCCTGGTAGCACCTGTAAACAAGCTTCAGCTTAGTGCATCTCTCCTGGTTAAAAAAATAAACAAAAATCATGAAAGAGTGAATAAAAACTTGTTTGTAATCAACCCATGGAATGTCCTATGTATGCCATGTGCAAGTGAGTTATGTTTGTAGTCTTTTCACTGGTCAGTATATTAAAAATGCAGGTTGCCATTTTGTGGGGTGTTTAATTTTAAATCACTGCAGAGTCCATTTTTCTTTTCAGACTGGGGCTCCAACCAAGCTCTGCAGATGCTGAATGGTCATCATAGTAACCCACATTAGTGTGGGAACCTTACCCCTATTGGTGGGTTGTGGAAGCAGCATGATGTGTCCTGCCATGAGCAAGCTATGACAATATTTATTGTATTGGTTCTGATTAGCTGTGGAATGCAATTGTGATAAGGCTGTTGTGGAAATAACAGCTGCAGTGGAAATAATACATTATTTCCATCACAGCTAGATAGCAAGGCAAAATAATGTATTTCATTTACTAGTGTTATTCAGCACCTCCATGGTATATATACACATATGTGGGGAAACCAATATGCTATATAATGGATAATAAAGATACATGTAGTTCACTTCACTGTAACTACAATATGCATATCCAGTCCTACACAGCAGACTTTATTTCAAGTGTAACTACAGATATTACTGTGATGTGAGGACAGCAGAACAAAATTCTGTTCACAAGGATGCATCTCTTAAATATTCACAAGAATGTCACCCGAGTTTTTGGCTAAATACCCAGCTCACAAACACCAGCTGAGGTAGAGCCAGGGCTGGGATTTTCAAACGTTCTGCTGCACAATGTGTGGGACTCAAAATGCGATCAAATATTTACCTGCAGTTTTGAAATTTTATGCCATATTTACATCACTTTCAACACATTACAGTAATTGAATGACACATGCTTCATTTTTTTGAGGCATGGGTCATTTTTCATGTGCAACCTGCAACACTTGTGACAAAACGTTAAATCACTGTTTTTGTGGTCCAACAGTTTTGCTGAAAGTTTGCAGTAGTGCTACAGTGGTGCTGCCTGTTTACGCATGCATCAGGAGGATGTTTAGTAATCCTGACCTAAGACTTCAAGTTTTCCCCTCTCAGCAATACAGTATGTGAAGACTTATTTGCTAGAAATGTTGTACAGTAATTAATAAACACAATGTAAAGGGGCTATGCAGCAAAGCTGCTATTAACACTCACTATTCATCCATGACCAGAAAGGGATGAAGAAGGGGGAGGAGCCAAAGAAGATGGAGAGCTGAAAATGAATAAGGTATTCTTGTAACTTAGGCAGGGTGGGAAGGAGAGAGATAGGATGGAAGTTACCAGGAGAAGAAGGATCACCACCTTTAGGGAGAGGGATGACAGTAACCTGCTTACAGATTTCAGGGACAGTGCAGAGGAAAAAGTGAGATTAAGGAGTTGGGAAATAGGCAGAGTGTTGGCAGGAGCTGAGAGAAGCAGAAGCTTAGGATTGTGACTATCGGTGATACCTCCCTTGCATGGATTAAGGGCAAGCAGGGCCTTTAGGAAAGCAGAGGGAGTGGTAGGAGAGAAGGAGAAAGAGTGAAGGTGGGATGCTAAAGAAGGGGAGAGAGAAAAGGGAGGGCAAGGAAGAGATGAGAGGAAGAGAGCACAGAAGGTGAACTAGGAGTTAAAGAAGAGTCAACAGAAGAAGGATCAGAGATGAGGGAGTCAACAACCTTGAGAACAGGGGAGGGAGACTGGGTCCTAGGGGAGAAAAAAGGAATGGATAATCTTCAAGTAGTTGGATGGGAGATAATTTTGGTCTTGAATATGGATGTAAACTACTCAGGCTTTGCAAATCTGATGACTTTGGTACAGGCATAGTGAAGGGTCATTAGTTGGGCAAAGCAACTGGGGAGCCATTGATCTTATAGGATCCCCAGGCAAGGTCTCTGGTATGGAGGCAAGCTAACAACTCACCTAATATCCAAGAAAGAAAGAAGCAGAGAATTCTTCAGCAGAAAAGGACCACTTGGCCCACACAGTCTGCCCAGATGGTCCCTACCTAGTCTGGCTCCGCAAACCCTAGATGTCTCTGGTGATCTCCCTCATTGCTGCCCATTTCCTAATTTTTCCCTTTGTCTATCCCATACATGCTTGAAGCCCCCTACTGTTTTTACCTCCACCCCATCCTCTGGCAGTCTATTTTAGGTATCCACCATCCACCACTCTTTCAGTGAAATAATACCTACTCACACCTCTCAGAACCCCCCTTCCCCCCAGCTAAACTGCATGCTCTGTGGTTCTGGTGCTCTTCCTCATTTGAAAGCAACTCCTCTCCTGCACCCTATTCACCCCCATTAGGTAGGTCTCTATCATGTCCCCTCTCACTCTCCTTTCTTCCAGAGTACACATGTTGAGATCTTTCAGTCTTTCCTCATACGGCTTTTGGTGCAAATCTGCACCGTTTTAGTTGCCCTTCTCTGAACTGTCTCACCCAACCTATATCCTTTCTAAGGTGCAGCCTCAGGAACTGGATGCAATATTCCAGGTGGGATCTCTCCAGTGAGCAATACAGTGGCAACACCTCCTCCCTCCTCATGCTGAACATACCTCTCCAAATACATCCCAGAATCCTACTGGCCTACCCCCTGCTTTGTCACACTGCCCTTCCACTTTGAGGTCATCAGATTTTATGTTCCCTTTCCTGCTTAATTACTGACTGTAGCTCCCATCATCCTATACTCAATTCTTGGGTTCCTATGCCCTTGGTGCATGATTTTGCACTTTTGGCATTGAACCCCAATGGCCATGCTCTTAATCACTCCTTGAGTTTCCCAAGGTCCCCACACATTTTTACCCCTGCCTTATTGTCTGCCTTATTACAGATTTTGCAATCATCTGAAAAAAGGCATACCTTCCCTTCTAGTTCATCTGCCATGTCACTTATGAAGACATTGAAGATGACTGGTCCCAGTACTGAGCTCTGCAGCACCCCATTGGTCACTCTCCTATTATTAGAGTAAGTGCTGGTCACCACCCTGAAGATGGTTTGCCTTCAGGAGCATGATGGTCCCATACAGTCACAAATTTGGACTGAAAGTATTGCAGGACATAATTTATATTATTCGCTGCAAAGTTGAGGGACCAGTCACATGCCCATAGTTTGGTTAGGGTGACCTAAAGGACCTGAGATAGATGAATTTAGGGGGAGCTAAGGATGCTGTATCTTGTGCACACAGTAAACCATATAATGGTTGCTAAGGGCATCAGGAAGGATACCTGCATCCACTATATGGTGGGCATGGAATGAGAGGACCCAGTCTAAGAAGGAGTGTTTTAAGGATTTAAAATTTAGATGTGTGGGGTCAAAAATCAGTTGAGTCAATTGGAGGGATTTCACATTTTAGAAGAATTTATTTGCAGAGGCAGGGAGTCAGTTTATATTAATGTCCCCAAGGATATGCAGCTCACCACTGGAAGAATGGGAACAGACAGAGGAAAGGAGCTCAGTAATAATAAAGCAAGGGACATATAGGGCATCTGTAAACCCCCTGGGGATGCCTGAGAAGGTGCTACATAGGGGAGTGTTGGCTGTGAGTTTTGCTGTTTAATAAACCTATAACCAGCAGTGGTCTGTGCACGCCTGTTTTATTATTCATCAGTAAATCCCACCAATAAAGATAGAAACAGATAAGGGAAGGGAAAAAGAGTTAGAGGAGGAGCATCTCATAGGAGGAGAGACAGAAGCAACCAGAATCACAAACTGGATGCTGGTGGCTATGTAAACTGCAACACCACCACCCCTCATTGTACAATTCTGCCTTACTAAGGTATAACCAGGGATAGCCACAGCAGAATCCTGGACCTTCAAGGAGAACAAAGATTTAAATATGACAAGTAAATTTGGCCGTAGGCCAAGTATGATAGGGTGCAGTTGGTCAGTGTTTGGGAGGAGGCTTTAAATGTTTAAATGGGCATCCCTCAGTCCTTGGGAAACTGAAGGGATGGTGCTGTGATAGGGCCAATATTGAGTTCAGTGTCATGCTGCTACCAAAAGCAGCAAGGAAACAAGGAGCTTAATGGAACCAATATGCTGAGAGGAGATGAGGGAGGGGGGGGGATAAAGGGAGAAGAGAGACAGAAAGCACCGGAGAACTTCAAGATAAACTAAGGAGAAGGAAGAAGTTGACACCCTGGACAAAAAAAGTCATGCGGGAGGGAGTAGATAGAGGAAGGGGGGAGTGTAGGGGAGGAGGAGGGGAAACTTGATAGAGGAAGGGGAACAGCAATAGATAGTGGAAGAGAGAAGAAGAGGAGGAAGAGGAAGGTGAGGAGAGCTACAGAAGTTAGCAGCATACTGTAGTGGTGAAAATTGAAACATCTAGGCAGTAACTAAAAGGACACACAATACATATGGCTATGGGGCAGCTAAACAGATATGGAGAGAAAAATGGAATGGGCCTTACTCCAACAGTGCACATTAGAGGAGAGGTCAGAACAAAATAGTGAATATACAGGGGAGTAGGCCAGCCCAGACAGGGAGATAACAAGGATGAAGACCTAACTAGAAATTCTAATGGAATATAGGTCTAATCAGGTTAGGATGGTAAAGGTAATGTTAGCCAGACCCAGATGAGTAGGCAACAGGGAGGCAGTCATAACCAGGTAAGACTGCAAGAGGATGAAGACCTGACCCAAAAGGGTGGCAGACAAAAGTAAACATAAAATAAAACAATTAAGGGAAAATAGCATCGCCAGACAGGAGACAGAATCAATAAAAATACAACGGGGAGGCTATATAAGCAGACACTAGTATAAGCACTATTAAAAACACACTTCAATATCTCAAGCAGATGGTCAGAAAATAATACAGTAAGTACCACCACAAACAAATATAGTTAAGGATTGCAATCATACTTCGGTTATACAGAAAAAAATGGTAACTGTAACATAATTGCGCACAATAAATAAGCAGATTGTGGAAAATATTTACAATAGCCCACCAGCTGCAGCAGAGGCCTAGCTAGTAACCTATATTAATAAACACAGTAGGTCTAGCTATGCTGCGGTTCTATGTGATAACAGCGAAAGCCTAAAGGCAATCACCATTATCAAGAAGTCAAAAGTGGTGAAAAAGTTATTTGGCACTCTGACACCTCGGCACACAGCAAAATGACACCAGGGGCTTACTTTTTTAATGTTTTATGCCGGGGGGCTGTGCCTCCCACACACCCCCACTAAAGGATTCTGAACTCCAGGGGGATGCATGGGGGATGAAAAAATCTTAAAAAATAAAAGGTTTGGACCAGGTGCAACAAAAACGTACCAGCGCCCGAACCCAGTACCTTGCTGACCAGTGCCGGCAACCTACCCACCACACCACGGGGTCGGCTCAGCAATCCACCATGGCACAACCCCTCACATCCCCTATCACCCCTTGCTGCTCGTACTCACCCACCCATGCACGTACATATAGCGACATCCTGTCGCTATATTCGCCGACCCCCCCCATCCGTCCACCCTACCCTACCATAGCCCTCGAGGGATGCGCTGGGGAACAGGTCGCCGTTATTTTCAGTGCCCTTTCCCCAGTGCCCTAATCATGTGATACGCTATGCTGCAGATAAGAGTGCTACACTTAGGGTGCAGAGTGTCCTGCCGACTGCCACCCCACGCATATGTTGTCCTGGTTTTACTCTCATCAAGCTCCAAATTATTTGCCTCTTGCAATTCAATGTCTAAATGAGTATAAAAGTATTCATTAAGTAGATTTTCTGTGTAATTTGGGGATAATTCCCTGCTGTTGTTCTCTGTTACACCAGTCTTTGGGTTGTACCTTCTATACTCTGGATTTCTTTTATTAGCTTCCAATACTGGGATGGGGTAGTTGTAGATTCTATCTCATCACTATAAACATTTGTTTTTGCTTTCAGAATTAAGTTTTTACTCAGTTTTTTATGTTTTCCCAATCTTTAGCATTTAAACTTTTGTTTGCTTTCCACCAAGCCTTGTCCTTTACTTTGTACTTTGACTAATTTCTCAGTCTTTTCAGTCACCATAGACAGGTGGCATTTTTTTATTCTCTTTGCTCCAAAGGGGCATGTTGGTTACAAACAGAAACAAATGAACTTGTGAAATCAGCTATAGTTGTTTTCCCTTTGAGGATTAGTTCTCACCTATCCATCTTTCTTTCAATATACTCAAACTGAAATTTGTGGAGTCATAGTTTCTAAAACACCTACTAGTCCTAAAATGTTATCTCATTGTGTTTCTTTGGTGTCTTGGCATCACCCTTTGGTGTTTACTTTGGGGGGAGGAGCAGGCAGTGTGTATATGAAGTAGAGTTAGGCAGGAAATCAGAATTGAAGTTTGGCATCAGGCTTTTGGTTCTCTTTGTGAAGGTCCAAAGAAAAGAAAGGTGCAGGGTCCCTCTGGGGATAGGAGAGCATCCTGTCTTAGGTACTTGTCACTGGGTACCCATGGCCACAATGGGGAGTTATCTCAGTGCTTTGTTTGGCCATTGGTTGGGTGTGGCTCTACAGGAACTGCCAACACAGTCACAGAGTGCCAGGGTACCAGAGGATTCCATGGGGTGGGCACATGAGGTGTCTGCAGGAGCTGGCTGAGGACTTGGGCTAGAGTGTCATTTTCCCTTTGCAGGCCCCCACCTGGCTACTGTGCCATCCAGACCACCAGCTGGCATGAGGATGGTTGCCTTGCTTCCGAGGGGCGCCCAGATTTCCAGCACTGCCAGAACTCAGTACTGAGGATGTACCTTTTTCCCCCGATGTGGTGGGAATCTAACCTGTTTGACCCATTAGTAGGGAAAAGTGAGAGTTTCCACCAGTAAGTTGAGGAGGTCCCGGGGAGTGCTCCCTCAAGGAACATTTCCTGATAGCCCTCAGGTAAATTTCTCTGAACAGGATTGTGTATTACCTAAAAATGGGTGTGGGGGGGAGTCAGTAAGGGCCTTCAAACATCAATGGAGTGGGATGCCAGAATGTATTTGGAGATCCACATCTATGGGGAGGTAAGGTAGGAGGCCTCTGATGAAGTATGAAACTTGTCTCAGTGTGGATTCCGAGCACTGGTGATTTTCTGCTTTGGGAGGTCCCTGAAGATGGGTGTGTGGTGCACACAAGTCAAGTAGAGCTCTGTCTGTTGCATCTCTAATGGAGTTAGGAGCATCAAGGGTTCCTGGGCACCAAGATGTGCCGTAAAGGAAACCCATTTCAGTGAGTCTCAAAGCAATTTGCTGCCCCTGTTATTGGTACACCTTAATGGTGTGCAAGTGCTGTGCTGTATATAGAGGCCTGATGAAAAGGGTGGTAGAGACAGTACAGTAAGAAATTTGTTAGGGTACATGAATCCCCAAAGCTCACTGAGCTTGCTGAAGTCATGATCAGAGAGAGAGGGGGAGGGTAGGGTACAGGTTGATCCACATCACAGTGGTGACAACAGACCCTGGGATCTGGTAACTGGAGGAAAGATTTCTGTACAATCCTGTCTCAATGATCAATTAATCAGGGTCTATGGATTCCAAAATGAATTGCTAGGTACTTTATAAATTTGAACCACCCTGCCGAGTAAAGAGAGTCAAGCATCTGGACCTTGCATTCTGCATCATTTTGTCTACTATAGCAAAGTGTCACTGCCCCTGTATTCCAACTGTACAAAGAGAAGGTGACCTGACCTAGGTTTTCTGTTGTTCTTCCAAGGGGTTTCCAGTGAGTATTCCAACATATACTCCTATATATGAAATGGTCCTGAGCCATGCCCACTGCCATCAAGTGCACATCACAAGTAGGCCAGTGAACCAAGGAGTGTGAGTGTGGGGGGGGGGGGGTTGCTCAGAACTGCCTATTTGTTACTAAACAATCAGTACAGTGATGCACATAAATTATGACTGTTGTAGTAAACAGCTGAGATAGAAAGATTCATGGCAATGGAGTGATATATTCATTCAGTAAATATTATAGTGGACATTGTGGGGATTCACACTCTAGCTTTTAGCATGACGTGGATGTGCTATGGGGAGAGGAAGCTGTTGGCAAAAACCAGGGGTGTCATGCAACCAGAAATTTTGGAGGGACACGTAATCAAAATTTCTCTAGGGGGGTCTGGGGGCATGCTCCCCCGGGAACATTTTGAAAAATTGAGGTCAAATGGTGCATTTTGGTGACTTTTAGAAGGCCAGGAAGCTTTTCCTTAACATGCTAAATGCTGTCATAATACTTTTTTTCTTTGTTCAGTCTGTGACAGTGACCTCTTGTATTTTCAAAGCAATTTTGTAAAAAACTGAATTGAAATGGTGCATTTTGGTGGCTTTTACCATACAGTGAATCAGCTAGCTATTTACAGTCCATTCCTAACTAATTAATTACTTGCTGAAAGCCAGAAATGCACCATTCGAATAGTCAAATTATTACAGTCATCTACTATAAATGTTTTGCATGAAAAATAATGACACAGGTCATCTGTTCTTGCTTATAATTTGTTTACTGTGTAATCTTTTCCATGTATTACTTACATATATGCAATAGGGATGACGATAAATAGAGTACGATGAATCCATTTATTTGAGTAACTGTGTATAAATTTAATTTATACACACAGTTATTACATCACGCTCCACCATTCATGAGGTTACTTGAGGTCAATGGCAACTTCACAAGACAACCGCTTTATCACACAGTCACCCTCCCACATATCCCTTATTCATGCAATAGGCATGGCAGGATATTAAATAGCTAGTATAGCATAGCATAATGCTATTCAGTATCAGAGGGTGGTGCTATCCATTTTCTGAACTGTATAACACTAGACTGCTAAACATTTTTTATGTTTTTTTATTCAAGTTTACACATACAAAACAAATTAAAAACAAAGTATTTTTCATTTTGCTATCCAGTCTGTGCCATATACTATGCTTTTTTTGCAGCCGATTAGCACTTTCACATGTGAAACTGCTAATCAATTTTTTTGGATTATTTAATAGCTTACATGGACACAAAACCCATTTAATAAATCCGTTTATCTGCACAGCCATTGAATAAATCAAATTTATCTATGCAGTAGTGATTTAATCACCATTTATCCACACATTATTTATGTCATTATCATTTATCTGCATAGTAGTGATGTCACGTATTCCCGTAAAATGCAAATAACTTTAAAACGAAGAATGATAGCATAATACTGTGAGAACGAAAGGTGTTCAGCAGAAAGATATTTACAAAATGAGTGGTGTTTCATTTATAGTTACCTTTTTTTTTATAATTAGCAAAAAATAGCAGAAAATTAAATTTTGTTCACTTTTTGCAAGAAACAAATCAAATAACTTTAAAACAAAAAAATGACAGCATGGTACTTTGAGCACACAAGCTGTTCAACACAAAACTATCTACAAAATGAGTGGTGTTTCATTTAACAGCAACCACTGTGCTAGTTGGAAAGTTGACAAAAGTCACAACCTATCATTTAAAAACATCGAAACAAATGTCCCTGCAGTGTCAGAAAGCATCCCTTATTGTATAAAGGAAATATACAATGGTGAGCTGTCAGATAAATTATTTATCTGCACAAGTGCTGTTTGACCTCGGAAGTCTGGACCATACTTCTCATCTTATCATGTCAGCACTTGTCTTTAAATTACAAGCAAACTGTCTGAATGTGTAGCACATTCTTAATCAATATACAAATAGAGGGTTTCCTATGCTTAGTGCTAAAGTATGTTTCAATAGAAGTTACATTTTTATTATGAAACTGCAAACAACCTAGAAAAACTGCGAACAGGCATGACAGAGATCATGATGAGCAATGCAAGGCAGAAATAAATGTAGGTGAGAATAATCCATCACATTTGAGCTGGCAGTATAGCCTAGAGGTTAGAGGAATGAAGTGTGAATGAGCGTGATACATCCAGCAGACCAGACCTGAGTTTGATTCTCACAACCTCCACTTGCATACTGTGTGACTCTGAGCAAGTCTCTTAACTGCCCAGTGCTCCCAGTTCACCCCTGAAAACAGGCACTTGTGCCTAGTGGGCCTTACTCGGTTACCAAAGACTAAAATAAAATATAAATAAATAAACATCAGTACCACCTCCCTACCAACAGGCCCTCCAAACGAAGTACTGCAAACAGAGCAAGCCAGCTTGCAATACACTGTACTTAGTATTGCTAACAAAAGTAAAACTGTCAGAACAGCATAATAAAGGATCATACTAATTAATGTTACTTGTAAAACTCCTACTGCCCTGGGGGGATAACCCACTCCAAGTCACACAGTTTACACTCCAATCAAGAGCACAACCACATCCTGCAGGCTCTCAAACCAGAGCAAGCCTAATAACAACAAATTAATGCCTTTACTAATAACCCTCCAACACTAACAAATGACAGGGGTGGTATTCGTGGTAACACCACACCCAGATGAGCGACCTCCTCTTGCAAGCCCTCCAAACAGAAAGAGACGCGTGACAATAAAATACAACACAGACTGACAACCCAGACCCTACTGAACTTCTGCTGCTGCATGAACATCTGCCTCATTTTGATTGGCTTGTCCATGGTGGCAGGTGGTCAGCTCCTCTGCTTGCATCTCAGCACCACAGGGCATCCCCGGTGGATCAAGCTGTGGTGAATGTGACACAGTTCACTCCTGCTGCTCCAGCTGAGTACAGGATTCTTTCATTCCCGCAAACCAAACTTTTATAGCTCTCTGTTGGTGTCTGGGGTGGTCCAACAGTCGTGTCCCTCTATGTCCCCTACACTGAACCCAGGAGAACTCTTATCACTAGTATTCCCTCTGATTCTCTGTTTTTTTTTAATTTAAAGTTTATTGATCATTTTACCAAAAACACAAATCAGGCAGATATACATACATACAAATAATTTATATAAAGCACTACTAGCACATGAATCTGCCCCATCCCTACACTTAATCCCTACCCATCCCATCCCCCTTACCCCTTACCCATATCTACTAGGTTCAAAATTTAAAACCTCATACCCTGCTAAGATTTATCCTGTTGAAATTAGTTACCAAATCCTATATCACACATATCACCATTAATTTACCTTACAGTGAGTAAAGAGTGTAAAGGGGGTCCCATATCTTTTTAAACTTATTCATTGTATTGTTCAGATTAGCTATAGTTTTCTTGGTATGCAAATTTGCCAAGATTTCCATTAACCACTCATCATAGGAAATTTCTTGCTGGTCAAGCCAATGTCTTAAAACCAACTTCTTGACAGACATAGCAATAAATGTTATATGATATTTCCGGTTACGAACTCTGATGCCAGAAAGGTCCCCTAAAAGACAAATTTCTGGAGTAAATAGTTCCTTGAGGCCCAAAAGAGGGTCTGAAGATTGCATAATCTTGTGTCATAATGGGGCTACCTTCTGGCAGTCCTCCCTCTGATTCTCTTGCTCCCCAGTCCCCACAACTGCTCAGCTCGTAGCATAGACCACTGTCTTTTTGCAGATGCTGGAGGCTGGTCTGCATTGATCACTTCCACTAAGTATGTTGCTTTGTTCGGGGGGGCATCCATTACTCCTGTTGCTCTGGGTCCCAGCACTGGGGCACCTCCCACTTTCCCAGTGGGACTGCACAGTCCAGTGACACCCCAACACCATGTCCAAGTATCTCAGGTGTATGGTACTACCCCAACACACCCTGCCTCATGCCCAAGTATCTGTGGCATTCAGAGGCAGCCCCTTCAATGCCCCGTCCCCACCCAAGTATCCCTGCTAGACACTGATAGCCACAACTCTCACCATTTCTCCCCAGACACACACACACACGCACACACACACACTCTCCTTGCCTGGCCACTAAGTGGGGGCTTTGTGTAAAGCACTTTTATGGCATGGCAGTATGGAGAGCCTTTGTGTGTCCCTAAAGTCTATCAACCCCTACAGCCACCGTATATCGATCGGCCCCCAAGAGCCACTGTGTATTGGCCCCGTATGCCTACAAAAGCTTCTGAAGATAATTATGTGGGTTGCAGTTGTTACAGTCAGTGAGAACCCTGGAACCCTGTTGCTCACTATATATATATTTAATAAGGAGACATGCTAAGAAAGAAAAGTCAAAATCCAGCATGGCAGAGTTACAAAAAAAAATGGCATAGTTTTGAGTTCCATGAGCATTTCTGCCTACACTCCAAAGCTAAAAACTGAATTCCCCAAATCAAATTCAGGTTTCTTTTTACCTGGTTAAGTTACAATTTGTCTCTGAGTTTTCAGGGAAAAGGAACAAAAGCTAACCATTCAAAGGAGAGACACTAGCATGTCTGATGCAACTTTTTTCCTTTTCTCAGGTGATGGATGTGTGAGCAGAGTTTCATTTCCTTTCTTTTCCATGATGCTTCAGAAAGGAAATGAAAACAAAACTCTGCTCACACGTCCATCACCTGAAAAAAGGAAAAACAAAACCTGAAAGTCGGAAGGGGAGGGGGAGCGGATTGGCAATTTGGAGAAGAGGTACCTGCAAAAAAAAAATGGGTACGGAGAACACATTCCAGGTGGACGCCACTCATCAGCCTTCCAAACACAGAAATCCTTGTCTGTGGGCCGACGCTGGCTCATCAAGTAGTTGATGGACACTGGGCATGGCTCAAAAGAATTAGGCTTGTTATCTCACCCACTCTGCCCCATCCCCCTGTCACATACAACGTCCTCCAAGAACAGAGCCCTTTTACAAGCCAACCCAGACTGACGAATGAAGACATTCAGACTTACCCACCTCCTATTGCTGCTAGTACTGCTAGTACTCCTCTCTTGGGAAGTAGCGGTGGCACATACACACCCACGGCTGCTCTCACTCAATAACGTGGACCACCACAGGTGAACTTTTACCCTTCATGGTTGCAGTTTTGCTTAGTTTTTCTCATACTGGTCTTCTCCTCAGTCTGTCCTCCTTGAATGCACAGAGTAAGATGGTGCCTGAAAATCCACTCTTTGATGTGTGGCGGCTTTAACAGATCCCCGCCCCCACCACTTATGACTTCAAAAAAGTCAATATTGTTTTAAACCTTGTGATTTTTATGGAAAATAAAATACATTTATGGGTATTTTATACTAGTTTTGAGCAATGATATTGGGGGGGGGGCACATGCCCCCCTCGGGCCCTATGGGCATGACACCACTGACAAAAACAGCTGTACTTACATGTGTATCTTTAAGCAAGTAACACCAGAATAGGCAATTTGTATAGACAACAGAGTCATTTATTTTGTGGTTGTCTTTAAATTTGTTTTGGTGGGCTCTGAGGTTTAACTGTTTGGTACAGCTTTAGCTCATTGCTTAATTTTGTGACTTACTGAACCTTGGGACAGTAAGTTGTTTCGCTGTCAAACATTTCTGTAATGTGTGAAGAGATGATAGGTAGTAGTCTTAACCTGGAGGCAAAGTCAGCTGCATAGGAAGCCACAGAGAAGTGGCCAGTGGGTTTTGCTACTAGTATTAGAAGCAGGCGTGTGACAGCAATGGCCAGTAGAAATTATGTGAAACTTGTGCCACAATATGGATTTTAGCTCCATCTCACACACTCATGGTCCAGCAATTTTTTGTCCTCTTCTATTTTCCCCTCCTACTTGGCATTCGTAGTCAATTATCACCCCTGTCTGCCACCAAAATCCATCCACCGCCCCCCGGTACTGCCGAGCCCAAGTACCCACATGGATCCCCCCCCCCATGTGGTTGGCCAGGAAGAGGAGGGCCGTTCTCTCCCCACCTAGAGCAACCAAACTAGTTCAGGGTTTCCGGCGATCTGGCAGTGGAGAGGGACACCAGTTGGCAGGCAGGGCTTCACTGAGTCTGCAGATGCCACTTTTCCATTTTTCTGTCCCTCCCCTTTACAGCCATGAGTGCACATGCATGGAGGTGCACTCATGTCTCGGTACCATGTTCTTTTGCCTCTCTGACTCCCAGTGCTGCCACCTGACCTCTACCAGGAGGCAGCCAAGGAGCAGGATGACCATCCCTCCCTCCCTGGGAGAGGAGAGCAGTCTGTAAGATGCTCGATATACTCCCTCCCCTGCCAACCCTGGCAACCTGAGCTCACTCCCGAACCCAGAGCGCTGGCATGGTGCGAGGTGTGGTGTTTAGCACCTCAACCCTTAGTGCCACAGGGCCAGCTTCATGGTCCAGCAATTTTAATTGCATAGAATCTTCCATTTTAATGTTGTCTTTTGAAGTCAAGCTGACTTTTATGTTTATTTTTACTAGAGCATGGGAGTATGCCAGAAACAGACTAAAACATATAGGACCAGTGTGACCTCCAAACCAGGAGGATTCTGCTCTGTATACCCACTATAGACCAGACCAAGACATGGAGAAACAACCCACTCACTAGTATTTTATTTAGGACTTTTTAATTTATAGTAAATTCAGGCAGTCACCGCTACTGTGCAATGCACATCAATGCTTTGTGAGGAAAAATCCTATTTCCTTAGGGTCATTTATTTGTTTATGTCTTTGCTAACCGGGTAAGCAAGCTGATCCAAAGGACCATTTTCAGTTGCACCCCAGGCCACAAAAGTGGCAGAAAACAAGCATCAGCAGAAATATAATACAGCGATACAGGATGAAAAAAGCACACCTCATTACGAGGTCAATACAAAGTATGAGCTGTTCAAATCTGTACATACAGCAGAAATTCAACATGGGGATACAGAATTTAAGAGGTCTTAACACAGCATGAGCAGTACTGGCTATACTTTCCGTCACAGAAAAATCAAAGTGTATAATACAATAATAACAATATTACATAGATTAACAGGAGTGGCGATGGTACAATGGCATTTAGTTATCTTAATGCAGTGCTGCCTCCCAGTATATTTTCCTTCTTGGCGCTGTCCTCCTTCCACTATATCTGCAGGTTATTATGTGATCCAGGTAGTGTGCTTTCTTTTATACAGCTATATTTACTGGTTAGTGCCAATTAACAACTGCTGGCACAACCTCACAAACTCCGTTAAGTTCCATAAACCACGATTCTAAAAATAGCCCTTAGTGCACCTGAGTACCTGTGTGAGAGATTGTCCTCGCGCTGGCCGTTCGCTCATGCTCGCTCTAAAAAAACGCCAGCATGAATGACAGTCTTCTCGGATGTTTAACCTTAGCCATCAAATCTGCCGCAACCTGGATGCAGAACAACAGCTGTCACACTCAGAAACTGAAGAAAACGAGCCTCACATACACTGTTGTCTGAAAAAAAACCCCACAAGTTTCATTAAGTTCTGAATTTTACCTGAAAAACTGTTTTCAAGTAGTTAACATTGAAGGGAGAAACGGATCGAGAGGCGGGTCTTAACAGGTCAGGAGGCGGGTCTTAAAAAGCCAGTAAATATAACAAATCATAAAAAATTAATTAGTAAATATAAAAAATGAAACATGGGAAAGTCTGCAAACTCAGATTTTATGCACACCCTCGGTGTGTGATGCCCATACAAAGCAAGCAAGCAAACTTGATTTATATAGCGCCTTTCACAATCAAGATGCTGCACACAATATAAGTTACAATAAAACAGTATGAATAAAATTTTAAAATCAGTCAATAGAGTAACACTTAATTAGGAAAAGCCAAAGAGAATAAATATATTTTCAGCATCAATTTAAAGCTGCTGATGGTCAGGCATTCTCTTAACTGACGCGGTAGAGAATTCCGCAGGTTGGTGCTGCAAATGAAAAGGCATGAGCTCCAGATGTTTTACGACGAACCCTGGGAATGTCTAGCAATCCCTCATCAGTGGATGGGAGAGGGCGATTGGGGGAGTAAGGAGTCAGGAGATCTTTCAGGTAGTTGTGTCCCAGTTCACGTAGGGCTTTAAAGGTAAGCATGCCTACCTTATAAGTGATCCGCCACTGAGCTGGCAGCCAGTGCAGTTCGCACAGCTCAGGCATATTATGACTGGCCCTAGAGGTACCAGTCATCAGCCTGGCTACAGTATTCTGCACTAGCTGCAGGTGGCAAATATCAACCCCAGACAGCCCTAGCTAGAGAGCATTGCAGTAGTCAAGATGGGTGGTAATGAAGGCATGGATCAATGTTGGAAGGTCACCCGGAGGAATCAAGTGTTTCACCAGAGCGATATTCCTCAGATGGTAAAATGAGGATTTGACCATTGCTGACACCTGAGACTTCAGGGTCAGACCGTCATCAAAAATAATGCCCAGGTTGCGCACCCGATCTGAGGTAATGAGCTGAACACCATCAAGCCATAGGCCCGACATGAGCCCAGCTCCAGAACCCGCCTCTGGGTGACCCGGATCCACCACCAACACCTCAGTCTTATCCGGATTCAATATCAACCAAAGCGAGCTCATCCAGTCTTTGATCTTGGAGAGGCAGCTGTTTAGCACAGGGATCGCATCATCCTGTCTGGGCACAAAGGACATATACAGCTGAGTATCATTTGCGTAGCAGTGAAAACTCAAGCTGTATTGCCTAATGATATCTCCTAATGGCAGCATATACACAGCGAACAACAAAGGTGCCAATATGGAACCCTGCGGTATCCAGCAGGACAGGGGAAGGGGGTCAGAGGAATAAATTCCAGTGACCACCCTCTGGGACTTGCCTATGAGGAAAGATCGAAACCAGTTGAGGACTGTACCTGGCAGTCCACAAAGGACCTACAGGGTTTCCAGAAGCACCTCATGGTCCACAGTGTCAAAAGCTGCAGAGAGATCGAGAAGGACCAAGATGGTACGAGCCTTATGATCTCTAGCCATTAGGAGGTCATTTAATACCAAAACAAGGGCAATCTCAGTGCTATGCCTCTTCCTAAAACCAGACTGGACAGCTTCATAGACATTGTGAGTTACCAAGTGATCATCCAGTTGCAGCGCAACCACCTTTTCAATAACCTTCTCCACGAAGGGGAAGGTTAGAGACAGGTCGGTAGTTAGCTGGATCGACGGGGTTCTGGGAGGGTTTTTTAAGGAGTGATCAGATGACCGCTTCCTTTAGGGGATCTGGAAAGATTCCCCTCTCCAAGGATCTCCCTACAATTTCAGCTAGGATCGGGCAGATGACATCTACACAACCCACTAAAAGGGTGGTAGGGCCTGGATCCAAACTACAGCAGGTTGGGTGCAAGGTCTGGACAATCTTCACAATGTCTGTGAATTCTGGTCGGCTGAAATCCATCCAGACAGACTGGGTGCTCACCACCTCCCATCGACCTCTGTAACCCCTTGTAGAGAGAGCCAGGCTGATTCTGGACCTGATGCTGGCAACCTTATCTGCAAAGAATCGAGCTGGCCCATCACACTCAATTTGTGAAAAAACTCTTCCCGGACTGGAGACAGATTGAATTGCACAATCTATCAACAGTTCGGAAAAGTTGAGCCAGTCGGTTCTGTGCAGCAGAAATCTCCCTGGACAGGAATTCTGCCTTCTTATGGGTGATTTCTGATTGATAGTCCTTATAATGTTCCATCAATCTAACCCTGTCAGCATCCAGGCCGGATTTCCGCCATGCTCTCTCCAACCTGTGTGACCCTGAGCAAGTCACTTAACTTCCCTGTGCTCCCAGGTTTCACCTGTAAACAATCTTTCAGCTTAGTGTGTCTCACCTGGTTAAACAATTGGGAAAAAAAAAAAAAAACTTTGACTAACACGCCTCAACTCCTTCAGGGACCCATTCTACCAAGGGGACCTTGGGCGAAGAGTGAGTGGTCGAACACAAACAGGAGCAATCAAGTCCAAAGCCTCTCCTGCTGCCTTGTTATAGGCTAGTACAAGATCCCCTGGACTTGTTCTTTCACCCAGCAATCCCGATAGGTCCAGCACCACCAACAGACCATCTGGGGTAACTCCCCTTAAAGGGCGTCACTGGACCATCTCCAAAGGGGTAGGTCCATTTAGAGGGGCTCCAAAACTGAATCCTATGGTGTGATGGTCAGACTAACTGACTGGTTTCACCCTATCAGTGATCTCCATCCCCAGGAGGAACAGCAGATCCAATGAGTGACCTCCTATATGGGTAGAGGAGGTAACTACCTGTGTGAGGCCCAGCATTGTCATTAGCTGGAGGAGATTTTGACCAAACTGTGAGAGTTCATCATCAACCCAAGCATTGAAGTCCCCCAGAATTATCCATCTGGGAGACTCCAATACCATGTCAAAGACAAAGTCTGCAATCTCCTGCAGGAATAACCCCCCATCTCCTGGTGGATGGTAAATGAGGAGTATTCTGCAACCTACATCCTCACCCATGATACACTCAAAGGATCTGGTGGTCCCCACTGGAACATCCACAAGGCCCAGTTTGGTCTTAAAAAAGATGGCTACACCCCCACCCCTATGATCCAGCCTCAGGTGATGAATCACTGAGAACCTGGCTGGTACTGCAGAGGCCAATACTGGGCCTGCATTTTCATCCAGCCAGGTCTCGGTGATACATGCCAGGTCCACCGTTTCAACAAGGTCAGCTATAATAGCTGTCTTGTTTTTGATGGACCTAGCATAACACCGCCTGGGTTGGTTGAGATGCTGGGTAAGACCTTGACTCCTGACCAGCATCAATTGCAGGGCCCTTGGGTATGGGAACAAGACAGGGATTACCCCTGTCCTGGCACCATTTCGCCCCTGGGTCGTCACCTGGTCCCCACCACCCCAATATGTCCCCCCCTTTCCATTTCCCCACCAGGCCCGGCCCTCAGGCTTTGCTCTCGGAGTTTATGGGGCATCACACAATGAGGGTGTGCATAAAATCCTCATTAACCACACTTCCCCATGCATTATTCTATATTTATTAATTTTTTTCTTTATTTTATTAATTCATGGTTTTTATTTTTTCATACTTTTTGAATTTTCAGTAGTGCTGATTGCTCAGTCCCAAACACCTTTTTCCCACAGAAACCCTGTTTTTCTTGGCACTGGACAATACGCAACAGCACTATAACGCAAACTATACTAGGAGACAGTAGTACAATAAGTTGACTTAATGTCCCTGAAGAAGTGGGATATTTCCCCATGAAAAGCTGGCGTGCTTTGCACATGAGTATTTTACTCTGCAGTAGTGGCTGCAAACTAGGGGTGCTAGCTGCACACTCGAGCAGACTTAGATTGACTGGGTGGTCAGTTTCTTCTGGCACATTCATATGTTTGTATGAAATGACTATAAATAGAAAAAGTACTAAATAAAATTACCAGTGAGTGGGTTGTTTCTCCATATCTTGGTCTAGAAATGGAACATGCACATTATCCAGTTGATGCCTTTGATGTCTCTTGACCGTACAAGTCGATGTCATTGCAATGCAGTCCTATAGCATATAGTGACATATACTTGCATTTCAGGGCTCTCTGAAGCAACTGGCCAGTTTGAATCAGACTCTTGTTTGCCTATATCCCATTATACTTAGGATTTTTTAAATTCCCAGCTGTCACAGAAAATGCTATATGTAGGCAAGTTTACCTTACTATATATGTTACTACGTCCCCAGGAGCTACTTGTTGCTGTATGAGTGGTTTCACGCGCCTTCAGCTGGAGCGAAAACAGTGAAGCAAAGCTGAGCTGTTCTGATTCAAGCTGACGGGATGTGAAACAACTCTAATACAGCAACGAGTGGTGACAGGGGACATATTAATATATTATTGATCGAGAGCGATAAATACTACAGTAAATCGAAAAAAAAAAATGTTCCCAGGATATGCCCATTTCCAGGGCATCTGCATGTGAGATGCTCTTCATGATATGAGTGTCTCACACACAGAAGAAAGGAGCACTCCTTTTGGTCGGTAGTGCTCCCTCGATCTAAAATGAAACTAAACGAGTCAATACTTTCAGGTGGAGTGAGGTTGTACTGCAGCCACTGTTGCTTGATTTGATTTGGTTGCGGGGGGAATAAATAATCTTTGTCACTTTCACAATTTAAGGACTGGGAGGTCTGCAGCTGTTTGACTCTACCTAAGACAGAGTTGCTTTTGGTGGGTTCAGAATATGAAGTCTCTGCTTTGAAAAGCTGTCTTAGATATTTCACCTTTGATGGGGCTTAGGTGGTGGTGGAAAAGGCTGTGAGCAGTCTAGCAGCAGTGATGATAAAAGGTTAGCCCTGAAGTCACAGGTGTTCCCTGTCATCAGGAGCTGCTTTCTTCATACCCCTTTCTAGAACCAGGTCATCTGAAGACACTAGTGCAGGTTTCCACCTGCCCCCGTTACAGTTGTGGACTCTATAAGGCCTACTGTACCTTATGGTCAGATTCAGTGCCAGCAGCTTATGCAGAACATAGAAACATAGAAAGTGTCAGCAGAAAAGAACCAGTAGGCCCATCTAGTTTGACCTATTTTGTTGCCTAACCCTACACTGTAAACTCTATTTGGTCACAGGTGTCCCCCACATCTTCCTTACCTCTATTTATCCCCCACATCTCCCTTACCTCTATTTATAATACCCGTGTGCCTATCCCACGCATGTTTGAAGCATCCCACTCTCTTTAGTCCTTTGCTCTCTTCTGGCAGGCTGTTCCAGGCATTCACCACACTTTCTGTGAAGAAATATTTCCTAACATCCCTCTTAACTCCCCCCCCCAAAGATTCATAGCATGCCCCTGTGTTCCAGTACTCCTTCTCCTGTGAAAGGGATTCCCCTACTGCACCTTGTTCACCACTGTGAGGTACTTTTAGGTCTCAGTCATGTCCACTCTCTTTCTCCTCTGCTTCAGAGAGTACATGTTGCGCTCCCACACCTTCTGCTTGTATAGTTTCTCATGCAACTCGCACACCACTTTAGTAGCCCTCCTCTGAACCGCTTCCACCCTGTCAATGTCTTTGGTGAGGTGCAGTCTTCAGAACTGGACTCAGTACTCCAGGTAGAGTCTCACAAGTGAGCGATACAGGGGCAACACCACCTCCCTTCTCCTGCTAGAGATCTCCCTGCCTATGCACCTCAGCATCCAGTTTGCCTTGCCTGTTGCCCTGTTGCACTACCCTACCACCATGAGATCATCAGATATGATCACTCCAAGGTCCCTCTCTTGCTTGGTATCTGTAAGTATCTCATCCCCCATCTTATATACAGTCCCTAGGTTCCCACCCTAGGTGCATGACTTTGCACTTGTTGGCATTGAAACCCAGCTGCCACTACCTAGACCACTCCTCTAGGTTCCCCAGATCTCTTTGCATTCTCTCCACCCCCCTCCTGGATGTCCACCCTGTAGCAGATTTTTGTGTCATCTATGAAGAGACACACCATCTCCTCCAGTTCCTCAGCAATGTCACTTATAAAGACATTGAAGAAAACAAGGCTCAGTACCAATCCCTGTGGTACTCCACTGGTCACTCTCCTGTCCTCCAACTTACTACTGTTTATCACTACCTTCTGTCTCCTATCTTTTGCCAGTTTGATACCCAGCTCACCACCTCCTCCCCCACTGCCAGATTGCTATGTTTCTTTTATTTGTTTATTTAGTTTTTGTTGACGGGTAAGTGCACTAGACAAATTCTGCCTATTTTCAGGCACGACCCAGGGGAAGGGATACAGATGAACACCAACTGACTTTGAACCAGATTAAGCTGTTGGTGATATTTTTAGTGAATGGGGGGAAATTTGGCCAGGGCGCCAGGGAAATTTCCCTACTCTTTTCAAGAAGTGCGATGGGATCTTTAACATCCACCTGAACTACCACCAGAACAGGCAAATGAGACCTTGGTTTAATGTCTCATCTGAAAGACAGCACTTCAGGAGTACAACACCCCCCTCATGCTGCACTGCAGTGTCAGTATTGGGATATTAACCCAAGTGCCTGGTGTGGGGATAGAACCCCAGCCTTCTGATCTCCCAGTCTCAGAGGTGAGTGTGCTACCTGCTGAGCCACTGACAGCCTCCTGTGTGGTACAGTGTCAAAGGCCCTACTGAAGTCCAAATGGGTCACAGCCACTGCTCTCCCTAGTTACCCAGTCAAAGAAATCTATTTGATTTGTTTGACATGACCTTCCTCTGTGAAGCCATGTTGCTGGTGGTCCTGCAGCCTGTATGTCTCCATGTACTCCACTATTCTCTCCTTCAGCAGGGGCTCCATTTATTTCCCCACCACTGATGTGAGACTGACTGGTCTGTAATTGCTGGCCTCCTCCCTACTGATACTCTTGTGCAGAGGGACCACATCAGCCCTTCTCTATTCCTCTGGAACAACCCCCATCTCTAATGAGGTGCTAAACAGAAAACAGAGGTGACTGTCCTCTGACAGAATCTTTGTTCCAGACCAGTGCCCCCTACGGAATTGCTTTAAACAGTTCCAGCAGGGTTGTGGGTGACAAGCATTAGAAAGAGGGTGAGGGTGCTGGTGAGAGGCTATATATGGGCAGTAATGTCTATCGTCGGCACACTTAGTACTGTGACTGCACAACCTCTGTCCCTGTGCCATGGCAGTAGGCATGCCAATGACACAAGGAAAGCCTTGCAACAGCTTTGTATGTAGCACAAAGGGGTGCAAGCTCAAACTGTGGCACAGTGTGATAATTCTGGAAACTAACAGTCTGTGTACACCATATGGCACAGAGATTTTGTTTTGCATGAATACACTTTATTTGCTGTCATGAGGGTAAGATGTTAAGCTGATATGCTTTGATGTAGTTATGAACTACACAATCCTCTGGATTAAAACTGTCAGCTGTGAGTACGGTTTCCTCCATTTTTCTTGAGTGTGGCCATCTCCTGGTTTGTCAACTGTGTACTGTAGATTCCAAGTCTGAGTCCAAAATGTCCCAGGGCAACTTTGAATTTGCAGTAGCATAGTCAGAAAATAATAATGTGACCCTCTAACACCATCCTGAGCCACAGAGGATACAAACATTGACACACTGCCCCAAGTACAAAAAAAATCAGCTTTAGGCTGGTAAATCTCTTTTTTCTTCTTTCAGTCTCTCTAGCTAGGTCAGTCATCAAATGGATAAGATGTGAATATAGCCACAATCTATACAGATTCACTGCCTTTGAATGTGAGAGAGGGAGGTTTGCCCATAGGATTGTATACCACATCAGTTCAATATAGCAGACTCTTCTTAAAATATTTGCAAAAAATGTCAAGGAATCTATTAGTTGTAGCTCTGTTTGTGCTGAAGGTATATCTGTATTTTTCTGTTTGTGCCAACTACAAAGCATCAGAGATGGCAATATGCTAGCACATCTCCAAGAAGAATAAAAAAAAGTTGAAATAAGTAATGAGAAATACATATGTGTCTAAAAACCTTCAGGAGTCATAAACAAAGACATTTCTGTCAGCTTACTTTTAACAAGAAAAGAAATACGATTCTAGGAGATGTCTGTTTTTCATCTGTATGTTTCTATCCATGCGCTTCCTCAGGATGTGCACACTGTGCATAAAAGAAAAGCCACATATGGTATAAAACAACATTACCATTTGAAAGTCCAGCACAGTATTTTAAATTGAAATAATTCTCCTTCTAATGTTTGGACTCACCATGCATAACTGTTAGGTATCTACATTACCTCCATTCCTTTCGTTGTCAGAGACTCAGTAAGTAGCACGCTCACCTCTGCGGCCTGAAGATCAGAAGATCATGGGTTCTAGCCCCAGACTAGGTAGTTGGGGTAATAAAGCTGTTACTTTAGTGCAGTATGGGGTGTGTGTGTGTGCTCCAGTGTTGAGGTACCATCCCTCGGACGAGACATTAAACTTAGGTCCATTCTGCCCATCTCTGGTCACTGTTCAGGTTGAAGTTAAACATCTCATGACTCTCAAGAAAAAAGATTAAGGGTATTTTCTTGGTGTCATGGCCAACATTCCTGTCAATAAAACAGGTCCATATAATCCCCCTCCTCCCACGGATGCACCTGGAAACAATCTGTCACCCCACAATGTGCCTTTCCTGGTCAAACATTATAAATAACTTAATTAAAATATTGATACAGTTATCTGATCTAAGCTCCTTGTCTGAAGTGCACTGCCTTAACATTCCATGGCAGATAAAGCCTCACAAAATCATGATGGCAAGCAACACATAACAACTCTGGTCTGTGATGCAAAGCCTTGAAACTACTGTACTACTACTGTAACATGTGACCTGAGCACGGGATATCTCGTTTACAGTTTTTTTAATTGTCTTGCCTTTAACTGGTACATAAATGTTCAGCAGTACCTTCCTGCTTGCCTCCAAACTGAAATTTTAGAATTTCTTTGCTGTTAGCCTGACACCACCATTTAATTTTTTTGTCTTGACTATCCATATATTTCTTTTGTGTATACTGTTGACTCTCCTCCGTTGTATTTGTAATGTCCATTATCTTCTGGCACTGTTAAGAGGTTTATATATAAAATCTGAGACAAAGAAAATGAGATAAAAGGTGAACTTATCTCTTTCACCCTAAATAAAAGACGTCTAGCAACTGCAGCCCCTGAAAGTCACTGATATTGATGTTGCTGAATTCTGTATTAAGATCTGGTTTTCTGTTTGCATACAAAAAACGGTATCCCTATGCCCCATAAAAAATAATTTAGAAAACTGCATCTAGGCGTGAAGGACCTGATTTTTATGTGGCTATAAAATATAGTAAAATTTGACAATGACATGCTTGTCTCATTTGGCTAACAGACTTAATTTTATGCTAGAAAAAGTGTGGCAGTGCAAGGCTTTTCTAATTCTATGAGCTTTAGTACAAAGTGCTGCAAAAATGTCTTGAGATAAGGATTATATAAATTTATAAATGTGAATAGAACTTGAACTGGCAGTATGAAAACCTTTCTTTCCTAAACAAAGTCTTAACTGGGTAGTTATCAGCATGTATATAGCTTTGCAATCAGTCTGTTTTTCATTAAAGAAACAAATGATTGCATTCCTGTGAAATGTAATATCTCAGATACCACATACACACATATATATATATATATATATATATATATATATATATATACCATTACACTCCCAAGTGTCTTCCTGGCCTTCTTGATGATATTTTCTTGCTTTTTATAGATATCGATGAATGCCTGGATGGTTCTGTGTGTGCCAATGGCAGATGTTCCAACATTGAAGGATCCTATGCTTGTTCATGTAATGAAGGATATGAACCAAGTCCTGATGCCAAGTTCTGCAATGGTAAAAACATTTCATTTTTTTTAAGAGATATTCCAGCCCCTTTTGACCATAAATTGCATTTACTGCCCATAATGGTTTGGATATCTATTAAATCACTGAATACTTTTAAAGCATTAAATATCCTGGGAGTTCACTGGTGAGACTCAAAAAGAAAACTCCAGAATGTTGTCAGTTTCATTAACTTGAAAACTAGACGTGCACATAAAAATAATGCTTACTTTCAAACTGAAAAATTCAATATATAATTCTGCACTGCCCACACATCCTCTGTTATTCACTTTATAAAGGAAGCCAGGTTAAACTATTATTTTATAGTAGAAGTCTACTCTATGGTCAGGATGGGCAGCAACATTTTCAGGAAGTCTGGGAGGTCTTCAAAATATTAGTTCCTCACCAGCTTCCAGTCCCACAAAAGTTATGGGTATGGTGTACTTCAATTTGAATAACGTATCGGCAACCATTCACAAGGCTGTGTCTGCAGCAAGGAGTGAAATAACATCATGGACAATGAGAGTGGAGATCAAAGGGTGTCTACAATGTCACTTCACCCTGTGATGGACACATAAGCCTTGTTGTGTATGGTTGTCTATGCATTATTTTGTGTAGTACAGTATATGTTTGTTTCAATTCATCTACCTTTTTTCTAACTCTGTCTTGAACCATGGTTCAATAAATTGAAAACAACAAAGAGGAAAAGATTAAAACCATTTAATGTGATTAAAGTAACAGGTACATAAGCCTGCAACATTTTTGTGTTCGCCATGTGCGTAAGCGCAAGTGAACATGTTGGTATGAAAGTTCCCTTTGAGGGTGTGACACTGTCCGCCCAATGCAGAGCAGTATTGCAGGGACGTGACAATGCCAGACTGGTCAGCACCCAGGCTGAAAATGATGGAGTTTCTGACTTGTTGGGTTGGGATGACACCAACTTCAAAAGAAGTAGCTGTCTCTTTGATCTGTGCTGCCCAGCAAGCCAGGCTGATCTGTTATGGTCAGGCTGGAATGTGTGCCTCCAACAACAAAAAGCATCCATTGATGTCTGTTGCTGGTGGCCCTAATTATCTCCCAATCAGACCCTCCCTGTCAGCACCCTCCCACCCACCCACACACACACACACACACACACAGTCGTGACACTGGGGTTGCCCAATCACCCAGTGTCTAAAACTGTCCCTTATCAGTTTTTTCTCCTGAAAAGAAGAAAACCATCCATTGACATCTGTTGCGCCCCCTCAAACATAAGTCAGTGACCCTGGGGGTGCCCTATCTCCCAATGTCCTCAACTGCTGCAATACTGTCCCCTAGTGACACTGGGCATGCCCAATCCCCCAGTGTCCTGTACCTGAAAAAAAAAAGAAAACTGTCCATCATGGTCTGCTGCACCATTACCCAGCCCCCAGCTGACCTTCCCACTCAGAACCCCCCCACCCCATACTTACCCACCAGAAGTCCATCCCCATAATCTTCCTTGGACTGCAGACACATCTTCACTCTTCAAAGTCCAACCGCGAACTGAGGTAAGCATTTCATTGTATTTCAATGGGATTTTCAGCTTCAATTTATTTTATTTTATTTTTTTGGTAACTGGGTAAGGTCCATTAGGCATAAGTGCCTGTTTTCAGGGGCAACCCACAAACACTGGGGTGGTTAAATGACTTGCTCAGGGTCACGCAGTATGCAGGTGGAGATTGTGGGAATCAAACCCAGGTCTTCTGGATGTACCAAGCTCATTCACAGCTCATTACTCTAACCTCTAGGCTATACTGCCAGCCCAAATCACCTTTTAGGATGCAAAAACACATTTTAACCAGGATCTAAAAAAAATGACAGCTGTCACTGTCAGTGGGGTTTTCAACTTAGTGGCATAACTTGACCTTTTTTTAATATTTTTGCCCCAAATTTTCAACATAACTTTTTGGGGACCCCACCTCATGAACAATGCAAAGCATGTTAGGTAAATCTGTCCCAAAAGGTGATTTTGTGGTCGCTGTGCAAAATCACCTTTCAGGCAGGAGATGAAAAGTTTCTCCACCATTGTTCATGAGGTGGGGTCATAAGAAGGCTTTGCTGAAAATTTGGAGTAAAAATATTAAAAAACAATGAAGCTATGAGCCTGTGTTGAAATTTGCAAATGTAGACTTGTAACTTTGGCAATTTTCAATATTTTGACCCCAAATTTTTCTTGTAGCCATTTCTTCACAGCATCTCATTAATGTGACAGCTGTCATTTTTCAGATCCTGGTCAAAATATTTTTTTTGCATCCCGAAAGGTGATTTTGCAGTTGCTGAGCAAAATCACCTTTCACGCAGGAGTTGAAATTTTTCTCTGTCTTTGTTCATGAGGTGGGGTCATAAGAAGGCTATGTTGAAAATTTGATATTAAACTATTAAAAAACAATGAAGTTATGAGCCTGCATTGAAATTTGTGAACACAGGCTCGTAACTTTGGCAATTTTTAATAGTTTGACCCCAGATTTTTAATATAGCCATTTCTTCACAGCACCTGAGGAATGTGACAGCTGTCATTTTTCAGATCCTGGCCAAAATGTTGTTTTTTTTTATATTCCAAAAGCTGATTTTGCAGTTGCTGTGCAAAATCACCTTTCGGGCAGGAGTTGAACATTTTCTCTGCACTTGTTCATGAGGTGGGGTCATAAGAAGGGTATGTTGAAAATTTGGGGGCACAAATGTTAACAAACAAGACAGTTACACTGCCCAACATCATAACTTCTACTTTGCATGCTTAACTATTAATAAAATGATTAATTCACTGAAGCCGTTTTTAATGTCACTTTCATTGGTATCAGCACCACACACCTCCTATGACACCAGTGCAAGCAGTGAACACTCAGCATTGACAAATGCTTGTTTTTAGTTAATCTTAACAGAGAATCCACTTGGGGTGTTTCCAGTCTTGCTGATATCTCAGTTATGAGGAATCTGCAGTGTAGGTAAGAAGCTTAAGGAATCTTAACAGACATGGGATTCTATGCTGTTGTACCACAGCAGTGACATAGCTACTACTTTACAACTTTGTTCTGATATCACTGCTGTGTACAACAGCATTTGGAGGTGTATTGATTGCCATACACAACAACACTGAAACATATGCTATTGTATTATTAAAAGAAAAACCTGAGTGCTCTCATAGGGTGATTAAGGACAGAGTTTGATTTGGGGGGAATTATATATTGGATATTCTATTCGAAGGTACCCCTTCAGTTGTTTCCGGAAGGGTCATAGTACCACTACTTCCCTGATTACTGTAACCTCTAGTATTAGATCCACCATGGATCAGGGCAAATTGCCAGGTGCTATATTTATTGACTTGTCAAAAGCTTTTGACCTTGTCAACCATGACCTACTGGGGGGAGCAGCTCAGGGCTCTCGGGTTCTCTCCGCATGCCATGAGTTGGATGATGGGCTACCTAACGGGTAGAAAGCAGTGCACCTGCTTTAACAAGGTCTTCTCAGAGCCTAGGGCTGTGACCATGGAGTTCCCCAGGATCGGTACTTGACCTCTCCTATTCTCACTTTTTATTAATCAACCCCACAGGTGACCTCTCGTTGCCAAGTCACGCTTATGCAGATGACCTTGTGCTAGTGGCCCATGCTCGTAATGCTGCTGACCTTAACCAGTGCCTATCTGAAGACTTCAGCAGAGTCTCGCCTGGATTACCAACCATAGACTGGTATTGAATCCTAACAAAACTCAGGCCATGCTCTTTGGTTCCATGGCCAAGTTAAAAGCCCCATCAGCTATACTTAAAATAGCTTGTGATGGAGGCCCCCTGTTGCCAAGAGCAAGCTCAATTAAATATCTTGGGGTCACCCTCGACCCACAACTTGGCATGGGAAGCCATATCCGAAACATCTGCAGAGCCACCAGGTGTAAGCTTGGCCTTGCCTACAGGGCCAAATACAACCTGACTCCGGGAGCGAGGCTGGCACTTGCGAGGGGAGTGCTTCTCCCCTCCCTTAGTTATGGATACCACCTATTTGCCAGGTCACCTCAAATCCATCTTAATCGGTGGAACACGGCATATAATGATATCTGTCGGTTTGCACTTGCTGCTCCCAAACTCACCCACCGATGTGAGCTCTATGACAAACTCAACTGGCTCCCCCCTTCGGAATTCCTGATCCTTGGTGTAGGAAACTTCACCAGGAAAGTGCTTGCCATGGGCATACCGTCGGGACTGGCACATCTCCTCCCAAAACTGGACGCCATCCCCTACCAGCTCAGGTCACAGACCGCCGAGTTTCTTAAAGTTTCCCCTACTCGGACCCTTATGGGGGATCGTGACTTTGCTGTTTTTGTGCCTAGGCTCTGGAAATCCATTCTGGACTCTGTTCGCTCTGCCCCTTCCCATGGGACCTTTCGCTCCTCCCTGTGGTCCCACCTAAAACAAACGACAAGATGTGACTGCTCCTAGTCTCTGTAATGTAATACTCTGCAGTCCACTATTGTCCACTCTGAGTCCATGATGGTCTATGAAATATGTATTCAGTGATTCTGATGTTTATCTATGTCCTGTAACAATTTGTACTATGTGTGGCAGTATCTCTGCCCTTATACAAGCGTTGTTATAGCAGTTTTTTACTGTATCATGCTGTTTCTCCAATGTTGCCATGTATGTATACTGTATGTTTTGTGCTCTCCCGGGTCGTTCCTGAAAATAGGCATACTACTTGTCTAGTGTGCTTACCCGGTAAACAAAAGCTAAATAAATAAATAAATAAATACATAGTAACACAGTAATATAGATATAGATATAGATAGGCATGAGCCCTAGTGAATTGCCATTTGTTCTCGCAGATTATAACATTGTAACATCAATGTTTACATGTAACTACATAAGGTTTTTTTTAACTGTTTAATGATTTGTTGCATACAACCTCCTTTGGAACCCCATTCCAGCCTGGGACTACCCTTTTTGTAAACCATTTTTTTTCTTCTTTCTGATTTAAATAGCTCACCTGTATACTAAATGTTGCGCAATCTAGTACCAAATTTAATATCCTTTGCATTTAGATGTGAGATACTTGAGAGAGAGCTGGGCCTCTGCTTTCCCTGCACAAGAGTATTAAATCTTTCCTCTGCCTTCCTCTATCCATTGTGTGCACATTCAGTTCAGTCAGCCTCTCCTGTTATGATTTGTTCTCAAGACCACTTACCATTTTCATACAGGTTCTTTTCTATACTACCTGTTTCTTTCTTGGAATATAGTCTCCAGAACTGCACAGCATATTCCAAGTGCCATCTGGGCAATGATCCGTACAAAGGCACCAACATCTTCCCGTCTGTACAACAGTAGTTATGTTTCACGTATACCGTAGCACCTGCTTTGCTTTCCTAACAGCTGTTTGCTTTGTGAGTCCCATTCAGGGTCATTTTTTATTAATATGCCCTAGTCCCTCTTCTCTATTGTTTCTCTAATCATAAGTCCATCTATGTTGCATTGAAAACCTTGGTTATTCTTCCCAAAATGCATTATTGCATATTTATTGGCATTTAGTTTTATTCTCAATGTTTCCAACCATTGTTCCAATTCAACTACATTCACTTGACTTTTAATGCAATCCGATGTTGTCTCAATCTCCATTCTCACCTTTGTGCCATGCGAATTCTACAGCCCAACCTTCCAACTCTTTGTTCAAGTCTTTAATAGATATGATAAACAGCACTGGTCCTTGCATGGACCCTGGGGCACTCCACTAGTCACGTCCGCCCACTCTGAGAGGTCTTCACTCACTCTACCTTTCTGCCTTCTCGCTGTCAGCAAGTTGTTTATCCAGTTTGTAATGACTCCAGCAGTTCCCTCATTATTTAGTTTTCTAATAAGAAAATTGCATGGCACAGTACCAAAGGGCTTACTTACATCAAAATACAGACTGTGTACTGGTTTTCCCATGTCTAGGGCCTTGTCTACTGGTTCACAAAATGTATTAGATTTGTTTGGCAGGATCTATGATTCATGAATCCATGCTGGGTGGGGTCCAATTTGTTGTTATTGGTCATCCAGTTTTTCTAGGTGTTCTTTGATAATTCCTTTGGTCAGTTTTCCCAAGACGCTAGTGAAACCAACTGACCTATAATTGCCTATGTTATTCTTCACTGCCTTTTTATACATAGGTATTACTATGGCATGTTTCCAGTCTGATGGGACTCTTCCTGAATATACTAAATTATTTATAAATGCTGTCAGTCGGCCCACAAGTTGTTTTGCTAGTTCTTTGAGAACATTTTGGTGCATGTGATCTGGACCTGGTGACTTGTTAACCTTAATGTTATTCAGTTTGTTATATGCTTCTGTTTCTTCGACTGTTATACTTGTTTGTGTTTCCTTTATGTTGTAAATGCCACCCCCTGATTGGTTATTATTAAATACTGAGCACAAGAAAGAATTACAGATATCTGCCATCTTTTTGCTTTTCATCTATTTTCCTGTGTTTGTTATTAGAAGTTTTACATGTCTGTCTTTCTTGTGTTGATGATATATGCATAGAAGTCCTTGCAGTTTGTTGCAGCAGTGTTAGCTAGTTGTTTCCTCCATTCTCTTTTTTTTTTTGCATCTTGATTTTTAATTTACAGCCCCTTTGTATAATCATTATGTAACCCCGCTGCAAATGGGGGTTCCCAAAAGACTTCCAGGAGCTTGCTTGAATGCTTCAAGCCTGAATGGTGTTTGGCGTTTAAGGCATTTATCAGTGAGTGTTTTTAGAACCTCTGGTACTGTCTCTTTAAGAGCTGTCTGCTCGCAGACATAATTAGTTTGTATGGGGGACTGTGTGTTTCTTTTGAGTACCACTCAAGCTGCTGCCAATTCACTCCCATTTTGCAGTCACTAGGAGTGCAAAGGAACCTATCTGAAAGATGTAACTGTTTGCCAGAAACCATTTAGAGTAATAATGAAATTACAGTTTGTCTAACCTGCTTTCTTTGCAGTCAGAACTGTGTCTGCCTAGTTCCCCATTCTGGTTTTGAACTGCTGAACTGGACCAATCAGTGTGGGGTAAGCTAGCTCTAAAATGGTGCCTTGACCTAACTCAGAACTTGGACTCATAATCTGAGCCAGCCACAAGAGGATTGTATGGGCAGTGACTCTGGGAGATGTAGTTTAGACTTCGGGCGCCTTTTTGGACCAACAGCAGCAGTCTATTGTGAGTGACAGCTAATCCAGTCAAGAACTGGGAGGAACTCAAAGGAAGTGCCGGTTTGTCTGTTGGGAGTTTCAGTTGAGCTTTGGCAGTGAAGGGAAAGGAACCTTGTGCTCCTTCAGTGCACAGTTTTAGTCAAAAACATGTGTAAGGTCCAGAGTTCCGTCTGCAGCTTGTTAGACTGAATCTGTCCTGTAGAAGAGAATCAAAGGATATCTGAAGAGTAGAAACCAGGCTCACCCTGTAGAAGACTGGAGGAATTGCTGAAAATTGCACTCGGTCTGTCAGGAACTGAATCTGCTGTGTGTTCTCCCGGTATTGTGCAGTAATTGCGATCGATACAGATGCAGCCTGCCTGGTATAGTGCTTTCTTTTACCATATAAATGTGTGAAGAGGTTTGTGTACCTCAAGTTAATCCTGCTGCCATTAAGTGACTTTTGCCTGTGACTGTTTACCATATAAATGTGTGAGGAGTCTCTTGGAGCTCAAGAGTAGCCCTGCTGACATTGAAGGACCCTATCTTATTTGGAGGTCGTGAGTACTAATTCAGGGTCGCTCCCTGTTGAATTGCCACATTAAATCCAAATGGAATTACTGTACTGCTGACTGTTTAATTCTTTTCTCTGTGTGAAAGGGCTCCTCACCAGCTGCCACGGTTTGACTAGCCACTAGGGCTTGGGTGCCTAGGGACAGTAACTGATAGGGATAGGCCTGTGCACAGAGCCATAGGTAGATGAGTAGAGTGATAAGTTAATTAACCTGATTTCCGCCCTGTTATATCCCCTAAATAAATCAGAGCTGCTTGTTTCAGCAAAGTTATACTGCCTTGAGGTATTTGTCTATGTTAAAGTACTGTACTGTGATTGTTGCACTGTATCTTATTTCACAGGAGGTCCCAGTGCCGGAACCAGTCCTGGGGGTAAGTGTATACTGTAAAGGTAATTCTGATGTATTGTGTGGGCCACTAGTGGGAAGAAAGGGGGGTTGCAGTGTCCCAGAGGGCTGTGACCAAGTTAGTTTAACTATTGTAAACCCTGACCTCTGGGTGGAGGCACCCGCCATTGGATCCAGGCCCCTCAACCTGTTAGTGGCAAATCAGGCAGGGGTAGTAGCCCCTGGGATAGCGCCATCTAGGGGTTACAATTACTAGATGCCATTTTTGAATTTTAAAATATGCAGGAGCTGGTTTAGAGGATCAGTGCAAGCTATGTGTATTTAAAGAGAAATGGAAACAGGAGTCAGTGCTCAGTGTTAGATGCTTTTCTAAAACAAAAGGTATTTTGGGCTTACTGGAGTGTGGCTGGGTATTATATGGGATAGTATGAGTGGTGGCTGGGTCGGTACTATATCGGACAGTATGAATGTTGGGTGGGTATTCTATAGGATAGTATGAATGGTGGACAGGTGGCTACTTTTTATATATATACTATGGAATAGTGTGAGACATAGCTGGAAAGGGACTATAAATTGAAACATTTGTGTCCCATAACAATGACATAGCTACTATGGTTCAACAACATTTTGATTTTTGAACAGTGGTGTAACACCATTTTGGAGTGTGTGGATTGCCATACGCGATAAGGGTTAACCATTTACTTTATGTACTTTTTTATCATTGCTATAGCTAGTGGGACTTTTACAGAGGGCTGAAAATCAAGCCCTGGGAATCAAGTCTCACACATTATCTAGAGTTCAATACAACAGCAGAGCTCTCACAATAGCTGTAGTATGTTTTCTGTGCTGCTGTTCAAAAACAGTTCTTTCAAAGTAGATACCTTTTATTTTATTTTTGTGTGTATTTTCTACATAAGGATAACCTCATTTAAGCACAGGATCTAATACACAAGAGTGCACTTGACTAAACATTAAACAGCAGCAGTAGCAATTATCTTACAGTAAATGTCTGTTTATAACTTACTGTGTCTACTCCTCTTGTCACGGACTGCTGCCAACCAGATCTCATAGCAATGACTCTACCCATCCCCAAAAATCCCATCTCTGACTACCCCCCACATAGAAACATAGACTTTGACAGCAGATAAGGACCGCTTGGCCCACCTAGTCTGCCCATTTCCCTACCTACAGGATAAGCTGTAGATCCTAGTTAACCAACAGCCTATTTCTTCCTACCCCCCACAACAATTGCCTTATGTATGTACCGTGCATTCTTGAATTCTCCCACAGTTTAAGACCCCACAACCTCCTCAGGAAGGCTGTTCCATGCATCCACCACCCTCTCTGTGAAAAAATACTTCCTCACAATGCCCCTGATCTGTCCCTCCTCTATCTTCAAATTGTGTCCCCTTGTTCTGGCACATCTCTTTTTCTGAAAGATACTACTCTCTTGGACTTTGCTGATTCCAATGAGGTACTTAAAAGTTTCTATCATGTCCCCCCCTCTCCCTCCTTTCCTCAAGGGTATACATATGAAGCTCTTTTAGTCTCTCCTTGTAAGGCTTCTCTTGCAGACCCTGAACCATTTTAGTTGCCCTCTTCTGGACTGCCTCCATCCTGTCTATGTCCTTGCGGAGATGGGGTCTCCAGAACCGGATGCAGTACTCCAGATGGGGTATCACCAACTTGCTGTGCAAAGGGGTGACAACTTCTTGTTTTCTGCTGGTGATGCCTCTCCCTATACATCCCAGTATCCACCCAGCCCTCCCTACTGCCTTCTCACATTACTTGCCAACCTCAAGGTCATCTGATGTGATTACCACCAGGTCCCTTTCCATTTTTGTTGTTGTTACTACCTCCCACCTAACTGTGTAATCCTCCCCTGGGTTTTTGTTTCCCAGGTGCATTATTTTGCACTTCTTTGCATTGAATCCAAGCTGCCATACTTCTGACCATTCCTTCAACCTTGCCAAGTCCCTTCTCATCCTTTCCACGCCTCCTTGTGTATCAACCCTGTTGCAGATCTTTGTGTCATCTGCAAAGAGGCATACTTTTCCTTCCAGTCCCTTTGCAATGTCACTTATAAAGACATTAAAAAGGACTGGACCCTGTACAGAAACCTGCGGTACCCCACTAATAACCCACCTTTCTTCAGAGTGGACTCCGTTTACAATTGCCTTCTGTGTCCTGTTGTCCAGCCAATGTTTTACCCAGGCTACCACCCTGGGACCCACTCCCAGGCTGGTTAATTTGTTTATTAATCTTTTGTGTGGGACTGTGTCACATACCTTGCTAAAGTCTAGGTAGGCCATGTCCATAGCCCCTTCCTGGTTTACTACTCTGGTCACGCAGTCAAAAAAATCAATTAGATTCATCTGACATGCCCTTCCCGCTATGAACCCATGCTGCCTTGGGTCCTGTGGCCCACTAGCCTCTAGGTACTCAACAATTCTTTCCTTCAGAAGTGATTCCATCACTTTCCTTACCACATAGGTCAAACTGACAGGTCTGTAGTTTCCTGCCTCTGTCTTGCTCCCACCTTTGTGAAGGGGAATCACATCTACCTTCCTCCAGTCCTCAGGTACCACACCATCCTCCCATGATTCGTTAAAAAGGGTAGTCACTGGCGTCACTAGTTCTCCCATTAATTCTTTTAGAATTCTGGGGTGAATTCCTTCAGGCCCCACTGCCTTGTCCACCTTCAGTCTTAGGAGTTCTTTCAGAACACTTTCTTCTGTGAAAGGACTGGAATCAACCACCCCTTTCCAGAGTGCTTCTGTTAATTGGATTAGGTACCTCCCCCTCCTCCTCTTTTGCGAATACCGAGCAGAAGTATTCATTCAGTATCCCTGCTTTTTCACTGTCCCTCTCTGCCCACCCACCATCCATTCTGTTCAGCCTCACTATCCCTCCCTTTGTCTTTCTGTGCTCCCTGATGTACCTATAAAAGTTTTTATCCCCCTTCTCAACCGAGTTGGCAATCTTTTCCTCAGTTTGGGCCTTTGCTATTCTGACTTTCCTCCCTGCTTCCTTCTGCCTTAACTGGTACAGCTCTGTCCTGCTCCTTCTGTGTTTCCTTATACTTCCTAAATGCTATCTTTTTCTCCTGCCACCTCTTTTGAGAACCATAGTGACTTTTTCTTTTATTTTGATTAGTTTATTTGCTTCATACAAAGGCTTGTTGCCTCTGTGATGGCAGTTTTGATGTTTCCCCATTGTTGCTGCACCCCTCCTTCTAGCCTGTTTGCTAGTGCTTTTCTAAGGCACTCTCCCATCTTGCCAAAGTCAGCACTCCTGAAGTCCAGTGCCCTCACTTTTGTATGGCTTGACTCTGTAGCTGAGTTTATCATGAACCAGACAGTTTGGTGGTCACTTGTTTTCAGATGGCTACCCACTTGTAGAGCTGAGCTCCTCTCACTGTCCCCATTTGAGAGTATAAGGTCTAAGATTGCTCCCTCACGAGTGGGTTCTAAAACTAGCTGTCTGAGGCGTGCCCTCTGCAGGGCATCAAGAATGGCCCTGCTCTTGGATGTGGCTGCAGCAATGGTGCTCCAGTTAACATCTGCATTTTCAGGTCCCTCATCAACAGTATCTCCCCTTTCTCTGCCATCATTAGGATGCCTTCTATCATATCCTTGTCCATTCCCTCCCATTGAGATAGGGGTCTGTATACAACCCCATGTGTGGATTGTGGTGCCATTTCCAGTCTCTAAGGTGACCCACAGTGCCTCCTGTCCTCCATGTTTACTCATTTGTTCTGTTGCCTTTATCCCTTCCCTTACATAGAGAGCTACTCCTCCCCCTCTTCTCTCCTCCCTGTCTCTCCTGTAGGTTGTGTACCCTGGTATGTTAACATCCCAGTCATAGTTCTCTGTGTACCATGTTTCTGTGACTGCTACAATATCCAGGCATCCCTCTTCCATCAAGGCCACCAGTTCAGGGAGTTTGTTGCCCAGACTACGGGCATTGGTACTCAATATCCTCCATTTCTTGATGGTCTTACCCCTTCTTGCCCCATCCCTGTTCTTATTGCCTTAGTCATTTTCTTCATTTACCCCTGCACTTCTCCCTATCTGCGTCTCTATCTTGGTGTTTACCTCACTTACTACCTTGATTTTTTTTGTTTGGAGGGGCTAGGATTTCCCTTATCCTTTCCAGTGCCTCTTCCCTTGGCTAGTTTAAATTCTTGCCAATGAAGCATTTAAACCTATTACCTAGGATCCTGGTTCCCCTCCCAGACAGATGTAATCCATCATACCAGTATAGGCCTGGATCACTCCAGGTGGACCCCCAGTCCCCAATGAAGCCAAAACCCTGAGCTCTAAGCCACTTTTTCATCCACTGATTGAATCCCATGGTGTGGACCACCCCGGCCTCACCCATGCCATAGACAGGCAGCACCTCCAAGAAGGTTACCATGCATGCTAATTGTCTAAGTCCCCTTCCCAACTCCACAAACTCTTCCTGCGCTGCTGTTTTCCCTTTCTCAGCCAGAACATTTGCCCCTAGGAGGACAATGACATCCAGCTCCCTCCCCCGTGCAGCTGCTCCGGCGATCCTGAGGATTTGCTCCCTGTCCCTCCAAGCCATGGTGCCAGGCAGGCACCTTACCTCCCTCTCCCCTTCCCCCCCCAGTTCTACCCTCCTAACAATGGAGTCCCCCACCAGGAGTTGTTTCCTTCCCCTGTGGGGTCCCTTGCCACCCTCCTGTGGGTCTCCTTTGTGGAGGTTCCCAGCACCCTGCTTGGTCTCCACTGCGGGTGCCTCCATAGAGGAACCATACTTTGCCAGAATGGCATATGAATTGTGGATACAACTTATCCACTGTGGTTGGGCTGGGAGGGGAGCAAGGTAGACCCCCCCCCATGGAACTCACAACACCTCAGTCAGAAGCAGTGGGGACACAGGGACTGAGCAAGTGTTATGTCTTTTGTCTGCATTGTCCAGGGGATTGTTTTTCCATGCTTATATAGGATCATGGGTGATTTATGAGTCCGGTAGGCAGAGATTGCTTTTTATGAACTTGCCATGAGTGGCAACATTGGGAGCTTCAAGTGCAGGTGTCTTGTCCTAGTATGTCTTGGAGAAGCTCAGCCAGGCTAATGCAACCTTCTGATGAAGTGACAGAGTGCCACAAAGCACCAGGGTCTGCTTTGATCAGTACTTTTGTCTCTGCTATGCTGTTATTAGTTTAATAAACTTGCTTGCAGCTGCCTTTTTTTGTTCTTCTATTTTCCTGGCTCTGGCAGCAGTGCTGTGTGAGTGCATATTTTGTGCTCCTCAGGCTAATCCATCATGATCCTCAGGCTAATCCATCCCCTCATAACTAACATACTATTTCCCAGAAGATTAGGCCTTATGGTCTATCGAGTCTGCTCGAACCTCAGATCCCTAGTTGAGTGCCGAGGCCCTCCCCCTCCTTGTGTTCCAGAAACCCCTATCATCCATCCCCACCCCCCTGGGACAGGCCATCATCTGATACATTCACTTTCTGTGTCTGTCCCACCCTCTCTTGAAGCCCTCCACTGTGGATCTCTGAACCAGCTCACCAGGCAGTGCATTCCAAGGGTCCACCATCCTCCAGTGAAAACCTCCTCCTCTTTCCCCCTCACCCTTCCACCTTCCAACTTCAAACCATGCCCTCTGGTGATACCTCCCTGCTTTAGTCTAAAGATCCTCCATGTTTACCCTATTTATTCTCTTGAGGTACTTGAAGCCCTCAATCATGTCCCCCTGTCTCCTCCTCCTCCAATGAAAACAGGCAGAGCTAGTCAAGTCTGTCCTCATACGCCAAATCCCCAGCCCTCGTGATCATCTTAGTTGCCCTCCTCTGTACCTCTCCAGGAGCTGTATGTCCTCTTCAAGTGTGGTCTCCAGTACTGTACACAGTACTCAAGGTGTGGTCTAACCAGTCCATTGTACAGCAGCAGAGTCACTTCCTTGCTCCTAGAGGTGATCCCCCTTACGATGCATCCCAACATCCTGTTTGCCTTGCTAGCCACTCTCCTGCACTGCTCAGAGTTATTCATACATGCATCCACCATGACCCCTAGGTCTTTTCCCCTATTGAGGCCTCCAGCGCCTCTCTCCAGGGGTGTACCTGTGTTTAGGTTTCCGCCCAAGATGTAACACCTTGCACTTGGTGATATTGAAATTTAATTCCATGTGTGAGCCCAGCTTTCCAGGGTGTCCAGGTCCCCTTGCAGGGCCAACCTCCCCTCTTCTCCCTCAACTACTGCTCCCATCTTGGAGTCATCAGCAAAGAGACTCATTTCATACCCTATACCCTCTTTGATGTCCGATATGTATGCATTAAACAGGATCGGACCCAGGACCGAGCCCTGCGGTACCCCACTACCAACCTCTCTAGGGTTCGAGAGCTCCCCACAGACCACTACCTCTTGGTGCATCCAGCTAGCCAGTTTTCAATCCATCTGACCATCAAAGGGCCTATTCTAGCCCATCAGTTTCTCCACCAGACCATTGTGAGAGTCAAACGCCTGCTGAAGTACAAGAATAATACATCCACAGGCTTTCCCTGTCCAGTTCTGATGTTACCCATTCAGAACTCCACAAGATTGGTTTGACATGATCTTCCTGGCACAAACCCATGTTGCCGATCATCCAGACCTCCCACCTCCAAGTACACCCCAGTCGCTTCCTTTAGTATACTCTCCATTAATTTTCCCACCACCGAGGTCAAACTGATGGGTCTATAGTTACCTGGTACTTCCTGCCCCCCTTTATGGATTGGCACCACATGTGCCTCTTGCCAATCCCTAGGTACCCTCCCTGTCTCAAGCGACCTGTTGAAGAGCTCCACCAGGGGTGCAGCCAGTATGTCCGCCAATTCCCATAGTACTTTCGGATGAATGCCATCTGGCCCAGGAGATTTGTCTTTCTTTAGGGCCTTGAGGGCTAACCACACCCTTTTGGCGGAGATAGCATCATCCGTCCCCTCCACCTTACTGGCCTTTTTATCCTTATCCTGATGTGACACCCCTGGGGTAACTCTCCCTCCCTCTTGCTCCATTTCTGTTGCTCCCCTGATCCCACTCACTGCCGCTTCTATCCCCATCGTGCCTTGCTTTGTAGATATCCCATCCCTCCTAATGAACACAGAGGCAAAGTACTCGATAAATACCTCTGCCTGGTCCCTCGCCTCTTCCACCCACCCTCCTTCTGAACTCAATCTGCTGAGATGGCCCTTTGTTTTTCTCTGCTCCCCAGTGTACCAGAAGAACCCCTTTTCCCCTCCATGTATGCCCTGTGCCAGCGGCTGCTTTTTAACGGACTTTGCTCCCCTCACCATCCGGGTGACTTTTCTAGATGCAAGATGGTACATTTCCTTATCCCTATCCCCTCTTGTTATTTTATATTTTTTGTACGCCTTCTTTTCTCTGACGCTACCTGAACCTCACTGGACCACCAGCATGGTTTATGTGACCTTGCTCCCTTCACGTTTCACCTTAGGCGCAGGTCCTGACTGCCTCATGAAGTCCTGCTTTATGACCTCCCATCTCCTTTCCACACTTGTCATTGATGTAATCCCTTCAAGTGATCCTGAGAATATTTCCCATGCCCTCAAAGTCTGCCCCCTGAAGTCCACTGCCAGTGTCCTAGATCTCACCCCCCATGCTTATTTGAAACCAGACAGTATTGTGGTCGCTCCCAGTCAGGGATCCTCTACAACCAGGTCACTTACCAGATCCCCATCTGCCAGAACCACATCCAGGACATGCCCCTCCCTTGTGGGCTCCATCACATGCTGTGTTAAGAACACATCCTGGAAGCCATCCAGCAGCCTCTGCTCCTTGGCTACCTTAGAGGACATGGTTCCCCATTTTGTACCCTGGCATATGGGTCCCCTATCTACCACTCCTTCCCCTTTTGGTCCACACTGGGCAATGATGTTGTCCAGCAAATCATCCTCCAGAACATCCTCATCCCGGGGCCCTATATACTACACCCAGCTTGACCTTATCTCCTGCTGGGGATCGTATGACCCATAAAGCCTCCACATTTCCTCTGCCTCTTCTATCCTAGCAATTTCTATGTCATCTCTAATGAACATAGCCACTCCACCCTCTGCCCTCCTTTTCTATCCTTACTAAGCATAGTGTACCCCCGCACGTTTAGGTCCCAGTCATGGTTTTTGTTGGCCCACGTCTCCGTGACCACCGCCACATCCACCCCCCGAACAGCATGGCCTGGAACTCTGGCAACTTGTTTCCCAAGCTCCTGGCATTTACTAACACCAACCCCCACCCCTTATCCCTGATTCCCTTTGTCGAACCCCACCCAGGTTCCTTATACTTCCATCCTCCCTCTGCTCCTCCTGAAACCTCCACCCCAGTCTGTTTCCCCCCCCTTGGGTTTGAAGGCTACTCCCCTCATCTGGAGGAGAGGGCTTCTGGTCAGCCCTTCCCTTATCCCTTCCCCCCCTCACAAGTTTAAACCCCACCTGCCTACTCTGCAGCACTGTCACCAGAAGTCACCCAGGTGGCAGTAGTTTAGCATGGTCTGTTACTCAAACCCTCCCCATAGAAGAGCATTCTTTGTGATATTCCAGCCTCTTTCCATGGGTACTCGGGTACTACAAGCTTAGAGCACAAACATGGGTCTCTGCACTGCAGGTGGCAATGCTGCCTCTGAGCCAACAGGCCAGTCTAGTAAATGTCATTTTAAAGTTGACATGACATTGACAGGGAATGTATTTTATCCATACAAATATTTATATACCATATACCTTACCGTGCTGTCCACATGGATCAAGCACAGTATCTCAGTTTTTGCTGGGGTGTCTTGCAGAATACTGCATGAACGCACTGTAACCCAATGGTAATTACTCCAATTTGTCATGTAGCAAACTGAAATCTCACACAGCACGCTTCTGTTGCTACATTGCACCATGGGGATGAAGCCATCTGTGATAAAGATGCTGCAGGTTACTTTGCGACAAACTTGCATTACATTGTTTACTTGCAGGAACTTGCAAGGTATCAGTGGCAGAAAGTGGGATAAGAGTTCTTCATCCAGGCGAGCGGTACAGTAAAATTACATGTCTCTCAATGGCAGTATGTATGAAGATGGGCACACAGTTTCAGTTGTGATGTGAATGTTATCAGTTTATAAAAACAAGATTAGTCTACTAGAGTTTAAGTTTAAAACTGGGTTTACTTAGAAAGATGGAATTTGAAAGATAAATAGGGTTGTGGTTATGATCTGTTTTGGAATTAGAAAATAGAGGCGTTGTAAAGTGGTTGATAATCACTGTGTAAAGAAGTCACATGGCTAATTCAAATTTAAAATCGTTATAATAATTTTTCTCACACTATCTGGAAGAGCATTCTAATATGCTTAAGTAGCACATGAAAACCTCTCGTCTTCAGATCTCTTGGCAGGGGGGATTTTCAAAGCCCCTGAGGCAGACACGGGTGCAAGAGCTGCCTGTGTCTGTGTTGAGAGGAGCGCACCCATGCTACCTGCAGCTATCTTCAAAGGCTGTGGACTGTTTATGACAGAGATGCATGTTTTGAGGCACCTTACATCACTAAATGATGCAAATCAAACTTTGCAGACCCTTGTGTCATTTATTGAGACAAGTACAGGAACATCTGCATCCAACCACTGGACATTCATCGGACATTTGTAGGCAACCTAATTGCTGGTCTACCTCTGTGGACATGTGTGGAGTGCTGTGCTAGCAACTACCACATAGGCTGTTTTTACATATTCCAACATGAGTAGTAGTGAATGAATTAGGATAGCTGATTCCATTTGATAGCTCAGTTGAAGCAGTGTTTGTTGTAGTAGAAAGCTCCAAGTTTCTGGAGCATGGATTTTATTTTATTTTTTATTGCAGTGGTGTGGTAGAACCACTTTAGTTAGGATAGGGCAGGCACTTTAATATTAAATTGTAATTTGCAGCTACTTATATCTTGACTGTTTCTTGATGGGTATCCACGAAACCCTTAAAAGCATAATCTTGGAAGAAATTATGTATTTACTTCAAGCCAGTAATCACATGCATTTTGAATTACATTGTAAAGCGTTTCTGGAGGGGGGTACTGCCCCCCCCCATCTCCACTAAACCTGTATTGCTATGACTATGGAACATGCAATAAAGCTGAGTTTCAAAAACATAAATAAATAAATAAAAGTGCGATCTTTTAACCTTCAGAATCTCCTGAAGTGACAAGTTTGATGAAATTTGGTTCAGTGTTTTGTTTGACTATGATGAGCAAACAATGTAATAGATTAGTTTACTCTTCGACTTATACGTTTTTACAACATAAATCAAAAATACAAACATTAAACACAAAAATCATAACATTGCAACATCTAAATATTGTAGGCCAGATAAAAATTGGTACATCTTGATTTATAAATGACAGTTTTTCCACGCAATTAATTCTACATAGACTGTATATGCAAAGGGTATGTAGTTAAAACTTTCCCAGTAGACAATAAACCAGGCTTAAGTTAAAATATCTAGTCCCTGGATTACTGCCGAGGGAAAATTAACTTTACATATAGTTTCTCTAGTGAGATCTTATATAATTATTCCACTCATGGTCGGCATTAAATAACATGGCAAGTTTGATACTCAGCATTAAATAACCTATCAAATGTAATAATTCAATATACCAAGCCCATCTTCATATATTTTATTTTATTTGGTTTTTTGTTGACCGGGTAAGTGCACTAGCCATAAAATGACTATTTTCAGGCATGACCCGGGAGAGTACAGAAGACATTATCATACAACAGACCAATAGTACATGGCGTAACAAGTACAGTCAGTGATGAACAATCCTAAGTTACACAAACCTGAATAAGCAAATCATGACAAAGAGAAATTATATAAACATTACTAACCTAGCACATATAATCATACAAACATACGAACATACGAATATGCCAGCAGAAACAGACCACCTGATCTTTCTAAGTCTGCTCGAGTATGCAACTAGCACCCTTAGTTTGCAGCTGCCCCACCCCACTCCCATTTGTCATCCTACTGTCACCCCCACCTCCCCTGCCCTCACTCTCTCTCCTGTTCCCTGTCCCATACCCTTTTGAAACTGTTCACAGATTTACATGATACCACCCATTTTGGTAGGGCATTCCATGTTGCTACCACCCTCTCTGTGAAATAGTGTCTCCTTATTTCCTTCCTAAATCTTCCCCCTCTCTATTCTTAGCGCATGCCCCCTGATGACCCTCCCCCTCCTTAACTTAAAGACCCCATCTGGCCCATCCTTATTCATTCCCTCAGATACTTGAATGTCTCTGTCATGTACCCCCTGTCCCTTCTATCCTCCAGGGTGTACATATTCAGGTCTCTCAGCCTGCTGTCATAGTCTGTCCCTTCCATTCCACATATCATCTTTTTTGTCCTCCTCTGCACCCCCTCCAGTAGCCTGATATCACGCTTTATGTATGGCCTCCAAAACTACACACAGTACTCTAAGTGCAGCCTTACCAGCAACCTGTAGAGGGCAAGATCACCTCTCTTCACGTCGATGAAAACCCCCTCGCTATGCACCCCAGCATTTTGTTCACTTTTGCAGCTGCTCTCCTGCACTGGGCAGTGTTGTTCATGGTCCCTGTTATCATTACCCCAGGTCCTTCTCCTCCTCAGTGATCCCCAGCTTAACCCCTCCCAGCCAGTATTCTCTCCTTGGGTTCTTCGCCCCAAAGTGCATAACCTTACACTTCATTGCATTGAACCCCAGCTGCCACATCTCTGACCACTCCTCTAGCTTGCTTAGGTCCCCCTGCAGCTGTTTCCATCCCTCCTCTCCATTCACCACTGCTCCGATTTTGGTGTCGTCAGCGAAAAGACTTATCTTGTTCACCACTCCATGTGCAATGTCTGATATGAAGAGCTCGAACAATACTGGCCCCAGCACAGAGGCCTGTGGTACCCCACTCATCACCAGCCTTGGAGTTGAGAGCTCCCCTCTCACCACCACCTGTTGCAGCCTCCCACTCTGCCAGCTTGTAATCCAGTTCATCATTTTTGCCCCTACCCCTACACCAGTCAACTTCCCCCCAAGCCACCCATGAGGCACAGAATCAAAGGCCTTGCTGAAGTCCAAGTAAAGAACATCCACCACATGACCCTTATCCAGCTCGCCTGTCACCCAGTCATAATATTGTATCAGATTGGTTTGACATGACTTCCCTGAAACAAACCCATGCTGCCTCACATCCTGGAGGCAATCGTCCTCCAAGTACAACACTAGTCTTTCCTTTAATATTGTCTCCATGAGTTTGCACACTATGGAGGTGAGACTTACCAGGCGATAATTACCCGGTTCATCCCTTGGTCCGCTGTTGTGTAATGATACTACATGTTCCATTCTCCAGTCCAGTGGCACACATCCCGACTCCAGTGAGGTGCTATAGAGATATGCCAGTGGCTCCGCCAACACCTCCGCCATCTCTCTCAGTACCCTGGGGTGAATACCATCCAGCCCTGGTGCCTTGTCTACCTTCAGTGCCCTCAGTCCCTCTAGGACTCTACTTGCCTCAGTTCTTCCAGCTCTTGCCTCCTCTCCCCTGTCCCCACCCTCCCAGCCCAAGGTGGTAGCGGTCCCTCATTTTCTTCCGTGAATACTGAGCAAAAGTATTCATTCAGTGCTTCTGCCTGCTCCTCACCCTTTCCATCCACTCCCCACCTCTTTTTATCCTCACTATTGTCTCCTAGCACTTGCTTTTCTCCCTGATGTATCTGAAAAAGTCTTCCCCCCTCCCCGTTATTTCCCTGCACTAATCTCAGCTCCCTCTGGGCCTTGGCTTCTCTCACTTTTTTGGTCACCTCCCTGGACTGTCTTGCATACTCCTCCCTGTCCACTTCCTTCCCTGTCCATCTATACCTCTGGTGCGCCTCTTGTTTTGCTCTCACCACCTCCACTACCTCGCTGTTCAACCAGCATGGTGTTCTTGCTCTGCTCCTCTTACTCTGTGTCTTGGTGCAGACTTCTGCTGCCTCTGTAATCCCCCTTTTAATAATATCCCATTTCTGCTCTGCATCCATCTCCTGCCTTATGCCCTCTAGTTTGCCTTTCAGTACTTTCTGCATCCTCCCAAAGTCTACCCCCCCAAAGTTTACTACCTGAGTAACTGATTTCTCTGGCTCCCCACACATTGTGATATTAAACCACACCATTTGGTTATTGCTGTCGGTTAGTGGGTCCTCCACCTTTATTTCCCTTACTGCCTCCCCATTCGACAACACCAGATCTAAAGTGTTCTTTAGCCTAGTAGGTACACTAACCAACTGTGTCAGGAGAACCTCCTGGACTGCGTCCGGGGCACTTGCTCCCTAGCACTGGAGGTGACTGGAATGCTCCAGTCAAACCCCAGCAAGTTGAAATCCTCCATGATGACCACCTTCCCTTTTCTACATACCTTTCTGATTTGTCCTGTTAATTCCCTGACAAGCTCCTTAGACTGGTGTCGGTGGCCTGTATACCACCCCAAACCTCAGTTTCCTACCCTTTGAGTCTAGGAGCTGCAGCCAGATTGCCTCTGTTCTCCTTTCTTCCCCCTTATCCCTTACGTATTTAATCCTGTACCTCACATAGACTGCCACCCCACCGCCCCTCCCTTCCTTACAGTCCTTACTGTATACTTTGTGTCCTGGGATTGCCAGATCCTAGTCCCGGCGCTCAGTTGCCCATGTTTCTGTGATAGCTGCAATATCCACCCTCCACAATTCTAAGAGTGCCTGTAGCTCAGGAGATTTGTTGCCTAAGCTTCTTGTATTCAGTGAGACCACCCTCCATCCTGCCCCCTTCCCTTCACTGGCCTCCATTTCCTTCCTTCTACTCTCTCTTTTTCAGCCACCCGAGCCCTTCCCTGCTAGCCTTGGGGGGTAGGCTGTGACTCCACTTTATTAGATCCCTGCCTACCTGCTGTCCACTTGCCACCCCCCCATCTCGTTTAAATCCACCTTTGTCACAATATACCTCCCCAGTCTTTCCTTTAATACCTCCTTCCCCTCCCCACTCAGGTGCAGCTATCCCTTGCAAACAGATTGTTATTATCCCAAGTACTGCCCCATCCACCCACAAACCCATATCCCTTAGTTAGACACCATTCTACTAACCATGTGTTCAACTGCTTAATCCTCTACTTTCTCACTGTGCTTATGCAGGGTACTGGGAGCACTTCGGAGAATGCCACAGACTGCCCAGTCTCTTCACACAACCTTCCCACTTCCTCAGTCCTCTCCTTTGTTACCTCCACTGTTTCCTCTGCTAGGTCATTTGTCCCCACATTTCCCACAATGTGTGGTTCCCTCCTACCCCCCTCCTTATGCACCTTAGGATTGCCTGTCCTGCCTTGTCTGCCTTTAATCCCGGTATGGACTCCACCCATGTCTGACTGTGCCTCTCCCCCTTGCTGCCCCATCTGATCCCCTTGAGTATGGAGTCCCCCAACACTAGTACACCTCCCTTCTCTTTACTTGTGCCTGTCGCCACCCCCCCCACCCAGGTTCTCATTTCTGGGGCCACTCAAGACAGTGCTTTTACAGTGTGTCCCAGTGTCTTCCCCCCTGCCCTTCTCAATTGAGACTCCTCCCCCTCCTCTTGTTTGACTGCCAACCGTCCGCTCCCTCCTCACCTCTCTGAATATCATCCTTCCCCCTGCCATGCCATACTCAGTCTCTCCACTAGTAATGCCCCTCTCTCCCTTCTCTTGAGTACTATCTCTTGTGCAATCTCCTCCTGCATCCTCTTTCCCATGTGTTGCTAGTACAGAAAACGTGTTCCCTCCTCCCTTTGCCTTATTGTGTGTTTTCCTCCTCCCTCCTGCCTACTGCTGCTCCTCTTTTTCTAGGTCCTACTAGAGTCCACCCTTCATCAACTAGCTTCTTGTCTACTGTGCCTCCTCTCCCTGACCTCTCCCTTGCCCCACTGTTCCTTCTCTGTGGTGCCCCCACAATACTCTCAGATGTCAGCCCTCCTACCGACGCAATCCTCGCCTCCTTCCTCAACCTCCCCAGCTCTCTGCCAAGCCACTGAACCTCTTCCTCAAGCCTCCTTAACCTGTGAGATATTGGACACCCTCCCAGCCTCCCCAGTATGTTCATCTGCATTGCTGACCAACAACCATTGCACCCTACAATCCTATTCATTGTCCACACTACCTATACAGCCTCTCCACACCACTCTCCCTACAGCAAGTAGAATTATCTAATCCTAGCCCAGCATCTAACAGAAATTGTTATCCTAAATGCCCTTGCATGCAGCATAAGATAGTCAACTACAATACTAACTGGAAATCACAATCTTACTCATAAGGACTATAGATCTACTCACGCATTTTGTATATTTATATGTCCTTAAGACTTGGCTCATATGGCTGTTCCTTGTTTCCTCCTTCCTGGCCTGTTCTGAGGGCTCAGATCAGTTTGCAGCTCCCCAAGCTCCTCCGTCACAGCTTTCAAACCAAACCCCCAGTGGTATTTCAGTATTTAAGAAAGGCTGGTGAAAGGGGTGTGTGGGAGGGCTTTTACAGTCACTCCAGCCACAGAAGCCTTTAAGCTAAATTCTACTATAAGCTAAATTAAAAAGAAAATAAAACAATATCAAAACTTACAAAAATCTTCTATACATTAACTCCCTCAACAGCAAGTAGAATTAACTAATTCTTCTCTCCTGTAGTTTAAAAAACAATAGCAAAACTTACAGAAATCATTTCCACAGCCAGCAAGCAGACTTAACCAATCCTTCTCACAGTCTGAGAGTACATGGCATAACAGGTACAGTCAGTGATGAACAAACCTAAGTTAAATAAGCAGGAACAAGCAAATCATGACAAACAGAAATTACATAAACATGAGTAAACTAAATAACATGGAGCAGCAGAGTTAGACACATATGCTATTCAAGTAAACAGTGTTAGGGAAAAGAGAGAGAGACTAGGATAAGCATGAGAGAGCTAGAGGTAAGAAGGAATGTCATAACAGATGAATCAAGTAGAAATTGAGGATTTGGAGGCCTAAGTAAAATATCAGAGTGGGACTAAGGACATGACTCACCTAGAAGTTTAGCAAGATAATTAGACATTTAGCAAAACATTAGACACAGCCTTGCTAAGGGGTTTGTGGGTAGAGGAGAGAGGGAAGAAGGGTGGGAGGGAGAGAAATGGAGTGAAACGTAGAGCAAGTGGTTTAGGTAGTGGTGGTAGTAGTAGTGGGACAAGTAATGAAGAGAGATAGGAGAGAGATAAGGAGCAGTGATTAGAAAGATGGGAGGAGGAAAGCGATATCAAGTAGGGTGGAAGCAAGTGCACACATTGATAAGCAATAGATAATGATGGAATTCCCTTTTGAAGCAGAGATGGGACTCCAACTGTCTGAGGCCAAGAGGAAGGGAGTTCCAGAGTTGAGGGGCCCCACACTGGAAGGCACTTGCACCGTTAGATGTACGGCATCTAGCCACCTTCAACAGAGATTTATCTGCAGATCGCAGTCCGTGATTGGAGGTACCAGGAGCAAGCAAAGCCGCAAGTGATGAGGGAGTATTTTCTCTGATAATGGAATCAATAAGTGTATCCAACAAGTATTGCCTACTTGCTAAGGGGGAGAGCCAATTAAGGTCACTGTATAGGTGGCAGTGATGCTTGAGCTGAGGTGACGAGGAGGCACAATGGCATATGTTGTTGTAAGTGACATCCCACTTTTGCAGGGTTGTTTTGTGAGCAATGGAAAAAATAGGGGCACCATCGGTAAGGGCAGGGAGCAGTATCCCTCTGGCAATGGCTAGCTTAGCAGATGGCGTAAGTAGGTAGTTAGTTTTGTAAGCCACACCAAGTTTAGAGTTGACAGCTTTACAGGTAGCCTGAATATGGGAGCTAAAAGAAAGGGATTAGTCAAGTAGGACCTCCAGATATTTAAAGGGCTCCATGGATTCAATCTGTGCTCCCCCTAGGTCACTTACCATCAGTGGTACGGGGCAGCCCTTGAGCTTTGGAGCCGAGACGAACAGCATTACTTTTGTCTTATGTGCATTTAGCATAAGCTTGTGAGCACAAAGCCAGTTTTGGACATTTCTAAAATTGGCAGTCAGCGATGCATTGATGCTGGCTACATTTGAGGAGCTAGTGTAAAAGACAAGGTCGTCCGCATAAAGAATAGGTGAGCAGTATCGATAGGTATCTGAAATGTTGTTTATATAAAGAGAGAAAAGAAGGGGGCCCAATGTGGAACCCTGAGGATCTCCAATGTTAGTGGAGCAGTAGTTGGACAGGGAAGAGTTGAATTTCATGGCTTGGGTCCTGCTCAGAAGGTAGCTACTAAACTAGTTGTGAACAAGGGATGAGAAATGTAGATACTGAAGAGCTATAAGAAGCAGGGGATGGTCAACCAGGTCAAATGCCTTAGTAAGATCAATAAAAACAGCACCTGTTAGTTGTCCAGTATCCATGCAGGAGAGAGTATGAGATGTGAAGTTTAGAAGTGCAGTCAAGGTACTATGGCCTTTTCTGAAATCATTCTGGGACTCGGAGAGAAGACTGAACTTAGTTAGGTAGTCAGTGACTTGGAGAGCCACTAATTTCTTAAGGATTTTACTCAGGACCGAGAGAATGGCAATGGGCTTGTAGCTGGTTATGTCCTTAGGGTCACCTTTTTTAACGATGGGTGTGATGCAGGCTATTTTCCAAATATCGGGTACCACACCATGTGACAGAGAAAGTGTAAAGATTGTTGCCAGTCAGGAGGCAATAAAGGGAGCAGCAAGCTTAAGGAGTTGAGGATCAATTGAGTCCGATCCAGAGCTAGTGTTGTCCAAAATGACCTTCAGGAGTTTTAAGACCTGCGAGGAGTTTATGACCTTGAAATAGAAAGGTACTCTATCATGTGATATGTCAGACCTCATATTTACTAAGGGTGTTTGGTGAACAGAAGGGTATTGAGAGTGAGGTCCGGGTTATAGAAAGGAGGAAGTGAACTGGGATAGGTCTGAGAACAAATGGTTAAAAACATTTGCTATGGTCCTTCAGTCATTGCAATTTGAGCCATTTAATATCATTTCACTAGGGATAACTGATTGAGAGGGGCCTAGAAGGTCCTTCACATGTGCCCAAAATTTCCTAGGGTCTCCAGCTGAGCTGATCAACAGGTCTTTACAGTATTTACTCTTACTCAGCCTAACCTGTTTTTTACACAAGTTCCTTAGTGCTCTAGGCAAGTAAATCAGACTGGAGACCTGTACATTTGAACAGCTTCCACTGTTTGTCCCTGTAGTGCATGGCAGCAAGCAGGTCTTTATGCAGCCACCTTGTGTGTTTCCCACTAACACGTCTAGTCACTTGTGGGGTGTGCTTTCTCTGCACAGCCAGGAATTCATTAAGGAAGATCTGCAGAGCAGCTTCGACATCACAAGAGGCATAAACATTTGTCCAGTCGATGCTGGATACATCACACAGAAATTCACCAAGGTCCAGTTTAGCAAAGTCCGTGAAAGTTACAAAATGAGGTGGTGGAGAAGGAGGTGCAATGTTGACCACATACAGAAGGTGTGGGAGTGGTCAGTTAAGGCATCAGCTAGGATACCTGAGCCAGATACATGCTCAATAAGGTTCACCAGTAACTAGTCAATGAGGATAGAGGATTGAAGTCCCGGTGAGATTCTCATAGGTCCGGTTATCAGTTGGTGAAGATTATAGCTGTCTAGAAGGGAAAGTAATAAGCTATTAGATGAACCCTTCCAATTAATGTTAAAATCTCCTTTAATGATCACCTCATGTCTGTTGTAGATCTGTGAAGTTTCATGAAGCATTTCCCTGAAGCCAGATAGACCAACCGATGGTGGTTTTTAGACACATAAGATGAAGCTTCTTAGCACCTAGAGCAAGAGTGGTATGCACAGATTCATAACCAGCAGTGGTGGCATTGCCAGGGATAAACTCCATAGTAAGGTTGCTTTTATGGAGTAGAGCAACACCACCCCCTCATTTTGTGGCTGCTCTATCTCGATGAATCATGGAGTAACCAGCAATGGAGCAGAGACAGTCAGGTATCCCAGGTTTGAGCCAAGTTTCTGTAAGGCAGAGGATGTCGGGATTATAAATTTTAACCCGTGCCTCCAGTTCAGGGATGTGACAGGTAAGACTTTGTATATTCATATGAATGATTAGAAGCCCTCCATTAGGTAACTTATGTAGGTTACTTGAGGAAAGACAGGTTATGCTACCTGGATTCACCTCTATATCACCTGACAGAAGCAGAGTCAAGAATGTGAGGAACCGTAGTCTACCACAACAGGGGGATAAGGGCATAATAAGACCAAATGTCAATTTTCTGGAGGCTAGGACAGCATAGTAGGCACAACTTTTGCAACAGAGTAGACTGTTTAATGGTGGTCTGGCTTGATGTAAAGAGATAAGGCTAGAAACGTAGAAACATAGAATTTGATGGCAGATAAGGACCGCTTGGCACACCCAGTCTGCCCATTTCCTTACCTAATGGATAAGCTGCAGATCCTAGTTAACCAGCAGCCTACTTCTTCCTACCCCCACCCCCTAGAATTGCCTTATGACTGTCCCATGCATGCTTGAATTCCACCACTGTTTTTGACTACACAACCTCCTCCGGAAGGCCGTTCCATGCATCCACAACCCTCTCTGTGAAAAATACTTCCTTATACCTCTGAGCCTCCCCCTCTATCTTCAAATTGTGCCCTTGTTCTTGCACACCTCTTTTTTGAAAGATGCTACCCTCTTGGACTTTGTTGATTCCCTTGAGGTACTTGAAAGTTTCTATCATGTCTCCCTCCTCCTTTCCTCGAGGCTATATATATTAAGCTCCTTAAGTCTCTCTTCATATGTCTTCTGGTGCAGACCCTGCACCATTTTAGATTACCCTCCTCTGAACAGCTTCCATCCTGTCTATGTCTTTGCGGAGATTGGGTCTCCAGAACTGCTAGCAGTACTCAGATGGGGTCTCACCAGCTGTCTGTACAGAGGGATAACAACTTCCTGTTTTCTACTGGTGATACCTCTCCTATGCATCCCAGTATCCCCAGCCCTCCTTACTGCCCTCTCACATTGCTTGCCCACCTTTAGGTCATCTGATATGACTACCCCAGGTCCCTTTCCATTTTTGTTGTTGTTTGTATCTCACCCCCCATTGTGTACTCTTCCCCTGGGTTTTTGTTTCCCAGGTGCATCACCTTGCACTTCTTAGCACTGAATCTAAGCTGCCATACATTTGACCATTCTTCTAACCTTGCCAAGTCCCTTCTCATCCTTTCTATCCCACCTTGTGCATCAACTCTGTTGCAGATCTTTGTGTCATCTGCAAAGAGACATACTTTTCCTTCCAGTCCCTCTGCAATGTCGCTTATAAAGACATTGAAGAGGACCGGTCCTAATACTGAACCCTGCGGTACCCCACTAGTAACCCCCCTTTCTTCAGAGTGGACTCTATTTGCTATTACTCTCTGTGTCCTATTCTCCAGCCAATTCTTTACCCAGGCTATCATCTTGGGACCCACTCTCAGGCTGGCTAACTTGTATATTAATCTTTTGTGTGGGACTGTGTCAAATGCCTTGCTAAAGTCTAGGTAGGCCATGTCCACAGCCCCTCCCTGATCTACTACTTTGGTCACCCAGTCAAAGAAATCTATTAGATTCATCTGGCATGACCTTGCCACTGTGAATCCATGCTGCCTTGGGTTCTGTGCCCCTCTGGCCTCTAGATACTCGACAGTTCTTTCCTTCAGAAATGATTCCATCATTTTCCCTATCACTGAGGTTAAACTAACAAGTCTGCAGTTTTCTGCTTCTGCCCTGCTCCCACTTTTGTGAAGGGGAATCACATCTGCCCTCCTCCAGTCCTCAGGTACCACCCCATCCTCCCATGATTTGTTAAAGAGGGTAGTCAGTGATGTCACTAGTTCTACCCTTAGTTCTTTTAGAATTCTGGGATGAATCCCATTAGACCCCATTGCTTCCCATCAGACCCCATTCCTTCAGTTTTAAGAGTTCGTTCAGAACCCTTTCTTCTGTAAATGGGCTGGTATAGAAATAAAAATCTGAGAGGTCAGAGCAGCTGGCATTCTCCATGCCAGTGGTAGGGATAGAGAGATAAATCCCATTTAGGCAGAGTAGTAGGAAAGGGACAGAGAGCAACATAAACATGTTGAAGGCAGCCATGCTATAACCAAAGGTAGAGAATGCAGTTGGGCAAAAATGAAAAAAGCTATTGTTCAGCAGGATAGTCCAGACCCTCCTCTATCTGTCAAGCAACAAACACTTTTCTATAATCCTTCTAGGGAATCCATACAGCAATTCATATGCACTGTATGAAGGCTCCATCAGACATTAAAGCCAGCTGTAAGATGGCTAAAGTTTTGAATATCTCCCAAACTCTACCTAGTAGAGGCAAGTGGGGCTGGGCCCTCATACTTGTGATCCCTTAAATTGGAAAGCTTTCCTTTAAGGCCAAAACAGCAATCTGTGCTCATAGCAATCCCACGTCGCTGGTAAATTACAAGGGAAACAAATCACACCAAAACTCTCCTGCCCTTTACGTGTCAGCAAACATCTGGTCCTGCCCTAACCTTGCACACTAGTATCACAGACCTGCGATTACCACAGTGAGCATTATATTAAGTTATCAGAGCCTGGTGTTCTACAGGTTATCCGCAGGACATCCTCTTACTTTAATAAGCTTAACCGACAGAGCCATCACCTTTCTAAACCTTCCTTAGGACTCTTATTTAGATCATTTCCCTATTCTATATGGCCTTATAAGACTCTCAAGCATGTAATACACTATAAAAGGGCTTTTAACAAAGATAGCCTAATATTATTCAATTAGAGGGACAGTATCATATTAAATAATTAACTGTAGAAATTAAATGCTGAAAAGAAATGGAACAATCATATCTGTAGCATAAAAAAAAACAATTAACATACAAGTGTGCACACATACAAAGTAAAAATATCCACCAGAATGAAGTCCTTCTTGAGGCTTCAAGCTATAATAAAAACCTTTGAGTCTCGGTGATATTTCAAACAGTTTTGAACTGAGGTCAGGTTTTTGAGACTATCATGAATCAGCTGTCTGTAATATTAGTTTCAATTAGAGCTGATTTTTTCATGTGACGTTCTAACATTAGCAGCAAGCCAGAAGAATATTTTAATGATTTATAATTCTAAAAAACCTTATAAACTTACAAACATAAGATCCATAAGAGTGCCTAGGCTGTTTTTTTATTTTTGAACTCAGAGCATCCATTTTATAAGAATGAAACATTTTCAATGACTCTGTAATGGCTCACTTGTTTCAGTATTGTTTTCCCTTTGATAAAAAAGGTGACAGTATAAAATACTATAAGTTAAAGGCAATACGTCTGAGTAGGAAGACTTTCAAAGCTTAATAACCTCAAATCACTCAATTGTAGACAGAAATCTGTATCTGTAGACAAACCAGGACAAAAAGGCATTCATAGCACCATTCTCCCCCTTAATAGGAGTCTTTTAGAATCGAGGGCAAAGAAACCAAGCCATATTTCTTTTAAGGGTCTTTACGGCAACTGCCCTGATTGGCGTATCACTCTTCCAGACACAGACCTCCATTGTCCTTAATTTTCGGACTCCCTGAGCTGTATGGTTTATAAGCATCTGGAAGGCCAAAAAGAAAATACATGCTCCACTGAGCGTAGCAAATTTTATATATTAAATAAAATACTGAGCCCCCCCAGTACCAGGCAAAAGTGGCATACCTTTTAGAATAAAGTACTAGCATTTCAGCACATATAGTGCAACTGTACTCTTTCTGCCATCGTCAACGCCTTGTGGAAATCTTCCCAGGGAAAAGAAGGGAGCCACTTCCAAACACTATCAAATCCTCTTAATACTGATGTACACACAGGCAGACACTCGGCTGGTAAAAGCTTTGCTTGGGACGTGGGACAAACCATGACCACTTTAGATCGATATACTGCAATGTCAAGAATGCTCCCTTCAAAAACTGCCATGGTAATTGCTCACAGCAATCGGTTCTGGCAACTTTCATTCTGTTTGTTTGGTCCACAGTAAACATAGACCATATCAGTAAAAATAAGGATAAAATTTGGTCAAACAATGTGAAAAAGAACAACTTTTTCAAAAATAAGGTCAGTTCCTGTACCACCTTGAATTGAGGCCAATGCAATGCATGTAACTGCTGTTGCAGGTGCACTTTTTTAACATTTGGTTTTTAAACCCATCAGCTACAATAGGGTTTTGCTTTTGTTCTAACGTGTGAAAACAAGAGCCCGTAAATGGCTACGTTTTGAATAATGATACTTGCATTGTCATGGAGAAGGGGAATTAAAACTAAAAGACCGGTGAAATTTAGAAGAAAAAGGGTTGTAAAATAAACATGTTATGATTTAGTATTACCATGGTTACCTGTGCACAGACTGAATTTGTGCATTGGTCAATAAAACCAGTTGCAGCTGTGCACGAGGACTTGTTTTTTTTTTTTTTGTCATCTGTGAAAACATGTTTTTTGTACAGTCACAGATGTACTTAACTTTTTGACTGCAAAAATACTCTTTTTGCATTTTCACAGATGGCCATTGTTTTTATCATCTGCAAAATATATTTTATTTATTTTTTAATTTTTTGTATTTTCACAGACGGACTTATGTGTGCTTGGTGTTTGTGTACAGCTTGTGGGCCATATGTGAAACCTACTATAAGCCCAACATAATATGTAAGGGGGCAGCTGTTTTTCTACAGGGTCATGCACAAAGCCCCCTACAGAACTGAGGCAGTGTGTGCTTGGTCAGTGATCAACATTGGCAATGTACGATAGAGGCTGGTATTGTCAATTCAAAGTAATGATCTTTTGCTAGACTTCTTTTTTTAAAAGAAAGTAAATTCAGTGCAAACAATTACATTAAAACATCAGCTGAGGTTAAAGATTAGAGCCACAAAAGTAAAGAAATGCAATGTTAAGGTTGGAAGTCCTCTGAGTTCTGATGAACCTGTGATGTGGCATTCTTTGGGATTTGAACAGCATTGCTATTACACTAGCTTTATCACCCAGTCTTCAAGCATAGCTGTATTAGTATGTATTGTTCGCATGGATAGATAGTACCCACATTAGGGCAAAACCAATAATTGGTCATGTGATTGTTTAATGCTGGAGGTATACCAGGCCACAGATTTACCTTGCCATAGGATGTTTCACCCTAATGTTGCATTTCTTTGCTTTTGCAGCTTTTATATTCAACCCTAGCTGCTGCTTTAATATAGTTTGTTTTGCAATGAATATTATATACTGTAGGTTAGGTTAGCATCAAGCAAGACCTCCAAGTTATGGAAACTAGAAATCTTTCTAGTTCATGGCTCTGCATCCTCATGTTGGTGAGACAACCTGGACTTGTCTTCTGTGAACAAAGATCATTGTCTTGGTCTAATTAGCATTCAGTAGAAGTTCAGTTTCAAATAATCAATTCTGAAGCAAAAGAAAGGCTTTCTGAATTTTGGTATTTATAATACTTCTCTAACAGTACTTGCTTGAAAGTAAATGGTGGTATTATCAGAATATGTCCATACTGTACCTGTAGATGGAAGGTCATAATGAAAAAAGTAGAGAGTTCTATATTGAAGTCTGGGCACATCTAGATGAGGGTAGCTAATATTTTATGCACTTCTATTTACAATACCACCTCTACTGTAGATGTATCAACAAGATACAGTAGCGTCCCCCAGGATGAAATGCAATTCTGCAGCATTTTGCAGCACTCTGCAGAATGCTGCAGAAGACCTTCTGAATAAAGCAATGTAATTTCAATGGTAATTAGTCCCCTTTGTCATTCAGGAAAATGTGACACTGCCAGGACGAAGTGAATGCTACAGTTTTCTGCATGACAGAGGGGACTAATTGCCATTGAAATTACATTGCTTTATTCAGTAAGTCTGCTGCAGCATTCCGCAGAGTGTGTTAAAAGTGCATTTCATCCTGGGGATGCCACTGTAAGTTAAAATTATCATAAAGATCATTAGGCCTTTTTTCAGGAATGATCCAAAAATAATAAGCTAATTTATTTAATTAATTAATTGTTTGATTAATTTAATTAGTTATGTATTTCAAAAATTTTACCAGGAAAGACAAAAGACATGCTGTGCTGGTATTACCTCATTTCCAGGTGTGTTCTGGGGGTGAGGGGGAGAAAACAGTACAAATATAAAATACAATGTTTAAAAAATGCAGTAATGGAAATAAGAATAACAACATGAATTATGCAATATCATAAATTGTAGAAAGAAAAAAGGAACAATATGCAGTGAGCAACATTGCAAAAATATGAGGGGATGGAGTAGTGGCTAAAGACCAGCAGAGAGAGGGTTAAACTAGTGACAATGTAGGAGGAGGGCAGCAGACAAAAGTCTAAGTTGAAGTATTACGAGCAACTGAAGGAGTGAGTAGTGAAATCATGGAGGAGAGATTTCAGAGCTTGAAGGGACAGAACAGGGCAAGTGGGGGGGCAGAGTTTAGGGAAGCAGAAAGAGAAGGCAGCTAGACCAGCAGAGGATTTCATTATGGATAAATATGGAAGCATGATCCTGAATTTGGTTCTCCATGGTGGCAACACAGACACTGCTCTCAAGCCACTGGTGCAGTCACATACTGAATCTGTAATAGATTTTTTTGGTACCTATACTACAAAAAGAGAACAAAACATACTACATACAGTACACTGTACCAGTAGGTAGTGTAACATCCAAGATGTCTTCCTTTCTTTCTTTCTTTCTTTCTTTCTTTCTTTCTTTTCTTTCTTTCTTTCTTTCTTTCTTTCTTTCTCTCTCTCCTCTCTTTGTTTACTGGGTGTGTGCACTGGTAACAAATACCTTTTTCAGGCAACACCTGGGTGCAGAAGCACAGACAAACAGGAAAACAAATTACAGTGAATACATATGAATTTACAGCACGTTGTAGACAAACATGAGCACATATGGTGCTAATACTTGTAAATATACAATGTAATATACAAAAGTGCTTGTAATGTAATAAACAAAGGTGGAATTGAAGACAGAGAAAGGAGGAGAAATATGTAGGAGGAATATGGAGGAGGAGGAGAATGAAAAATGTGACTGAGACTGGTCAGTGGGTGTGATTAGCTAGTATAAGGTGGGAGGGCATGACAGGGGGACGTTATTGGAAGCAAAAGCAGACTTGGGCTGAAGAGTAGTGTGACTTTAGGAGTTTGGCAAAGGCATAGGGAGAGGATGATGTTTTGACAGAAGGAGGTAAGAAGTTCCAAACTGAAGCCGCATGATAACTAAAAGAGCACTGACCCATATTTGTGTGAAACCTGGATATTATTGTTTTTGGTTGCAGAGTGGAAAGAAGGAAGGTTGATGAGAGATACTTGGCTACTGAGGTAGGCAGGTGTCGCAGTATGCATAGTTTTCTTTACTAGTGTTGCAATAGCTAGACTAGAAAGGGAAAGGGGAAATTGTTGAACCAGGAAAGGCACACTAAGCCGGAGCTTGTTTCCAGGTATGAACTGGGAGTATAAGGTAGTTACGTGACTTGCTCGAGGTCACACAGTGTGCAAGTGGGGGCTGTAGGATTCAAACCTAGGTCTCCAGGTTTTCAGCTCAGAGCCCTAAACCACTGTGCTATACTGCCTAGTTTGATGTCAGGGGGAAACCAATTAAGGGATCTGAGAGCTGTATAGTGGTGAAGATTGGACCTGCAACCTAAGGCAAACTTGCATATTTTATAGTATGGAGCATGTTTTTGCTGTAGTTTGGATTTACTGGCAGCATCAATTACAACTGATCTATGATCTAATGATGGGACTAGGTTTGCCAGTGCACTACAGATTCTGACCTCAGGAGTTAAAAAAATGTCGAACACAGTAGAGTGCACCTAGCTTCTGATATAAGAGAAGGGCCGTGTGTTGGAGATGGGATTTGAAGGATAACATAGGGTCAAGATGAACCCCAAGGTACTTGAAAGACAGTGTCTTAGCTAAGGATGTGCTGTTGCTGGTAAGGACACAGAAACTGGAGGATGCCTTGTTTATTCCGTACCTTGTCCCAGATAGCATGACCTGTGTCTTGGGAAGGTTGAGCATCATGTTTTCTATTACAAAGCAGTTTTGAAGCCTGGCTAGAAAGGAACTGAGTGAAACATTGATGACATTATTGTCATTACTATGTATAAAGAGACCTGTGTCATCTGCATATAGAAGGGTCCATACAGGTTTGCTGACTGCTGGTAAATTATTTATGGAATGGGTAAACAAGAGGGGGATGAGAATAGAACCTTGCGGTACACCGCTTGCGATGTTATTAACTCCTGAAAGTGTGTTTCCAATCCTGACAGCCTGAGTTCTGTCAGTCAAGTAGTCTTTCAACCAGGCAAGTGCTGGTGGCCCTAGGCAGACAGCATCAAGTTGATTTATTAGCTTTTTTGTGGTCAACCAGATCAAAGGCCTTGGTCAGGTCCATGAACACTGCATCTGTTACGAGGCCTTTGTCTATGGAATGGTAAATGGCATTGATGAATTCTATTAGAGCAGTGTTGGTGCTGTGTCCTTTGTGGAAACCATGCTGTTCAGCACAGATAAGGTCACATTGCTGTAAATGGTCCACTAGCTGCGATGCACTATTTTTTCTTGTAGCTTTGCAAGAGCAGAAAGAAGTGAGATCGGATGATAGTTATCAAGAGATGTTTTATTACCCTATTTATGAAGTTGGATGACAATTGAGGATTTCCATAGTGTAGGCACTATCCCAGATGAGACGGACATGTTGAAGAGTTCAGTGATAGGGGACGCGATTTGTGGAGCACTAGTTTGAGAAATTTAGGTAATAGACCATCAGAGCAAGCAGATATATCTGGTTTTAGTACAAGAAGAAGTTTAAGAACTTCTCGAGCTGTTACCCTTTTTAGATAAAATTGGGGTTTGAGGGGGTTGATTTTGTCAGTGCCTGGGTTAAGAGCTGTAGAACCCTTGGATCTATATTTGGATAGGTCACAGAAAAAGTTGTTAAACGCCATTGCAATAGTGTTAGGGTTGGTGTGTCTGGAACCATTGATAGTGGGGGTTGGGGGTTGGAAGTAGAGATGCAGCAAATTTAAATTCCGCCAGCGAAATGAACGCAAAGTGGGCACTTCGCATTGCCACTCCGCTATGTGGAGTGGGCAATGCAAAGTGCTCACTCCGCCTTGTGATTACCACTTTACGTTAAGGCAGAATGGCAATGTGAAGTAAGGCGAAGTCATTGTTTTTAATGGACTTTGCATTCCTCATTATGATTCTAAGCAATCCACTTGGTGTTTCAGATTTGGCAGCCCCCCCCCACCACACACACACATCACATTGCTTACGGTACTGTAAGTCACTTGCTCTTTAGCTAGGCAGGAAGAAAGTGAATCATACAAGCAGACACTTTTACTTTCTCCTGTGCAGATGGAGAGAGAGAGGAGTGTGTTCTGTGACTGCTGATACTTTGAGATCAGAAAAAGGAGGAGATTTAAACTTTGATTTAGACAAAACAGATTTTTTAAAAGCTACATTTTTTTGTCTTTTCTGTTTACTCTTTTTTACTTAATTAGTTCTTTCTGTAAATTTTATTTTTCTTACACAGAGGGACATCAGTTGCAAATTATGTCCATGCTGAAACTGCTGCTGGATCACCATGGGATCCCACATTAGTTTTTTTTTCCTCACACCATGTGCCCCCCCACACCTTCCTTGCTGTGTTATAAAATGTATTCCTCCACCATCCCCGACTCTTTTATGTAATTATGCCCTTTTTTGTTGTCTTCCGTATGTATTCTGAGCAGTGGAAGTATACTGTGCTAAACTGCATGAGTGCAGTTTTCTTTCCAGTCTGTGTATGTAGTGCAGACACTGTCTAACTCCCTGACTTAAAAACACTTATTAATTAGTACAATGGTGGGGTGGAGAAGCCTGGAGAGATGCTACAAAACAGGCTTACAATACATCCAAGTAACTAGTAAAAATATTAATGTTGTGATTCGTGACGTAATCATAAAACGTGATTTGTGACTGCATTTGTGACCGTGATGATAAAGAAACGCAAATGCCCACGACTGTAATTCCCCAGGTCCCGATGAGGTGTGGCACAAAACTCTCCAACTTAAAAACAGTCATTAATGAGTACAATGGTGGGGTGGTGAACCATGGAGAGATACTACAAAACAGACTAACAATACATCCAAGTAACTAGTAAAAAAAATTACTGCTGTGATTCGTGACGTGATCGTAAATCATAATTTGCAACTGCATTTGTGACTGTGATGATGAAGAACGTGATTTGTATCACGAGTGACTCCTGATGATGGTCCTGCCTTAAAAACACATATTAATGAGTATAATGTTCATGCTGAATTATGCACCACACCTGTCCAGTACTCTGAAGGGAAGCCAAAGAAACAACTGTGACTTAAGTTAGAGATGGAAATTGGGCCCTAAAGAGATGCAGAGGTACAGACAGATTAAGATTGCGCTTCACACTGAAGAGATGCAGCTGCAAAGGCATAACACCTAACCAGTGCGCACCATCAGAAATTCAAAACTGGAAAAGAATATCATTGCCGGTACTGCTGCAGTAAGAATCACTAGTACGAGAACCAGTAAAGATACCACAAGTACAAAAAATTACACAGCTGCAGTGGATAGCAGGTTCACATTGCTGAAATTATGTGGCACAATAAAATGTGTCTGATTTGATGACATGCGTCACACACATACTCACACACACACCAAGTAATGCTTAGCAAATTGAAAGCTTCAGTAATATAACCACATATTTTAAACAAACTAAAATTATGCACTGCTGCACCACAACAATCAGCAAAAAAATGGCAAGAATTATTGAAAATATTACTGTATGTACATTAACACAGTTATACAAAAAAAATATCACCAAACAGGAAGCACTGTCTTTTCTCCAAGTTAATCTACCTACACCACAGATATGCCCCTTCCCCAAAGCACACTTCCACTGTCTCTCAGTACACAGACTGAATGTTGTACATTAACATTCAAAATACACACACAAACAATAAACGCTCGATGATATGAGCACAGGAGGGTTTCCTATAATCGATGAACTAAAGTTTCAGCATAAAAAAAAGACTCAAAAAGGCTTTTTTAACAGCTTTTAGAAGGTTTGAATCACAGAGACCTCTTAGAGCAGATTGTCTCCTACAGCTTCTTACACACACTACCCCAAACTGAGGCTGTGCAGAACAACCTAGAGCCCATGTGACCTGAAATCCCATGAATCACTGCAAAATTCACCTTTGGAGCTTAAAAACATGGTGAAGTAAGGCAAAGTACATTGTTTTCAATGTACTTCGCCATAAGAATTAGTGGGGTAGTGGTTTGGAAAGGCGGAGTAACGCTAAGTCATTGTTTTCAATGGACTTCGTCTAACCCATTAATAACGCGAAGTACTCCGCTTCGCGTTGTGGAACACTCCGTGAATTCGCTTTCACTCTGCATTCCACTTCGCAGAGTGAATTGGGGCCACTTTGCCCATCTCTAGTTGGGAGTGATTGCTGATTATGTAGTTCACTGATTGCCAAAACTTTTGAGGGCTATCCAAATTAGTGAGCTGTTGTTTTTTTAAGTACTTGGATCTGACACTAATAATTTCCTTTTTGCACACATTTCTCAGGGTCCTATAGTCCTGCCAGTCTGATGCGAGTTGAGACTTTTTGCACTTGGCCCAGAGCATGTCCCTTTTCCACATGAATGCAAAGATGTTGATGGTGAGCCAAGGGGATTTCTTTGGTTTGACTCTATGCGTGTGCATAGGGGTGTGTTTGTTGAGAATAGAAGTGAAGGAAGTGATAAAGAGATCCAGTTTAGTGTTAACATCAGCGGCAGCATCCAGGAAAGACCAGCTGATAAGAGCCAAGTCATTTAGAAAGGAGTAGGAATCAAAGTTGGAGCAGGTCTTATAAGAGATGAGCCTGGGTAGAGGGTTTTGGGGGACAGAGTTTTGTCACTAGCAATAAACAGCCAGGTAGTCACTGACCAAGTCACTTAAAATACCAGAGGCAAGGACCCATTCTGGCTTTTATACCAAAATCCAGTTGATCAGGGAGTGATTGCCAGATTTATGATTGAGTTTAGTAGGGGTACTCAGGATTTAAAGCAGCTGAAACATTTCTAGGAGAGACTTGTACTGTGCTTCATTGTCTAACCAGTTCAAGTTAAGGTCACATAATGTTATTAATTCAGATGGAGGGAGATGATTCAGCATAAGAGAAAGGTCTGTTACGTCGTTCTGTCCTGTTTTGGGAGGGTTGTAGACACAGCAGATTTTTACATTTTTGGGGCTCATTGATATGTTGATGAGCAGCCATTCACACTGTGACACTGGGGAGTAGAGAGATTCATGAATTTCAGCCTCTAGGTCAGAATGGATGTAGAACATTACTCTACCTCCCTTTTTGGAGGGTTGATCCTTTTATAGGATGATGTAGTTTGGAAGTGGGATTTCTGAGTCAGTATTTGGAGGGGAGAGCTAGATCTCCGAGAGTACAAGAATATGGGGTTTGTGTATTGAGGCAAATGCCTCTAATTGTTGCATTTTCTGTGCCATACTTTGGGTGTTTAGGTGGATGATTCAAATGCCTTTGTGGCATACCCAGATCTGAGCAGATGTGGGGTAATAAGTGGCAGGCCAGGGTTTGTTTCTACATCCCCAGAGAGTAATATGAGAAGGTATGTTGTTGAGTTTAACAATCTTGTGGCTGTTACAAGACTGGGGTATGTAGAGGGGCAGAGTAAAATCCAAGGGCATATATCTGTCTTTTAGAAATGAGTCCAGCAACTGGGACATTGAATGGATGTGGGGAATGTGATAGCTGGTGTTATTCTCAAGTTCATGTATACTTAGGGTAGCAGATCTTTGAAGAGCAGTGTTCAGAATGAGAAATAGTGAGCAGAATAGGAGACCTAAGCAAAACCCTGCGTACGCCATCCCGGCAGGTAGGAAGTAATGGGATAAAGGAGAAATGAGAGTGATAGGTGTATTGGCCATCAGGAAGGTGTCAGACAAGGTGCTGTTGAAATAGAGTTGTGACCTTCTTGGGCAGGAAAATGTCTGAGTAGAGCGAAAACAGGCGTATTACAATGGAGGAGTTTGCAACCTGAGAGGTATGTTTGTTGCATGGGGTGAAATAAGCCTCAGATGAGCTTGATGAGATTCCGGGTGATTGGAATACTGCAAGCTACATTATAGTTTTGACAATTTAACTAGACACTACAGACAATGTAATGGAGAATAGAAAATTGCTGAAACAGTAGCCCCACAAGTAATATTTGGAGGCAGGAGGGCCCCTAGTAAAAATACAATTTGGGACTGACACTAAAAAGGCTGCATAAGCAGTTTTGTGCAACTGTGATACTGCAGTTAGCCTAACAGACAATATTGTTGGAGAGATAATAACAATTGATACAATCTGATTGTGGGTTTGGAAGTGGCTAGCCTCAGAATACTGAGAGAGATGTACTGCTAATTGCAGAATGGCAGGGATAATCAGCTGAGTGAGGTGGAGTGAAACTTTGTGGGGGGGACATTAAGAAAATTGGGCGAATGAGCTTGAGAGAGCTGTTATTCCTTTTTATTGACTCTTTTTGTTTCTTAATTGATTAGGACTATCATTATGTAGAGTGTGGCATTTGGTATAATCAAACTGTATGGTTCTTCCATTTGTCATGGTTTTGATCGCCTGATTGTTCTGTACCCTGTTAGTGCACTTAGTTACTTGTCATTGCAACCCTTTCTTATTTCTGTACTTGTTGAAATGTTGCTCCCCTGTACTCCCCTTTCTCCCTCTCCTGGGTCACACCTGGAAATGAGCCTCAGCTCATTGTGCCTTCCCTGGTTACCAATTTTCAAATAAATAAAATCATGGGACAGCAAAAGAATGAGAGCAAGAGTCAGGATGGGAGTAAGAGATAGTGGGGGGAAGAGAGGAGAGAAGCAAGATAAGATCAGAGGAAACCAACCCCAGATAAAGGAGGTACAGTGGGAAAGGCACCTGTCATCGAAGAAGAGGAGGGAGAGGGAGGTGTACAAAGAACAGTGGTGAGTGCACAAGGTTTTGTTGTGTGCTAATCAACAGATGGAGTGAAAGAGGAGTCTACTCAGGCTAAGAAGGACTTAGGAGCAGCACTGAAAACAATGTCACCATAGTTTAAACTTAGGAGAATTATCTTCATAATGATCTCTCATTGGGCAGGAAGTGGGGTCCTTTTTATTCCAGTACAGTGCATCAAGTTTGGGGTGACTTTTCTTGTGGATTGTGTCCACACAAATAGAGCTACAGTATCCAGGTGGTGGACCAACCAGTCCCCAAGGTACTTGAAGGAGGAAACATCTTCAGTCACTGCACCATCAAGAGTATGGAGAGGTGAGCCTAGCAAGCTGCTGCCTAGTTCCAAAAGTCATACAGACCATATTCTTAGCATTGAGAGACAACTGATTTTCATAGAACCAGTGCTGTACATAGTTAAAGTCCAATTGGAGCTGAGCTGTGAGGTCAAGGGCAGAGGAGCAAGAGGTAAAGAGTACTATATCGTCTGCATACATGTGATGGTACACAAGAGCAGGAGTGTGTGTGTGTGGGGGGGGCGGTGGGAAGGTGGGGGTAATTTAAGAAAATGGTTTAAGAACATAACCTTGGGGGACACCTGAAAAAATTGGTATGGAAGGGAGAGGGATTTCTACAATATGAATAGCTTGAGTCCTGTCCTCAAGGTAGGAGCAGAACCACTCAACTGAGAAGGAGGAGGAGAAGTTGGACAGTCCAGCTGCCATAAGCTTTTCTGGAAGAATGGGATGGGCAACAGTGCTGAAAGCTTTGATGAAGTTGTGAAAGAAGGCAGAGGTGACTAGGCCCTGCTGTATACCAGACAGGATGGAATCAGTGAGCCAGAGAAGAGAGGTTGGAGGTTGAGTGGGATGCCCTGAAGCCAGACTAGAAAGGAGCAAAGAAGGGGGTTGAGTCAAGAAAAAGAGGGGAGTTGGGTGAGAACAAAGTGTTCCGGGAGTTTAGCCAGAGTGGAGAGTAAAGAAATAGGGAAGTAATTTCCAGAGGAAGAGTGGTCACCCCCTTTGGGAAGGGGAATAACTGTAGCCAGTTTCCTTGAGTTAGGAACTCTGGATAAGGAGAAGGAGAGGTTGAGGAGGTAGGTGATAGGGAGGGCAATGGCATGAGGAAAAAGTTAAAGGAGTTTGGGGTCAAGACCATCGGGGCTGACAGCCTTGTGGGGTTTAGAGCCAGGAAGGCCTTAAGAGAAGCAGAACAGGCAGTAGGAGAGAAGGAAAAAGGGAGGAGGGGGATGTTAGGGATGAGATGGGGAAGAAAAAGAGTGGAGGAGAAGAGTGATGGGGAGGAGAGGCAAGGGAAGGTAGGAGGGAGCACGCACACGTGGCAAAAAGGAATTGGAGGCAACTACAGCGGGGTCAGAGACAGAAGAGTCACCCACCTTGAGAACAGGGACAGGAGACTGGGTCAGATGGGAAAAGAGGGAATGGATTACCTTCCAGAACTCAGATGGGGGTTAAGGCTGTTCTAGAGTGTGGATGCAAGGTGTTCGGACTTCGGAAGCCCACTAGCTCTAGTACAGGCATTATGAAGGGCCTGATAATTAGTAAATTTGGAAGGGGAGACAGTGGACTTGTAGGTCATCAAGGCAAGGTCACACACATGATAACAACCCAGCAGCTCTGTTAAGAGCCAAGGGAGGTGGGATCCTTAGACCATAGTTCTAAGAAGGGTATAATGATCCCAGACAGACATGAATTTGAAGAAGAAGAATTTGAGGACATTGTCAGTGTTGCCAGCTGTAGGAGATAGGGGGCCAGTTGGTGGCTGCCAGGTCAGCATGAAAAAGGAACAAATCCAGTGTTAGGAAGGATTGGATATGGGTACATTTGGGGGAACTTTTGGATGACAAATACAGTTATGAGGGAAAAGGAAAAATGTGATCAGTTCACTTTGGGCAAGAGGAGGACTGGGACTTTAAAAATGATTCTGTGGGAAAAGGAAAAGTTATGTCCATACACATTTTCTCACCTCATGGTTACCATGATGACAGGGACCCCTCATGCTTCTCTCTCGAGGTCATTATGCTGTTATGGTAATCACTCGGTGGGAAAACAGGCTTGTTGTGTATGGTTTACCATTCCTTATTCTATATTTGCACTGTTTTGATTTTATGAGCAGCATTCTGCTACAGTTCTGTTCATGGAACCAGTGATCTGGAGTTTTAACTATAGTATGTCACAGTTTTTGTGCAGAAATCTAAGTAAGGTTTTAATAGGTCAACAGCTCATGCTTAACAGTTTGTTCACAAACTGTGACATAGCAAAAACTCTCAATTACTGGTTCCATGAAGAGAACAGTGCAGAATGTTGTCCATAAGAAGAAACCAACTGAAACACAGATTTTGCAGCAGAGTTTATTCAAATACAGTTAAATATGGATTGCTTAGAAGTCTGAATTTCATTTCTGTAAATAGGAACATTACATTACAAACTGCTGCCAATTAGCACACATTTCCTGTCCCCTTTAAGGGCCTTCAGTCTCTCCTCATAGCTTTTGTCCCCATACCACTGAATGTTGGCCCCTCTGTTGCATCCCTTGGCCTCCTCAATGCTCTTTTTATATTTAGAGGACAGAACTGCAAGCAGTAATTCAGGTGGGGCCTGACCAGGACTGTGTGAAGATATAAGAATACTTCCCCGCTCATCTACTCACCCACGTTTGATACATGCCACCATTCTGCTGGCACTACTGACAGTGGCCGTGCATTGCTTGTTCACCCTCAGCCCAGTGTCTACTATCAATCTACCTCCTTTCCCACCTTGACTGCAGCAAGAGATAATCTACACAGTGTGTAGATACTTCCCGTATCTTCCTTCCCAAGTATAGCACCTTGCATTTGACTATATTGAATCTGAGACTCCAGTAATCAGACCACTCATCAAGTTTATTCAGGTTTTCTGGAAGATTGTCCCCATTCTTGAGGGAGCCAACCACCTTGGCCTACATTGTGTCATCTGCGAACTTACTGTAAGCAGTCTGCAGGAGACACAAGCTTCCAGATTGTTGGTGAAGATGTTGAAAAAGCAGTGACCTCATCACCAAGCACTGATGTGGACCACTGAAGATTTCTCTCCACACACAGTGCCTATTCACCAGCACCCGCTGCTGCCTGTCCCTAAGTCAGTTAGCTACCAACCTGGTATATGTCTCATGCATACCACACTAGTTTGCTTTTCCCAGAAACTTGTCAAGATCCCCAGTATCAAATGCCTTGCTGAAACCCAGATAGACTACACTCATGGCCCTGCCCCTTTCCAGCTTCCTACTGGCCCTCTTAAAAAAAATGATCAGGTTGCTTTGCATGACCTGCTGGCAAGATCCTTAGCCTCAAACCAGTGCTTCATTATTGTGTACTTGATAACAGCTTTTGGGACCTAGCACTGATGTCAGGCTGATGGGTCTGTAGTTGCCTAGGTCTGACCTTGTTCCTTCCTTTAAAATGGGACCACTTTAGCCATTTTCCAGTCCACTGGTAGCACACCTGTTCAGACAGACTTCTGAAAGATTACTGCAGGTGGCACTGCCAGTTGTTCTTTTATCTTCATTATAGAAACATTTGAAAATAGGAAAATTCAGACAAGATTTCCTGGGGTATATCCTGTCTGTCTCTTGGGGTTTACCTGACTTGGTCTTTGCCAGGTAGTCACTGCTAGGGTAGTCATGCATCCATTTGCTGTATCATGGCTATCCCTGATGCAATGGGTCCTCCCAATGACCCCTACCAGGGGGTCATTACTGAATACAGAAGCAAAATATTTGTTGAACCTGTCATCCATTGCCTCTTGCTCTCTCACAGGTTCCTAACCACTAATCCTGTTTTCAAGGGCCCACGTCCCTCTTTCATCTTCCTCCTTCCATTTATGTCAGTGTAGAAAGTGTTGCTGCTATTAGGATGTCCTTTAGCTAATATTCAGTTTAAGTACCAGGTGCCAGAACCTGAAGCCAAGGACGGGCCTAGACTTATAAAGCAATTTGGTGAATTGTTTACCTACTTAAGGCAGCTGTCTTATGAAACTGCTTAGGGCACCAGTGGAAGCCCAGAATGGAAACTGTCAGTATAGCCTAGAGGTTAGAGGAACAAGGTGTGAACGAGCTTGATATATCCAGCAGACCAGACCTGAGTTTGATTCTCTCTACCTCCACTTGCATACTGTGTGACTCTAAGCAAGTCACTTAACCACCCAGTACTCCCAGGTCACCCCTGAAAACAGGCACTTGTGCTTAGTGGTCCTTACCCAGTTACCAAAGACTAAAAAAAAAATATAACAAGAGTTGGATAGGTTTTTAAAGAAATGCAATTGGAGGGTACAGCTGCTATGTGTTTTGTCACTTGGGTGGGGACATGAACACATGGTTTAAATTGACTGGATGAAGCCTTGAATTGCTGTCTGGTTCTTGTGTCATCTCCCCATCTCTAACTTCCCATGTTCATTTACATAATGTTGGAAAATGGGCCATTACATTTGGAGCATAAATTTACTAATACCTAGTTGAAATGGAAGTTTTAGACTTTTGTTGGTCATTGAGAATGCTGCAATTTTAGTGTAACAACTATTGTCCTAATACTTTTCACTTGGGAATTTTACTAGTTCCTTAGTAAAAAGAGATTTTAGCCATATTGGTCCTTGGAAAACAGGAGCCACTGTAAGGTTTGATACCCTTTATTGGACCAACATATGTCTCATACAAAGATGGCATAGTAGACAAGCTTTCAGGCCCCACAGGTCACGTCTTCAGGTGTAGGTGGAGGTTGGTTTCCCCTGAAAAAGGGACCTGTGGTACCCCAAAAGCTTGTGTACTATACCATCTTTGTGCAAGACTTATGTTGGTCCAATACAAGGAATCAAACTATCCAGTGATACTAGTCAATTCTCACAATGTCTGAACAAAAATAATTCCCTTTTTATTAGTGGCGTGCAGTACTGTTCGATTTTGAGAAGAGTTAACTTTTTCCACATGACATTCCCTCTTTAGACATTAAATCCTCCCGCAGTGCTTCAACATGGTCTGAACTGTTGCCAGCATTATGTAGGCTTTTAGATTCAGAAATAATGCATTGAGTGTTGTAGAAATAATACAGTGAAGCCAGCTCAGCAGTGTAGATGGCTGAGGTGTTGAATACCTTACCTCCTACCTCACCAGTGACCCATGTTTGGGAATGAGCACTAGTTTCCAGGGGTCAGCAGAGTGGGAGATGATTGAGCATCCCAGGGACTGCTCTCTTCTCCTGGGGAGGGATGGCCTGCCATCTTGGCTCATGACTGCTTCCAGGTGGAAGCCTGGTGGAAATTCAGATTCAAGCAACTCAAAGAGTGGGGCTGCAGCTGTGTAAGAATGTGCACACCTCCATGCACATGTACTGGTGTCACAGTGAGGACCCAGAAAACAGAAAAGTGGAAAGGACAGGCTATTCAAAGCCATGCCTGTCCCCCAGTGGCCCAAACTGCCAGTTGACTCGGGAGTGTTGTTTGGATTTCTTGTCTGGCAGGGAGGTTGACCCTCCCTCTTCTGGCTTCCCCACTTATGGAAATCCACAGGGAATATGTCCCTTGGGAGCAAGGAAGGTTTATGTCAATCATGGAGATTGGGGACAGGGCTGAAGAGGTACCCTCCAACCCAGCAGGTAAACAGCTTTATGGGGAAAAAATAAATAACAGAATGTCTAAGACCAGTTAAAACACTTGGTTAAGGATTTGATCCACAGTGGGTGCACAGCTGTTCTGCACCTGCTGTTGACTGAGAAAGCTACTGAGTGCTCCCTACATGCAGGATGCATCCCTTTGGGGCTCTCCGAAGCATCCACAGCCATGGCTGCTTGCCCACTCTTTGCCTGATACCCAACCATGTTACCTTTATCATGTCACTCAGGGGTGGCAAAGGAGTGGGCAATCACCCAATCCTGAGCATTGCCAGGGCAACGAATATGGCTGGTGGAGAGGGCAGCCACTATGCAACCCTATGGGTTGCCATTGCACCTATGTGCCTTTCTCTGTCATGCCGTTTCAGTGCAAATCAGGGCTGAATAGTGCTTACTTCATCAGACTCCAGCCTCAGGGGCATTGTTATGGGGCTGGGTGGTCACCAGCACTGGCCGGCACCACAGGAAACAACATGTGCATCTCCAGTAGGGGATATGGTAACCTATGGAGGACCAGCATGGGTTGCTGTATCCCTGTGGACCCCAGTGCTGTGCAGCACTGTAGATCCACTGCAGAGTCAAACTGGGCACTCCATTGAATGCCCAGGGATTCCAAGAGCAATGCCTCCGCAGCCACCTGTAGTGCCTGCATAGGGGCACCGCACCAGCAGGGGCAGGGGATGGAGCTGGTGATGACATCTTTCCATGCGCAGTTGCAGAGTGCTCATCTGCATAGCAGGCTTGTGCTAGTTTTGGACATATCCCCGTCTATTTCTGTGGATTGAGCCTTAAGCCACCAGAAGAATAGGAGTACAAACTGCGGGCAAAATGAATTTGGGTTGTTCATGTAAAAGAAAAATAAGTAATTGGCTCACCTTTCTGTCCACAGATATCAATGAATGTCAGCATGGTGCTCTGTGTGCAAATGGACAATGTACAAATACAGAGGGGTCCTTCCAATGTACTTGCAACCAGGGCTACCGCCTGTCTACTACAGAAGACCAGTGTGAAGGTAAGAAAGAAGAGGAGATTTTTACCACTATTCCCAATGCATATCAACACATTAGTGGTAGGAAAAAGTATTTATCATTTTTGTTCCTGTAGCTGACTCCATGACATGAGGTACTATCCACTTTGTGTTCATTGTACAGTCGTAGCAAGTGGTGCGATATAGAATATCACGCAATGTGTCACAGGAAATTCCCCATTATTTCAATTTAATGTCTATGTTAATTTCCAATATATCTAGATATACAGTATATAGTGCATCTTGTCACTGACTACAACTACACTACCACTATATATGGACCCTGAGCTATGGAGGGGGAGGAGGCACCTTTAAACATGTTAAACAGTACTCCATCAAATGGATTGCCAACACAAAGCTTCTAGTGAGGCAGTAGGGGTTAATTTAATTACAAAGTGTGCTCTCTGGCTGCTCCCATGTATTGGCAGACCAGTTAAGTTAAGCCATTGTAGAGATCTTCCAGCTGCAGGACCCTGAAGGTGGAACTCAGTTAATGTGTAAACACTTTACTCTTTGTTCAATTGTTCCCACTTGGGAGGCAGCACAAATACTCCTTTTGACTTCCCATTATTCTCTACAGAAGAGCCAGAGGGCATACATTGTAGTTCTTACACTGGTCCTTTCATTGTACCCCATCCTCATTTCTTGTTTCACAGACAAGCTAATGTTCCTAGTAATCCAAGGGCATCAAGAATAGTCTCCATCGGCAGAGTTCAGCACATATGTACAACCTGCTACTAATAGACTTTTACACCAAATTTTGGAAGACTTCTCCTTACTTCCTCTTTGCTCTTTTAGTCTACTCTCATAAGGTGATAAATTCCATCCTGTGTGGATCAGGATTAGCCCTACACAAGCCTCTATCAGCTCCTTTGCATTTTATCAGTCTTGGGAGGACTCTGGAGGAGGGTCCTAAACAGTTACATTTCCAATTCCTTTCCAATCTTTCCCATGCTCTTTATGTTGTACCTTTTTTTCCAGTGGTCTCTCAGCACTGCTCCTTCAAAGCTGGAAGCACTCCGCTGACTTCTCCTAAGTTTTGGCTCGGGGATTCACCCAGTTTGGTGATCCACCACTCTGTCCTAAGAGAGAGAGAGAAGCGGACCATTGCTATTCGCAGCTGACCTCATTGCATGCACCTGCCTCTAGTCTCTGCTTTACCGTAATGCTCATTACTATATTTTCACTGGCTGCATTGATTTTCAAATTATATAATAAGTTGGGGCTGGCAGTATAGCCTAGAGGCTAGAGTAATGAACTCTGAATGATCCTGGTCATCCAGTAGATCTGGATTTGATTTCCACTACCTTTATTTGTATACTGTGGGACCCTAAGCAAGTCACTTAACTTCCCAAGTGCCCCTGGGTTACCCCTGAAAACAGGTCTTGTCCCTAGTGGGCCTGACCTCATTAGCAAAAGAATAAAATAAATAAATAACGGCAAAAAATAATATTATACAATTGGGTCTAAAAATCCAGTAACTTGATTGGTCAGCTGACATCTTTACCCGTGGTTAAATTCCACCATGACCCACGTGTTAAATGCCAGTAGACCAATCTGTAGTAAAAAAAAATCAGTACACTCTGTATTTCCAAAAAGGTTTAGATTTGGTTGCTGTCTTGACTGTCACGTAACAAACCAAAACCATAATTTTATGATATTTAATATATTACATAGAATAGTTATCACATACATATTTCATATGCAGTAATATGTGCTTAATTTATATATTCCTAGGTTATAGGCATTATACCATTTAGAAATTAATTGAATAAGGAAACAACCAATCCAGAAATATTAACCAAAGAAGCGTGAAGACACTCACGCCTCCAATAAGATCTTCTTTCGCAACACAATGCATTATGCATTTGGATATTAATATTGGATCTGATTTGCTTTTGTGTGTGTGTGTGTGTATATATATATATATATATATTTATATACTTTAAAACAATGTGGGTAACTCTTTCATGTTCTATAAAGACTATAACAGAGCAGGACTTAAGATGTTCATATGTTATATAATGAAACCTACCTATCACAACCTAGAAATAAATGAAGTACATATTACCACATATGAAATATGTATAAGATAACTATTCTTTGTTGAGCCATTCTGGTAGCACTTAGGGTTGAAGCACTGGACGCCACACCTTGCACTGCACAGGTGGCCTGAGTTCAGGAACGAGCTAGGGCGCCGGGGGTTGGTGGGGGAGGGAGAGGATAGAGCATCCGGTGGACTGCTCTTCTCTCCCTGGGGAGGGATCCAGGGCATGCCCAGTGAAGTAGTGGCTCCCAGTGGAAGCTGGAGGCACTACACACGCTCTGGCTGACAAGTGGGAGGAGTGCGGAGGATGTCTGCATCATCATGCCGCGTCGACATCATTGCACTGTTGCACTCCTGGGGGAAAATACTAAGAAAAATCTCTGTCCTCGGGGATAGGTGATGGCACCTCTGCCCCGTTGTGCCACACTCCAGCACCAGGTTTCTCTCATCAGGGTCGACCACCCAGCCAGCACATTAGGTTCCAGATAGAGTGTCCTGGACGGATAGGGTGGCCCCACCTTGGTGGGTGCAGATCTGCCAGGCTGGTGCGGGGTGAGGAGAGAGCTTCAGGTGGGAGGTAGAGCTCGCAGTGTGGCGGATGCCGGAGAGTGTGGCACAGAGTAGAAACAAAGTTTACAAAAAAAAATATTCTTTGTAATATATTAAATATTATTCTTCTGAACGATGAAGATCTAAAAAACCTTTAAATATTTAAATTAAAACCTGTAATACGGTATTTTAAAATGTGATCATAAGTGTATAATGCACTTGTTATTGACATTTTGTATCTTTGTAATGGCTTACTTGCCGAACAATAAACTAAACTAAATTAAACTACACACCATTAAATGTTAAAAAAAAAAAAATCAATACTCGAAACCCAAACAGGAGACCACAATACATCTATTAGGTTACTTTTTTTCACACACATCTGACGTACCTTCAAAATGGAATGCAGGCCAAACTCAGACTGTAGCATTTTCTCCAGTCCCTCTTGCTTACAGATGAGTGCTCGCCTGCACTCCACTACTGTTACAGCAGTACCAACCCAACCCAGTCAGAACCCCTTGCCTGCACTCCACTTGTATAATGGGTCAATGGCAGCAACCCAAGCAACTCCTCCAACAGATCATACAGTTTTCACCAAAATGACAAGTGTGCCATTCACCACTCACTGCAAGCTCTGCAAACCTGGAGGGGGGCACCAGACACTCATCTTGCAACAGTCTTACTCCTTTATAATCACACACAGCAGAGGCATACATCTCATCCCTCACTGTCTCTCTCTTAAAAAAATCCAGGCATACAGTACCTGTGTGGCTGAGTTGGAAGGGGAGAGCTGGGGGTGGGGGGTTGAAGATGGTGTCTCATACAACACTATTCTACCAAGCAACAGAGAACTATTTAACACACAGAGGAAGGATATAGTGCAAAAATAAATTAAAAAAGTTATTTTTTTAATATAACACTGTTTAAAAATTGTTTCTTAAACCTTTAATTACTACCAATTGTATAATCACAGTAATCCACTCCAGAGTGTGGGTTATGGTGGGATTTACCCACTTCTGGTGAAGGTAAGTGACTCAGACTGTGGCCCTGTGATGTACCACATGAGGAGTGGGTATATCCCACCATAACCCACACCTTGGTGTGGGTTATTGCTTTAATAAACCCCAAAGAAAAACAAGTTATTTATTTATTGAAATGTTTCACCAGGAAGGCACAGTGAGCAACAAGTCTGCTCATATCCCGATGTGACCTGGAGGGAAGGGGTACAAGAGGAATGAGACATTAAACATTCAAGTTAGAAGATCAACATTAACATACAGTTGTAAGGCAGGTGTTACAAACAGTGTCACAACAGTGTTGTGCATAATAGGTAGAAAGATTGGACAATAGTAAGTGCCGGGTTAATAAGCAAACAAGTGCTTATGTAAAAGAAAAGGGGGAAAAGAGAGGGAGGGTTAGGTGGGGAAGGGAAGAGTCGGATCCCTGAAGACCCCTTCAGGATGCAAGGAATCCTGCAAGGTGACGGGGGGGGGGGACCAGAGAGAAAGGGATATGGCTGTGTCCCAGAGAGACCCCTTTCAGGATGTGGGGAACTCTGCAAAGGGGGCTATGGGACTTGCTAGAAAGTGAGCTAAAGCTGTAGGGATTTAAAGAGAGAGGAGAGAGAAGGAGGAGATGTGACTTAAATGCTAGGAGCGGGAATAGGACTTAACCCAAGAGAGGACCCTTCAGGATGCGGGGTACCCTGCAAGGGGGTTGGGGAAGGTCAGTAGATAGGGATTAAGAGAGTGATAGGAGAGGGAGGGAGGGAGAATTGAACCCTTGAGGGGAAGAGAATGTGCAACTTTTGAGGGGATGGGACCTAATCAATAGTCCATCAGGATGCTTTGGACCCTGCTAGTAGTCATGGAAAGCCAAGATAGTGGCTAGATGGAATAGGGGAGATATGCTAAGGCTCAGTTGGACCCCTTCAGGATGCTGAGAACCCTGCAAGGGGACTGTGATGGTCAGGGAGAAAGGTAGATGGGGAGGGGAAGGAGTGGAGACATGACTAGGCACAGTAGAACTCCCTCAGGATGCTGAGAATCCTGCAAGGGGGACTGCGAAGATTTGGGAGAAAGGTAGATCAGGAAGAGGGAGGAGAGGAGACAAGCCTAGGCCCAGTAGGACCCCTTCAGGATGCTGAGTACCCTGCAAGGGGACTCCGACGGCTAGGGAGAAAAGGTAGAATGGGGGAAGGGAAGGAGAGGAGACATGCCTAGGCACAGTAGGGCCCCTTCAGGATGCTGAGAACCCTGCAAGGGGACTGCAAAGGCTAGAGGGACAGGTAGATGGGGGAGAGGGAAGGAGAGGAGACAAGCCTAGATGCAGTAGGACCCCTTCAGGATGCTAAGAGCCCTGCAAGAGAACTGCAAGTCTAGGGAGATAGGAGGGGTGGTGGGAGAAAGGAGTAGATGAGAGATACAAGCCCCTTGGGGGTGGTAGGAGAAGGACCCATGTAGAGCATTCAGAGTCCCTTACATTCTGTGATAGATCAAGGGAGGCCAGTAAGGGGGGGTACAATTTGGGGGAAAGGGAGGCGAGATAGAAATTTTGGGGGATGGGGGTGCACAGGGTAAAATAAGGTGATGGTAGAGGGGTAGGATTTGTCCAGTGCTTTGAGGAGGAAATTAGGGAGGGACACAGCAGGAGCAGCTAGGTGAAAGCTAGCCACACAATATCACCCACACAGGGGTTTTCCATAATGACTTATGCGACCACTACACGGTCGCATGTGTTAGGTGCTCCCCACACATCCCTTACAGTTCTACCTTCAAACTAAAGCGGAGCCTAAAATACTTCTGCCTTCCTGCCTTTCTGACAGATCTAAGAAATATTGATTGGCAGAGCTTCTATCTTGCACCCTCTATGACAGAAGCTTTCGGTATCTTCCAGGATTTGCTATTAAGGGTAATCAATAAATATGCTCCCCTAAATAAGGTCAAATTCAGAAAACGGACAACAGACTGGTTCAGCCTGTCCCAGAAGAGGGCCTTGTGGTCCAGAGATATTTTATGGAAAAGAGCAAGGAAGTCACAGGCAGAATCAGACTGGCTTGCTTTCCGGGTAGCCAGAAACAGCTGCACAAAGATGGTAAGGATGGAAAAATCACAGTTTTTTCAGTCCACCCTAGAGGAAAACAAAAATTGCTCTTCCAAGTTTTGACAAATCTTGAGAGAGATTGAAGGTCACTCCACTGCCACACCAATCCCAGGTAAAATTGTGGTGAACAACAACTCTTACTCAAACAAGTCCGAGATGCTCGATCAACTCAATAATCACTTTGCAACTGCAGGCCTCACATTCAATGTCTCTTCACTTAGTAGGTTGAAAGCCCAAGTGCCGCTAGTGCAGGTATTAGCCCCACTCCTGTTCCCAAGACTGACAGACCCCCCTTTGAACTCCAGCTTGTCTCATACAAACAGGTGGAGGACCTTCTTCTCTCGCTGGACACAAAAAAGAGTGCCGTCGCAGACTTGCTAGAACCCATCTTCCTAAAAGCAGGACACCATTATCTGACTGCACCAATCATTCATCTATTTAATAGCTCACTTACTCAAGGGGAATTATCACCCAGCTGGAAAATAGAACATTTTATCCCCTTGTTCAAATCTGGGGACCCCACAGACCTGAATAACTCCAGACCTATCTCGCTTTTGACGGTGCTGTCTAAGTTACTTGAGAAAATCAATCATCAACTCACAACTCAGGCACTACCTGGACTGGGAAAATATCCTCAGCCCAGCCCAGTCAGGGTTCAGCCCAAAGCACAGTACTGTGCCGGCTCTAGCAAAAGTGTCGAATGATTAGTTAACAGCTGTGGACAGGAAACAGCACATCTACGCGCTTTTCCTAGATCTTAGCAAAGCCTTCAACATGGTTGACCACTCCATCCTTCTTAAAGAGCTAGTGTACTGCTTGAAATTAATAGCAATTTTCAGATGCAGTCAACTATCACTTCCAAAATCTGAGGTATTTTTGTATTTTCTGTTTGCTAATTAGAAGATTTTCCACCTGGCAGTACTAGGGTGATGTGTGGAGCAGCAGTCTATAGGGAGGAAAAAAAAGTCAGTTCTGTTCCTCCCACTACATCATCAGAAGTGAGACCAAACACCTTGAGGCACCACAATTCTTGCAGCCTGAGCAGTGACTTTCACAAGCTACCAATCAAAATGCAGGAGTTGTGACATCACTAGTAACCAGGGAGAGCCAGTCCCTGCTGTTTCATGTGAAAGTGAAACCTAGCAGTGAGAAATGGTTCTCATTGGTTGCTAGTGATGTCATAGTTAGTGTGGTCTCAGTGTTGATGTAGTGGGAGGAACAGAACTGACTTTTTTTCCCCTCCAGACAGAGAGCTGCTCCACACATCACCCCAGTACTGCCAGGTGGAAAATCTTCTAATTAGCAAACAGAAAAGAGTTAATACTTGAGATATAAGAAGTGATAGCTGACTACATCTGAAAGTTGCAATTAATTGCAGGCAGTTTCCAGGCAGCACACTAGCTCTTTAATTCGCTGGGTTGCATTGGCCTAAACCGTGACACAGTCAAATTGTTCCATTGTTACCTTGCAAATCGAAGGCAACAAATCAAAGCTCAGGGGGAACTGTCCCCTCTTAAAGTCTTGCCCCGAGGTGTACCAAAAGGCTCTATCCTGGGGCCTATCCTCTTCACCATCTACATTAATAGCATTGACTTTGGCCTTCTTGCTGGAAATGCACATCTCTTTGCAGATGATATAGTCCTATACACAACCAACCCCTCTCTAGATCTTGCACACAAGGAGCTACAGCAGGACTTTCTCACACTCCAGCATAATCTACTGAGCCTTAAGCTCCTGCTCAATGCCAAAAAAACAAAAGCCATGACCATCTCCCCGCATCCCCCACTCAATCTGGGGGCACCTGGTATCCCTCAGATTATCACCCTCCTTGGTGAATCTCTGGAAATAGTGGATAAATTCAAATACCTGGGAGTCTAACTGGATAACAACCTTAGTTTCACTGTCCATCTAAGTGAACTGTCAAAAAAATTAAGACAGTGTCTTGGTATATTTTACCGCATAAGACGTCCTCTTACTTTCAAAGCTAGGAAACAGCTTGTCCAAACAACCTTTCTGCCTCTGCTCAACTATGCTGACTTTCTATATAGTCACAGCCTCCAGTAGGCACTCCAAAAGCTTGATACACTCTACCATCGTGCCTTAAGATTCATACTTGATATGCCCTTGCGGACTCACCACTGCCAGCTTTATCAGGCATTGGACTGGCCTTCCCTTTCCTTGAGGAGACAAAGAAACACCCTCATTTGGCTCTTTAGGGTGCTCTCAGACAAACTCCCACCCTACATTGGTAACATGTTTGAACAATCTTTTGGTACCCATGGCCTACGGAACTCCACTCTTGTCCTCTTCAACATATCAAGGATGAGGACACGCCTTGGCTCAACTGCCATCAGCTCTTTCCTCCCATCACTCTGGAATAACATTCAGAAAGTACTCAAATGCTCCCACCTGCCCAGTCCCCATGTATTCAGACAGTTGCTTTACCAGTCCCTGAACACCGTGTGTGACTGCTTCAGGTCATTTTGGATGGTTTTGTTGGAAGTCACCCTGCTCATGAATCATGTTGGCCACTTATTCCCTCTGTGGCAGACCTCCTTTTAGCATAACTTCCCTTCCCCTGGCTCCCTTTTTTTCCCACTGCAGAATCCTTCCAGGGCATCCATCCCATAGCAGGGTTCCCATACCCACCCTGTGTCTGACACTTTACTGTCTATACTGACTCCTTGCCTTTTTCTCCTTTCTCCCTCCTGCATCTTCCACACCTTTTCTCCTAACATTATCCCCCAAACCTACCAAAAGGGCCTGTTTGTGCATGTACACAGCCAGTAATCAACAATGCTAGATATTACTTGCAACTGTAACTTATTGAATCTGAATGTTATCTGTATGTTATGTTATGTCATGATGATATGTATTGTAATTGTATTTCTACTATGTGTCCAGGACCATCTTGCAAATGAGCTTGCTCAATGATGTAAATGCCTGGTTAAATAAAGTTTGATTGATTGATTGAAAGGCAATTATTGAGGGCAGAGCTGATGGAGCAGGCAGAGGATGAGCACCGGATTTGAGGGGGGAGGGAATTCTAGATTTTTGGGAGGCAGTGAGAGTAACCAGATTGGCCAATTTCGGTGGATCTGCAGGGGACCAACAGGGTACAGAAGTCAGTTGATCTAAGGGAATGGGAGGATGGGGGGTGTTGTAAAGGAGGAGGTGAGGTAGGAAGGGAGCTCACCAAACCAGTGCTTGGAGGTGAATTTAGCACAGTGGGAGAGTCGCCTGTTTGTAAGAGAGGGGAAGGATAGGGCACAATAAATATCACAGTGGTGGGTACCAGGGGGTGCATCCAGGGCAAAGCGGCAGAAGGAATTGAAGAGGGTGTCCAGTCTGGCCAGGAGGACTTAGGGGCAGCACCATAGACTACGTTACAGTAGTCAAAAAAGGGGCAGTATCATCTTCTGAACAAGTTCATGCCTAGCCATAGGAGGGATACAACTATGGTTCCTGAACAGGGCACCAAGCTTGGGGCACAGTTTTCTCTAGATGGCATCAATATGTCCAGAGAAGTTTAGGTGTTGGTTCAACCAAACACCTAAGTACCTGAAGGAGGATGTGTCCCCAAGTAAAGCCTCATCAAGGGTGTGGAAAATGGGTAGGGAGGGAAGCCTAGAGAGTCTCTGCCTTGTGCCAAAAGTCATGGAGACAGTCTTTTTGGCATTGAGGAAAAGTTGATTTTTAGCAAACCAGAGCTGAACCTTGTCAAAGTCTTGCTGTAAGCTGGATGTTACCTCAGCAGGACAGGAGCCAGATGCATACAGGACTGTATCATCTGTATACATATGTATAGCGGAGGAGGGGGAGCAAACAGAGGGAAGGTTGTTTAAGAAGATGGAGACTAGGAGGGGCCCTAATACAGAGCCCTGGTGGATGCCAGTGCTAATTGAGAGGGGAAGGGAAGTGGCGTCCAAGATCTTAACTGATTGGGTTCTGCCAATAAGGTAGGCCTTGAACCAGTTTGTAGTGGAGGGAGATAGGCCAGCTACCGGGAGTGAGTCAAGGAAAAGAGAGTGAGAGATGGTGTCAAAGACTTTGGCCAGGTCAACAAAAATGGCAGCAGTAATTTGGTCATTGTCCATCCCAGTTAGGATGGAGTCTGTGAGCCGTAGGAGAGAAGTGGTAGTTGAGTGTTTTTTCCTGAAACCAGACTGGAAAGGGGTGAAAAAGGAGGTGTCAGATAGAAAAGAAGTGAGCTATGAGAGGACATGTGTTCTTGAAGCTTGGCAAGGGTAGGGAGGAGAGAAATGGGGAAATACTTGCCAGGGGATGAGGGGTCACCCCCTTTGGGCAGAGGGAGGACCACTGCATGTTTCCATGATGAGGGGACTGAGGCAGTAGAAAATGAGAGATTTAAGATTATTGAGAGGGGCTAGGCAATGGCCAAAGCAGAGAGGGAGAGGAGTTTTGGGTCAAGGACATCACGGGAAGTACCTTTAGAGGGGTTGAAGGTGATGAGGGCACTTAGTGTATTGTTTGGGGTTACAGTAACAAAAGAGAAGGGGAGGTGGGAGGGTGGTGGAGCGGGCACACTGGTAGAGGGTGGGGAGGGGGATGGGTAGGAGGGAATGTATTTCAGCAGCTCAGTGGTGCAAGAGGTATAGTAGGAGTTAAATTCCACAGCTATGGCTGGTGGGTCAGACAATAGTGAGCTATTTACTTTAAGTACCGGGGGGGCAAGATGAGGGGTAAATAGGGCATGGACCACCTTCCAGAACTTTGAAGAGGAATCTATTTATGTTGGTGATGAAGGCAGATTTGAAATATTTAGACTTGGCTAACCTTGTAGCCCTGGTGCAAGCATTTTCAGAGCATGCAATAGTTCACGAGGTCACCAGGAGGCTGTGTAGCTTTATGATACTTCTAGGCTCGATCTCTAGCCCTGAGGCAAGCCAGAAGTTTAGGGGTTATCCCAGGTAAGTGGTTACCTCTGACTCTGGTTTGTCTGAGTGGGGCAAAGGCATTCCAGTTCACAAGAAAGATTTCTTTGAAGTAGGCAAGGGCCTTATCAACCGAGAGGAGGAAGGTTAGTGGGGACCAGTCAGAAGTGGCAAGGTTACTCTGGAGCGGTTCAAGATCAAGAGACTTGAAAGAGCGTAGTTGTATGGTTTTGTGGGGTGATTTAGTTCTGTGGACTTTCCTAACTATGAATATTGGGTTATGGTCACTGAGAGCATCAGGGAGGATGCCAGAGGTGATGATGTGGTGGGGGTGGGAGGTCAGGGCCCAGTTGAGTAGGGAGTGTTGTAGTGTCTTGTGGTTGGGGCAGGTGGGTTTGGAGATCAGTTGGGAGAGGTTTAGGGCTCTGATTTTGGTTTTAGTTTTGGTAGTTTTAGGTGACAAATAATTTATATTGAAGTCACCTAGGACAAATAATTCCCCAGAGCAAGCAAGGGAAGTGATGGAGGTTAGGAGGTCTAGCATGACTGAAGGATGGACATTTGGGCAGCAGTATATGCAAGCTATGAAGATTGGAAGAGTGAAGGGGAAGGTCACATGGATAGCTAGGGCATCATGGGTCTCAGGATTGGAGGATGAGTAGATGATGGAATATTGAATGGAGGCTAGGACATAAATGGCCACACCATCACCCCTGCCAGCACGGTCTTGCCTTAGCAGTGAGTAGCCAGGAATGGAGACCAAGTGGTCAGGGATAGTGCTCTTTAGCCACGTTTTTACAATTATTAGAATGTCTGGTTTTAGAGTGCACACCATGGTCTAAATCTGGTCTATTTTTTGCAATGAGCTGTAGGTGTTTAGATGTAGAATCTTTAAGTCCTTTGGGAGGGCTGAGAGAAGACAGTGGGGGGAGGTAGTAGAGGAGGAGGAAGCACCAGGGGAGATAAGGGCAATAGGGCCTGGGTTGAGGTGGATATCCCCAGCAGAGAGTAAGAGGACAGTGAGTATGAAAAAGTGGAGCATAGGGGATTTTGAAGGGGCTGGCGAGGAGGTTGGGAGTTTTGAGGAGAAGGGAGTGGATGAGTGATGAAGAAGAAGGTGGAGACCTGCAGTGAAAGTGGACACCATTATCAAAGCTCCATGAGGAACAGTGGTAAAGTGAGACCATATTTCAAATGGGGGGGAGGAAGTGATAGCCTGGATGTGGGTAGGGGACTGGAGATAATAGCTGATGGGGGTGGGAGAGTTATTAGGAATAGATGAGTAGTGAGCAAGTGGAGATGGTAGAGAGGGATATAAGCAGAACAAGGGGGGAGAGAGGAGAATTGGGGATGCATTGTTCATATGGGCAGAGAAATTAGTGAACAACTTGATTTAGGGACAGGAAGAATTTGTAAGCAGTGAGCACGGGGGGCTGGTCAGATGAAGGGGGTAGCTGTAGTTCAGGAAGGTATCTATATAAACAACAAGCAAGGTTCACTTTAGATTAAGATTGTGTCCCTCTAGTGGCAGTAAAGTATAACATGCTAATGGGAAAAAGGACACAAATAAAAAAAAGAGTTTAAGCAGTACAGAGTAGGCTGACAAGCCAGATAAAAGCCAGACCAAGTTCTGTCCACAGTACAGCACAGCAGTCCCAGTTAAGTAGCTTAATTATCCTTGGGAGCTGCATTTCTCTGTCTGAGCCTGCAAACTTGAAGGCGGCAAGCAGAGGGCTGGGATCCAGTCAGGGCACAGCTCTGCATTTTAAATTTGGCTGGACCACTAATTAGGCAACCCTGCTTTAGGCACCAAAAATTCAAAAAGGGACACCGGTCCGAGCAGCTCCATACCTTCAGTTAGGAGGAGCAGGGCAGGTCCCGCAGAGAGATTCGAACCGCAGGCGGCAGTTCATTCAAGGGAGAACTCCTGGCCTGAGGAGGGCAACAGAACCCCTGAGGAAAAAAGGGAGAGAGAGAACAAATTATAGGCAGCTCCACAGAGGAGGGGTTTAACACACGAAAGCCAGCAAGAAGGGCAGGGAGGGGATATGGGAAAAACAAAAGGCTAAATGTGCAGGGCTAGTCTCTTGATTTAAATGCAGGATGGGGCAGAGAGCTACAGGAGTGGGGAATCTGCATGAAAATGGCAGGGGCTAGGAAACAGAACAGGATTAGCCAAAGTTAAACAAAAAGAAAAAATGTTTGGGGCTTGGAATCAGGACAGGGACTTAGCCAAAAATCAGACAGTGAAAGAAAAAGAAAGTTATGCATCACAAATTAACACAAAAACATTATTATATTCTGTATTTTTGTTTTACATTAGTTGAGCTAAGTTTGAACACAGACACTGCACACTGACAGCCAAAGATGTAGTAGTCAACTAATGACCATAGATCAGACTGGAGAACTGTGCACATCTGTATGTGGCTAGTCAGCTCACTCATTCTGTTGCCTTCCCATTTATGATGGATAGAGTGACAGGTGTTATTTAACTGATACCAACTCTGTGTGCTCAGCAGAGGCAGTATAGCATAGTGGTTAAGAGCACTGAGTTGCCAACTTGAAGAACTGGGTTTGAATCCCACAGCCTCCACATCCATACTGTGGAAACATGAGCAAGTCACTTAACTTCCCTGTGCTTCTGAGATGCACCTGGAAACAAGCCTTGGCTTAATGTGTCTTTCCTGGCCATAAACTGTAAAAAAACAAAACCAAATAAATAAATAAATAAAAACACCTAATCATATTGAGCGTGTTGATGATAACAATGTGTAGGCTGCCATTGTGTCATTAGGAAGAGGAGTTGCACCACTACTGCTGGATATGGTTAGCTTGACTATGGTGCCACTGCCAGTGAGAGGAATAGATTGGTGGTTTGTCACCAGGAGGTGTACTGTAAGTGTAGGGGTAGGAATAGTAGCAGATGTTACTTACTGGGCATCTGAATAGTTGAATGGATAGTTAATGTTGATCCTTACCAAGTTGAATTTGAGAAAGGCTAAGAATTCAAGAGGCTCTAAATCTAGCCTTGAGCTCTGTGGTGAGGCAGTATCCCTGGTTTTACCGAAACATCTTTCTGGTGATTGATGTTGGGGGAGCATCTAAGAAAGTGCAAAGCCACTGTAGCCAGTGCAGGCCACATGAATTGCCTATCTTGCCAGAATGTGATTGGATTGCTGTTTCTGTTAGTCAATAGCTCTACTATATAAGCCTGCTGGTAGTAGGTCTGAGGCTTCCTTAGAAATGTCTGAGCGGTGCTGGCATTCAGTACCAAAAAGCTCCACAATGTCCTTGGTTATGTCAGGATCATCACTATCCAAGTCCTCTTCTACCAAGTCATGCTGACACATGGCACTGGTACCAAGTAAGGGCAGCAGAAAAGGAGGACCAGTATGACCAGAAGGCTGTGTATGCATACTCTTGCAGTTTCAAGTGGTCTTTGCTGCTCCATAATAAGTGCCCACAACACTTTCTTTTTGATATACTCTATGTGCCCAGGGGGAATGAACACATCTTTATACTGTATCTGGGATCCAGTAATGTTGCCATACCACATAGCATGTGCAATATCATGCTGTCATACCTGTCTATAAGTAGTATAAGAATATTGCAGCCTGCCGTGAGGATTCAGATGAACTAGTGTTATCACCACCCCCTTCTCCCCCACCATCATCGCTGTCATTCTTGTTCCCACCTCCCTTGCCACCATGGCTACCATCACCACCAGCCTTGCATTGTTGGGTTGCTGTACAAGATTGTAATGTGTTAGTGGTTCACGTCGACCCACTATGGAGATGATCATGCTACAGGTTGTTCATATGGGTGCCAAAGCAGAATAACCTCTTACAAAACACACTACTGTGCAGTGACAGATATCCCCCATAGCCCACATCATCACATTCCATAGCATACAACATTGGTTTCTGTTCCACAAGTCGCCCCACCATATTAAAGGCAGACTTCCACCTTGTGGAAACATCTTTAAGTAAGCACTGCTGCTGAGCACAGTGCGCTTCTGCTGGTACTATAATAGTAGAGGAACTCAGTGTATTATAGGGAATCAATGGAAATAATTAGTGATGTTCTGTGCAGTGTCAAGTGTTTCTTTTAATTGTGCATGTTTGTCAAGCATGTGACTAACCACCAGATTTAGTGTGTGCATAAAACCAAGTGCATGGGGGAAATCATCACTAATTATTGCCTCCAGCATGTTACTGCCACTGCCTGTCATGAAGATTCCCACCCTCGCATTGTGGTGTGGTATATCCAGATATCTAACAGTGATTAGATGAACTGCAGAATGTGTTCTCCACTGTCCTTTCCTCCATGACAGACACATTAAGTAAGGTACTGTACTTCCTCTGTTGATGTGCCTCTGTGAAGCTGCCTGCATCAGTATCACTCCAGAAAGCAGGCCTGGTGGCACTGAAGGTTGAGGCACTGGATGCCACACCTCATGCCACAGCAGGGGAGGGAGAGGATTAAGTGTCTACTGGGCTGCTCTCCTCTCTCTCGGGGGGAGGGCTGGGATTTGTCCGGCATTCAAGTGACCCCCGGTGGAGATCAGGGGTGCTGCAGAACCAGGACTGCACGTCCAGTAGTGTGGCTGATGCAGGCAGGGCTTGTGCCATGGTGTTGGGGGTGCACCCCACGGGGGAGGTGGTGGTTAGACTAGGCTTTTGAAGCAGCACCAGTAACTGTGGATGCATCAGTTGGCAGCTATGGCAGTCATGGTGGCAGCTTTACCTGAGCAACCATCTAATCTCACCACACCCCATACCTAACTGTCCATGCTGCTGGCCCATCTGACCTGAGTGGTGACTGGGAATGGATGTGGCTGTCTGAAAGATGCCATGTTCACATTTAAAGTGATAACTGATTCAGAATGTTCATGTAGACTGGCCCCAACTGATCTTTCTACAAAACTGATTGAAATGCTTTCAGTGGATTTGCGGCACCATCTGTACAATACTCCCATACCATAGAAGATCTTTGTGTTTTTTTTGCCACATGAGGGAACTGCTGTAGGGGAGGGATGCCTTTGTGAAGAACTGGGCAGTGACTCGAAGATGATTTATTTTTTCTGCCACTGTATTATAATGTGCTGGGGATGGCCAAGCTTGGCAGCAGCAAGTGGTACAGTACTAGGGGGGTGATCATACTGGGAAGCTGGGTGAGGGTCTGGTCTTTTGAGTTCCTTGCTTGAGAAATCTGTTTTCTTGCTTTTCCCTTTTTCATTATCTTTTTAAATTTTGCCACCTCCTCCCACTATGGTCTCCACTCTTCTGTGTTGCACTCATCATTATAACCATTAGTCAGTGGTATAGGTGACAGCAAACATTCAAGCTCCTCTTGCTGTTTATCCTCTCTTGCATCTGCTTCCTCATGTCAGTCCTGCTTCTGTCTTCTTAACCCTGCTCCTGCTGTTCTTGACATCTTCCCCTACCCCTCCTTCTCCTCGGATGAATCATGTGTTTCCCCTGTACTGTCTCCTTCTTCTCATATTCTTCCCCCCTCCACTACCTCCTCACTCTCATACCCTTGTTCTGACAGCTCCACTTCCATAGCCTTCTCAATGGCCATCTCCACAAGCTGCTTAGGGAGTGGTGCTATTGGCTTGCTTTTGAAGAACTGTGTTGTTAGTATCGCTTGCTGGTGAGACCCCACCTGGAGTGCTGTCTCCAGTTTTGGAGGCTACACCTCAAAAAGGACATAGACAGGGTAGAGACAGTCCAAAGGAGGGCAACTAAAAGGGTGCTGGGGTTGTATGAGAAGCCCTATGAGGAGAGACTGAGGGATCTCAACATGTACACCCCTGAAGGGAAGACAGCAAAAGCATACATGATAGAGACCTACAAATACAGTACCTCACAAGGGCAAACAGAGTGCAGGAGGGAAGCCTCTTTCAATTGAAAAGGAGCATCAAGACCAGTGGGCACATGATAAAGCTGGAGGTAGGAGGTTTAAGAGAGATGTGAGGAATTATTTCTTTACTGAAAGGGTGGTAGACATCTGGAACAACAGAAGTTGTGGAGGTAAAAACAATGGAGGCTTCAAGCATGCATGAGCTAGATATAGGGGTATTGAAGAAAGCAAGAAGGGAGGAGGGAGGGTTTCTGGAGATGTTTTAGGGTTTGCTGAGACAGATTAGGCAGGGAAAATCTGTGCAGTCTGAGTGGGCCTAGCAGTCTTTTTCTGGCAACAAATTCTATGTTTCTATGTTTTATGTCCTGTCCCAGCCCAGCCCCATACTCCTATGAGCAACTGCTTTTTTTTCCCTCTGGTGACAAAATAATCAAAGTGTTCAAGCCAGACACAAACTGGTACCTTCCATAGCTGCACTGGGTTTGGTGGTACTGCTTCTGATGCATGATTTGGAGGCAGGAGGGCATCATATGATGTATAAAGGTGGACTGGCAGCTATCCATGCACACACACAGGTGGACGTGGTGACAGTTGTTGTGTTGTACATACAAGACAGACAGGAGGTGGACTTGCTGTCACAAATCTGAATGGACCTATTATATCCTGGATAGGGGAACTGGAAGCACTGTAGGGAGAAAAGAGGGGAACTGCAATGCTTCTGGATTACTCAGCATGGTTTTATCACCAGATACACTGGGTGGCCAGCTGGGAAACCTGCTTGCAGCTGGATTAGAACCACTTGACTTCTGAGGACTAATGAACCATGGTTTAGTTGGCTGTACTATCACATAACCAGTCCTAGTCCTCCTGTCAGGTGCAGCCCCTGCTCCACCACTATGATTCCCTGTCCCTGTCTTTATTCCTGCTGTACCACTATTGGTTGCAAAACTGGTGCTTGGCAGAATTGGCATGGTGGACTCTTTCCCTGCTCCTTTCCTCCACCTCCATACCTTCCTCCTCCAGTTCTTTTCATCAAAATTTCTAGATCCTCAAGATTTCTACATTACACAACAGAAGATGCCTATACACAAATACTAGTCACCTACTCTGATACACATTCCTCCTTACCCTCTCTGAGGCACCTACTTACTGCAGTAGGCTAGTTCACTTAAGTCTCCAGGCAAAAATTAAAAGAAAAAAGATTCTGTGACCCCACCTAAACCACCACCAATCAAATTATTTGTCAAATAAATTCTTGAAACTCCCCCTTGACACTTTCCGAGTCTTTTAAATTCACATATCACTGCTCCTGCTACAGGTGGCAAATGCAATATGATAAAAAAGAAATAAATATTGATTTCCATGTGCCCAACACCATCAGCACTCAGTAAAAAAAATATTGATGTATCGGTTGATATAAAGTTGCACAGGATGGGTAATATTCACTCTTAGATGATTGTTTGCAGCAGTGTATCCCATAGTCTCATTTTCTTACAGTTTTCACTGGATAATGTGATATGCAAGAAATCCAGTTTGTTTGTATTATTGGTATGGTAAAACATAAATTGAAACTGTTACTATTCAATCACTCCATAAAGTTGACTGCCTACAGTAAGTCTCCTGCCCATCCTATGCAAAGACAATGTCATCAGTAAACCCATACCACTTAATGACATTATCTTTGTACCCATTTGTGGTGGGATACAATTAGGTGCCATTCTCCCAAAGCCCCAACAACCATTTTTGTTGGTGTAATTAGTATACTGCCCATGTCTTTAATCTCTCTCCCTGATTTCTAGGCATTAGGGACATTTTGTAGCATTTAATCATGTTCAAGCACACATTGTTGCTTTTGAGCTATTCCTTTAGTTAAACTATTTCAAAAGGAGTTTAGCCACACACTGATCAACATGCAGTGCAACATCAAGTGCTAGGGCTATTGGGCCACTGGTACTTATCTGTGTGGTTTGTTCTGTGTGTTTCACACATTCAGGTTTTGTACAGTATGGGCCCATACAAATACACTCCAATAAACAACTTGGTGTTTGCAACTCCCACTCAAACAGAAAGCGAATAACTCAAATAATGTTAACTGCCTTAGGTAAGTCCATCACTGTAGATCCAATTTCTAAGATAGGTTCATCCACCACCAGTAAATTTAGTAGTGAGTTATTATTCATGACAGATATAGCCATCAAGCTGTCTGGATGTTTCCAAATATTTTACAGTTTTTCCAGAGAGATTCTCTCTGGTGGCCCTACAGGCAGTGAGGAAATGTCTCTAAAAATACTGTTTCACTGAGGTTTAGGGAAATAACAGGCAGAAAGTAAAACATATTTACAAGAACTTTGGATTGCAGGAAAAATAAAGTGCAAGACAACAAGAAAATCATATATTTTCATATTGATACTTGTGCTGTATTAAATTCAGGTTTATATTCTAACAAACTAGTTTTGAAATATCTCTTAAGAATTAAGAAATGAGGGCCCAGATATTCAAAACTTGCCCCAGGGCTAAGTTAGCACTGCCTAGTGGGCAGACTTAGCCCAGAGCAAAAAGCAAGCTATATTCAAAAGGAATAGCCCGGGGCAAACAGCTTCAGAATATAGCATGGGAATGAGGCCGGGCAAACTGGGCTGGGAGTGCAGGGCCTGTATTAAGACAGCTCTGAATATAGCAACCAGGAAGTGCAGACCACAACAGCAACACAGAGCACAGTGACATGAAGGTAGGTAGAGGTGACCTATGTGGCCAATGTGTGTGCCAGCAAATGCGTGTACCCAGTACAGCTGCGGGGAGCAGTGCATGTGAAAGTACAGTGTGCAAAACTGTATAATAGTCCCCAAACCGTTTGTGTGGTGCTAATGTGATTGCGCAGGTTTAGCGTGGAGCTAAGCTGTTTGCCCAGTGCAAACACATTTGTCTGGTGCTAAACATTGCCATATTCAAAAGTGACATACAAATGAGCCTACGTAGGTAGTCCCTTGGTAAACAGCCACATTAGCATTTCATTATGCCCTGATTTGTGTGCAGTTTGCCCAGCGGTAGTGCAGGGTCCCACAGCGCCACCTGTAGGTCAGTCTGGCAGTACAGGGGCTGGCCAGGTCTGCCCGCAGTGCCACCTATAGGTCAGTCTGGCAGTGCATGATGATAGCTGCAGGCTACATGTATATAGTACAGCATAGCATATTGCACCCCAGGGGACAACACAGCATAGGCACAGGTGGTGGTGGTGGTGCTGCATGCACCTGTCACACTATAGATCATGCTACAGTGCACAGCAGACACTACAGTAGCAAGGGGGCTAGTAGAGTGAGGGGCACAGCAATGCCTATGGTATGTAGGGCAGTGATGACCACTGTACTGTACACAGTGACAGGCCCAACATGCAGGTGATTACTGGCAGTGGATAGTACTGTTACACTGTTGTGTGATCCACAGATGCTGCACCTCTGGCATGGGATGTTCACAGTGACATATACATGACCGGCTGTGTGTGCTGTGGCATTTGTACAGTTGTGCAGTATGTGGCGGGGGGGAGGCACGTATGATCCGACAGGCACACTGGTGTTGGGGTATTCCCAATACTAGCCCATGTGCACTGCGTGATGTGTCCCAGCCTTGTGGCTACACCTGGTCTGTGGTGAGGTCTGCCCACCCATACACCCTCTCCTCAACAGCCACCATGCGCACAGTGCTGCATGTGTGTGCTGGTATCTGTTGGTCACCACAGACATATGGTCTGCAGGTGTGTGCTGTATGGCCACACTACCATGGTGTCCCCTTGGGGCCAGGTCACCCCTCACTGCCTGGCATGGCTGGGACTGGTGGCAGTTGTTGGCATCTGTGTGGTGCCATCAGTGAGCAACATGTGTCCTCCATGTCTAGCTTTTTCTATGTGCCATATTTATATGTTAGGGTCACGCAAAGCCATGTAGAAGCTGTGCAAACACCGTGCAATGCCACAATGCAGGATTGCCCAGGGTTAAGACCAATTTGTACCAAGTAAAGGGTCACACTAAGTCATGCAAAACAACTTAGTATGGCACTAGTCACTGAATATAGCAATGCACCTGTATTCATGTTCAGTTTGCCCCTTGCATATATTGTGGTTTGCCTGGTGCTAATGCAGTTTGTGCATGCTATTCGGCCTTTTGAATATTGCAGATCCGTGCTAATCCTGCACTAAACCTGCACAAACAGTTTGCGCCCAGTGCAAAGTTTTGAATATCTGGGCCGAGGTATCTTATTTATTTATTAAATTTTGGTGACCGGGTAGGCCCACTGAGCCCCGCAGGTCCCTTTTTCAGGGGTGACCCAGGATAGCAATACATGTTTTGATGCAGTGGAAAGACATTTGTTTACAAGATTATTCAGGTTTACATGGAGGTTACAGCCATGGTTATTAACATGACACAGTTTTTACCTAGTAACTACCTGGCATGGTTTTATACATGACAAGCAATTTGCAGTTTTCAGGTGGAGAGCTACCTCCAAGACAAAAGTTATCTATAGGACAATACCAGGACCAAGGTACCCTGGATCTTGAGGGGGGTACCTGAGTAGGGTATCTTGTACCAGTTTAGACTATATAAAGTGGCGAGTACGTTTTTCATGGCAGCAAACCATAACTTGATAGAGGCTCCATGTTCGAGAACCTCACTTTCCAATGCAGGAAAACACTATAGTGTATGGTGGAACGTCGTTCTCCACCGAAATCTATCATTTTCGAAACCTTGTAGTCACACACTAGTGACGTTCGCAGTACAACAGAATGATGTTTTCTACTGTACTGCGAACGTCACACTGTGTCCTCGCGCAGCATTTGACAGTTAGGGCTCACTGCATAGACAGGACACATGGCGAAAGCAGCAATATCGGGGCAGTATTAATGGTTAGTGTGAAAACGTTCACAATGTAAATTCTTTTTCCTTCTAGTAACTTTTTCCCCAAAAATGGCGTTCCACCATACACTATAAAGAAAATTAAAAGCGGGGGAACAGTTGACAGAATCTTTCCTCATTGGCACTATGACGGTAGGATTACCTCTCGAGCTGCGCCTCGAGGTAATCCGTCGTCATAGTGCCAACTCGGTGACAGAATAGCCCTGTTGTCAACCGTTCCCCATGCACTATCCTATATGTTTTCTATTCTCAGCAGTTGGGGGGGGGGGGATAACTATTCAATGTTTTGTTTTAAATGTTAGGTCTCCTTTCATTTGTGCAATTTTGTTTCCTGTTTAATATGCTTTATTGATTTTTCAAAAAAGGAAAACAAGACACAAAAGTAACAGCAAACTCAGCACAAACAACATTCCAACAAGTATACAAAATAAACACACAATATGTCAATCCTCCCCCACCAACTCCCCCCTCCCAAGCCCACCCCACCCAGAGCACAAGGGAAACAGCTTCTGAGATTTGTGCAGTTTTCAATATTGTGCCTCTGTCACTTTCATAGGTTATCTGAAACATTATTGGAATCTGTCTTATTTTATCAGCTGGGTCTAAGGCAGAACTTGTTTCATGGATCAACCCAGAATGTCAGCAGACATAATAGGACTGGAAGTGAAACACAAACATGTAGACTTATTCTTGTGGGTAAAATCAGACACCGAGCTCCCCATGCTTCCAGGTACTTTATGGTGCACCATCTCTTTATCCGAGTGTGGAGTGGAACATGCCTGCTGTTAAATATGGCATGCTTTAAAATGAATGCTTCAAAACTGTAGACAATATTTGAAATAACCGAACAGTAAATGAGAAATTTGCACACAGAAAAAACATAGCATGCTCCTGCAGTATGCATAGGTGATAACTAAATGAAAAAGTAAATCTTAAAACTAAATTGCATATAAGAGCAGTCTCATCTAAATCCCAAACTAAAGAAAAACTAACTGATTATAATCATAAAAATATACCTATAATATAATATACAAAGAGGCAGTACAGTGCAGTGGTTAAGGGCCCTGAGATAGAAACCTGGAGACCTAGGTCTGAATCCCACAGCCACCACTTGCATACTGTGTGACTATGTGCAAGTCCTTTAACTTCTCTGTGCTCCCAGGACACACCTGGAAACAAGCCTTGGTTTGTCTTTCCTGGCCAAATACTGCAGAAATTAAAAAAAAATACCTGGGTAAAGCAAAGATCGAAGACTAGGAGCAGACAATGAGGGAGTAAAAAAAAAAGACCAAGGCAAACATAATATGGCAGGAACAAAAGATAAAAATTAATGGAATTATCACAAAAAAGAGAGGAGGAGTAAAAAAGGGCCAGTGTTAATGCAAGTTTAAGATGGATAAATGGAGAGGTTCTGAGAATCATTATTCTTTATATTGTTAGACTTTCCATAGATGTGCAAAAGGTCCTAGGCTGCTCAACTCCACTTAAAAAAATTAAAACAGAGCGCAGTGAGAAAAATTAAAAAAATATACATAAATATCTACGTCAAAATCCAACACAACAGGTTTAAATATCACAATTACAAGTACATACATAGCAGTGTCAGAGGGGTCTAGGGCTGAAGGCATAAAATCTGTTCCTTGATTTTGACTTTCTGGTGCCAATAAAGTTATGCTGAAAATTCAATGTAGCTCTTTTTGTAGCAAGATTTGTAATCCATTCCATACGGCTCGGGTCTGCACTCCTCACCATCACTTCTTTCTGCTTCTATTTTCTGTTTTCCTAATACTGGACATTATTAACCTTCATTTTAGCCTGAATCTTTTATTGGAAGACAGTATGCTTTTAAGACTGGTTGTATTGTATCTCATCTTTACAGTAACCTGGAGACTCCACCAACATTTCTCTGACCAGTTCAACTGTATATCCATGTTTGTTTTTCATCTATCTTTTCCCTTGCTCCAAAATCAACAAAAGGGCCTTATCCAGGTAGAGTGTTAGTGAAAGTCTCTATGAAAATATAAATGAAAACTTCTTTCATTTGCTATGAATCAGGAAATCATATTTTATATCCTTTGAGATGAAGCTCATATAAAATGGTTTCCTGAGGTACTTGATTAAAAAATGGCATCATTATATAAATCAGTTACATAACTTATGCTTCTACCAAGAAGCCCTCAACTTAGTTGAGAAACCTCGGCTGCAACTTTGTAGTCATGGCACTATTTGTTCATAGCATACATATCTTGGTGTACTATGGATTCAAAGAGGTGCTAAGTACCAACTTTTTATTTTCATTTTCTGTGTTCCAATGACAAAAAAAATGAATCTACTGGTGTAAATGCAAGCTGGTAGGTAAGGCTGCCAACAGCATACAGCAAGTGAAGCACCTACTGTGTTTGTTAAAGAGACACTGTAAGTTTTTGGACCAGTTTTAAAGTGCTTGTAATAAATGTGTCTGCAGCAAGCACTACCAGTGTAAAATACATACTTGGCCAGAAATTTGCACACTAGTGCAAAATATCTCTGTTTTCGTAGAAACAATATTTTTTCTGTCCCAACCAAAATGCCAGTGGCACACTTCCACCACCTGGAAAGGCAGAGTCAGGTTCCACATCAAAACTGTACTATCCGGAAAAAGCATGGTCAAAAACTGCACAATCCGTACCATGCAAAAAGGTGTGGTAAAAAAACTGCACCATCATAAATATACAAACTAGCACACTTCCTTTACCTTATTATCAAAATATATACTGTAGTTGGCACTCCATAAGTCCAATGTATACATTTTGATAATAAGCTAAAGGAAGTGAGCAAGGTTGTATAGTGGCACTTTTACTAGAAACATAGAAACATAGACTTTGACGGCAGATAAGGACCGCTTGGCCCATCTAGTCTGCCCATTTCCCTACCTACAGGATGAGCCACAGATCCTAGTTAACCAACAGCCTATTTCTTCCTACCCCCCACAAAAATTGCCTTATGTCTGTCCCATGCATTCTTGAATTCTCCCACAGTTTTAGACCCCACAACCTCCTCAGGAAGGCTGTTCCATGCATCCACTGCCCTCTCTGTGAAATAATACTTCCTCACATTGCCCCTGAACCGCCCCATCTTTAAATTGTGTCCCTTGTTCTGTATGTCTCTTTTTCTGAAAGATGCTACCTCTTGGACTTTGTTGATTCCACTGAGGTACTTAAAAGTTTCTATAATGTCCCCTCCCTTCTTTCCTCAAGGGTATACATATTAAGCTTCTTTAGTCTCTCCTCATACAGCTTCTCTTGCAGACCCTGCACCATTTTAGTTGCCTTCCTCTGGACTGCTCTATCCTGTCTATGTCCTTGCAGAGATGGGGTCTCCAGAACTGGACGCAGTACTCCAGATGGAGTCTCACCAACTGTCTGTACAGAGGGATAACAACTTCCTGTTTTCTGCTGCTGATGCCTCTCCCTATGCATCCCAGTATACCCCCAGTCCTCCCTATTGCCTTCTGACATCGCTTGCTAACCTTAAGGTCATCTGATATGATTACCCCCAGGTCCCTCTCCTTTCTTGTTGCTGTTACTACCCCCCCCCCATTGTGTATTCTTCCCCTGGGTTCTTGTTTCCCAGGTGCATTATTTTGCACTTCTTTGCATTGAATCCTAGCTGCCATACTTCCGACCATTCCTCCAACCTTGCCAAGTCCCTTCTCATCCTTTCCACACCTCCTTGTGTATCAACCCTGTTGCAGATCTTTGTGTCATCTGCAAAGAGGCATACTTTTCCTTCCAGTCCCTCTGCAATGTCACTTTTGAAGACATTAAAAAGGACTGGACCCAATACTGAACCCTGCGGTACCCCACTAGTAACCCCTCTTTCTTCTACTATTTCTACTTGTGCAGTTATCAAGGCATGTTTTTCCACCACACTTTTTCAGATCCAAGGTCTTGACGGCATACTGCGGAGCCACTGGTAAACTTGTTCATGAATTAGTTGTTTTGGATTGTATATTGAAAAATTGTTGTATCTCTTACCCTTCATGCTGTAGAATTCCACTAAAACATTCCCATTCAAAAATAAGTGCTGTAACCCTTTTTACTTTGTATATAAAAGTTGAAACCATGACTCCAGACATGCACGTTAGAGTTGACATTAATGCATATGCCTAGAGTCAGATATTCAACTTGTATATACAAAGTAAAATGGACTGCAGCACTCATTTTCGAATGGGAATGTCTTTGTAGAATTCTACAGCATGAACTGTAAGAGATACAACATTTTTGAATATATAACCAAAAATAACTAGCTTGTTCATGAATGAGTTTATCCGCAGTTTCGCGCCTTTCCAGCTGGTGGAGGCATGCCACCGACATTTTGATCAGGAAAGACAAAATACTGTTTTTACAAAAATCATAGATATTTTGAATTAGTGTGCAGATCTCTGGTGATGTATGTATTTTACACTGGTAGTGCTTGCTGCAGACACATTCATTACAAGCATTTTAAAACTGGTTCCAACAAGCTGACAGTGTCCATTTAAAGTAAGTATTTTGCTACAAGAAGATGGGGATTACATAAGATTGAGGGGGGAGGTATTGACTACAGAGCTATAATGGAAATAGTTTTTAGCAGAGATTATTTTTTTCAGCAATTTTCTGTTCTACTGAGACAACATTTTTTGAAATAAAAAAATAAGCCATTGGAAGACATGATTAAATACAGTATGTACTAATCAACTACTAACTCTCCTGACTCTTCCTAGTCCAATGCTTCCAAAAGGGGAATGTTTTCACCAAACTATACTCTGCAGGTGCATCTCAAGAGCTTAGCTAAAAAAAAACAACTGAATACTGTAATGTTGTTTTTATGTAAGTAGAGTTAAAAAGTTTGCCTCTCGAAGGTACGTCCCTTCACCTTTGTATTCTGGATCGAATATAGAAACATAGAAACATAGACTTTTACGGCAGATAAGGACCACTTGGCCCACCCAGTCTGCCCATTTCTCTACCTACTGGATAAGCTGCAGATTCTAGTTAACCAACAGCCTATTTCCTGCAACCCCCCACTATAATTGCCTTATGTCTGTCCCATGCATGTTTGAATTCCTCCACTGTTTTAGACCCCACAACCTCTCCAGGAAAGGCGGTTCCATGCGCCCACCACTCTCTCCGTGAAAAAGAATTCTCACATTACCCTGAGCCGTCCCCCCTCTAACTTTAAATTGTGCCCCCTTGTTCTTACACATCTCTTTTTCTGAAAGATGCTACCCTGCTGGACTTTGTTGATTCCCTTGAGGTACTTAAAAGTTTCTATCATGTCCCCCTGTCCCTCCTTTCATCAAGGGTATACATATTAAGCTCTCTCAGTCTCTCTTCATATGTTTTCTGATGTAGACCCTGCACCATTTTAGTTGCCCTCTTCTGACTGCTTCCATCCTGTCTATGTCCTTATGTGAGATGAGGTCTCCAAACTGCACGCTGGTACTCAGATGGGGTCTCACCAACTGTCTGTATAGAGGGATAACCACTTCCTTTTCTACTTGTGATGCCCTCCCTATGCATCACAGTATCCCCTGGCTTTCCTACTGACTTCTCACATTGCATACCCACCTTTAGGTCATCTGATATGACTACACCCAGATCCTTTCCATTATTGTTGTTGTTGTTAGTACCTCCCCTGCTATTGTGTACTCTTCTCCTGGATTTTTATTTCCCAGGTGCATTACTTTGCACTTCTTTGCATTGAATCTAAGTTGACATATGTCTGACCATTCCTCCAACCTTGCCAAGTCCCTTCTCATCCTTTCTACCCCACCTTGTGTATCAACTCTGTTACAGATCTTTGTGTCATCCGCAAAGAGGCATACTTTTCCTTCCAGACCCTCTGCAATGTCACCTATAAAGATGTTAAAGAGGACTGGACCCAGTACTGAGCCCTGAGGTACTCCACTAGTAACCCCCCTTTCTTCAGAATGAGTTCCATTCACTATTACCTTCTGTGTCCTGTTGTGCAGCCAGTTTTCTACCCATGCTACCACCCTGGGACCCACTCCCAGGCTGGCTAACTTGATTATTAATCTTTTAGACTGTGTCAAATGCCTTTCTAAAGTCTAGGTGGCCATATCCACAGCCCTCCCTGGTCTATTACTTTGGTCACCCAGTCAAAGAAATCGATTAGATTTGTCTGACATCACCTTCCTGCTGTGAATCCATGCTGCTTTGGGTCCAGTGCCCCACTGGCCTCTAGGTACTAACAATTCTTTCTTTCAGAAGTGATTCCATCATTTTCCCCACCACTGAGGTCAAACTAACAGGTCTGTAGTTTTCTGCTTCTGCCTTGCTCCCACTTTTGTGAAGGGAATCACATCTGCCCTCCTCCAGTCCTCAGGTACCACCCCATCTTCCACGATTTGTTAAAAGTGTGGTTAGTGGTGTCACTAGGTCCTCCTTAGCTCTTTTAGGATTCTAGGTGAATCCTGCCAGGCCCCATTGCTTTGTCCACCTTGAGTTTTAGAAGTTCTTTCTGTACTTTTTCTTCTTTAAATGGACTGGTATCAACCCCACTATCCAGAGTGTTTCTACTGTTTGGTTTAGGTAACTCCTCTCTTCTTCTTTTGTGAATACTGAGCAAAAGTATTCATTCATTATCTCTGCTTTTCACTGTCTCCTCACCCACCTCCCTCCCTTTATTAATCTTCCTATCCTCCCTTAACCTTTCTATGTTCCCTAATGTACCTATAAAAGGTTTTATCCTCTTAACTGAGTTGGCTATCCTTTCCTTGGTTTGGGCCTTTGCTTTTCTGACTGAATTTCACTTCTTTCTGTTTTAATTGATACAGTTCCCTGTCGTGTTTCGTCTGTGATTCCTTATACTTTTGAATGCAGCCTTTTTCTCCTTAACCTTCCTGACACTTTTGAGAGCCATATGTGTTTTTTATTCCACTTTGTTTTCTTTATTTGTTTCACACAAAGGCTTGTTGCCTCCATGATGGCAGTTTTGATTTTCTCCATTGTTCTTCCACCCTCCTTTCTGGCCATTTTGCTAATGCATTCCTCAGGTATTCACCCATTTTGCCAAAGTCAGCCCTTCTAAAGTCCAGTATCCTTGTATTTGTATGGCTTGTCTCCATGGTTGTGTTTATTGTATACACTGTGCAGTGGTCGCTTGTTCCCAGGTGTCTACTGACTTCTAGTTTGTGATCCTCTCCATTTGAGAGTACCAGGTCTACTATTGCTCCCTCCCGAGTGGGTTCCACCACTAGCTGTCTAAGGCATGCTCCTGTAGGGCATTGAGAATGACCCTGCTCTTGGATGTGGCTGCAGTCCATGTTGCCCAGTTAACATCTGGCATATTCAGGTCCCCCATCAACAGTATCTCCTCTTTTTCAGCCATTTTGAGAATGCCCGCTATCATTTTCTTGTCCATTTCCTTCCCTTGAGACGGGGGTCTGTATACAACCCCTGTGTGGATTGTGATGCCATTCTCTGTCTCCAATGTGACCCAGAGTTCCTCTTGTCCTCCCCTTACCTTTTAGTTCTGTTACTTTGATCTCTCCTTATGTAGAGAGCTACTCCATCTCCTCTTTACCCTCCTGTCCCTTCTGTAGATTGTATACCTGGTATGTTGACATCCCAGTCATGGTTCTCGTGTACCATGTTTCTGTGACTGCCACAATATCCAAGTGTTCCACTTCTATCAGGGCTACTAGCTCTGGAAGCTTGTTTCCCAGACTACGGGCATTGGTACTCATTGCCCTCCATTTAATGTTGGCTTTTATCCTTTTACCCCATCCCTGCTCTTATTGCCTTGTCCATTTTTCCATTTACTCCTGTCCTGCTCCTCTCAAGCTCTGTACCTCAGTGTTTACCCTACTACCTGCCATGCTTTGCAGGGGGAGGCTTGAACTTTCCTGTTTCCTATCAGCACCTTCTCCCTTGGCTAGTTTAAAAGCTTGCCAAGAAAGCCTTTAAACCTGTCACCTTGGAGCGTGTTTCCCTTCCTGGACAGATGCAGACCATCATGCCAATATAGACCTTCATCTCTCCAGGTGGACCCCCAGTCCCCAATGAAGCCAAAGCCCTGTGCTCTGCACCAGTTTTGCAACCATTCATTAAACCGCATGGTGTGCAGTACCCTATCCTCACCCCTGCCATGGACTGGCAGCACCTCTGAGAAGGTTACCGTGCTTACTACCTGTCTGAGGCCCTCCTCAACTCCACAAATTCATCCTGCACTGCACTGATCTCATGCCTAGCTAGGTCATTTGTCCCGAGGTGGACAATGATATCTAGTTTCCTCTCCTGTGATGCTGCTTTTGCAATCCTGAGGATTCGCTTCCTGTCCCTCCAAGCCATGGCACCAGGCAGGCACCTTACTTCCCTCTCCTCTCCCTTCCCCAGGTCTACACCCCTAACAATTGAGTCCCCTATCAGAAGCTGTTCCTTTCCCTTGTGTTGTCCCTTGCCACTCTTTTGTGGGTCTTCCTTGTGGCTGTCTCCAGCATTCTTCTTGGTCTCCAATGAGGGTATCATCATAGAGGAACCTTGATTTGCCAGACCGACATATGATTTGTGTAGAGGTGCAACTCGGGGGCTACGCCTCTGTTCCACCACCCTCACCCTCCCAGAACCTACTGTGGTCCATCTGCTCTTCACACATGGCAACCTCTGAGGCAGTGGTTGTGGAACTGGTGCTCTTTGGGTGGGGGAGTCCTCCTTAGTCCTTGCCAGTTCAGCCTGGAGGTGGGCAACCTCCTCCCTCAGAGCTGACAGTTGCCTGCAAATAGGGCAGCAATGCAGGTTCCAGAATATCTAAGGATTATCATCGCAAAAAAGTATCCTATTCAGTATACAGTGGAGTATCCAACATTTATGGAACTCTGTATACAGCTGAGTATCCAACATTAAAACCACTCAGTATACAGTGGACCAGCCAACTTTTATACCAATCGGTGTACAGTGGAGTACCAAACATGTATGCCTCCCAGTGTACAGTGGAGTAGCCAAAATGTATACCGCTCAGTATACTTATGCAATAAGACATGCCTGGGTGTGTAATTATGGGGGAATAATTGCACGACTCTAGGGTGTTGTTAGGCACAAGGCACTTGTGCTGAGTACCTTTAAACACCTGAGACAAAGTGCAATTATTCCTCCATAATTATACATCCCTAAAGTATCTTATTGCACTTAGGGTGAGAAAATTGCCTTTCTAATTTGTATAATTTATTCTAATTTGTCTGCAAAAAATACAGTACACTGTGTTCATGCAAATAAAACATTAAATTTATTGTAAGACTGATAACGTAGTTCCTTTCAACAGCAAGGGAATCCTAAAACTGTAAATAGTGCCTGGCTGTCTAATTGGCACATTAAGCACTCTGGAGTGGAGTGACTTGACATGGTACACAGGCTCTTCATCTGATGGAAGTACAAGAGTGTAATTATGGTCTCATAATTAATCTCCTTTACTGGACTATCAGCCAAGCAGAGTGCATACATTTTTCTGCTCATGTTATAAAGAGGAATATTCAACATTTATGCCACTTGGTTTATAATGGTGTGTCCAACATTTATATCACTCAGTATACAGCAGAATATCCAACATTTATGCCCGTCAGTGTACTGTGGTGTATTCTACATTTATACCACTCAGTATAAAGTGGAGTATCCAATATTTATATCACTCAATACACAGCAAAGTCTCCCCCATTTGTACCACTTGGTATATAGTGGTATATCTGACATTTATAAAATATGTAAAAAAAATCAGTAAAAATGATGTCTCCTGATTGGAAGACACACACCACATGACTGTACATTATCCCACAATGACTGCACACTTGCACTTTTTTTATTTTTTACTCCCCTCCAAAACATTTCAGCCATTTTATAAGACAGATAATCCACTAAAGGGCATGCAATCATGCTCTGATATATGCATGACTTGGGTAGTTGAACGCACTCGACCTGCGGCCTCATGCCTCATAACACACACCAAGACATGTGTATATCAGAGCATGACTGCATGCCCTGTAGTGGATTATGTTACTTGTATCACTCAATATACAATGAAATATCCAATATCAGTGCCACTCAGTATACAGTGGCGAAGCCAACATTTATACCACGTGTTATACAGTGGAGTATCCGACATTCAAGCCACTTGGAATACGATGGTGTATCCAACATTTATCACTCAGTCTACAGTGGTATAGCCAAAATATGGACTACTCAGTATGCAGTGGTGTATCCAACATTTATACCACTCAGTATACAGTGGAGTATCCAACATTTATACCATGCAGTATATAGTGGTATACAGTATGCAATACACAGTGGTGTAGCTAGCATTTATCCCTCTCATTATACAGTGGAGTATCCAACATACACTGAAGCCATCCATGATGTAATGCAATAAGTTGCAGTAAGTAACATGTCACAAAATACTGCATGGCACAAGGGCTTAATTGCCATTGAGTTACACTGTTCCATGTAGTACACTGCAGCATTTTGTGATATACTGTACAGCATCATTATTGAGTTTCATCCTAGCTGCTGCAGTTGTATATGAAAATAAAAGTTCTTATTTTTTTCACAGGGTCATCCTAGGCAAGGTTCCTTCCTCAGTAGTAGAATTATTTCCAACACAGCATAAAAGTCGCTGCACTAGGTGCCAGGAATCATTCTTTTTTAAAATTACTTTTCATAGAACTTGTTTGGGGCAAAGAGTTTTTGATTTTGTTGGGCCAAGCACTTATAACCATTTACCAGAATCAGTTAAGACCATTAGGCCAGTATCTATTTTTAAGAAACATTTGTCAGGTCTTTCAGTTTGTCAGCTTTTTAGTTGTTGAAAATAACATTATTGTAATTATGTGTTTTTATACTTTGTATTGTATTTTGTAAATGCTGGTCACACTTGGGAAAGGGCAATATTGCTCAACGTGCCTTTCCAGGATAAATAATAAAATGAAATGAAATATACCACTTAGTATACAGTGTTGTATCTAACATACAGTATATACTACTCAGTATATATTGGATTATCCAACATTTATTTTACTCAGTATACAGTGGTGTATCCAATATTAATACAGTGCAACACACTTTAACTGGACACCCTTATGCCGGACATTCGTTTAGTTCAGACAAAAAGCTGTTGCCAAAAGTCAAACTCATAGATTACAATACAATACATGATGCATACAACAGACATTGCAGTCCTTATACCTTATACAGTGGATGCCAGAGGTAGGAAATGCTGTACTGAGAAGCAAACTGTCAACTAGCTCTGTCCTAATGAGCTGCTAATCACTGGTTGAATCACACCATTATAAACCATGAAGCTGAATCATCTCCTCCTTAGTCAAACAGTTCACGGTCATGGCATCATTCCTCTCAACCTTTTGTCACTAAAATGAGGGACATGGACATTTTTGGATACTCAAAATGAGGGACACAGACTCTCAGAATGAGGGACACATCCTCAAACATGGAGATACAAGCTCAGAACACTGTGAAGACCATAGTGTTTACCTGTGCAAAATTTATTTTGAATTTACAGTAGTATTTTAGAATATTAAGAGTTTCTGCTTTAAAGTCTGAATTTACAGCACATTCTCTGTGTAGGCAGCACCTTTTCCATGAGGGATGGATGAGGGACAGAGCAATTTTAAGGTGCAAAATGAGGGATGTCCCTCGTAATGAGGGACACTTGAGAGGTATGCGTGGCATAAGTTACAAAGAATGTGCAGTTTGTTGTTTCACACAGTTCAATCCCCATCAGCATGCAACGTGTTCAATATGCACCTCCACTGTCCTGTTTACTTATGGTGCTCCTACATGGGAATGCTCCTCAGTCTATCAGTTCCTTTCTGTTACTCGGGCAATCCTTCTGCAGATAATTTGAGCATAATGACGTGAATGTCGCAAGCCATTTGAGCAGTACTGGACCCCTGTCATACCAGTCACAGTATACAGTGATCGTTCACTACCCCACTATGTGTGGGCTCAAAATACTTTTACTTAAACAGAGCTACAGTATTTGAACCTGTAAGGTAGTCTAGCACTTTACAGGCAAATGAACAAAAATGGGTTGAGCATCTACTGGGGCACAGCTACTGGTGCGTCTTCAGAAGTGAAACATAGAAACACAAACAATGATGTCAGAAAAAGACCCATGGTCCATCCAGTCTGCCCGAGTTCCCTATTTAGTCTTGGGACCTACTGTCTCTCCAGGGCCTAGCCCTCGCCAACCTCCCCCCATTTTTCTCCCAACTTCTGCTGCCCTAAGCAATCAGTATACCATTCATTCTGCCCCAACCATGCTTGAAACCACCAATGGTTTTTGAACTTACCACTTCAGCTTGTAGACTGTTCCATTGCTCCAGCACCATTTCTGTAAAATAATACTTCTCCATGTCCCTCCTGAACCTCACTCCTGTAAGGTTCCACTCTTTTATACTTGACTGCAAGCTAGTATTCAAGCTAAATAGTTCCCTGCAGTTCATTTTGTTAATTCCTTTTAGAAACTTGAAGGTCTGTATCATATCTGTCCTCTCCCTTCCGGTCACCAGTGAGTACTGTACATGTTCAGTGCCATTAGACACTCCTCATAGGACCTGTCCTGTTGGCTGTGAATCATTTTCATCACCCTGTGCTGCACCATCTTGAGACTATCCCTATTTTCCTGAGGTGAGGACTACAGAACTAGGGAAGTATTTCTCCTTCTTTTCTGCTATCAGTACACCTCTCGATGCAAACCAGCATCCTGCTTACTTTGCCATATGCCTTGTTGCACTGACTTAATTGTTTTAGGGAGTCATTGATTATAACTCCAGGGTCCCATTCCTCAGTCGTAGTGCTAAGTCTCATCCCACCCATGCAGTAGTCTGTCCTGGGATTCTTGTTTCCTAGGTGCATTACCTTGCACTTCCTGGTGTTGAAGTTCAACTGCCAAACCATAGGCCACCTTCTAGCTTTCATGAGTGCCTATGCATTTCCAATATTCTCTCATCACTGTCCACTCTCCCAAAGAGCTTAGTGTCACCTGGAAAGGGACACAACCTGCCCTGGATTCCTTCAACAATGTCGCTGATGAACATATTGAAGAAGACCGGACCCAGGACAGATCGCTGTGGTACCCCACTCATGACCTCACTCTCTTCTGGTTTGATTCCATTGACCACAATCCTCAGCTGCCACCCCTTTAGCCAATAACTTACCCATTTTACTACGACCTTAGCCATATCCAGATGCTCCATCTTCTTTAACAAGCCTCTGTGAGGCATCAAGTCAAGAGCCTTGTTGAAGTCAAAGCAGGCCAAATCCACAGTGTGGCCCCTATCCATTTTCCTCATCACCCAGTCAAAGAAAATATCAAGTTAGCATGAAAATACCTCCATGCCATGAACCCATGTTGTTTACTATCCTAGAGTCTGTTGCTCTCCAATAGTTCATGAGGTTTTCTGTGAGCACTGACCAGCTTTCCTACAGTACAGATAAGACTGACAGGTCTACAGTTCCCTGCTTGTTCCTTCCCCCCCCCTTGTGGAACAGAACTACATATGCCAGCCTCCAATTCTTTGGAACCACCCCCATCCCCAGTGAGCTGTTGAATAGACCTACCAGGGGTTTGGCCAGCTCTGCTGCCAGTTCCCTGAGTAACCTCGGATGCAACCATCTGGTCCCATTGTCATATCTATGTTTAGGGCTGCCAGCTCTTTCTGGACCGTTTCACATGTCAATATTGGCTGCCTCATCTCGTGGACCTCCTTAGTGCCCACCTTGATGATACCAGTAGACAGTCCTGAAAGGCTTCCAGCAAGACCTGACTTCTTGTGCTCCTGGCCACTGGAACATCCCAATCCCCCCCCTCCTACTACCTCAGATCCTCTGACACTCGCACTTTGTTGGTCCTTCGACAAACCACTATCATCAGTCAGGCTTTACCCATTGTTTCCCACAAATCGTGAACTCCCACCCCCCCAAATATGGCACTCCTCCTTCTCTTACTCCCTTGCCTCTGCCTTACATAACTTTCTCTGATCTAACTGCTCCTGCTTTAACCCTCCTTAACTGTCCTCCTATGCCTCTGCTCTTCTCCATGACTCACATCCCCTATTAAATCTTTATCCCCCCCGAGTCTGCTTCTCAGCACGCTCTCTTCTCCCTTCCTCACTTACACCCTCACTCCTACCACTAACCTTCTCCCCCCCATTACCAACTTTTCCCTGCTTAGGTTTGACCTCTGGCAGGGTTCTCAGCATCCTGGATGGGTCTAGCACTGGGCAAGCTTTCTCCTTCCCCTTCCCTTCTCCCTCTCTCCTTTCTACCCAACTTGTCCTCATCTAAATCTGTGCTCTGTCAGGATTCTTAGCACCCTGGAAATGTCTAGTCTCAGATAAGTTTTCTTCCCTCCCTCCTTCTTTTTTCCTTTCCTCTTCTATCTCCCTATTCCCTCTGCCCAACTTGTCCTCACCTAATTCTATCCCCTGGCAGGGTTCTCTGCATGCTGGAGGGGCCCAGCACTGGGCAATTACTCTTCCATCACTCCCCCTCCCCCTATATCCTTTCTACCCAACTAGTCCTCACCTGATTCTGCACACTGGCAGGGTTCTCAGCATCCTGGAGTGGCCTAGTCTTAGGCAAGCTTCTTCTTTGCCACCTTTCCATTCATCCTTTCTTTTCTCTGTTCCCAACTTGTCCTCACCTAGTTCTTCCCCCTGGCAGGGTTTTCAGCATCCTGGAGGGGTCCAGCACTGGGAAATTACTCTTCTTTCCCTCCCCCTTCCTCTCCATCCTCTCTTCCTAACTCGTCCTCACTTGTCTTTGCTCTCTGGCAGGGTTCTCAGCATCCTGAAGAGGCCTAGTCTTAGGCAAGTTTCTCCCACCCCTCGTCCTCCTTCCCTTTACCATCCCCTCTACTATCTCTACCCAACTTGTCCTTGCCTACTCCTGCCCCTTACTCTAAGTCCTCACCTCATTCCACCACTAGCAGCTATCTCTGCACTCTGAAGGGGCCAGCTCGAGGCATGACTCGTCCTTCCCTTCCCAAGCCCTTACCTCCACCTCTTTCCTGCCCCCTCTCTACCTCCCTGCACTTAATCAAAGGAATTAGTTTACTTGAGATAATAATTTGCACTTTTTGTTCTGTCTGAGGTGCTCCAAGATTGCATTAGCACTGTGTTAACTTTCCCTTCATAACTGATAATTTTTTTTTTGCTCACTTTTCTCTGGTAATGTTTCCGCCATCTTTATCCTCTCCTTCCCCAGCTTGTTTCCCCTGTCTACCTCTCTACCCTCCTTGATGTCCCCTCACTGGACCTCATTTATTCAATAATTGCTAAATAATCTGCCTCTTAACTGTGATCCATTCCTGCAAGGAGTTGGCTCCAAAGCTACATTAAATTTCTGTACTATGTTCCTCAAATACGCCACTTGTAATTAAATTCATATTCCACTGGTATGATATATTTAAGTGTATGTTATGTTACAAATGTGACTGTATGATTATTTATGATATTTTTTAACTGTATGTCTTGTTACAAATGTAATTGAATCTTTAATTCTCTTGGATATGTGAAATGTTAAACTGTATGTCTAAATCTTCATCCAATTGTACCCCCCCGCCCCCACCAGGTTGCACCAGGAGATGAGCAATTTGTTGTTCAGTGTGCCTTCCTAGTGAAATATTTCAATAAATAAATAAACAATAGATGTCTGGCAGGTTCAGATCACCTACCATCACTACTTCCCTTTTGCCACTCCTCTTTCAAGTTCTTCCCTGAGTTCTGTGTCCCTCTCTTACCCTTGCCCTGGAGGTCTGTAGATCACCTCCAAGTGCAGTTTCTTGCCTGAGGCTGCTGTGAGTTGTACGCACAGTGACTCTGTCTCCTCCTTACTATCCCAGATTCATCCATTTTCTACAACTTCAATGTCATCCTTGACAAAAATGGCTACTCCTTCTCCAGTCTCAACTTGCAGGAAAGCACATTTTGTGGATTTTAAGATATTGCTGACACCTCTTATAATGGACAAAACCAGGTTTTGTAGATGTGTCCTTTACAAGCAGTAGTTGTACCTCTCAGTATACAGTGGTGAAGCTAACATTTATGTCACTCGGTATATAATGGTGTATCCAACATTAATATTATTCAGTATACAATGGTAAGGCCACCATTTATACCATCCAGCATACAGTGGCCTATCCAGCACTTATGCCATTTCACTAAAAAAATACCACCAACAGCTTAATCTGGTTCAAGGTTAGTTGGAATTCATCTGTATCCCCCTCCCCCGGGTCGTGCCTGAAAATAGGCAGGATTTGTCTAGTGCACTTACCCGGTCAACAAAAGCTAAATAAATAAAATAAATAAATTATACAGTGGTGTGTACAACATTTATATCACTCAGTATACAGTGGTGCATCTAACATTAATGCCACTCAGTATACAGTGGTGTTTCCAACATTTATACCACTGAAAATAAAGTAGCATATCCAACATTTATACCACTCAGTATACAGTGGTGTATTCAACATTTATACCACTCAGAGTGCAGTGCTGTATCCAACAATAATACCACTCAATATACAGTGGTGAAGCCAATATTTATGTCACTTAGTATGCAGTGGTGTATCCCGCATTATTACCATTCAATATACCGTGAAGGATCCAACAATCATACGACTCAGTATTCAGTGGCATATCCATCATTTATACCACTCATTATACAGTGGTGTATTCAACATTTATATCACTCAGTATATAGTGGAGTACCCAACAGTCATACCACTCAATATACAATTTTCAAGCCCCCTTTTTACCCTTGCCCCACCTGGATAGCTATTAGTATTCTTTGCAGACATTCCATGTTCAGATATTTCCTGAAACTTTTGTGATATCTTTAGAAAAATTCCTACTTGCCTACAGTACTGCTTGAGGGCTACCAGAGAGAATTTCTTTATAAATATTGCAAAATATCTGGAAATATCTGACCATGTCAATGGTTGCTACTGTTCAATGGTATCTATCATTTCTATCACTCAGTATACAGTGGTGTAGCCAACATTCATGCCAGTTGTGTAGAAAGGAAAGCAGGCAAGAAACTGCACTCAGGAGTGAAAATAATAAATCAAGGGCACAGGTTGCCGGGCAGAGGAACAGCATTTATTTCATGAGCCAATGGAAACTGATTTGTTTGTTAGTGCAAGTAGTCTGATGGGGGTTTGTGGCACCATATCCCCATGACATTTGCACTTCAGAACATGCAAAATAATTTGTCCGTCCCCCAGTCACATAAATCTCCTACCTGCAGGAAGGACGATAATATTCTAACTTATGTCTGTGCTTTTCCATGCATTCCAAGTCTTAGAAATAAAATGTGAGCTGTATGAAATTGTCCTCCATACTGTGCATTAATTAATTAATTTATTTATTTATTGAATTTTGATGACTGGGTAGGCCCACTGGGCCCCGGAGGTCCCTTTTTCAGGGGCGACCCGGGTGAATCAACAACATTACAGGTAACGGATCAGTACAGTCATGTGATTGTAAAGTATAACAGTAAGAAATACATAGGTATACAGGCAGCAGGTAGTGTACAACATGCAGGCAGTACGGACATAGAGGTTACACATAATGAGACCGTTATTCATCCCAGGTTAGTGAATTAGGTTGAAGTGCTCTGTAGACAAGCAGAAGCTAAAGACCTGGGGTTAGCTTGTGGGTATATTGGAAGGGGATGAGAGGGACAAAGTGCACCCTGCCTTAGGGGAGGTCCGTGATGCTTCCAGTAGGCTATGCAAGGTCGGGTCTGATGAGCTACCCAGATGGCTGCACGTGGTCAAGTCCTGTAACAAAGACATGTGCCTTGATGAGCAAGTGATCCTTGAGCTTTGTCCGGAAGCTGGTGACGGACCCAGCCTCCCGTACCTCCAAGGGGAGGTTGTTCCAGGTGGAAGGGGCGGTGTATGCAAAGGACCTGGACCCGGCTTTTGTACTGGTCTTGGGAACCACGAGGAGAGTTTGGCCTGATGAGCGCAGGCACCATGGGTTGGGTTTCACCCTGACGAGACCATTCAGGCTGGGGGGAGGTGTGGGACCCAGTAGCTTGAATGTAAGGCAGAGGGTTGAGTAGGAGAGGCGAGCTTCCAGAGACGGCCACCTGAGCCTAGATTGGGCCTTGCAGTGGTGAGTCCTCGGGTGTGACATAGTGGCAAAGTGGACTATTTTGTTGTACAAGGTCTGTAGCCTCACTAACTCCGTCACGGCCACGCCCTGGAGAATCGGGGCCATGTAGGTGAGCTTTGGGAGGAGTACGCTTGAGGCAATGGCTACCCTAGCTTCAGGGATAATCTGGTCCTTCAGTCTATAAAGGATTCCAAGTTTCTCATGGATGGCTTTGGTGATTTGGTCTACGTGATTTTTTAGTGTGAAGCCTTGGTCCAGGGTAAGTCCAAGGTATTTGGTAGAGGAGACCACCTCAAGTTTTGTACCCCCCCTGGACTGGAGTTGTAGAAGATGTGCCCTCTCAGATCCCAGGGATCTAGGACCAAAGAGCATTACCTTTGTTTTGTTGGTGTTTAGAACCATTTTGTTCAGCGTGAGCCAGTCCTCCAGCTGAAGGATGTCTTCTTGGAGGGCTGTCTCCAACTCGGGTAAAGTAGGGGAAGCTCTGTAAATGACCGCATCATCCGTGTACTGGATAACGCTACTGCTCCCGCAGTGTGTGTGCAGATCATTTATGAACAGTGTAAAGAGAAGGGGGCCGAGGATTGACCCTTGAGGTACCCCTTCTTTGAGTGGAGCTAGCTTGGAGACTTTATCCTCCCACTTGATCCTCTGAGTGCGTCCAGAGAGATAACTCTTGAACCATCCCAGTGAATGAGAGTCAAGGCCAAGTGAGTGCATTTTTTGTAGTAGGAGGTTGTGGTTTACCAAGTCGAATGCCTTAGATAGGTCAATAAAGACCGCCCCTGTGCTGACCCCTGCATCATTATTGCTCAGGACATCGGCTGAGAGTTTAGTTAGTGCAGTATCCGTCCCATGCTTGGCTCTGAAGCCATGCTGTGATGGTGAGATTACCCGGTGGATTTCTAGGTATTCTCAGAGTTGGGAGTAGACTAGCTTCTCCTCTTTGCAAAGACACACAGCAAAGAGATGGGCCTGTAGTTCTCAATGGGCTCAGTTGGCCCTCCCTTGTGTATAGGAATTACTAGGGCCTGTTTCCAAAGCTTGGGTACAGACCCCTCCATGATAGGCCAGTTTATCAGCCAGGTTAGGGGCTTAGCTAAAGCTGGGGCCCCCTCCTTGAGGATTCTGGTTTGGATCCCATCGGGGACCCCAGATCCTCTCGAGTGTAGGGATTTAAGGATGGTCAAAACCTCCTTTTCCTTGACCAGCCTCAGGTGAAACAAAGGGCGGTCAAGGTCAGGGGCTGTTGAGCGTTCGGCTCACTCCTCCTGTCAGGGGGTCCCGTCTTGTAAGCATCCAGGTTCGTGAAGTAACTGTTAAGGGACTCAGCAATGAGAGATCCCCCATCGATGAATTGCCCATTAGCCAGGGTTGGGCTGGGTGTAGTTTTTTTCCTCCCTTTGAGGAGTTCATTAATGTGCGACCAGAAGAGCCTGGGATTGCCTAGGCTAGTTTTTTGAAGGCTGGTTAAAACATGCTTTTCAAATATGACAGTTTCCACAGCACAAAACTATCCTTGGTGCTCTCACAATATTTGTATAGCTTAGTGCACTGTATGCAGGCCCCTCCTACTCATTTGCATGTGGGAAATCCCTAACTTTGTGACACTGTGCAACCTAATTTATGCCATGCAAATCGATGTTTCAAATATAGGAATCCTCAACCTATGTCCAGACTCCAGGTACAACCCTCTGTTTGCATGCTCCAAAGTTGTTTTGTGCAGTGCTAAAGCTTTTATTATCGGGACCACGGTGTGCAGTACATTGCCTAAAGCGATTACTGTATTAGAGAGTACTATTCAGCCTGTGTAACTACAGTACACTTGTTAATGCTACAGTATTTGAACTTGTCTAACAAGTCTCCAGTTTTGATTCAGAAAAAGCTGTGCTAATCCAGGGAATGCTCTCCTTATGTAAAATTTCAAAATCATCAGCTGATCATAAAATCACTTTGGTTTGCTATGGTTGAATTGCAGATATTGATGAGTGCCAAGAGGTGAGAAATGCCTGCCAAGAAGGAGGCACATGCATTAACACTGACGGCTCCTATGAATGCACCTGTCCAGATGGCTTCCAGCTTATAAATGGCACAAGATGCAAAGGTATAGTCATTACTGTAGCATTCGTTCTATGGTATCACCTCAGAAATATATTGTACACATACTGCATACAGTGTCTTAGTTGCACCACTAGGGCCTGTGACCCAAGGAAACCTGTCAAGTACAGTGGTTCTATATAGTGGAACTGCCTGATATATTTTACAGTTTAAACAAAGATGGCCATACAAATTCAAATCTAAAAGTCTGCATGGATCAAAAAGTCATAAACTACTACAGGTCCCTGCTTGTGTGCTAATATTTGTTCTTGTTGCTGTTTGTTTAGCTGGTTTTGTTTATTTGAATGCCATTGTTGGTTAAATACACAAAGAAAGTATAGTACAGTATGTGAACTTTTTTGGACATCAACCAACATTTCAACACAATTATACAGTAGCTGGGATGGGACACATTCACCCTGAACTGCCCTGCTTTCTAACAACACACTTCTATTGAAAAGGCTAAGCCTGTAGTTTCAACAAGTGGGAGTAACCAGTCATGCACCCCTTCCTGGGCATTGTAAACTAGATTCCTTTAGCCTCATTCAGAAGCTCTGTTTTTTTGGTCCCACCATCCTTTCCTCCTCCTTCAGCAGCTCACTTCTCTCCTTGGGATCCTTCCTTAGGTACCTTTAGCCTAAAGGAATTATGTTCCCATGGCATATTTGGGGAGAAACCCTCCTCAAGAAGGTTTCTTTGCCTTCACCGTACCCTGACAGGGTCATAGTCCCACAGGGAACAGAGTGTATGAATGACTAAAGCATCCACATATAGCAGTCAACCAGTTCAGTCACATAACTATCCTTCTGACTATCAACAATGTTGCACAAGCATTATTCCACACTTTAGTTGTGTACACCCATTGAAACACTGTTTTAAAATGCATTAATTTGTTTCCTTATTTTTACAGTTTTTCAGGGCTTTTGTGAAGGATGTCATGCTTGTAAATGAAGGATAAGCATATAGCCCTTTTTTCCCAGTATCAGTGCCAGCACAGTTAGGAACAGCATAGACTTTCTACTTACTATTCCAGTGTCACACCTTAACTCTAACATACTGTAGTGGCAACATCATTGTGATTTGGGCACAAGGTACAGCAAATATGGTCGAGCTGGGTAGCTCTGGGGTAGAACTGATTGATGATCAACATTGATTCCACTATTGCCAGCTGTATGGATGGCTTTCATTTTGTTTTATTTTTGGATTACTAGGCCAGATGTACACTCTGCCACCCTTTTATCCTCTCCTCCAGGAGGGAATGGGAATTTTAGGTTCAAATTAATGGTGGCTGAATGAAATTGTCAGCAACTGGGTTAGGGTATAGGGATTATATGGGTGGGCTTTTCAAAGTAAAGTCTATTAATTCTGGTGCACGCAAGGAGCAGGGAATAGTGGAGCCCTAGTCTGAAGAAAAGGGGCAGAATAGAAGTTGAAACCTCCTCTCCCTACCTAACCTTCTGGATGAAGAAATCTAAAATATACAGTCACTTCACAACACCTGCAAGTACTGTATTTGTTAGCTAAAGAGAGAGAGAGAGAGAGAGAGTGAGAGAGAGACAGAGACTTTCATTTTGGCACAAAGGCTCTATCCATCAATTTTATCTTTATTTACCATGAGACCTATTGTTCTTTTGCACTGGTCTTGTACCTGTTTACTCAGGAAGTCTGCATTTTTTATTTACAAGTAGAGTTTTATTACTACAGGAATCTGATGTTATTTTTCTCTGCCTGCTAAAAATATTTTGGCTGTCATCTGTTTCGTAAGAGTGATATTTTATAATGCTAAGACATCCACAAAAGTTATAATAGCAACATAACATTATAGATAAGTTATTACTTTGTCTCATGTCTTTTCTGTCCTTTCTGTAAGTGTGAGATCATTGTATTGTTCATAAATGTGAGGAGACTTGAAGGTACCTGAAGACCTCCTGCTGGGATAAGTACCACACCATACAAGTAGGCACAGTGCAAGCATCCTCTCATTGCTCAGCCAATGCACCAATTGAGCCAGATTGTGTGCGGTATTTTGTGATATTTACTAAGGCCCATGAAGAACTAAGCTGAGACCCCAGATTCCTTTCACTAGTAACCCGAGCACTGACACAAAACCAGCAATGAAGCACCAGCACTCTGTCCTTAATAATTTCAAAACTGTCTGTTTTGTTCTAATTTTTTAATACTATGGTTGACCTGAAAGTGGGACACCTAAAATTTTAAGTTCCTAATTTTGAATGTGTCTGAGATGTTGGCCACCAAATGCTCCACACTTGCATACTTTATGTGACAACAGGTCAAATCACATTGTCATATTTTCTGTATACAGTAGGAATACAGTTCCAAACACATAATCATGTAATAGGACAACAGAACAATATAATAATTTGACACAGCCAGCATTCTCTTAACAGATAGTTGTGATATCTTTCTGCTAGACTAGGATAGCCCTCAACCCCTATGAAACAATCAGAGCTATGGAGTGATCAATTCCAGTCATAGGTACAAAGGCAACCAGAGATCAGAACAAATTACTGCACTTACTCACCAGATGGGTTTTAAGCATTTCTTGTTTTATTCACTCTGTTAATATCTTTATGTATAAAGTCAACATTTTGTGACTAAACAACTCACTTCTTCAGAACAGCTTATATATAGGGGATACATGATAGACACAGGTGTGATATGGAAAATATTTTGACTCCTTTAGAGTGACCTCTGGATTCATGAGTGGCAAAGTCATGTGTGAGTATCCAGAGGTCACTGTGCAGAAGTGAAAATATTTTTCATATCACAGAAGTGCATGTCATGTATCTGATTTATACAATAGGAGCCTATAGTGTTTCAAAAGTTACCATTTGCATGGGTTTGCACAGGTTTGCATGGGTTTTGCACAGGGTTGTGAGGGTGTGATAAATGTTGGTTCTTACATTTATCACACTCCAGTGAGAATATCATAATTTATGACACTCATTTATCACTCACCCCATTGTATAAATAAAATATATACAATACTGTATATCAATTAACATATCTATCATACACCAATTAAAAACATTTTCATTACAAATCAATGTACGTGCTGTTTATCCAATATGCATTCCCAATAATTACTTTACACATTTAATTTGATGATTGTATTCATTCAGAAACATTTTTTCTTTTGTTTTAACACTTTTTCTGTGTCCCTCACTGACAGCCGTTTACATCAATATGTTTTGTAACTAAACCACTCACTTCTTCAGAACAGCTTATATATAAATACAATATATACAATACTGTGTATCAATTAACCTATTTATCAGTCACCAGTTAAAAAATGTTCATTACAAATCAATGTACTTGCCTTTATCCAATATGTATTCCCAATAATTAATTTACACATTTAATTTGATGATTGTATTTATTCCGAAACATTTTTCTTTTGTTTTAATTTTATATACATTGTACACATTTTTGAAAAACACGCAAACATACTCACCATTATTATGCCAAGTACTCTTTTACTTCTCTTTTTCAATAAAGGCGAGTGCCCTCTATAGTATAACAAAAACACATGAACCATACTGTATGTGCATCTTGCTTATGTATATAATTTTGATTACATTATAGTTATAGTAAAACCCAGATGCATATACGTTTACTACATATTTATTTATCTTGGTGGGGGAACTCTTCGGCATCCCTCTTCTGATTCATTTAATATCCTTTCCATCTGGACAGCTCCTTTCTGTCTATAATATCTAAAAAAATATTTCACAAACTATTGAACTTTATAATGTTCTGTATTCAAATGCACCCTGTCACCTCCATCAAATTCTCTAATCATACCCACTTTAAACTTTGTATTTCCTTTCCGTACTTGGATATAATTGAAATAATATTTAATTTTCTTTTTATGATACAAAAGGGATGCTTTTTTAAAGTACCCCATATAATTCAGCCTTTTACATTGTTTTCTTAATAAAATAAGTACTGTATATTTATTCCATTTGATTCATTCACTAATGTTTCTCTTTTTAATAGTGAACAGTATACTTCTGGTAGAGATGTAAGCATTTATTCCTTTTTAGCTCAGTTAGTTTTTCTTTTGTGTCTATATACTGTATACCAACATCTGATTTACCAAGTAAATTCATTTATTTATTTTACCATTTCTGAAAAACTTCATTCATACATGCCCTTTAAGAAATCTCATGTCAGGATTTTTACAGTTTACAGAAATGCTACTGCTTCCTGATAATTTCCAGTACAACTACTTGCTTACCACTGAACCCAATGTAAGAACTTATATCAGTTGTCTGCATCTCTTATCCAAACTGCTGCTTTCTACTGGCTGTGGTTTACAGTTGCTTCTTTCCTCCCTCCATTTTATGAAATCACTTCCGGTACTTTTGTTTTCAAGTCATACAGCAACTCTGTCTGCTGTCCTACTCTGACATATTTTTTGCTAACCTTTCTCAGTTTTAAATTACTATTTTATACTTTCACAAATAGCAAGTCATCAAACTACAAAGTTTAGTAACTCAACCAGCACTGGGGTGGTTGTCAGTTCTGAGGGGCTGAGAGAAATGACTGAGCACTCCCTTTAATAGTACTTAGGTTGTTAGGACAACCACATCAAATTGTGCCAAAACAGCATGCATGTGTATTGCTGTCAAATTCATACTTAACAGCTTTTTTGGCATGTTTGCTAAGGAAATTTCCTGGTGCATGCTCTGATCTAAAAAAGACTTCCTTTATTATGTTAGCCTCCATTGTGCCATTCCATAGTCTTTCTGATTAAGACTGCAATCTATTACATGTAACGTATTTTAATATGTATTACAAATCTTTCAAGCTAAAATAATTTTATGCTAATATATCAATGATTCATTTCAATAACCACTAAATTTACTACAGGGTGACTAGGACATGGAATATACAGCCTACTTTCTTTGTGAGCCCTGTGAGTAAATGTTCCAATTTAAAATACAAAAATAATTTTTTATTGGAAAAGTGGAAAAGGTTCTAGGGAGCCCTTGTCCAAATCAGAAAAGTAAAAGGGAAGACTAGATGGGCTGGTGTGGTCCTTTTCTGCCATCACAAATCTATGTAATCACAGACCTGGAAAATGCTCTGTGCTTTCCTTCCCAATCTGCTGATTAGTAGCTTATGAGCCTAAGGACAAAGTGTCCAAACCCATACTGTAAGTCAGATAGAGGACTAAGAAAAATGGTGGGACCCTAGAAAATCCTTACCTGGTAGATAAGTTCATTCAAACCTGATCTGGGATTTAAGGCTCCTAGTACCTCAATCCAGACTGCTTCACTTTTTAATAACATTTTTCTTCATTACCCCATTTTGGAGGTGTAATTACCCTCTGTAGACCAAATAAATTCAGCATTGGAATACCATGCTTTCTAGCATTTAAGGGCCTAGCCACTGAGAAACTTTTATTTTCTAAACAAATGGATTTCTTTTGAATTGCCATTCGCTGGTTCAACTGGTGTGTGGTATTGCCTACATAATTCAAATTACAAGGGCATTTAATTACATAAACCATTTACTCTGTCTTACACGTGATATAATCTTTAATTACTACCTCTTTCTCTTGGTAAACATTATGAAACATTTTAATCTTTCTGGTGTATCAAAATCATTGAAATCACCAAAAGGGTAACTGACTTTTATAGTTGCTGCCCATGGAAGTACTTCACTTCTAACTTTTGGAACCTGAAGTGCTGAATGGGTCATTCTGTCACCCAGTGTACAAAGTCTTTAGGCTACAACTGGTGGATTATCCTTAAATACTGTATCTCCCATTTTTGTAGCTTGCAACATTCCCCAATGTTTATACAATTATTTTTATTCCACACAGTAATTGGATGAAAATATAGTTATTTGCTTATTCTCATTTGTTGGTTTATTTCATAACAAGTATGAATGTCTCTTAGCGTCACCTTTTTTCCTTGCTTGTCTAATAATTTTCCAGGAGTAACCCCTTTTCAACAGTCTCATAGTTAAAGCTTCTGTTGAATGTATGCAGTCCTCTTCTCTGATGCTATGTCACTTGATCCCTAAAAATTGTCCAAATGGAATTTTTGTTTTCGGGCCTTGGTGGTAGAAACTTCAATGATTTAGCAGAGTTTTCCGGTCAGTTCTTTTTATAATGCAGTTTCGTATTTAGCTTGTCATCCTCTATGAAGATCCATAGATCAAGGAATGCAACCCGTGTAGTACTGTACTCTAAAATATCGAATATTCTGTAGCCTGATTTGCATATTCAACAAAACACTGTAGTTCCTCCTCAGTGATATTTCAAATGAAAAAGTATCATCAATAATCTTCTCGTTTCTATAACTTTATTAAACAACTGATTACCATTATTGTATATTACTTCCCTCTCAAACTCACCATCTATATATATATATATATATATATATATATATATATATATATTTTCACATAACTTGGAGCCAAGAAAGAGACCATGGCTGTACTCTTGTTGGCCAAAAATAGTAATTTTCATACTTGAAGTAATTGTTGCTCAAAACCTCCTAGCTGCAAAATGTGTCGAATTGGTGTTTTATTAAGTATCTCGTCTCACTCTAGGGTTCTCGGCAATGCCCTTAGTCCTTCCATATGGGAAATGTTTGAATATATATAGTTGATATCCACAGTTGCTACGGGATTATATGGTAGACCACTCCTGTGAATAAAACAAGAAATACTTGAGACTTAACCAGAGAATGGACCATTTGTTCCAGTCTCTGTTTGACTAGATAGTTGTGGTACTCACCTGTCTCACACAAAACCCTTGCCAAATAAAAACACCGTCTTGCATATATGCAGTATATGATGATCATACCCTTGTAACTTCTTTCTTAAAATATGTTTGATAAGAATATAAATAGTCGACCTATCAGTAAATATCTGTAAAACCTTAACATTATTAACCAACACATTAATGAAGATCTGGCTCTTCAGTTTGGAAAATGCAAAATAAGTGTCTCAACACTGGTTACTGCACCCTCTTCATTGTTGAGCTGAGTAGACAATTTACTACACTGTAGGAAATTAAAAGTGATGTATTCCCACTAGTATCAAAGTACTTTATTGCATGTTTATGAGCCCCTTTGATAGCTGCTGTGGAAGTTCTGTTGCTGCCTGAGTCCATCTTGGAAAATCCCTCACCATAGAGTCTCTTCCCTCACATAGTGCACTTACAGGTGAATTATACTGTAATGGGCACCTTGTATTGGGGGTGATGTCTTCAAAAGTCATAATTATATTCTCCTGATGATGTATCATTTCACTGTGTGTGATGCGAAGTTAAACTGCTACATGCAGGTATGATTGATTGCTGTCTACCTGCATTTATTTTAATCATATACTGTAGTAAACACATACATCAATAATAATATCCATAGTTATGTCTAGCCATGGCTAGACATCAATCACTTAATTATTTTATTTTTTTGTAGATTCTTTTTATTCTCGCCTGCCAGCCCAGGGCATCTCTCAAGCAGGTTCATTTAGTTTCCACCCCATTACTGCCTGCCTGAACCACTCTTTTGACTGAAACATCAGTATCAGGATCCTCTCACACTGACAACATACAGGAGGAGGCTGAGGATCCCCAGAGGGTAGGGTCGGGATTGTGGCTGGCATTGAGCATGTGGGGGTTTCCATCTAGGAGACCACACCATCGCCTCACCTGGCTGACAGGGTTTTTTTCAGTCTTGGATCCCCTCAGAGTGTAGAGTGCAATGATGCCTGTGCATGGCTGCCCTACTAGCGTCTGCCGCACTCCACCCCTTACATTAGCGGGTGTACCTGTAGTACCCCCAATCTCCATTGCGGGTGATCAGAACACTGAGTGGCCCTGAAACCCTCCCCAGGGATAGGAGAGCTGTCCTCCAGATGCTCCATCCTCTCCTACCCCTGCTGACCCCTGGCTACCCAAGTCCATCACTGAACCCGGGTCGCCAGTGTAGCGTGAGGTGTGGCGTCCAGCTCCTCAACCCTCAGCACCACCAGGCCGGCTTATAGATCATCATTTAATTAAAGGGTAGAGAGCAAAGGACATAGCTAGACATGGCTGACTATTGGTCTGGCTAGCCATGGTTTCTACTGTATCTGTGAACTGTCTAGCTGTAATAAAAAGAAACATAAATTGGACTCTTCCTCCCAAAGTTTAAACCTTGAAATCATAACTTTTTTAGAGAAATTGTGAGGAAAAAAAACACACACACCCCTCTAAAATATGAAAATTCTTTTTAACCTTTTCTAGCTTTAAAGGTGCTCAGTTAATGCCTGCTGACAATGTCAGGTGCATAGACCTCACCCAAACGCAGAACATTTCAAATTATTATTTTTACTTACAGTAGTTGTACATGTGCAACTAGGAGAAGCACACTGAGCTAAAGCTTGCTTCCAGGGGTGGCCAAGGGTGGGAGTTACAGAGAAAAGGGACAGAACAAAAAAATCAGGAAAAAAAATAATTATAATAAAACAAGTGATAAATGCAATGGCAAACAATCTGTAACATTCAATATTTCACAAGTTAGAAACAAATAATTCTAGCTACCCCAGTGGTGCTGAGGGTTGAGGAGATGGATGCCACACCTTGTGCCATGCCGGTGACCCATGTTCGGGGGCAAGCTTGGGCCACTGGGAGCTGGTGGCCCGGTGGGGAGGCTGGGAGATGATTGCCTGCCTCATCTCCCAGATTGGGAAGTAATGCTCCACACTCTCGGTTGACACCTAGTGGAGGCCAGGTATCAGAGCAGAGGCCTGGGGGGAGGCTGGGAGATGATTGCCTGTTCTCATCTCCCAGATTGGGAGGTAATCTTTCCACACTCTCGTTGACACCTAGTGGAGGCCAGGTGTCAGAGCAGAGGCCCAGGGTGGGGGAGGCTGGGAGATGATTGCCTGCTCTCATCTCCCAGATTGGGAAGTAATGCTCCCACACTCTTGGCTGACACCTGGTGGAGGCCAGGTGTCAGAGCAGAGGCCAGGGGGCTGAAACACGTTGGAGGGTGGAAGGAGCATGTTGTTTCTGGGAGTGCGCATGCACCTCCATACACACCCACTTGCCATTCATGGCACTGCTCGGGGTGAAAACCACAGGAAAAAACATGTCTCTCCATGCCTGTGGCACTGCTCAGGGTGAAAACCACAGGAAAAAACATGTCTCTCCATGCCTGTGGCACTGCTCAGGGTGAAAACCACAGGAAAAAACATGTCTCTCCATGCCTGTGGCACTGCTCAGGGTGAAAACCACAGGAAAAAAACATGTCTCTCCATGCCTGTATGTGATGGCTTTCAACATCTTCACACCCTGCTCCTTGTAGATCTCCACCAGCAAGATGGTAAGGGGAGATGCTGATGGGGTTGTTGGCAGAAGGGGGCCCGATGACAAGAGTAAGTAGCCAAAGAGCAGTAAAAAGCTCTACAAAAAAAAGAAATAATTCTGTTAATTAGTTACAGCACTGAAGAAGAATAAGAAGGTGTGGTTGTGCAACAGTATCAGTGTTTTGCTAAAACAGTATCAATGCAACCCACGATGGGGACTGAAAGAAAAGCAAGGCCACATACTGTAGGGGCAAACAGAGGACAGCCAAAAGTTGTCCAAAACTGAGATGCTAAAGGGCAGGTGGTGAGAGCCAGGATAGAGTAGGGGGGAAGCAAATAGAAAAAGAGGAAATGGGAGGCAGAAAATTAGATGCAGATATAGGTGTGGAAAATGAGGTTCATTGGACATACACAACTTAAAAGGAGTAATGCTTGTGCAAAATTGTTGATACTCTGAAGGTAGTGGAAAATGAATGTTTTGACTGTTATACATGGATGCTTTAGCCATTCACACTCTCTGTCTCATGGGAGACTACCACCCTGTTGGAGTACTGGAAGGCAAAGGAACTCTCTTGAAGAGGGTTCCACCCATAGACATGTCACAGATGCATAATTCCTTTAGGCTAAAGGTACCTTTGGAAAGAGCCCCAAGGAGAGAGGTGTGCTGCTATAGGAGGAGGAGGAAGAGGAGGGGAGGGTGGCAGGGCAAAGAAACAGTGCTTCCAAATGAGGCTGGAGGAAGCTGGCTAAATAGCTCAGGAAGGGAGTGTGGCTAGTAGTGCCCGCCCATTGAACTGCAGGCATAACCTTTGTGTTCAATGGGTGTACACAACTTAGTGAGAGTTATGCTTGTGCAACATTATCAAAAATCTGAAGTTAGTTGAATGAATGTATTATTTGATTGTTATATGTGGAAACTTTGGCCATTTGCACTCTATGTCTTATCTGGGACTACCAGCCTTTTGGGGTACTGGAAGGCAAAGGAACCCTCTTGAGGAAGGTTCTACCCTTAGAGCTGCCATGGGAACATAATTCCATTAGGCTAAAGACACCTTAAGAAGGAGTGCAAAAGTATTGTGCAGCCTTTATATGCTCACCTCTTAAGACTTCCTATGAAACTGAACTTGGTAAATTCACAGATAAAAGAGTCAGCTTTCAGTGAGAGGGATGTTGAAATTGAGCCAGAATGACTTGAATAATTTATAAATCCTGGAGCTGTCATGGTCAGCAGCTTTGACTGTTGTTGCAGGGTATGGCTCCTCTAAAGTCAGGTCATTTTGAGTGGTAGGCTTTGTCTTGGGCCTCGTACCTCTCCTGTCTCCATGTTATCACTGAGGCAGCAACACCTGAGTCCTTAGCCTTTTGAATCTGTCCTGGCGTCACTGACCGAATGGTAAAGTGTTGTGCAGACTGGGAAATGGGCCCTCAATTTCACCAGAAAAGGCATTTGGAACATTATGGCTGCTTGCTTAAGAGCTTCCAAGTGAGGTGAAAAGGCTGTGCACTTAAATTAAATTTTCAGGGCATAGTCTTGGTTAAAATATAGACTAGTGGGACCCCACATTATAAAACCTTTTCTCCATGCTGCAGCTAGCACTGTCACTTTCACCTGAGAACTCATAAACTGTTTAACTATAAATTTTGTGTGTTAGTTAGGGGCAGACCATGGGCCCAGTGCTCATGTTCAGTGTCAGGTCCCGTGGAAGACCCAGTGTTGTATGAAACAAATGGTCCACATATCTCACTATGTTAGGGCCCTCTTCTCCCTCAGAGAATCTGAAAATTCTCAGGTTTTTGTGGTGCAGTCACTCCTCCAGATCACATATTATTTCCTCCACCTGTAGTTGTTTTCTACATAGGGCCAGGATAAAGTCTGTCATTTGGTTGCAGCACTCTGTTAGTTCTGTATGCGCACCCTGCATTTTTTTTGTTTTTCTGTACAGCTGCAAGGTAAGCACCAAAAGCAGTCAGTTGTTTTTTTACTGTATTTCTGCCCAAAAGATCCTCCGTTTCTTCAAAATCTGCATGTTCAAAGGATCCAGCAGTTCACAACGCACACTAACCCTTGGGGATGTCACCATGTGGCTCCGGGGTGAAGGAGGGCTGCCTGATGATCCTGACTTGTGGGGCTGCTGAGGCATTGTAGACTGCAGTTCATCTGTTTGTGCCTCCCATATTCGCTAAGTACCTCCATTTACGTGTATTATGATCTGAGCAATTTTAACCTAAATTGGAGGCCTTTGGTACACTCATCATTCAGAGCTTCTGCAATTCCCTGCCACTGCATCGCTGACCCAATCGAAAGTCTTGCATTGAGGAATTCTGATGTTGTGCAAAGGACATATATAACTGGGGTTAATCTGCATAACAGTGAAACTTTATGCTGTATAACCCATGATCTCTTCCAGTGACAGCATATACAAATAATAACAAAATGGAAGCAAGGACAGACCCTTGAGGGAAACCACAGTCCAGGGAAATCAGACTTGATAAAAAATCACCAACTGCAACTAACTGCACCTTTTCTGAGAAGAATGACAGAAACATTTGAGAATTGTGCCCTATTGTCTCCCAGACCCCTGCAGTCCATCAACAAACTCCCCATGATTGATGGCATCAAATGCTGAAGGCATGCCAAGGAGAGTAAGGATGGGCCTCTCTCCTTGATCCCTCCCATGGTATAGATCATTGTGGACCCTGACCACTGTCATCTCAGTGCTATGTCTCCAGTGGAAGCCAGGCAAAAATGGCTCCAAGTTTTTGCTAGATTCCATGTGTTGCATCAGATGTTCTGCTACCACCTTTAACAAAACCCTGGCTAAAAACAGGTTGGAAAAGGGTCAGCAAGCTCTAACAGGATATACGGTATAAGCCACTTAATCGGGACGCACTTAAAGGGGACGTTCACTTTAAGGGGACATCCCCCATGGCACTGATTAAGTGGCCATGATATCCTATGGGGCACTGTATGTTTAATGGGGATGGCACTATCGCATAATTGGGATGATTGCAGCCGGACTTGTCTTCACACATCCCCATTTAGCACACCTGGTAACACCTAATTAGGTGTTAATCGCAGCAGTTATTGGCTGTTAGCTAATCGTCACTGTGGGTGGGGAGTTGCTGGCAATTACAAGGGAAGAAAAAGACTTGGGCATCATCATCAGAGATGACCTGAAATCATCCAAGCAGTCCACTAAAGCAGTAGGTAAGGCTAGAGGGATGTTGAGATGTACTGGTAGGGGTATCACAAGTCGGAAGAGGGAGGTAATAATCCCTCTTTACAAGACACTGGTTAGGCCCCATCTGAAGTACTGCATGCAGTACTGGAGGCCACACCTGCACAAGGACATTAACAAAATGGAGGCAGTCCAGAGAAGGCAACAAAATGGTGCAGGAACTGCATCAGAAAACATATGAGGACAGATTAGCGGAGCTCAATATGTATACCTAGAGCAAAGGAGGAGAGAGGTGATATGATCGAAACATTCAAACATCTTAAGGGCATTAACAAGGTGAAAGAGTCGAACATGTTTCAATATAAGAAAAATAGCAGGACAAGAGGACACAGCATGAGATTAGAGGGAGGCTGATTAAGGGGTAATGTGAGTAAGTTCTTTTTCACAGTTGACTTTTCCATTAGCAGATTATATCCTCTCACCACTAGAGGGTTAGATCTCTATCTCTGTCTCTATCTAGTACGCAAGCCATGTGGGTTCTCTCTGCCTTTCTCTCACCTCTCCTCTTCCTCCTTGCTCTGCCCTCCCTCTTCTCTCTCCCTGGTCCTAGCCACCCCCACCCTGCCCCTGCCACCCTCTACTCTGGTTTCCACTGCTACTCCAAGGGAACTCTCCACTTCCACTCAAGACTTGTGCTTTGTGCACCGTTTGGATATTCCTGGTTACTTATCCCGACCACTACTCTCGACAAGTGTGGCCACCTCTCTACACTGTACCACCTTGCAGTCCATATGGGATACCGCCTGGAACCTTGCAACCTCTACTCCCGGAAACAATGATCAAAACTATCCCTCAAAGAGCTGCGACTCTGCTCCTTAAAACTCCTACTCCTCCTCCTTCTCATCTCAGGCAGCGTCCATCCCAATCCTGGCCCTAGAAGCCCAGGCCACACACAAACTCCAGGTGCCCTTATCCTTGCAACCATTAATATCTGCAGCCTTCTACCAAAGCTGGATGCACTCCAAGCCTTCATATGCCAACACAACCCTGACATCCTTGCAGCGGTGGAAACTTGGCTGACGCCTAAAGTTCCTGACTCAGCAGTAACAATACAGGGCTACAATGTCCACAGGCTGGACCGGATATCCAAAAAAGGCGGTGGTTGTGCAATCTATATCAAAGACTCCCTGTCTTGGCACCCTGTAGCAACTCCATCACTTTCTGCCTCTGCCCAGATTTTGCCAATAAAAATCATCCTAGGTCCCAACCATAAAGCCCTGACTATTGTCTCCGTATACATCCCCACCCAGAGACCCTAAACATGGCTTCAATGAAATCCTAAACTTTATCAACTCTCATCCTCCTGAAGCTGAACTTATTCTACTAGGGGATTTCAATATAAACTGGTTAGCATAGAGCGCCAGTGCCTATAAAGACTCCATCTCAGCTGCTAATCTCACGCAAATGGTAAACTCCCCTATTAGGATTAACTACAAGACAGCACCAGCACCCTCTTGGATTGGGTCCTCACCACTCACCCCACAAGGATTTCTCATAGGACCGTTCTCCCAGACTCTCTCAGTGACCACTCCCCAGTCATGTGTGCATGGTCTAACAAATTCCTTAAGCCCCCCTCCCAAAATTATCACTAGCAGAGTCCTTCCTCATGGAAAACTTCCACATCTCAAACAATACCTGCTTCTACAAGACTGACTACCCATCTATGAAGCAACAGATGTTAACTTGGCTCTTGATCACTTCATCTCAATTTTCAGCAAAGCCTGCGACCTCTTTGCCCCTGCTAAAAGGCGCAAAACGAAATCTCTGTCTAACCCATGGCTCACCGCGACTCTTCTCTCACAGCTGAAACTAAGGGACCACCTCTGGGCAGTTGCCAGGGCCACTGGCAAACAACTGGACATCCAAAATTACAAACAAGCACAAAATGCCTGCACAAAAGCCATCCGGCTAATGAAATATACCTATTACAAAGACGCTGTCACCAATACATGGGGAAATGGTCGTGCTTTCTGGGACAATATCAAGGATGTCACAGGGAAGCAGCCAAAAACCTCTCTGGCCATGTTAATGGTTGATGGATCCTCAACCCTCGACCCCAAGGTGATCGCAAACATCTTTAACACGGCTTTTTCAGACCTTAGTGCTGTCCTACCACATGACTTTTTCGAAAACAGGGCCTACTCCCCAAATACCTTAGCCCCTCAGTCTAACCATCCCCTCTTCTATTTCAGGGAGGTAAGGCTGAATGAAGCTCACCGCTATGTTACTGCAGCTATCTCTAAATCTACATCTAGTAGCGACACCCTGGACCTTAAGCTTCTGTTGCTCACCCTCGATGAGGTAATTCATCCATTAACAAAAATCCTAAACCTCTCTCCCAGCTGTGGAAAATTCCTGGACTTATGGAAAACAGCCACCGTGACACCCGTCCATAAAAGTGGGGATAAGACAAATCACTCAAATTATCGCCCTATCGCCATACTGCCCCCACTCTCTAAGGCACTCGAGTGCATCGTGGCTGATCAACTTACCGACCACTTGGATAAATACAGTATACCTTGTCCAAAGCAACACGGTTTCCGGAAAGGTCACAGCACCACCATAGCCCTTCTTGAGTTCACTGGAGCTTTGCACAAATACCTTGACAATGGCCTTCTCACAGGGGCCGTTTTCATTGACCTCTCCAAGGCCTTCGATACAGTACACCATGGACTACTAATTGACCAACTACTGAATGCTGGGCTATCACCTGACTCTTCTCTCTGGTTTAAAAGCTACTTAGAAAATCGGTCGCAGAGAGTAAAAATTGCGGACGCTCTTTCTGACACCCTGCCTGTTCACTCGGGTGTCCAACAGGGATCCATACTGGGCCCCCTCCTTTTTAGCCTTTTCTTAAACTCCCTTCCTTACCACTGCTCTGAGCAGATCATACTATATGCCGATGATGCTGTTGTATTCTCCACTCACAAAGATCCTGCAACTCTTCAACACAACCTTCAACTTGGTTTCAGTTCTGTAGAGACATGGTTTCTTAATCATAAACTGGTCCTCAATGACAAGAAAACCAAATCTGTGCTCTTCTGCAGCTCTCATAACGCACTTAAGCTACACCACTTGGCTATCTCCACCACCCAGGGGAACACTCTAGATCAGGTGGGGTCCTTCAAATACTTAGAGATACAGCTTAACCCTAATCTTTCCTATGGACCTCACGTAGATAATGTAGCTAGAGCTGCTAATACACGGCTTGGTCTCCTCTACAAACACAGACAATCCTCATGCCAGAAGCTTTGAAGGTTGCAGTTCTGAGCTCTGTAATCTCTGTAATAGACTACGGTCTCATCATTTATGGCTCGGCCACAACCACAACCCTTAGACGCCTCTCAACTGCCTTAAATAAGGCATGTCGGCTCATCACTGGTGCTCACTGTCTCACCCACACATGTGACCTGTACACCCAGACCGGCTGACTCCAACTATCAACCACATAAAGTTTCTCACCTGCTCCATGGTGAAAAAAATCTACCTTGGCCTTGCACCCCCTGGGATCTCAACTCTGTTACAACACCGAATTAACAAATGGTGCCTTCGGAGATCCACGCTACAGCTACTGAAAGTCCCCCACTGTCACACTTCACAGGGACAACGCTCTTTTGCTTATCGAGCGCCACTCTGGTTCAATGGCCTCAGCCCCATCTCCTCTGCCCCAACAATTGGTATGTTTAAAACTAGGCTCTGGGACTATCTCACTACCAACAGCTCCTGTGACTGCCCAACTTAACCTTGTTTCTCCACTTCCCTGCCTGCTCTAGTGGTCCCCCTTCCCTCTTCACTGGATTCTACCCTCACATCTTGGTATACCCAGTGCTGCACTTTTCACCCTCTCCCCACCCTACCTACATTCCTTCTCCCCTTCCCTCTTCCCTCTCCCAATGACTATGGCACTTCTTATCTGTTGTCTGTTTTCTCTGACAAATGCCGCTGGCTGCCCTGCTTACAATGCTACCCTTGAATTGTATTAATCTGTACTCTGTTTGCAATGTCCACATTGTTGTAATGTCTGTCTTGATGTTCCCCATAATTTATATTTCTCTGATGCGGAACCTTTGTAAAAGAGCCTTGGCTCAAAGGTATTTGTAATCCTAGACTTGATAAATAAATAAAAAATAAAGAAAGGGTGGTGGATGCATGGAATGGCCTACTTCAGGAAGTAGTGGATATGAATACGGTTCAGGGCTTCAAACAAGCATGGGATAGGCATAAGGGAGCAATACAGATGAGCAAGAATAATTAGGCAATTGACAGAGTACAGGTCTATGGCACATTCATAAGGTAGAAAAAATGGGCAGACTGGATGGGCCTTGCGGTCCTTATCTGCTGTCAACTTCTATGTTTCTATGTTTCTATGTTAGCTGGAGGGAGTTTAGCTCATAGCTACCCTTGTAGCCACCCTTTCCCACCCTCCCCATCCTGTTCACTTATATGCTGGTCTACCAGAGAGAGAAGCAGGACCTCCAGTTACTCGGACCTGTGTCCACAGATTGGATCCTGTACTGATGGCCAATTGTAGTTTGAAAAATAAAAATGTACCTGTGCCACAGATCCCAGATCAAACTCCTGACATTACAGCAGATCACTGATTGTAGTTGCCCATACCTCTTACTGCTGACACCTCAGAAAGACAAGTGCTCCCATAACTCCAGTCACTCGGACGCCGACACCAGAGTGCAAATCAGAGAGCAAGAAAGACAGTGTGTGGCTCAAAATCAGAACTGCCCCTCTCTGTCTCTCTCTCCTTCTCCCTCTCTCCAAGTCAAATGCAGCTCAGAATCAAAATTGTGGCCAGTGCGAGTGTTTACTCCCTCCCTCTTTCTGTCTCTCTCTTTCCAAGTCAGACATTTAATCATTTAATTCACTGAGACCGCCAACACCTGAGAGAGAGAGAGAGAGAGAGAGAGAGAGAGAGAGAGAGAGAGAGAAAGTGTGCGGCTCATAATCAAAATTGTGGCCAGTCCCTCCCTCCTTCCCTCTCTGGCAGAGATCGCTGACAACAGACAGCATCAACAAGGAGAGTAACCGATGGTACAGCAAGGTATCGTACAGCACTACAAGGTTAACAAAACAAAACCTCTTGTAACATTAAAGTCAGCACTGTAGTGCTTAGCGTATGTTACGAGCTCTGCACTACGTTAAAATTAAGCAACTTCTCTTAAAGGGGACAGCGCTTAAATGGGACAAAAGGGTGTCCACGGAAGCGTCCCGTTTAAGCTGCTTCTACTGAACTATGTAATCCTGAAACTCGGTATGCAAAAGCTCAGCATACCGAGTAAAACAGCCTGACATGAAAGGGCCTGAATAGCTGACATGCCTGAAATGAGAATTTCAGGCATGTCAGTAAATAAAGTGTAAAATGCGGTGTCCTTTACCCCCCGCATCCCCCCACATCACCCATAACTAAATTATCCAACTCCAAGGGGGAGCGAACCCCAGAGTAAAATGATGAGCATTACAGGGGTGCGTTGTGTAAAATGCTATGACCCGGTCCAGAACCCAGGTCACACGCAGCATGCTGGTCGAGCTACCGCTGGTATTCCCCTCCACACCACTGGGGCAGTTTGGCCAGCAACCCCATCCAGCCATCCCTTCTTGTGGATCACACAGGGTAAGGTAGCATTCCATCACATCTGCTACCTTACCCTGTCGGGAGCAATAGCGCTGGGTGTAAAAGCATCGGGTTAGCGGATCTGTCGGGCAATGCTGACTGGGAAAGTGCATGTTGGGATCCCACAGTTTCTTGCTAATGGAAGTATACCATCTAACAAAAGCTTCTCTAGCAATGACCTGACCACTTCCACTTTTATCGAAGCAGGAAGACAATGCTCCCTAAGAGAAGCCCTGGTGATCTTATGAACACTAAAGCCAAAGCCCCCACCTCAGATTTGAAAAGCTGTGTTGGGGCTGTGTCCAGCTTGGAGGTGGTGCAGCACAAACTGGTGATGACCTAAAATATCTCTAATCCATCTTTCAGAAAGAAAACTAAGAAATAACATCTCTCTATGCCCGCTTGGATGAAATTCTACAACCAATACTTGTGGGGTAGAGGAAACCTGGTCCTGGACTGAAAACCTTGGCCTTTAAGCCTCAGTTTAACCATTCACACTTTCAGCGGAGTCAGTCTCCCTTCACTGCAAACAGGGAGCAATAGATTTTTTTATTAGCTCTGTAATGGATGGGGTTTGCTCACTGGTGCAGTGTTTATAGGTCTAAACAAAAGTGGTTGGCCTAGTTGACCGTGTTCGGCTATGTAATAAGCTCTTCTCCTTTGCTGTACCTAACACAGCCCTGAAATGGTTTACTGACTATTGGCATGGCAGGGATAAGCAGGTAAGATCTGAAAACTCATTCTTTTGTATGACTAGCACCGCTACTGGAGTCCATGAGGACTCTGTACTGAGCCCTATGTTATTCTTGCTATACATTGCTGATCTCCCTAGTGATCAGTGTCTACTGTAATAATATATACTGTATACTGATGAATTACAGCACATATTATCGTTCTGCCAGTTTATCAAACTGGAGCCTGCACTCAGTGCTGACTTTGAACAAATCTAGACATGGCTGTTACAGAATAAATTAGTTTTAAATTCTGGTAAAACTAAATCAGTGCTGTTTAGCTCCAAATGTTAACATCCTCATGGGACCTTTAACCTAGCTGTTTTTTGAAGAGGTTCATACTGTTAAATAACAGTGAGTTGCTCTTAACCTATCCCTTAATTTTCTCCCATGTCACCTCTTTTGGTAATCTTCAGATTGTTCCTAGCCTATAGGATATGTAGCCATCTGGGAAGAGCTCTGGCTTAACATAGCAAAATTAACACAGACGGAGGGGGTTGACAAGTACTGGGCATCTCTGAAGGAAGCTGTCATAGGAACATCACAACAATGTATGAAAAGTGTGAGTTAAGCTAAGAAGAGAAGAAAAACCCCGTGGTTCTCTAAGGAAGTGGCCACCAAGGTCAGGAAGAAACAGATAGCCTTCAAAAGATATAAGAAAACAGTATGTGAAAAAGACAAGGACACATACAAGAAGAAACTGAAGGAAGCAGGCAAGCAAATCAGAGGAGCAAAGGCACAAACAGAAGAGAGGATTGCCCCAGAGGTCAAAAAAGGAGATAAGACCTTCTTTAGCTACATCACGGAGAAAAGAAAGACCAGTGGGGGCACAATCAGACTTACAATGGAAGATGGAGAGCACACAGAGGATGACAAAAACTAAGCAGAAATCCTTAACAGATACTTTTGCTCTGTATTTACTAAGGAAGAAGAAGGTTGTGGCCCCACCTTGGCAGAGAAAAGTCCAGACATCAGCAATATGGATTTAGCACCTTTCACAAGGGATAGTGTCCTGAAGGAACTAGAAAAACTCAGGGTTGACAAGGCCATGGGACCTGATGGAATTCACCTCAGGTTACTAAAGGAGCTAAGGGACGATCTGGAGGCAACACTGGCCTAGCTGTTCAACCACTTGCTAGAGGTCGGGGAAGTTCCTGTGGACTGGAGAAAGGCCACAGTTGCCCCTCTCCATAAAAATGGCAGTAGGGAAAATGCTGGCAGTTACCACCTGGTGATCCTTACCTCAATTGTGGACAAAACAATGGAAGCCCTACTTAAGGAAAGGATTATATCCTTTCTCAAAGAAAATGATAGAATGGACTCAAGACAGCAGGGTTTTACCACAGGAAGATCATGCCAGACAAACCTAATAGATTTCCTCAATTGGGTAGCCAAGACAGTAAATCACGGCGGCGCTGTGGATGTGATATACCTGGACTTCAGCAAAGCCTTTGACTCAGTCCCACATAGAAGACTGTTGAACAAACTTGGCAGCATGGGAGTAGGGCACAAAGTGGTAAACTGGGTACAGAGATGACTTAGTGGAAGGACACGGAGGGTACTGGTTAATGGCTCACTATAGGAGGAGAGGGAGGTTACTAATGGTGTGCCTTAAGGATCGGTACTAGGGCCTATCCTCTTCAATGTTTTCATCAGAGACATATCTGAGGGCCTTGAAGGCAAGGTGAGTCTGTTCGCAGATGGCACAAAGATATGTAACAGGGTCGACACTCCTGATGGAGTGGAAAGGATAAGGGCTGACCTACAAAGACTAGAAAGGTGGTCAAAACCTTGGCAACTAAATTTCTATAATAATGCCAGAAAGTGCAAAATCATGCATCTAGGGAGGAACAATCCTTGTGAGTAATACCTTTTGGGTGGAATAAAACTGGAAGCCACAAAGCAGGAAAGAGATTGGGGTATAATTATAACAGATGACCTGAAAATGTCCAAACAGTGTGAAAAAGCAGCATTAAAGGCAAATGGTATGTTGGGCTCCGTAGTCAGAGGAATTACTAGTAGAAAGAAGGAGGTAATTATGTCACTGTACAGATCACTGGTGAGGCCTAATCTGGAATACAGTGCTCAGTTCTGGAGACTACATCTTAGAAGGGACATAGACAGACTGGAGACAGTACAAAGGAAAGCTACAAAAATGATACTCGGACTCCACAACAAGACATATGAAGAACGACTGCATGACCTTAACATGTATTCCTTGGAACAGCATAGAGAGGGGGGACATGATAGAAATCTTCAAGTACCTGAAGGGAATAAGCTAGGTCCAGGTTCAGGACCTGTTCTAGGTCAAGAATAACAAGAATGAGGGGCCATGGCATGAAGCTGGAAGGGGGCATGTTCAAGAGCAACTCAAGAAAGTTCTTCTTTACTGAAAGGGTGGTGGATGCTTGGAATGGCCTTCCACCATAGGTTGTTGAGCCTAAGTCAGTTGGAATGTTCAAAAAGGCCTGGGATAGGCACAAATGTATTAAAACACTGAACAGCAGTTAAGGGAGGGGAGCTAGGCTCATGGGCAGACTAGATGGATCTTGTGGTACCCTTCTGCCATCATTTTCTATGTTTCTACATTATTAAGGCCACCTTACTAAAATATTGCCTAGAGCATTTTATTGCCCAGTCTAACATATGCACTTCTACCTGTATATCTCTGAGGTAACTTGACAAATGGGATGTGGTCTACAACAGTATATGTTATTTTGCCTTTAGTACTACCTATCTCATCCAACATTGGCTCCAGTATTCTTGCCTTGGGTGGTGGTTCCCCAAATTAGGGTTTAGATGACTGAGCCTGTGCAAGCAAATTTGTTCTATAAACACTGTTTTGTTTCATAAAAACCAAAAATGCAGCCTTTGTGGCCAGGTCTGGTGGCACCAGCATTAGAGCATTGCACTACTATGTACTGAATCCAGGTTTCGGTCCTGATGATGGCCAGGCCTAGTGGTACCAGCATTAGAGCATTGCACTACCATGTATTGAACCCAGGTTCTGGTCCTGGTGGTGGCCAGGCCTGGTGGCACCAGCATTAGACCATTGTACTACCATGTATTAAACCCAGTTTCTGGCCCTGGTGGTGGCCAGGCCTGGTGGCACCAGCATTACAGCATTGCAGTATCATATAAGGAACCCTGGTTCATGCCCTGGACATAACCCCTTGCTCTTGACCAGTGGAGACTTTGAGGTATTTTCAAACTCCAGAGGGAGCAAGTGGGGCAGCATCTACATAAGTCCTCCTACAGCAGGTGGGTCCAATAGCCTTAGCTGTGTCTGCAACCTATTGTAGCCATCCAGGTATAGTCTATAGGACAAATGTTCAGAGGTGTCTTTGCAACTTTTGGAGGAGGGTGGAGGTTCTGGAGGATCTCCCTGTAAGGGGCAACTCTGGCCCCTAGCTTCACCCTATGGACTGGAAGAGCTTGCCCCCGATTGATCTGTCCATCCAAAGAGGAGGAGGAGCTCACCCATCCTCCTATAGAACTAGGCTGTAGAGTAAAGGAATGTTTACACACACTTTGCATTTTTTGCAGTGTTGTTTGCAGGGCTGTAGCCATTTCGTATGTGTCCTCACACACAGGAGCTATATCGTTTTGTGGACAGTCAGGATCTCTCCCTCTTTTGACTACTTTCCTCAACCTCAACCCTCCTCCAGTGCAGTTTTTAAAAATAAGTATAGCCTTCCTACACATCTGGATCAGTGGAGTAATCAGCTTTTTCAAGAGTGTACGCACAAGTCAATGTCTCCACCCAATAGGCTGGGGGTCGGAGGCCCCCAGAAAATGTTGCCATTTTTGATGCTTTATGGTGCATTTTAGGGCCAATTGTGGGAGTTTACAGTGCCCTACTACCACAGCCTGATATACCACTACAGTTCATTTTAAAACCAGGGTCAGCATTTAGTGGAATTCAGAGTCATATCAGATTTTTTTTTAGTCAATTAATGTTAAATGTGCCAACACCATCACCAAAGCAACAGAAAACAACAGAAAACTGATTAAGAGCATTACATTTCACCAAGTAAAAGGGCAGTCTGTGACATGCTCCAACCAATACAAGTGCAAGTAGGAGGCACTGTAGAAACTGACCCGAAAATACCTAGTGTCAGATTGCCGAACAGTCTGAGCCTTACTATGCGCATACTGCTTAAAATGCATCATCACAGCAGGCTAGATTCCACCACTTATTGCACCATCTGAGGCCCTACTAGTGGCTAGTGGCTGAGTTTCACATATTGCACCTATGTACGAGAAGAGTTCTGAGTGTATGGCTTAGATTCACTAAATACTCATGGGAAAATAAAGATCTTCGAGTACGTGGCCCAATGTCCACAAATGCATCTTTAGGAATTTAGGAAGAAGAGTTCTTGAATTTGTACCTGTTCAGCCTGGACCGACCTTTGGGGGTCCACTTCAGCTTTTACTTTCCATCTGTTGAATAAAGCCATATTGCACAATCCCAGTCACTGTTATGGACATTCTGATTATTGCTTCTGGTTGTGTGGATTTACTGGGGCCCCCCTCAGCAGGTTAGATCAAGCATATGCCTAGCTGCCTCCACCCAAGACCTGGGTTGTTTTATTTACACAGGGTTCAAGTTGTTTGTTTCTGTACCCCCACCCCTCTCTTCCTGTAGAAAATGAACCAGGTGTACATCCTAACATCAAGGGTGGTACCAACCTTTTTGTAAAGTAACTGGGTATGCCAGTATAAGGGCACCAGTGTTTCCAGATATTTAATGGGGGGTGGTGCACACTAGTTAAAGAAGTGGCCTGGGGGTTACACATTCACTAAAAATAACATCAAATTCAATCAACAGTTAATGTGCAGCCTGTCCTCTGTCTTCACAAGGCAGTCTGGATTGCTGAAGGAGACAAAAATGAACCCTAGTCTAGGCAAATATACTGAGGAGGTGCAATTGCAATACAGGCACTGCAATAAAATATGATGGGTCAGGGTGGATCACTGGGGAGGAGGAGGAGAAATTGTTTAACCAGGAAAAGCACACTAAGTCAAGCTTGTTTCCAAATTCCAGGTGCAACCTGGGAGTATAAGCAAGTTATATGACTTGCTGTCAGGAAAACACAGTATGCAAGTGGCTGGTGGTTGATGGGATTCAAACCCCAGATCTCCAGGTTTACAGTTCAGTGAGCTGCAAACCTGGAGACCTGGGTTTGAATCCCATCAGCCCAGACTTGCACTCAGTACTCTTAACCACTACGCTATACAGCTTCCTTGCCTTCCTATAGTCCATTAGTCTCTTGAACACTTACTCACTTTTTTGCTTATGGTTGTTTTTAATAAAACTTCACAATTAGTACCCTCCTGTCCTCCTACCACAGAAAAGCTTTGCGGCAAACTGATGCTATTAGTGGTCCATCTGATATTTACTGGCACTGTGGCTTGGCACATCATTATTTCTGAATCCCTGAGAGTTTGGTACTAGTGTTCCAGCTTTGGGAAATTGAAGACCAGGTGACTACCACTGAATTTGCCAACTGACACAACTTCAAGCCATTTTTTCCATCCACCACGATGACTCACTTGCTTTATTCGTTTACTACTCCCATGTAACAGCCACCTCTGCACCATGCATTTGTTTCCTTTAGCACTTTCATTAGACAGATCAATACCATACCATGCAGGCTGCAGCCCATCAAAGTTAACATGGTTTAAAAGAAAAATGAAGGAGTGCTGCCACATTTGCCTTCCCAGCCACTCAACTCACTGCCTGCTGCTGCCTGACTGGCTTGGCCTGCCTCAATAATTCTTGACTGACTTGTATTGTAAGTTATGGGTGGCAGGCCTGATTTGTACTAACATAGACAGACAGACATCAGATAGATAGATCATCTAAGTATTTATTTAATAATAAAGGCTGTGCCAACTGCCAAACCAAAGCCAAAAAACGTTAGAGGATGACACAGGGACCGGGACATTGACATTTTTAAACACGGCAGTCAATCAAGGGAGACAGACACTGAGACTGGCAAAATGAGCTGGCCAGGAGAGATAATAGACCATGGGGGAGCTCAGCTGAAGATGGAGCTGGAGGAGGAGGAGACACAAACCAGTGGGCCGGGAGGGGTGCCTGGGGCAAGGAGGCAGCCTAACCTTACTTTAGTCAGTGGCCCCGTAGGCTGTAGGCACCAGTACTGGCAGCTTCTGCTTCACCTCCACTTGGCTGCTGCAAGTTGTTCTGCTTGAGCTTTACTTCTTGGAGTCCGACTTTGACTGTCCAGGACTGAGGGAGTAGTGTAACAGTCAATCGTGATGAGTCCCAACTCCATCTTCCGCCCGATGAAGAGCAGAAGACTCTCTCTCTCTCTCAATCTCTCTCGAAGCGGCTGTAGGAAAAATGGCAGCATTCACTTTCAGAATGTAGCTGGCCCCAAGAGTGAGCAGCAGGCTGGAAAAACTACCGCAACTGGTTGGTGGGTGGAGCAAAGACACATGGACAAAACTGTCCAAGTGCTCTGCCGGATGCTGAAACTGCAGCTGCTGCCTTATGAGTGACTGCCACTGGGCACTGGTGCCAGCATATCTGAGCAATCAGGACTGTGGAGTGGAGTCTCTGACCCGACCTCCCCCCTGCACCCTGTGCCAAGGACTGGAGGACCAGGGTTTGGGACCAACATGGAAAAAACTAAATAAAATAAACAGGGATTTTTCCTGTATTTTTTCTGTATGCACAGGTGTACAATAAGTACGCACGGTTATGCCACTGATCTTGTTATGGGGGAAATGCATGGATGTACAGTTCCTGGACATTTCTAAAGCCTTCGACAAACTATCTCACAACAAAATAATAGAGACTTTGGAAAAACTGGGTTTACAGCCAGCCATTGTGAAATGAGTGGAAGATTGTCTGCTGGATAGAAGGCAGAAAGTTAATATTAGAGGGGTTCACTCTAACTGGGAGCAAGTGATAAGTGGGGTACCCCAGGGCTCTGTGCTGGGGCCATGTCTCTTTAAAGTTTTCGTAACATCACAACAATATGATAAGCGAGGAGTATGGCTCTCAAAGTTTGCAGATGATTGCAGGTTGGGGCAGTAATAGAAAGCAGCTTGTGCAATAGTTCACTTCAAGAAGCACTGGATCATATATTTGATTGGACCAGTAACAGTGAACTACAGTTAAATGATGACAAATGCACGGTGATGACCCTAGGCAAAAAGAACCCAATGCTACAGCTATACACTAAATGGAAAACAACTGACGGAATCAACTGAAGAGAAGGATCTGGGAATTTGGGTTTCCCAAGATATGAAATTTACATCTCATTGTAAACACATAACTCAAAAAGGAAACAGGATTCCAAACTGTATATTTAGGCATGTGGCATCCAGAGACAGCAAGGTGATGTTGCCACTGTATACTTCACTGGTTAGACCTATGCTGGAATACGGGGCACAAGTTTGGTCCCCATATATGAAAGGGGACATAGCAAAAATCGAGAGAGTATGGAAGAGAGCAACTAAAGGAATTAACAGTATGAAGGGGAAGAGTTATGAGGAGAGGCTGCAGGAGCTCATTTGTACTCCCTGGAGTATAGAAGAAAGAGAGGGGACATGTGTCTAGTACACAAAGCTTGGACTGACAATGATCCATGGAATAACACAGGATTTGAAATAAGGCCACTAGCGTATAACACACAAGCACATCCAATGCAGCTAAAAAACTAGGAACACATGATTACAGAGAACACAAAACTGGTTTAACCAAAGAGTGGTCCACGAATGGAACAAGCTACCACTGAATGTGGTGTCCAGTGGAAGTACTCAGGTATTTAAAAGTAGTCTGGACAAATATTACAATATGAGAGATGGAAGGTGATATACTAGCATTTTAAGGTGAGCTTACAGGACGTGAGTCTACTAGCTCTGTATACTTTCTTAGGGTTCCTATGATGATTCCTCCTACTTCCTCATTCTGCAGGCTCACTTCCCCAACCTATGGCACTGGCCTGAATGGTGTGCTGTTTGTCAAACTCCTAACTGCTTCCTTTAATGGCTGGTCCCTCTACCAACCATGACTCCAGTCAAGAACAGTTTACTTAACAAAAAAAACCCTTCCCTCCCTCCTTCTGCTATGTTTTCCAACCCTTGTCCTGAATTGTGTATTTTTTACATTTATTTATTTAGTTTTTGTTGACTGGGAAAGGAGAACTAAGAAATACTTCTGTTTTCAACCTCATCCCAGGTAGTGGGGTTAACATGGACACCAACTTGATGTTTAACCAGGTTAAGCTTTTGCTGGTGTTAAGTGAATGAGGGAAATTTGACCAGGACACAGTGGAAATTTCCCAGCCCACACTCCCCCTCTCCCTTCCCCCTTCCCTTTCTCCCTCCATAACCCAGATCTTGGCAATGCTGGTGGTGGTGGTGGGGAGCATCTAAAGTGGGACAGAAAATGCCTGCAGGGTTTCAGCTCTCCACAACCAGAGCAACCTAGTGCATCAGATAGGCTACCAATGCATCCAGAGCGTTCCACTTGTAAAAGAGCAGCTATTGTGTAGTGCTCCCAAAACTGCAAGTTGGTAACTGATAATGGGTCTTCTATCCCCCTCTGTAGTGCTGACTTGGTGTGCTGTGCTGGTCAGGATGGGGTATATAAACATAGGTGAAACTCTGACTGATGGAGGGAAGGGGGGACAGTTCACACCTGGTACAGTAAGTAAGGCAGATGAAGCAATGGGTACCTATGTTATTGGTTCCTTATAAAACATTATCCTGAAATCCAGCCATTTGAAAGTAGATCACTGGAAGTGGAAACAAGGTCTCAAATGAATGGCAGTTTTTCCGAAGGGCTAATGTTTAAAACACAATAGGTTTTGAATAAAGCAGGTTATTCCAATCAACCCTGTAATTCATGTTCCCTGGAGCCAATTTCTTGTGAGGACTGCTGAATGAAATTTAAGTACTTTGTGGCTGAAAGTAGGCCCTTGCCTTGCTTTTAGAAGTTCACTCATTTATAAGCTATGCCTTTACACCACATCCTGCTGTGGAATGATTTGGGTATTGGACACCTTTCTCCACTGGGAACCTATATCTGTCTCACTTTTGCATTTGTTAGAAAAAGCTGTCAGACAGTGGACAGTAACACATAACATCCACTATAGTGTAGGTACTGTATTCATGCCACAGTTTGAAATTAAGAGTGACTGTACTATAAGTAATAATGTTACAGATGGCTGATAATCAACAAAAAGTAGCATAAATACTAAAAGGATCTTAAGTGTAGTATACTCATTGACTCACAGAATCTGCAAAAGCCCCTAGAATAGTAATTCCACTCCTGCTCAAACACTGCCCACAACCAGACTTGCAAGGATAAAATATAATGGCCAAGAAACATTGCAAAATGAACTCTGGTAAAAGGTCATTTGTGCAGTATGGACCACAATAGTTAAATGCTTCTGAAACTATCCCGGTAGGATAGTGAATCTTTACACAGATGTTATCTGTTTATTTGAAAAAAGAATCATCTAGTACTTGTACATAATTTGTAATATGTGTCATTATATCATGTACAGTATATGTTTGTATTTTTTTCTCCCAGGCAGAGGCTCAAAATGTGTTGTGAAACCCAGCCTTCTCCTGGGAAACAGACAAATGAATAAATGACAATCACAGTTGCGGTGGGTGGGGTGGGGTGGGTGGGGATTAGCACACTCCACCCATTTCTTTTGGCCTTGAAAGATTGTGTATGCAAAATAACTAGAACATGCTGACTATGGGGACAACCATTGTTGTATTTCTACCCTCCTTGCCAAATTGTGTGGAAGTCAGGCAAGATTTTGGTGGAGAATCACAGACAATTAAATGCTTAGCTAATACAATATAAACAGATACCTACAGTTCGTATGGAAAACAGTTTCTTAAAGTCAGGTAGCAAAGTAAGTAATAAAATGCTCAAAGGCTATTTCTGTAGGACATATAGTTTGCTGTTATGCATGGCACTGAGGGGATACATAATTTTGTATACCCTGTTCCAACTGATTTTGCATAGTAAATTGTATTTAAAATTGGATATGCTTTACTCTGTCATGATTTGCAGTTTGTGAGTCTTACTATTAGAGAGGCGCGAGATTATACCACGGTACGACAAAACTGCGTGACTGAAAATACCACAGCGAAACAACGCTGCACAAAAACAGAGTCGGGCAAAACACAGACCTGTTCCATGCACCGCACCCATTGACAACAATGGGTCTTTATGCTTCGCTTCTTGCACCCCCGAAACTTAAATAATAAACTCTGGGGAAGGGGCTGACTTCGGGGATGGGGGAGAAACTCAGGAGTGGGTCAGTTTGATTTAAAAAAAAAATGGTGGCAAAAGTTGCAGCAGGTGAGACCGGGGCGGGAACGACTGAACCACAGTCCCAGGTCTTCCAGCTGTGCCGTGTGCTGGTGCCCTAGCCACTCCACCATGGGAGCCGCCCGACCAGGCATCCAGCACATGGCACCTTCTCCTCTCCTTACATCAGTGTGCAGCGACACGGGTAGCGTTAAATCCCTAGCGCTATTCTACCCCAGTCGCTCTGATTTCAAGCGCTGCATGTACAGCATGGTTAATACCATGCTGTCTCACATGCACGGTATTGTCTCGGTACTTATCAGAGATGCAACCTTCTGTTTGGTCCTTGGGGCAAAAGTTACTGTGAGAAAAGGTATTTACTTTCACTTAATTTATGCAGATAGTTTTTGATACAACTTGATGTTGGTGAAATGTAAATGTTTAAATACTGATTTGTGCAGTATTTCAGCATATGCTCATGGGCATTTGCAGATGTGAACTCTTTAGTCAAAATGTTTTTTCACTTATTCAGCGGGCAATTAATAATGTGTAAGAATGCTTCTGTAATGCATGTAGAATGCTTGGAACATGCAGTAGAATTGAGTGTTTATGCAGTGTAGATTTGGGCTCTTCACTCTTTCTGTCCCCAAGATGGGAACTACCTAATGGCAGATTCAGGTCTTGATATGAGGGCGCATGCCACTCCCTTTCATGAGCCACAAACTGCAGGCTGCACAGCAGCAGTATTTCATCTTGCCTCCCCATGTCTTGTTTCTTAAGCACTGCCCCACCCAGTAGCTTTCTGTATTCTTGTCCCACTGTGCTGAGCACCACCAATTGGGGATGCATCACACTACTCAGGAGCTGGAGCCAATCAAACTCTGTCTGGCTGAATAGAACTTCACGCACGCTATTGAAAACATGAATTAATGTTCTGTTCCCCCCGTCCTGTAATGTACAGCTTTTGCTACAGCTTTGTCTCCCTGATCTCATCCCAGTTCTCGTTTTGCTGGCCACGCTGGGTGTTGCAGTCATTTGTTTTCAGGTGTAAAAGTGGTCACGTAGGCAGGTGGGCATGATGATGGACACTTGGTGGCAGTTAAAGTTTACACCCTCAAGGAAAGTGGCCAGGGGGATGAAGGGTTGTTTGGACTCAAAGTGCCATGGTGAGAGGCAGTGGTTTTGTATGTTACACCCTCACTGTTATTATAGTTTATTAAAGCTTTGAAATTGAATTTGGTGCAAGGGTGCTTTTTTGGCTACAAGCTCTCTTCGATAGGAGTGCAGACACTTTGGGGCTCCATTGAGATTTAGGCTTGCTGCCTTTGGCTGCACCCCTACCATCCTAGGCTACACGTGCTGCATCCCCCATTTTGGATATTACCTGTATAAAAACCAGCCTGCTCAAAATCCTAATAGTGTATGGTGGAATGTTGTTGTGGATGGAAATCCATCCCTTCACCAACGTTGTTATGCTGCACTAGCTACGTCATCGTAGTTGTTGTGCTGCACTAGCTACATAACTACTAGAAGGTGGGTGCGCATGCATGGAAGCTGGGGTGCGCATGCGCGATTGGGTGACCGGTGATGCGCTAAGAACAGCTGAGGCAGTGAAACAGGCCAGAGGAATCAAAAATTACACACAAATCTGGAAGAAAGTAAGGGCAGTCTTTGTATGAGCGACCATACACTATAAAAGACTGTGTATGATCGCTCATACATAACAAGGGTATTTTTCAACTCTCGAGGTTTCTATGGTAATGAGACCTCTCAAGCTGTGCTCTTGAGGTCTCCAGTTACCAAGGAAACCTCTCGAGTGAAAAATACCCTTGTTATGTATGAGTGATCATACACAATCCTCTATGTTGTGCACATTCTAAACTATTGTGCAAATTCCGAAGTGTTGCGGTGTGCATTCTAAACAGTAGTGCTGCACAGTTCAAAGGTCATACAATTTTAAATTTCTCATTTATTTCACATCTAGCTACTTACTAACCACCCAGTGCCCAAAGTTGTACCTTTTAACTTTCAAAAGTCGTAAATTTGATTTTGATAATTAAACAGAACAAAAAAGTCAAGATTTTTTGTTTTCACTTCAGTGGGGGTCTGTCACTCCAGTGTCAAAAAAGAACATATACTGTATAAACTATATAAAATAAAATATGGGCACCCACAAACAACTTGGCATATGTTTCTATCTCAGGGTTGAGATGACAGCATGGACCTCTTGAGCTTCGCTCTTGAGGGTCATATGCTGTTATCTCAACCCCTCAATGGAAAAACAGCCTTATTATGTATGTTTGCCCATACATTATTCTCTATGTTTTATATGGCTTCATACATTGCACATAGTACCATATTGGTAAGAGTGTGCCTTGGTTGTTTAGTTCTCACCTAACCCCCCCCCCCAATCTTCCCTTAGAGACAAAAAACACACCAGTTTGGGATTTGAATGTCCACAGCCATATGTTTATTAAATTCAGTTCCTAATACAAACAAGACCCGTGCCGAAGGGAGTCTCTCCAAAGTTCATGTCCCAACCCCCCTCCCTTCCCCTCTGTGAAGGGAGGGGATCAATCCCGCCTGCTGTCTGCCCCCCCAACAAGCAAGGCTGTGGGCTGCTGGGCTTTTAAAGGGGGTCAGACCATCAGGGCCAGTGGCCTAGTGCCCTCCATACTGGGCGTGGCCCTCTGCCTTCTTCCCTCTGTCTGACTCAGGAGATCGCAGACCTCCACCAAGGGAAACCCGCTCTCAGGGGGGCCCGATGTGGTGCCCCCTCCGCAGGCCTGGCATGATCCAGGGGCATTATCTGGTGACCTCTGCCTGTCCATGCAGGGTGCAGGCTGGGTTCCCCCTGAGATCAAATGAAAGAGAAGCCCCCATGCCATGCTGGGCACTGGAGACCCCCCTTTTCCCCCACTTCCGAGCTGAGCCAATGGGCATGCAGACCGTAACATACTACACAGTCACGATATGTGAATGGAGCCACAGAGAAAATACTTCTTCCAGAGAAGACACACTGCTAGATTCTGGGTGAGTGTAATCATTATTATTTTTTGATGTCAGTACCTTGTCCTGCAATGTTCTGCTGCTGTGTGTGTGTGTGTGTGTGTGTGTGTGTTGTGTGTGTGTGTGTGTGTGAATCATGTCACTGTTTACTCTGTTCCTCTCAGTCACTTTCAGTTTTTGCACCAGTACTAAGTAACAAAAACTGAACATCACCTTATAGGTTGTAACATAGCAGGACAAGGTATTAATATCAAAAAATAATAATAATTACACTCACCCAAAATCTAGCAGTGTGACTTCTCTGGAAGAAGTATTATCTTTGTGGCTGAGCTGTGACAGACCCTGCTAAATCTAAGGGCACAGCTACACCACTGTCACATAAGCCAGGGTGCATCGTAGGAGAAAGAAAGCCAATAAACCTATTTGTGATGGAGATCCCCAGGGGTCATAAAACTACCATACAGCTAGCAGGCTAATTTAGGAAAAACTCCTAATAGCAGACAGAGGAAAGGACACACTAGGACTTAACATATGTATCAAAATACTCTACATAACATATGTTTTTGCACATTCTGGGTGGACTTCTCCTTTAGGGAAAAAAAATGTCCAGTTGACTTCTTTTTTTTCACATTGCACATTTCTTTATAACTACCCTGATTGTGTGACACATATGGTGACCAGTAGGGATTGCCTAAGCAGCCACCAACTTTTTCTTTCCCAACTCAGCCTGTTTAAAAAAAAATTACCTTTTTTTATTCCAAACCTCTAACCCTGCTCTCTGTCCTGGATCTCACCAACTGTGATAATTCAAACTGCTGCCCACCGTGGCTCTTCTTCAGTCACTCCAATGGGCATTACAAACATCGCTGACTGTGGTGTCTGAAACTGCAGCCAAATACAGATCATTTGAAACTGCCGCCCAGTGTGGCTTTTCTTCAGAGGCCTAAATGGGCCTTACAAACACCGCCTGTAGTGTCTGAAACTGCTGACGAACATGGCTTTTCTTACAGGCCCTAATGGGCCCATCACTGCCCTTATGAAAAAAAAAGCAGCTTACACGCAGGTTTTCTGCCACCTGCTGGACAAGCAGTAAAACTGTACTCCCAAGAATAGGACTGCTTTTTTCCATAATGCAATTTATTTTACCTTTTTTTTTTACTCATTTCAATTGAAAAGAGCAAACTTAATAAGAGTAATTTCCTATTACTTATGGACCCTTTTCATAATCACAATACGGCACTCCAAGGGTGTGTTGTTGTGGGATAACGGCTTCTCAGGTGGTGGGAGCTCATGACTTCACCTTGTGCTTTAACTCAGCTGAGGTGGACCATTATCCCACCACAATCCCCTCCCCCCCCCGTTGTGTCTTATTGCTTAATTATTTGTGTGCATTGTCATAGAGTGCAGGCTCTTTTTGCATTTCCTAAAGCTAGTTTGTCAATGACCCTTTTATTTAGGTCTCTTTTATGAGTCAGGTGATATGAGTGTATGAGTTGTTTCAGAATCTCTAACAATGCATACATTTATTACATCTTTAAAAGTCTACAAGTATTGATCAAGCAGCCAACTGTAGTATACAAATACTACCATGTAGTCTTGGTGTTCTCAGTGTATCAGTGTTCATTTAGCATTTTCCCTGACTTACAAAATTCAGATTTTGGCCACAAATCACAAGAGATGTTATCACATTATGTGTAAAATGGTTGATGACAGACTTCAATCTGTGTCCATTGCAGCTGTTAGACCATCTATTAATAGTCTAGTACTGGCTGACTGGTCAAACTTTGACTGTGTTTCCATAAACACATTTGCCTCATGAGTATTTTTTTACACAAAATGCAGGGAGGTACAGCTTTCTGTCACAGAAAGATGTAAACATTGCAGGTGGACACAAATGCAGCATACAGATATGTCTGCATCTGTCATTTTGAAAATGCATCTCTCGTCATTTCTGTTGAAAAAGTATTTATCATATGCTTGTTAGGGAATTCTAAAAGGTGATGGGATGAAAATGATCTCAATATTTGGGACATGAAGGTGATACTTTTGACTACTGGAGTATAGCCAAAGGCTATTTGCACTGGTTTATTAGCTGACAGAGAAATGTGAAGTCAGGTTCTCACAACATAGTGACAGAAACAGGATTTGTCTCCATAGTCAAAAGGGTCAGATTGCTGATCCTGAAACAACTGTTTTTAGTGAAGGAAAATATACTGAAAATCAGTGTATTATCCAAACAATATAATTCTGAGTTCTGCAGAAGCAGACCAACAACTATATGCATTCATGATATCAGAGAACTTAAGTGTAATAAAAAACAGTCCATCACAAAAAAAAAGCAGAACAAACCTTGTGAGAGAAGTCTGAGAAGTCTGAGGGTCACAGTCAGAGGCCAAAGTGTTCGGTATAAAAAAAAAGTGGTTTAATTAATTGAGTAACCTAGGCTTACTGTAGAGATGTAGCAAGGCTGGCATGTACATTTTTGAATGCAGGTACATAATTCCCTCAGTAAAATATATTATGATTATTATTGTTGTGTCTTCTGTGTGGATGGACTGTTTTAAACTGCAGCAAGGGTACATCTCAGATGAGATCTGAAAAGTCCTGCAGAGCGTGAAAGAAGTCTCTGGTGTGAGATATAAACACCATTCCAGAGAGGTTGGTTAGTGAGCTGTGTGAGCCCCAGAGAGGCACTACCAAGAGATAAAAAAAACATGGGGACCTAGTTACCAAGAGTTCCAAAAGTATACCAAGTACACTACCGGTGAAGAGGCAAAGTCGTGTAAACTTCAGTGTGGTATATGTGTACAGTACTTCAATTTTTGTGGTGCCAGCTGACTCCACTTCATCTGAACGAAATACAAGTCACCGCGGTTGGATACAGTGTAGTCAAAATGCCGGAAGGCAAAACTGTGCAGGTTGCACACAGCTATGGAGAAAACAGTGCACAAAAAATCTAGTATTCCAGCACCGCACTGCCATGGATAACCACTCTAGTGCACTTCGAGGGAAATGCAGATTATCGTGACACCATGCTGCTATGGATCACCACCCCAGTGAAATTTGAGGTCATCCAGTATAGCACCTCACCAAGTTGCACACTGTGTGGCTTTGTCTTGCAGCATTTTGGTTGCGCAGTATTAATTGCACCCCTTTTGCTTGTGAAGATTTGACGTGCTACCATGCCAGCCAGGATGCAATGAGGTACCTTGCAGTAAATGACATGTCACAAAATATTACATGACAAGAGGGTTCAATTGCTATTAAATTACACTGTTCCCAACAGCATACTGCAGCACTCTGCAGACTCCTTCACGCTGCACATTGACCTGGTAGTAAAAGCTATTAATACCAGATTAGGTGTCCTCTACAGGCACATACAATACCTAATGCCTACAGCTGTCTGCCTCTCCATCTCTAGTTCTATTCTGTCAATAATTGAATACAGTTTGGTAGTGTACAGTGCTGCCTTTGACACGGCACTCAAACGTGTAGCAACAGCCCTTATTAAGGCATACAGACATACCCTTGGGGCTGATAACCTTACCCATACATGAGCACTGTATGAACAAACCAATTGGCTTAACTTGAATAACAAGATAAAGTATCAGATATGCCTCCTCAGAAAAAAATCTCTGTTAGGCCATATGCCCCCTGCATTCTAAATATTCTCCAAATAGCTAATTCCCATTATAACACAAGGGGCAGAGCTCGAAGTCCACTCAGTGTCCCCTTCGGAAGAACCACTCTTGGACAATACTCATTCACTTTTAGGTTCCCTCTCTGGCTGAATGAGGTACTAGCTGAAATACAAAATACTTGTAACCTCCAAACCTTCAAGCTTGAATTGAAACAATGCCTTGACAAAACCAGAGCATGTGTGTGTAAGACAGTGACTTGACCTCCCAACTGCTGCCCTTAATCACTCTACATACTCCTAACATTCCCTTGGTGCAAGTGTGATACGTCAATTTCATACCCTGAAATTACATTATGCCTCCTATTCTACGCACTTATCCCCCAAACATGTCCCCCTCCAGCTTTCGCCTGCTCGTTGCCCTCTCTACTACTTCTACCCTTGTAGTACCCTAGTTCCCCCACTCCACTTCCCTCCTGCTCCCTGCCCCTAACATCTCCCCTCTCTTTTCACCTGCACACCCATTCAGCTAAAACTTCTATCTTCCACACCTCCATTTGGCCTTACTCAGATCCTCCTCTTGGCCCCGTCTTTCTTCATTTATTCATCTGAAACTCCTTCTGTTTCAATAATTTAATAATCTGAAACTGACTTGTTTGACAATGCCGAGGAATTATTGCTCTTTACCTTTCCAGGTCAGAACCCTAACTCCTGGGTGGAGCCAGCAGCTGAAGGGAACAGACATCTCCTAGAGAGCTCTTCTTGCCCAGAGACAAGTCAATAGATATACTTGTAGAAAATTTTATTAAGGCTTTGAAATTTGACAGATGCTCATTCCAGTTTTAATTTGAAACAGTTTGGTGTAATTTTTGTCTGCATCGGCCATGGTAAACCCCCCCCAAAAAAGGGTACTCAAGACGGTGGTGACCCAAACCAGAGTAAATCAGTGGATCAAGGTGGAGCGGTGGCCTGTAACCATGAGGCGAGCACATCAGAACCATCTAACAGAACGCTTTTACAAGCCATACAACTTCTTGATAAAAAGGTGGATGATTTAACCGACCGCATTCCCACTAAGGACACCAAAATAGCAAAAGCTACAGCAACCGGCAATGAAGCAGCGGACACGGCTAAAAATACTGTTACAGTGGTCACCGGGGTCCTTGCAGAAAACAAAATGCTGAGACTCAGAATAGAACAGCTTGAAAATGCTGTTCGATTGACAAACTTGCATATTCTAGGGGTCCCAGAACAGTTGGAAGGGCATGATAATCTAGGGTACATGGAAGCTCTACTCTACAAAACATGGGGCCAGGACATTTACAGGGAACATTGTGTTGGCCTATTGAATTATCCCCAGGCACCGTCAGTCAATAGAAACTTTGCCTCGTACCATTCTGGTAGTCACATCCGGACCACATGTCCGAGATAAAGTCCTGACAGCAGCTAAAAATAAAGGACCTGTTTCCCTGGACACTGGTGAAAGAATACACTGCTTTCCAGACTTGAGTTTCTCGACCCGCCAATCCGAAAAGCGTTTGATGTTGTTCGATCGGGGCTACGGGCCCTGGGGGTTACCCACGCATTACAGGTTCCAGCATGCCTTAGGATCCTGTACGCAGGTAAAAGCTATATTTACTCGGACCCTGCTGAAGCAGGGAAAAGGCTGGCCTTGATTCAAAAAGACTTTGCTCATCAAGAAGCTAATGATGTGCTGGACGATGGGGACTGAGCTTAAATTTAATTCAATGGGTGAATAATTTAGTCTCCAAGTGGCTGATTGTCTGTTTAATTGCTACAAATATATATTGAAGTCTAAGCTGATTGGATTACTAACAGCTTCATTATGTTCAAAGTTCATGTTAAACTGATTTAAATGGCAGAAATTGTTATTTAAAATGATATATTATTGTTTGCCTTATCGCACCTGGACTTGATAATGTGGTTAAGATTTGTCTGGGGATAAGGGAGGGGGCTCTCTAGCGAACATCTGCAGGGAAGGTGGAATAAATTGTTGAGTTACAGGGACTATAATACTGCTTTTAGTGGCATTTATAAGTGCACATAGTGGCACAAGGACTCAGTCTGTTGGTTTGATTTACATCTGTTTGATGTCCATATTCTTGCTGCAAGGTTATTTTAGTAGAAAATTTCATGGTGTATTGTAGTAGTATGCCCTCACTTAATGTAACACTGGCTGATGAATCTGTAATCCTAGTTATTTGATGTATACTGCGCATTTTTGATATACTCAAAACCAAGGATGGTTTTTCATGTATGTACTTACTGTGAAAGTAAATAAAATTAAAGTAAAAAAAAAAGAAGCATATTATTGTAGCCGCATCTTATCTTACTGCTTGTCAAGTACTCATGTGGCTGTGTATTTGTTTGTACATCTATCTGTGATTTGTGACAATGTAACGGTCTTGTTATTTATTTATTTATTAGCTTTTGGTAACCAGGTAAGTACGTTAGGCAAAATATGGACCTGCCTATTTTCAAGCATGACCCGGGAGAGTACAGAAATGAGTACAACAATACAGAGATACAGAATTTACAGCATTATCAGTCAATAATATTGTACAGTATGGCAACCAGGACCTCATGCAGGAGGGTCAAAGTATGAAAACATCATTATCATAATGGTTCCAACATTGAAGTACAACAAACAAAGCAAAATGACGAATTTAAACCTGTACTAGACCAACACAGGAGGGTCGGACAAAGTGGACTACATTTGACAAAGGACATCCAAAGAGAATAAAGACAGAAACAAAACCTGACCACAGAGTGGTGGAGAGAGCACATAAATTGCAGACAGGACATAACTACAAAGAGGAAGATTGAGAGTATTTGCAGACACCACGTGTCATTAGGTGAGAGAAAAGTGCTTTCTTGAATGTGTCATGAGAGGTTGAGCCCCTAACATGGGGAGGGAGTTCCAGAATTTGGGGGCAAAGTGGGAGAAAGCTTGTTCACCCATTTTTGTGGAGCAAGGTGGAACAGAGAGTAGAGGGAAGGCAGAGGACCTCAGGGAGTGAGAATAAGTCACTGGGTATAACATTGCTCCAAGAGATTCGGGTCTGGGGTTACGGGTGAGAGAGTCAATAAAGCATCCAAGAGAGTAGGAGCACAAGTCCTTGGGAGTCAGCCAGTTTAAGGAGGAGTAGAGTATACAGCAGTGGGTTAGACGAGGAGCAGACAGGGCAAATCTGCAGATGTTATTATATGTGACTTCCCATTTGTGGAGAGTATTAACATTAGCCTGGGACAGGACTGGTAGAGCATATTTAACTCCCGGGAGGAGGATACCCTGGGCTATGGAAATCCTCGCAGAGGGGGAAAGTGAATGGCGAACTTTGTAGACGACTCCAATCTTCATGTTTATATGTTTACAGACATTATTTAGAAAGTTATACTGACGTGGAACCTTTGTAAACTAGCACCTTGCTCAAAGGTTGTTTCAGAATAAATAAATAAAAAATAAATAAAGTTATACTGCAGTAATACTGCAAGGTACCTCACTGCATCTTGGCTGGCACTGCTATAAGAGTATATCATCACTTCCATGCACTGCAGTATTTCCTGATGGAATCAAAATCAGACAAAACTGTGTATCTGTAGATACAGTAATTGTTTGGGTCTGAACAGTAGTTTGGCAACCAGGACTGTATTCATTCCAAACTAAAGAACCTGTCAGCTGCCACAGATTCTGTTCATTTCAGCTCTGATAGTTAACAGTAGTTACACCTGTGTCTGTATCATAGAATTGTACCTTTTGATATGTATGTTATAGGGACCCAGGGATCATTATTGGTTACAGTGTAAAGTCCCCCCATGTGGATCTAGCTTTTCTCCATCACCACTACCCCATCATCCTTAGAAGACCCCTAAATCTATCCCACCTGAGACTGAACCCATTTACTGCCCCTGCCTATACCACCCACCATGGCAGCTTATTCCACTGTTCGAGCCACTCTTTCAGTGAAGAAAAACTTCCTGATGTCCTTCTTAAATCTCCCTTCCTCCAGTTTCCAATTGTGTCCTCTTGTTAGTGCATTCCCATTCCTGGCGAACAGCTCCTCACTATTCACTCTATTTATATCCCTCAGAAACTTCTACATATCTATCATATCTCCTCTCTCCCTCTAGGCCTCCAGCAAGTACATATTGAGATTTACAACCCACTCCTCATATGTTCGGCCTTCCTGTCCCCGAATCCTCTTAGTGGCCCTTCATTGCACCACTTCCAGTCTGTTCCTGTCTTTTGTCAGGTCTGGGTTCCAGAACCAATCACAGTACTCAAGATGTGGCCTTTTTAAGGTCCTATATAATGGTATGATCACCTCCCATTCTTGCTGTCAAAACCTCTGCCGATACATCCCAACATTCTATTTGCATTGTCTGGAGACTTTGAGGCTATATCAATCAATCAATCAATCAAATCTTTATTTATCCAGGTGAACACCGTTGAGCAAGCTCATTTACAAGGTGGACCTGCATCACACAAGGTCAAAATACAATGCATTTATGTACAGGCAAGAAGACAAAACATGTGTATAACCCCCAGACCCCTCTTTTCCCTTGTGTTTACTAACTTCACCCCCCCCCCACACACACACATGCAGTACTTCTTGCAAGGGTTTTCCTTCACAATGTGCCTTACAATGCACTTCTGATCATTGAAATGTAACTGCCAAATCTTGGGCCATCTTTCTGAGTTTTTTAGATTCTGGCTGAACTCTCTGCTTCCTTCTTCATTATCCACCCTGCTGCATAGTTTTGTATCATCTGCAAGAGACAGATATTGCCCAAAACCCACCCCCATGACATTAATAAACACATCAAACAGAACAGGCCCTAGGGCCAACCCTTGCAACATCCTCTTTTGACCTCTCTTGACTCTGATTCAGTTCTGTTTATCACCACCCTGTGTTGTCTCCCTCCAACTGGTTACCTACTCACCTAGTCTGACCCTCCACTAGTCCCAATTCCTCCATCAATCTTTGCAGCCTCTTTTGCAGTACAAAGTCCAAGGCTTTCTCAAAGTTGAGGCACAGTACAACATCAGCTGGGCCCCTATCCATTGCCTTGGTGACCCACTCAAAGTAGACTATCAGGCTGGTCAGGCATGGTTTTCCTGACACAAACCTATGCTGCTTAGCGTCAGGTAGTCATTCACTTCCAGATATTCCTCCATTTCTTCCTTGATTATGTTCTTCATAAACTTACCCACAATTAAGGTAAGGCTGACTGGCCTGTAGATCCCAAGGCCCTCCTTGTCTCCACCCTTGTGAACTGGCACTACCTTTACCTGCCTCCAGTTGCTTGGCATCCCCCCCCCCAGTATAGATGCATCACCTAAACAGATCTGTTGGGGGTGGTAGTCAGTTCTGAACTTAGCTCCTTTAACTCTCTCAGGAGTAATCCTCCAGGGTGCTGTGCCTTGTCCAGCCTGATTGCTGCCAGCCCATTTCCTTACCCTCTCTTCTGTAATCAGAACAGGCTCCATTACCCTCAAACCCACTTGGAAGCCTGCATGTGACTTTCTGGAAGAGGTTCCCACCCATTTCTACTGTGAAACCACAGGACTAGGGAGGGGTGTTGAAATAAAGTCAGTTGCAGTGGTAGACTAGCTGCAGTCCAGCATTAGATTGCATTTGGATTCATGCTGGTACTATACTGGGCAGCATCGGTGGGCCTTTGGTTCTTTTTCTGCCATGAACATCTGTGGGTTTTTTTTTCATCTTCTGTTTTTCTGCCTTATACTGGGGTGGCCCCTATCCATTAGCTCCCCCCTTCGCCTTCACCCACCCAATGCAGGTCTTACATCCTACCTCTTGAACCCATGAGTGGGTGGGTGCCTTGGTGGGTACAAAGCCTATGGGGGTATGCTGTCATCACCCTACTTGCCAAAGCTGTATTCCCTACAGCTTTTCTCCCTTGGCTAGCATGCATCCTATGGCATGCATGTACTGTGTAAAGATGCAGTACACCTCAACGATCTACACCCAGTCAACCAAGCAGGCAACCACTGCTATTTCACCCAGACTCCACTGGGCGACAGTCAAACGGTGGCATGTGCTGTCCCCCGGCCCGAATGAGGAGATTCCCTCATGGGATGCTTGCACTTCCTTCCCCTGACAGGCTTCTGAGAGACCCCCAGTTTGTTTCCAAACCCAGGTCACTGGCACTGTGGGCAGGGAGGCCCCCTGCCTCATTTTGCCATGCCATTCAGCCAGCAGGAACATCTGTGTTTCCATGTTTCAGTGTATTTCCAGCTAAAGTTAGTTAACTCATCGTGATTTTAAACATACTGATGCTGTATGATTACATCTACAGCACTATATGTCTCAGAACATGATCTTGAGGGCAGATACCCATGGCAGTATATGAATAACACTGCTGACACAGAAAAGTGAGGTTTGGAAAGGGTACCAGTAATAGCCTATGCACTACAGTGGTACTACAGAAAAGAGAATATTGATGATGGTACCACAGACTGCTCATGTACTGCAGTAGTAGTGCAACAAAGGGAGCATTGGAAAGGGTACCAGTGATTGCCCACACACTTCAGTGGTAGTATAGAAAATGGAATAATGGGGAGGATACCAATGATTATACAATGGCATGAAAAAATCCTCTTCTCTAATTGGTCAGTGTGTGCCTGGGACAGTGATGTTACTGGATAATAACATCACTGTATGAAGTCCAGGCACACAAGTGACTGCAGAACACTGAAAAAATCCTTCACGCCCTACACATGCCACCATGAAGCAGACACTGCCCTACCACACAGAATGCAAACATCACTGGGCAATGCACAGAATCCATCATGGCATCACCCCAGTAATTTCATTCATGCCTCACTCCCCCACTTAGGAGCAATACAAAATTAATTTTCAGCCTCTGTGCCCAGGAAAAAAAAACACTGCATTTTTTTAATACTCAAAGCGAGAGGCTTCAGTAAAGTGCCATAACTGCCGATCGTGTGAATCCCTGAAGCCACTTGGTTCAAGGAGAGTATCCTGCCATGAAACTTTAAGTAACTTTCCACTACTATTCAGCATCCCTGCCCTGCTTCTCCAGTACTCACGGGCGAAACTGTCAGACGAAACCAAAGCCATGAAACCAAATGGCTTTTCAGTGTTCTCCTCGGCTCCAAAATGCTGTCATCACGCACATGCTCCACTATGACTGAGCAGCTCTGCCACCACAAAAAAGAAACAATCATTTAAACAACGAAAGGAAAAAAATATACACTTCAAATACAGCTCCTTTTTATGGGAGAGTGAAACACTATTGGGGGTGTTGTCCACTATCACAAAATAAAGACAGAGCAACAGTGAAAAACCTTGGCAGACTGGGCAGGCAGGATGATTCAGTTACCAGCTCCACCTAGTGGCAGAAAAATATACTGGACTTTTTAAAAATAACCTATTCCTCCACACACAAAAATCAACTAAAAATACATAAAAAATTGTTTTTCTTCTTTTTTCTGTGTTATTAACAAAGGAGTTATTGTATAATAGCAATAAGACACTCCAGGGATGTGTGTTATTGTGTAATAACATCACTCCTGGGGTAGTGGAAGCACTCGACTTTGCCTCGTGCTTCAACCCACCCTAGGAGTGACATTATTACACAATAACACACACCCTGTCGTGCTTTATTGCTTAATTGTACAACCTGTAGCAAAAACAAAGAACATTCATAGGTATTGTGCTTCCCGGAGGCTACAGTGTCAGAGATATACAGAACAGATCAAAGTTATCAAAGTTAATAAAACCTGTATTGTCTTCCCAATTGTTGTCCATGTAGGAACTAACAATATAAGCAGGATCCAGAACAAGAAATTCATAACGAGGTTAGAGAAATAGGTAGCATCATAAAAAATATAAATACAAAGCTGTGTTTTCAGAAATTGTACTGGAGACAAGGGCAAGCCCAGTCAAAGCATTCAAGATATGAAACACTGACTGCTGTTTAAGAATATCAGCCATGAGGGAGGGATTTAAGTTTGTAAACAATTGGGATGCTTTGCTGATAGAAATGACCTTTACTTCAAGGATGGACGTCTCCTTAACAAAAGGGGTGTATCTGTACTGCACAAAAGACTATCAACAGCAGTTACTTACAATTTTTGACTAGGATGAGAGGAGGGCAAGAGAAGAGAAGTAATGATAATTTCACAATAAAGGAACCATCTGGTTTATCCATACCACAACAAAACATTGTATCAAGACAAATCAAACCTAATATCAAATCATTTTATACTGAATGCCAGATCACTAAATAAAAGAGGCAAATTAGAAATAATTATTCAGAACCGAAACTATGACTGGATTTTGATTTCTGAGACTTGATGGGATGAGGGATATATGTGGGGTAATGACCTACAATGATATTCTCAATATAAAGACAATAGAAAAACAGGAAAGGAGAAGGAGTCACCCTGCATGTAAGTAACAATCTTATAAGCAAACAAACTGAGTCAGATACCCACAACAATAAGGACAAACCACAAATGGGAAGCCTCTGGGTGGAAGTTAGTGGTAAGAACAAAATAAGTATAGGGTATGCTACAGGCCCCAGATAGCAATAAAGACAAGGCACACACACTTTTCTCAGAGATCAGAGGAGAATGTGATAACAAAAATGATATCATCCTACTCAGAGACTTTAATTTCAGTGGAATTAACAGAAATAACCAAACCACAGATTGTAAGATTGAAAATATTTTCTTGAGATCATGCACAAAATAGAGCTTGAACAGCAGGTAAGAGAACCCACCAGAGGCAAAAGGATACTTGATCTTCTACTGACCAATATTAAAAGAACCTCAAATGGGTGCACTGTGAAGAAACCTTTGGGTTCTAGCAGGCAGTGTATGGTTGTGGTACATGTGAGTTGTACAACACACAAAATAGTCAACAAAGCCAGAATGTATAATTATGGGGGAGCTAGCTATGTAGAATGGCCAACCAATTAAAACAGTGGGACTGCAGGACATATTTAAAGGATCAAGGAGTAAACAAAATATGGGATATTCCCAAAACATTATTATTATTAGACTTAGAAGAAGCATGGGTGCCTAAGAAGCCAAAGTATGATGAAAAAGAAGTGAAACCAAAATGGATGACACCAAAAATAACCAAACTGCTAAAGAAAAAGGAACAATCATGTGATGCATTAAAAAAAGATAAACAACATTAGAAATAGGTGCAAATACAAAAAGGACACTAGAAACTGTAAATGTGAAATTAGGAGAAATAAAAGACAGCTTGAAAGAAGGTTGGCATCAAAACACAAAACACACAAAAAACCCCAAAGAATCCTTTGAATATATGACTTCACTTACTAGTATTGCACCAAAAGTAGGACCTATAATCAAAAACAATATTATATATACCAACTGACATGGTCAACATATTAAATGACTATTCTGGTACAATTTTTAATGGTTGCACAACAAAAAGGGAAATATTATTAATGGATAATATACACCCTCTTTCCTGTTCAATTTCCCAACTCCATCTGCATCATGCAGTTGTTACCATCATGAGGTTTCGATCCAGTGTGTTATGGTCTACTTCCCTTTTAATTCATCCCCCTCTTATGTGCCAGGGCCAGTTATTCTGTCCCCCAACTACCCCCGCAGTGTTTCTCACCCATTCTTTTTCAAATCCCCTTGTGGGGTGTGCATCCCAAAGGGGTGAAGGGGTGAAGGGTCACCTTACTACCACCATCTCTCCAGGCTGGCAAAGCTCTCACTTACTACTCAAGAGCTAACCCAGTAAATTTTTATCTGCGTTAATATGTTTTGTGTGTATGTATATGTATATGTTTTATGTCTATGAGTATGTAAGTATGGGAGGGTGTGTGTGTGTGTGTGTGTGTGTATATATGTGTATATATATATATAAAATTACATGTACGTGTGTTTATATGTATAATGCATATATGTGCATAGTCTTTATCTGGATGTCAAGTGCTGCCTACCTATACCTCAGATATGTACTGGTGGAACTGGCGGATGTCCTGACAGTCCCTCTAGTGGAACTTTTCAACATCTCTCTGAGGACAGGGTGGGTGCCCCAAGACTGGAGGGTGGCCCATGTTGTGCCGATCCACAAAGGGGGATCAAGAGAGGAGGCAGGAAATTACAGGCCCGTTAGCCTGACATCAGTGGTTGGCAAGGTGATGGAGGGTATTGTCAAGGAAAGGCTAGGGGGGTTACTGGAGCAAACTGGGTACTTGGACGATAGGCAGCAGGGCTTTGTCATGGGAAGATCCTGCCAGACAAACCTTGTTGAGTTCTATGACTGGGTGACGAGGGCCCTGGACCATGGTAGGCCAGTGGACATCCTCTTTCTGGACTTCAGCAAGGCATTTGATTCAGTACCCCACAGTCGCCTGCTGGCTAAGCTGAAGGAAATGGGGTTAGGGAGACAGTTGTTAAGATGGATAGGAAATTGGCTCTCTAACCGTACTCAGAAGGTGGTGGTTGGAGGGTTAGCTTCATCCCCAAGGTGGGTTACTAGTGGGGTTCCCCAGGGGTCACTGCTGGGGCCACTTCTGTTCAATGCCTATGCCTTGGACATTAGGAGGGCGATCAGGAGTGAGATGAGTCACTTTGCAGATGACTCAAAGCTGAGTGCAGTGGTGGATGAGGAGGAGGAGTGCAGGGTGGCCTTGCAGGAGGACCTGGAGGCTCTGTATAGGTGGTCTAGAAAATGGAAACTAAAATTCAATGTGAGCTGGCTCATCAGCGCAGCAGCTGGATTTCCACTTGCGACGCCGGCAACCCGGGTTCGGGAATGGACTCGGGTCATTGAAGAGCCGGCCAGGGGAGAAGGTTGGAGCATCCGTAGACAGCTCACCTTCTCCAGGGGGGAGGGTGGGGATGTGAGCCAGGCACCTGCTAGCCCCTGGCGAAGCTGGGAGCATGACAGAGTGTGAGGCTCAAAATTTCCGGGGGGTGATGGGCGTGAGGCATTAGCCGATGGCGTCAGGTACTTCACTCTCCATGGGGAGAAAACCAGAAAATGACTCTCTGGCGAGCCAGATGACAGCTCTCCAGTTCCCTCACTGCTGTCACGGCCCCATGACCTCCCACCCCAGCAGCACCTGGAGCTGCTGCCGCAGTGTGCTGGACAACCCCCAACGGTGCCTTCCCTCTCAGAGGAGGGGGACCCACCTGGCAAAGGGTTACACCGGGCTACCTCTAGGGGGCTGCGATCTGGGATTGAGGCAGGTTGTGGGGATGGCAGACAGACAGGGCAGGACATTGAGGGCCCAAAGGAGGTGCTCGCCAGATGGAGCAGAGGAGCATAAAAAAAAAAATCAATATGGGGAAGTGCAAGGTTCTGCACCTGGGAGTCAGAAATCCAGGCCAGGGGTATACCCTGGAAGGAGACATGATTCAAGTCAGGGAGGGTGAGAGGGACCTGGAAGTAGTGGTAGATGTCAAAATGAACAACTCAGAGACCTCTAGGAGGGCAGCGGCAAGGGCAAATAGGATGCTGAGATGCATTGCCAGGAGGATTACCTCCAGAAAGGCAGAAGTGATCCTTCCTTTGTACAACTGCTTGGTTAGGCCACACCTCGAGTATTGTGTGCAGTTTTGGAGACCACATTTAAAAAGGGACATTACAGTCCTAAAGGGGGGTCCAAAGGAGGGCAACCAAAATGATCTGGGGTCTGGGGGAGAGGACCTATGAGGAGAGGCTCGGAGAGCTCGACATGTACACCCTGGAGGAGAGGAGGGACGGGGGGACATGATAGAGGTCTTTAAGTACATGAAAAGGATCAATAAAGGAGTTCCATTCAGGGTGCTCCAAAGGAAGGAGGGTGGGGCAACGAGAGGTCATGGGTGTAAGCTGGAAGGGGGCCAGCTCAGAGGGGAGAGGAGGAGATGTTATTTCACTGAAAGGGTGGTGGAGCCATGGAATGCACTGCCCAAGGAGCTGGTAGAGGTAGAGACTGTGGATGGGTTTAAATGGGGATGGGACAGGTACAGGGGGAGAGTAAATCTGACCAGGCCCAGTACAGGTGGAACGTCTGGGACTGGGGATAGTATAACTCAAGAGGAAGGGGGGAGGACACCAAAATCGACCCTCAGCGCAGGTGCTGAAAATCGAGCAGACTCGAGAGACTGTTAGGCCTATTCTGCTGCCATCTTAGTATGTTAGTATGCTTGGCATAGTTTTAAATGCATTAGTTTGTATGTATAGGTTTAAATCTATGTGTATTTTACTGTGATCTCTTATTCAAATGTATCCCCTTTCCCCTCTCCCCAGGATTCATCTGGAAACATGCTATTGTAGCTCAGTCAAGGATGCTGGAAGAACAAAAAAATTAGACCCCTACAAATTGCTAGGAAGTGACAAATTAACCCCCTATCTGCGTAAAACCTTGGCAGAATTATTATATAAATCAATATGCAATATTTCTAGATACCCCCTTCTAAGAAGTACCATCCCTACAGACTGGAAAAATGCAGTGCTAGTGACAAAAGGCTCCAAGTGTCTAGCACCTGGGCTGGCTGCCACCAAAGCTCGTGCATGAGTATAATTGGAATTGTTTGATTGACAGGACACTGCATTTGAAAACTGATTTCCCCCCTTTTTAAATTAATTAAACAAAGAAAAGAAGCCCAACCTTTAAGGTCAAACAATTCTGTTGCTTTAGTAGTCCCAAGAATTTCAAGTAACTTGGACAAATGTGTAATATCATTATGTGCTGCTAGAAACTGGAACTGTTTGCCTACTCATCTGCATAATAGTGTTAGTCATAACATTTTTAAGCAACAGCTTATGACATATTGTTGTGCACAGCTTATTTGTAAATGTTTTGTATAATTTGTATTGCTGTATGTCTACTATGTATATTTATTCTAAACATAATTTGGCTATCTAAAATAGCCCTGGGTCATGTATGAAAATGGGCCTTGGCTCATTACATTCACCTAGTCAACAAAAGTTTAAATTTAATAAATAAAACTAAAATAAGTAAATCTGATTACAGAACAATCAGTCTTACTCCTATATTGGGAAAATAATGAAATCAATATTGAAATACTTAATAAAACAAGACAGGACAAGATAATGGACTATTCACAACATGGCTTTACTAAGGACAGATCCTGTACAACAAATCAGATATCATTATGTGAGCTAATAAGTGATTTACTTGACATTAACATGCCCGGGATGCCATTTACCTTGATTTTAGCAAGGCATTTGACAAAGTACCACACGACAAACTCAGTATCAAAATAAACAACATGGGCTTGGATACCAGAATCACTAAATGGATACAAAATTCGCTTTCAAACCAACAGCAAAGGGTTAGAAATGGGGAAGAAATATCTGACACCACGGCAGGAAGTGGGTATCTCAGGGCTCCGTTCTGCAACCAGTCTTATTTGTAGTTTTCATTAGTGAAATGCACCTAGGGATCGGTGGTAACCTGATCAAATCTGCCAATGGCACCAAACTGGGGGGGTCCAGCCTTACGTGAATCAGACACCAACAACATACAGATGCACCCAGACACCATAATGTAGTTGGCCAGCTAAGTGGGGAATGGAGTTAAACAACAAAAAGTACATTGGTGATGCATCTCAGAAACCAAAACAGCCCTAGGAAATACTTCTCAGGGAAAAAAAAACTGGAAAGTGTGCAGGAGGAATGGGACTTGGGGATTGTTATTCAATTTATATTTTTCACAAAATAATAAAAATACTAGTACTCAGACCCTTAAAATCTCAGGTTGTAGTAAATGAAACTTCAGTATTAGAAATAAGAGCTTGATTATCCCACTTTACAAATCCGTTGCAAGGCTCTATCTGAATTACTGCTCTCAGTTCTGGGACAGAAAAGAAAATATTGGGGAGGGAACCAGTTAATGCTTATGTGCTACAGTTGTGGTACAGAAAAGGCAATATTGGAGAGAAAACCTCTTGATTGCTCATACCTGCCATGTGGCAGTACAGAAAACGGAATATTGGGGAGGGTCTTGTGCTGCAGTACTAGTACAAAAGGAGCAAATTGAGGAAGGTACCAACAATTGCTTATGCATCGCAGTAGTAGTTCAGAAAAGAGAATATTGGGGAAAGAAGTCATGATTGCTCATGGCTGCTCATGTACTGCAGTGGTAGTGTGGAAAAGGGAAAATTAGGGAGGGTGCAAAATGGTACTAGTAATAGACTCCTGTTAAGTTTGTAACAAGGCAACTTTATTAATACATCAGTAAATTGTCACCTAAGCCAACTCAGTGGTGTGGAGGGCTGAGGTGCTGGGTGCTTTACCTTCTGCCATATTGTGCCATGGAACAAACTCTGGTTGCCAGGGGTAGAGATGCTGTGAAGTTTTAATTCGCTGGTGAATTTCTGGCAAAGTCACCTACTCTGCCTCCGTGAAGCAATCCGTGAATTTTTGCTGTCAGCCTAAACATTTGCTTATGTGACTTCACTGGTAACTTTGTGTTATTTCACAACGGTGAAATTTCTCCCATGAACAGTGAAATTATTCCATTCATGGGCAAAATTCCACACTTCACAGATTGATCTGCACTCCATGAACTGCGCAAAATTTGCAGATTAATTTGCGGAGCTCATTTCACTAACGTGACTCATCTCTAGCAGGGGGTCAGCTGGGGTAGAGGAGAGGATCATGCATCTGATGGACTTCTCTAGTCTCCCAGGGTGGGGCAGCCTTTTGTTACCCTTAAACTGCCACCATTGGAGGCCTGGTGGCAGTGCAGCTTGGGCAGCCCATAGGGAGACGCTGAAAGTGCATGGTGCATGTGTCCCTCCACATGCACACATATGTGCACTGCAGCAGAGACAGGGATAGTAAATGAAAAAATGATGATGGGGGCTTCACAAAGCCATGCTTGCCCCACTTGACCTGGGCTGCTACCCAAAGGCTCTTGTACAAACTGGATCATTGGACTGGGGGGGGGGTTAGGCCTCCCTCCTTCAGTCCCACCACTGGGGGAAAGCTGTTGAGGAACTCAATGACCAGGTGAGTCCCCGTGAAAAGCATACAAACATAGACTGTGATGGCAGACAAGGACCACTTGGCCCTCCTCATCTGCTCATTGTCTCTACCTACTGTAATACTGCAGACCCTACTTGATCTCCGGCTTAACCCTCCCTTCCCAAACCACTAAGGTTCCTTTATGCCTATCCCATGCATCCTTGAATCCCATTACATTTTTGCCTCCACCACTTCCACTGGGAGGCTGTTGCAGGCATCTACCACTCTTTTTGTGAAGAAGTACTTCCTCATGTTTCCCCTAAGTCTACCCCCCAACTTCATAGCATGACCTTTTGTTCTTGATCATTTTTGCTGTCCTCTTGTACCTTATTTGGAGGGGATGCCTGTGACCGGTAAGGTACAACACTGGTAAAAATTCAGGTTGGGAGAATATACCAGTGTTAGTTGATACACCGCATTCATAATACAGTACAGAGAAGGAGGTTGGGGGAGGGCATCAGTGGCAGTTTGCACATTTTACAGTAATTTAGAGACAAAAGGTTTTTGGGATAGGAGCAAGTGCCAGTATTGCCCATACCAACGGATTGGTGAAGGTGATGCCTGCTCCTGCTCCTGTATGGTACTGACAGTGGCACTGGCAGTGTACCTCATGGGATGTTTATACTGGTAGTGCAGTGGAACATGTGCGTGTGTGTGTGTGTACATGCATGCTGTAACTAAAGTGCACCTCTGGTATTGGATAGTGAGGGGGACAGGTTAAGAAGAATGTTCAACACACAGAATACACTTTTAGCATAATGACACACTCTGTGTGTGTGTGTGTGTGTGTGTGTGTGTGTTTTCTAGCTAGATTGTTAGAGAACATAAAACCTTCTTTTGAAGTATTCCATATTCTAATTTTTTCTTTCTACAGATATAAATGAGTGTCTGCAATCAGAGCTATGCACTCCCCATGGAGAATGTCTTAACACAGCTGGCTCTTTTCAGTGTATCTGTGAACAAGGCTTTTCAGTCTCTGAAGAGGGACATAGATGTGAAGGTAAGTTTCACAACATTAGTGGCATGTTAATAACTCAACAGCTAATTACACCCACAAACTCTGGTACCAGCTTAAAGACAGGGTTCAATGGCACATCATGTAGCATGACAGCTATGAAGCATGCACTGACAATAATACACAGTTCATGTGGGTTAATTGTTTCCTAGTCACTAAACTGAGCAGGAGGTGTTTGATTTACTGTAAAGACAAACTTCATAGATTTAAAGGAAACTGGACTTATAGGAGTACACAGAACAAACACTGTTGAATATTATGGGAGGTGCACCTTGTCTATCCCATAATAGTGGTAACAAATGGCCCACTGAGGTGCAAGGGGATAGACTAGAAGAAATCTGACCTGGAGGACTGCTCTGTTATGTACAGGGGCAGGAAGACTAAGGAAGAGGTACAGAACAGACCAGCTACTGAGCCCTTCGGATAACAGATGCACTCCCTTGGAGGACAGTGACCCAGCACTTTTTGCTATGGCCTCAGGAAATAATACACCTAATAGGGAATCATCCCAAGCCAGTCCATCCAGACTTATACAAATAATAGGCATGGGTGATTCTATTATCAAATACACTGATAAATCAATATGTAATAGGGACAAGGAAAATGTAATTGCAAACTGTTTTCCGGGAGCAATAGTGGAACAAGTGAGAAGCATGGCCAATTAAATAATGAAGAATGCTGAGAAAGAAACCAGTAGTTGTCCTGAACGTGGGAACCAGTAATACAAAGAGGTTTGATGTCAACATCAGGTCTATGTGATAAAGGGGGTTCTACATTATGTCAGCGACTGCAAAACAGCACCGCACATGACAGTGAGTGCAAGTCGCTGAAAACCACAATGGTGACCACAAAAACAGCCAGGATCAGGCACTTGGTAAAAAATGAACAATTATGGCATTTTTGTTTATATGGGGGGGGGCTGTGCCCCCCACCCCCCATTAATAATATAATCAACTCTGAGGGAGGGCCTGACTTAGGGAAAAAGTGCAAAATAAAAAGCAGCAAAATATTTTGCATGCCGCAAGCTCTGAACCCAGAGCCTTCTGCAGTAGTAGCATACACCCTACCATTACACTACACTGCCAGTTCAAAATTACACTGCCATACTGACTGTCGTATCCTGTTACTGCCCTCCCCCTGTCACACATGCAGCCTGTACCTACACTCGCTATTCTTGTTATACACCCTCGGTATTCCCCTAGTAGCTATTCTTCCACACTAGCTGTTCTTACAGGTGGTCAAATTGAGTAGTACAGATTGAGTTGCTCAATCTGATCTCGCCAATATCACTGGATACTGATAAGGGGCCCCAGTGACACTATTGCAATATTTAGTAGTTTCACTTGCATCTGATGGGTGTCAGTGCAAATCAGTTTCATTTTTCTGTTCTCTCACCTTCTGAACAGTCATTAAAATATTAATGTACTGCAATACATGTCTTCGGAGCCCTTATTAACATATGTAATAGGGGAAAAAGGGGAAAAGACCCCCTTCCTGGTTAACATCTATGGTAGCCAAATGTGTGAAGGCTAAAAAAAACAGGCCTGTGATAGGTTCCAGAAAACAAAATCAAACCACGGTTGAATACTTATATAAACAAGCTAAGGAAATACAATATATGGCACTAATCAGGAGGAAAAAGCACAAATTGGAGGAGAGATTAGCTGTATCTAAGGATAGCAAAATAAATTCTTCATATGTAAACATTAAGAGGAATGTATATTTTTTTTAAGACCAATTGAAATAAATAAGACTAAAATTGAAATCATGTTGAATATGGTTAACACCTTTAATAAATATTTGTGTCTGTGCTTAACATCCAAGGGCACTGACCAAACAAAGAATAATGTCAGTAGCAATCACAATACTGCTATTACTACCACCACACTCACAATAAGTCATATAGTATGGTAGGGGTGTAGTAGCACCCCTATAGTTAGGATCAAGTAGCCTGTTTAATGTTAACCCCCTAACTTTGCACATTAATATCTTTGGCTCACTCTGATGAAATTAGCTGGAATGTTGTATGTGTTGTCTAGGAGGCAAGGTCTTGATGTGTGGGATTTTTTTGTGATGGCAGCTTGTGCAGTTTTTTGAGATCGGCATGCATCAATTTTTGTCAAAATCTAACTTTTTTCTATAGTTAACTTGGGTTTTTTTTTTGTTCTCTCCTACAGCCTACATGGAACAGAGTTTTCCCCCAAACTTGCAGGAGACATGTGTCATGTCCCAAGGTAGAGTCTTTGACAGGTCTAGTGAAAAATAAGGCGTACCCGAGTTATAAGGCTTTAAAATTTAGGGTTTTCTGACCTTCACATGTGCAGTAGGGTTTTTCAGATAATGTTTTTCGGCAAAAGTAAAAATTTGATGAGGCAAATGCCCATTTTGGCTTTCGTGCCACTTGATCAGCAGGACACCAAACATTTTTTGTGCTGTGCCAACTGCCATCTTGTTTTTTTTTCCATGACCTAACAAACATGGAAATACATAAAAATGCTTGGATTTCAAAAAACAAACATCAGAACCTAATCACTGTAAATGGGTCATTTAGCTAGAGTCTGATGTTTGTTTTTTAATAGCCTGCCTACAAATGCCTTTTATGGGCACCTAAAATCCTGGGTGCCCAGCTTAGTGAAAGGAGTGCTCCCCCTGTATTCTCTGTATGACAACAATGGGAATTAATTTACTTCTGTAGCCACAGCTGGACTCATGCTGCGGGCTGCAGTCAGAGGAGTGAGCCTGAACTACCACTTCTCTGGTGTCTAGTGGCCTGTGCCCCCAAATTCCCGTCTATGTAACTGTATAAAATTTAGTTTGAGAAGACTAAACTTAGGCTGTAGGTTTACATTTACATAAACTTGGGGTTGTACTGTTCCATGTGTAGGAAGGATTGCTGTAAGAGAGAAGAGCTGCGTTGGATCCAGGACTCTGAGCTCTTGCCCCAAACATGTTTGGCCTTCTTTTTAATTTTACAGCAGGTATACCATCCTTGCTACAATATGCTAATTTTATATACTAAGACAATCCTGAAATTTGGCACTTTTCACCCCAGAGAGCTTCTCTTTGTTGCCCCCCCCCTTTGCAGAGTAACCTGCCAGCCTGTGATGGAGGGTGACAGTGGGGCTCTTCGAGATGCCCGAGATGTTATACAATTAAAGCAGCTGCAGCAGTTGGAACTGCTGAACAACACCTTAGATTACTTTTATTTTAGGCATCCTTATAGCAGGATATAAAGAATTCTACAGGTAGTTATGTGTAAAGTTGTACAAATTCATTCTGTGAAATATTTCACGAATTGCGCTCAATTCACGAAGCACAATTCATAAAATTTGCCAATTCGCAGAGTGCCAGATCGAACGTGAAATGTGGAATTTCGCTTCACACACAAACTTCACTGACTGGTGTAGTGGGCATCCTCCCCCCCCCCACTGGCCACAATGTAAAAAAAAATATATATAAAACATTTTGGGCTGAAGGGGCTTGAATGAGGGTATGACTTGTGAAGGTTTCATGAAAAATGTTAATCGGTTCCAAAGTTATAAGGTTTTTAAATTTGGCTTCTGAGCATTCTCAGTAGGGTTTCTGAGATAACCCGCTGATACGGCCCAAAAAATTCTTCTTACATGAGACATTTTTAGGTCATGATTAGTTATATTTTTGGGTCACAAGAAAAACTTTTTAGGTTGGGAGAGCCTCCTTCTTGATTTTTGTCTGACCCAAGGAAATGTGAAAATACATGAAAAATAAGTTATTAAACAAATGCATACCTTTATTGGACTTTGTTAAGTTCTTTGGTCACTAGTTTAATGAGATGGACAATTATTCTGTTATGAGCTGCAAATTCTTGCATCACACAATTAAAAACAACCGAATAATTAGTTGTGTTCACCAAAAATGGAATACTTGGGTCGCACATTCAAGTGCAACTGACACATTTTTCATGCTCACCAAAAATGCTTGTTTGTCTGTCAGATAAATTATTTGGTTACACATTTATGTGCAACCCAGGAATTTTTCCTGCACACCAAGAATGCTTGTTCTTCTGCCAGACATCTTCTTTTGTTGCACATTTAAGAGCAACTGAATAATATTTTATTCAAACTAACAAAAAAAAAATACAAAATTGGAGGGGTAGGGCGCAGATTTTGATTTGCAGTAGAACTCTTAGGCTGCACATTAACTGTGACACAAGAATTTTTCTATGTGAACTTAAAATACTTGTTTTTGAACTGCTTAAGATTTTTCTGTGCGATCTAAGGATCTTTAGGTTGCACATTAAAGCAGCCATGCAAGAAAGCAGTAAAAATTTTGACCTATACTTTTTTATTCTATTTTAGATTGCCCCTTACTTTCTGACTTGTATGATACTTGTCCAATTTTAAGTCTGCTTTAGCACTTTTTTCACATTTGAAATAATTAAAGGAGCGCCCCTTCTAATGTGGCTCAAGCCAGGTTTTGTTCAGTATTCGCAGTTGTTTTTGTACACCTGTTGTCCTATAAGGTCAGGCAGCCAGATCTACTGCGTGCTGGCTCATTATAGTCACAGAAAAGTAATTTTTAACATGAGGGCTGATTCTTAAAGGATCAGTGCAAACCATGCCAAAGGCAACTTTTTAACCAAAACAAAACAAGCACAAAGGAAATCCAAAAAACTTCTGATCATAGGAGACTCCATGATTCGAGGAGTTGATACCCATCTCCAGCCAGGGGTGATGGTCAGATGTCTCCCAGGTACATCAGCATGGAGACACTGACGCGATTGCTAAAATTGTTCACAAAGCAGGAGAAAACATTGATGTCCTAGTACACATAGGGACTATAGATCTGCCAGCCGGGTCAGTTGTGGAGACCAAGGGAACACCTGACTAGGCTGGGTGACAAACTATCATCTATTTAGTCCGGCATCTCCTTCTCTGAGATCCTGCCAGTCTGGGAGGGAGCAGATGGACCCGGAAGGTCAGAAGAAAGGGGAGATAGGGGAGCTAAACACGTGGCTCAAGGACTGGTGCCAGGAAAAAGGACACAGATTTGTAGGGAACTGGCAACAGTTCTGGGAGCGAAAGTTCTTAAATTTGATGGACTGCATCTGACTAAAGAGAGTCAGTGCATTGGGGCAGAAGTTTGACGTCTTTGCAGAATATTTAAACTAGCAAATGGGAGAGGGGTGCAGCACCCCATACGTGAATGGGAAGAACACCCTCCCCTCAGCTAGTGGTCAAACAGGAATTCAGCATGTTTGCCGTTCATTTTACATCACACCAGGTCAGAAAAAGGTTTGTCTCCCCATCGATGCACAGGTAATGCCAAACTTCACCCAACAACTAACACACCAAAATCTGGCCAATGGAAAATCATGTACACAAATGCTCACAGCCTGGGAAATAAGATCCCAGACCTGCAGGCAATAATGTCAGAGGCTAAACTGGACATAGTAGCAATTAGTGAGACGTGGTTTACCAGTAACCACACTAGGAGACTTCAGTACCTGGCTATGTATTGTTCAGAAGAGACCAAGGTGCAAAAGGGGAGGAGTGGCCCTGTATGTTAATGAAAATATCAAAGCTACAGAAATTCAGAATACACATAAGGAGCCAGAAGAACTGTGGGTCACCCTGGAAACAGGAAGTGGGACAGCCATAAGAACTGGGGATGTCTACAGGCCCCCAGACCAGAGGGAGGACATAGACACATTACTGTTAGAAGATATACAAAACATGACAGCTAAAGGGGAGGTTCTGATAATGGGAGACTTCAACATGCCGGATACAGATTGGTCAATACCAGCAGGAACATCTGCCAGAACTAGACTCATAGTGGATTCCCTGCAGGAGGGCCTCAAACAACTGGTACAGCAACCCACAAGAGACAGGGCTATCCTAGATCTAGTACTGACTAACAAAGAAGGATCACAGATCTCCAGGTAGAAGGTCACCTGGGGGCCAGTGACCATCACATGGTATGGTTCAATTTGGCTACTACATCTAAATCATCCCATTCCAAGGCAAAAATATGGGACTTCAGAGGGCTGACTTTGATAAGATGGCCAACAGAGTTAAGCTAGCCCTGGCAAAAAGAAACACAGGTGAGGGGTACAGGCAAAGTGGGCAAGCATTAAGGATGCAATACTTGAAGCAACATTCCATTGTGTTAGACAGAAAAGGAAGTGCAAAAGAAGGAAACCACTTTGGTTCTCAAATACAGTAGCAGAAAAGGTCAGAGCCAAAAGGCTGGCCTTCAGAAAATATAAGGGAACACAGCGGGATGAAGATAGGGAGCCATACCAAACTGCCCTAAGAGAAGCAGGTAAGGCAGTAAGGCAGACAAAGTCCCAAACTGAGGACACACTAGCACGAACAGTAAAAGAAGGTGACAAGACTTTCTATAGATACATTAGTGAAAGGAGAAAGTTCAGAGGGGGTATTGCTAAGCTTAATGGAGAAAGGGAGCATGTGAGGAGGAGGACCCTGTAAAGGCATCTATCCTAAATAGATACTTTTGCTCAGTATTTACTGAAGAGAAGGTAGAGGCAGGGCCCACAGCTCAGCATCATGGACGCAGTGGGAGGAGGTGAGCACTACTCCTTCACAAAGAAAGGGTCCTACAAGAGCTTGCTAAGCTCAGGGTGGATAAGGCAATGGGACCTGATGGCTTACATCCCAGAGTACTTAAGGAGCTAAAGGAGGAACTAGCAGAGCCATTAGCAGAATTGTTTAGTGAGTCTTTGAGCACAGGAGAGGTCCCAGAAGACTGGAGAAGGGCTCATGTGATCCCGCTCCACAAGAGTGGTAGCAGGGAGGAGGCGGGGAACTACAGACCGGTCAGTCTTACCTCAGTAGTGGGCAGATTATGGAGGCACTCCTTAAGGAAAGGATAGTGCAACACCTGGAATCCATAGGGGCACAGGATCCAAGACAGCATGGGTTTACAAAGGAAGGTCCTGTCAAACTAATCTCATAGATTTCTTTGACTGGGTAACCAAGTGGTGGACCAAGGGGAGCAGTTGATGTCGCCTACCTTGACTTCAGCAAATCTTTGACACTGTTCCACATAGAAGATTGATAAATAAGCTGGGTAGGCTCGGGTGGGTCAGAAGTTGGTCAACTGGGTGGCAAACTGGTTGACAGGCAGAAAACAGAGAGTGGTGGTAAATGGTATACAGTCAGAAGAGATGCAAGTCACAAGTGGGGTACCTCAGGGATCAGTCCTGGGGCCAGTCCTCTTCAACATCTTCATTAGTGACCTTGCAGATGGACTAGAGGGTAAGGCTTGTCTGTTTGCAGATGACACCAAGATCTGCAAGAGAGTAGATGATCCAGATGGGGTGGGCAGAATGAGAAGAGATCTGGATAAACTAGCAGAATGGTCAGAAGAGTGGCAACTGGGATTTAATGCAAAGAAGTGCAAAATCATGCACATAGGGAAAAGAAACCCTGAAGCCACCTATAGGCTGGGAGGGGAGTTGCTAGCAGTCACAAAGGAAGAAAGAGACTTGGGCATCATCATCACTGACGACCTAAAATCATCCAAGCAGACCTCTAAAGCAGTAGGTAAGGCTGGGGGTGTTAGGGTGTATTAGTAGGGTATCACAAGTCGTAAGAGGAGGTAATAATCCCTCTGTACAAGACACTGGTTAGGCCCCATCTGGAGTACTGCGTGCAGTAGTGGAGGCCACATCTTCACAAGGACATTAACTAAATTGAGGCAGTCCAGAGAAGGGCAACCAAAATGGTGCAGGGACTGCATCAGAAGACATATGAGGACAGATTAACGGAGCTCAATATGTATATCCTTGTGCAAAGGAGGGAGAGAGGTGATATGATCAAGGCATTCAAACACCTTAAGGGCATAAACAAGGTGAAAGAGTCTAACATGTTTAAATATAAGAAAAATAGCAGGACAAGAGGACACAGCATGAGATTAGAGGAGGCCGATTAAGGGGAATGTGAAATTCTTTTCACAGAAAGGGTGGTGGATGCATGGAATGGCTTACCACAAGAAGTGGTGGCTATGAATACAGTGCAGGGCTTCAAACAGGCATGGGATAGGCATAAGGGAGCAATACAAATGACTATGAATAGATAGGCCACTGACAGAGCAAAGGCCGATGGCACATTTATAAGGTAGAAAAATAAATGGGCAGACTGGATGGGCCTTGCGGTCCTTATCTGCCGTCAACTTCTATGTTTCTATGTTTCTATGATGCGCTGGGTACCCTGCACCCAATTCTTTTATCAGGTAGGGTTCCAGTAGTTAAGTCCCACTTGTCCCTATGCCACACAGTGGGCATAACAGGACAGTTTGCCTCAAGCTGTGGGTCATCCCTGTGGCAACAGCACCATGGACAGGTGCCTGATGCTAGCACCCCTCCCCAGCCCTGATCTCCAATCCCATTGTTAAGAATAATAAATAGATGATCTGTAAGTCTGGCCCCTTCCCCACCCAGCCCCAATCTCTGATCCCCATTTAATAAATAATAAATAGATGCCCTGTAAATCTAGGTTACCCCCACCCCCCGACTCAGTCTCCGATTCCCCTGAAATATAAGCCGAACATTCCCTAGTAGTCTAGTTGTTCACCCACCACAGCTGGCAGCAATGAATGTGTACTGTACAGTATACATTCATTGATAGCTTAGTTGATGGCCAGTCGCAGAGATGTGAGAAGGGCTGTACTGGTCACCGGCTCAGGGATGGGGGATGGGGTTGTGGGGCACTGTCAACTGGGCTGGGGGGTGGGGGAACCACTAGACTACCAGGGACTGTTCAGCCTATATTTCAGGGGGATCAGAGATCAGGGCTGAGGAGGGCGGGGGTACCCTAGACCTACAGGCCATACTGTATATTTATTATTCATTACATGGGGATTGGAGATTGAGGCTGGGGGGGGCCCTAGACATATAGTGTATCTATTTATTATTCATTACATGGGGATAAGAGATCGGGGCTGGGGTGGCATGTACTACATGGGGATTGGCACACTGGCGGCACATTGGTGCAACCCCCAGAGGACACCTAGGTACACTTAGACCAGCCCCTGTCTGATCTAACTGTACTTAGACAGCTGTCCTCTGTGGGTGGCCTTTTGAATGCTGTTTTACAGGATGTGGCAGCTTACATCTGCCACAAGCCCCTTAGCACCATGCCGCAGCCCATTTAAGGGGGCATGGCTGGTGTAAGACCCCTTTGCCACAAGCAGCCTGCGTTTGTCACAGGCCGCTTTTGTGAATTGCTTGGGGTGTGTTTTTTGATGCAAGGTGCCACTTGCATCATTTGTCTTTGATGCAGGCACCTTGCATCATTCTAAGCACTTTGAGAATCAGTCCCAGGGTGTTCACAATCAACAGAATATAGTTATGAAACCTTGGTCTCAGCTGTATTAAAAGGAGCACTCCTTTTATTATTTAAACTGCACAAAAAAGTTGTAAAGCAAACTCAAAATGAGGGTGAGGATATCATACAGGTTAGATTAGGGGCAATCCAAAACAGAATTAAAATATATACTGTAGGTCAAAATTTTCACCATTATAATGCACTGCTGCTTTAAGTTCAGTAGTGCGATACTGGCTCGCAAAATTTTTTTTGTCTCACATACATTTTCTCATAACTTGGCTGTTAAACAGTATTTTAGTCCCAGATTTTGAATATACTGTTTATGTGACTCTACCCCATGAACAAGGATGGTGGAAATCCTAAAATAAGGTCAAAAGGTAATTTTGCATTCAATCTGTGAAACCACCTTTCAGGTGGGATGTAACACATTTTAGCAGCCAACTTCATAACGTGGGGTCAAAATGTAAAAAAAAAAAAGTTATGAAGAACTGCTGCATGCATGGCTGGCCTTTGTTCATGCAGCTGGTGTGTTTTGATCCTATGCCTGTGAACTGAGTTCAGGGGCAAGCTCAGTGAACCAACTGGATGGGTGAAGGCTTTGGGGACAGTGCTGCCATGTGGCACCACCCCAGCCTAGGGGGTGGTGCAGTGTTGGCCACATCGGCAACAAGTAACCATATAGTGAAGAGATGCCTTCAGAAGGCCCTGCACCTTTTCACCTGTAGCTGCATGGCAGTACAGGGCCCAGCAGTACAGGGCCCAGAGTGTCTTGTGCTTTCATAGCCAGATGAACTTTTGGCCATGTACATCTGCATCTGTAACCATATGGAAGTGCAGGACCCTTTCCACGCGCCCCTGGAGAGCCACACAATACATTGCATCTATAGCCAAACTTCTGTAAGCAGACTGTCTATTCCCTTGGCACAGGGCCTGGAGTGTCCTGTACATCTGCATCTGTTTACCCACATCCCAAAGACACCTGCATGAATGAGAACACAAATTCACTATCCCTAAAAGAAAGGAAATTCACTGCAAAAAACATGTTAATGCAACTGAACCCCACAAAAGTAGGGAAATGTGGCGTTATGGTTTCTAACCCTAACTCCCCCCCAGCAGCAAAAGGCAAGACCACACATGCAACACCAGACAGCTATCATCAGGTAAGACAAACACCATATAGCAGTTACCAGATGAGGCAAATTCAGTAGCACTGATGTGCTGCCTTGGTGGATTTGTACTTCTGCAACCAGAATTACTGTATGTGTATGTCTTACAGAGTGCACAAGTACCTGTGACTACAACAGCATTGTCTCTACTGGTAGCAGACAGATGTAGTGCTGCAATTTGAGTATCATGGATTCTGTCTGCAGCTGCAGAATGTCTGCAGCCAGAACTGTGTGCATGTCTTACAGTATTCATGAGTACCTGTGGCTACTGAAGCACTGGTCCTACATGGGCCTGTGCTTCTCCAGACAGACATAGTATTACAATTAGGGTAGTGTGGCTATCTATTTGTGGCTACAGAAGTGCAGGCCCCACAGGGGACTGCAGTTCTGCAGCCGAAGTCAGTGTGTATGTTTTATACCAGTGGCTGTAGAAGCTCAGGCTCCTCACTAGCCTGCTCATCTGCACCCAGAAGTTTGTGTATATCTTACAGTGTACATGAGTACCTGTGGCTACAGAAATGCTAGCCCCATAGAGGCCCATGCTTCTGCAGACTGAAGAACTGTTACAATTTTGGTATTGTGGGTTTATATTTGGGTGCTGCAGGGGCTTGTGATTTTGCAGGCAGAAGTAGTGTTATAATTTGAGTATCATGGATTTCTATCTGCAGCCAGAAGTGAGTGTGTATGTGTTTCAGTATGCATGCTGCAGGTACAAATCCACAAAGGTAGCACATCAGTGCTACTTCATTTGTGCCGTATAGAAACAACGGTATGTTTGTCTTACCTGATGGCAGCTGTCTATGGTTACTTGTGTGGTCATGTCCTTTTGCTGCTGAGTGGCTGGGAGTTAGGGTTGGAAACCCTAACACCACTTTTCTCTACTTTTTTGGAGATAAGCTGAACCCTAACTGGTGCACTGAACTGTCAATCCCCGTTAGTCTGCTACAACGTAGGGCACATGCTGCTGAAGACTACATATATTTTATGCAGTGCTGTGTGGCTAAGCGACCTATAAACTTTATTCCCTATTCAGCAGCGGGTCAGAGTGACTGATGAAGTACCATTTTCTGGTATTATTGCCAAGACAGTTACAACTGCAGTAATGTTATTCAAGTTTTTTATGTGTACATCAAACAGACCTCACAATGTGGTTGTGAAAAGATAGCTTTGGATCCAACCACAAGCCCAGCTATTTGAAACTGGTAAATGTTTCCAGTGGGGCAAGTTGCAGGGTGATGTGTAAGGAACTGTTTGCCAGTTTAGTGGTGAAAATTATAGATTTGGTTTTGGCCCATTCAGTTGAAGGCCATTTACATGCATCCATTTCTGAGTTTCATTAAATACTGCCTGTATTATGATGTTAAGCTCCATGACAGATTTAACCTTAGTGTAAATGACTGTGTCACTGCATCGAGGTGCATACTGGTGTTGAACCCTTTAGAGGTCTCTGGTGGATTATTTATACATAGTAGAAGAGCAGAGGCCCTAGAATGGAGCCCTGAGAAACTCCAAGGCTACACAATTAAGGAGATGAGGTAGTACAGTGGATTTTTACAGCTTGTGAGCTCTCTAAGAAGTAGCTCTTAAACCATGGAATTGTGATTTGACATAGTCCTACTATAGTTAGTATCAAATCAAATCAAATCAAAATTTATTTATAAAGCGCTTTTCAAAAAATCAAAGCGCTGATACAAAACAAAGTTAAAAACATCAGCAATAATAAATAAAAACATAAGAACAATGAAATAACCATAAAATAAACTAACCAAATGCCAGTGAAAATAGGTGACTTTTCAGGGATCTCTTAAATGATTCCATGGACAGGCACTCTCTAATCTGACGAGGTAGAGAATTCCACAGGGTCGGGCCATGAAAGAAAAGGCCCTTGCCCCAGATGATTTAAGACAAACCCTGGGAATCTCTAGCAATCCCTTGCCAGTGGAGCGGAGTGGGCAGAGAGGATGGTAGGGACAAAGGAGATCTTGCAGGTAACCTGGTCCCTGACCGTGTAGGGTCTTATAGGTCAGCACTGCGACCTTGAAGGTGATTCTCCATTGCACTGGCAGCCAGTGCAGTTCGCGTAGCACAGGTGTGACATGACAAGTTCTTGGTAGCCCTGTCAGCAACCTAGCTGCCGCATTCTGCACCAGCTGCAGGCAACGGAGATCAACCCCCGGCAACCCTAGATATAAAGCATTACAGTAATCAAGATGGGAAGAAACAAAAGTGTGAACCAACACAGGAAGGGTCATCATGTGGAACAAGGTGTTTTATCCGGGTGATATTCCTCAGATGGTAAAAGGAAGATTTGACAGTGGCTGACACCTGCATCTTCAGTGTCAGCGCACTATCAAAAATAACGCCCAGATTTCGCACCTGTTCGGAAGGTCTCAACTGGGTATCCCCTAATAAAAGATCAGAGGGGACCCCAGGAGTCAACTTCTTTGCATAATGACCCAGGTCAACTACTAATACCTCAGTCTTATGCGGATTTAACCTCAACTAGTTCGCACTCATCCAATCCTGAATCTCAGCGAGGCAGTTGTTAAAAACTGACACTACATCATTTTGTTCGGGTACAAAGGACATAAAGAGCTGAGTATCATCTAAATAACAGTGAAAACTCAGCCCATAATGCCTTATAATGTCTCCCAATGGTAGCATATACACCGTGAACAACATGGGGGAAAGCACAGAGCCCTGCAGCACCCCACAAGACAGAGCAAAGGGGGCAGAAGTAAAAATCCCTGAATCTACCCTTTGACTTCTGCCTGTGAGGAAAGAATGGAACCATCTGAGGACTGTCCCTGACAGTCGACAGAGGAGCCGCAGGTGATCTAGCAACATCCCATGGTCCACGGTGTCAAACGCTGCAGAAAGATCAAGAAGAACCAAGATCGAACGGCTCTTCTGATCTCTTGCTATTAGGAGATCATTAAGTACCCAAACTAATGCAGTCTCGGTACTATGCCTCTTCCTGAAACCGGACTGGAGAGGATCATAGACTTCATGGGTGGTAAGAAAGTCATCGAGCTGTAACGCAACTACTTTCTCAATAACCCTGCCCAAAAAGGGCAGGTTAGAGATTGGTCTGTAGTTAGCGAGGCACTCAGGGTCAAGGGAAGGTTTCTTCAAAAGGGGTGTCATGACAGCCTCTTTCAAGGACTCCGGAAACACCCCTTGATCCAAAGAACCCCAGACTATCTTCACAAGGATTGGTCCAATCACATCCATACATCCCACAAGGAGGCACTTAGGACCAGGATCCAAACTACAGCAAGTCTGTCGCAAGCCTTGGACAATCTTCATGATATCCATGATCGCTGGCTGGTCGAAATCCATCCAGACAGGCCGAGGGCATGTAACCCCATGTTGGTCACTGCAATGCTCGTTTGAACGCATGCCATGGATCTCCGATCTGATTGATGACACCTTATCATCAAAGAACCGAGCAAACTCATCACACTGTATTTGTGAAAAAGCTCTCCGACCCCGCAGACAAGCTGGATTGCAGTCTGTCGACGGTCCGGAAGAGCTGAGCAGGTCGGTTTCTTGATGCAGTTATCTCCCTGGACAGGAATTCTGCCTTCTTATGGGAGATTACTGATTGATAGTCCACGTAATGGGCCATCAATCTAAGTTTGTCACCTTCCAGGCTGGATTTCCGCCAACAGCGCTCCAATCTTTGCCCCTTCCTCCTCAACTCCCTCAAAGTCCCATCAAACCAAGGGGATCGAGGGCGGAGGGAGAGGGGGCGAACATGGACAGGCGCAATGGAATCCAGTGCCCTCGACACCATATTATTATAGTGCACTACTAAGGCATCTGGTTCCATGCACTCCATCGGCCAACTCGATAGGTCCAGCACCGCCATCAGACCCTCAGGGGTAACTCCCCTCAAAGGGTGGTACAGGGCCATCTCCAAAGGGGTGGGTCTCATAAAGGGGGTCACGAAATTGAACCTTACAGAGTGATGGTCAGACCACCCGACTGGTTCCACCACCAGTCCTGTGATCTCCATACCCAGGGTGAACACTAAATCCAGAGAATGACCATGAATATGGGTAGCAGCGGTAACCACCTGTGTGAAGCCCAATGAACTCATTAGTTGGAGAAAGTCTTGACCAAACTGCAAGAATTCATCGTCAACCCAGGCATTAAAGTACCCCAGGACCAACCACCTGGAGGGCTCCAGTATCAGGTCGACAATGAAGTCCGCAACTTCTTGCAGAAAAACGTTCTCGCCACCGGGTGGATGGTAAACGAGCAGAATTATGCAGCCCACACCTGCTCCCTTGATACATTCAAAGGATCCAGGGGACACCACTGGAACCTCTACAAGGCCCAATTCCGATTTAAAACAAATAGCGACCCCCCCCCCACACCTACGATCTAACCTCGGGCGATGTATTACCGAGTACCCGGCTGGAACAGCTGACTCCAAAATGGGGCCAGCATTTTCGTCCAGCCAGGTCTCGGTAGTGCATGTCAGTTCAGATGATTCAACAAAATCAGTAATTATTGTTGTTTTGTTTTTTATTGACCTGGCATTGTATAACAATGCCTAGGTTGGATGAGAGGCCCTGGAGGAGCAGGTTACGTGCCCACTCTCAGTGGAACCCTTGGGTATGGGAACCAGGCAACGCACTCCCATATCCTGGACCCATTTCACCCCAGGGCATCTCACCGACCTCACCATCTCAATTCACCCACTCCGCTCACCCCCCATAGCCGAGGGCCCCCCCTCCACCTCCTCCGCACAATCCCCAGGGCACGGCAACGCCTATAAACTTCAGGCTGCAGCGTGGGGCAATCAAAAGGGCGCAGGTCCCTCAGCCTAGAGGGGGAGTTGCGCCTGTCCATGGATTTTCCATCCCAACACACATAACTATATAGGTCTTCAAAAAGCAGTCTTAAGACCACTTTAATATAAATGTTATCAATACCAGCAACAAATCCAAAGTAATTAAAAATAATAATACAATTTTTCATTAAAACCGACTCCTAAGATAAAACAAGTCTGGACAAATTTTTTCATAAATTCCACAGAGAAAAGAAGTTTATAGCAGTTCAAAGCAAAATCACAGTTCTTCTAGTCCATGCTTTTATTAGAACAGTAAAATCCACAGAGCTCTCACCCTGGGGAAACTGTCCCATGGCCTATCTCTCACATAGGCCAAACGGAAATGCTTTATAATTCTACCATATACTCCTAGAGTAGAAATCAATCTGCAGAAGATTAATCTGGCTGTTTGGGGGCCGGGTATGATTAATCAGCCAACAAAAGGAAAGCTCTCTCTATGGTCGTCCCCCAATGTATCCTCCAGGGAGACCAGCCTGTAACTGGACTTGCATGAGCAGGTTCTCCAACCTACTCAAACAACAATCCATAAACCACGGGTGCCCTAGGCCCATCATCCGATAGCACTCCCTGAGCTCCCATGGCAGCTGTTCACCCTGGAAAACCACACCGGGTACAGGCTGATGTTTTTATAAATAGAGAGAGTTCCCCTGATCGTCCCCCAAGGTGCCGCTGGAGGGATTGATTAATACCTGGGATTCACACTAGCAGGCTCTCCAGCCTGCCAGCTATGAAACAGGGAACACAGATACCCTGGGGTCCGTCCTCCGACAGCACCCCCTAATCTGCCCAACCAACCACCCCAACAGACTACCCTGAGTTAAGATCAAAAAGGCTGACAAACTCACCCACTCCCCAGTGATGACAGAATCCACAGATCACAGATGCAGAGATAAAGCCAGATTTTCCTATTCCAAAAATAGGCCCAGTCTCTAGTTTCAAACCACACCAAGGCATATGGCAGATCCAATAGTCTGGAGAATATAATATGGTGGTTTACAGAATGAAATGCATTAGCGAGGCTGATGTAGATTGTACCAGCAATGTAGCTATCATCCAGAGTGAGTGATGGGTCATTTGTTACCTTCAGCAGAGCAATGCTAGTTGAGTGGTTGTGTTGAAGTTCTGATCGTGCATCTAAGAGAATCTTGTTGTCAAAAAATTGCATCATCAACTGATTATGAATGCGCTTTTCCAGAAGTATGTTTATTATTGATAAAACCTAAATAGGCCTGAACCTACTTGGATCAGAGGGAGGCCTTGATTTGTGTAGGGAGTGTTATGATGGCTGTTTTCCAGATGGATGGTACAGTATATGCCCACCTTGAATGGAAGAGTTAAAAAGAGTTGCAGTTTGTAATGTGAGGAAATCTTCTGCCATCTTCAGTATCCTTGATTCAGTATCATTATACCTTGGCCTTTTGGAGATACCCCTTTCAATAATTTCAGTACTTTATTCTGGCTGATGTCCTTAAAGTGGAACATGGTTGGAGGGAGATCATCTAGATGGGTAAGGGGCTGTGCAGAGATATCCTTGGTGTGCACATCATAGATATATATAGATATATATAAACACAAAGGTGACATAATAACTTGCCCACAGCATTGCTTATACTGTACAGTAGATGTGTGTGTGTGTATGCATATGTTAAAAACATAAAAGTTTTGTCCACAGCACTACACGTACAGTAGATGTGTGACTTTAGGTCCTAATCAGCTTAACAGTTGACAGCAAATTCATGTCTAGACATAGGGCCAGGCATAGTGAGGGACCCAATCATAGTTCATGCATGACAGTATAATGCAGTAAAGGAAAACATAAGGAATATTTTTGATATTTCTGTATCTAGGTCATATTGGCTTATTGGTAGCACATTATTGACACCAAAAACATGTACATGGCACATCCAGTTATCTTCACAGCCTGAAAACATATATTCTGCCATGTTTTTGCAGATATCAATGAGTGTCTACAATCAGAACTGTGTGTTCCTCATGGAGATTGCCTTAACACAGATGGTTCCTTCTTCTGTAGCTGTGAGCAAGGATTTACAGTTTCTGCAGATGGCCATAAATGTGAAGGTAAGACTCAGGACACTGATAATATAGTAACAATGTTTGCAGTAGTTGTGCACATATGATCTTTTCTTATAGGACTAGGTTAATCATCATTTCTATTCACCATCTGCTTTAAACTATTAATTACTTTCAGGATATATATATATATATATATATATATATATGTATATAAAATTAGAGCAAAAACTCAGTTTAATGCATCAGTTAGGGTTATTCACAGTGACAAAAGTGAGGAATTCAATGTTAGGGTTGAAAAACACACCTTGCCCCCCACCCTGCCTTAAGCCAGCATCGGGGTGTGGTTGGGGTCAACTGCCCTAACTCCTCACCCCATCACATGTAAAGAAGCTGAGGTGGTGAACTATAGGAGAATGAGGTGAGAGTTAGGACCAACGACCCCAACGCACACCCCGATGCCAGCTTGGGGGCAGGGTGGGGGTGGTTGCAATGGGGGGGTTCAACCATAACATCGAATTTCCTCACTTTTGTCACTGTGGAACAACCCTAACTGATGCATTAAATGGAGTTTTTGGCCTCTAATTTCCCTTCTTTTTGAGAATGTGCAGTAGAAGTAGTGAATAGAAACGTGGTGGTGGAAGCGCAGGGCCCTCCCACCACGTGATGTTTTCTGACATAGTAATAATAAGTGCAAGGGAAACGCAAGTGCTAACGGTTGCGAACATGGTGACAGAAATGTAAATGGTAAAGCAAACGTTAATAGAAATGCAAGCGCAAAGTGATGCCAAACCGAATAGTGACACAAAAGGTAGACGCAGCCACATAAGGAAACACAAACCGTGATGTGCACGGTCATGGTACGGCAATTGGAAATGCAAATGGTAACGTTAACAGCATAAATAACGCCAAAGGGAACCAAAACGGAAATGCCAATGCAAGTGCACACGGAAACGCAAACCGTAACACGCACGGTCACGGACATGGTACCATAATTGTAAACTTAAATGGTAAAGTTAACATGAACAATAACACCAAAGGAAACAGAAATGGAAACGGGAATGGAAGCGCGTACGGAAACGCAAACCGTAACGCTCATGGTCACGTTACTGCAGTTGTAAATGCAAATGGTAACGTAACAGCAACAATAACACCAAAGGAAACAGAAATGCAAAAGCAAATGGAAACTTGTACGGAAACGCAAACCGTAATGTGCACAGGCACAGTAACGCAATTGGAAACGCAAATGGTAACAGTAACAGCAATGAAGACACAAACCGAAACAGAAAAGCAAACGCAAACGAAATGGGGTGCCAGAAACGCAAACAGAAATGCAAGCAGAAACAGTAGTGGAGATGCAAATGGTAACAGTATCACAACCACAAGTGCAAACGAGAATGTAGAGGGTAACACACACGGAGGAGTACACGGGAACGGTAACGCAAACGGGTACGGAAACGCAAGTGGACACGCTAACTGTTACAGTAACGGAAGCGCACACACTGTTTTTGCCCAACAGCTGCATAGAGAAACACAGCATGTACAAAGAATGTATGCATAATAATGGGCCTCAGAGCAGAAAATGAGATGTTGGAATACTAAAGTGCTTATATCTCAGGAACCATGCGACGTAGACAAAAAATTTAAATTTCACATGATTCATGACTTTTCTGGCTAGGTTTTCACTGAATGCATAGCCCATAGAGCTAAGCATCATCGTGATGAAAATTCTGTATCTCGCACCATTTCCGAGATACGAGCCCCGAAATGCATGGCGAATGCCACCATGTTAGTCTATAGGAAAAAAAGTCAACTTTGGAGTACCATAACTTGGCATTCATGCAATATTTTGTCACCAAGCCACTAAAAGGCATATCTGAGAGATATTGGCTGCCTTCCCTCCAAATTTCAGCTCAAAAGACCAAACCGTTCTTTTGCAACAGGGTGGCAAAGAACTCCCATCATTTTGACTATAGTCTGGAAAAGAAATGTGACTCATGGAAGCTTTGCAAAATTGAAGTGTCAAGCAGGTGCGACACTACTTATACACTACTTTTCCAGAAATTTGAAAAACATATTTCTGGGGTGTTTAACCCCAAAATAAAGACATGGCTAGCATCCTGAGGGTCTGACTAGGTGAACACAAAAAGAATTGTGTTCCTAGAGGGTCCCAATTTTAAATGCTAAGCATTTTTCTGATCAGTAAGTGATCAAAAACACACTGGGATTCCACTGTCCAGCAGCATCTAGATAAAGTGACAGCCAGGTTGTATATCTTAGAGAAAATGACCAAGAGGAAGGAGTGCACCTACTCACACACTCACGCAGAGTTTAAAGGGATTGGATCACTAAAATATAAACTGAAGGTTAAAAATGAATATAATTGGACACTGATAGGTGTTTAGTCTGATTGGGACAATTAAATACATACATAGTAAATGGTTGGTGCATTCAAAGGGGAACAAGAATCACCTGTTCTCAAGAGAGAATATAAGATGCTGAAAGAGAGTTTTAGGGGGGTTGCTCTTGGAATTGCTGGGGAAGTTACATCCAAGAGGTCAAGCTTGGAGCCTACTCTTCTAGTTACATCCATGGGGGATGGTAGATAGCATAGGGTCCAGTTTATCTTTATGGATAGGAAAGGGTAAGAGTAATAATAGCATACCTCAGTAATAGCCTTTTTCTTTCGTGATCTGTTGTTTAAAAATATTTTACTTTTCCTGTAACAGTGTTGTCCTCTTGTGTTAAACATATATATCCTGTAATGCAACTTTTGACCTTCTGTTAAGTAAATTTCTATTTATTTACTCAACAGCTATGGCTGTGATTTAAATTATTTCTAAGGTAATTTATGGTTTCCACTGGCTGAGGCAAACTCTGTTTAGCATCTGCCACCTGAAAGACACACTACCAGGCTTTGATCTGTGCAATTGCATGTTTGACCTCCCAGTTCTGTGCAAGTGGGAAGGTAAGTGCTGGAGAACCCAGCTGGTGGGAGTGGATACCCAAAGACAGACACCTCTCTGAAAGCTAATAAAGCCAGAGAGAGAGGTGGGTTGTCACAGTCTTTCAAACTTTTCAGGATGTAAGCAATAATACTTGACAGGGTGGGTGGTATTGGGCTATACCAGATTGCCCAGGAGCATACTGAGGCCTGATTGTATTATAATTATAGCCCCTGGAAGGTCTGGTACAGCCCATATCACCTACCTTGGAGGTTATTATTGCACTTAGAAAATGAGCCATATGCAACATTTGTGAAAGGAAAAATTTAACTATTTAAAAAGTTAAGAAATGTTTGAAAATCATTATTAAATACATTTTGGGTACAGTATTCCCTTTACTGACTGTCATTAGAAGGCAGTGTTGCTAGAAGCCACATGTTGTGTTTAGAAGATGGCTTTTTTCTTTTTAATAAGGCATATTTTTTATCATGGCATCTTTTTTCCCCTAAATATTGTGTTTTAATTGAGCGAGATTGGGCTGTCAGCTTGGTCAGCTGAGCACAGCAAGTAAACTGAAACCACATCCTAGTCCATAATTATTGTTCAATGGGGTAGTCAGGGGTGAGTAAGGAGAAATGAGACTATTTTGCAGTCATGTAAAAAATGAGTAATTAGTGCTGTGCAGTTCCAGTGAGTGTCATGTAACAAGTGTGATTTGCAGCTAGAAATTATTAAGGGGGACAATAGATGGCCAAGTGGGAGAATGGAGAGTTGAGCAGGTGGTGGAGACTGTGTTTGTGCTAGTAAAGGGAGTTGAAATAAAGTAAAAAAAAGACTTTGTGTGGCATGAGGATGGAGGATTTCATTATTGTGAGTGTTTCAAACTGAATAACAAAACTGACATCTCTTTTGGTGGGGAGCTCACTCACAGGAAGAAAATAATGGTGATCATTTCAAATCACCATTCTGAGTGGGTACAATGATTTAATCTGGTAATGTGGTACTTGGGATTGGCACTTATGTTTTTTATAGGACATTGTTGAAAAATAAGTGTATGGGTAGAGGGGGCTCATAACCAATCAGGATTCAGTATTTTAGAAGCCCGTTTTCTATATGTTTACAAACCACATGCTACTTGTCTGAGAGTATTTCTTGTAAGTTATTTTTTGATAATCTTGTCTTACAAGTAATTTAGCATTACTTTTCAATATGACTGAATTAATGGAAAGGCCAGCATCTTTATGGAGTAAAGCTGAACTCATCATCACTTCTCTAACATTCTCTTTGACTGATGATAATGATTAGCACAATTTATGAGTCTACAAATGGGGTGGTTTGGGCATACCTTAAAATACCTGCTTCATCAGGACTCCTACACTGAACTGAACTGGAAAATGTTTTGTAACATGAACCACCCCCCTGCCCCACACAAAATACTATTTTAATATAATTTATTTTACGTTAGACTAATCTCCATAAAGAAGTAATCAAGATGCCTGACCTCTGTGCTATGAATATATTTTCATCTGACTCTAACTTGAACACAGTTTCAGTGACATTTAAGATCAGATAAGATAGTAAAGGTGCCTGAAACGTTTCTCTTCAGGGACATAAAGTTTCTTGTCAGGGTCATGTCCTTACAGCAACATTTCCCACCTGTGCAAATGTTTGTTGATAGCTATGTTTTGTTCCCGCAAATTTACTTTTCCAACTCAATACCACCATGAAACACTATTCTACTAAAATTCAAATGCCCAAATAATATTATGAAAAAAGTTATCAGGTTCCTGTTAAGATGAATCATGGCATCTTGCAGAAAATACAACGGTATAATCATACAACTGCTGTATTCAAACCCCTGGTTCCATATTTGCTAAATAAAATACACATCTCGTGTGTCAGCATGCTACACTGATGTGAATGGTTGCTCTTGTAGTTTAGAGTTTAAATCACAGCTTATAAAACAGGCAGCCTAGGTTCTAATCCCAACAGGGGCTATTACTTTACAGGCTTCATTAATGTCCCTGAAGAAACATTTCATAGTATCTTTAGTACCAGAGCCTCACAGAGATGTATGTGTACACTGGGAATAGTGAGCTAATACATTCTTTATGGTTTGCAATAAAAACAACTTATCCAGATACATAAACTATAAAATTCAACTATGTATAGGTCATAGGGATTTGTATTCTCATCATGTTTCCCCAAAAAACTTGTAGGCCTTTGAGTCACATTCACTATTAGATTTTGCAACAAGTAAGTAATATTTATTTATTTATTTATTTATTTCAGTTTGGAATTCAAGACCTTTGAGCCAAGGCTCATTTACAAAGGTTCCACATCAGTCAGAGTACAGTACAAACAAAACTAAACATCATTAGAGTACAATGGTACACAGAATATAAACATTGAGGTGTACAGAACTAACAATTACAAACAGCAGAATTTCATAGGAATGAGGCATAATCTGATAAATTAGCTGGAGGATAAAACCTCTGTATAAGTTAGTTGCTCATTTATCACCATGATCTAGAGATTCACTAGGAGATCTCATAATCAGTTTAGTAAGGGGGAAAGAAAAATAGCCAGTAAGGAGCAGGCAGATCAGGGCTAGGCACTCTGGCAGATGGATAGCCAGGGAATGGCAGCAATGAGGGGTTGAGTAGAGTAAATAGCCTGAGAGAGGCTTTGTTCAGGGTAAGCAAGAGAAGCAGCCTAATTAGGTTTAGCCTTGGGGGGGGGATAAGGAAAGATAGGAGTAAGGGAGGGGGTGAATGAGGGTAGGGAGAAGTGGAGGGTAGTTGCCAAGGGAGATGAGAGGGGAAGGAAGTTGTGGGGATGGGAGGTGGAGGTAGGGTGAGGGGGGAAATAGTAAGTGGTAGTAAAGGAGGGACTGGGGCATGAGGGGGTGGAGTAGGTTGGGGTGGAGGAATTGTCTTAGGTAAGTCCTTCATAAGGAGATTTCTTGGTCAATCAGGGCGATTCTAAGTTATGTGGTGTGGTCAGGTTAAGCAAGGGCAATCCCATATCCTAGTGAAAGCTAGGTGCATCTAAAGTCTGGCTTTGAAGTTTCCAATCCTATTGCACTCAAGGAGGTCTGATTGGAGGTCATTTGTCCATTTGGGTCCTCTGAATGATAGGGCAATTGAGGTACGCTTGAATGGTACTGCGAGCCCACACCTGGAAGCCCTCCAAGTATTGATAGCAGGTTGGTCAATTTTGAAGAGATGTGCAGTGGATACAGGAGTTAACCTGAGTAAGACTTTCTTAGACAGTAGGCAGGTCTGGAATTGGGCCCTGAGATGAAGGGGTAGCCATCCTGTTTCTTCGTATAGGTCACATGTGTATGTCCAGTGATCTGCACCCAGGACCAGCCTGCATGCTTTATTTAGAAGGGTTTTTACCCATTTTTAGGGCAGTATCAGTGCCTGAGCTGTACATTATAAGGCTGTAGTCTATGGTAGACAGTACTGAGCAGGAGGTGACAAGTTTTAGGGCCCCTCATGGCATGTAGTGGCAGTGCCTGTACAGAACACCTAATTTTGCACTGGCCATTTTGATAACATGTGCACGTGAGTAGTGTAGGAGAGGGCACTATCGAGGTGAATCCCAAGGTATTTAAAAATGTCAACCTGTTACAAGGTGTGCCTGCTGTGAGTCTGTATCAGCAGTTTCCTGGGTTTTTTTCTGTTCTGCGGAAAAGAGAAAAGCATGCCCTTCATTTTTTTATAGTTGAGCAGCAGTTTATTAGCTGAGAACCAGGCCTCCTGCTTGTGGAGATTCATTTCAAGTTTACTGGTGATGGCTGGTAGTTTTTTTCCACTTACAGAGATGACCGCATCATCCGCATATAGCACAATATGGTCTTGGCAGACTGGAGGCAGGGGGTTTATGAAGAGGCTAAAAAGTAGTGGACCCAGAACAGAGCCTTGGGGGACTCCACGAGTCACCTCCATGGGTTCAGATAGCGCATCATTGATTTTGACACATCATGTCCTACTGGAGAAGTAGCTTTTGAGCCAGGTGACCATGTCAATGGGCAGGCCTAAAGAGCTTAGGCATTGAAGGAGGATTTGATGGTTGACAGTGTCAAATGCCTTTGTGAGGTCAATAAAGATAGATCCCACAGCAAAACCATCATCAAAGGCATCATAGATTTAGGTGGTGAAGTCAACCAAGGCGGTAATGGAGGAGTGGTTTTTCTGGAATCCATGCTGCTGAGCACCTAGTAGGTTATGCTTCAGAAGGTACTCTGAGAGCTGGTCACAGACAATTTGTTCCAGTGCTTTAGACAGGGGAGGGAGCATGGAGATGGGCATGTAGTTAATAAGATGTATGGCATCACCTGCTTTGGGGACTGGGATGATGAGAGCCTCCTTCCATTTGTCAGGGAACACACCTGACCTAAGTGAGACATTAAAGACTTTGGTTATTGGTTCAGCTAGTTCATTAACAGTAAGTGCCACCATTTTCACATCTACAAGGTCTCTCCCTATTCTTGTCTTCCCTAGGACATGCTTCACATACTTGATGGAGTTGTTTCTAGTCAGCTTCTTAAAGTAGAAAGTGGGGAGCTTCCCAATGTTTGTGGGGTGGGGTTGTTATCACTAATTGGGGATGACAGGGTCAGGTAGTCACTGGGAAGTACAGAACGTTGGTCAGTGAAAACTCGATTGAATGCATTTGCAATGTCAATTGGCTCTTGTAGTGTCCCGGCTACAGTGACCATTAGGCCCAGTTGGGCTTTAGGGGGTTTGCTGGTGAGTGATTTGATCGAGTCCCAGAACTCCTTTCCATGTCCCCAGCTCCTTTTTAGTAGGTTATTGTAATAGGTTTCCTTAGCTTGATGGATGAGCCTGGTGCAGTTGTTCCTTGAGGTCTTATACTTAATGAGATCTGCTACACTACAAGATGCTTTGGCCCTATGCCAGAGGTTACCGCTTTCTCTCACAAGCTCAATAATGGAGCCTGTGAGCCATGGGTTAGTACTCCCTCATGTTTTTTTTTTATCTATAAGGTGCAAAGATGTCACAGGCTTTAGTAAAGATTGCGAGGAAGTAGTTTAGGGCTTGATTCCCATCCTCGTCTCTGTCCAGAGGCATCCAGTCTACTAACCTCAGGTATTGCCTAAAGGAGTCCAGCAGCCCAGTTCTCAGGGAGCGGTTTCGTGAGACCTATGGAGCACCACTTTTGGCCTTATTCAATCATGTGCACATGACTGGAGAATGATCACTGAGGGTGTCAGGAAGGACAGTGACCCCAGGGATATGTTCTGGGCAGCTTGCCAGTAGCCAGCCAATGAGTGAGCTTGTGCCAGTTTTGTAATTAAATCTGGTGGCTGTAGAGACTAATTGTGTGAGGTAGAGCCTGGATACCTGGTCCTGAACTGTTTGGGAGTCGTTGGACAGCCAGTTGGTGTTAAAATCACCAACAATGATTTGCTCCCAGTTGGTTTTGAACTGCTCCAAGTTGCTTATAACCTGTTGGAAGCCAGATTTAAGAGACCCAGGGGGTATATACACAAAGGATAGTAGTAACACCTTGAACTGCTTACCTAGGGTAAGTTTGAGGCTGAGGGTTTGTGCCTCTTTGGTCTGAAAACTGCTAGGTAGAAACTGAGCCTTAATTCCATTTTTTAGATAAACTAAGCAACCTCCACCCCACTTGGACAATCTGACCTGCCTGAACACTGTGACGTTGTCAAGTGCTATTGAGGCATCACCGGTCTTAGGTGATAGGCAGGTTTTGACGAGAGCTATAATATTAGGTAGAAGTAGCTTAACCCAGGCCTGGAACTGAGACAGTTTGTTTAGGAGGCTCTGTACATTTAATGACACTATCTTGAAGTGGCCTAACCTCATGTGTGGGCTGGTACATGGTGGCCCGGGGTTTGGGTGAACATCCCCTGAGATTAGTAATAGCAGAAGAAGCAGTTTTCTGAGAGTGAGTGCCCAATGAATCCAGCATAGCTTTTTTGCTTTCACCTGATGTGGGTCATGGGTGTTGGGGGCTACCTCGGCGGTACGGCAGCAGAGAAGGGCTGCTAACAGGATTTTGTGAGGTGCAGGGGGGTGTAAATTTAGGTGTAATTTTGAAGAGCTGCTTAAGCCATACCTCAGAAATGGTATGTAGGTTGTGGTCTGATGAGGGGGGAGAGATAAGGACTGGAGTCGGGTATGTCACATGTCTGGGAGGTGACCAACCTGCTTCACACATGAAGCAGGGGATAAGGAGGATTAATATTCCCATATTTATGACTGGCATCATAGTTGGGGGTAAGCAGGAAGTAGGTCCTGATCTTGAAAGCCTGTGGTAATAGCAGAGCAAATAGGGAGGCAGTAGTGATCTCCCTGCTTCTGTGAATGCAGGTGTACCTCGAGCTCTCGAGCTATTAGATGGGGCCGAGAATTTTTGGGGAGGATTGGCTGGGCTGGTTGAAATCTCAGCTGCAGCCCCAGGGAAGTGATCTTTAGTTGAGTTTAAGAGGACTAGTAAGATGTGGCTGCAAAGCCCTCAAGGTGGCATGGTGTTAAGCAGAGTCCTGAGGGAAGTAGGGGGAAGTACTTCAAGGGTGTTCAGTTGAGATGGGGGGTGGAGGTAGTAACCTGTTTGAGGGGAGGACAGAGCTTTAGTCTAGTGCAGATGTCAGCAAAGCCGCTAGAGGAGTCGTGGTATGGGGTAAGGGGGATGGAATGGGTGACTGGTGAGAGTAATCAGGATGTTTAAACAGGGGGACAGGGAGGACTGCCAGGAGTGTAGCACCACAGGTTGTAGAAAATTGTCACTGGTCCCTTAAGGAGGGGGCTGTAGCAGGGACTTAAGGAAGAGCCAGAGGCAGACTCAAGCCAACAGCTGGGGAGAGACAGGGGAGGAGAGGTATTTAATAGAGACCGGGGTCAGGGACGGCGGGTGGGGCAAAATATGGAGCTAAAAGACTGTAGTCTAGGTTTAACACAAGCCCCGAGTATTCTAAAAAAGGCGCCGAACCAGTCCCAACCAATGGCAGGCAGCTGGGCTGGGGAGCGTCCAGTCACGGGCCTTCCTCTTGCTGGTGGAGCCAATCACAATAGCGGCATACAATCCTCAGTTCCTCGGAGGTTTGGTGTACCTGAGTAGCATTGGGCTGTTGGGCAGGAGATGGAAGAAAGGCTGCCGGTGAAATCCTGGGCAGTGGCAGCACTACCCCGCTCTTGAAGTGGGCTGGGTGCAGGGGAATGCAGCTGCCATGGTCTGAGGTGGCAGAGCAACCTGCTCAGGCAGCAGGCTGGAAGAGAGAGAGAGAGAGAGAGAGAGAGGAGAGAGATTAGGTAACTTAAAGGAATTTGAGATGGCACCCTAACTTAATTGGTGGGTGGTCCTGGTCAGTGAACAATAGCTAGGGGTAACTAGTGACAAAAGTGGGCATTTAGAGAGTTTTGGGGGGTGGGCTATCTGGGATAGGCATCAGAGGGACAGAGCTGAAACAAAGGTATGGGGATGGGGGAATAGAGGGAGAATGATAGCGAGAAGCAGAAATAGTGAGGAGGTTTCAGGAGATCAGGGGGGTGGTGCAGAGTGCAGCCATAGGGGAAGTAGGGAGCTAGGTCTGGAAATTGTGCTAGATGTTGAGAGAGTGGGGTGGGCAAATGTGCAGGTGCCAGATAATTTTCCATGAGAGCACTGCACCAAGGGAAGGCTATGGGAGAGAGAGGTTAGTTTAGAAGAAAGCAGAGCAGGGATATTTAGAGGAGAAGAGCACAGAAAATTAAGTCAGCAAGCAATTCAGTAGCTATAAATAAATTAGCCTGCAGTAATTTTTAAAACAGTAAGCATTAAGCAGCAGTAAATAATTTAGCCTAAACTTAGGTAAGCAACAGCCAAGTAACTTAGTATTAGCATTAGGTGGCCTCCAATTATTATCCCAGCTTAAGTAAGCAGACAAGTAAAATTAACTGAAATTAGCAGACAATTAAAATTACATAGATACATAGACAGTGTCGGCAGATAAGGGCCTATGGCCCACCTAGTCTGCCCATTTGAGTTTGTAACTTCAGTTTATGTTTTCCTAGAACTCTGTTGCCCCTTACCCCTGACCTCCAGAATTCCTTTATGTATATCCCATGCATTCTTAAATCCCATGATTGTTTCAAACCCCACCATTCAAATTGGCTGAGATATTCTAAAAATAACTTAATCTTACAAAATACAGAGCTAAAAGACTGTAGTCTATGTTTAAAACAAGCCCCGAGTATTCCACAAAAGGCACCGAGCCAGTCCTGACCAAAGGCAGGTTGGCTGGGCTGGGGAGCGTCCAATCACGGGCCTTCTTCATGCTGGTGGAGCCAATCACAATAGCGGCATACAATTCGCAGTTCTTCAGAGGTTTGGCATACCTGAGTAGCACTGAGCTGCAGGGCAGGAGACTGAAGGAAGGTTGCCAGTGAAATCCTGGGTGGCAGCAGTGCTACCCCACTCTTGAAGTGGGCTAGGTGCAGGGGAATGCGGCCACCGTGGTTTGAGGCAGTGGAGCGACCCGCTGGGGCAGCAGGCTGAGTAACATTGGGCTGTAGTGCAGGAGACTGAAGGAAGGTTGCTGGTGAAATCATGGGCAGCGGCAGTGCTCCCCCACTCTTGAAGTGGGCTGGGTGCAGGGGAATGTGGCCACTGTGGTCCGAGGTGGCAGATCAACCCGCTCGGGCAGCAGTCCAATGTAATATGTTTCTTATCTGATCATATTAAAGATCATGATCATCATAGACAATAATATTCATAAAATCCATATAACAGATATTAAATATGATACAATAAAATACAATATACTTCATAAAATACACACAGTTGGTATTGACATAGTAAAGTACAGAATCCAGATAGTGCACAGCCAGAAAACTGCCACAACGTATTAGAAATTCTCTACATTATTTACAGAACTAGAAGCGGAAAGACTTGGTTGGTCTGAAAGCTAAGACATTGTTTTCATTTTGTAACATCTATATTGGTCCAATAAAAGGTATCAAACCATTTGCTTCTGTATCTGTTCCCACATTATCTACTTAACACATCTTTTTCTAATTTGTATTATGACACAGAAGAACATGGCCTTTCTTTTTATTATCCAATCATCCTCTCTCATCAGCCTTAATAATAAAATAAGGTTCAAACCTATGCCCTGCACAGGGAGCATGGCCGGGCATAATCACCTTTTTCTTGCCTTGGTATATCAGAGGCATAAGCAAACAACATGCTTTACATATTTTCTACCTCCAGGACTGCAGCTGCAGTTTTCATTGCTTTCAATGCCTTGTTTATACCTTGTTTGCAAAACATTGTGTAAAACAAGTCAAATCCATATATATTACATTAGCTCTTCTGATTACAGGATCTGTCAGTACATCTGATTAAAATTTGGAGCCATGCTCACAACCATTTGTAGTCAACTTGGGGGGGAGGGAATGTTGATTTTTTTTATTGCCTCCAGATCCTTTAGGATACCCAAATTCCAAGCCTTCCTATTTATATATCTAGTATATTTTAAACTCAAAGTAATATCCTTTCTTATATTTTTTTCTAACATTTCTATATCACATTTTTGAAGCCCTTCAATATTCTTTAACCACTAAGATGACTTAACAACCAATCGTTTTCCAATACATTTTTTCCTCAAGGCAGCATCTTGGTACAGTAGATGATCTTTTGACATTCATGTTATTGTTAGCCAGTAATTAAATTTGCTGGAATCCATTCTGGGTTCCATTCTAATGAAACCCAGTTCTACCCTAATGCTGCTCGTATAGACTTATTTATTCCTTATGCAGATCTGAGTAGTTGATTTAAATGTTTCTCTAGTACTTCCTTGTCTTTAAGATCACACACTCCAGCTCCATAAAGTGCCTGAGTGTTATATTTAACTCTAGCAGTTTCTAACAATAAGTATATGTTGTTCACCTAAATTTGTAATTAAATCTTCTCTGGCCTTAAGTAATGACTTTCAGTTTCCCCAAAATTTTATTAGCATGTATAAACCAATTACAGTTGGCTGAAAAAGTACCACTAAAATATTCATAATTATTGACTGTTTCTAATATAAGATCTCCCAAATTCCACCCGTGGTACTCGGTTTTTCTTCCCACATACAACCACCTAAATCTATGATATATTCACATTAAGATTTGTGCCTTGAGCATGACTAAATGGTAGGTCCAGTTTTCTCTGCAAACCCTTCTTAGATAAAGCAAACAGTACCAAATCAGATGCATAAGTGAGAGCAACACAAGTATTAGGACCAGTCTTATGGGAATCCAAGATAGCCTCATTCAAATCAATCAGTAAGAGATTTATGTATTTACAGAAGAGCGAGGGGAACACAGCCCTGTTTCACACCATTATTGGTCAGAAAGGTGTTGTATAGCTGTCCCCTGGTCCTCAACCTCACTTGGGCCCATTAAGTCTCTTTTTATACTAACAAAACTGGGATCGATACTCCTCTCCCTCATTTCCTGACATAAAGTACTTCTTGAAATAGAATCAAATGCTGCAAAAAAATCTATAAATGCAGCAAACAGTTTTTGGTTTTACATATTTTTCTATAAGGTGTAGCAATATGTACAATTATCTGTTGTTGAGTTTTCTGCTCTGGAACCCTCTTGCAAGTCACTAAGTCCTCCGTGCCTATGCATTTCCTGCAGGAACCTTCTGGACCCCACTTGCAAGTCACTAAGGCCTCCGTGCCTATGCATTTCCTGTAGGAACCTATCTAGTATAAGTTAAGAAAAAAACTTAGCGCTGATATCAAGTGGATTTATGGGTCTGTACATTTTGGGCTTTTTGCTGTCCCGTCTTCTAGATATGGCAACAATTTCTTCTTGAAGTGCCTTTTTTTGTGTAAGAGAGCAGACATCAGTAGACTTTTCTGGTTATGCTGGTAAACATAGTCCTGCCCACAGCCATGTCTTCCCAAAGCAAATCATTGCTTGCTTCTGCATCAAAGAAAATACAAGAGTAATATCTGAATATAGCGTTTGGGGTAATATACTGTATGCATCAGTGTAAGGCCCTATATACACTTGTGAAATCAGATTGAAAACCATTTTATAAACTGTTTTAAGTTTTACTGTGTTGGAGCATCCACATTGTGATGAAACTTTGTTTAAACATGATTCTTCAACCCCATTTCTGTCCACACTGGGTACTTTTTGGGGTTGTGAATGTTACTATACCTACAACTGTGCTATGTCACAGATGGCTGTGTATCTTAGCAGCCCAAGCAATTCCAATATTGTGCATATCACAGCTAGAAGCCCAGCACCATGCAACGCGTCCACACTAGTAAATCAAACCATGTTTAACTTAATCCGTTTCTAAAACCAGGCTACAGACTAGGTACCTAGCAGAGTTTTAGCATGGTTTTTAAAAATGGTTTAAATTGTGCTGTAATGTTACCACAAACCATGTTAGTGCTTCTTAAACCAGTTTACCTTGCTTAAAATGGTTTAAAAAGTCTAGTGTGTACAGGGCCTTAGGGACATTCCCTGAAGTTTCTGCCTCCCATGTCAGAGTCATAATTTTTTATACAGTACATGATGGTCATTCAAACATTTCAAGTCTACAACAAAAACATGGGCTGCTATGCTTGGCTTTAAGTTACATGGTGAGGCTTAATCCCTCTTTATGGAACAGATCTGTAAGGGATCAGAATGTTGTATGTACTGTATGTATAACATCACTTTCTTTTTTGAAGCCAATAAGAATGTGAAAGAAAAAAAGAGAATCAAGGATGTATCATTTATCATAATGTTTGCTTCAATTTTTACAAATGCAAAAATAAAGAGTAAATTATCAATACTATGACACCCTCTTAAACTAAAATTCCTCAAAATGGGGGAAATATTTGCATATTTTTATGAATAAAATTATTTCAATCCCATGTCATTTTTATAATTTTTTTTTTTACAGAAAAATGACAAGAACTTTAATATTTTTTATTTATTTATTTTTTATTTAGTTTTTGTTGACCGGGTAAGTGCACTAGACAAATCCTTCCTATTTTCAGGCACGACCTGGGGGAAGGGGATACAGATGAATGTCAAGTGACCTTGGACCAGATGAAACTGTTGGTGGTATTTTTAGTGAATGAGGGAAATCTGACCAGGACACTGGGGAAATTCCCCTACTCTTTTTGATAAGTGCCATGGGATCTTTAACATCCACCTGAACTACCACCAATCCAGGCAGATTAGTACGTAGGTAGGTAGGTAACATGTATTTATATGGCACCCAATCCCAGAAGCTCTGGGCACCTTACACAATAACAAACAGGGTAATACAAAATAATAAATCAAATTAAACAGAAATAAAAGGAACAGAGTAAGCAAAGAAAGACAAACATACATGTAAAGCACCTTGAATGATGCCAACAGCTGCAACTGTGGGAGCTAATTTCCTTGCTGCTATCCTGTATATATTCATAGAAACATAGAAAAATAGAATTTGATGGCAGATAAGGACTGCTTGGCTCACCTAGTCTGCCCATTTCCCTACCTAATGGATAAGCTGCAGATCCTAGTTACCAACAGCCTACTTCCTCCTACCCTCCACTAGAATTGCTTTATGTCTGTCCCATGCATTCTTGAATTCCCCTACTGTTTTTGACTCTATGACCTCCTCAGGAAGGCTGTTCCATGCATCTACAACCCTCTCTGTGAGCAAATAATTCCTCACATTACCTCTGAACCGTCCCCCTCTATCTTCAAATTGTGCCCCCTTGTTATTGCACATCTCTTTTTCTGAAAGATGCTACTCTCTTGGACTTTGTTCATTCCCTTGAGGTATTTGAAAGTTTCTATCATGTCCTCCCTCTCCCTCCTTTTCTTGAGGCTATACATCTTAAGCTCCTTTAGTCTTTTTTCATATGTCTTCTAGTGCAGACCCTGCACCATTTTGGTTGCCCTCCTGGGGACAGCCTCCACCTTGTCTATATCTTTGTGGAGATGGGGTCTCAAGAACTGTACACAGTACTCCAGATGTGGTCTTACCAACTGTCTGTACAGAGGGCCAGCAACTTCTTGTTTTCTACTGGTGATGCCTCTCCTTATGCATTCCAGTATCCCCCCAGCCTGCCGTACTGCCTTCTCAATTGCTGGCCCACCTTTAAGTTGCCTGATATGGCTACCCCCAGGTCCCTTTCCATTTTTGTTGTTGTCACTATCTCACCGCCCATTGTGTACTCTTCCACTGGGTTTTTGTTTCCCAGGTGCATTACTTTGCACTTCTTTGTGTTGAATCTAAGCTGCCATAGATTTGACCATTCCTCCAACCTTGCCAAGTCCCTTTTCATCCTTTCCACTCCACCTTGTGTATCAACCCTGTTGCAGATCTTTGTGTCATCTGCAAAGAGACATAGTTTCCCTTCCAGTCCCTCTGCAATGTCACTTATAAAGGCATTAAAAAGGACCGGCCCTAGTATTGAAACCTGTGGTACCCCACTAGTAACCCTCCTTTCTTCACTGTGGACTCCATTTACTATTACCTGCTGTGTCCTGTTGTCCAGTCAGTGTTTTACCCAGGCTACCACCCTGGGACCCACTCCCAGGCTAGCTAATTTGTTTATTAATCTTTTGTGTGGAACTGTGTCAAGTGCCTTGCTGAAGTCTAGGTAGGCCACGTCCACAGCCCCTCCCTGGTCTACTACAGTACTTTGGTCACCCAGTCAAAGAAATCAATTAGATTTGTCTGACATGACCTTCCTGCTGTGAATCCATGATGCCTTGGGTCCTGTGCCCCACTGGCCTCTAGGTACTCAACAATTCTTTCCTTCAGAAGTGATTCCATCATTTTCCCACCACTGAGGTCAAGCTGACAGGTTCTGTAGTTTCCTGCCTCTGTCTTGCTCCCACTTTTGTGAAGGGGAATCACATCTGCCCTTCTCCAGTCCTCAGGTACCACACCATCATCCCATGATTTATTAAAAAGGGTAGTCAGTGGTGTTACTAGTTATTCCCTTAGTTCTTTTAGAATTCTGGGGTGAATCACATCAGGCCCCATTGCTTTATCCACCTTTAGTTTTAAGAGTTCTTTCAGAACCCTTTCTTCTGTGAAAGGACTAATATCAACCCCCCCATCCAGAGTGTTTCTATTGACTGGATAAGGTATCTCCCCTTCTGCTTTTCCATTGTGAATACTGAGCAGAAGTATTTGTTCAGTATCCCTGCTTTTTCATTGTCGCTCTCTGCCCAACACCTTCCTCTTTATTCAGCCTCAGTATCCCTGCCTTAGTCTTTCTTTGCCCACTAATGTACTTATAAAATGTTTTATCCCCTTCTTAACCAAGCTGGCTATCTTTTCCTCAGTTTGGGCCTTTGCTATTCTGACTGCCTTTCCCACTTCCTTCTGCTTTAACTGGTACAGTTCTCTGTCCTGCTCCTTCTGTGTTTCCTTTATACTTCCTGAATGCTATCTTTTTCTCCCTTACCTTCTCCGCCACTTGTTTTGAGAACCATAGTGTTTTTTTCTTAAGTTTTGATTTGTTTATTTGCTTCACACAAAGGCTTGTTACCTCTGTGATGGCAGTTTTGATGTTTCCCCATTGTTGCTCTACCCCACCTTCTTGCCTGTTTGCTAGTGCTTTTCTGAGGCACTCTCCCATTTTGACAAAATTAGCCCTACTAAAATCCAGTACCTTCACTTTTGTGTGGCTTGACTCTACAACTAAGTTTATCATGAACCACACTGTTTGGTGGTTGCTTGTTCCCAGATGGCTACTCACTTCAAGATCAGAGATCATCTCTCCATCCCCATTTGAGAGTACCAGGTCTAAGATTGCTCCCTCCCAAGTGGGTTCCAAAACTAGCTGTCTGAGGCATGCTCCCTGTAGGGCATCGAGAATGGCCGTGCTCTTGGATGTGGCTGCAGCAAAGGTGCTCCAGTTAACATCTGGCATATTCAGGTCCCCCATCAGCAATATCTCCCCTTTCTCTGCCATCCCAAGGATGCCTTCTATCATTTTCTTGTCTATTTCCTCCCCCTGAGACAAGGGTCTGTATACAACCCCTGTGCAGATTGTGGAGCTATTTCCAGTCTCCAGGGTGAACCACAGTGCCTCCTCTCCTCTCTGTTTACCCTTTAGTTCTGTTGCTTTGATCCCTTCCCTTACATAGAGAGCTATTCCTCCTCCTCTTCTTCCCTCCCTGTCCCTCCTGCAGATTGTGTACCCTGGTATGTTGACATCCCAGTCATGGTTCTCCGTGTACCATGTTTCTGTGACTGCCATGATATCCAGGCATCCCTCTTGCATCAAGGCCACAATTTGGAGGAGCTTTTTACCTAGACTATGGGCATTGGTACTCATTACCCTCCATTTTTTAGGGCTTTATTTCTTTTTGCCCCATCCCTGTCCTTACTGCCTTTGTCTTTTTCTCCATTTACCCCTGCCCTACTCCCTATTGACTGCTCTATCTTAGTGTTTACCTCACTAACTACCCTGATTTTTTTTGGGGGGGGCTAGGATTTCCCTTTTCCTTTTCAGTGCCTCCCCCCTTGGCTAGTTTAAATGCTTGCTAATGAAGCATTTAAACCTATCAGCTAGGATCCTGGTTCCCCTCTTGGATTGATGCAAACCATCGCACCTGTATAGGCCTGCATCCCTCCAGGTGGAGCCCTAGTCCCAAATGAAGCCAAATCCCTGAGCTCTGCACCAGTTTTTCAACCAGTCATTGAATCCCATGGTGCAGAGTACCCTAGTCTCATCCATGCCATAGACAGGTAGCACTTTCGAGAAAGTTACCACGTGCGCTACTTGTCTAAGGCCCCTTCCCAACTCCACAAACTCCTGTTGCACTGCTCTGATCCCATTCTCAGCCAGGTCATTCGTCCCTAGATGGATAATGACATCCAGCTCACTCCCCCTTGCAGCTGCTCCCATGATCCTGAGGATTCATTTCCTGTCCCTCCAAGCCATGGTGCCGGGCAGGCACCTTACCTCCCTTTCCCCTCCCTTCCCCAGTTCTACGTCCCTAACAACTGAGTCCCTTACCAGGAGTTGTTTCCTTCCCCTGTAGAGTTCTGTGCCACCCTTCTGTGGGTCTTCATTGTGGAGGTTCCCAGCATCCTTCTTGGTCTCCACTGTGGGTGCCTCCATAGAGGAACCATGCTCCACCAGATTGGTGAATGAATTGTGGAGAGGCACAACTGGAGGAATGCACCTCTGTTCCACCACCCTCACCCTCCCTGAGTCCCCCGTGGTCCAACCATTCCTCTTTTTTGGCAACCTCTGAGGTAGTGGCGGTGGCCTGGGTGGTCCCTGGGTGGGAGTTGGTTTTCTGAATCATTGCCAGGTCAGCATGGAGATGAACAACCTCCCTCAGATCAGAGAGGTGTCTGCAAATAGGGCAGCAATGCAGTCTCCAGAATGTCTCCCAGAAGATTGCTGCTCCACAGCCAGTGCATTGCATCACTCCCCACATGTCTGTGTCCCTTTCTGTTACAGATGCTTTTCTTTTGTTGTTTTTTTTGTTCTTGTTTTAGTGTGTGCAAGCTTGTGAGTGTCTCTACCCCCTATTTGGTGTGCTGAGCCTTTAAAGATATGAACAGCTGTATGTTGTTAGCAATTTTGGGGACGTGATGTCAGAACCCCTGCTATAAAGGAAGTTATGCGCTTGGGGAGGGTAGGGTGAGGGGAATGGTGTGAGGGAGTAAACCTATGCTGTCCAGAAACAACCAACTACAACTCTGACCCTCCACACCGAGGAGTGCCTTCCTTCCTTTCAGACACCTATTTCACAGAGGTTAAGTGGCAGGTTTAGTCACAAATGACTGCAAATATCTCCTAGCTACAGTTCCTCCCTGGCAAATTAAAGTTAAAACTAAGAAAAATCAACCCCCAAAGCAGAATCAATACTAGTTACTTACACAGGTCCAAAAAGTAATAATTCAGTTTAGTGTAGTCTAGAAAATAACCTCCTTGATTCAAGGAAGCTGTGGCTGGGCATGACATACACAGGATAAATTATTATGAAAATAATACTTCCATATATTTAAGAATGCACCTGTGCCAGTAAACATCCTTGATCACTTTTTTGGGTGCATCAGACAAATGGGAATTTGATACCCCAGGGAATGTCCTTAATTTATTTGTACCATGGGCAACCATTAGCCAAAAGGCTCTGGAATTATTATTATTTGAGATATTAATCATTTTCTCCCAGTGAGAATAACAATATTATTTTCTCTTATTGTGTAAGATGTTATATATTTTCCTTTCTTGATTTAACTCTCTAAGCTTGTCCCTGGTATTATTTTTCTTTGTTTTCCATACTAGCTCCCAAATGTTTGCTTTTTCTTTTCTGCAGTCTGCATCAGACCAACCAGTATTAAAAAATTAGACTTTCCAACCTTCCCATCCTTGTACAATAATCCCTTTACTCTACCAATTTAAATAATATGATCCAGACACGTGTCACTAGTCCCTTGCCTTTCAACTGGATTTCTACTACAAAAGTCCCAGATAAACTCTCTTACATTTTCTTCTAATGGTTCATTGCATACAATTTTTTTTTACCCCTAATCTCCTTTAACTGGAAATCATCCTTTCTATTGCTCACCAGCTGATTATAAGTATTATTATTTAGTCTTACAGTAATACAATAAAGCAGTTATCACGTTTAGTTCTGGGTTCAATCAGCAATACCTCCCACTGGGTAATACAACATGACCAGAAGATCAAATCCACAGTTGAAACACCCAATGCTATCTGACCTTCCTCATCACTTTTACCTTCCATTTAATGGTTATTTCATTTTTATTTTTTATACTGGAAGGCATGTGAGCAACTGTCCACTTTCAAAAGCAAAGAGGGCAAGCTTTAAGGATGCAATACTTGAAGCAACATCCCATTGTGTTAGGGAGAAAAACAAGAGCAAAAAAAGGAGGAAACCACTTTGGTTCTCAAAAACAGTAGCAGAAAAGATCAGAGCCATAAGGATGACCTTCAGGAAATATAAGAGAATGCAGTGGGGCAAGGATAGGGTGGCATACCAAACTTCCCTAAGAGAAGCAGGGAAGGCAGTAAGGCAGTCAAAGGCCCAAACCGAGGAAACACTAGCATGAACAGTAAAAAAAGGGGACAAGACTTTCTATAGATACATTAGTGAAAGGAGAAAGTCCAGAGGGGGTAGAAGGGGATAAGGGGGAGTGTGTAGAGGAGGACCAAGGAAAAGCATCTATCCTAAATAGATACTTCTGTTCAGTATTTACTGAGGAGAAGGTAGCGCAGGACCCACAGCTCAGCACCATGGACACAGGGGGGGAGGGAGGTGTGCACCAATCCCTTCACAAAAGAAAGGGTCCTACAAGAGCTCGCTAATCTCAGGGTGGACAAGGCAATAGGACTGGATGGTATACATCTCAGGGTACTAAAGGAGCTAAGGGTGGAACTAGTAGAGCCATTAGTAAAACTGTTTAGTGAGTCTCTGAGCACAGGAGAAGTCCCAGAAGACTGGAGAAGGACTCATGTGATCCCGCTCCACAAGAGTGGTAGCAGGGAGGAGGCGGGGGACTACAGACAGGTCAGTCTTACCTCAGTAGTGGGTAAGATTATGGAGGCACTCCTTAAGGAAAGGATAGTGCAACACCTGGAATCCATAGGAGCACAGGATCCGAGACAGCATGGGTTTACAACAGGAAGATCCTGTCAAACTAATCTGATAGATTTCTTTGACTGGGTAATGAGAATGGTGGACCAAGGGGGTGCAGTTGATTTCACCTACCTTGACTTCAGCAAAGCTTGCTATACTGTTCCACATAGTAGATTGATTTATAAGCTATGTAGGCTCAGGGTGGATCAGATGTTGGTCAATTGGGTGTCAAACTGGTTGGCAAACAGAAAACAGAGCATGGTGGAAAACAGTATACAGTGAGAAGAGATGCAAGTCACAAGTGGGGTACCTCGGAGATCAGTCCGGGGGCCAGTCCTCTTCAATGTCTTCATCAGTGACATTGCAGATGGACTGGAGGGTAAAGTTTGCCTGTTTTCAGATGACACCAAGATCTGCAACAGAGTAGATGATCCAGATAGGGTGGGCAGAATGAGAAGAGTTCTGGAAAAACTGGCAAAATGGTCTGAAGATTGGCAACTGGGGTTTAGTGCAAAGAAGTGCAAGATCATGCACATAGGAAAAGAAACCCTGAAGCTACCTATAGGTTGGGTGGGGAGTTGCTGGCAATCACAAGGGAAGAAAGAGACTTGGGCATCATCATCACAGATGACCTGAAATCATCCAAGCAGACCACTAAAGCAGTAGGTAAGGCTACAGAGATGTTGGGGTGTATTAGTAGGGGTATCACAAGTCATAAGAAGGAGGTAGTAATCCCTCTTTACAAGACACTGGTGAGGCCCCATCTGGAGTACTGCATGCAGTACTGGAGGCCACACCTGCACAAGGGCATTAACAAAATGGAGGCAGTCCAGAGAAGGGCAGCCAAAATGTTGCAGGGACTGCATCAGAAAAAATATGAGGGCAGATCAACTGAGCTCAATATGTATACCCTAGCGCAAATAAGGGAAAGAGGTGATATGATTGAAACATTCAAACATCTTAAGGGCATTAACAAGGTGAAAGAGTCTAACATGTTTCAATATAAGAAAAATAGTAGGACAAGTGGACACAGCATGAGATTAGAGGGAGGCTGATTAAGGGGTAATGTGAGGAAGTTATTTTTCACAGAAAGGGTGGTGGATGCATGGAACAGCCTACCTCAGGAAGTGGTGGATATGAATACAGTGCAGGGCTTCAAACAGGCATGGTTTAGGCATAAGGGAGCAATACAGATGAGTATGAATAATTAGGCAATTGACAGAGTAAAGGCCTAAGGCACATTCATAAGGTAGACAAAATGGGCAGACTGGATGGGCCTTGTGGTCCTTATCTGCTGTCAACTTCTGTGTTTCTATGTTTCTATCCAGTTGGAGGGGATACATGAGATACATACATCAGTCAGGGGGTAAAACAGTGTACATGTACAAAATCAAGCTTAAAGTGAATACTTAATATAAGGAATAAAGTATGGGCGCCTATACACAATGAGCCTGTGTTTCCATCGAGAGGTTGAGATACCAGCATGACCTCTCGAGCTTTGCTCCCGAGGTCCTTTAGCTGGTATCTCAGCCCCAAGTTGGAAACACAAGGCGAGTTGTGTGGGTCCCCCATACTTTATTTGTTATAGTATATAGTTCCCAGAGATAAAAAAAAAAAAAGCTATATTTCTATCTCTTTTTAAAAAGTTTCACAAGGTTTCCTAGTGTGGGCAGCTCAGTGTGCTGCAGTGTTCATGGGTGCCGGTCAGTTGTCCCTGCAGTCCCGTTCCAGTCCTGATCCTTAAAAGGCTCACAACACAAGTTCATTTATTAAAAAAGAAAAAAGTTACATAATTACCATTTGGTAACATGGAGCAAACTATGGTACTCCTTGTTGAACTCGCCCATGTTCTGCTCCTAAACAGCGCCGCCATGTTTTATTGGATTCCTCATTGGAAAAAGTGTGTTTTCGTCTAATCAGGTGGCAGATATTGAATATTCTCATGAATGGTAATGAACACTACATGAATATTAATCTTTGAACAGGCACAATAACTTTTAGAACGTACACAACAACATTTATTACGTGCAGAAAAACTTTTGGAATGTGCATAACAAAATGGAACAATGAAAAAATGGAACAAGGAAGAACAGATGAGGGATAGATCTGGTGGTGCGGGTACTGGTTGGTTTCTGGTAACAGGAGGTGATGCTATGAGGAAGCAGGCCGTGAAGTACTTTGTAGAAGAAAGTCAGGATTTTGGAGTTAGTTCTATTTTCTTTTTTTTACTTTTCCTTTTTTATCCTCCTATCTACCTCCGGAGCCCACTCCTTCCGTCCGCTCATGTCCCCCGAGTCACCTACCTTGGGATCTGCCCCTAGAGTGCCTCCTCTTCTTCTCCTCGCACAGTGGGGTCTGTCCCTTGTCGGTGGCTCGGGTGGTACTGGAGCGGCCTTCATCCAGGGCTGCCAGAGGGTTTTTTCCATTTTCTCCCTTAGGTCCCTCACCCCCTGAGACGTCGGCGCTTGGGACGTATGTCCCGAGTGGTGGCATGCTGACGCACGCCGGCCTCTCAGCGCCGCGACGCCCTCCTGGCTCCGCAATCGAGCTGCCTCCATCCCTTCCTGATGCCAGTGCTTCCACCGACTGTGGAAGGGATGCAGAAAGCCGGATGCGTTTGGTTTCTACCCCTGAGGGAGGAGAGACCTGGGATGCTCAATCCTCCTCTTCCCTGCCGATTTCCCGCCCGAGTCCGCTCCCGAACTCCGGGCTGCCGGCGAGTGCGAGGTGTGGCGTCCAGAGCTCAACCCGGCGCCACCGGGCTGGCTAGTTCTGTTTTCAAGGGAGAGCCAGTTGGCGGCCTGATGGAGGTGGCAGTGATGAGTGCTTTTGTGGAGTCCCGTGACAAATCTGATGATGGAATGGTAGGTGGTGTTTAGTTTGCTGATCATCTTGAGTGATGAGGTGGAGGAGTAGATGAGAGAACCACAGTCAATGAGAGGTAGGAGGAAACTGTTGGCTAGAAGTGCTCCTGTTTCGGGGATGAGGAAGTGCTTAATTCTATTGAACATTCCCAGTCTTTGGTGGATTCTAGTTATAAGTTGGGTGATGAGATGTTTATAGGAGAGGTGGGAATCAAGGTAGATTCCTAGGTATTTAAATTCATTGACTCTTTCAATGTGGTTGCAGGTTATAGGTTTGCTTCTTATTTAATATCTATAAGGATGTTACCTGCCTGGTTAGGTGTTAGATCTTTACTTGACCTAACCAGGTTTTTGCTTGGTGATTTCATCCAGTCTTTTTATAGTGCTATCCAGAAGATCATAAAAGTTACCAGTTCTCGTGTTCGCATTGAAAACTGTTAAGAGTTTCTGTATCTGGAAACCCCACTTGCATATTTCTAATCTTGGGCCCTGTTCACAAAAGTGTGGGTTATATCAACAAAATGTGCATATAATGCCTGCTTAGCTACAAGGCCCTGAACAGTCTTGGGGTACCCAGTACTGACAACTGGGAGCACCCGCAGAGCACCTGTGCGTTGCCAGCCCCCCAGTGTGCAGTTGCATGGGGTAGAATCATAGTTGTTCAAGGGGTGGATCATGGATTGCAGGCAGGCATCCAGTGGGATGCCTGGTCTGGGTCCAGTGGTGGATCCCCTGATGCGCACATGCAGGGGATCCTAGGAATGTGCAGACTTCAGGAATCAGGGTCTGATGGGCAACTGCCATAATCACTGCCCCTGGCCCTCCCCAGGAGCTCTGTGGGCTGAGGCAGCAGTGCAGTATGAGTCCCTGTGCTGAGGCCAGCAGTTTCCGTTAGGGGGCACATAAAAGCTATGGCTGGGTCCCTCATCGTCTAACTTGTGCTTCCCCATCCTGGCACTCCACACCAACTCCACATTTTAGTGAATGGCGTGGAGTGTGGGCATGCCCCAAACCACCGTGGCATATAACTGCACTGGCAGCTGGGGGATCTGCTGCCCAAAGTGCTAGCGTGCCTGTTGTGAATACTGCAGGAGGTTCACCAGATCCCACTACGTGGCATTCGCTTGTGGGCATGCCTACGCACTGCACATATGAGGTGCATAGGCATTTGTGAATAGGGCTCATTGTTTTATAGCCTTTACCCAGACAGTATCTAAATCATTTCTTGAACCAGCTGCTGTAATATAATGCTAAATAATACAATGATAGAAGTAAAAAGCTCCAAATAAAAAAACAGAGTTTTCTTCCTTGACCAACAGTTTTAATTTTTAAAAGAAACCTATCTTAAAACAAGAAACAAAGACACTTGAGGGTTTGCCAAATCTTGAAATTTCTTTTACCTGGCATCTGGAAAAGTTCATAGCTATTTAGTGCAATATCTTTCTCTGCACTATGCCAGGTTTCTTAGAAGTAAAAAATCTTATTGAGACAAATAGGAAACCCATTCACTGTTTGCCAGTTTTAATTCTAACCCAGCCACATTCCATGATAATCATACAGTTTTCTTGTACAATGCTTATGTCTAAAAAGAGTCAACTAGACACTGAATGTTATTCCTTCTAGTTAGCAATACAGGGGAAAGTAATTTTTCATAGCCCGTGAGGGCCAAAAATCTATCAGAAATAGGCACTGCATATAATTGTTTTTCATCCAAATTTGCCTTTTTATTTATTTATTTATTTCAGTTCTCAGATTAGATCAATTGAGCTCAGAGCTCTTTACACAGGTTCCACATCGAAAACATTTCAGACAACTGGTATACAAGGAAACATGGTACTACAGGATAAGAAGAAACAATCCAGTACAATGAAGATTTGTACAAAGGGTACAAAACAGGATAAGGTTATAAACACAGCCCAGTACACACCAGAAACAAGCAATTTATTGAGCCCAACAGTGAACCTGTTAGTTGTCAAAACAAGTGTGTGTTAGAGCATTACTAAGTGCTAATGAAAAGGGGTTGGGGGTGAGCACCCAAGTGCAGAGTGCAAACGAGTGAGTAATATAAGTTCAGTAGTAGGGAGAAAGGAAGAAGGTGACTTAGTTTAGTGCTAGTGATGGCAGACACATTGGGATTTACATATAATAAGGTTCTTTAGATGCCTTTTGAAGGAACACAGAGTGGGCAGGCAGGCAATGTTCTCCTGGAGGGAGTTGAACCACAATGGAGCCCAGTAGGCAAAGAACCTCTGTCCTTGAGATGTACGATAGTTTGGAGTTAGTAAGGACTGCTGTTTGGAATTTCAGGTATGCTGCAGATTTGTGCAGGGAACCAAAAGTTGTTGGACCCCCGACGGTAGCTGACCTAGGCAGATCTTTTTGGCCAGGAGGTAGGACTGATATTTTAGCTGGTCATTGAGCGTTAGCCAGTGTGCCATGGCATATAGATCTCAGGTGTGAGTTAGTTGGTGCTCACCTAAGGTGAGTCTGCAGGCTTTGTTGAGTGCAGTTTTTATGTGTTGGAGGGCCGTCTCTGAGGCAGAGCCATATATCAGCAGACCATAGTCAATGAGGGAGCCCACTGAATGGCAAACAGCTATGCTGAGGGCTTCGGGGGTCAGGCTTTGCTTGTGACAATATAGTGCCCCTATGCATTTGTTGATAGCACTAGCTACATTCTCAATGTGAAGGGCATAGGACAGCAAGCTGTCAATAGTGATTCTGAGATATTTGAAGTGTTGAACACATTTAAGGGAGGAACCACCCCTGTTGCAAATTGATAGTGGGTAGTTTCTGTGCTTGTTTTGTGAGCTGGTGAACAGCATTGTTTTTATTTTCTTGTAGTTCATTATCAATTTGTGATTTTTGAACCATGTCTCTACACTGGTGAAGTCACACTGTAGTTACTGCTCCAGGGCAATAGGGTCTAAGCCATTGGAGAATACAACCGTATCATTGGCATGGAGGAGGATGCGGCCTTCACAGGCTTGGGGAAGGTAGTTCAGAAAAAGGCTAAAAAGAAGGGGACCCAGTATAGACCCCTGAGGAACACCTGAGTGAAACAGTTTGGTGTTAGAGAGGATAGCACCTATTCTGACTTGCTTTGATCGTCAGTGCAGGTAACTGTGGAACCATGTAACAGCCTCCGGAGCAAGGCCTATTGTAGTGAGTTGGTCAACTAGGAGGGCATGGTTGACCATATCAAAGGCCTTTGTTTGGTCAATATAGGTTGCCCCAACAAGCAGACCAAAATTGAGAGATTTGTGGGATGAAGCCCATGAATTCCAGGAGGGCTGTGGTGGTGCTGTGCCCTGCCCTGAAGCCGTGCTGTTCAGGGCATAGGAGCTCATACTTGTTCAGGTATTCGACCAGTTGGTCTGCGATGATTCATTCTAAGGCCTTCGAGAGTGGTGGAAGTATAGAGATGGGTCTATAGTTCGAGGGGAGGGCATGATCCCTACACTTGTACACTGGGGTAACTACTGCAGCTTTCCATTTTTGGGGGAAATACTGTGGAACGGAGTGAGAGGTTAAGGATATGGGTGAGGGGGACCAGAATTTCTTTGAGTGTGAGTGAGGTAAGTTTCAGATTGAGATTATCTCCACTGTCTCTCTCCTTACCGAGCACTTTACGCAGGTATTTTCTGGCTTCCCGATGGTGATGGCCTTGAAGCGAAAGGGGGGATACACCGGGTGTTGAGGGGGTGCAGCAGGGTTTGTGGAGGAGAAAAAGTCATATGGGAGGACACTCTGGAGGTCAGCGAAGGCATTGTTGAATGTGTTGGCGATAGGTTTGGGGTCAAGGATGGGGGATCCATCAACATTAAGCATGGAGGGGGCCGTTTTGGGCTCCCGACCAGTGACCTCTTTAGGTTTGCCCAGAATCTTTGCCCATTGTACCAGTTCTTTGTTAGAGCCTCTTTATAGTATACATTTTTTTTGCTATTTGGATGGTCCTGGTACAGTTATTCCTCACCCGCTTGTAATTCAGAATGTTGGATTGCCTACCTGTGGCCCTGGCCAGTGGAGTAACCAGCCTTAAAAAAAGTGTACGCACCAATAATCTAAACTATTGGCCGGGGGGGGTCAGAACATTTTCGTTTTTTGTACATTCTGGTGCATTCTGGGGGTAATCTGAAACAGAATTAGCTACCCTGTTCCCCCCTCCCCATGCCTAGTAAGTTGCACTATAGTCCTTTCTACAGTCCTCACAGTTCAGTGAGTTTCCTCAACCACCCGCCTGTCAACTCCTTTCCTTCTGAATACCTCCCATCCCAACTATAACAGGTAGGGGCATAGGCAGGATTTTTGGATGGTGCTTGGATATGATATTTATGAATAATGAGAAATAAAAGCTGGGGGTTTGGGGGCTGCCAGGCCCCCAGAAGCTCTGGGGGTCTTACATGCTTTGTGGTGAGTTTTAGGATTTTCTTGAAGAAAAAACACAGTTTTGTTACATCTTGCCTACTCCTAATTTCAAGAGAAGTGTTTCCCCCCATGGAATCAGGGGTGTTGAAGTCTGTAGTTTAAATGGTTGTGGACAACTGGCTGTCAAACAGTGCCATCAACCACCTACCCCACACATTAAAAATAATGTGGAACTGCATAGAACAAATATCTTGGAGGGGGTAAAGAATATAAAGGCCCTGGTCACAGAGGGTACACCCAGAAACTGAGAGGCCATGTCCAGGCAATCTCACTGGCTAGGATCTGTGACAAAGAGAGTTACCAACCTTCCAGTGTGGTACCCATAAAACTGTCGTGATCTCTCCCCAACTGCATCTGACCCAGAGTTAGACACCAACATAAAAGAGCACTCACCAAGAGACTAAAAAAATATTTTTATTTTTAAATGGCAATTTTGAAACTGTTCGCAGCTATCAAAGAGTTGATAGCAGACCTGTTTGACATAGGGTGCACTGCAAAACAGTTATTTCAGTAAAGCTACTGCCACTGGTACAAGAAAATAAAAAGCCACAGCTACCCTGGAGGAGGTCAATCATTCCAACAAGATGGTGAGGGGAAAACAAATCAAAGACAGAGACCAGTTTGATGAGAAGCAAACTACTGCTAGGAACCCAGTGAGCCATAAAAGTCTGGTATTCCAGGGCATAGGGTTTCCTTCCTGTGAATACTCCTCTCCAGCAAATTAAAAGAAAAACAGAAAGTAAATGGCAAAGTGATGAGAAGGCCTGGGGTCTCCTGTGAGTCCACTTAATTGCTGTCCCAACAGAAAGTGGGAAAGAGAGATCAGTGAGAGGGAGCTGATGCCCCATGGAGAGAAAGGGTGGTCCCACTCATCTGTGATGTGATCAGCCACTCTGGGGTTCAACCAAGAAGGACCAGGACAAACATAGATCTTTGGGTTGAACAACTGGTTCCGAAGCAGTCAACTATGAAATATGAAAACCGCATTAGCCACCAGGCCACATATTTGTCAAGCTCCTTCCGGGGTGACCAACTCAGTATCTTTTTTTAGAAAATGGGCTTTTTATTTGCTGGATTCCTATTGGCTAGTACCCCTGCCAAGGGGGTACATTAACTTTCAATAGACGCCCAGCAAATAAAAAGTCCCAGTCTCCTGACCCCATCACCACCTAAGGTATACCTTTGCTCACTCTGTTTGTTCATTGGCCAAAACATTCTCACACAATTTGAAATTGCCGCCATTTTTCCCTTGTTTAACGAGTGTTACTGGCTACCCAGTACTGGCCATGGCAGTTTTCTAACATCCTTTCTGTTCTGCTAAATACTGAACCCTCTCATGTCACCAGCCTGCTTCAGTTTGCACATCCTGCCTCATGATTCTCCTACAGTGAGTGACCAAACAAACGGGAACACTAAAAGTTAATTTAAAAAAAAGTGAAGATTACGAGTGGTCTCCTGCTCCGTATTTGTTTGCGTTGACTGAACAACACTCCTGCCCCCGCAGTCGCCTGCATGCTGGAGCCAAACATAAGAAACGTTGAAAGTTTTTTGTTAAAAGAAACACAAATCACCGTATGTGATTACCATTCCACTCCATTTTCACAGATCTCACTGGCAAACACACTCTACATCCTTGGAGCCATTCCGCTCCGCCGCCCCCTGCCCATCATTTGTAACTTCATACTTCTGTTTCACTACCTTACAGCAATCAAGCTAAAGTAGCATCTCTTTCTCTGTTTGGACCAGAGCAACCCATCTCTTCATGTTTGTCCCAATTTAAGCAGCAATAACTGGTCACTCAGCTCCACCCCCGCTACTAATTAGTTGCTTCCAACATAACTGAAGCTGCTAGCACTAGTACGACATGCTCAGCGCTACTTGAAACAGCCCAGCTAGCATCTGTCTACTGCACTCCCCCTCAACTAGAACACAAATAAAGTAAATCTATAATGATTTTTCTTTTTAAAATGAAATCACTGGCCTTAACTGATTCGCAAAACCATTAGAGTTAGTTCAATTATCTTGACTAGTTCTACTCTGTTAACGGAAAATTGCAGTCACTTCCCATTTCATCCTACAAACACTGAAGTGGGGAAGTTGCAACTCAGCCTTCCCCCCACTAAACTGATCAGGGGAGGGAGAGGAGACGCCACTCACTTCTACATCTGATGAAACAGCCTTCAAAGGTACAGTGCCTCTTCAGGCTACATAATAGTATAGGAACTACTTTATCTAAAAGGACTATAAATGCATTTAAAATAATTTTTATAGCATTACTTTAATTTTTGTAATCCTTTAAAAAATGACACATGCAGCCCATTTTCTAAGTGCAATAATACCCTCCAGGGTAGGTGGTATGGGCAATACTGGACCTTCCAGTGGCTATAAGGCCCTCCGCCTGCAGCGTAGGGCCTCATTATGCCCCTGGGCGGTCCGGTATTGCCCAATACCCTCACCCTGTTGGGTATTATTGCTTGCATAGTGTATAGTGGAATGTTGTTCTGTATAGAATTCCATCCCTTTCAAAATGCTGTTCTACCACAGTTCAGAGATCATGGAATGCTGTTCCACCCTACTGTGGTAGAACAGCATTCTAGAACCTCTAGAGACTGCATGAGTCAGTTTCATTTTGAAAGCAAAACAACTCACAAAACAAATTTTTCACACAGTACTATACACTAAAAATACAGGATGAGCAACTTTATGCACAATCAGTGTGTTTGCCACCTCGGGTTCTGATTTGCATGGACCTCTCGAGTAGAATCCCTCTGTGGCAGAACACACTGGTTCTGCATTGTTGCCCAACTAGTATTCTCTATATCTTCATGACTTTTCTGTCTTTCAGTACTGTATACATGTACAGTTGAGCAGTTTTGTTCCATTGGCTGGCACTGCTGGTCATAAATTGGACTGGTAGAACCACTGGCCCACCCACTTCAGGCACTAGACACAACAGTAATATTATGCCTTCTTGCAAACTGTCTGCAGCAGGCTTCTTTTCACGGGCACTCCCTCCCTGACTGGTGCCAAATCAAATGGCCAATAGTATGTGGCCCCTGCCAGCTTAGCACCGGCCTGCTTGTTTGGCAGTTCACTTGGCGCTGTGCTGTGCCCCCCCACCACTGAAGCACCACCAGTCACAGTGAGTCAGTACTTACACCTTCTATCTACTGTCCCCAGTTAAATAAGTACTTGGCTACTTGCAGAACCAGGTTGCAGATGCCAGACAGTACACTTGTGTGACAGTGACTTACTTGAATTTGAATGCTTTTGCTTCACTTGCAGCAGCAGCAGCCAGCAGTGAGCACGCAACCTCCTCCAGCAGTCTGTATTACAATAATATGTGGCCCCTGCCAGCTTAGCACCAGCCTTTGTCTTGTGCAAACTGAAATTCCCTCCCACCACCTTCTCTGCTTGTTTGGCAGTTGGCACTGTGCTGTGCCCCCAAACATCATAACTCCCCCACTCACGCACCACCAGTCACAGGAGTCAGTCCTTACTCGTTTTTTCTACCTCCCCAGTTAAATAAGTACTTGGCTACTTGCAGGACTAGGTTGCAGATGCCAGACAGACAGTACACTGTCTTAAACACTTACGTGACTTACTTGAATTTGAATGCTTTTGCCGAGTCAGCAGTGAGCACACAGCCTCCACCAGAAGTCTGTATTCTTCTCCACTGCTCAGACCGAACTTTCTTCGTGATCATGTATGCCAAAAGTGCCATCACTCGCCAGCCTATAGCCTAGGCTATGTCTGACTGATGCCCGTGGCCTGCCTGACAGTCCAATGAACAACCCCACAAGACCACAACGCTCGTGATCCGATCCTACTCAAGCCATAAGGCATGAACCCTTGGCTTACACTCCACAACTCCTGGCCAACAACACTAGTGGTGGTGTACTGGCAGTAATTTTGAGATGCGGCAACAAACAAGAAGGCTGAGGCATGAAGCAAACAGCACCAAAACAGCCGGCAAAGGGCAAACCCTTACCCACCAAAACAAGGACTGAACAGCAGCACCGGTCCAAACAGTCCGCAGCTACCAGCATGTTCCTTCGAAGATGGGCCCGACTCGTCACAAGCAGTCAGTCTCCCGCCCGCTCCTACTGATTCCTCCTTGCTGTTGGCGACAGCATGCTGCTTACGCTACTTCCGGCCCGGGCCATCAGTGCAGTCCATTACTCTCTCCCTCTCTGGTGCAATTCACTCCACTTCTCCTGGTTCCCCCCAAGGCCCCAATCCACTAAGCAAGGCCAGCTTGTTGTGCAAGCTGCAGCGATGGTTCTTCCCCCACCCCCCGAGCCGGCCCGCCTACACCCCTGCAACCAACCTCCATACACTAACCCCTGACCCGACCAAGGCTAAGGTCCAGCCGGCCTCCAAAAACTCAGGATTTTTAAAGGGCCAGCTTGAATTATTTTTTGTGTCAGGCTGAAAAAAACTGTACGCCCGTGCGTACAATAAGTATGCATGGTTACGCCACTGGCCCTGGCTAAATGCCAGAGGTGGTCATGATTTTTCATTAATTCAAGGGTGTCTGGGCTCATTCAGGGATTGAAGTAGCCTTTGATCTTATGCTTTTTTAGGCAAGTGTGAATGTCACAAATTACATTGAATAGAATGATGAAATGGTCAAGTGCATCATCAATGTCGGAAGCTTCAAACACCGGAGACCAGTCAGCATTGAGGAGATTGGCTCTAAAGTGGTCAGAGTGACCAGGCTTTAGAATTCTATTGGTGACTGTTCTGGGAGGGGGTTTGGAGAAATTATTGGCCCAAGTGAAAATAACAGGGGAGTGGTCACTGATGTCGTCCGGGAGGATGGTGGCATTTGAAGTATGCTCAGGTCAGTTTGTGTGCACCCAGTCGAGCAAAGTACTAGTGCCCATCCTGTAATTAGTCTTAGTGGGGGCTTCAATGAGCTGAGTGAAGTGGATAGCCTGTATTGCATCTTTGAATTGGTTAGCTTCAGGAGCAAGCCAATTAATATTAAAATCTCCTAGGAGTATAACCTCAGATCTTAGGGTTAGGCTTCCAAGGCAGTCTATAATGGCATTGAGACTTTGGACCAAGTTCTTTGGGGGGATGTAGACAGATAGTACTGTAACTGTTTTGTTGTGGGCCCCAAGAAGAATTTTTATGGCGAGGGACAGCTGGGTAAGTTTAGGGCTATGCCTTGTAGGCTGTCCTTAAGGTAAATTGTACACTCACCACCTCTTTTTGATAAATGATCTTGTCTGAAAATTGAGTAACCCGGCAGGCAGATGGCCCCATCAGGGATCTTGGGAGAGAGCCATGTCTCGACAACTGACAGAACATCTGGATTATGGAGGGCTACCAAGGCTTGTAGGTTGCCAAACTTTGATGTCAGACTGCGGATATTTAATGATGTAAAGGTCAGTGTGCCTGGTTTCTGGTCACATCTCCCCTGATATGGAGGGGGGCCTGGATTAGGGTGGATGTTGCCTGAGAGCAGTAGTAGTAGGAGGCCCAATCTAACCACATAACTTTCAAAGTATTTGAGGTTATCTTTGTGCTGCCTTTTTGGGGTCATTCTAGAGGTATGCTTGTCCATGAGTAAAACCATTTTATACAGTAGTGTAGGAGGGTGAAACCATGGCCGAGCACAATGCAATCTAGGCCAAGTGTGCAAGGGTGAGGTGTTAGGCACATAGGTAGTAGTTAGTACTGAGTTAAGCATGGATGTTATTGTGTAGTAGGTGTTGCCATAGGAATGCTCATTGATAAGAGGGTCAGATAAGTTAGGGTAATTTTGCTGCTGCCCTGCGAACATGCAGAGAGTGGGCAGAAGTATAAGAAATGGCAAAAATCTGGTTGCCAAAGTCATGATTGGTAGGGGGTGAGGGATCAGGGCAAGAAATGGGTGAGGGAGTGGGATAAAGTAGGAAGGGTTATGGTATAGAGGAGCTAGGAGGGTATCCTGGCTGTTTTACCTGCTGCAGGTCATGAAATCTGGGAGGGGACCTTGCTCAACAACTATGGTTGGCCAGACTGAGAGAGGTCAAATCAGGCAAAATGGTGGGAGTGGCATGAGGTTTGTGTGGGAATGGCATGAGGTTTGTGTGGGGGAGGAGATGTATTTAATAGCGGTCGAGGTTGGGGCAGGTGGGCGGGAAAAATTAGACACTTCAGCTAAAATCACTTCAACTTAAGCCAGGCAGCTTAGCCCATAGCTGAGCAAATTAGAGCACTTTAGACATTCCTGGGCTGGAAGCACTGTCCAATCGCATGTTTCCAACATGGGGTGGCAGACCAATGGCAACTGGGCTGAAGAGGCTGTGGCCAATAAGTTGTGGGCGATCGGCAGCGGAGTAATCAAACTGTGGTACCATACCTTTAGAGTTTTCCTGCAGGCCAGGGATGATGGGCAGCTGGCAGCGCTTCATGCCATGCCCCGTGCCCTGTGCAGCAATCCACAGTGGCTAGGAGAAAGAAGAGATTAGGGCTTTATAAACACCTGAGTTCATCACCTTGCACCACTGGAGGTGGCTTCACCCCCCGAGGACACTATAGCAGGAGGAGTGTTGGAATAACGTGGGGTGTGGACTGAAAGGTAGGCATACAGGATTAGGGGAATGGCACCAGGAATGGCAGCTGGGGAGATTGAAAGAATTAGCAATACAAAACATCAGCCAAAAAGCAGAGGGGTTTTGGGGGGGGAGAGAAATTGAAACAGTTAGCAAGGAGTCCAAGGAGTCACACCTTTAAGAGTGTCTAATTCTTCCTCATTTGGATTTCTTGCACAGATAGTCTCCTCACACACTCTATTGTCAACAAGGTACAGAACCATACTATTCAAAATGTTTGTCTTAGCTGAACTCCTTTCTGCTTACCATTCTGTTCTTCACAATTATATCACTCTGCCCTCCATCCATGTTTCTTTCTCTTTGTATTGCCACACTGATACCTTTTCTACCTAGTGGAATTTACAGGTAATGCCTATATAGGTTGCAAAGGATTTGGTCAGATTTTTTTCTATTTAAACAATTCATACCAAAGAGACATAGGGCCCGATTCTCAAAAGGGGTTGCGTTCGGCGCAAGCTGTGGCAAACTGCAGCTTGAGCCAAAGCCCCCTGCACCAGAGACCCTGCACCCAATTCAGGTACGGGACGTGTCCTGGAGCCTAAGTCCCCTTAAGGGTGACAGCACCCCCATGCATCCAACTCATGGCGCATGGACGGGTGTGCTGCAGCTCTCATGCAATGCCCAGCTGGTACTACATATCCCGATGGCCCCAATGCAGGCCAATGACCCTCCCAGTGGTGGGGTTCAGCTTTCACCGCACAGTCGTTTATCTTCATTCTCAGATAGGGGATACATGGCTCATACTTCGCGCCGATTGCCGAATGTAGTGATCGTACAGTGTACACACTATTATTAGCGTACACTGTACAGTCCACTGCACATTCTGGGCAGTCAGAGACCTCTGCAGAGGTGTATGGAGGGCTATGCTGTCCCCTGCTCTATCTGGGGATGGGGTGGGCACTATCTGTTGGGGTGGGGGGCACTATTCCACCATGTGGGTGGCACTAGCGGAAAATGTACTGGGGCAGCATCAGGGTTCGGGGAGGGATGGGGACAGCACTAGTACTATGGGCTGCATAGGGGATGGGGGGGCTATACATTACCATGGGCATGACATGGGCCCTGGCACCACTGGAAGACTGCAGCATTGTGCCGCATACAGGGGTTGCGCCCAGCAGAGCATTTTCTAAGTCCCCTTAGACCAGTCCTGACTGGTCTAAGGGTACTTAGAATTCTGTCTTCAGGGTGCAATTTGTGAATCCCACGCCTGGACTGTGGCAGCTTGCGTCTGCCACAATGCCTCTTGCACCTTGTCGCAGCCCAGCTCTGGGCGCAGGGATGGTGCAAGCCCCATTTGAGGCAGGAGGCCTGCAGTCGATGCAGGCCACCTTTGTGAATTGTGTGGAGGCAGCCCTGGATGCAAGGTACACCTTGCACCATATCTGTTTGGTGCAAGCACCTTGCGTCAGACACAGGGTTTTGAGAATCGGGCCTATAGTGTCATGGGCTTGTTTAGTTTATTTTAAGTGGCATACACCCCAATATTGAATTGGGTCCTATTTGAAAAAATGACTTTTATAAAATGATCATTCAAGAATAGGAACATAGAAACATAGACAATGATGGCATAAAAAGACCAAGGGTCCATTCAGTCTTCCCATAGTTCCTACCTGCCCCTGGGACCTATTGACCACATGGCATTCTATCTCCCCCTGTTCACTTCCCTGCACCCTTCCCTACTGTTACTGACCTGAGTAATCACCAAGCCCTTCACTCTGTCCTAGCCATGTTTTAAACAATTTATGATCTTGGTGCCCACCACATCAGCCGGCAGACTGTTTCACTGTTCTACCACCCTTTCTGTAAAACAGAACTTCTTCACATCACTATTAAACCTCCCCCTCTATCAATATCCACTCATGACCTCAGGTTCTTGAATCTTATTTATTTATTAGCTTTTGGTGACCAGATAAGCGCATTAGGCAATAACCTTGCCTATTTTCAAACACAACCCAGGAGAGTACAAGATACAGTCATACAAACAAACACCAGTAGAATACAAGCAGTTTTTGAATGCTTACAACAGATATCATCGCAGGAATAGTCAGGGAATTAAACATACAAGTAGTGGCCATCCTCACATGAATGAAAAGGACAGGTGACAACTAGGTAATACACTCAAATTTTGAAAAACCAAGTAATACTAGGCAGGGAGAAGCAGGAAACAGAGGGCCAAGGGAGGTTAGGTACAGTCACAGGAATCAAGTACATAAAGGTAGGAGAAAACTGCAGCCTTGAAGGAGGCGTGAGGTAAGAAGCACTTAAAACTGGGAGGCAGGGAGTTCCAGAATTTGGGGACAAAATGAGAGAAAGTTTGCTCCCCCATTTTTGTTGAGCAGTGTGTGACTGAGAGCAGTGGAAAGTTAGAAAACCTCAGTGGGTGGGAGTGAAGCACAGGGGTGAACATAGCCCCAAGACAGTCAGGATGGGAGTTTCTTGTCATGGAGTCAATGCAGCAACCCAGAGAGTAGGAACACAAGGATTTGGGTGACAGCCAGTGTAGGGTTGAGTACAGGAGGCAATGGTGAGTAAGGCAAGGGGCCAAATAGGGCAAATCTACAGATGTTGTTGTAAGTGATGCCCCATTTATGAAGAATACCAGCATTAGCATGGGAAAGGATAGGGAGAGCATACTGTAGCCTATGGAGTAAGACACCTCTAGCCACAGAGATCCTGGCAGCAGGGGTTAGGGAGTGGTGCACACGGTAGGCAGCACCAATCTTAATGTTACGGATCTGCATACCTTGTTAACGTGAGAGGAGAAATCAAGTGCAGGATCCAGTGTCACTCCAAGGTATTTTAAGGAATCAGTGGACATGACTGTAGACCCATCATGGCAAAGCACGCAAAGTTTAGGGGACTTGGCATGGACTTTGCTAGAGGACCCGAAAGCATAGCCTGAGTCTTTGGTAGACTGAGGATTAGGGAGTTAGAGGAGAGCTAGGACTGAATCTGTTGGAACGCAGATAACAGGTGAACATTAAGGTCAGTGACAGAACGAGAGGCAGCATAGAGCACCAGGTCAACAGCATGAATGACGGAGTGACAGTGGGCAAAGGAAATGGAATGATCGCTAACAAAGATGGAGAAGAGCAAGGGTCCCAGAATGGGCCCTTGTGGGATGCCACAGGAGACAGGAGCCAGAGATGAAAGGACCTTAAAGAAGGAGATATATTGAGATCGGTTAGTAAGGTAGCTGCTGATCCAGGATATGGTGGATCCAGAGGCACCAAGAGAATGCAGTTTGTACACGAGCAGTGGGTGATTAACCAAGTCAAAAGCTTTAGTGAAGTCAATGAACACAGCACCAGTATGTAGGACTTTGTCCATGTTGGATTTAACCTTGCTGGTTAATAGGGTGAGAGCAGTAGTGGTGCTGTGACCAACCCTGAAACCATGTTGAACAGGGGACTGAAGATTGAAATTTAGTAAATGAGCAGAGATCTGGTGGTGAATAAGTTTCTCCAATATCTTGCCAAGGGTAGGCAGTAACGCAATGGGATGATAATTGGACAGGATTTTAGGGTCACCATTCTTGAACACCGGAATAATCCTGTCAGACTTGCAGGCTGATGGCACCATGGAGGTGCTGATGGACAGATTAAAAAGCCAAGTAATGGGGGTAGCTAGGATATGAGCACCAAGTTCAAGGATCCTGAGTTCAACACCGTCCGGCCCGGCGCTGCCGTGAGTGGGAATGGACTCTCGTAATCTGGGAACCTCCAGACGCATGATAGGGGAAAGCACCAGGGCAGGAGGAGTATCAGGAGGAGCTGTAGGAGGGGGCTGGGGGCCACAAGATGCAGGAGGGGAGATATTAGGAACCTCAGTAAAAAGTGAGTTGAAGGCATTGGCAATAGTTTTTGCAATAGTTGTTGCAAAGGGCATCATTAATTAGCATGTCCTTGGGAGTCTGTGGCTTGATATTCCCTAGGATCTCGTTAATCTGATTCCAGTACCTCTTTAGGTCAGAGGCCAAAGAATGAAGGAGTTCAGAGTAGTATTTGCTCTTGGCAGCCTGAATCTCCTTCTTACAGGTATTACACAAGGCATGATACTCAACAAAGTTACCATGACTAGAGGAGGATTTCCATTTTGACCAAAGTTTGTCATGCTGCTTGAGCAGTTGCAGGAGAAGCCACTTCAGCCACTTGGTCACCTTCTGTCTGACCCTATGCATAGAGTATGGAATGTGATTATTCTGTAAGGCAAGTAAAGTCATGTTGAAATAGTCAGTAGCCATGTTGATGTCATTGTTAGTAAATAGGGGAGACCAGTCAGCATGTTTTAGATCATATAGGAACACAGCCGGGTCAAGTTTGGAAAAGTTAGCAAAGGATAAAACTTTGGGAGGATATGAGGAAGGGGATGCACCGCTCACTCAGTAGACTGGGCAGTGATCACTGATCAAGTCCAGTAGAACCCCAGCAGGGGAGTAACAGTCCTTGCAGAATCCAGTCTATCATAGTATGTCTGGGGCTGTTCAGTGATATCCGAGCATGGGACTAGATGAGTTGAAAAAGGTTGGCCTTGCTGATGGTAGAAACAAGGGAGGAGGAGTTAGGTCCAAGCCAGCCAAGGTTAAAATCACCTATACAGATCACCTCATTGTTTTTGGTCAAAGCAGGAATCAGTTCAGTAAGCTCCTCAGGACAGATCTATGTGATAACAGCAATCGCCGATGGGTGATCGCTGTTAGGGCAACGGAACATCGTCGAAAAAATATTTTGGCGATGTACTCCCCAGCGCACAGCAAAATGGTGCCGGTGAGTTGGGATTTTCCACCTTATGTGGGGGCTGTGCCCCCCTCACCCCCTACTTAGAATTCTCAACTCCAGGGGGTGCATGTCGGAGGGGGGTGCAAACATGAAAAAAATTAAAATTCAGGCCGAGCGCAACAAAAAGTACCTGTGCCTGGACCCGAAGCCAGCACCATTCCTGCCACAGCCCTAAACCCACCCACCATGCCACAGAAGCAGTTCAGCAGCTTGCCATGGTGCCACCCCCTACAACCTCCCACCCCACGCTCAGCGTGCTCACTCCCCCTGCGCACGTAGGCATGTAGCGACAGGATGTCGCCATTTTGTGCACCCCCCATCCCCAGTCACCCAGATGACAGGCACTGTGATTGAGTTGCCCTTTCGGTAGGCACCAAATTGTGGGAACCAAAGTCACAGGATACCCCTCAAGACAACGCTTGCTATTACGGGGTGGTGTATATATACCCCAAATATGTGTCGTTTCTTGGTACCACCAAGGAGTAGGAGTGAGTGTAATACTTCACTATTATTCGGGGGGTAGGTTGGAGAGAGATGTTTAGGTGAGCCGTATAATACAGCGCCAAGCCACCACCTCTTTTGGAGGAAGGTCGGTTGTCCCGGTACATGATATAGCCTGGTAGTGCACAGTTAGGGTCTGAGACAGTTTGTTTCAACCAGGTTTCAGATAGAATGAGGATATCAGGATTGCTAACCTGAACCCAGGCCTCCAGTTCAGGGAGATTGGCTATAAGACTTTGGATATTAAGGTGAGCAAAAGTCAAGCCCGAGGTCTGGGGCAGAAGATGGGTAGTGCTGAAATAAGCCTGGTTAAGACTGACCAAAGGGCCAGGGTTGGATTCAGTGTCACCAGCTAGAGTAAGGGATAGTGTGATAACTCATTGAATAGCAAGTGCAATGGCACAAAAGACTTTCGCAGGGGAGGTAAGTTTCTTGTGAACAATGTGCCTTAGTAGTGACCCTAAGAGTTTGTAGCTGAGGTACATTGGGGGAATTTGCATGGAGGAACTTTCAGCCAACAAGTTAGAGTAGATGAAGTTACAGGGTGGCGCGTCAGACAGGAGAGCGGGGGTCCCAATAAAAAGGGAAAGGGAGTTAAGGACAAGTAATAAACATGTGTAAGCGAGGTAGCACATAAGAAATCTTGTCATCTTAGCAGGAGAGTCCGAGCAAGGGCTGTTGGAAAAAAATTAAGAGTAACTAGAGCAGGGGAAAAGGAAAATCAGAGAGAGGGAAGAAGGTCAGAGGGGGCTGAGAGTTAGGACAGGGATAAATCAACAGAACAGACTCAAGATCAGGGCAGGATGGGCAACCAGAGTTCTTAGGAAAGCAGGATACTGGAAATAATCAGTAGGTCAAGAGTCCTCTCAGGAGATTGAAGATGGATTCAGACAGTGTGTGCAAGACAGGTAGGTGAAATGGCGACACCTAATGGAGAAATAAAATATCCTGCAGATGAGAAATTAGGCAGATGGAAAAAACACGTTTCCAACCCAGAACACATGATACTTTGTGACACGTTATACTTTGTGCCTATATAAAGAAAGCCAGCTAAGGGTGGGAGGGTATTGGGGGGCAGGTGGGGAGCAGCCACGTAGTTGCTGCAGGGAATGCTCTGAGGAGACAGAGAAGCAGCTCGGAAAGGCTCTGCTGCAGTTTAAATCAGAACTGGAGCAGCTCTGAATAAAAGTAAGGCAGCCCACAAATAAAAGATTAAGTCATAGTGAAGTCAGCCCAGGTTATGGATTCAAGGAGCACAGTTCCACTCCAATTAGTATTCTATTTTGAGCAGCTCTTGTAGGAGTTAATAACAATTAGAATCGGAGAGTGAGCAGCTCAGATAATATTTTTAGCCCCAGGGAGTAATTAAATCAAACTCAGCGAGATTCCCAAAAATTGCCCAGTAGCACCTAAGTGAAAGTAAGCTGTAGTATAGATAAAATTGCCCTGCTGCTCGGGTTTAACAGTATACAGCAGCGGACAAGAATATAGTACTAAGCGCAGCTTGCAGGGCATTCAGAAATGGCACCAAATTTGAATCCAGGCAGAAGCTGGGCATTTTCTCCGACAGTGTTAGTCCATACCTAGTAACTTGGTGGGAGGTCCCCAGCAGCTCTGTGGGTGGAATGCCCCAAGGAATTTAGGAATGCTGGTAACTCGGCTGGAGGTCCCCAGCAGCTCTGTGGTCTTTACTCCTGCTAAATAGTTCTCTGCAGTTCACCTAGTTTATTCCTCTCAAGAACTTGAAGGTCCAGTCATATCACCACCTCTGGCCTGGTCTCCAGTGAGTACATGTTCAGTGCCTTGAGATGATCCTAGTAAGATTTGTCCTGTTAGCCCAAAATCATCTTGATCACCCTGCGTTGCACCATTTCCAGCCTGTCCCTGTTCTTCCATAGGTGAGGACTCCAGAAATGTGCACAGTATTCCAGGTGTGGCCCTGAGCATTAATCCATACATAGTTTGCTCTCCTGGGAGATTCAAAATAAACAATACCTTCCCTACAACCATCAGAACTGCCCCAGTCAGCAGACACAATTTCAGCTTTCTGCATACATATTGTAGACCAAAATCTGCCCTAAAAAAGTTCACAATCTCATTTTATTTTAAAAGTGCCATTATCATATTCCTTCTTTCCAAACTCAAATATACGTATAATAAGGGACCATTCTGCTTAGCTATAATATTGCAGTTCTTGCTATTAACATTCTCATTGTGATTAGATGGGCTAACATTAGCAGGTGGAATCTCCTTCTCCTGAACATATTGGACCTCCGTATATACCTCTGAGGGTCCCAGTTTTCTACTAGTCTTATTTGGGCTCGCTCTTAGTTTTTTTTTATTGCAGCCATAATCTTGTCTAATCACTCACTCAGGACTGGGTCTGAGACTGGGACTGTAGGGCTCAGTCTATCATTTTGTTTGTTATTAACCATTCCTTCTGACCTTACATATGTGGTTTAAGAATGAAATCATTCTACTCTTTCTTAAGGTCTTATATATTGCTCATCATTGTTACTAGATTACCCATTACCCATTGGTGGGTGGGGAGCTCTCACACCCAAGGGTAGTGATGAGCGGTGTTCCACAGGGCTCGGTGTTGGGACCAGTGTTGTTTGAAATATTCATTGCAGACATATCATGGGACATCAAGAACAAGATCAGTCTGTTTGCTGATGATACCAAGGTAGGAGCGGTGGTGGATGACCTAGGGGGATGGCAGGGGTTGCAGGATGATCTGGCAAAGCTTGAAACCTGGTCAGACACCTGGCAACTGGGGTTTAATGCCAAAAAGTGCAAGGTGCTGCATTTTGGGGTGAAGAACCCAAGGAGGAGTTACCAGCTGGGGGGGGGGGGAGTGCAGCTATCCCAGACAGAGGAGGAAAAGGATCTGGGGGTGCTTATTACAGGGTCAGTGAATAACTCGGCACAATGTAGGAAGGCAGCTGCAAAGACCAACAAAATGCTGGGTTGTATTGCAAGAGGTATATCTTCGAGGAGGGAGGAGGTGATTCTGTGACTGTATAGATCATTAGTTAGACTGCACCTGGAGTACTGCGTGCAGTACTGGTGCCCGTATCTGAAGAGGGACATTAGGTTACAGGAGGGGGTGCAGTGCAGAGCGACAAAGATGATCAAGGGGCTGGGGGACTTATCATATGAGAGGAGGCTGAGGGAGTTGAACATGTACTCACTGGAGGAGAGGTGGGATGGGGGACATGATTGAAACCTTTAAGTACATGAAAGGAATAAACAAGACAGGTACAGAGGGGCTGTTCAAAGTAAGGGAGGGGAGGGACACCAGGGGCCATGATATAAGACTGGAGGGAGGAAGGTTCAGGAGGGAGATGAAGAGACACTTTTTTACAGAGAGGGGGATGGCTAGGGGGAATGCGTTATCTGCAGAAGTGGTATCCAGTAGAACAGTGGACTGCTTCAAAAGGGAATGGGACAGGACAAGGGGGAGGGTTAATGAAGGGGAAGGGTGGAAGGGAGGGGCAGCTGTAGAATAAGGGGTGCTAGCTGCACATTCGAGCAGAGTTGATAGACCTCTAGGCCTTTATCTGCTGGCAAATTTCGTATGTTCATATTACATGTCTTCCTTCCTGAAACAGGGTTTGGCGGTATGCAGTTGAACCACTGTTCTTGCCAGTATTTTTTTCTTGCTCATCATTACTGTCTAACCACGATTGTTCTTCCATAGCCCCTTTTTCTGTGAAAACATTTTTTGGGGCCACCACTAGAGTAATTAATTGGCAGCTTTATAACTGCATTTGTGTCATAGTAGTAGTTTGAATATTTTTCTTCTCTTGCTTGTTTTTTTTCTACTTTATTCTCATTAATCAATTCGGAAGTATGCAAACTACTAAAATCAGGTTGATAGTTTGTGGGCTCCCATGATTCTTTTGGTGAACATGTGCTCTGAAATAATCTTGTTATATCATCCATCCCTCAGTTTCATTTCTTAAGATCGCAAACTGTTCCATGATCATGAGGCTAGCTGCATACTGATTTTGCATAGCTTTAATAATGTCCTGACTAAGATAAGAGGGGTAGTATTGCAGCATAGAGGAAATTCTTTCAATAGAGTCCCTTTCCCACACCGTGGAAAAATCTTCGTTAATTTTATCTGTGGACAAATTGTTATCCTTAGACCTGCCCAATTGGGTCCTAATCAATTTTTCCTTATTTTTTTTCCAATTCTTTAAGACCCTCAATTGTCTGTTGTAATTCCTGCAGGACTTTTTAATATGTATCATTTGCAACTGCATCCTTCCCCCTCTTAAACAGACCTCCCCTCTAGAAGAATTCCCATTTGGCAAAGGAAGGAGGCTGTCTCCCAGGTTGCTTAGCTCTCTCCCACTACCTTTTTCAGTACTTTCGGATGTTGCCTCCTTATTTGTTAGCCTCAGCATTTAAATCAATTGGCAGATATGGGGGATGTTGCCAATGAATTAGTCATATTAAACACTAATTTTCAGGACTTTTTACATTAAAATTAACTCTCAGCGCACCCTCAGAAACCTCTAGCTTGGTTTTACCAGGGGGTTGTTTACACTCCTCAGACTTTTGTGTTGATGTTCTTTTAGCTACATTTACAACTATTTTTGTGTCTACCTATGCAGCTAGTTGATTCCCCATTTGACAAACTCTGTTATTGTGGTTTAATTCGTATCCAAACTAAACCCCTTTTTCCCCTTAACATTCTTTTCTTTTGTTCATTTCCTTTGGAGAAGTAAGGGGCAAACCTTTTCTCCATTCCTTTTTTTCTTGTACTAATTATTATCAAATACTGAAATGACATTAAGAAATTATACAATCCAGAGATCCTCATACTTTTGCCATTTCTCATTCCCTCTTCTCGGCTGAGCAATCATCCTTTTCCTATTGTTCCCTTCACTCTGGAACCTACTCCCATCCTCTCTCCATTTCACTACCTCCACTGTTTCCCTCAGGTACCAGCTGAAACTCCTTCTCTTCCCTCCTCTCCTGTTCTCCCACTACCTGACTGCTTCCCTTAAATTTGCCTTCTGCCATGGTGTATAGTAGGTGTGGTTGAATAGCCTGATTTTTTGTGCTTTCTCTTATTGGACTTACTCCTGCTTTAATGTACTTTATTCCACTTTACTGTAGCTATGAAATGTGTCAATGCTATGTGATTGCATTTAACTATGTATTGTGTCTGCCCCCCCCTTCCCTCACCCCACTGCTGTTTTCAACTGTGTTTCCTTGACACCCACCCCCTGCCCTCTGATGGTTTGACTCCTCTCTTTGATCCTGTCCCACCCTCTCTTGAAGCTGCCCACTGTCTGCAGTGATACTACCTCCTCTGGCAGCATATTCCACCCTGTAATCAACCTTTCAGTGAAATAGTGCAACCTCATTTCCCTCCAGAATCTGCCACCTATCAACTTCAGATGGTGTCCTCTGGTTTCCCTTCCACCCTTTAATTTGAAAATACTCCTGGTGTTTACTCTGTTCATACCTTTCAGATACTTGAAGGTCTCAATCATATCCCCTCTCTCCCGTCTATCTTCCAGGGAATACATATTGAGCTCTCTCAGTCTCTCTTCATAGGGTTTATCTCCCAATCCCAGGATCATTTTCACTGCCCTATGCTAAACTCCCTTCAGTATCTTGATGTCCTTTTTCAAGTAGGGGCACCAATACTGCACACAGTACTCCAAGTGTGGCCTTACCAGGGACCTGTACTGTGGCAGGATGACTTCCGCTCTCCTAGAAGTAATTCCTCTTGTGATGCACTCCAGCATTCTTTTGGCCTTTGCTGATGCCTTCGTGCATGGGACTGAGTGGTTAATTTCCCCTGTTACCAGTACACCCAGATCCTTCTCCTCCATTGACATGGATAACTGCACCCCCCCCCCAATCAGTAACTGTTTCTGGGGTTTTTGGCTCCCAAGTGCATTACTTTGTACTTCTTGGTGTTGAACCCAAGTTGCCATGTGTTAGACCATTCTTCCAGTATTGCCATATCCTCCTGGAGTACTTTACTGCCTTCTCCCCCATCCACCTCCGCACAAATCTTAGGGTTATCAGCAAATAGACTGTCCTTACTCTGTATCCCATCTGTGATGTTGGCAATAAAAATGTTAAACAGCACTGGTCCCAGCACCAAGCCCTGTGGGACCCCACTTGTTACTGCCTTGGGTTCAGATACCTCACCCCCCCCCACTAACTTTTGCTGTCTATCGAGTAACCAGCTCCTGACACATCTAACCAGTTTCCTCCCCACTTCCAGGTTGCTCAGTTTGCTGGTCAACCTACGATGAGGCATCGCATCAAAGGGTTTGCTGAAGTCCAGGTAGACTATGTCCACCACATGACCCTTGTCCAGTGCCTACATCACCAAATCGAAAAAGTCAACTAGGTTCATCTGGCAGGATCTGCCCGTGACAAACCTGTGTTGTCTGCCGTCCTGGAGATCATTATCCTCCAAAAAGTTTACCAGCCTTTCCTAGAGGATAGTGTCCATTAGCTTTCCCACAACTGCAGTTAGGTTCACTGGTCTATAGTTTATTTATTTATTTATCTATTAGATCATCAGTTTACAGACCTTTGAGTCATAGACTCATTTACCAAGGCACCTGGTCAAGAGAGCATTTTTCCTGGTTTGTACTTGGGCCCACTCTAGATGTTGAACAGGCCCACCAATGGTCCTGCCAGAACATCTGCCAATTCTCTCAGAACTCTAGGATTAACTCTGTATGGCCCAGGTGCCTTATCTACCCTCAGAGACTTAAGGCCTTCCAACACCCTTCCCTCTGTGATTTCTGCATCTGTGATAGTTATTGTTATATATTTTTTTATTTTTGACCAGGAAAGGCACACTAAACTGTGACAGCTGTTTCCAGTTGCATCTTGGAGGGTGGGTTGCATGGACTTGTTTTATTGGTGGGGTGTTGACCATGACACTGGGGAAACTCCACTACTCTTCATGTGAAAGGAAACTGGAAGCACAAAAGGACTGAGGTGAGAATGTGCCCTCACCAGGACTGTGGTGATCAAATTGAAGCATTAGAACATTTCTTTCTTGCCTGTCCCTTTGTAAAGGGATTTTGGGCTTTTCTAGCCAGACTTTGGTCACTCGAATGGTTAGAGAGACTTACATATGCCAATTTGGTTTTAGGGGATTTTCCCCCCATAGAGCAAGAGATTCCGTTCAAGCATGCTTACGGTTCATTTTGTCTGCCTGAAATTTTACCTGTGACAGGCAAGATGCCAAGTGTTGCTGCAGCAAATCAGGTCATCATATCTGCCCAATGCTACGTACTGTGAATCTACTCTTAAGGGGGTGTTTTAGAAAGAACTACAGTCATTACTGAAACAGGATGTTGATCAGTACTGGGTGTTGGTCCCCTTGATTCTGTAGTTAAGTTATTTTTAAGTTTTGTTTTTCTTTTTGGTACTGGTATTAAACAAGCTGACATTAGCATTATACCTGTTTCTTGTTTAGTTTTATTTTATTTTTTATTTGTAGTTCCCATGATAGCTTTATTTCCCATTTCAGATGGATTGGTTATTCATGCTTTGGTTAACATTTTGACAAGGATGTATTCGTATTCTTAATAACTGTCTGCTTTGTTAATTTGTCTGATTTTCCTTTCAATAAGATACCCATACTCTTCATCGACAAGTACCATGGGATCTTTTACTTCCACCTGAACAGTGATCAGAGATGTGCAGTAGGGTCCTCGGTTTAATGTCTCATCAAAAAGACAGCACCCACCCACCCCGTGTACTGCACTACAGTGTCAGTTATGGGTTTTACCCCAAGTGCCCTGGGTGGGGCTAGAACCCACAATCTTCTGATCTTCCAGCTCTAGAAGCAAGCGTGCTGCTTACGAAGTCACTGACACTGATAATGATAATGCTACTTTTGGAATGTGAATTCTATATCCAATATATCTGAAAACTATTACCAGAAATGATGACAGGCAGGATTCACAAAAAAATGGCAAAGTTCAGTGCAAAGGTTTGCGCCATACCATGCCATTGCACAGGGGCCACAAAGTGCTATTCACAATCATTTCGTGCACCGTGCTATCTGACTGTAACTAGGTGCCAGTGGGGGCAGCTCTAACCCAGGAAAAGCAGTGCGATACCCAGTATTATACTATGGCAAGAGAGAATCCTGGTCCCTGATTGGTCAGACTGGGACTGGGACCGGGATGTTATCCCAGCATAACATCCCAGCTCTAGTGCCAGCAAACTAATGACTGCATCAAATATTAAAAAAAAGAAGAAATCACTCTACAGGCATCCCAACGATCGTAACAGCACTCCTGGCTCCACTCACAATCTGCACTCCCCGTTCTGCTCAGATTTGGTGCTCTGTGCACCACTGAAGATGTCTTTCACTTAGTTTTAGTCTCCCAGTACAAAACACACAACGAGTGTGCTGGGAGAGCATGAGGAGCACAATAGCAATCTAAAGCACCAGCAGTGAGAGATAGGCACTGACCTGACCATGCGACATCCTAACTAAAACCGAAAATCACACAAATGAGTGGGGGCGGACAATGGCCATTTTGCATTGAAACATAAATAGAAAAAACATCACTTACTCACCCTTTTTCTTATCTTCTCTTCATGCACTTCTTGAGGGCTCATTCGGTGGTCAGCCACAGTGGTGTGAGGAGTGCTGTGCTGGTCACCGATCGCCGACTGGAATGGGAGGGAGCAGGGTGGTGGGTCACACTGTATGGGGTGGGGGAGGGACCCTAGACTACCAGAGCATGGGGTGTTAGAATTTGGTAATGGCAATCAGTGACTGATAAGGTGGGAGGGACACTACACTATGGAAAAGGACTCTTTTTGATATTGGGTGGGAGATTGGGGAGGAGGAAGGGACACTACACTATGGAAAAGGACTCTTTTTGATATTGGGTGGAGATCAGGGAGGGGGAGGGACACTACACTATGGAAACAATTTTTTTTCAATTTTGGGTGGGAGATCAGGAAATGGGGGAATGCAGTACTGTTGAAAACCACTAGGGTTGTATGGATTTTTGCCAGTGGTATTTTTTCCATGCAAAGGGCGTCACAAATGGCCTTTGCATGGATTGTAAGTTTTGTGAATGGGATAGTGGGGATATGCAAATCCCCCCCACCTTATTTGCATTGTGGCCCCCTTCATTAATTTGCCCAGGCACAAACGCAGTTTGCCCGCTTTTTGAATATCACCTCTGGGCCAAACCCAGTTTGCCCTGTGCAAACCTGGTTTGCGCCCAGGCAAAGTTTTGTGAATCTGGCCCCATATCTTTCTAAAATGCATTGTGATTCATAGATCATAGCTAATGAAACAAGGTCCTAATTCTAAACTGTTTACAATGTATGCTGGCAAATCTGCATGCAGTGTTTCCTCTGAATAAAATTAGAGGAGGGAATAACAAAGGCATTAGAATACTGCCCCATGTCTATTCTCCAGTTCTTGAATACTTTTCTCCTGTGTCATTTTCTTTTTATGTCGTATTTCTCTTGTTTTTTACTTCGCTGAGTGTCACCTTTTCTTTCCTTTCTCCTACCTGTGACCTCATTTGCTCTGTCTATATTATAATGCACTGGGGATATGGCGAGTGTGTGCGTGTGTGTGCGTGTGTGTGTGTGTGTGTGTGTGCATGTGTTTCCTTTCCACTCACTCCCAATCAAATAGATGTAACCCCTAGGTGGCACTATCCCTTGGGCTACTACCCCTGCCTGCTTGGCTAGTGACAGGTTAAGGGGCCTAGGTTCAGTGACGGGTACCTCCACCCAAAGGTCTGGGTTGGTATTAGTCTGAATAACCAGGCCACAGCCCTCTGAGACACTGTGACCCCCCTTGTCTCCTACTAGTGGCCCACACAGTACACCATGTACACCTTCCCAATTCCCTTGACCAGTCTGGCACATACACATATGCTGAGCACTTACCCCCAGGACTGGTTCCTTCAGCTTGGCTCCAGGGACCCTCTGTAAAACAAGGTGATGCAATTCCAAAGAAACAATGCAACACCTTCAACGTAAACTGACACCACAGTCAATGGAAATTGCAGAAAAAGTAGATCTGATTTATTCAGGGGGGCTATAACAAGGATGGGGCAATCAGGTTAATTGACTTAATCACACTAAAAATCACACAGCTGTGCATGCACTCAGAGTCCCACTCAGTCACACTCTCTGGGTACCCAGGATGGGAAAAAGGGCTAGATAGGACCGTTGCATGAGGTAAGTCAGCATTGCAGCTGGTTGGGGCCTTGTGAAGAAAGAAACACCATACACACCCACAATTGTAATCCGGAGCTGGAGGTCTCAGTTCATGGAAACAACACAATAATCAGATGACACAGTTTTTATTTTAAAGATATGTTGCACTACTCACGATACTGTGTACTACTCACGATACCCAATGCTGAGAGCAAGATGGATGATGGCTGTTCTGGATTGCCAGAAGGAGCAGAGTGTGGAGACAAGACCCTCGTGGCAGGGCCTAACAGCATGTGAAAACAAGCGGATTCAGTCCAATGCAGCTGGGACCAACTTGCAGCCTTCAACACACAGCTCAGTTCATGGAGGGGAACCAGGCAGTGACCCCCCCTCCAGTTTGCAGCACATTTATACGTAAAAAAAGTTTACTGTACCAGGCCGGCGACTCCTCGGTCCCGATCACAAAATCACTGCTAACCCCAGAAGCATAACGGTAGCAACAGTTCCTGACAGGCCAATCGCTTTTAGCAAAATCTTCAGTCTTCTTCAGGTGAGCCTGGTATTCTTCCAACTGTTTACTTCGCAGCACATCAAGCGGATCATGGTCAGACTATCTTGCACACTTTCTAAGATGGCAACAGGGCAAGTTTCAGGCCTTCCACGGTTCTCCTGCGCAAACTACTGCACAACACGGCCGCTCGATTATGCGAGCTCTTTCCTCTTCAGTGTCCCACTCAAATCTGGCTTGCCAGCAGACAGCTCAGGGGATTTCCTGTAGATCCAAAAGGTTCGGTTAAGCAGTTTAGCTGTCAATCACAGTAAGAGCTCCCCCTTCTGTTGCAAAAAGGCGCCAACAGTCTAAAACTACAAATCCCAACTGGTAATCCATACAGTCCCATTTCAGCAGGCTCCATTTTAGAGTCCCCCAGTACTGATTGGTCCAATTTGGCAGTTCAGGACCAAAATGGTGGAGCTACACTGAACAGTCCTTGCAGCAAGAAAGGCAGGTTAGAACAAACTACATTTTCATTATTACTCCAAATGATTACCAGCAATTATTTACATCTTTCAGTAGGGCTCCCTCTGCACAATTAGCGATGGCAGAAACGAAGCAATTCTTCAGCAGCCCGGGCAGGACTCGGGCATAGAAACACACAGACCCACCATTCAGATTAATTACACTGCAAATGGGCAGCCCTTAAAGAGACAGTACATGGAGACTTTAAAAGCACTCACTGCAATAACATTTAAACGGCTTTGCGCCGAACACCAACCCGGCTGTGAGCAATTAGGCATGCTATTGGAAGACTTTTTGGAACCCCCATTTGTAGGGGGGGTTACATAAAGTTCTCTGTTCATGATTTATATAACTTAACATTTTCATTTTTTAACACACGAATGGGTATTTTGTACATTTACTGGTCTTAAACTACAGTACTGTACATATATTTCTGCTTTGGGAAGCTTTGCCTGCAGAAACCGACGTGAATGTTCAAGCTCTACATGGGTCACAGTGGGAGAAGCATCATGTCAACATTAAACTCCATCAAAGTAATTCACAGAAATGTTAGGTATTTGTTGTACCGTGTCGCATTTCTTTGCCTCACCAAAGATGGCAGCTTTATACCTGCAAGTGAATCATCTTCTTTTTTTTTTTTTAAATTCAAAGTTTATTAGTTGTCATATACACATATAGGAGCAGCTCCAAGCTCAACTGATAGAAATACATATATATATAATCTCCAAAAACTTCTAAAGAGACTGCTCCCCCCATACCCTACCCCCTTCCCCTACCCTACCCACCCTCAGCACAGCTCATATTATCTAAAGTATATACCAGCCTGACTTGCATAATTACTTAAAAGGCAGTCTAGGCACAGAGCAGCGTATAAAGAGGTTCCCAGATTTGTTTGTATCTACTCAACTTATTATTTAAACTAGCCACCATTTTCTCCATCCTGCGATTGGCCAAAATCTCTTTAAGACACTCCGAGAAAGGGATATCTACATTGTCCTTCCAGTGCCGAAGAATAATCTTTTTAACTGATAATGAGATTAAGGCCATATAATACCTTCTTGATGAAACAGGAATGGAAGTGTAATCCCCCAACAGACACACCTCCGGTGTGTAAAGGTCGGAAAGACCCAAAAGGGGATCCATCCTCTGCTGGACATCACCCCAGAGGGTAGAGACTTTTGGACATGACCAAAATATGTGGTAAAGCGTACCTTCCTCCTGTCCACATCTGGAACAGGAGGAAGAATCGGTAAGACCATACCTGTGCAGCTTTTGGGGAGTATAATATATATTGTGTAAAATATGGAATTGCGCCAATCGTAATCTATCCTGTGTAATATATTTGTGAGAGTTTACCCAGAGTGTGGCCCAATCTATTTCTAATCTAGGGAAGTACATTGCCCAGTATGTCTTCGGTATGAATACCTCTGGATATTTGCAATTATATAAGCTTTTCTAAATATCGGATACCGAATGACGACAGCCCATCAATGAAAGCAACGTGTCCTGGAACACTTTCCTGTCTCCAAGAGGTGGGACTGGACAAAACTCTCTTATTAACAAGTGCTTCAACTGGAAGACCTTAAAAACGGATTTAGTGGGTATGTCAAATCTGCTCAGAATAGTAGTAATTGAGAGCGATGAGCCATCTTGAGCCACCAGCTGGGCAAGCTTGACATTACCCAGTTGTGGGAGCCAATTAAAGCTGATTGGCTTATTACCAATTTTTAAATTGGGGTTACCCCCAATAGGTTGGTCCAAATCAGTCATCTGATTGTATTCCATACTTGAGCATATCTGGGCATGCACTTTAACCGAAATCGCCAATGGAGTAGATTTCAACTGGGGGGGAAGGACACTCGGTCTTATATGGAGCAGAGATATTGGTACCAAGCCACACTGCTTGATAGCAGATAGTTCTATTCAGAGCCATATAGGGAGTCCTTCCTCTGGGTCAGGTTCTCCCACATTTTCCAACCATCTCAAATACGTCACCATATGGCTCGCCCAATAGTAAAATATCAAGGATGGGAGGCGAAGACCCCCTTTATCCTTGGGAGCCGCCAGCTTGTAATGTGCAATCCTGGGTTGTCTTTTGGACCAAATAAATTTTGTTATCAATGCATTGACTTTGCAGAACCATGAGATAGGAATCCACGTATTGAGCAAATACAGTGGGTAAAAGATCCTGGGAAAAAAATTAATCTTGATAAGAGTTACTCGCCCCCAAAGTGAAATAGATAACTTGGACCATCTATTTAAGTCTGCTTCTAAGGTTTTGACTAACTCGCCCAAATTCAGTTTTAAAAGCCGGGCCGGTTCCCTTACCATTTGAATACCTAAATATCTTAGGGAGTTCGGTGTCCAAGACATGCCACATTGAATGATAGATGATTTATCCACTCTGTAGTTAAGCGGAAACACCAGGGATTTGTCAACATTCAATTTATAATTGGAGAGCTTAGCAAATTCCTGCACCACCTCCAGTGAAGCCGGTATCGTGTTGTCTGGATCAGTCAACTGTAATAGCAAATCGTCAGCATATGCTGATACTTTGACCTCGCGTCCCTGAACAGTCACACCTTGAATCCGCGGAGAGAACTTCAACCGGCGGATAAGGGGTTCTAAATATAAATTGAAAAGCAAGGGTGAGAGGGGACAGCCCTGCCTGGTGCCTGAATAAAGTAGAAACTTTTCAGAAATCGCACCGTTGACCATTATTCTAGCTGAAGGGGCGCTATAGAGGGTTTTGATCCAATTCTGAAAAAGTTCCAGGATCTTGTAAGCATTAAGGGCCCTGAATAGAAAATTCCAATTCACTTTGTCGAATGCTTTCTCCGCATCCAACGAGACTAGGACCGCCGGGTAAGAAGCATCTCTGGTTGCGGAGAAAACGTGTGACAGAGTTCTAAGATGGTCCAACAAGGAACACCCTTTCATGAACCCTACTTGCTCTGGCCCGACCAAATCAGGTATCACTAGTGCCAAACGATCTGCCAATATCTTGGCTAATATTTTAATATCTTGATTCATCAGAGATATGGGGCGATAGCTTGCCGGCAATTCCGCGGGTTCTTCCCAGGCTTCAAGATTAGAACTATTAGAGCCTCCCACAGGGTTGGATCCATTTGGGCTCCAGATAATATATACTGAAATAGGGGCATTAACAGAGGGAGCAACTGGTTTAGGAATTTCTTATAAAAATTTGCCGAGAACCCATCAGGGCCAGGCGATCTGTCAGAGGGCAGTGCCTTGACAACTCTAGCAATTTCCTCTGCCGTTATTGGAGAGATCAATCGATCCTGCTGGGACTCCAACAGAGGAGATAGACCAGAGGTCTCCAGGTAACTATCCATACTGGCATCAGGTATCGAATTTTTCTTTAGCACTATACAAGCTAGTATAGTACTTCTGGAACTCAGAGACTATCTCCTCTGCCGTTGTCATTATCACATTATTTGTTGGAGAGCGTAATGCCAAAATGTGTCTATTCGCCTCTATTTGCTTAATCCTCAATGCCAGCAGCCTCCCTGCTTTTTCACCCATATCTGAGTATGCTGCTTTAGCCTTAAGGATCGCAAATTCAGCTTTGTCTCTTAACAATTCAAGGTAGTCTTCCTTTCATTAAACAATTTCCGTTTTTCTAACTCAGAGAAAAAGATAGACCTACTCTTGTTTCTTTATACTGAATTTCCCTTAATAACGCAACTAACTTCTTATCTTTTTCTTTTTTCCTGTAGGTAGCTATGCTGATTAAAGTCCCTCTCATAAACGCTTTGAAAGCTCCCCAGAGCATATCTGGCCTAACAGCAGTGCCGGAGTTGGTTTCTGCAAATTGACATATATACTCACTAATTGTTTTGACCACACTATCCTCTTTTATCATTTGGTTATTAATCTTCCACCTAGGAGATTTCTTAGGGAAAGAAGGTGGCGCTAAATGACATATAACCAACGCATGATCTGAGGGAGGGCCTGGCTGTATGGAGGCTTCAACCACTCCGGGAAGGAAACTTTGAGAAAGAAATATATAATCAATACATGAGGCCGTATTGTGTACTGGGGATAAGAACGTGAATTTCCTTTCTAAGGGGTGTAACACTCTCCAAACATCACACAGGGCATACAGCTCCAAGAGTTCCGATAGAGCCCTTTGAGCTGGAGAGCGAACTCTACTCATAGGAGAGGAGCGGTCCATCGAGGAATCCATAGCAACATTCATGTCTCCTCCAATGACCATCGGTAGTGCTAAATATGGATATAGTATTTCAATTAGTTTCACAAAAAAGTCGGGGGAATCTAAATTTGGCCCATACAGAGTTCCCAGAAGAATTTCAGTGGCATACAAATGGCAGCGAATGAGCAGGAATTGACCCTGTGGATCCCTGAGCACTTGTTTCAATACAAAAGGGACCTTCTTATTAATCAATATCAAAACCCCAGCACTATTAGTGGCCCCCTCGGTGGAGAAAACATGTCCGATCTGTAGGCGCCTCATGCAATTGGCTTCTGAGTCTAATAGGTGTGACTCCTGTATAGCAACGATATCTATAGATAACAGCGCCAGATGCTTAAGGATTTTGTATTGTTTAACACGCTGCCTTAAACCCTTAACATTCCAAGTTGCAATCTTTATGGTATTAGCTATCTTTGCTGATTTTTTTTAACAACACCATATTTCAAATAATTTCTTTGGTAACATACATTCACAATAATCCCCATTGAGCTGTGCTGAGGTCCCCCCATGAACCCCCCTCCCTTCCCTACCCTCCCTTTCCCAAAACAACATAAACAGAGACACCCTCCCACACCCTCCTCCCTCCCATTGATAACCAGAACCCACTCCCTCCCACCCCCAATCCCCCAAGGAATGTGGCACATAAGAAATAGACTAGGCATCTGCACCCATATTCCTTAAACCCTCCTGTCATTGTTACGTGACGCAGCGAGTCCTGCGGTCCACAGCCCTTTCCTTCCTGCCATCCCAAGACTTACTAGAATCGCTACATCTCAGGAAGCATTGCATTCCAACAAATGTGCCCAGATAACAGTCCCCACAAATAAACACATAACCCTTAAGAAACCGCAAATGAGGACCCCTAATGTGGCCTCCACCTCACAGCGCTCCTTCTCGATAATCGTTGCCCTCGGGGGGATTAAACCCTCAACATCATGGCTGAACCGTACCCAGCTTAAAGAGGGCTCAATAATGGGAACAATTCTCAGTCTGGGCCTAAGTGCTGAGCCTTTATCCACCTGAAAACTTGCCTCAGACGATATTCAGTTTTCTTAAGACACAACCCCCCCCCCACCGAGGAGTTCGGTCTTAACCAGTCATGAAGAGATCTAATAAGTCCAACGAGACAAAAGAAAAATGAACCACACAGTCCGTGCTAAAGTAAATGGAATGTGCTTGCAAAATTAAAATTAGATCTTTGAAGTCTTCGTTCTCCGGGACTTCTCCGGCCTTGGCGAGTCATCAGCGAATCACCTCCACTTTCTCACCGCATCACTTGGGCTTAAACAGGTTGGGGTACTCCTTCTGCAGCGCTTTCGCAGGCAGAATCAACATCTTCGAAGATACCCAGGCCCCAAGACATTATCTGAAAGCGGCCGGTACCCCATGCGGAATTTTATCCCTGCCGCTATAAGTTTGGTCACAACAGGATGGAAGAGTGATCTTCTTTGCCGCACTGTTGCCGGTGGGTTTTGAGTTATGAGAATTCTCTTACCTTCCCAGAGGACTTGGTCTAGCTCTTTTATCCTTGACAGCAGGTGGTGTTTTTCTTGGTAATTTAAGAGCTTGATCATCAGAGGTCTGGGCTGCTGGCCGGGGGCTGGGATGGGGCGCAACGCACAGTGGGCCTTCTCCAGGGTGTATGAGGTCCCAAAAGGTGAGGGGCCGGTGATCTTTTCAAACAGCTTCTGGATGAATAAGACCGTATTCTGGCCCTCCTCCTTTTCAGGGATTCCTAGTATAACAACATTATTTCTACGGGATCTCCCCTCTAAATCCTCGACTTTCTGCTCTAACTTTTTAATGCGTTGTCGATTATTAACCATGGCATCCTCCGTACGACTCGCCATCTTTTCCAGAGAGGCAATTCAGGCCTCTGAGTCTGAAACTTTGATATTTAGCTCCTCCGGCACCCCAGACATTTGTTTGATCTCGGTCACAATTGACTTAATGTCCTTCCGAAAAGGCTGTAGTTCTGCTTGGAATAATTCTAAGGTGAGAGGCGTTGTTTCTGGGGCTACCATTTGAGAGGTAGTAGCAGTAGACGTCTTGCTGCCTCCCATCGACTGGGCCTTGGGTCTCTTCCCGGATTTCTCAGGGGAAACAGGCGGGGTGTACCGAGGCAGCGCAGATCTCATTTCTGCCTCCATTTCTCGACAATAACCACGTCCACAGCAGTTCTGATAGCAAAAACTGCCTTTGGAATGTTGTGAGGCTTCTTTCCAGGCTAATTTTATGGAATGAAAGCTTGGGATTGTGGGAGCTTTGACCAGACACTGCTACTCAGGCTGCAGCATCACGTGACCCACTAAGTGAATCATCTTCTGAGCAGGCCTGACATTATGGTTGTTTAGCGATGGCCCTATAAAATTAAGAGTTGTGAAGTCAAAGAATAACATGCCTGGTCCCAGTTATTAGACATGACCCAATTCTAGTTACAGTAAAGTGCAGTGTTTTCTGCATTTAAAATTTTGTGACACCTGTTTTTGGTGGAATATAAAGTTGCACTGAAAATCATAGCCAGCACTAAAAGATGTTTTGTAAAGAAGGTATTTTAATATTCTTATATGTCTATAGATAAAAATAAAGTTTTGCAAAACCACATTTTAATCTAAATTCTAAGAAAGCTGTGATGAACTTTCTAATTTTCAGTATTAAAACAAACAGTTAGCTGTTATATTGTCTTAAAGGACAGCACCTGTCCTGCCAGCACCCCCACCCCACCCAAGCCATATAAAGTGATGCAGTGAGCAGTGCTGTGCAGTGCTGAGAATGTAAAATGATGCTGTGCAGCTTGGAATATGTTTACATTATGGCTGCTACATCAAGCTGCATTTTAAGCCACAGAAGGAATTTAAAAATTATTTTAGGCTTAAAAAACTAATTTGAGGGTTGTGTTGGGGGCAGGGGTCAAGTGCTGGGAGGACAGGAGTTTTCCTTTAAGCTTGATGCAGTACAGGTGTTTAAACACATACTGTTGTTGATCTCCAGCAGGTGTAGCACTTAGCAGAGATTTGAAATTTAGCAGAGATTGTCCGCTGAATGCAAATATAACAGAGGACTGCCTGTCAAGAAGTAGTCTTTTGCAGCTCAGCAATAATTTCCATAAAAGTAAAGGAAGGTCACCATAAATATTAAAGTTTTTTTTTTTTTGAAAGAAGGACACCATAACCCTAAAATACAACACTCTATTTATTTTTTATTTGTGTTTATTAGAGTCTTGGAATTTGACATTCCTTTGAGTTAGAGACTCATTTACAAAGGTTCTACGTCCAAAGAATTCATAACAATATTTTGTGTTAACCTATACTTGAAAATCACATTGTTTTAAGATTGCTTTTAAAAGGTAATTATTTCATTTTTTTAAGCAATGAAGTGCTCAAGACATTATTGCCTATTTCTAAGCATGACCCAGGTACATTGCAGTACAAGAGCAAAGAACACATTACAGGTGAAATTAACAAACATAAAACTCCACACCAGGGCTTTTAATGAATGGCTGTAGACATGGTGTGTGGAGGAAGGTTTTGGATACATCATGACTGGGTACCAACCTGGTATGATGTGAGTCTTTTTGGAGAGATGGCCTGCATCCTTCTGGGAAGTGAGCTACAGTCCTTGATGGCAGGTTTAAATGCCACATGGATGAGCATTTAAACTAGATGGGGGACAGGTTCTGCAACCATAGGAGGCAAAAATCGCCTCCCTCTAGATATTAAAGTGGATGGGAAAATGATATGGAGGGGAGCGTTAGGGATGGAAGACCATAGTGGGGAAAGGTATCCTAGAGCAGACCCGCAAACAGACAGGAACAGGGATCAGAAGGAAGAAAATTGGAAAATAATGCAGGTAGGGGAGGGCATAGGATTAAAGAGATCCAGATATGGAGAAAATAAAAAAGGAAGGGGTGAGCTAAGGGGTAAGCCAGGGAACAGAATAGGCAGAAATGGAAGGGAGAAGCAGGGTGGTAGATGGAAGCGAGGGAGATTTAGAGAGCAGCGTGCACTAATGAAAGAAGCCTTGGTAACAAAATCCTAGACCTGGAATTCACCATGGTGGAGGCTAATCTGGATTTAGTGGCGATGATGGAATCGTGGTGTACTGAACACCACAACTGGGAAATGAACATACCTGGCTTTACTCTGTTCAGGAGATGCAGAGTAGGGAGGAAACAAGGAGGAGTTATATTATATGTGAGGGAAGGTATCAAGGCCATGGAGATAGTGAGGTACAAAGAGGAAAATGAGGGTCTGAAATTACTATGGGTCAATTTGGATGCAGGATCTAGGTGCACTGTATGTACTTAAGTAGAGTACACACCTCCAGCACAGGGTGAGATGATGGACATGACATTTGGGGAAGCCACAAACAGAATGCCAAGTAAAGGGGAGGCACTGCTAGCTGGTGACTTCGATCTGCCAGATGTGGAGTGGAGCCTTCCAGCTGCACCCTTGGCAAGGAACAGGGCCATCCTTGAATCCTTGTAAGGGACTATTCTCAAGCAGTTAGTCAAAGAATCCACTGGGGATGGGGCTGTGCTGGACCTGGTGCTTACTAAAAGGAACAGCAATGAAGACATCACAGTGGGCAGTCCCATTGGCAGCAGTGATCTCCATACAGTGTGGTTCAAAATAAAGACAGGAGCACAGGTGAACCACATAGTGACATAGGTTTTAGACTTAATAGGGTGGATTTTAAAGAAATATATGACTACCTAAAGAATTGACTAAGATGGGTGGAGGCATGCCAGGGAGGAGTAGAGAAATATTGGGGGGAGGAGAAATAGGGAGGACATAACTAAAACAACCAACCTATGGGTGAAGTAAGCAAAAGAAGAAGGAAAAGGAGACCATTGTGGTATTCCAAGAAAGTGACAAGATGGTAAAAGGAAAAAAACATGGCATTCAAGAGGTATAGGGAAACACAGAGGGAGGAGAACATGGAAGTATACTTAGAAAAGCAGAAGGAAACAGGCAAGTTGATGAGGACAACAAAGGTGCAGACAGAGGAAAGGATTGCCAAAGGGGTCACTGCAGGGGATAATACTTTCATCAGATACTAAAAGAGGAAATCAGGGTAAGGATAGTTAAGCAATAATGCATGACAGTGTGTGGGTTGTGCTTGGATAACCTCATGCCTGGGCACAAGACCAAGTGCATCCAACACCCCAGAAGTGAAGTTATCCCAGCACAGCCCACACTCTGGAGTGCATTATTGCTATTATACAATGGCTCCTATTTATTAATATTGTGGGGACACAAATGAGCACATGTAGATGGCTATTGGGCAGAGAACAAGTGTTGGAACATCCCTTTTATGTATAGGGACATATATCTTATAGTATCAGTTGTACAGTTTTATTTTTTAATTTAATTAAACATTTTTTGAGGAAACACTCCCCATGTGAAAGCACTGCATCATGGGTATGCAAATAATCAATTGTCTTTTATCAATGTAGTGTGTTATGCAATACCAGGCAATTGGGTATTTGCATACCCATGATGCAGTGGATTCATATGTGGTGTGTTTCCTCATAAAAAAATAAAACTGTAAAACTGATACTATAAAAGAGATGTTCCCACACTATAAAGGATATGTTCTGACACTTGTTCTCTGCCTAACTATGAAATGTTTCAGCCATGACTAAAATTGTTGCCCCCAACAATATAAGGAAATATGGGTTTTATATGAATCTAAGCTTTTGCTTCTGTACTGCAATTCCAAGGCTTCACGTTCTTTTGGTAAGAAAAAGCTGTGGCTTGTTATTCAGTCTGGTATGCAGCCATCTGTATGTTTGGACTTGACGCTGTGAGGTTGTGCTCAGATAACCACACTGTAACAAGCACAAACTGACCAATCTGAGTCCAGGAAATTTTCTTTCCATTGTATAATAAGACTTAGATGGGTGGAAGGAGGAAACTCTATAGAATGGGACCAAGAAAAAGCTGGCCTTTTAAAAAGGTACTTCTGCCCAGTTTTTACACTGGAGGGTGGAGGGGAGGGACCATCAGTAAGAAGCAGGAACAGAGTTGTGAAGTGTAGAAATAGGTCCATTTTCAAAGGAAAGAGTGTTGAAATGACTAGCAGCCCTAAAGGTGGACAATGCTATGTAACTGCTCGAGATTCCTCCCGGGTACTAAAAGAAACAAGAGGTTCTGGCTGCCTCTCTGACAGCCTTGTTTATCAACTCACTAGAAATAGAAGTGGTTCCAGAGGACTGGAGAAGGATGATGTTGTTCCTCTGCATAAGAGCAGCAGCACAAAGGAGGCCAGTGACTATAGGCCAGTCAGTCACTTCAGTAGTGGGTAAATTGATGGAAACACTACTGAAAAAAGGATGCTAGAGTATCTTGAATCAAATGGGCTGCAAGAGCACAGACAGCATGGATTCATGGGTGGGGGGGAGGTCATGGATCTAACAGATTTATTTGACTGCTTGACAAGGGAGCTTGATCAAAGGAGAGCAGTAGACATGGCCTATTTAGACTTTAGCAATGCCTTTCTCATGTGCCGCTTAGGAGGTTGATTAGAAAGTTGACCAACCTAGGAGTGATCTCCATAGTGGTAAATTGGGATAAAAACTAGTTAAAAGATAGGAGACACAAGGTGGTGGTTAATGACATTCATTCTAAAGAAGGTAGTTTGATAAGTGGGGTATCACAGGGCTTGATATTGGGGATGGTCCCCTTCAATATCTTTGTAGGGATATTGCAGAAAGGCTGGTAGGGAACATATGCATTTTTGCAGATGCTAGCAAAATCTGCAGTAGGGTGGATTCTCAGGAAGGGGTGGAAAAATATGCTGGGATCTTGGGAAACTCAAGGAATGTTCAACAGCATGGCATTTAGGATTCAATGCCAACAAGTGCAAAATAGTGCACCTAGGGCATAGAAACTTCAGTGATGAGTATATGATGGGAGGGGAAGGACCAGCAGTCACTATGCAGGAAAGGGACCTCAGGGTTATCATATATGAGGGCCTCAAGGTGGCAGAGCAGTGTGCAAAGGCAGTGGGTAAGGCTAAAGGAATGTTGGGTAGTATAGGGAGGGGTTCCAGCAGGAGGAGGTAGGCGATGTTACCATTATATCGCTCACCGGTGCAGCCACACCTGGAGTACTATGTTTAGTTTTAGAGACTGCATCTCAGAAATGGCATAGACAAAGTAGAAACTGTCCAGAGGTGGGCAACTAAAATGATGCATGCTTTGGATGAGAAGCCTTATGAAGAGAGATTGTGGGATCTCCATATGTACACCCTGGAAGAAGATGAGAGAGATTGGATAAGATAGAGACCTACAAGTATGTCAAAGGGATGAATAGGGTGCAGGCAGGCAATCTCTTTCAAATGAGAACAACCACCAGGACCAGGTGGTATGCAATGACACTGGGAGGGGGGAGGCGGGGAATTTAAGAGTGATGTGAGGAAATATTTTTTTCTCTAGAAAGGTGATGAATGCCTAGAATAGATTGTCAGTGGGTGGAAGTGGTAGAGACTACAACAGTGGGGGCTACAAGCATGCATGGGATAGACATAGGGGTAGATTAGATAGGAAGCAGGGAGGTGGGAGGGTCGACAGAGACAAGATAGGGTCAGTGGAGACAGAATAGGTAGGGAACATCTGGGCAGACTAGGTGGGCTAAGCAGTCTTTTTCTGTTGTCAAATTCTATGTTTCTATGTATATCGTTGTAATGCAATTCAGACACAATGACAAAAAGACATATTTAATAAGTAATAGATTTTGTATCTCTTGTTATAAATCTTTGACTTGGATCATTAAATTCGGTGGCATTCTCCATCTGTTTTTTATGGTTTGTGTTAAGTATATATTTTTTTTTCTCTTGACTCATGTCTACCCTTTTCTGAAAGCAATTCCTCACATTTAGTGTGGGGGGCAGGATGTCATACTTTTTTATCTCCCAAGACTGGCCTTGTAGAGCCTGGCTTGATTCTGTCATGAGGACCAGCTGGCAAAGAAATCACTCTGAAAAGCAGTATATAATTAATGTAGTTCCCTACAGTTCCTGCACTCTGTGTTCCTGCCCTAAGGATCAGAAGATTGAGTCCCCACAGCTTGATATCGTGAGTGTGTTGTTGCCATTACTCCAATGATTCCATAAAGCAGAGTCCCATTACTTTATTTTTACTTTAGTGTTTCAATTATTCTGGGACTGGAAGTCATGGCAGAAAACTGTTCATTATTATACTTTAGAAAATGGGCTAAGAAATTCCTTGGCTCTGATTGGCTGATAGCCCTGGCATGGTGGGCATCTATCAGACAACAGAGCCTGGGCATTAAAAGTGCCAGTCCCCAAGCCAGCCTGGTGGCACTGAGGGTTGAGGCATTGGACGCCACACCTCGGGCTGCGCTGTCAACCCGGGTTCGGGAATGAGCCAGGGTCGTCGTGGGTCAGTGGGGAGGGTGAAGGATGGAGCATCCAATGGACAGCTCTACTTCCTCGAGGAGGGGGAATGTTGTTACCAGTGCTCTGGTGGCCTCTAGCGGTGGCTGGGGGTGATGCAGTAGCACAGGCAGTTGGGGGGACATGCTAGGGCCAACGCCGGGAAGGTGTGAGTACGGTAGCATGTGCGCGCCTGTCCCTTGGCATCATTGCATGCCTCACACGCCATGGGGAGAAAACAGGAAAAAACTGGCACTGGTTGTGGTGGCATGATGGCTGTCTCCGACGGGGAGCAATGGCTCCGAGGGTACGCGGCGACACACTGGATCTGGTCTCGCGGAAGGGTGCAGGGGGCCTCTGCACCCACCGCGGGGTAAGCTGGGGTACTTAGCTGCGAGACCTGCATGGGAGCTGGGGATCCCTGGAGACGGCAGCCAGAAGGCCTGAAGGGGATTCCAGGACGTGATAGAGGTAGGCAGACCAGGGCCAGAGGGAGAAATAATGACTAAAAAAAAAAAAAAAGTGCCAGTCCCCACAAACCTTGTCACCAATATCAAGCGCCACTGGAATTTTCAATTTAAAATGCCTGCTATTTGAAGGTCTTAAGATTCCGAAAGGTTCCCTTATTTTTACCTTCCTTTTAATGACTAGAAAGGGGATAACTATACTTTGGCGGCAATCTAAACCTCCACAAATTGAGACGTGACATGATATAATACTAGAATATTATCTTCTGGAATGAATGCTTGCTGAGGCTACGGGTCAGGGGAGATGATTTGAAATAAGATGGCGAGCCTGGGTATTCTATAATTCAGTTAGAGACCCCACATTTGTCCCATGATAGATCATATTTTACTGTGAATAGAGAATGGGTGCAGATCGACAGATACCTTGATATGGAAGCTGAAATGGGGATATACTCAGTTTAATAACCCAGGGAAATATCTTATTGGGACTATTTGGCTATACAGCTCTTTGATGTATTCTAAAGCATTGTCTAGAGCGGAATTTATATATTTTATCCGAAAAGATCGAATGTCATTGTATATCTGTAAAAGATGGATTTTTACACAGATACCCTGTATAACTCTTGAACAATACTGTACCTCACATAATAGAAAAATAAAGTATGAAAAAATAAAAATAAAATGCCCGCCATTTCTTTGTCTCACTTAGCGAGACCTGAGACACAACTCCACTCCTCCAGACATTCTCCCAATCTCTCCTATTCTGCTGATTTCTTGTTACAGTTTAAAGGCTCAGTGAAACATATGAAGTTAAAAAAAAAGAATATGAAGTTACAAGAAAGAGAGCTGATAACCAACCTGGACTCGACTGACTGCCATAAAGTCTTTCCCTGACATGCTCTGGCTCCGCCACCGCTCACCTAAAGCATCCTAACATGCTTATCTGTGTTTTTATTGAGTGGGGAAAAACTACCTGAAACTGCCAGTTCATTTTTGATCACCGTAGGCTGTCACAGCACTACCATGTCTGTCAAATCTCTCTCAACCACACTGTAATGGACACTTCTAATTTAAGAAAACAAAAAACGCACAAGAAAACTGTCACTGTCTATACCCCCCCCTTTACACAACCCCAAATTGCACTGAACATCCATCTATTGAGTACCCCACACACACAACCTCAAATTGCACTGACTATCAAAGTGTTGCCTGTTACTCTCTGGAACCAACATTCCTCTCACATATGGCAATGGTAGCAGAGATAGCACTCCCTCTCACTGGCGCCCAAATCATTTACCCTTTTCAAGTCATCGCCGCCTCCTCCTCCTCCTCCCGCTGCAGTTAATGTGGCGACAGAATAAAATAAATAAATGAAAACAGTACCTAACTCCAGCTGCTCCCAAATGGTTCACACAACCCCAATTGCACTGAACATCAGACTGTTGCCTGTTACTCTCGGTAACATTCCTCTCACATAGGGCAGTGGTAGCGGAGATAGCAATCTCTCTCACTTGTGCTCAATTCATTACTTTTTACAAGCCAGTGCCTCCTCCTGCCACTGCAGTTAATGTGGTAACAGAGTAAAAATTAAAAAAAAAAAAAGTACCTAACTCCAGCTGCTCCCAAATGCTTCACATAACCCCAAATCGCACTGAACATCACACTGTTGCCTGTTACTCTCGGTAACACTCCTCTAACATAGGGCAGTGGTAGCGGAGATAGCGATCTCTCTCACTTGCGCTCAGTTCATTACTTTTTACAAGTCAGTGCCTCCCCCTGCCACTGCAGTTAATGTGGTGACAAGAGTAAAATAAAAAAAAAACAGTACCTAACTCCAGCTGCTCCCAAATGCTTCACACAACCCCAAATCACACTGAACATCAGACTGTTGCCTGTTACTCTTGGGAATGCTCCTGTCACACACAGCAGCAGAGATAGTGCCCTTTCTCTCACTGGTGCTCAAATTATTTACCCTTTATAAGCGAGCGCCTCCTCCTCCCGCTGCAGTTAATGTGGCGACAGAGTAAAAAAAAAGAAAAACAGTACCTAACTCCAGCTGCTCCAAATGCTGATAAATACTCCTATTAGTGCTGACTACCTACTTCAACACCAAGACTAAGCTGTCTGTGCGTGCATGCGGAGGGAGGGTAGCCATGACAACCATCTCAAAAAAAAAAAATAACACTACATTCTTATACTGGTGGAGGAACTGTTTGACTACAAAAATAAAAGAAAACCTAACAGTTAACTATATTTTCCCTTCAAACATACACAGTACAGGTGCCCATTTTCTAAGTGCAATAATACCCTCCAGGGTGGGCAGTATTATGCTATACCGGACCTTTCAGCGGCTATAAGGTCCTCCGCCTGTGGCGTCGGGCCTGATTATGCCCCAGGGTGGTCTGGTATAGCACAATACCGCCCACCCCGTCGGGTATTATTGCTTACGTAATTACTGGCCAGTGTGTTTATTGTCTAGATCTTGACTCATTTCAAATGCCATATTAAGTTTGTTCTATCCATATTAAGTAGCCGGTTAGTATGGCATGAGTGTCAATCGAGTCATATGCATTCTATATTTTGTGTTTTGTTTCTGTGTATCTTTTAAACTTGTGACTTTTCCAAATACAGTACACCACTTTAAAGTACTGTAGATTGACAGAGCATAAAAAAGTGAAAGTGAATCTGTGGTATATGATTTGTGGACCAGCAATTATATAAAATAAACTATGAGGCATTGTCCTTATTCAATTTTTTTTTTACATACCCTCGGTGTGTGATACCATCAAAAACCACTTGTGGTTTATGTGATATTGCACACCTCTGGTGTGTAAAAAAACTCATAATGTACACCACCCCATAAATTATTCCATATATAGGGGCATATATAAGGGCCTTGTTAGTCGAGTGGTGGCCTACATTAATCTCCAGCTGGCCATTATTATGTATAAAAATACCACCGAAATGGAGGCCCATTGACTTCAATGGGGCTGTCTCCCATGCTCACCCTGGTCACGTGTCATTACATGCCTGAGAACAGGGACCTGTCAGTGCAATTGGGAAGTGAAAGAGACCAGCTGGTCACCTTGGTGGGCCAAACTACAACCCCTTCCACAGAAATAATGACTGATAAAAAAAAATTCTAAAAAGTACCAGGAATGACTATTGCTAGTACCAGCTAGGAGGCAAGGAATGCCTGCTAAAGAGAGACAGCCATTGGGATTAAAGTTGTAGTCGGGGGTGGGAGGGGCTTAAGGAAGTTTGAGGCTGTGAGAAAAAAAAAATATTCACTTTTTTTCCCCTTTTTGTGGTTTTATTTAATGATGTTGGGTATCTAGCACACTACTAGAGGTAAATCTGTACTGAACCACATTTAAAAAAAAATCCAAGAAAAAACATTTGTACATTTTTTTTGCAGCCTCAAACCACTTTGATCCCACCCTCATGACATGAGAACTGCAATATTACTTACAAAGGAAATCAGGAAATACTGATGGATTGATTGTACTGTAGATATATGTTTGTGTGCGTACTTATTTATTTCTAGTCTCTTCTGATGCTTTTTTAGGCAACATATGATATTGACATGTAGACATATAGCAACGCATGAGAAACGTATTGCTAGGATCTATTCACATTGAACCGACTCCAAGTTTTCATTTAAAAATCTTAAGTTTCTGTGTCTAGCAGTTCAAATGCTACAGTTTTTGAAATATAATTTCAAGCACTATAAAATATCATAAAATATTAATTTTGGAAATGGCCAGAATGTACTAGTGGTTGTTCGGTCCAGGAATATACACATTATTTTCTAGCTTTATTATATTTAAAAATTAGTAGTCGGGAAAGCCCATTGAGATGCAAAGGTGCCTCATTTACACATGTGTCCTGGGATGGTGGCAACAGCAGTACTTGACAGTTTACAATGTGCAAAAAGGGACAAAATAATTCAAAAAAGTTACAACAAATCATAAAACAAAATAAATAGCACCTGCAAGTCTCACTGAAATGTTACATAAGTACAGTCGACATACTGTTGTAATTGTCTGTCTTTAGACATAAACTCAAAGTATAAATACCTTTACTGTGTATACCCGCAAGGAGGAAAGGGGCCACGTATCACTACAGTGGGCAGTTTATGGCCCACAGATCTTGAACGTAGAACTGTCAGGCTTCATTGGAAAAAAAAAAAGCTTGCTGATTCCACGGCTGTAACCCGACAGCAGTCAAGTCATCTGGAAATTATGGGGCTGGCCTGGCATTTCTCATGCCAACAGTGTCTCATTCAGTACAGCTGCATGATATCACTAAAGTTAGTTGAGAGTATTTTTCAAAATGTCTAGTGAGAATGATAACTTTAGGAACAAAATTTAACAACAATTATTTTTTTAGCAAGCATGAAGTAAGACATACTCTGCGTTTTGACAGCCCTTATGGCTTTTGATTTTGTTTAGCAGTCTAAATGCTTTTTACATTGGCACAGAGTTTCGTACTAGTACAGCAATATAAAAAATATTATAATTCTCTTATACCTTGTTCCCAAATTAAACATTAATTTATAACTCTTTTGGTTATTTAAGGAAAATCCATAAGAATTGAATATGTTTGATTTTTCTGTTGCTCAAAGGTTAACAACCATTATGGACACCATATGATTATCAAAAGCTTCATAAACAGTTGCAATTAACTAGTACTATGGATTTATAATGATCACTTTGTGCTGTATACAAGATCGTCACAAGTCTTTCCCTGCATACTTGCTGAAACACTTGGCATCATGCAGGAAATGGTGGCAGGTGCTGGCAGGCAAATTAGGTGATGAGTCATGTTTATTTATTTGGTGGCTCCCTCATACTCAGTCGTAAGCCACAGCACCATCAGGACATGTGGAACTGTATCTAGCAGTTCTACAAGTTTCTGAAGGGGATGGATATGGGCGAATGAATAAAGTGCGGAATGTGAGTGAGGGAATGGATCTAGGGAAGGGCTTGTCTACTCCCTCTGGGCAGCAGGGAGTATAAATAGGCCTGGGAATAGGAGGGGAGCCCTTGGGACACCAGGGAAGAATGGAGGACATCAGGATGAATGCAGATATCATTGGCCCAGAGGTGGGCCTAAGGGTGAGGGACAGGTAGGGTGGGGGACAAAACTACAGCAGTAGTGCTCTTTGATTGAGGCTCAGGGCATGGCATAGTGCCCTGAAAGTAGTGCTATGCTATGCTCAGGCCCTGGTGCCTCTTGTAAGTTGGTATATAATGACTGTGAATCCTATTTGTGCCAACTAACATGTGGTCAACTCATTTGCATTGCATCTTAACCTCTGGGGGCACTCCTCTCCTGGTGGCTTAGTTTAAGAGTTGCATAGTGCAGGTTTTGGTGTTGACACGGTGGGGTACCTTTTTGCACTCTGCAGTTGCACTGACACTGATTGGGACTGTGTACGTGGCCCCTAGTGATGTGAGGTGGACATATTTTTGTGTCAAAAAAACATAACATCTAATGCTTTAATATTTTAGTAACTGCTCTCAATGACCTAATTCACAGTATGCACAGTATACTAATTTACACTTCTATATTTGCTCTTTAAATTCACTATTAATTGATGCATTGAAGTGAAAACATCACAGAAATCTTATTTTAATTCTGGGGGTCCCATGTGCAAAGGTCTCAGTGTGCTGCTTGCAAACTCACATTCCAGTGCGCAAAACTTAGTACAATGCCCTCATTTTGCTATATTTAAACAAGTCTGAGGAAAAGTATGTGTGCGCCCTAAGCATGTTTGAGTATAGACACCCTCCCCCCAAGCAAAGCTCTAAATGAGGTACTAAAATGTGAGCTCAGCAGAATCTATAGCTCCCTGCTGGCCATAAAGAGATATGTGACTATTAAAAACATAGAGGTTGAGAAGGAGCAAACTCAGAGCATCCCAGACCTGTTAGTACCTTGCTATGTAAAGTGCACAGAGCCTACAAGTTTGGGCACCTAAGAAATAAATATACTACTACAACAAAAGTTCTACATTCAGAAGTCCCTAGGTAGATGACCTGTGCTCCCAACATGGTCATTTGCATTCTATTATGTCTTCATCATGGGCCCTATGCACGAATGGTGCGGAGTTGCTATGTGCACATATCTGGGGCGAGTAGCCACTCTGCACCAACTGCACTCCCTGTGCAGGATGCATGAAGTGGGGTGCACAGGAAATACACGCCCAATCTCCCATCTGCTCAATGAGCAATGCACCGGGGTCAGGTGAGTGGCGGGCCGGCACTACACGCCATGCACTAAGGCATGTAGTGCTGGCTACGGGGGTGCATAGGGGGTCACAGGGTACACCAGGGAGACCCAACTGTAAACCCCCTGCACATGCACACCCTGTAGGACTGGGTGAGCTGCCCACCATAGTACCAGGGCCACAGGTCACAGCAGCCTGCCACCACCCACCCACCCCCACACGCAGCAGTGTGTGGCGCACCCTTCCCAATACCCACAACACCCCTACCTCTCACAGGGGCACCAGGCATAGCTGCCACCCACCCACCCTAGCGGCACCACATGCCAGCATCCCTCCCCACTACCGGAGGCTGTGTCCCTCCACCCACTGTTGGCGGGCATGCCCCCCCTTCCCTCCGTCACAGGGCACCACATCGGTGCTTAAGACAAGGGCGGTGGCATTGCACCCCTGCCACCTGCCACTGACACTGGCCTTCAGACATCCATGGGGTGCACTGCCAACGTGTGCCCCACCGCACAAGGGATCCACTTGTGGTCCCATGCCGAGCATCCAATTGGATGCCCGACTGGGTCCATGACTCCACCCACACCCACCCTGCATGGACCTGCATGTGGGGGGGGGAAGAGCCATGGACAGGTGGCTGGCATTGTGAATGCTGGTATTGGTGCACCTGTCCCTGGGTGTGCAGCTCCACGGGTGGGGTACACACATTTCACGTGTACCCTACGCCCCGTCATGAATTGAGCCATACATTAGTAAAGAAATTGGAGCAGAGGTTTGAGGCATTTGTTCTGGTGCCTTTAATCTAGTAAGGAGGGAAGGCTGGGGCTTGGGTCATCTTTGAGGAAAACTCAGGTGAGGGAGACCTTGCCAGCACGCTCCTGACTAGAGAAGTCAGTCAGTCACGGGAAAAGGGATAATGTAGTTAGGGATGGTTTATGGGGAATACATCAGAGAAAGGGGACCACATGGTGGGTTTGCAAAGTGGAATAATGCAGGGAATGAGTATGGTCATTCTGGCCAGCAGAAGGGGTAAAGGTAGGAGAAGGATCCTGAAGAGTGGTTTACTTAAATGTCAGAAGCCACAGGAGCAAAATGAGTGAGCCTCAAGCAGTGTCAGCAGAGGCTAAGATGGACCTGTTAGCCACAATAGAAACATGGGCAACAGGAAACAATGACTGGAATCTTGCAGTACCAGGCTACTCACTCTGCAGGAGGGACAAACAAAAAAGGCTGTGGGGGGGGGGGTAGCTCTGTCTGTATGTAAGGGAAGGTAAAAAGCCACAGAAGACAATACTTTGGGGGTGGATATTGGGCACAGAATAGAGATGCAGTAAAGGTTTACTTTGCCCATGAATTATCCACTAAGTTGCCAAATTCATCTCCCCGGATCAATTTGCAAAGTTGTCCCACTTAAAGAGAATTCACCATTTGCAACTTCACCTTGCTTTTGGAGTTTTTTTAAATGCAAATTGCGCATAAAAAACCCCAAAGCAAGGAGAAATTATAGATGGTGCATTCCCCCAAATCCCTGATCTTGTGTGCCCCCCCAATCGACAGCATCAATGTAAAAAGAAATATCGTGTTATAAATCCCTGGTGTGTAGTGGTCCCCTCTGCCGATCTCCCAAACAAATATATTATTTTTAAATCCTGATTCACTGGTGTCTAGTTGTCCCCCAACCAGTTGCCCCCAAAATATATTATTTTAAAACCCATCCCCAATCCTTGGTGTCTAGTGTTCATCCCCCGCGATCTCTGGTCCAAATGTAAAACAAATACAGAAAATATAGAAAACCCCTGGTGGTACAAGCACACGCTCATTCATTTTAAGTCAGTCGGGTGGCCAGCCATGGTGGAGAATGTAGGGCTGTGCTAGTTACCCGCTTGGGGTCGGGGTGGGGGAGTGGTGGGGCACTCCCTGATGGGGTGGGGGTCCACTAGACACCAGGGACTTAACATTGGGGCTGGGGATCGGCAGGAGTGACCACTAGACACCAGGGATTTTCTATATTTGTTTTTACATTTGGGCTGGCAATCGGCGGGGGGGGTAGTATACATTTTTTTTACACTGGAGTCAGTGGGGAGGGGGGCACCCACTACTTCTAGACCATGACATACAAGGTGTAATATGTAAACAGGCAAATAATAGAAGGCACAAAATTGGCAAGAAGTACTGAGGAAATATGGACAAAACTGGATAATAATGAATGAACACTTGTGACTGGGAACAGGACAAAAAAGGAGTAGACCTGCAGATAGATCTCACATCTCTCTAATATGATTGATATCTGGATTTAGACATAAGTCAACACCAAACTGAGTTAAATAATTTAACAGAGGTATAAGGCATAACCATGGACCAGCAAAAAACTGAAACTCAGCGGGGCGGACATAATGAGCAGGAAATGGAGCGAAGATAATTGCATCAGCAAATAATGTGCTGGTCTTGGAAGATTCCTTCATTTGGTTCACTGATCAAGAAATATGCAATGGGAGAAAAGAAAGCACTACAGTCAGCTGACTATCAGGAGCAAAAGTAAAAGACATTAGAAATAATTTTGAAGGCCTAATGAAACACAGTGCGGTCTCACCTTTAGCACTAATCGACACAGGAGTAAATGATGTTGGGATGTGTTTGGATGATGACATAAAAGAGGATTTTCAGGCTATAGGAAAAGCACTAAAAGAGAAAAATAGTAAACTACTGATCTCAAGATATTCTTCTGTTTCCAAGTGTAGGACCTGGTAGACAGTGGTATACCATTCACACAGTGATGGCAATAATGCAAAGACCATTACAGCGACAAAATCTGCAGTTCGCTGTAACGGTCCGCGGTATTGCCGGCACTGCTGTCTGCCTTGATTTTGCCCCCTTCCCAATACATCTCTGAGTCAGAGTCAATAATGTAAAATGTGAGGTGTGCAGGGAGTGAAGCCCCCTGCAAAAAACACCTTCTGCTCCTGACGGCACAATGACGACTGTCGGCATTGTGCCATCGCTGTAATGCCGACTGACAAATTTCATGTTGATGCAGCGTGGTGGAACTGTAGACAGTGGGCAATTAAACAAAAAAACAACCAACACAGTTTTAATATATAGTCAACCAGATATGAAAATTCAAAAGGATTTGGAATTAATGAATAAAATAAAAGAATTATGAATACACAAAGAGATCATATTGCTAGGCAATGTAAATATGTCAGGTATAAACTGGAAAAACAGTACTTACAAATCTAATAGCAAAAAGCAATTCATGGATCCAAGTTTGCAGCAAAACTTCAAACAACACATCAAAATACCTACAAGAAGTGATTCAGCAGGCAGACAGTAGTTTTTGGTAATCGGGTAAGGCCCACTAGACACAGGTACCTGTTTTCAGGGGCAACCTGGGAGGTTAAGTGACTTGCTCAGAGTCACACAGTATGCAAGTGGAGGTTGTGAGAATCAAACCAAGGTCTGGTCTGCTGGATGTACCAAGCTTGTCCACAGCTTATTACTCTAACCTGTAGGCTATACTGCCAGCCAAGAATTTGGGGTATAAATATTGTTTTTTTTTTTTGTTTGTTTTTTATATTTTTACACCAAATTTTCAACATAGCCTTCTTATGACCCCACCTCATGAACAAGGGCAGAGAAAATGTTCTACTCCTGCCTGAAAAGTGATTTCATGCTGGGACCATGAAATCACTTTTCGGGATGTAAATAAAATTTGGCTAGGATTTAAAAAAATGACAGCTGTCACATTCATGATGTGTTGTAAAGATATGGCTATGTTGTAAATTTAGGGTAAAAGTATTAACAATTACCAAAGTTTTGAGGCTACATTCACAAAATTCAACATAGACTCATAACTTTGTTGTTTTTTAATATTTTTGCAGCAAATTTTCAACATAACCTTTTTATGACCCCACCTCATGAACAAGGGCAGATAAAATTTTCTACTCCTGCCTGAAAAGTGATTTTGCACAGGGACCATTAAATCACCTTTTGTGATATAAAAAAAAACAAAACATTTTGGCTAGAATCTGAAAAATTACAGCTGCTGCATTCATGAGGTGCTGGAAAGATATGGCTATGTTGTAAATTTAAGGTACAAATATTGAAAAATAGCAAAGTTACAAGGCTGCGCTCATAAAATTCAGCATAGGTTTATAACTTCGTTGTTTTTTTTTAATATTTTTACATCAAATTTTCAACATAGCCTTCTTATGACCCCACCTCATGAACAAAGGCAGAGAAAATTGTTAACTCCTGTCCGAAAGGTGATTTCATGCTGGGACCATGAAATCACCTTTCGGGAAGTAAAAAAAATTTGGCTAGGATTTTAAAAAATGACAGCTGTCACATTCATGATGTGTTGTAAAGAAATGGCCATGTTGTAAATTTAGGGTAAAAGTATTAACAATTACCAAAGTTATGAGGCTACATTCACAAAATTCAACATAGACTCATAACTTTGTTGTTTTTTAATATTTTTGCAGCAAATTTTCAACATAACCTTTTTATGACCCCACCTCATAAACAGGGGGAGAGAAAATTTTAAACTCCTGCCCATAAGGTGATTTTGTGCAGGGACCACAGAATCATCTTTAGGGACAGATTTACCTAACAGCAATGACATTGTTCATGAGGTGGGGTCCCAAAGAAGGCATGTTGAAAATTTGGGCCAAAAATATGCAAAAATGGCCAAGTTATGCCCCAGAGTTCAAAACCCCACTGGAATACATTGAATGGCATACATGTTTCTTCAGTCCACAGTCCAGCTTTGACGAGTGAAGATGTGTCTGCGGTCCAGAGGGGATTACAACAATGGACCCCTGATGGGTAAGTAAGGGCTTGGAGGTGTGTGAAGTGGTGCGTGCTGAATAGGAGGGTTGGGTGGGGGTCTGAAATGGTGCAAATGACATTGATGGACGGTTTTCTTGTTACAGGTTAAAACAAAATCAAACACAAAATACAGGACAAGATGCCAATTGCGACACTGGGGGATTGGGCACTCCCAGTGTCACTGTTACATTTCTTGGGGGGAGTGGATGGTGGGTGCTAAGAGGGAGGGTCAGGTGGGGGGAAACTATAAAAATACATGTTTAAAAACAAAAAAAGCTCAACCGAACATGTGCGGTAGTGGGAGGGATTTCATGATCAGGACACTATTATGTTTCTGGAGGGGTGCTAAGAGGGAGGGTCGAGGGGTTATGTAATTCAGTGGTCATGGAGTGTTGCACGCGGAGGTGAATTTTTTTGTCACTCCAATGGGTTCATTCACAAGGAATGCGGGAGTCCTTTTTCTCATAGCAAGAGTTCTGCAAGGCTCAGCCCACTGCAGCTCTAAAAAGCTGGATGCCCTGGGGTTACAGGACAAACTGACCAGGTGGAGAGGGAATGGGGGGAGTAGGACACAGAGAATAGTTGTCAATGTGGTGCACTCAAAGCCCAGAGGAGTCATGAGTGGTGCATCACAGGAATCTGTTCTGAGATTGGTCTCTTCAGTATCTTCATTTGCAATATAGAAGAAGGAGTACAGAATAAGGTTTGTCTCTTAGCTGATGACACTAAGGCAGACTGGACACTGGGGTGTTAGAGGCAGGCACTGCCTGCTGGGGTGGGGGGGTCCACTAGATCACCAGGGAGTGGTTTACATTCACTATACAGGGGATCAGGAATAGGGAGGGGGTCCACTAGACCACCAGGGGCATGTCTGTAAAGTACAGGGGATCAGGAAGGGCAGGTTATGCTGGACACAAGGGACAACTTTTTTATACATCAGGTGGATGATCGGGTGGAGGGAGGGAGGGACCACTGGACACCAGGGACAACATTTTTGTACTTTGGGCAGTTGATTGGATGGGGTGAGGGACCACTAGCCACCAGGGATGTGACAACATTATTCAGTTTTGTGACCGGGATGGCAATTGGTGGGGGAAGGGACCAGTAGACCACCAGGGAGTATTTTTATTTGTATCAGGCTGGTGATCAGTGAGAGGGGACCCCTAGATCACCAGGGACACTTTATATGATATATTGAGCCAGTGATCAGTGAGGGGGCCCACTAGACACCAGTGACAAGTTTTAGTATATTTCAGGCCAGCAATCGAGAGGGGGAGGGACCACTGGATACCAGGGAGACTGGTTACTTTTGATCAGGCCAGCGATCGACAATCACGGGGGGACCACTGTCACCAGGGAGACTGTTAGTTTTGTATTGGTGCAGCAATCAGCGATAACGGGGGAAGGGGCACTGGACACCAGGGACACGTCTATGTTTGGAATTGGAATGGCGATCAGTGGGGGGGACACTAGTAGGGCAGGGGCTGGGGAGGCCGCACTGTGACTGTTGCAGCCTATGCAAATGGTCCCATAATGGGCATGAAAATGGCCACTTAGCACCTTGCATGCTCAATGGGCTCATTTACATGGCAGCCTTTGCGAACTGGAAATAGCACCCCTCTGCTGTTTCTTGCAGTCCCATGCTCCTGGCTGAATTCTGGGGTAGCGCTGGCGCTACTGGGGTTACCGCTGCCTTGGACAAGCCCTATTCTCAGTCGGATAGCACAGTGTGCTATCTGACTTTGAATAGCAATTTTGGACACTTGGGCAACCGTGAAGTGCATCGCAAACATTTGCATTGCCGTAGCAATTTTTTGTGAATTTAGCCCCAGATCTCTAAATCCAGTCCAGTGTTAGGCAGAACATTGATGTGAACGGGCAGACTGGATGGGCCTTTAGGTCTTTTTCTGTTGACACAATCCATATTTCTATGTTACACTGACAAGAGCAATCCTTTGCTCATTGGATTGCATGAAGGCTGTAAGCTCTATAGTGTAGCCTATGGTCATCTATGGTGCAGTGTGAGTATACAGAAGCAACCAGCGCTAGGGTACCCCCTGTCTCACCAGGTCTCATTTAAAAAAACACTAATCCCAGGTGCCCATGGTCCCATCTCCCCTCTAGTCCCTATTGTAAAAAAAAACACTGATCCCAGGTGCCAGTGGTCCCATCCCCATTCCTTCTGTGCTGTAAAGAAAGCACTGATCCCTAATACCAGTGATCCATCCCCACTCCTGTCCTTTTTTTAAAAATAAAAACTGATCCCTGGTACCAGTGGTCCCATCCCCACTCCTGTTCCTATTGTAAAAAAAAGAAAACTGATCCTTGGTGCCAGTGGTACCCCTTCCTACTTCTGTCCTTTTTGTAAAAAAACTGATTATCTGGTGCCTGTGATACCCCTTCCCACTTTTGTCTCTGTTGTAAAAAAAATCCATCCCTAATGCATGCCAATGGTACCCCTATCCCTCACCCAATCTGGTTGCATCCGTGTGCATTCATAATCTCTGTAGCTCTCTGGCAGTCTAGTGGTACCTCCTCCCAGTCCTGCCAGGGGAAAGTCTGTACCGGCTGCCATCATCATCATCCTCATCCTCCTCCTAATCTTCATCATTACTTATACTGTTAGAACAGTTGAATACTGGGCCTGGATATTTTACTTTGAAACAGACTGATAGTACAAAATTTGAAATTCACAGCAATATATCTAATCAAATCACATTTTATTTAATGTAGCACACTTCTCATTTCAACTCAGTGCACTTTACAATAAAAGCAACATTTAAAACAACAGTAAAACAAGAGGTAGAACTATAAAAGTTAGGTAAAAAAAAAAGGATTTCAGCTCCCTTTTAAAGATTTCAACAGATTGACGTTCGCGAACTGGGTGAGGGAGGGAATTCCAGAGAACTGGTGCTGAAAAAGAGAAAGTACATGCTCCAGATTTTAAAGAGCAGCTTTTGCCTTTCCTATTTTCCAGTCCCCAAACATAAATGATACCTCACCCTTGGCAGAACTGATGGGTTTATCAGTTCTGCAGAAATTGGTGTGTTATGTTGAGGACAAACGACAAGCTGCTCTTTAAATGAATCTTAAGTACCTCCAGAAAACCCTCATCACTGGAGCATAGGGGGCCAATGGGACAATAGGGAATCAGGAGGTCTTGCAGGTAACTGGGCCTCGGCTGTGTAGGGCTTTATAGGTCAGCCAATTGACCTTGAAGGTGATCTGCCACCTAAATGGCAGCCAGTGCACAGCGCAACACAAGTGTGATGTGACTTGACCTTGGCAGCCTGGTTAACAGCCTGGCCGCTGCATTCTGCACCAGCTGCAAGTGGCGCAGATCCACCTCTGCCAGCCCCAGGTATAGGGCATTGCAGTAGTCCAAACGCAAGGTCACAAAGGCATGAACCAATGCTGGCAGATCTCCCAGTGAAATCAGGTGTTTCACCCTAACGATATTTCTGGAATGAAAAAATAAGTTTTGACCATGGCTGACACCTGGGATTTCAGCATCAGCCCGCAGTCAAGAACATAGAAACATACATAGAAACATAGATTTTGACGGCAGATAAGGACCGCTTGGCCCACCCAGTCTGCCCATTTCCCTACTTATTGGATAAGCTGCAGATCCTAGTTAACCAGCAGCCTACTTCTTCCTACCCCCACCCCCTAGAATTGCCTTATGACTGTCCCATGCATGCTTGAATTCCACCACTGTTTTGACTCCACAACCTCCTCCGAAGTCCGTTCCATGCATCCACAACCTCTCTGTGAAAAAAAAATATCTTTAAATTACCTCTGAGCGCCTCTCTTCTATCTTCAGATTGTGCCCCTTGTTCTTGCACACCTCTTTTTTGAAAGATGCTACCCTCTTGGACTTTGTTGATTCCTTGAGATACTTGAAAGTTTTCTATCATGTCCCCTTCTCCTCCTTTCCTCGAGGCTATACATATTCAGCTCCTTAAGTCTCTCTTCATATGTCTTCCGGTGCAGACCCTGCACCATTTTAGTTGCCCTCCTCTGGACAGCCTCCATCCTGTCTATGTCCTCCAGGAGATTGGGTCTCCAGAACTGCACGCAGTACTCCAGATGGGGTCTCACCAACTGTCTGTACAGAGGGATAACTTCCTGTTTTCTACTGGTGATGCCTCTCCCTATGCATCCCAATATCCCCCCAGCCCTCCTTGCTGCCCTCTCACATTGCTTGCCCACCTTTAGGTCATCTGATATGACTACCCCCAGGTCCCTTTCCATTTCTGTTGTTGTTAGTATCTCACCCCCCATTGTGTACTCTTCCCCTGGGTTTTTGTTTCCCAGGTGCATTACCTTGCACTTCTTAGCATTGAATCTAAGCTGCCATACATTTGCCCATTCCTCTAACCTTGCCAAGTCCCTTCTCATCCTTTCCACCCCACCTTGTGCATCAACTCTGTTGCAGATCTTTGTGTCATCTGCAAAGAGACATACTTTTCCTTCCAGTCCCTCTGCAATGTCGCTTATAAAGACATTGAAGAGGACCAGTCTAATACTGAACCCCGCGGTACCCCACTAGTAACCTCCCTTCTTCAGAGTGGACTCCATTTACTATTACTCTGTGTCCTATTCTCCAGCCAATTTTTACTCAGGCTGTCATCCTGGGACCCACCCCAGGCTGCTGGCTAACTTGTATATTAATCTTTTGTGGGACTGTGTCAAATGCCTTGCTAAAGTCTAGGTAGGCCATGTTCACAGCCCTCCCTGATCTACTACTTTGGTCACCCAGTCAAAGAAATCTATCAGATTTGTCTGGCATGACCTTCCGCTGTGAATCCATGCTGCCTTGGGTCCTGAGCCCTCTGGCCTCTAGATACTCAAATTCTTTCCTTCAGAGTGATTCCATCATTTTCCCTACCACTGAGGTTAAACTAACAGGTCTGTAGTTTTCTGCTTCTGCCTTGCTCCCACTTTTGTAAAGGGAATCACATCTGCCCTCCTCCAGTCCTCGGGTACCACCCCATCCTCCCATGATTTGTTAAAGAGGGTAGTCAGTGGTGTCACTAGTTCTACCTTAGTTCTTTTAGAATTCTGGGATGAATCCGATCAGGCCCCATTGCTTTGTCCACCTTCAGTTTTAAGAGTTCTTTCAGAACCCTTTCTTCTGTAAATGGGCTGGTATCAACTCTGTATCCAGAGTGTTTTTACTGTTTGTTTTAGGTACCTCCCACTTCCTTTGTAAATACTGAGCAAAAATATTTGTTTAGTATCTTTGCCTTTTCACATTCACCTCTGCCCACCCTCCCTCCTCTTTATTAAGCCTCACTATCCCTCCTTAGTCTTCCTTCACTCTCGATGTACCTATAAAAGGTTTTATTCCCTTCTAACTGAGTTGGCTATCTTTTCCTCGGTTTGGGCCTTTGCTGTTCTGACTACCTTCCCAGCTTCTTTTGCTTTAACTGATACAGTTCCCTGTCCTGCTCCTTCTGTGATTCCTTGTACTTCCTGAATGCTTTCTTTTCTCTTGAACCTTCACTGCCACTTCCTTTGAGAACCATAGTGGTTTCTTACATCGTTTGTTTTGTTAATTTGCTTCACACAAGGCTTGTTCCTCTGTGATATGGCAGTTTTATTATTCCCATTGTTCTTCCACCCTCCTTCCTGCCCATTTGCAGAGTGCATTCCTTAGGCACTCACCCATTTTGCAAAGTCAGCCTCCTAAAGTCCAGTACTTTTGCCTTTGTATGGCTTGACTCTATTGCTGTGTTTATTGTGAACCATACTGTTCGATGGTCGCTAGTTCCCAGATGGCTACCCACTTCTACATCTGTGATCCTCTCTTCATCTCCATTTGAGAGAACCAGGCCTAAGATTGCTCCCTCTGAGTGGGCTCCAATACTAGTTGTCTAAGGCATGCCTTGTAGGGCATCTAGAATAACCCCACTCTTTGAAGTGGCTGCTGCAACTGCATTCCAGTTAACATCTGGCATATTCAGATGACCCATCAGCAATATCTCCCTTTTCTGCCATTCTAAGTATTCTTTCTATCATTTCTTGTCCATTTCCTCCCCTGAGAAGGGGGTCTGTATACAACCCCTGTGCGGATTGTGGTGCCATTGCCGGTCTCCAAATTTACCCACAGTGCTTCTTCTCCTCCCTGTTTTCCATTTTGTTCTGTTGCTTTGATTCCTTCCCTTATGTAAAGAGCTACTCCTCCTCCTCTTTTACCCTCCCTGTCCCTCCTGTAGATAGTGTATCCTGGTATGTTTATGTCCCAGTCATGGTTTTGTGTGTACCATGTTTCTGTGACTGCCACGATATCAGATGTTCCTCCTCCATCAAGGCCACTAATTCAGGAAGCTTGTTACTCAGACTACAGGCATTGGTACTCATTGCTCTCCATTTTTGATGGCTTTACCTTCTTTTGCAGCATCCCCACTGACCTGTCTACCTCGGTCTTTTCTCATTTAGTACCGTGTTTTGTAGGGAGGCTGGGATTTTCCTACTGCTTATCAGTGCCTCCCCTTGACTAGTTTAAAAGCTTGCCAATGAAGCATTTAAACCGATTGCTCAAAAGACTTGTTCCCTTCTGGACAGATGCAGACCATCCTGCCAGTATAGGCTGGTGTCCCTCCAGGTGGAACCCCAGTCCCCATGCCAAGGTTCCTTACCCGATCAGAGGTAAGCAGCTAGGAATCCTTGAGCCTTAGCCCTGTGACTTGACCAGCTTGCAGTCCAACCACCTGGTGACCAGATTCCAGCATTAGCACATCTGTCTTGTCTGGGTTCAACTTTAACCAGTTCACCCTCATCCAGTCCTGAATCTTCTCAAGGCAGTTATTAGGCACCGAAAACCACATCCTGCTGCTCAGGCATAAAGGACAAGTAGAGCCTGGGTATTTTCTGCATAGCAGTGAAAACTCAGCCCATACCACCTTATAATGTCCCCTAGTGACAGCATACACACCCCAAACAACATGGGAGACAAAATGGAGCCCTGCAGAACCCCCACAAAGCAGAGGCACAGGGGCTGAAGAATACACTCCAGACACCACATGTTGTGTTCTACCTGTGAGGTAAGATTTAAACCAGCTGCAAACTGTTCCCACTAGCGCACAGCATACCAGCAGATGCTCCAACAGCATTCCATGGTCCATGGTGTTGAATGCTGCTGATAGATCAAGGAGGACAAGGATGGAACATCTCCATTGATCTCTTGCCACCAGGAGATCATTAAGCACCCAAACCAGGGCAGTCTCAATGCTTATACCTTTTTCTGAAACCGGACTGGAAAGGCTCATAGATGTCATGAGCTGTTAAATGGGTCTCCAGTTGAGCGACCACAACCTTCTCAATAACCTTCCCCACAAAGGGGAGGCTAGAGACTGGCCTGTAGTTTGCCAGACAGTCCACATCTAATGATGGCTGCTTTAGGAGGGCCTGACAACCGCCTCCTTCAGGGCTCAGGAAAAACCTCTGACATCAAAGAACATTGGACTGTCTTGGCAAGCCATTGGCAGCCACACTGTCTGATGGCAGCTAATACAGTATATATCTTCGGATTTGAAAGGTACACTCATTCACTGGCACATTAAGATTTAGACAGTGGGGGAAATGGGGGGAGGGAGGTCCAGGGGTACTCAGTTATAGGAGTGAAATGAAAAGTTTAACTCAGTTCCAGGAACAAAATGGGAACAGGCTGCTCCTGTGCAAAATTTAACCCCACCAAGGCATACAATGAACTAACTAAAGAGTAAAAATGCAGCATAAAGTATAATGAGGAAATGCATCCCCAGACCCCTGTCAAGTATGTCCAATCCTACATCAAAGATGGTGGATTCCACCAGTGAATTTTTTTCCATTTGCAATACTGAATATAGATGAGACAACATGGGCCCGATATTCAAATATGTACAATAGCACAGCACAAAGGTTTATGCTGCATTTGCCCTTGTGCCTGACCCTGAGGATGCTATATTCAATTGGATAGCACACCAATGCTGTCTGATGAATATAGAGCCATGCTGGCACAGCACTAACTTGTGTAGCACTGCCCCAACTTGGACCTGGGCTATATGCAGCCTATTGGGAAGTTAAGGGGAACTGTGCCCCCAGACCAGATATCCCCACAGCCCTTGGGGTGATATTCAACCCACAACATGCAAATGAGCCCATTGGGCATGCAAGGCACTAAGGACCATTTGCATCAGAAGTGGTGGGAGGTTTACACCTCTTCTGTGGCCACTCACCACATCAGGCATGGTGACGAGCAGCTCCCCCCACCCCAAATGGCCATCCCCAATGCAAATTTCCTCCCTGGTGTCCCATGGAACCCCCTCACCCTCCAATTGCTCATCCATGTCTACTTAGTATACGCACTAGTGGCTAGTGGCACCCCCTGCCCTCCGATTGCCTGGCACTGTAAAAGTGTTGTTTCCCTGGTGTCTAGTGACAGCCCCTGCCATATGATCCCCATCCCCATAATAATGATGTTTTCACTGGTATCTAGTGGCACCCCCATTATTCGATCCCTCTCCCTATAATAATGAGGTTTTCCCTGGTGTTTAGTGGCACCCTTTGCCCTCCAGTCCCCCAGACCAACATGTAGAGTGACTTCCTGGTACCTAGCAGTAACCCCCCACCCATCAAGCACCCATCCCAGTGCCACCCTGACACCTTGGTGGTTAGTAGCTCCCCCCTGCACCTCCTGCACTGAGCAACCCACCCAGCCAACCTTCCCATACCTATGTAGGTAGCGCCGTGTGGAGTGTCTGATAACGGTGACTGGCACAGCCTTCTTCTCACCTCCTCAGTCAGCTGTCATGTGGGATGACAGGTAACACACATACAGACTGTACATGCATTGCCTATCTTCCTGTACAACAGCCGACTGAGGAGGTGAGAGGAGGGCTGTACCAGTCACTGTATCAGACTCTCCATGTGGTGCCATCTACAGAAGTACAGAGGGAATGGCTGGTGGGGTGCTCGGTGCAGGTGGTTCAAGAGGGGGCTGCTAACCACTGGGGTGTCAGAGTGGCACCGTGACAGGTGCTTGGTAGTGGGGTACCACTCAGCACCAGAGTGTCACTCTGCATATCAGGCAAGGGTATCAGACAGCAGGAGTGCCACTAGACACCAGGGAAAGCACCATCATTATTATGGTGACAGGAATCAAAAGTCATGGGATGCCACTGGACACTAGGGAAAACATTATTATTATGGGGACAGGGATTGAAGAGCAGGAGGTGTCACTGAACACCAGGGAAAACAACACTTTTATGGGGATGGGCAATTGGAGGGTAGGGGGTGGCACTAGATACCGAGGAACCCAAAATTATTATGGGGATGGGCTATTGGAGGGTGAGGGGTGCCTCTAGATACCAAGGAACCCAACATTACTATGGAGATGGGCAATCAGAGGGTGGGAGGGGTGCCACTAGACACCAAGGACAAATTACATAGTATGGGGACAGGCAATCAGAGAGTGGGGGTGCCACTAGACACCAGGGCATGCATCAATTCAATGGTCTGGGGTTCAGGGGGTGGTTGGGCAGCTGCAGTAATGCTGTCCACTACCAGGGCCTTGCTCCCCAATAAGTCAGGGTTTGCGAAGATGGTGACTTATGCATGTTTGGGTGGCAGTTACTACCTATGCAAACCTTAGAGTTTGCTGCTGCAGCTTTATGCAGGGGTGCACCCCTTCATTTGCATGGGCATAGCAGTAAGTTAGTGCTCGGGTGCTCCTGGTGTTGCCCATGCTGTGGGAGGCTCTGAATATAGATCCCATCCACAATTTGGGCACAAAACCCAGTTAGGGTGGGTAAACACCCCTTAGTGCCAGGGCGTTTTGAATATCTGACCCCACATGGCTAAAGGACTAGAGCTTGTGTGTATAAAGAAATAGTGTGCAGTGTTCATAGTACAGAGAGGGGTTTAACCGTACTGCAGCATCAAAAATGCCTTTTACCAGTGAGAACCCAAAAAGGACTGAAGTTTGCAGCTCCTGCCCAGTTGCTGAGGTTCTCCTGTGAGTACTGCAAAACCACGATATGCTGGCTGGTGCCATAGGTCCTGTTTTCCAACTATTTCTTTAAAAAAAAATACCAGTACACAGTTTTGAGAAATGGTCAAATTCTATTTTGTATACATTAATATTATATGCTAGATGAAAAAGTTGAAGGACTGTTTTTATTGTTGGTATTGATGATGCCAGGGATCAAATTTTCAAAACTACATAAACTGCACATGTGCAATTAAAAAAGGTTGCAAAAGAAGGGGTCCTCTTGTGCAACCACAATTTCTGTTGCAAGAGCATTATTACTGAAAAGGTTGTCTTTGGCAGAATGCACACATTTTTCTGTGAAGATGCTACACCCAGTATTACCAGGCATAGCATTTGTGCAAAAACATAAAACGTAGCCTGTGTGCAGAAACTACTGAAAATAGCATTTGCACCAATGGACATTCAAGTTCAAGTTTATTAACAGGAAATACTCCATTGAGCAGGCTCATTTACAAGGAGGTTCCGAATATATAACATAAACACAGCATGAGCAATACAAGATATACAAGTCATGATACATAATTGTTACAAAGAGCATAAGAGCAAGATTACAGCAGTACTTAATTATACAATAGTTACATCGGTACATAACGTAATATGGGTAGATAAGCAGGACTACATAGAGGAGACAAGCTAATACAATATTCATATTGTAGATTGCAGCAAGATTCTGTTAAAGAAAAAAAGAGCAGTTTGGAACAGAAGTGCTTAGTGCGAAGCTTGATTATGGTCTGAGGTCTGAGGAGGGGGCGTTCAGTGGGGGAAGGCAAAAAAAAAGGGGGGAGAGGAAGTGAGAGCAGGGTGAGTATACAAGGGAGGTGAGGGCTAGATGGGCTAGGGAGTAAGTGGGAGATGTGGGCTGGGTAGTCTGAGTAATTATGAGTGGGGGTGAGGGCTAGGAAGGTAGAGTGGGGTCAGAGGGGTGTGCTAGATGAGAGGTGAAGGGGTGCAATTTGTTGCTTAGCACGGAGCAAAGGGTGATTGTCACTTAAGGCATGTACAGGAGCTGTTAAGTTTGCAGCTGGCCAGTTTTTTGAATCTAATTAGGAGGATTAGGTTTTGAAGCTTAATACTGGATTGGGCTTTATTCCAGCCATTTGGGAGGGCACGACGTAAGGCCATTTTACCAAAATTGGTTCGGCGCTAGGTACGTTTAACATAATGTAAGAGTTACTACATAGGGGGCATGAACAGGCCATGCACTGAAAGAGACCTGTAATATAAGGTGGGGGTTTTGATAAAAGGGCTTTGTAAAGCCAGGTGAGAGAGTGGATGAGGCATCTATTTGATAGGGAAGTCCAGGCTAGTGTAGCATATAGATTGCAATGGTGGTGCGACGATGGGCATTGGTAATAAAACGTCTAGCTAGTGTAGCAGGGAGTCTGAGCAATGGCCATATAGCGTGTTTGCATAGTCTATGAGTGGCATGAACGTTGTCTGAACAAAATGTAACCTAGCTTCAATAGTAAAAAGTGATTTGTTTCTGTAATAAAAGCCGATTCTTTGTCTTAGTTTTTTAACCAGTGATGTGTCATGGTCAGAGAATGCTAGGTGTTGCTCTAACTCACATCCTAGATATTTAAATTTGGCGACTACCTCAAGATCATTGTCAAGGAGAGTCTTGATGGGGGGCAGGGATGTGCGAGCATTTGTGATGGGAGTCTTGTAGTTGGAATGGAATTACATGACTCTTTTTTTGCATTTAATAAAAGTTTCAAGTGGGTGAGGCTGTGCTGAAGTGGATCAAATTCAGATTGGAGGTCAGCATGGGCTTCAGCTGCTGCTGGTCTGGAGCGCTATATCACTGTATCATCTGTGAACAGATGTAATTTCACTGAACTGATGTTACCAATGGAGCTAATATATATCTTGAAGAGGAGAGGCCCAAGGATTGAGCCTCGCGGTACTCCTCTCGTGATTGGAAGAAGCAGAGAGAGGGAGCCATCCGTTTTCACTTGCTGTAGTCTATCTGATAGATAGCTATTGAACCAAGACAGGACAGAGCCAGAGATGCTGTGCCAGTGTAGCGTGTCGAGGAGCAAAGCGTGGTCAACAGTGCTGAACACTTTGCTTAAGCCCAAGAAGACAGCCCCTGTAATTTGTCTCTTATCCATGGCTAGTAGCCAGTCACTTGTGACGGAAGCTAGGGCAGAGGTGATGCTGTGAGATGATCTAAATCTGGATTGGAATGGGTTTAACAATTTGGCTTCATTGAGAAAGTCTCTTATCTGGGCATTTACCAGCTTCTCGAGGAGTTTAGAGAGAAGTGGTAGAATGGATATCGGATGGTAGTTGTTTAGGTCCATAGGGTCTCCTGATTTAAAAAAGGGGAATACCTGGACTGTTTTCCAAGCATCAGGTATGGTGCTAGAGCTGATGGGGGTGAGGATATAGCATGCACCAAGCAGGAAAGGGATTTTGGGGTTATCATCTCTGATGACCTCAAGGTAGGGAAACAGTGTGACAAGGCAGCAGGTAAAGCAAATAGGATGCTGGGATGCATAGGCAGGGGCATCACCAGCAGGAAAAGGGAGGTCATAATTCCACTATACAAGACACTAGTGAGGCCCCACCTGGAGTACAGTGTACAGTTCTGGAGACCTACTCACGTAAGGACATAGACAGGGTAGAGAAGGTTCAGAGGAGGGCAACAAAGATGGTGCATGGATTGCATCACAAGTCCTATGAGGACAGGTTGAAGGAACTGAACATGTACTCCTAGAGGAGAGAGGGAGAGGGATATGATAGAGACATACAAGTATCTTACAGGGAGGAACAGGGTGCAGGAATACACTATTTTAAGCGAAAAGATGTTCCAGGACTAGAGGGCATGGGATGAAGTTGGAGGAGGATGATTCAGAGGAAACGTGAGGAAGAATTTCTTCACAGAACAGGTGGTGGACAAGTGGAACACCCTGCCAGAGGAAGTGGTGGGGGCTGAAACAATCACAGGATTTAAGAATGCATGGGATAGACATAAAGGAATTCTGGAGGTCAGGGATAAGGGGCAACAGACTTCTAGGAAAACATAAACTGAACTTACAAGCTCAAATGGGCAGACTGGGTGGGCCATAGGCCCTTATCTGCCGACACTGTCTATGTATCTATGTATCTATGATGGAAAGATTAAACAAGTGCAGTACAGGGGCTGTTAGGAACCGATAGCTGACTTTGAGGAAGTAGGGGTCTATGCTGTTGGCTCCTGCACCTTTTTTAATGTCTAGGTGGATTAGGAGGTCTTTGACTTGTTTAAAGTGAAATGGGGTAAAGGAGAAGATGTTATTAGATGGTGACAGCAGGTGCTTTGATAAACCAGAGGTGAGGGTGGCAGCTTTGGAGGAGTCGAAGGCAAGACCAGCGGTGGAAAAGTGGTCATTAAAACTATGCAGGATGTCATGTTTGTCGGAGAAGGTATTGCCTTTGAAGGAGATCTTGCTAGGTAGAGAAGAGGATGAAGTGTCACCTTCAGTCTGCTTAATGATGTGCCAGAACTTCGTGGGGTTACCCTTAGCGGAATCAAAGGTGGAAAGGTAGTAGTTTGCTTTTGTGGCCCTGATTTTTTCAGTGCAGCCATTACAGCAAGCTCTGAAGGCTTCCCAGTATGTGGGGAGCTTGATCTGTCTGGCTGTAGACCAAAGGTGGTCCCTTTCTTTTAGTGCAGCCCTTAGATTGGCCGTGAACCAGGGGCATGAGAGTTTCTGGGTTCTGCATTTTAATATTGGGGCATGTTTATTGATGATGTTGCTTAGAATGCTGTTAAAAAGGGAGACTGGCTGTCCCATCAGCACAGTAGTTGGATTTCTGCTTGCGACACCAGTGACCCGTGTTTGGGAATGGACCCAGGATGCTGGAGGGCAGGCCGGGAAGAGAAGGCTCAAGCGTCCAACGACTGCTCGCCTTCTCTCAGTGGGGAGGGTAAGTGGACGACATGGTTCTTGCTGACTCCTGGTGGAGGCCAGGGGTACAGCATTGCATTGGGTCATGCTAAGAAAGGGTGTGGTGAATGTCAGCGAATGCCTGACGTTGGTGGCACGCTGCGACTCAGGAGAAAAATAAAACAGAAATAGTGCTTCGTGGTCGACTGTATGATGGTCTCCAGCTCCTGTAGCCACGAGACCCTGGGCAACCTAATGACCACCCCAGCAGCACCCAGACCAACTAGGAGTGTGCTGGCCTCCCCCACCGGTGCCTTCCCCCTCAGAGGAGGGGGACCCATACGACAAAGGGTTATGCCAGGTTACCTGGGGGGCTGCAAATGTGGGGTGGCGACGGCTGTGTCAGGGCAGGGTGGCAAGTGAGGAGCATAGGCAGGCCCGAAGGAGAGGTTGACCAGGAGCCAGGAGGGTGGAAAAGAAAAAAAGAGAGGCTGGCCAGCCCAGTGGTGCTGAAGATTGAGGTGCTGGACACCACACCTTGCACCACACTGGTGACCCATGTTCAGGAACAAGCATGGGTTACCGTAGGTCAGCATGATGGGAGGAGATGGATCGAGTATCTGATGAACTGCTTTTCATCTCTGGGGAGGGGAGAGTTCAGCAGCTAGGGTTCGGCGACATGGAGCCACAACAATGTGGGGCAGGAGAATGGCAGGCACTTGATGTGGGCGTACACGGGAGTGTGCACAACCCAAAATGTAGGCTTCATTGCATGCCATGCACTCAGAAGGGGGGGGGGCACAAAAATGGAAAAAGCAGTGTGGCAAATGAAGGAGGATGCCTCACCGGCCCCACTCCCGTCTAGCCATGGCACTGACCACACTGGATCCAGTCTCTGGCAGGGGTTGGGGAACCCTGCCGGCCTTGCTGGTGGGGGGGAACAAACCCTAGTGGTAAGTGCCAGCACCAGCTGGAGGATGTTGGGGGATGGGACTGGGGGCGGCCTCCAGTTGGAGGACCACACTGAGGAGAGAAAAATAATAGCTGCAAAAAAAAAAAAAAAGGGAGGCTGCATCATTGCCATTTGAGGCCAGGTAAAATTTGGTCCAATTAATACTTCTGAGATTGTTCAAATAGTGGGATATGTTGAAATTATGGAAGGTTCTTTTCATATAAATCTATTTGTTGGTTTGAATTAGGTTTTTTCTCTAGTATAGGCCATGGCACAGTGGTTGCTGGCATCATTGTGGAGTACTGCAGTGTGAGTGATTTTATGTGGTTTGTTTGTAAGAATTAGGTCAATCAGGGACCCGCTGTTAGGGGTTTGGGGACTAGGGTGAGTGAACTCCATTACTAACTGGACAAAGCCTGCTTCATCACAGAACTCTGAGCTGTGCACACTTGTTGCAGTTTTTATGCACAGTCAATATTTAAGTCTCCCAGTATAATGATTTCATTTGACTGCCTGTCTGAAATATTACACAGGTGATTTAGAATCTCCATGCCTCTGGAGGGTGGTCTGTAGCAGCCTATCACTGTGATGGTTTCAGTGGGGGACAGAGATAGGTTTAGTGTTAGGGTTTCAAATTCCTTTTGTGAGCTGGCAGGACTGATATCAGATATGGTGTGTTTGTCTTTTACATAGATAGCTACGCCCCCTTCCCTGGTTGGTGAGTTGCTTCTGGAGAGGTTGTAGGAAGGGAAGGATAGTTTGGAGTTTGGAGTGGATTTTCTCAACCAGGTTTTGGATATGACTAAGATGTCTGGGTCTGTATGGGAAATCCAGGCTTGGACCAGGTCTAGTTTTTTCAGTGTACTGCACACATTAATGTGCAAGCATTTCAGACCTTTGGTGGCTGCGAAGACAGTAGGTGAGGCTGGGGACTGAGGTGGACCAGGGTTTTACTCCACACTGCCAGTGCAGATTAGTAGTAGGAAGAGTGTGTACATAATCCATCTGCAAGCTAATTTGACTTTGGAGATGTTTTCACACCTCTGAAGGGGGTAAACATGTGGTGCATGTGTAGCGGTGCAGTGGAGGAAGGAAGGGTATAGGGTGTAGAAGAGCAATGAGACCTGAAGTAGATGAGGGTGGTGGATAGTGAGGCATAGCAAAAGCAAGGTTGTGGGTAATGTCCAAAGGGGGTTCATGGTGATGGACATGGCTGAAGTTGGGGGGGTGAGGGTGGGACCCAGTCATGATTGTTGCGGTGTAGTTCTCAAGGTTAGTGGGTAGGTTACAGTGTTTAGGAGTGGGACTGGTGAGGTAGGGCTGTGGGAGTGCGCGAATATTGAGCAGAAAAGAAGCAGTCCAGGGAGTGGGAGCTTAGGTAGAATGTGTTCCATTATAGTGCTACTATTTGAGCTCAGAATTAGGAACAAAATCTGGTAGTCCAGGGCGTGGCACCCAATGATTAGGTAGATGGAATGTAAGGGAAGCCGCTGTAAATGGTAGAGTGAGAATGCTTTTCCTGAAATCATGGGCGGACCTGCCAAGGTCAAATGCAGCACTTTTGTGTGTTTTACAGTGGTAGCCCTAAAGTTTGTAATGCAACACTTTTAACAAGGAAGCCAGATGCTAAACGTATTATGGTAGTGAATCTGGGTTGGTGGTTGCCTTGAGTTAAAACCAATGGATCAGAGAATCAAGTCTTGGTCTCAGCCAATAACAGGAAGATCTTGGGGAGAGGAGGAGCATGTGTGTATTTAATAGAGGCCAGGGTCGGGGAGGGCAGACAGGACAAAATATAGAGCAGACAAGTAGTAGATTAAAATAAAGCAGTGTTCCAAATTCGAAAAATCCGTGGCCTCTTAGGGAGAAGCCACACAGTCCTCGGGCGGAAAGCAGTGCAGCCAATCGGAGGCAGAAAGGCAGTCAGACAGCCAATTAAAGGCCGAGCCATAGGGTCAAGGAACCAGTCGCCCAGCTGGCTTTGGATCCCAGCTGGTGTGCCTGAGTTGCTGGTCGGAGGAGCCGATGGTGGGTTGCTGATGGTGTGGTGGGCTACAGAGCAGCACCACAAGCCGTAGGTTGGCTAGGATGCCCGGTTCAGGGGCACAACCTGGAAGAGGGGGAGAGAGAGAAAATCCAGGTTACTTAAGGAAGGGGGCTGCAAGCAAGGCAGTCAATCAGTGGGAGGGTCTGCAAAACAAAAGGAACTCAAAGTAAATTGCTGGCCACTTGGCTAAGGGGAGGGTGACGCAGTAGTTACTGAGGGCGGGGGGCATCTGGCTTGGTGCCAGGCTAGTAAATTAGCAAAAGCAAGGAAAAAGGCAGGTGGGGGGTAGGGAGCAGGTCTAGGTAGAGGATGCCAAAAACAAATAGGAAGGGGAGAAAAAGAGAGAGTCGGGCTAGCGAAATGCTCAGTAAGTAAAACAGTTAAGGCATTAGAGATATTCTGGAAAGCATTACAATTTATATATCTGCTAACAGGTTTAGGCAATGAATGCACAGGTTTAAACAGTGAATGCACTACACGGAGCTCCCATTGCAGGAGCAAATAGCAGTGAAGCAGACTAGGCTAACAGTGCTAGCATTTGACTAGCTTAAGTAAAATATCAAAAGCCTAGCAGTAGGATTTAGAACTGTTACAATTCCCTAACAGTAAAATATATGTAAGCAGAGCAGACAAGTAGAGTAAAATATATAAAAATATAAAGCAGACAAGTAGTAGATTAAAATAAACCAGTGTTTCAAATTTGAAAAAGCCACGGTCTGTTAGGGAGAAGCCGTGCAGTCCTTGGGCTGAAAGCAGTGCAGCCAATCGGAGGCAGAAAGGCAATCAGACAGCCAATTAAAGGCCAAGCAGTAGGGTCAAAGAACCAATCACCCAGCTGGCTTTTGATCCTGGTTGGCATACATGAGTTGCTGGTTTGAGGAGCCGGCAGTGGGTAGCTGATGGTGCGGCAGGCCATAGAGTCATGACGTAAGCCATAGGTTGGCTAGGGCACCCGGTTCAGGGGAGTTACCTGGAAGGGGAAAAAGAGAGAGAGAGAGAGAGAAAATCCAGGTGACTTAAGAAGGAAGAGGAGGAGCAGGGGGCTGCATGCAATGCAGTCAGTCAATCAGTGGGAGGGTCTGCAAAACAAAAGGAGCTCAAAGTATGTTGCTGGCCACTTGGCTAAGGGGGGGTGATGAAAGTAGTTACTGGAGAGTGGGGGTTGTCTGGATTTTGGTACCAGGCTAGTAAATTTGCAAAAAGTAAGGAAAAAAACAGGTAGGGAGCAGGTCTAGGTAGAGGAGGCCAAAAAAAAAATTATGCCCCTGGGCTATAAACTGGCTCTCCCATTCACCTTCTACAGCATCTGCCCTTCAAGGGTGTATGCCTTGGGCAGCAGCAACAAAAAACAGTAACTCAGAATCAGATGACCTTATAGAAAGGAGTTGAGCGTTCACTTGTTACTTTATATTAGATGCCATTGTTCCCTGTTTTGCTAATCTCCCTCCTTTCTGTACTGTATTAATACAGCCACATATTTATTTATTTGTTTGTGCGTTTGTTTGTTTGTTGACCCGGAAAGGAAGGCTAGACAATACTGTCTATTTTCAGCCTTGCCTGGGGAGGGGGAGGGCAAATACAAACCAAATGAAACTGAACCAGATTAAGCTGTTAGTAGTGGTACAGTAGGGGAAAGCAGTGTTTATCTCTTTAGGAATATCACAAAATATCTGACTATGTCTTTGGCTACAACTGTATTTTAGTGAAAAGGGGACATTTTGCCAGGACACCATGGAAATTCTCCTATTCATTTCATAAAGTTCCATGGGATCTTTAACATCTACCTGAATAACCACCAGAACAGGCTGACGGGACCTTGGTTTAATGCTTCATCTGAAGGACGTCAAAATCAACAGTACAACATCCCCTTAGAACTGCACTTGAGTGCCACTGTTTATGGTAATGAGTCCAGTGCTAGTGTGGGATTCAAAACCTATGACCTTAAGGCAGATGTGCTACCAAGTGAGCCATGCTGACACTTTGTAATCCATATGGCACTCTAATGACTATAATAGGGGTCTCACATTTTTGGTTAGAGTTTGAGAACTGCAAATCAAAGGTAAATGGTTCTGCCATCATCAGAATACAATTAAGACCAGTCTTATAGCTGTAAGAAGGCTCTTGGAGACCCCTTGATATAAATTATGAAATGGATAATCAAAATCCTCAAATCTGATTGGCTGAGACAACATTCAGCCAGGACAGTATCTCAGTACATAATCTCTGTCTGAAACTAGTTCATGCCATAAGCTGAGAAAATCAAAATTGATCCATTTCATAATTGCAATAATACACTCCAGGGTGCGCAATATCATGTGATATCATCCCTTCTCAGGTGGGTCAAGTCACTTGGCCTTTAGCCTCGGGTCTTGCAACACACCTAAGGTGGGATGATATCCCATGATATCGCATGCCTTGTTGTATATTACTGCTTATAGATTGAGTGGGGAACTCATTTGTTTTTAAATTAAATTAAAACAAGTTTTATGAATGTGCTCAGTGCCAGAACAATTGCACATGAGGCCTTGAAAACAGAATAAGTGTGTCTCACTTGTTGGGGAACAGAGCACTTGGATTTTTCAGGAGCACTCCTTGATCTGTAATGCTCAACACTGCACATCATAAGTTTGCTTCTGCATTCTTGTACCTATGCAGATCTGTGGTCATCTGATAGGGGATACTTAGTAGTGGCAAGCAGTGGTGGCAGCCCTGCTTCCCAACCACCCCAAGAGTCCATGTGCATCCCCCCTACAGTGCTGCTCAGTCACCACTGGCCTGAAATGGAAGCCCCTGGTTTGAAACCCCCAACCATAGTCTTCTGTATGGCAGTAAATAGTGCTTTTCTTACACTATTGAATCAGCTTGCAAGGGGAGATGCTTTTTAAAAGGATTTCAATCTTCTGACATACCCCACTGATTTCAAAGCATGATCTCACTTGTTTATCCTATCCTGTTTCATGCTAAATGAAACCATATTTGTAAATTTAGTTACTTTGCCACAGCGCCTGTACCAGAACATACTATACTGCTGTTTTGTGTCAGTTCATTCATTGCACATCATATGGTGGCACCTCACCTGCTCCCCTCCACCATTATCTTTCTTTGCCCAGAGGTGTGTCAGTCATCTGCTCTCAAATGAGCCACCAGCCTGCCACCAACAACCCCTGGAGAACTGCAATTACCTGCATTATGGTCCATCCTGATACCTGTCTTCTGCCACCTACAGTATGTCTCCATTAGAAGGGCATGCTGTACATTTGAGTTCCAAATCTTTTTCTGCTGTCCTTCTCCTTGTCACCAGCTGTGCCAAGTGATTCTGGAGATGTTTCTCTGTTGGTTAAATCTCAGTGCTTTATCTTAGATTTGGAGTCCAGTGGTTAGCAACAATAGATCGTATAGTCTACATATCAAAAATAGTTCTTATATTCTAAATTATTTCCAGACGGGGATGAATCAGTTGCAGTGTTATTCACTGTGTCAGGTACCCAGGGTGCAGTTCCTTGGTAGAAAGTTATAGTCACAATACTTCCAGCTGTTTTGAAACTCTAGAAGTACACTTCCAATAGATGAGGCTACTAACCCACTGCAAAACTGCCTGCCAAGTCCTCTTCAAGAAATTAATATCATGTTTATAACTGGCTATTATCCATTGCTCTACCAAGCTAGATATTGCAATTGATTGGTTTTTTGGCCCAATGTGCTTTTATACATCTGGCTGACTATGAGGTCATACCAGTCAAGCTTGCTAGTGGCTTAGCAAGATCTTGTTTAGAACGGACTCTGTTGGGGGTTTTGCCTCCCTTAGGATGTGAAGCTACACTTACTAGTATGTAGCCACCTGAAAGCTTATTTGGCTAAATCAGACAGGGCTTTTCTATCACATCCCCATGCCAAACAGTCAGTCTGCACTTTAAGATATCCCTGGTGTACACTTACATACTAAATGGCTGAACACAAACCTTTTATAAAAATGTTAACTCTTATAGTACCTCTTTATAGATAATTACTCAGCAACCCCTTTTCAAAACATTGTACATGTACATTTCTTCACACAATAATAACATTAAAGGAAGGGATAGCCTAATCAATAAAACATGACAGGGTGTTGGCTGTTAGGAGTAATGCATGCCCGGGTATGTAATGAGGCACAACGTGCCTGTGCTGAGGACCTTTAGCACCTGGATGTACATTAATCCCAGACAACCAATGGCCTGGAGTGTCTAATTGTGCTTAGGTAAGTGGTAAAATGAGAAACAATTAAAAAAAATATATTTTTTAAAATTAAAAACAGCTATTTTCTTTTTGTTAAAAGCAACTAATAAAATGTAGTCCTTCCCCACTTGTCAATCATTTGTCTTTCCACACACTCAATAGATAGAATGTTTATTGTGGAACACAGAAATTCAAACTGCATCAGAATTGCTCTGGCAGAATTTTCGCCCCTTCATGCACAACAGAAGGTTTTATATGGAGCCATGGTCTCAGTTTTATCTGAAACAGTGTAAGCAGAAAACTTGGCTCTGGCAAGCTGGTAAGGATAGAAGGGGGATTTCTCACAGTCACCAAAGAAACACCTGGAATTAAAACTGTGAATATTACTTCATTTCTTAAGTTTGTGTGTGTAACATAGAAACATAGAAGTTGACGGCAGATAAGGACCGCAAGGCCCATCCAGTCTGCCCATTTCTTTTTCTACCTTATGAATGTGCCATCAGCCTTTGCTCTGTCAATGGCCTATCTATTCATACTCATCTGTATTGCTCCCTTATGCCTATCCCATGCCTGTTTGAACAAGCCCTGCATTGTATTCATATTCACCACTTCCTGAGGTAGGTTGTTCCATGCATCCACCACCCTCTCCATGAAAATGAACTTCCTCACGTTACACCTTAATCGGTCTCCCTCTAATCTCGTGCTGAGTCCTCTTGTCCTGCTATTTATCTTATATTGAAACATGTTAGACTCTTTCACCATGTTAATGCCCTTAAGGTGTTTGAATGTTTCGATCATATCACCTCTCTCCCTCCTTTGCTCTAGGGTATACATATTGAGCTCTGTTAATCTGTCCTCATATGTTCTCTGATGCAGTTCCTGCACCATTTTGGTTGCCCTTCTCTGGACTGCCTCAGTTTTGTTAATGTCCTTGTGAAGGTGTGGCCTCCAGTACTGCACACAATACTCCAGATGGGGCCTAACCAGTGTCTTGTAAAGAGGAATTATTACCTCCCTCTTCCAACTTGTGATACCCCTACTAATATACCCCAACATCCCCCTAGCCTTACCTACTGCTTTAGTGGTCTGCTTGGATGATTTCAGGTCATTGGTGATGATGCCCAAGTCTCTTTCTTTCTTTGTGACTGCCAGCAACTCCCCTCCCAGCCTATAGGTGGCTTCAGGGTTTGTCTTCCCTATGTGCATGATCTTGCACTTCTTTGTGTTAAACCCCAGTTGCCACTCTTCTGACAATTTTGCTAGTTTATCCAGATCTCTTCTCATTCTGCCCACCCCATCTGGATCATCTACTCTCTTGCAGATCTTGGTGTCATCTGCAAACAGACAAACCTTACCCTCTAGTCCATCTGCAATTTCACTGATGAAGATATTGAAGAGGGCTGGCCCCAGGACTGATCCCTGAGTTACCCCACTTGTGACTTGCATCTCTTCTGGCTGTATACCATTTACCACCACTCTCTATTTTCTGCCCGTCAACCAGTTTGCCATCCAGTTGACCAACTTCTGACCCAGCCTGAGCCACCCAGCTTATTAATCAATCTTCTATGTGGAACAGTATTGAAAGCTTTGCTGAAGTCAAGGTAGGCAACATCAACTGCTCCCCCTTGGTCCACCACTCTGGTTATCCAGCCAAAAGAAATCAATGAGATTAGTTTGACAGGACCTTCCTTTTGTAAACCCATGCTGTCTTGGATCCTGTGCTCCTATGGATTCCAGGTGTTGCACTATCCTTTCCTTAAGGAGTGCCTCCATAATCTTGCTCACTACTGAGGTAAGACTGATTGGTCTGTAGTTCCCTGCCTCCTTCCTGCTACCACTCTTGTGGAGTGGGATCACATGAGCCCTTCTTCAGTCTTCTGGGACCTCTCCTGTGCTCAGAGACTCACTAAACAGTTCTGCTAATGGATCTGCTCGTTCCACCCTTAGCTCCTTTAGTACCCTGGGATATATGCCATCAGGTCCCATTGCCTTGTCCACCCTGACCTTATTGAGCTCTTGTAGGATCCTTTGTTTTGTGAAGGGACTAGTCCATACCTCCCTCCACCCTGTGGCCATGGTGGTGAGCTGTGGGCCCTGCCCTACCTTCTCGTCAGTAAATACTGAGCAGACGTATCCATTTAGGATAGATGCTTTTACATGGTCCTCCTCCTCACATGCCCCCTTATCCCCTTTGATCTTAGCAATATCCCCTCTGGACTTTCTCCTTTCACTGTTGTATCTATAGAAAGTCGTATCACCTTCTTTTACTGTCCGTGCTAGTTTTTCCTTGTTTGGGCCTTTGCCTGCCTTACTGCCTTCCCTGCTTCCCTTAGGGAAGTTTGGTATGCCTCCCTATCTTCATCCTGCTGTGTTTCCTTATATTTCCTGAAGGTCAGTCTTTTTGGCTGTGCCATAAGGAGTGTAACAAGAAAGGAAACATTTGTAATTATTTATTTTTAACTTAAGAGTGTTTTACTTTTTACGGCCTTGTGAAGATTTTCAGTGAGTAATGGTGGTGATCCTGTTTGTAATGGCAGTCAGGGATAAATGAAATGGCTCATGAATTTTGAATGTGATTGGCCCAAATTTCAAATCCCATTGCCTGAACTTTTTCCAACTCGTGCATTTCTGGGGAATTAACATATGGGTCTCAGAACTTACTTTGCCAATGAGAAATTTACATAGTCTATCATACTTTCCAGTTCAAGTATCACAAATTATACTAGGAATCATACTAGGAATTTCAGAAGTTCAGGAGGCAAAGGCCCATGAGTAGCTTCTAAGGTATACAAAACCCCTTGGAAAGGGAAGGGGAAAAGGAACATTGTTTAACCAGGAGTAGCACACTAAGCCGAAGCTTGTTTCTAGATGCTACCTGGGAGCACAAGGAAATTAAGTGATTTGCTCAGGATCACGCAGTATGCACCTAGGTGGCTATGGGATTCAAACCCAGGTCTCCAGATCTGCAGCTCAGAACTTTAACCCACTGCGCTATTTTTATGCCCTTATTTTCCATTATGTAACTGTCCGGTCTTTTCTTGAATTCCTTTTTTGTAATACTCATAATTACATATTACAGTTAGGTCAGCAATTTTATTTACACTATTTTGTTTTTTGCTTTTTTGTCTGTTCAAGTGCACAGTGCAGTAGCAATTCTCAGTGTCTACAACTATTCCACTCTAGGGGGGTTGTGATAATAGTATCAGGATACCTTCAGTTATTACAGAACCTACAGTATCACTGAACACTGCTTTATATAGTACCTGCCATATTATTCATAGATTTAAAATGTGCGTATAATACCATGTCACCATACAGCAGATGGCAAATAAATATTGTATTCATTTGTATGGTTTGAGTTGCTTGATGCATTATTTGCTACAGTACTGTATATGATCCTTACCCAATTGAGATGTAAACATCAAACAATTACAGGAATGTAAATGTTCAGTGGTTACCTCACATCTTATAACTGTTTAGTCACAGCAGTTGTACTAATTTATTCATAAAAATCACAGAAAAGGAATATCCAACTGGGCCAAGGGTAATTTGCAAAGGGGGTCGAGATATCAAACACTCCCACAGTTACACATACATATTCTGTACCATCTTCAAAGTACAATGCATTGGAAAAATATCACATATGTATTAATTGCAAAAATACGTCAGTTATATTTGTGCCAACAGATACACCATAAATATTATTCATTTTGCAGTTTAGTGCTGATGTAAACATTCATATGATTGTAAATTCTTGTAGATTATTCAGAGATTATACTCTAGTTCACCATATAACGGATTTTTTAGCATATGCAAGGTTAGATGGCAGATGGAAGCGTTCACTAGTTCTGAAGGAACAAGAATAAATGGGTATGACTTCTAGAATGAGTACAGGCAAATGTTACTATGTATTACTTTACATGAATGATGACTGGGACATGCAGGAGACTGTCTAAAGAGACAATAGAAACAGAAACTGCAGAGGGAGTCAAACTGATATGGGATGCGTACATGGAGCAAAAAGGTATAATTGTATACAATAGCTAAGATTGCAGTAGACAAACCTGATGGACTATAACACATATTCTGTCATAATACTACTACTGCATTACTGGATGAGAGGGGCAAGGATAATTATTGGTGTCATGTGCACCAGATTTCCAAATTATATTAAACTTAAAAAATAATAGGGGACCCATTAAAAACTGCACTGATTGGCACAAACTGGTTACTGCAATCACTAGGCAACAATATATGCAGATGTTGACAACATATGACATTATATGCATTATATGCAGATGATGTTGTAATTCTTAGTACCAATGATCAACCTAGGGATGCAGTTCAGACAGTGCAAGATGACGTTTTACTATTTCAAAAATAGTTGATGTCTAGACGGATGTTACTGAATGTAAAGAAAAATAAATCTATGATTTTTTTCAGGAACAAGACAAAAATCAGTGCTAATTTAAATTGTGGATCCGAATGGAGATAGTCAAGCAAGTCAATAGTTTTAAGTATTTAGGAATAACCCTAGATTCCAATTTAACCTTTGAATATCACATTAATAACACAATAAAAACAATACATTAAAGACTGGGAGCTTTACATACAGCCAAGTCTTTTTTGACTCCTGAATCAAAAAAGATCCTTATCTATAATTATTATTTAGTGTGCTTGATTATGGCCTCACTATTTACATAGCTACAAGTAAAAAGGTTCTGTTAAAACTATAAGTAACCTATAACTCTGCTCTTAGGTTTATGACAAATTCACCATTTAAAACACACCATTGTGAGTTGTTTAAAAAATGTGGTTGTCCATCCCTAGAAAATAGGATATGGGCTAGAATGGGTGTTCTACTCTTTAAAGAAGATTGATTAATAAGCTGGGTAGGCTTGGGGTGGGTCAGACATCAGTCAACTGGGTGGCAAACTGGTTGGCAGGCAGAAAACAGAGAGTGATGGTAAACAGTGTACAATCAAAATAGATGCAAGGCACAAGAGGGGTACCTCAGGGATCAGTCCTGCGGCCAGTCCTCTTCAATATCTTTATCAGTGACATTGCAGATGGACTGGAGGGTAAGGTTTGCCTGTTTGCAAATGACACCAAGATCTGCAACAGAGTAGATCCAGATGGGGTGGACAGAATGAGAAGAGATCTGGAAAAACTGGCAAAATGGTCTGAATAGAGGCAACTAGGGTTTAACGCAAAGAAGTGTAAGATCATGCACATAGGGAAGAGAAACCCTGAAGCTACCTGTAGGTTTGGAGGGGGTCACTGGCAATCACAAAGGAAGAAAGAGACTTGGGCATCAGCATCACAGATGACCTGAAATCATCAAAGCAGACCACTAAATCAGTAGGTAAGGTTAGAGGGATGTTGGAATGTACTACTATGGGTATCACAAGTCATAAGAGTGGGGGTTCCATGTCATAATAGTGATAGCAAAACAGCAATCCCTATTATGGCAAGTGTATATCGCTGAAAAGCAAATCAGTGATATACACTTCCAGGCGACCCGAAATCCGGAACACTAAAAAGTGTTTTTGCGGAAGGGCTGTGCCCCCCCCCTTGCCCCCTGCACTCCCCTGAAATTAGATTCTCAACTCCAGGGGGGTACATGTTGAGCAGGAGGCGATATCCGGATGTCAGGAAAAAATTAAATCCTGCTGCCACAGGCAGCAGCAACATTTCCATGCTCTCAGCCCCAGCCCCAAACCTGGTACCTGCTGCGCCACAGCTAGCCACCCACACCACCACACCACATGGCTAGCTCAGCAGCAGCAGGCAAACCAGTCCCCTAAAGCCCTTCCCTCCCCTTCCCCTTGCTATCCCCCCTTTCCAGTCACCCTTCCCGACACTCGCTTTTGCGGAAGATCGCTATCTTTGCATGGTAGCCCATGGGGAAAGCGATGAATATGAGTTACCATTTTGATGGTCGCTCATATTCAGTCGCTATCCTCACTGGATACTGTAAGAGGGAGGTAATAATCCCTCTTTACAACACACTGGTTAGGTCCCATCTGGAGTATTGCATGCAGTACTGGAGGACGCACCTGCACAAGGACATTAACAAAATGGAAGCAGTCCAGGGAAGGGCAACCAAAATGGTGCAGGGACTGCATCAGAAAACAGATGAGGACAGATTAATGTAGCTCAATATATATACCCCAGGGGAAAGGAAGAAGAGAGGTGATATGATCGAAACATTCAGATATCTTAAGGGCATTAACAAGGTGAAAGAGTTTAACATGTTTCAATATAAGAAAAGTGGCCGGACAAGAGGACACAGCATGAGATTGGAGGGAGGCTGATTAAGGGGTAATGTGAGGAAGTTCTTTTTCACAGAAAGGGTGGTGGATGCATGGAATGGCCTACCTCAGGAATTGGTGGATATGAATACAGTGTAGGGCTTCAGACAGGCATGGGATAGGCATAAGGGAGCAATACAGATGAGTATGAATAAATAGTTAATTGACTGAGTAAAGGCCTATGGCACAGTCATAAGGTAGAAAAAATGGGCAGACTGGATGGGCCTTGCAGTCTTATCTGCCGTCAACTTCTATGTTTTTATGTAAAGTTATTAATAACCTCTTCCCCAGTTCAGTCCAGCCCTTATTTTTCCGTAATATTAATGTACAAGCCACAAGATCTCAGTGTAAATGTGTATTTCATCTACTTTTATGTAAAAAAAACCTTTGGACAGAAATCTTTATTATATAGGGATCCCCTCTTTTACAGTACAATTACAAACACCATATCTAATTGTCATACTGTGGCCACTTTTAAAAAGAGATTAAAGAGTACCTTCCCCGATGGTCCAAAAAGTTATAGCTTGTAGTCATTATATGCAGTACTAGACCTGAAAAGGTGTATGCATTTGTTATTTCTGACCAACGTTTACTCTGCCTTCCATAATTTGGATTTGTTTTTGAGCCCTGCTGCACATGTCTTTGCTGTTCAGCTTGCTGGGCTGCTAGCTCCTGATGACACCGCTGTATGATAGAGGAGTGAGTCGCACTGTTCAATACCATGCAGTTGCAACAATGTTGCAAGGGAAACCTACCAGTACTCAGTGGCCCAGATATTCAAAAGGGTTGCGCATCCGTTGCACCATGCACAACCCACTGATGCGGCCCAGTGCGATATTTAAAAGGGAAAAGTGCGCCGCACAAATCCTGATGCGCCGGGGTGCATCAGTAATGTATGCAGGCACAGGTAGGAGGTGCGTGCCCATGCATAAACTGCACAGCCCGATATTCACCCTGGGCCATGCAGAGTTATGCAGGTGCAACCCCTACCTGTGCCTGCACAAAGTTACGCCGAAAAAAAGGAACAAGTCGAGGGCCACCACAGGTGAGCTGCCGCCTTGCAGGGCGCAACACAGCAGCTGCCACCTGTGCGGTGGCCCTGGGCTTTATTCCACTACTGTGGCAGCGCCCCATGCCCGATTGTGGGCATCAGTATCGCCCCAAGTCCAATATCCTGGTGGTCCAGTGGACCGTGAGTAGCCGATCGCGGCATAACAGTATTCCCCCAGTAGCCCAATCACGGGCATAACAGTATTCCCCAGTAGCCCGATCACGGGCATAACTGTACTCCTCCCGGTAGCCTGATTGCGGGCATAGCTGTACTCCCCAGTAGCCCAATGGCGGGCATAACTGTATCCTCCAGTAGCCGATCGCAGGCACTGCTAACCTCCTCCCCATTAGGCCCGATCTCGGGCATCAGTATCCCAAAGTCCAATATCCCTGGTGGTCCAGTCGACCCGAGCGGAGCCCGATCGCGGGCTGCATTCCTCACCCCCAAGTCAAATCCCTGGTGATCTAGTGGACCCCACCCCACCTGCCCACAGAGCCCCACCACCCGCCCCCATCAGCCAGCGGGCAGCAGCACCCACCGCCTACCGCTCTGCCACCCGCTAACTGACAGCTCGATATGGCTGCATGCCCATTGGTTCAGAGCATGAGCCAATGGGCATGCAGCCCATACCGATTAGTCATCCAGATATGTGAATGAATTCATTCACATATCTGACTGATAAGTACGGCGGGCTGCATGCCCATTGGCTCATGCTCTGAACCAATGGGCATGCAGCTACACCGAGCTGTCGTCGGCGGGTGGCGGGCGGCAGGCGGATGGGTGCTGCCGCCCGCCGCTGACGGGGGAGGGGTGGTGGGATCCGTGGGGGGTGGGGTGGGGGTCCACTAGATCACCAGGGATTTCGGACTTGGGGTGAGGAATGCCGCCCGCGATCGGGCTCCATTCGTCCACTGGACCACCAGGGATATTGGGCTTTAGAGGGGATACTGATGCCCACGATCAGGCTAATGGGGAGTTACAGTTATGCCCACAATTGGGCTACTCGGGGTGAGTAGTTTTGCCCACGATCGGGCTACTGGGTGGAGTACAGTTATGCCCACGATCGGCTACTGGGGAGTTACAGTTATGCCCGCGACACACTGTGGTCCACTGGACTACCAGGGATTGGAGACATTCATTGTCCCTTACAGGATGTCCCACGATCGGGCTGCAGGGGGCATCGGTCCCCGACGGCTGCTGCCTGGCAGGGCACCAGGCGCAAGTCGTCGGGGATCGGCGCACCTGCATGCTAATGGCATGCACATGGGGCTGTAATCAGATGCAAATGCCCCCCCCCCGTGCACCTTGCATAAATTATGGCCCCATTTGCATGTCATCCTTTGAATATCGCAGGTGCTGTGCATGGCGCAATGGAACTTGCGCTACCGCATCTCAATGCTCCACTCTGACCACTTGTGCTGGCTCAGCTCCACTGCGCCATGCACAGTGGGGGTGGCCAGGATGACATTAAAACCAGTTGCGCCATAGCGCAACTCCATTGAATATCACCCTGGCTACACCCCTGCACAACTATTCTGAGCGGCGCACAGGCTTGCGCCACAAACTGGCACAGTTTGAATATCTGGGCCAGTGTACTTACTGTGTTCCCCCTTCCCCAAGACACCCTGTTAGCAATGCATTATGCCAAAATCTAAAGGCCTGTCTGTATGTTTTTTGTTTTTTTTTGTGAAATTGACTCTGCCCTACAATGATGTCAGCAGTACAGCCCTGGGCTCACAGCAACACCAGGCTTGCTATAGAAGCTCTGGTACACCCTGCAGTTTTTAGGAGCTCAGAATGCAAAATCTAACTGCAGCAGACAGTAATGAAATACAATTCCAGAATCAATCCATAAGGGGTAATTAATGCATGAAAGTCAAAGTGACTGTGGCAGGTCCTCTTTAAAACAGTGGCTGGATACTGGAAATGATTGTCCTTATAATTTCAATTCATAAATATCCTGTTCTTTTATATTGGTATATTGCTTGTTTGTCATATGTATGTAATATTATGGTTTTTTTTGTGAGAAACTTGTCACTTGTGAAAACAGGCAGTAATGTTCATCTTGCTTACAAAAGTGAAACAATAACAACACTAAGTTCTACCTGACAGAGGTTACAAGCCTTCCCTGCATCGTTGCATTTCAGGTAAGAATGAAGCAGGTGAAAACTATGTAGGCAAGGGAGCAGAAGTCTCCATGCAAATGGCACACAGGGAAATCCACAGAGCCAGGTGGCCCTAACAATTCCTTTTACTGTGTCCCGATGCCCCCTGCCTATAGAACATCTAAAGGCAGTTGGTGGTGGTGGTGGTGGGGGGGGGGTTGCAATTCTATAACAGGGTTCTATGAGGTAGGTAGGTGGGAAAGAGGTTTCCTAAGGGATGCAGCAGGCAATCTACTTTAGAGGTACATTGGGGCTAAGGGGGGTGAGGGGTGGGATGCCAGGGAATTGGCAAAATAAAGTGGTGAAGGTGGACTGCCAAAGCAATTGCCATTGGGCTTGCAGAATACAACATTAAGTGGCCCAGAGGGTGCCTTGAGGTGCTGAAGGGGGAGACTTCTAGAAACAGAAACATAGACCATGACAGCAGAATGGGACCACTGGTTCGTCCAGTCTGGGTGGCACCTGCTGATTGCATGGAGTCACATCATGGCATGCTATCATATTGCATGTGCTGTGGAATGCTACAACTATATCTGAGTTGCATACTAGTACATTAGCAATTTAGCAAGTGTACATCCTGTTGCACCTGTTGATTTCTAGCAATCTCATTTGAATTGGAAGTTGAAATTTAATGTAGAAAAATGCAGAATAATGCATATGGGGCACAAAAACCCTGGAACAACATATCAGTTGGAGGGTGAGGCTATAGCATTCACCAAGCAGGAAAGGGATCTTGGGGTTATCATCCCTGATGACCTCAAGGTAGGGAAACAGTACAATAATGCGGCAGGTAAAGCAAATAGGATGCTGAGATGTATAGGCAGGGGCATCACTAGCAGTAAAAGGGAGGTCATAATTCCAAGATACAAGACACGAGTGAGGCCCCACCTGGAGTCCAGTGTCCAGTTCTGGAGACCTTACCTATGTAAGGACATAGAGTGGAGAAGGTTCAGAGGAGGGCAACAAAGATGGTACAGGGATTGCATCACAAGTCCTATGAGGACAGGCTGAAGGACTTGAATATTACTTCCTGGAGGAGAGAAGGGAGAGAGGGGATATGATAGAGACATACAAGTACCTTATGGGGAGAAACAGGGTGCAGGAAAACACTATTTTCCAGCAAAAAAGATGTTTCAGGACTAGATGGCATGGGATGAAGTTGGAGGGAGGGTGAGTCAGAGGGAATGTGTGGATGAATTTCTTCACAGAAAGGGTGGTGGACAAGTAGAACACCCTGCCAGAGGAAGTGGTGGGGGCTTAAACAATCACGGGATTTAAGAATGCATGGGATAGACATAAGGAAATCCTGGAGGTCAGGGATAAGGGGCAACAGACTTCTAGAAAAACTTAAAGTGATCTTCCAAGCTCAAATGGGCAGACCGGGTAGGCCATAGGCCCTTATCTGCCGAAAGAATCTATGTATCTATGAATTCTAACTTAGTAGCAGGGGAGATTAATAAAAATATGTATTGTTTTTTATTTTGCTGTTTTGTGTAAGCCATCATTCAGTCTTCTCATATCATTAACTATCAATGTGGATGTAATTCTCAATAAAATTATCATACTGCCTTCTAGTATTTTTGCTATATTGCAATGTAGGCACAATAAACGGCACTGAACATCAAGGAATGCTTGTAAGCACAAAGTGTTATTTAACGTGCTAATAGCAACAGATAGTAGTAGCTTTATAGATGGTGGTTGCAAAGAAAACAAATGAACCATCAAGCTAGCAACTTGACCAGTTTTGCTTAGTGCTCTGTTAAGAATCTCAGATGTAAGGCACAGTACTGGTACCTTTTTAAGTATTTTACATCTGGGACTTCTGAAAAAGCACTAAGCAAAACCGGTTAAGCTGTCAGCTCGGTGGTTCTTTTCCTTTCTCTTCAACTACCACCTATAAAGCTACTACTGCCTGTTGCTATTTTTGCCCTTATGTACTGTACTTATTGCACTCATTTAGCACTTTAAATACAGTGTTATGCTAATAAGCATTCCTTGATGTTCTGTGTCAGTTTTTTGTGCCTTTGGTACAGCCTACGAGGAGTGACTTTGTTGTTTCCACAAAACTGAGCTGTACTGAGATGTATTAATGCATGAAAATTGTATCAACGTGTCTTTGATATATGGAGCTGACTCTAAGCTATCATTAAAAAATTATGTTCATAGCCCAAATAGTTCCAAAGTAAGCTCTTGTCATAGGAATTATCTTTGGAAAGGAATAATTTCAGTAGTATTAGGGCTTGAAACTTTACTTTTTTTATGAACGCTTGGAGTCAGTTTCACTCAATATGCATTGACAAGTATCAATACAGGCAAGTTTATCAACGCGGCTTTACAATGAGGGAGTTAACATAGGCCCAATTGCCATTGAGAATGAACCTCTGCCATCACAGAAGTGCAACTTTAGTGCCTGGTAACAGTACCCGGGGTGCAGGAGAATCCCCACCCAAATGGTAACTAGTGAAGGAGGCTGTCACAAACTTTCTGGCAGTGTGCAAGTGAAATGCCCACTGGTTTATGTAGGAGTGGTGGTCAGCATTGTAGGGCATCAGCAGGCCATGTATCGCATGGGTACCGTTACCCAGAACACCAACATCAGATAGGCACAATGTCAGCACCACATGGGTGAGCATGTTGCCACATACTGGACATGCTGTGGGAAGGACAAAGAGCATTGTGCCCATTCACTGTGGCCCACAGAGGGTCACAAACCTGTGGAGCACAATCCATTGGACTGTGTAGGGGGGCTACTGGGACTCCGCCATGGGTGGACCAACTGCCACCCGGCCTGTCCCCCATTGATGTCTGTGTGTGGGTTGTTCCAGGACTCCTGGCAGTCATCAATATTATGGCTTAAACAGCTGTACCCTTGCATGTGGTAATACAGGGGGTGGGTTATGAATGGATGGGCAAGTGGGCTATAGGGGTACTGTGGCGGCACCAGGACTACTGGTCCTAGCTGTCTAGTGCTGGTCCAGGGGCAATGATGTGGTCTGCCTGCCCATTGACACCATCATGTCTTGGGTTGTTCCTTACCCTATCCCCATTGCTGTTGATCCCTGTTTGCACCTTGCCCATGTAAACGAACACAAGGCAGCCATCATTGGGATGTCATCCCCCAGGGCCAGGTGGATGAGGCCACTGATACTGCACTAGCACTATGCAGCAATGTGCGTGGTCTGTTTGTGAACAGCCCCTTTGCAGAGCTGAGTCCAAGCTTTCATTTAAAACATAATGTTCCTATTCCAGACCATTCCAAAGTCTGTCTTTCTAAAGATCATTGTTATGACAGGGGCAAACACTGGAAATGTTAAGGCAATGAACTTCATTTTTTAAATCGTATAATGTCAGGTCAACATGCGCATGAACATGTCATGTGAGTGCAGCTGCCATGTATAGATATTTTCCCCTTGATTGTGGCAGTTTTGTAATATCTCAACCAGACCTTACTGCAAACAGACTGCACCTCATACTTCAATACAGTATAAAGCACAATGAAGTGCTGCATTGCCTGAAGACCATCACAAAATCCACACAAAACATGGATATTTTTACACACAATTTATAAACTGTTATAAAATGAGGTCTAGTAATTTCACTCACAGAGCTCAGTTCAGTTGGCCTCTCAACCTCCTCAGTCAACTGGTTTAAATGTTTTTGTTTTTTTTGCAATTTATTGTGCTTTTTGGGTCCCAGGCTTCCACATTCTCAGTGCCCACCACCCCATCCACTATCCACACCCGGGACTTACCTGCAGCCGACTATCATCCCAGGCTTACCCCCTCTGAGTGGGGCCACCCAAAGGTGTAGCCCCCATGGACTTGAAGTTGTGGATCCTGGTGGGATCTCCACTGGGGTATCCCCCTGGCTTGCCCCCCAGGGTGGGAACATGGGACCAGACCAAACTGGACAGAAGACATATCACTACGTTGCCGGTCTAGAGGTCATGAGACATGGCATGCTGGTGAGGAAGCGGGATGTCATACAGGGAGTGGGCAGCAATTTTTACACAGGACGTTCCAGGAGACATATCATTTAATGACGTGGGCATGTAACGCAATGTCTGACGTGCCTTCCAATAGTCACAGGTGCTGACAACTGTATCCCCATCCCAGGCTGCACCAGGAGTCACTATCACACTGGACACTTAACCCTCCCACCCCCCAAAGGAGGAGAGCACTCAGCCAGGATGCTCAATCCTCCTCCTCCAACTGGCCCTTCAACAGCCTGAGTCCATTCCTGAACCTGAGTTGTCGGCATCGCAGACAGAAACCAAACCTCTGTGCCAGCAGACCAGCCAGCTGGTTCATATCTTAGCTCTATGGTTGTACACAATGTCTCCATGCCAATCCAAGCAGGAGTCCCTCAAGGCTCCATCCTTGGCCCTGGCCTCTTTTCCATCTTCCTTAATGACCTCCCCACCATCTGTTCCTTCTCCAATATACATATGTACGTGGACGATAAGTCCTCTATGCCTCAGGCCTCTCCACTTCAGTCTTCAAAGCTCAGCTACAATACAACTTCAAATCAATCCTTTGCTGGTTCCAAACAAACCACCTCAAAGTCAATACCAAGAAAACCATGTCAATGGTTTTTGGAACCCTTCAAAAAAAAAAACTCTCTACTCCCCTATCCTTCACCACCTTCAATGGATTTGACTGTGCTGATCTAGTCTAAGGAACCACCCCTGTCACCTCCCTGGCCAGACTGGACACACTTTACAAAGCCTTCTGCTGTTTTGTAACTATTGCCTCACCCCCCCCCCCGGCACTCACCTGTGCTCCCTCTACTCCTCCCTCTCTCTACCCTGTCTTCACCAGTGCCGTCAGCACCATGGCACCCTACTTATCTCAAATTCTGATTCAGGTCTCTCCTCTCCAATCTCTGCACTCTTGTCTCTCCATCCTCTCTGCCCTCCTACCCCCTTCATTCCAGAGATGCCTGCTCCTTCACCTCTCCCCATCCCACTTCTTGTGCAGGTCAATCAGCATTCTTCTAACACCTTCTCTTTCTCTGGAACTCCCTCCCTAACTCCCTTAGATTATTGTCCTCCCTGTATTGCTTGAAGTGAGCACTTTTCCAATCCACCCTGTACTTGCTCCCTCCCCTCCCCTCCCTATAAACTCTTAAACCACTCCCCCACCATCCTTCTCTACCTTTACCCTACTGCATCTTTATTGACTTTGTTAGCACTTATCACCGTTCACTTTGTCCCTCTACTCTGACTGAGATGGCTCTTCATAATTAACTGTGCTCTTATAAAATGTAACATGTGAATTGCTTTGTCTTTGCTCCCCCAATTTTTACATTGCCCTGCTCTAAATTCTTATGCTGTATGTTTACCTTGTAGATTTGTGTTCTGCTACATTGTTGGACCTTATGTCCTCCCTTTGTAAGTACCACTTTCCTGTATATTATTTTCTAATATGCTTATCTAGTGTACTTTGAACTGTAAATTACCTGCAGTACCTTGAATCCCATATCCCCTTTTCCCCGGGTCACCCCTGGAAACAATCCTCATCTCAGTGAGCCTTTCCCGGTCACCAAAACTTTAAATAAATAAATAAACAAATAAAGTATAGCTTAGAGGATTGGAGCACCAAGCTGTGAACCTGAAGACCCAGTAGACCTGGGTTTGAAACCTACAACCACCACTTACATACTGTGTAATCCTGAGTAAGTCAGTTTACCTCCCTGTGCTCCCGGGATTCACCTGGAAATGAGCATTGGCTTGGTGTGCCTTTTCCAGCCAAAAATTCTAAAATTAATTGTTAATTTTAAGATGCACCACAACAGTGCACTTTAAAATGTACAGCAAATGTCACATTGCTTCATAGAATGACCGCACTTGTTAAAACATTGGCAGTGAGGTCCAAGATGGCCATGTGAGCAGATATGCACCATTAACTCTCTATGCCCCTCCTCCACTTAATTTTTCTTCTGTTGTTTCCTTGCTTCTGAGATGAAAAAATCCACCTCTAAGTAGCAAATGCGAAGGAAAATGTCTGCTTCATCAAATAAAGCCAGCTCACCATTAAGGAAAGATTAACGGTACAATAGACATTTACCTCAGCCTGAACCTTGTTCCACAGAAAAAGACAGCCATAGCCACAGTGGTGACCACCACTGAGAGGAGAGAGCCTGCAGTGCCGGTGTCTCTGAGTAGAACCAACTCAACTACCACAGCAGACAAAAACTATTTACATTGGATGGAGATGGAGATGTGGCAGCCACCCCTGTTGTTCCAGTTTTTCACTGACAGCGGCAGACTTTGTAACACCACGTGTGCCCTCAGGTCTTCCACTCCTGTGTTTACTCTCATACAGATCTCTGAAACAATGTCAGCGCTGTCTTCACTGGAGGGTGCTGCAGAGGCAAAAAGAAACCCCATGTAGGTTGGTTTCACTTTTACGAGCTGACTTCCCTTTTCTCAAGTATTCAACACAAAAATAGTCACAGCAGTATCTAAAATAGAGTCTTTGGAGAAATCCATTGGGGGAAAAAAGACATAAAAAGACCATGCATTTAAGAAATGAACACAAACAGATAACTTAAAAAGCTGACATAATCAAGAATAAGCTTCTTACTGTGGATGTTTTAACTACTACTAACACTAGAGCAATCATTGCATTTCAGGTAAGACTGAAGCAGGTGAAAAGTCCTTGACATATGAAGACCTTGGGGTAGTTGGTCTCCTGAACATTTCTGACACACAGTACAGTATGGTTCATTGAGAGAATTATTGAAGGCCATTTTTATGTTTGCTTGCACCCATGTGCAAGAAACATAATGCCATCATCCGAGTTTTTGGAGGTGTGGCAGCCCTCTTCCAATTCAGGCAGTGTGTTTGCAGGCGCGACCGCAGTTCTCCAATGCCTGCTGGAGCTGTCTATGACAGCTCCAAAATGCAGTGGAGTACAGTTGAAAGGGGGAGCTATGCTTCAGTGAGCAGGGATAAGATATCGTCTGCTCATGCGTGCTTCCCCTACACACACACACACACACACACACACACACACACGCATGCATACTGCGTGCTGCCCCCCCACACACACACACTGTATAGTCGGGGGTGCCCAATCCACCATCGGCTGTGCTGTGCCCACCCCAAAAGCCTTCCACATGCCACGTTGGGTGCCCACCCCAGTGTGGCAACTCATCGTATAGCCGACGGGGGTGCCCAATCCCCCATCGGCTCCACTGTCCCCCCCAAAGTATAGGGTACCACGCTGGGAGCCCACCCCAGCGTGGCAACAGATGTTATGGCCGATGGGGTGCCCAATCCCCATCGGCCCATGCCCCCAATCAGCCATCTTCTGTGCCACGCTGAGCCCACCCCAGGTGGGCAAACGCCCCGCGTCGTCATTTAAAAAACAAAACCTGCAAATAAAAACTGTCCCTCGGTGCTTCTCCCTGCCCCTCCCACAACCTGCACCCACCCACTGCGTACCCTGCCTCCCCACCATCCTCCTCACCCCATACTTACTCTGGACCTCGGCATGTACGATCTTCGTGGACCGGGAACACGTCTGCACTCTTCAAAGCCGACCACGAACTGAGGAAATGCCGGTAAGCTGTATATTGGGATAGATAGGTTTTTTTCAACTTTGCTGCATATCTCAGGCATTTTTTGGAATTTTTGCACCAAATTTTCAACATGGGTTTTTTGGGACCCCTTCTCATGAATGCTGTCACTGTCATGGCGTTATTCGGGCCCGAAGGGTGATTTCACAGTCACTGCATGAAACGACACTGCCATTGTTCATAAGGTGGGCTCTCAAGAAGCCTATTTCAAAAATTTGGTGGAAAAATTCCAAAAATGACTGTTTTATGTAAGGTGTTACAGTTCATACTACACACCGTAAGTTCGCAATTTCAATATTTTCACCCAGATTTTCAACATTGCCATTTTACCACACCTTCTTATGAGCAGTATAGCTGTCATTTTTCACATCTCACCCAAAACGTGTTTCTGCCCATGTAGCGCACAATGGCGCAGTCGGTGTGTGAAATCAATGTATGGAACAAATTAAGAAAATCACAGTGACACTGTTCATGAGCAGAGGTCTTAAAATGGCTATGTTGAAAATTTGGTGAAAAAATTCCTAAAAATCACTGTTTTACGAGCGTGCATTGCGCAGTTCCTATGCTCGCTCATAAGTTTGCGAATTTTCAATATTTTCACTCCAGATTTTCAACATTGCCATTTTATTATACTTCCTTATGAACAGTACAGCTGCCATTTTTCACATGTCACCCAAAATGTGTTTTCGCACATGTAGCGCACAATGGTGCAGTCGGTGTGCAATAGCAATGTTTGGGACAGATTAAGAAAATCACAGTTACACTGTTCATGAGCAGAGGTCTTAAAATGGCTATGTTGAAAATTTGGTGACAAAAGTCCATAAAACGACTGTGTTACGAGTGAGCATTGCGCAGTTTCCACTCACCCTAGGAAGTTCATGACTTTGTAATATTTTCAGTCCAGATTTTCACCAGTGGCATTTTTCCACACTTCCTTATGAACAGTACAGCTGTCATTTTTCACAACATGGCCGAAATGTGTTTTCACACTTTCAGCGCAGAGATGCATGGTCGCTGTAAGAAATCATTGTTCGGGACAGATAAAGAAAATCACAGTGACACTGTTCATGATCTGAGGTCCCAAAATGCCTGTGTTGACAATCTGCTGTAAAAAATCCCCAAACTAATTACATTACAGGTGTGCGTTGCACAGTTTCTATGCACGCTCGTGACTTCACCAGTTTTTTTAATATTTTTACTGCAGATTTGCAACATTGCCATTTTTTACACCTCCCCATGAACAGTACAGCTGTCATTTTTTACATCCTGTTCAGAATGTTTTTTCACCTGTGGTGCTAAATGCTGTAGTTGCTGTGCATAAGCAGCTTTCAGCTAACAAGCTGATATTGCCACTGTTCATGAGGTGGGGTCACAAAAAAACCATGTTGAAAATTTGGAGTGTAAATACCAACGAATGCCTGCGGTATTAGGGTTTCCAACCATAACGACAAACCCTGTAGAGAATGACAGGCATCAGGGGTGTGACTTGGGATTCTTGCCTGTAATGCTCATACCATTCCACACCCTGCAGCCAGTGAGAAGCATCGAGGTATGCCTTGGACTCTTCGGCCCCATAGTTCACCCCATTCTCCTATACCGCACCCATCTCACCATATTTCCTGATGGAATGGGGTGCGCATAAGGGCCAAAGACCCCAAGGCACACTGTGACACCTGTCAGTGTCTGCAGGGTGGGGTGTGGTGAAATGGCATGGCTGTTATGCCTGACGACTCAAAGGCACACCCCAATGCCTGTCACTCTCTGCAGGGTGGTGGTGGGGTTGGCTTCAGTTCAATACTTCACTGCCATTCCTATTACGCAGCTCTGTAACTTCTACACTACCACTACCAATGCCAGCAAGCAAACATTTGGCGTTGACAAATGCTTGTTGTTTCAACTTTAGAGTAACCAGAAAGCGATTTACCTTTAATTACAAAAACTTTCAGAATATCTCTGCAAAATAGAAAGGTGTTTGGTGACTGAAACGTGGCAGAAAATGAAGCCTGACCTGTCCAGTTCACAAACAGGTGGTCCACCCAACCCTAAAATCCAGAACAGGAATCCAGTAGCAACCAATATAATGAGTTTTGCTTTTGTTACAGATCAGGAGATTGTTATTCAAAAGGCATGGAAACAAGGTGCAATTATTTTCAAAAATCATAAATTCTATATCTTCCCTGATATATGTGCACTATCACAGGGAAGGAAATACTTTCTTAGTTTCAAAATAACTATTATTATATGGGGCTCCTGCCAGAGTATTCTCATTGGATGTTGGTAGTCACCTGACAGTGCGATAATCCACATTATCAGCACTGTCAGGGTGATAAGGTCTAGCAAAGTAGGGATCAAGGGGCAGAACAGTTCCTGTTTCTCAGGCCAGGTAGGAAAAACAAAAAGCCGTCATTTACAATATGGGTTTGGCAATACAGCATTGCCTGTGTACCACATCTGTGGTGTGATGCTGTCATGCTCAGTCTCTGGACAATATTCAACCTGGCAGCTACTCATGTTGTGGCACTCCAGAGTTTGCAACAACAAAAGTGCTGTCAAATATGCTGGCTGTGCAGGCATTGGGGAGCTGTCATAGTAGAGTACACAACACGCGCATCTGATGGTATCCTGCAGTGACTGCATCCCACACTGACTACCCCACATGTTGAGTAAAGTACTGTACACCCACTGCAGTAGTGGCAAACTACCATTGTAGAAGGTGATGTCATGGAGCCGCCCACCCACCCACTGGATGTACTACACCCTGGCCACAGTGCAGAAGGAGTTTATACTGCACCTCGGTATGGTAGTTAAAGTGCACATAGACGTGTCCCACAGAGAATGTAGCAGGTAGCAGAGTTGTGACAATGTGATGTGGTGAGTGTCTCCATTGGTGGTTGCTGTTGGGTGGGGAGGGAGGGGGACTGTTGCTGCTGCTGATCTGCTTGGTTCTGCACTGTGACTCTTACATCTTATGGGCTTTCCGGATATCAATTTAATTAGGACTCTCTACAATGAGCCCACAGTTAGAATTAAAATAAATAATATTTTCTCTGATCCTATCACTATATTTAGAGGAGTTAGACAAGGTGTCTCCTTTCCCCCAGTCTGTTCATTCTGAGCTTAGAGTTGCTCTTGAATGCAATCAGAGAAAACGTTAAAATTAAAGGAATTACAGTTGGTCTTTTGGAAGGTAAAGTAAGCGCTTATGCTGATGATTTGCTCATGAGCTTGGAGGACCCCAAAGATAGTTTATTAGAACTCAAGAGACTGTTATGCCATTTTTCCCTCAATTTCAGGTTACCAGGTTAACAAAACAAAGTTAGAAATGTTAATCTTTAATGTAGCAAATATCGATAAAGTTAAACATTTTTTTAATGCCACTATTCCTGAAAAAGTGATGTCTTATTTAGGCATCCAGTTAACTTCTGATCCGGAGGCCTTATATGAACAGAACCACCATAAGCTTCCTACTGTTCAAGACAAACTTTCAGGTTGGGCAAAAATTCTGATGTCTATTTGGGGGGAAGATACAAGTTTTAAAAATGTTTATTGTTCCCAAACTTTCTTTTACCTTACAAACCATACTATTCAAAATCCCCCCTAACTGGTTTAAATAAATAAATTTTCTGTTTCAGTTGTTTATTTGGGATAAAAAAAAAACACTCAAGAATAGCCTTGAAGAAGTTATGTTTAGAAAAAAACTTTAGGAGGTCTGGCTTGTCCGGATATTATGTCCTATTATATATCATTCATGGCTAAGCTAGCCATTAAATGGGCCAGGTCCCCTAATCTGGACATCTTGATGGAAAATGCTATAGTAAACTGGCATAACCAAGTGAAAGTATCAATAGATATTAAAAACATATGGTCCAGGCCAAAATATTTTCTCAAGAACTGTAATAAATTGGTCCATAATATTTATTTTCAGGTTCAATGATATCAACAAATAAATTGAGGAACTAATTTATCTCCTTACAATTACATATGGAAAAATCCATGCTACAAAATAGGGGCAAGACAGTATTTAAAAAAAATTGGGTTGAAAAAGGAATTTTACTATGGAACAATTTATTAGAAAATAACCAATTTTATGAGGTGGGAACACTGTAAGATGTTATATGGGTTGGAGGATCATCAAATGTTCTTTTATTATCAGCTCTTTGATATTCATAAAAAGGATTTCTGTAGGTGGGAGAGAGTGCCAGATACCAAGGATTTGGAAAAGCCTTAACCACTGTACTACACAATAGGCCCAAACAATTATTTTCCTGGTTAAAAAGCATGTTACACAAAATATTAACCTATATAACAGACTTACCGATTCTTGGTCTGTAGAATTAAACAATTTTTCTTTAAAATTTAAATAGAACAATATATGTTCAATCCTTACAGAATTAAAATTCACAAGGGATAAGTCTATTCAATATAAATTACTAAATTGGGCTTATTATACACCCAAGGAGCTATGTAAGATGAACATAACACCTGATTCATATTGTTGGCACTGTGGTGAAGACAATGCAGATTTTTTACCATACTTTGGTTGAATGCGCTCTAACTAAAAGGTGGTGGGGGAAAGTCTTCTCTATTTTGGGAAACATTAGAATTAATATTTCTAATTTGGATGATCCTTTGGTCAAGCTGTTTAACTTTGGAATAAAATTTACTAAAGACTGTACACAAAAAAAAAATATAATATTTGCAAATAATATAACAATTAAGAGGATTAGCCTAAACCATTGGAAATGCTATAGTGTCTCTGTGGCCTTTCCCATCCATGAATGGAGAAACCTTTTTTTTTAGGTAATCTATATAATATGAATTTTTTTGACTCAGAAACTTCCTTTTGAGCACTTTATAATAAAAGAATGGAATTTTGGAAGGCTGATAATTTGTATCCTGGTCTTTGATGCTCTTTCCTCATGTATTTGGAGTATGATATTGTTATTAACATTTATGCAGTTAATATAGGACCTTATAATGGAGATCTATTTCTATATTTTCTTATCTATGACCTAAATGTTTAAATAGGAAGGTGGGAGAGGGAGGGGAGTGGGAAGGGTTTCTTTTTCCTTTGGGATGATCTTTTCTTTTTCTTTTTTTTAAATGTCTTTTCTGTTTTGGGTCTTTAAGTATGGTTATTGTAACTGCTTATGTATGTCTTATACATATTTATATCAATAAAATTAAAAAAAAAAGTTCTGCACTGTGACTGCTGCCAGTAGTCCAAGTCCCGTCTCCTCACTGAGACACAACTGAGATGGAAGCAATGGCACACTGCAGTTGCCAGGGTAAGAGATAATCCTGCCTTCCAGAAATGAGAGAGAGAGAGAGAGAGAAAGAGTGTGAGTGGGGTGTCTTGCGAGTATGTGAACTCCACTTACAGTCCCCTATCATCGGGAGGCAGAAAAGACATAGAGTAGCAAAGTCTGTAAAAGAGCGTGAGAGAGACAGTGTTTCATTAAATAGTGCTACACTGTCCTCTGTATGAGAAGCCAGTGTCATTAATCAATGGCCTTCAATGAAGGGAGAAAAAAGTGAACATGCTTAATATCTGTGCTGAACACCAGGGGTTAAGATAGAAACCAGACTGCTTGACATGTTACATCTGCACTGGATGAATTTGTCCTGTGAGTGAAGTTAAAGGCTGCCTTGGGAGAGCTGGAAAGCATCTTCTTTTACCCTCTGATACAGTGACTTGCAGACTGGGACTATGCAATCATGTAACGGAGCTGTGAGCATTTATTGACTGACAGTACTGTGTATTATGCACTGTGGTGGGGGATCTGTATGTATATTAACTGTCCCACTGGTATAGGAGGTGGTGGTGAGCCAATTAAACATCAGGAACAGCTCAGTAGGAGGGGTTTGCTCCACATTTAAACTTCTGAGCTGCACCCTAGCATGAGCATGGGGCACGAGCACCACTCAGTGGAGAAATCCACAGTGAGAGTTTAGTTGAAAGAGAGTTGTATAGATATTAAAGAAAAAGTGAGAATCTAACTGGCGCTGTAGTAAAGGGGTTTAAAGAACTATAGAAAGTTTATGTAACGTGCTAAAATGTAGCTTCACCTAGGAAGATCAGTTGGGCTGGTGTTACTACTCCTTTGGACAGTGATGTGTTCTGAGGACAGCAGTGTCAGTGTAGACACATGTACTGAGCCCAACATTAAGTTATGTAAAGACACAGAAAAAATAATAATGTTTTCACCTATATATAGTGACAATGGGATAGCACCTGGTGTGATGCCCCAAATGGTAATTACAAGTTTAGTGAAAGCAGTAATAAATGTTATTAGTACTGTAAACTTGTCAAGAACTATGTTTGTAAAGGGAAGGAATGTTATAATAAGGCTGAGAGTGAGGGAACATCTGAAAAATATCACAACAGCTAAGGGGGTAATTATGTTATGTTTAATACTGGCTGGGGATGTGCAATTAAATCCAGGTCCGTATACAGGAACAAGAGAAGGAGAGGCTGTTTTAAAGGAAAAGGGGGACATTTTTACACTCTTTAATGTACATAGCTTAGCCCCCAAAATGAGTGAGGTTAGAAACTGGATGGTGGAGAACAACCCAAAAGTGGTTGTTTATTACTGAAACATTGTTGAATAACAGAAGAGAGGACTTGGAAATTCAAGTACAAGGATAACACAGTTGGAGACGGGGTCGGAGTAAGAGGGGGGTGCTGATATATGGGCAAACGTTACTTGATCTATCCCCTATAGAATTGAATGGTATCCATACTTCAGGGACAGAAAATGTTGTATTAGAGGTAAGAATACCTGGAAACAAACCTGTCCTGATTTTGGGGTGTTATTCACCCCCTAAGGGAAGGGAGGAAAACTTTGATGTGATTCAGGATTTCTTATATTCACATAGGGATGGTCATGAAATATTGATGATGCATGATCTAAATGTTGACTGGTCCAGCTCCCCCTTAAATGGAAAGTTGTTGGAGTTGACCCTAGGTGTAGGGTTAACTCAGATGACTGGGAATCCAACTAGACTGAATCCTAGAAATCCTGATTGCTCATCAGTTTTGGACTTGAATTAAACCACTGATCCTAATAATTACATACAGTATGGTGTGCTACCGGAAACATTTAGTGACCGTCAGGTTTCGTACTGTGTCTGGAGACAAAAGTTAAAACTAAACAAGCATGATGCCAGAGAATCACGGCAAATGAAGTGTTTTGATTACTTAACATTTATGACTGACTTGGAGAGTAGGAGATAGGATTGCTTATTTCTTATTCCTGATGTGGAAAGTGCTTGGGACTATTTTTACAAGGAGTTTAAGGTAGTGTGTGATTCCCATGCTCCAATTTTAAAAAGAAGAGTGAAACTAACGAGTGCAGAATGGTACAATGGGACACTGGGTGAAATAAGGAGAAACAGGGATAGATTATGGAGAAAGGCTAAAACTATAAATACAAAAAGTGCATGGGACAAGTACCGTCAGTTAAGAAACCTCTATTCAAAGGAGGTAAAGAAAGCTAAAGGATGTTACTTTAATAATCTATTTGAGACAAGGAATGTAAAAAATCCTAGTAACTTTTAGACATTGTATTCAAAATTAAAAGGTGAAAAATCAAAAGATTTTCCCAGATCTTTTAGTATTGATGGACAGAACATTCCTATATCCGATCAAGTGGCAAATGCATTTAATAGATTTTTTTTAGATTTTTGGAAGTTTAACAGAGGAAATTGATAAAAGTAAGACAGGGAAAGATTTGGAGTTAGGAACAAATAAAACTGACACTGAACAGGATCCATTAAAGGAAGATAAAAACATATGGAAAATATCATACAGATCAGATTTTACTCTTTGCCCAGTTAATACTAAAGAAGTCTTAGACAAACTGCTGAAACTAGATACAAAAAAAGCTTTAGGTCTAGATGGCATTTCTACTTTATTGTTGAAATTTGCAGCTCCTGAAGTAGCACAACAAATTTCTTACATCTTTAACTTATCTGTGACTACTGGTACATATCCAAGCGCCTGGAAAAAGGTGAAAGTAATTCTGGTATATAAATCTGATAAAAAAATGAAATTCAGAATTACAGACTAATATCCCTACTTCCGATCATATCAAAACTTTTTGAAAAACTTGTGGGGAAGCAGTTACAGAATTACTTAGAGAAAAATGAAATATGTAATTTGTATCAGTCAGGTTTTCGTTCCAGCCATAGTACAACAACAGCTTTGATAAAGGTAACTTCTAATATTCAGTCTTCCCTGGATAGGGGCCTCCTGGTCGGGACCATATTTATTGACTTGCCTAAAGCATTTGATACGCTTAGTCACACAGTCCTGTTGAACACGTTAAAGGATGTTGGCCTCGACCAGGTGGCCCTGAACTGGTTCAAGGAATATTTGACTGGTAGGATCCAGCAAGTTATGCTAGGAAAGTTTACATCTCAGTTTGCATTGGTTAAATCTGGGGTCCCTCAAGGATCAGTGCTGGGTCCGCTCTTGTTTAATCTGTATAGCAATGGAGCTGGTGCCCTCCTAAGGGAGGTGGGGCACTACTCGTACACAGATGATGTGATTTTGTATGCAGAAGGTGCTTCCTCTCAGGAAATTCAAAAAGTGCTTCAAAGGAATTTTGATATTTTACAGGAGTACTGTAAATTGCAAAATTTAATATTAAACAACAAAAAATCTCAAGTTATGCTTTTCAGAAATAAGCAGATAATCACAGCTAGTACACTTTTAATTGAAACCTCTATTAATCAAACACTAACACAGGTAAACTCATAGAGATATTTGGGACTATGGTTGGAAACACATCTAAAATGGGATGTACATGTGGACAATTTGATTAAAAGATTACATAGTAGACTAGGAGCATTGTATAGATTGAAAAGATGTATACCCAATAAAGCTAGGGAACATATTATCAACTCTTCAATACTTCCATTGTTTGGCTACGGGGACATAGTGTATGCTGGTGCATCAAAAACTGTATTAGAGAGGTTGGATATAGCCTTGAATAGATTTGCATTAGACGCTGCTCGTTTGACGCATTGGTGCACTATGTACAGTGTTCTAAACTGGAATTGTCTTACAGAGCATAGAAATTCACATGTATTGTACCTAACTCATCAATGCTTAAAGAAAAAGTCCCCACCTTATTTGGACTTGTTTAAAATACGTACATCTAAAGTAGGTTTGCGAACAGCACAAAACCTGGAATTGGAAATCCCAAAAACTAGAACAGCAAGAGGGAACTCTGCACTAAAAGTTAGTGGGTCCAAGCTTTGGAATGGGCTACCAGACTATTTGAGAACAAAAGTCATTGCATCATGGAATAAGATCAAAAGGTGGCTACATCAAAATCCTATTCAATCAGCCAATTGTGGCTATAATTAAAAGTTTGTACTTTTTATGGTCACTTGTCATTATTTATTATTATTGTTGATGTCCCTCTAGTCATTTTGTGTAAGAAGTATGGTTAACACCAGCTATTTGTGTTATGGTTATTAACAGACAAGTTATATGTGAGTGTGACATTGCTATATTCTGTATGATGTGGATTTTTATAGAACTATGTGTATGTATGAAAGTGCTTTGTATGTTATGGATCCCATTGTAAATTAGTCTATCCACTCAACTGGGACATCCTTTTCTGTGTACTTGTAAGGAATAAACTCCATGCAACTAACTTTTTGTCAGCAGCGATTGAGAGAGAGAAAGCGGGAGAGAGAGCGAGAGAGATAGAGTACGGTTGGCAGAGAGACAGCATTGGGGGGATTAATGACATCTCCAATGCATGGTAGCACATGATGTTATGCACAGGAAATGTCACAGATCATGTCAGCACTTTGTCTGTGACATTTGTAGTGCATAACTGCAAGCATTGCATTTTTTTTCTTAGGGACTATTTTGCAAGGTGACAGGATACAGTGCCTTTTAAGCTGTTTAAACAGCAAAAAACTCATTTTTTTCACTGTCTAAACATACACCCCATGTAGTAAGCACATTAACGCACTACAGGGTGTGCTGATAATGTGGATTAACGCACACCTCTGGGGCACTCGGGCTGCACCCTAATGCCTCACATTGCCCTGAGGTGTGCATTAATCTACATTATCAGCACACTCTGTTATGCATTAATGCTTACTTAGCAGTCTGTATAGGAGGACTACACCCTTTTTCTCTCTTTAGCTCAAGCCTGCAAACTGGATCAGAGTGCTGATATCTTTCTACTGTATGTGTTAAAAGCAGCAATACTTGAGATCTATAGGTTTATATGCCAGTTCAGCCAATTAGTAGTTAATGTTACAGAAAGGACCACAATCTTCTGTTTGGCCAAGATGGCCAGTGTCTTATGGTAAAGGACAAAAACATTGTTGTTGATTTGCATGTTAGGGTGTTTAAATGGATAGATTTGAGACTGGGGATGTTGTTTTACATTTGTTTAGTAGCAAAGATTCCTTGATTTTCTATCGCCTGCTTTTCTCCTTGCTAAGCAAGATGTACCAGCAACAAAAAATGGAATGTGAAACGTTGAGAGAAGCATCAGGTTTACATTAGGCAAAGAATCACACACAAGGGGATCTGTTGTGTTAAGATATATGGACAATTGTGCATTGTGAAGTGAGTGCTTTCAACCACTGGATGTGTCCACATACCTCAGCCCAACCTTAGACAGTGCTCATCAGGGATGGCCCATCAGTGCAGCAGTGGCACTATCACTCACGAAGCTGGCAACCCATGTTTGATTGTGAACTCGGGTCATCAGGTTCCGGACAAGGAGTGAGTTTTCCAGGAGCAGCTCTCCTCATATGGGGCGGGAGGGATGTGTGCCCCACAGCACAATCACCACCTAGCAGAAGCTAATGCGATTGCAGGTGGGACCACCAGAAAAGGGGAGGGCCACCCTCAGATGTCAGCAAGGTCACACATTGGTATATGCACTTCACTGCATGACTGACATTTCTGTGAGAGAAAAACCCAGAGGAGAACATTCCAAGTCCATCAAGAGTGATGCCGGCATTTTCTGCAGGCCCAAATACTTCTGAGATGTGCTTCATCCACCATATGATGGCTGTGGCCCAATGGTGGTTAGTGCAACTGTACGAGAAGGAACCTGTAGGTGAAGGTGCTTAAAAGGGGTGCCATCAGCAGGGAGTGGACTGGGGAACAGCAAAATAAACCTGATAAAAATTAAAAATGTGCCTGTCAGCACACAAGAGATTCTCAACTATAAAATAAATTATAAAATGGGTAAAGACAGTCCTCATTCCTGATTGGCTGAGACTCCATTCCAGCCATGCTCTTAATTTTTAGTATAGCATGTAAAATAAAAAGGCCCAGTACTAGTCGCTTGTTTGCTGACCAGAAACCAAGAGTCACTGATCCATTTCAAATTCCATAATATGGCAGCCATTTTTATCCATAGCAATGGACCCTGCTTTCTTCTGTGAAGGCCAGAAAGAAAAAAAAAAAAGAAACCTTTCCCTAAACAGCAAGACAAATGTTTAACTACGTTAAAACAATCCATCTCGCTGTCTCTCCCAACCCGCAGACCTCAGTTGCTTGTCCCTGACTTACCTGTACTTTCTCACTCTCCCTCCACACCTGCAAAGAGAGTGGGACCTCCAGCACTTTGGCAGAACTTGCTACCGCAGATGGTAGAGTACTGCTGGCAAGCCTATAAGGAAATCTCGATCTTGCCAGCAGCCTAGTGACTAGACCTACTGCAGTCTGATCCAAGCCTAGTTTATGCAGTTTCTCCACCAATTATCCACAAAATAAATTAAAAATAAAAAAGGCACAATCAGGCTTCTGTTTCTCTGTAGCACTAATTAAAGCAGCAGGACTCAGAAATGTCTGTCATAGCACCCCTCTGCAGCCGTGGATGGACTATTAAACAAAACATCAGAAATTACCTTAATATTTACCAACTTTTGTAAAAAAAAATTTTATTTTCAACATATTCCCATTTTATAAGAGTGATAACACACATCAAAGTTTGACTTCTGCTATGATAAACACACTTCTAGGGGTAGTATGGCACTCGACCTGCGACCTCATGCCTCAATATACCACTAGGCTTTCATTTATCAGAGCGTAGCCCACACCCTGCCATGTGTTATTACATACTTATAAAATGAGAAGAGAAAATTCAGAGTCCTGATTGGTCATTAGCTGTACATTAGAAGTGTCTAATGCATGGCTAAAAACAAGTGCTGCCAACATGGACTGACTACATCAATTAAATTCATGTGCACATTAGAACATTCAGTTTCTTAAAAAATTTGAACAACCAACATTTTTTTTTTACCTGAGTAACCTTGCACAAAAAAGAATTTCTCTTGCACATCCTAATTCTTATTCAATATCTTTCTGGTATAACTGGTGAACTGCTTGCTGTAATGGTTTTAAATGTACAAGACTGAAACTGCTGCCTGCATATTATTCAAGACACACCACCTGCCCTGTGACTGCCATCGCTTCCTGCTTACCCACTCGGTTGTATCTCAGTGCATATTTAACAAAAAATAATTCAATTTCATCCTCCTGCCCACTTAATCACTTTTCAGAATGTACAATGTTTAAAACCACAGCCAACAGCTCTACACTGTGTCCCGAAACAGCATTCCATTTTCAGCCTGTTCTCTGATCACGTGAAAAACATCCCAACTTTCTATGTAGCACCCCAGTCTCCATTCCCAGATCTGAATTTAAAAGTAGAATTCTAAGCCTTTCTCTCTACTGTCTGCCCATTCCATGCCATTTAAAATGAAAGCAGAAAAAAATACTCAGTCTAACAGTACTGTGCTGAAATAATTTGCTTGCCTCTGTGTTGTGCTTTGCAGTAGAAATACTGCTGCCCTTCCAGTGATCCTTACAGTAACAGGAGGTGGCTTGTTCTGGGGCATCATGTAGTAATAGAAAAAAAATTCAAAAAACAAAAAACCTGAAAATAAATGTAACAAAATCAATATAGGTTCACATTTTATTTGTTTGAAGTTGTGTCTGTATGAATGTGTGACCAGGTAATAGTTTGCCTTGGCTCGTACTCATCTGCTCTGGGCAAAAAAAAAAAAAAAGTTGCTGTTTAAACTGACACCATTTTTTGCTGTTACTCACTGCTCAGTAGCCCAGATTCATTTAGTTCACTCATCTGCAAAGAAAAAAAAATACAACTGAATTCCAAGCTAATTTTGAGGTGTCACTGAGGAACAGATGCAGATGTTCACAGAGGAAGAACAGTGCATCCAAGAGAAAGAGAGGACTGTTCAGCAGCAGGAGTGTGATCACCCAGAGGGAAATATGCACCCTAGCAACTAAAATGAAAGCGGCAGCACCAATAATTTGACAGCAGAGAATATCAGAGATGTAAGTAATACATCGGCAATCACAATAAATCAGTGTTTTACTAGTTGGTCACCTGCTCAATTAAATATGCGGAAAGACAGCCATAATTAAATAAATCCTGTAAAATGTACTAACTGGGCAATGGGGGTATTCTTGCAGTGGACCAATGCAAACAAAATTACTGTTGACTGGTGCAACACCACTAAAACCAAGCTCAGTGAAGTGTTGCAGAAGTTTTACATGGAAGCACATACCACTACTGGCTCAGAGTATGTGCTTAGCAGCTTCAGTGGTCTCTATGCAGCACTAAACTGCTACCTCAGCTCTGTAGCTGTAGGCTGCCCAATGAACATCATAACAGATCTAAATTCAAGACTTCAGATAATGTCTTTAAAACTAAAATGAAACAGTACAGGCATGAGAACGAGACACATCTAAGCACCATGATCCTATCACTGCCGTCGACCTGAACAAGTTACATAATTCTCCTAATCTGTCTCCACCTCTGGTCTTGTGTGAAAGGTCTGGTTAGACCTGCAGCTCTACATGGCAAGGCAGGGATGGAATCTTCCAGCTGAAACTGGCAACTTTCTGCATTAAACAAGATGAGAGTGGACTAGAATACGTTACCATTGTGTTTAAAAAAAACACACCAAAACCCACAACAACCCACTGGAAACCAGGAAGCAGTCTCAGAGAGGATACATGTTTAGTCTGCCTGGTAACTCATTGTGCCTGGCACACTCTTCTAAGAAGTATTTATCCAAATTGCCACAAGAAGCAAAGGCACTATACCTGCATCCCAAAAGGCTTCCTCAAGAAGATAGATAAGATGGATGTCTGGTACTCTAATAAGCCCATGGGACTGAACTTTTTGTTCTCTATGATGAGCAGGTTAAGTGCAGAGGCAGAGCTGAGTGCAAGATACATGAATCACTCCATACATGGTACAGCCATTCAACTATTATCTGATGCAGGTCTCCAGAGGTGAGAGATTATGTCAGTTACAGGACATTGTAATGGAAATCTGAAACGTTATTGGAGAGCAAGCAATTAGGACAGACTTGCTTGGAGCAACATTCTGGCAGCACAACCCAAATTGATGCCCAGTGTGCATCTGAACAGACAAGCAGCACAGTTACCATTGAAGTAGTACAGCATACAGCGACACCTCTCAGCAAGACAGAGATGCTGTAGATAAATACTTCAATATGCAGAACTTTACTGTCAGTTTCAACAGCCCCTTGCTTTTTGGGCAATGAATTTGTTATTTTCCTCAATAGCAAGATACAGTGCAGCACATGATTAAGTAGCTTTTATTTATTTTGCACACACCCTTCAAATAGATGAGGGACTATTTTTCATGGTGCAATGATATTTAATAAATACAGTAAATTCATATTTATTCAGACTTAGAAATTTTTTGTCTGTCTTTTATTTTCTGAATGTTATATTCCCGTTTGTTAAGGACAATGAGACACTCCAGGGATGTGTAATAGACATTTGTAATGAAGAGCCAGGAGCTGAAGGCACGAGGCCTCTCACTATACCCCTGGCCATACGTTACAAATGTTTAATGCACACCCCCCTCATGTCTTATTGCTTACATATAAAATAACCAATCAAGGGCCAATCTGCAGCCGGGCCCAGAACTGAAACCATTGTATACTGTTAATTAAAACAAGCAGCTGACAGAGATGAAGACAGAGCATGACAAGATAGCATTATGCCTTTTTAAAATTAAAAGGAAGACTGTAAGTTAAAGTCTTGGCCCATGGTTATGGTTTCATCCTATTTAGATCCCTTACTGGTAACCTTGTTTTTTGAAACCTGTTTTGATGATTTTAAAGCTGTGTCATAGGGTGCCTAATTGTTGCGGAAACTGCTGTTAATTTATTAAAATGTGTCATACCTTATGGCTAACATTTTTTCCATTGGCTTATTGTGCCAGAAGGGTTGCCCATTTCCGGTTGTTTTACAAGGTGATTAAAGAAACAAATGCCCTTTCCAGCAGTAAAACAGGAGGCCTTTGAGCAGCATGTCTAGACGAAGAAAAATGTTTGGTACAGGATTTTCTCTCTGCAGGTGAAGTGTGACTATAATTTTAGTCAGTCAAGCATGCAGCTTACTCAGAACGCAAAGCAGTATGATGTGTAGGGCTTTCAGGAAAAAATATTTCAGGGCAAATCTTACTGTATTTGCATCATATCAAAACGTGCACTTTTTTTACTTTATCTTAGAATTTTCTTGGAAAGGTTTCCTTGAACACTGCTTAAAGGGAAGAGTGCTTTATCTACGCAGCACACCAAATTTGTGGGGCTGTCTTGATTTGCACTTTTATTGCAAATGAAAAAGGGAAACAAAGCCAGGATCTTTGTTTAGGTACAGTAAATAAGATACCATTATTATGCCAGTGAAAAGTTAAAGATACTGTACAGTCTGTTGAGGCTTTGTGCCTCCTATTTAGGCATGTTCAACACAAACAAACAATAAAATGCCCACCTGACTTTCCCTACTGTAATCTAACACTATCTGGTTGATCACATGATCCCCCACCCTGACATTATGTAAACAAAGCCACTCTGGCATCATGCCAGAATCCCAAATGACTCATGTCATGGACAGTGAGCAGCAGCAGGAGACTCAGTTAGCCTAAATTTATCCACTGTTCTGCTGCGCTGGTTGCTTGGTCCACAATAAGATCAAAGCTAAGTATAGGACATGGAAGAGATGTTCTGCTTTAAACAAAGTATCAGTTTTATTGTCTTGGGGAAAATGCCCCATTTTCTCCACTATAATCCCTTGTTTTTCTTCACAAAATTCATAAAATGTGTCAGAACATCAGGCTGTGGCCCTTGGTTGGCAGGAGAGGTGGTGTGGGCAGTCTCCTCTGAGACCCTAAAAGGTCCTTCTCTTAACTCAGCTGTAGATGCAAGAGTCAGTAGCATTTTGAAAAGTGAAGGGCCAAGAAATGTTGATGGGGGTGGCCTGGGTTCATGCCCCACTGCATTAAAGTACAGTTGGCCAACATTACAGTAGAAAATTGCTCAGGCCTTCAGGCTGTGGCCTGGTGATTCCCATGGTAGGGGCGTGGGAGAACAATGTTTGTGGTCTCTGTCTGCTGAGACAGAGAAAGAGAGAAGCCAAAGCTTCTTTAAATCAAGGAGGTTATTTTCTAGACTACACTGAATTGAATTATTACTTTTTGGACCTGTGTAAGTAACTAGTATTGATTTTGTTTTTGGGGTTGACTTTTCTTAGTTTAACTCATTCACACCACAAGAGCTCTTTGAGACTTCTACCACTTGTGCCCTGTATACTCTTAGCACTGCATCCTGGGCCTTTCTAAGCAAAATCAAGCCATAATCAGCATGCCACAAACAAATGTGACTACCTCTTGAAAGTAAGTGCTACACACAAAGTATGAGTGGCAAAGTTGTGCAGCATAACGTTACCTTTCCAATGGTGATATGCAATTAGTTGTAATCAATTTAGTTTTTATTTTATACTAGCTGAAATACCAAACAACTGATTTTTTTCTGATTTTTTTTTAAGGTGCTTAGGTGGCACATGAGACACAAATGTCAGCCATGCACACCATACCTTAAACAAATGCAAATAACTCCTAAAGTATATGTGGTAGACACAAAGTATCAGTGGCAAAATTGTTCAGCACAAAATAACCTTTTCAATGGGGCTATGCAATCAATTGTAATCCATTTAGTTTTTATTTTATAGTAGCTGGAATACCAAACAACTGTTTTTTTTCAGATTTATTCAATGTGCTTATGTGAGGCTTAAGAGACAAATGTTAGCCATGCATACCATACCTTAAACAAATATGAATAACTGCTAAAGTATACTTGATAGACACAAAGTATCTGCAGCAAAATTGTTCAGAGCAAAATTACCTTTCTAACGGTGCTATGCATTCAATTCTAAGCAATTCGGTTTGTTTAATAGGTAAAAACTGCTGACTTCCTCAGACGTTTCTAGGCCTGAGTGGAAGTCAGCTGAGTACGTCTACAGGCGTTATTGTCCTGAGTGGCTATGCTTTTAGACGCTGCCTACAGACGTCTCTAGGCCTGAATGAGTTAACTTTAATTTGCCAGGGAGGAACTGTAGCTGGGAGATTTTTGCAGTCACTTGTGACTGGACCCTGTTACTTAACCTCTGTGAAATAGGTGTCTGAAAGGAAGGAAGGCACTCCCCAGAGTGGAGGGTCAGAGTTGTAGTTGATTGTTTCTGGAGGGCATAGGTTTCCCCACCTGCCCCAAGCTCATAACTTCCATCATAGCAGGGGTTCTGACGTCACTTCCCCAAAACTGCTAACAACATACACCTGTTCATATCCTTAAAGGCACAGCACACTGAATAGGGGGTAGAGACACACACAAGCTTGAACACACTAAAACAAGAACAAAACAAAAAAAGAAAAGCATCTGTAACAGGAAGGGACACAGAGATGTGGCAATTGGTGCAATGCACTGGCTGTGGAGCAGCGGTCTTCTGGGAGATATTCTGGAGACTGCATTGTTGCCCTATTTGCAGGCACCTCTCTGGTCTAAGGGAAGAGGTTGTTCTTCTCCATGCTGACCTGGCAGGGATTCAGAAAACCTTCTCCCCCATCCAGGGACCACCAAGGCCACTGTCACTAGATCAGAAGTTGCCAAGAAAGATGAGTGGTTGTACCACAGTGGGCTCAGGGAGGGTGAGGGTGGTGGAAGACAGACGCATCCCTCCAGTTGTGCCTCTCCACAATTCATTAGCCACTCTGGCGAGCATGGTTCCTCCATGGAGGCACCCACAGTGGAGACCAAGGAGGATGCTGGGAACATCTGCAATGGAGACCCACAGGAGGGTGACACAGGACCCCACAGGGGAAGGAAACAACTCCTGGTGGAGGACTGAATTGTTAGGGGGTAGAACTGGGGGAGGGAGGGGAAAGGGAGGTAAGGTGCCTACCCAGCACCATGGCTTGAAGGGACAGGAAATTAATCCTCAGGATCATGGGAGCAGCTGCACGGGGGAGTGAGCTGGATGTCATTATCTACCTAGGGACAAATGACCTGGCTGAGAATGGGATCAGAGCAGTGCAACAGGAGTTTGTGGAGTTGTGGAAGGGCCTTAGACAAGTAGCACACATTGTAACTTTCTCAGAAGCGCTACCTGTCTATGGTATGGATGAGGTTAGGGTACTCCACACCATGAGATTTAATGACTATTTGAAAAACTGGTGCAGAGCACAGGGATTTGGCTTCATTTGGGACTGGGACTCCACCTAGAGGGATGCCAGCCTATACAGGCACGATGGTCTGCATCTATCCAGGAGGGGAACCAGGATTCTAGGTGATAGGTTTAAATGCTTCATTGGCAAGCATTTAAACTAGCCAAGGGGGGAGACACTAAAAAGGAGAAGGGAAGTCCTAGCACCCCCCAAAAAATCAGGGTAGTTAGTGAGGTAAACACCAAGATAGAGCAGTCAATAGGGAGAAAGGCAGGGGTAAATGGAGAAAAAGACAAAAACAGTAAGGACAGGGATGGGCAAAAAGAAATAAAGCCATAAAAAAATCGAGGGTAATGAGTACCAATGCCCATAGTCTGGGTGAAAAGCCCCCCCAAAATGGTGGTCTTGGTGGAAGAGGGATGCCTGGATATCATGGCAGTCACAGAAGTGTGGTACACAAAGAACCATGACTGGGATGTCAACATACCAGGGTACACAATCTATAGGAGGGACAGGGAGAGAAGAAGAGGAGGAGGAGTAGCTCTCTATGCAAGGGAAGAGATCAAAGCAACAGAACTAAAGGGCAAACAGGGAGGAGAGGAGACACTGTGGGTCACCCTGGAGACTGGAAATGGCACCACTATCCGCTCAGGGGTTGTATATAGACTGTCATCTCAGGGGGGAAGAAATGGACAAGGAAATGATAGAAGGCATCCTTGGGATGGCAGAGAAAGGGGAGATATTGCTGATGGGGGACCTGAATATGCCAGATGTTAACTGGAGCAGACAGCTAGTTTTGGAACCCACTCAGAAGGGAGCAATCTTAGACCTGGTACTCTCAAATAGGGACAGAGAAAGGATCTCTGATCTTGAAGTGGGCAGCCATCTGGGAACAAGTGACCACCAAACAGCGTGGTTCATGATGAACTTAGCTGTAGAGTTAAGCCATACAAAAGTGAAGGTATTGGACTTCAGGAAGACTGAGTTTGTCAAAATGGGAGAGGGCCTCAGAAAAGCACTAGCAAACAGGCAAGAAGGTGGGGTAAAGCAACAATGGGGAAACATCAAAACCACCATCACAGAGTCAACAAGCCTTTGTGTGAAGCAAATAAACAAATCAAAGCAAAAGAAAAAAACATTATGGTTCTCAAAAGAAGTGGTGGGGAAGGTAAGGGAGAAAAAGATAGCATTCAGGAAGTATAAGGAAACACAGAAGGAGCAGGACAGAGAACTGTACCAGTTAAAGCAGAAGGAAGTGGGGAAGGCAGTCAGAATAGCAAAGGCCCAAACCGTAGGAAAAGATAGCCAGCTCGGTCAAGAAGGGGGATAAAACCTTTTATAGGTACATTAGGGAGCAAAGAAAGACTAAGGCAGGGATACTGAGGCTGAATAAAGAGGAAGGTGTTTGGGCAGAGAGCGACAGTGAAAAAGCAGGAATACTGAACAAATACTTCTGCTCAGTATTCATAATGGAAAAGCAGGGGAGATACCTAATCCAGTCAGTAAAAGCGCTCTAGGTGGGGGGGGGGTGATATTAGTCCTTTCACCGAAGAAAGGGTTCTGAAAGAACTCTTAAAACTGAAGGTGGATAAAGCAATGGGGCCTGATGGGATTCACCCCAGAATTCTAAAAGAACTAAAGGAAGAACTAGTAACACCACTGACTACCCTTTTTAGTAAATCATGGGAGGATGCTGTGGTACCTGAGGACTGGAGAAGGGTGGATGTGATTCCCCTTCACAAAAGTGGAAGCAAGACAGAGGCAGGAAACTATAGACCTGTCAGTTTGACCTCAGTGGTAGGGAAAATGATGGATTCACTTCTGAAGGAAAGAATTGTTGAGCACCTAGAGGCCAGTGGAGCACAGGACCCAGGGCAGCATGGATTCACAGTAGGAAGGCCATATCAGACAAATCTAATTGATTTCTTTGGATGGATGAGCAAAGTAGTAGACCAGGGAGGAGCTGTGGACATGGCCTACCTAGACTTTAGCAAGACATTTGACACAGCCCCGCACAAAAGATTAATAAACAAATTAGCCAGCCTGGGAGTGGGTCCCAGGGTGGTAGCCTGGGTAAAACACTGGCTGGACACCAGGACACAGTGGGTAATAGTAAATGGAGTCCCCAGTGAAGAAAGGGGTGTTACTAGTGGGGTACCGCAGGGTTCATTATTGTGGTTGGTCCTTTTTAATATCTTTATAAGTGACATTGCAGAGGGACTAGAAGGGAAAATATGCCTCTTTGCAGATGACACAAAGATCTGCAACAGGGTTGATATGCAAGTTGGGGTGGAAAGGATGAAAAGGGACTTGGCAAGGTTTGGGTAATGGTCAAATGTATGGCAGCTTAGATTCAATGCAAAGAAGTGCAAATTAATGAATCTGGGAAACAAAAACCCAGAGGAAGAGTACACAATGGGGGGTGAGATACTGGCAACAACAAAAATGGAAAGGGACTTGGGGGTAGTCATATCAGAAGACCTAAAGGTGGGCCAGCAATGTGAGAAGGCAGTAAGGTGGGCTGGGGGGATACTGGGATGCATAGGGAGAGGCATCCCCAGTAGAAAACAGGAAGTTGTTGGCCCTCTGTACAGACAGTTGGTAAGACCACATGTGGAGTAATGTGTACAGTCCTGGAGACCCCATCTCTGCAGAGGCATAGACAGGGTGGAGGTTGTCCAGAGGAGGGCAACCAAAATGGTGCAGGGTCTGTACCAGAAGACATATGACGAAAGACTAAAGGAGCTTAAGATGTATAGCCTCAAGGGGGACATGATAGAAACTTTCAAATACCTCAAGGGAATCAACAAAGTTCAAGAAGGGTAGCATCTTTCAGAAAAAGAGATGTGCAAGAACTAGGGGGCACAATTTGAAGATAGAGGGGGGACAGCTCAGAGGTAATGTGAGGAAGTATTTCTTCACAGAGAGGGTTGTAGATGCATGGAACGGCCTTCCTAAGGAGGTTGTAGAGTCAAAAACAGTGGGGGAATTCAAGAATGCATGGGACAGACATAAGGCAATTCTAGTGGGGGGGTAGGAGGAAGTAGGCTGTTTGTTGACTAGGATATGCAGTTTATCCATTAGGTAGGGAAATGGGCAGATTAGGTGGGCCAAGCGGTCCTTATTTGCCATCAAATTCTATGTTTCTGTGTTTCTAAGTTAATGTGCTCCAGTCCTTATTCTTTAGACAGGGAGAACAACTGTGACACACTGGCCAAGTAAATGAGAGACCGGAGATCACTGCTGAACATAGGCTTACATGTAGCTGTGGAGAATGCTATCTTTGAGCATTAGCACATTATATGGGCGACTCAAACTGAGTGACTCAGTTTTGAGTGACTCAATTTGAGCACCCATGATGTGAGCTAGACTGAAAGGGTAGTGAGGGCACAGTTATATCATGAATTAAGGGGAAGAATAGAGACTGTTCAGGAGGACGAATGGAGGAGGAGGGTTAAAGGAGGAGGTATGTGAGAGGAAGTTTGGCAGGGTGTTGCTGAGCGGGCCGTGTGGTGTGGTGGTGGGGTGGATGGCTGCAGTGAGGGATATTCATTGGCAGTTAGTGAGGTACTGCTGGTCTCGGCTGCTGCCAGGGTCAGAACAGCATGGTACTCCATGTGGGGCTCCTCCTGCCCATGTCAGCATGGGTCAGAAAGGTTTCAGGGCTGGGTAATCAGAAGGCCTCCATTGGGGTAATGAGTGCCTGGATGCTCTTCTAATCCACTAATGGTATTACGATTAGAGTGTTTGATAAACCAATATCTGCTTTTTGTTCCATATTCTGTTTCAAATATCCCATAAACGGATGAGCTCATTATCAGGAACCCTTCCTTCTGTGTAAACCTTTTCTCTTGCAATATTAGTCCACACTGACATTGCCAGAGATACTATTTAACTATAGCCAAACATACCCTCACAGTGCTAGCATTGAAATACCAATTTGCCTTTAAATATTCTGAATATCAGTACTTCATTGTTCATCTGTTTCCAATATCTGCCATCCATTCCTGACTTTCTACTGCCCAGCAGTACCTTGCATAGGGGCACCGTAGAAACAAGTGACTGGGTTTTCCAATGTGTCTACATATGAATCTCTCAGACAGTCTTTTGCCTTGATGAATTTATGCTTCCATGAGTTTCTAAGTCCTAACCTATTGTGGCATCAGATCCACTGCATAACCCACATATGCCTCTGTGTTTTGATGTCAGTTAAGATTGCCAGTGTACATGATTTTTCTCCCAGGGGACAGGAAGATAATAGATTTATGGCTGGGAAGACTGTTGTCAAAATGTATTTATGCAAGACTTTTCACTGCTTACTCTTACACTTTCATATTTCCTCTTTCCATCTTCTCACCTCACTTAAGGCCATGTGACCGTATAAAGGTAGCTGAGGCATTTTTTCCAAATGAGGTATTTTAGATGCAGTAATAATTAGAGGATAAGAACAGTAAAAATGTGATGAAAAGAACAGGACACAAGGCAATGCAAATATAAAAAAAAAAAGCTAAACCAACAATGCTACACTCATACCTTGAAAAAACGCTTTCATTCAGTGCAAAACATCAGTGGTTTGTTCGGAGGGGTAAGTGCTTCGATCTTTAACTTAAATAAAATGTTTGCTTTTAACCTGACCAAAGTTTTTGGTTCATTTTGTACCAGTGAGCATGTATGCCTGGCTTTGGTTTTGCTCTGTGTTCTAGTAGCAGCCCATCTTGCATTTACAATAAAAAACATGCAGGCAGTATAAAATGATGCAAACTGGGGCAACTAAATGATGCCATTACTACTGCCTCCGTGAAAAGAGGTATGATTCCATTTCACATCTGTATCAGTGTGCTGTAGTTAATATGGACCTTCAGCATGGTAGAAGCTCTGAGCAGAGGGTGGAGGTTCATCACAAGGTCACCCTGGAGAAATGGAGACTGGGGCATGATCTCAGTCTCCTGAACACTCTAGGATTTTAAGATCAAGCTGATGGAGATGTTTGATCCAGTGTGCTCCAGCAGGATGGAGGAAAATGGGTTTTATGTGATAAAGGCAAGTCTCGAAGACTGCCTATCACATACAACGAGCAAACTTGAGCCCATAGTCAAAAGGGCGACAGATATTGTACCGACCGTTGCAAATAGAGATGGTCGGCACAATACTTCACTAAATCACACATGAATCTTTTTTTTTATGCAGGGGGCTGTGGGGCAAGCCCCCCCCCCGCACTCCCCAAACTTAAATAACCAACTCCAAGGGGGGTGCAGACCACGGGGAAAGTTACCGGATTGTGGAAAAAAAATATTCTGTCTGTAGCCGGACCCAAACCCAGGTCTGTTTGCATCACAAGTAGTGGTTTACACCACTACACTATGCAAGCAGCTTGGTGGGAATTGGCCACAAAGTATGCTATATCCTGCAGTAGTGAGTACACCTCCTTGCTGTGCTCGCTACACAGGATATAGCGAGGTATTGCACCACTCGCTGTCTTGTAGAGTGCTATTATTGAGTCGCTGAAATGTGCAGCGCTCAATAATAAGCGCTTCTACATGAGTACTACCAGGAAAGTTAGGATTCACTGTCTTCTCCCAGAGGGTAGTGAGCCTACAGAACAGCCCACCAATGGAGACAGTGGAGATGAAGATAGTACAGGCCTTCATTGTAGCCCTGGACAAATGTCTAATCATTATGGGAATTACAGGGTGACCTGTGTAGAAGCGGGTAGGGTAGCCTTAATAATTACAGGGGTGCTGCATTAGCACAGCATACTTACTTTTATTAATCCCTGTTTATGAAGTGGGGGGGGGGTAATCTGATGTATATACAGTTCCTTCCCACCTTAAATTACTGTTGCTATGTTAGGATAAAACTCTTTCTTGATATGACTGGAATGTACTGTATGTCACATTATAATTTGCATCCTGGACTACTGCCAGCATGTGGTCTAATTTATTTTGTCTCATGGATGACTGAAAGAATGAATAACTTATTTATCCATCACCTTTCCTAGTAATCAAGGCACTTTAGGATTACAAATGACAGCCACAACATAAATAGTATAGTAATAATTCAGATAATTTATAAAACCACCAACATAAATGCAGTACATAGAGGATAATGGCAGGGTTTTGGTTAGTAACTGCTGTGTAATCACCTTGAGTGGTTGCTAGGACAAAATGTAAACCTCAAGAATGCTGCTCAAGAGGTTTACTGTTTTCCTGGCAACCACTCGAGGTGATTTCAATATGGTTATTTACCAAAACCCAGTCATTATGTTTTACTGTATGAGTTCTGCTACCAATGAAAGCTAATCGCACTCACTTTAAACACTTTGAACTACCACTTTTAATTAAGACACTGCATAAAAAAAGAAGCAATTAAGAAGAAACATTGTACTGCAGTCTGGTTGGCTTCACAGATCACATGATGGCTGGGAGAGTAAAATCATAGGTAAGGTCAGCCCTGTTGCATTAAGGAGCTTGCTGCCTGAATGTACTGGAAGCCGTCGGAGGTAACTACAAAAGGGGCAAAGGGAAAATTGTTTAATCAGGGAAGGCACACTAAGCCAGAGCTTGTTTCCAGGTATGACCTGGGAGCACAAGGAAGTTAAATGACTTGCTGAAGGTCACATAGTACGCAAGTGGGGGCTGATGGGATTCAAACCCAGGTCTCCAGGTTTGCAACTCAGTGCCCTTAACCACTACACTATACTGCCTCCAAGAGAAAAAACAAACAAACACTGGATGCCATGACGATAGCTACTTTCTGAGAGCTGCAATTGCCAGACTAGAACTTCTGTTAAAAAATACTTGCAGAAACTAGCGATCACCATTCGGATCAAGGAATACTTAATTCAGTGAATGTTTCATTTTGTTATGTCATCAATATGGCATATTCAAGACAGGTTAACAACATATCGATGGTATAACAACATTGTAAACTGTTTGATCTTAGTAATAAGGCTTACCCATACGTTATAGTATAATATATAAGTTTCATTAAGGACAACACCATAATGCAGTGCAGAATTCAACATCTGGACTTAACATGTTTACCAAACACCCCAGGAACTAACTTCCAATGGCATTTTGAAACAAAAATGTTTTCAGCTGTAAATGTAATGCTACCTAGTGCATTCAACACCTCAGCCGGTGGGGCATCCAATGGAGGAGAACAGATACACAGAATGCTCCTTGTGCCTCAGATTTCAAAGGGTCCCTCCTGAAACTAGTAGACCTTGCCCAGCCATGACAACAGAGTACAAGGGGTGATAGGAGGTCAGGAGATCTCTGCATTAGGTGGGACCCAGCCTGTTTAGAGTTTTTAATACCAAAACCAACACCACAGCATCAGTTCGTCAACCTTTCCATTAGACTGTGCAATTCGCACAGCAGAGGTACGATTGACCCTGACTTTCTCACAGATTTCCAAAGCCTGCCTCCAGTAGTCTGCACCAGCTGCAGGCACCAGAGCTGATTTGCAGGCCTAATTCACAGAACATATTGAGATGTTCATCCTAGACAAGGAGGTTCTTTGCCTTCCTGAGTACATAGGACTAAGTTGTCATGGCTAAACTGACACAAGAAGAAGATACTACAGCAGCAGTAGCTGTACTTCCAGATGGGCCTTGCTTGTAGGATGGACATTTGCTGCTCCCAGATGTTAATGAAGAATTCGATTTTTTTAAAATGCTTAATCTATTACTAAGACACAAAACAAAAGTCATGCAGCAAAAAGCCATTACATCATGTGACTAATGAAAACCATTAACTTTCAGGCATTTGTTGGTATCTGTCATCCTACTTCCTGTGACTCTGGCATCAGTTATGTAGTATCTTAGATATGTGTCAGATGAATAGAAAATAATGCATGGGGTGGTGTGTTACGAGAAGTTAGTACACACCTGAGGTGTGAGATGCTGCATAAACCCCGAGAGTGAAGCTTGAGGGGTTCACACATCGAAAACAGTGGGGAAATTCAAGAATGCATGGGACAGACAAAGCAATTCTAGTGGGGGGTAGGAGGAAGTAGGCTGTTGGTTAACTAGGATCGGCAGCTTATCCAAAAGGTAAGGAAATGGGCAGACTGGGTGGGCCAAGCAGTTCTTATCTGCCATCAAAGTGTATGTTACTATGTTTCTAGTAAATTCGAGTAACACATATCGTCCCACATTTTATTTTATATAATTTCTGGACAGCAATTTTTTCATCACAGATTCCAGTGTTTTATTAACATTTTTATAAATAACTCTTGTAACTGTTAGCCTTGAACATCTCTACTGAATATTGATGCTAGAAATTGTAAAATGAAGAGGCTGGAGCTGTTAATTTTGCAATTTTAACAATTAATGAAAAAATAACATACTGTGACATTTTAGTGACATCAGGAAGTAGTAGAACTGGTACAAAGAGAGCACAGCTATCAATTTTCAGACTGTATAAAGGACCTTTTTTAATGCAAAATAGCATTACAGTGTTTCAGAGGTACAAACTTTTTCAAAAATTAACTTTTTAAACTACTTTAGTGCTTGCTGTGAGGCTGTTTTAGGTTTGTGTGGCCATTGGTTGCCAAGGAGATCAGATCTGGTCACAGGGTGCTGCAAAGTGGCAGGCAATGACGCTACAGAGAAGCAAACTTTGTGTTTTTTCAGCTCACAGAAGACCATAAACTCAGGATTGACATGCAGAACTAGGGGTTGCAAAGGGTACAAAAGAAAAGGTTTTATTTTGTGTAACATACTGGGTTTTTGTGATGTGAATCAGATAATTTTGGGAGCAGAAGATGTACAGCACTCTCAGAGTCTGCACATCAGAGAGAAGGGCTCCCGCTGTTGAGACACAGTGAGCACGTGAATGCCATAATAACTGTTCGGTTATTACGGCAAATATCAACTGGTTTGGCCCATTGAAAAAATTGATGGCCAGTTATTATATAGAGAATAATGGATAGGAAAGTGTGTGTTGTGGATTTTTTTTACACTCCCATGGTGTGTGATGACCCATAAACCTTGAGCGCGAAGCTCGAGAGGTTTATAAGGTCTTCACACACCAAGGGTATATAAAACAAAATCCATAACAACACACACTTGCCTATGCTTTATTTCTTATAATTGCTGGTGCATGGACTTCAAGTGTAGACCATGGAGTTGAGGGTGAGTGACTTGGCGGGTTCCTTAGTGAAGTGTGACCGAGTGGTGTTTGCTCTTGTAAAAAATATACCAGAAAATGTATTAAAAGTGTAATGTGTAGTGTAAAAAGCATGCCAGTTGTATTGGTTTAGGTTAATTTTCTTAGTTTCCTGTAAAAGAAGCCACCAAGTGTAGAGCGAGGAGAGCAAGTGACTCGGCTGCTTCAGAAGACTCGATGCAAGCGTTAGTGAGTGTTGCTATAGCAACACTTGCTAAGGCTTGCATCAAGTTTTCTGAAGCCGCTGAGTCACTCGCTGTTCTGGCTCTACACTTGGTGGCTTCTTTTACAGGAAACTAAGAAAAGTAGCCTGAACCAATACAACTGGCATGGTTTTTACACTAAATATTGCTCTTTTACACGTTTTGTAGCATATTGTTTACAAGACTGAACACTGCTCGGTCATGCTACTGTGGAGGAAAGTAAAAGCTGTTTCGTGAACACCGTAATAACTGGATTTTGGGTTATTACAGCATCAAACACTGTAATACCTGGATTTTGGGTTATTATGGCATTTGTCAGTACTGATAATCAAGTTGATAAATAGGGTCACCAGTAATTATACATGCATAATACAGTCCTAATGTGGCTTCATCCCAGGAAGGAAGAGTAGTTTTCCCCTTTAGTCACGATTTTGCTGCAGTTTGAAGCACCATTTCAGGGCACATTTGCCTACTTTGGTAGTAGAATTGCAAAAGACAATATAGAGATCATGTGCCATAGATAACTGGATTGATCACGAAATGTGAGATAACAAAATTCTGAATTGTGATCCTTTATTGCCTCAACAGTATTTGTGGGTTAGCTTTCTACCATTACAATGGTAGTTTACTCACCTGGCTGGTAAAGGTGATTATGTTTGAGTAAATCCATGGTACTCCAGCTCCTTACAGATTGGGTTATGTTCACCTGATAGGCTGAGAGATGTACTATACATGTGACCGAAGATCAAATGTCAATCTTCCTGCCTCAGCCCCTGTAGCCACTGAGCACATCAGTTTGATTTTTCCCAATGTGTATGATATAGAAAATAGTAGTTACTCTACAGACTTTGAAATAGCACTCTAGTCGGACATGAATTTCCAAAATTTATTGCATGCTTTCTGCACATTAGGACTCAATGCTAATTCTTCCGATTCTTAAATGATCTACTATATATATGGTTTCCTCAGATCAAATGGCTCTGACTAGGTCAATGCTAATTCTACTGCTTTTTAATGATCTACATATTGTTTCTCAGGGCAAATTGTTCCAGACAGGTCATTCTCCTGTACAGGTGGGCACTGAAGTACCATGGATATACTTAAGTGATAAAATTCAGTTAGCCAGAATACAGTATATGAATGAATAACCAGCTGAAGTGGATGATTAAATGTCGAGGCCAAAGGCCGAGGCATTTAATCAAGCACTGAAGCCAGTTATTCTGAGTATACTCCAGCTAACTGAATGTTATTACTATTATATGACTGGAAATTTTGAATTTTAAAAGGGCTGTGGTAGTTAAAGAGGAACATGCCTTTCTGCCCATTTTTTTGTCTGTGGACTAAGTGGATAACTTACTGTGGGTGTGTCTGAAATGTGGATAGCCTACTGTGGCCTGGTCTGAAATGTAGATAATCTACTGTGGGCTGGTCTGAAATGTGGATAACCTACTGTGGGTGTCTCTAGGATGTTTATTTATTTATTTATTTTATTTATTGTACAATCGGATTTACAACCTTTGAGCCAGGGGCTCGTTTACAAAGGTACCTCGTCACAGAGCACATACAGTGTCACATATTTACAGAATACACTCACACAGAATAATATAGTTTTACATAGTTGCTAGAACACAATGAATAATTAGAAACATTTCAGAGATGTGGATAACCTACTGTGGGTATCTCTAGAATGTGGATAACCTACTGTGGGCATGTTTAAAATGTGACTGTAGTAGTTTTTCCTGGTACACCTTTAACTTTTCTGATTTCAGAAAAGGGTGTCAATATTTTGGGCAGAGCTACCCAGGTTCTTTTAAACATTCATGTTGATCCAGCAGATTTTGGTCTATTTGCTGCTTACCCGGTACCACAAAGCAGTAATCCACCCAAACTTGGGGAGATTTTACACATGTATCCAGAGTTGTGGAAAGGCCTGGGGTGTTGCACAACAGCTAAAGCCAAGCTAATTACAAAGCCTAATGCAGTCCCTAAGTTTTGTAAACCATGGAAACACCCTTTGCCTTTAAACTGGTCATTGGGGCAGAAATGGACAGACAGACTGGAAAAAGCAGGTGTGCTGGAAAAGGTTTCAAGTTCAGATTGGGCCACTCCAATTGTGGTGGTATCTAAACCAGATGGTAAGGTTTGGATATGTGGAGATTTTAAGGTGACACTTAATCCAGTACTTAGTATAGGTGTATTTCCTTTACCCTTACCAGATGAACTTTTTCATAGACTGAATGGTGGTGTGGGGTTCTCTAAACTGGACCTCACTGATGCAAACCTTCAAGTGAAGTTGGATATAAACTCTCAGAAATTGGTAGTGATTAATACACACCAAGGACTGCACAAGTACAAATGGTTATGTTTTGGCCTTAGTTCCGCACCTACTATTTTTCAAAAAGTGATTGAGCAAATGGTGGGTGATATACCAGGTGTTGCTTGTTATTTAGATGACATCATTGTCATGGGCAAGACAGAAGCAGAACATTCACTTAACTGACAAAAGACTTTAGAAAGATTGCAACAGAGTGGATTCAGACTTAGGAGAGAAAAATGCCAATTTTGTCAACTGAGTGTCATGTACTTAGGTCACACTATTGATAAAGACGGAATTCATCCAAATGTTGAAAAGGTGGAAGCCATTGTGCACATGCCTGAACCACAGAATGTTTCAGAGTTGTGCTCATTCTTGGGTATGGTGCACTACTATGACCGTTTCGTACCTGGCTTAGCCACTAAATGTGCTATCCTAAATTAACTGTTACATACGGGTACTCCGTGGAAGTGGACCAAGGGCCACAAAAAGGCAGTTCAAGCCATCAAGCTCTCTCTAACAGATGTGAATAATTTAACTCATTATGACCCTAACTTACCTATCTCATTGGCCTGTGATGCTAGCCCCATGGGTATAGAAGCTGTCATTTTCCATACAGATCCAGAATGAGTGGAGAAGCTGATAGCCCATGCTTCATGCAAACTCACTGCAGCTGAAATTAATTATGCCCAGATTCAGAAAGAGGCATTAGCAACTGTGTTTGGAGTCCAGAAATATTGCAAATACTTGCTAGGTCGCAAGTTTCACCTGAAGATGAATCACAAGCCACTAGTGACAATTTTCAGTCCAAGAAAAGTTATTCCAGAGACAGCCACTAGCAGACTTCAATGATGGGCATTAATTTTGTCTGCCTATAATTTTGAGGTTACATACCAACCAATGGACCAGCATCGAAATGTGGATGCCTTGTCGAGGTTACCAATATCCAGAGAAATGGAGTTCAATGTGGGACTTAAAGAGGAGCCATTAGTATGCCAGGTGGAGCCAGATAGTTTTCCAGTGCAATTCAAAGATATGGAGGACTCTACTGTTGTGTGTGCCATGGAGCTACAACAGTTAGATCAGCTTCCAGGTCTAGCCAAGGACATTGCAAAAGTGACTAGTCAAGATGTAAACCATCGGGACCATGTATCCCAGTCCATTCCTGTATATATTTCAAAGCTGGCTGAAGTTGCCATGATATTGCGCAGTTCCAAATTGCTTGCTTGCCTCCCATGCAGAAAGCCACAAAATGGTGTAATTCAGTAAGCTGGAGCTATTAAAATGTCCACCATCCATTGTCACCGGTTTGTTGTATTTGGTGGCTGAAAAAAAGTACCTTAAACACACAAGGGTCTTGGTAGTAAGAAAACCACTTCACACTGAAATCTAGGACTTCTCTTTTACTTCCATTCAGCAGCACATACAAGAGGAGACTGGCCCCAAACATAGGCACACTTACAGGAAGTGTACATTCTCTTAAAGCTGTAATACACGTAACAGTTACCCTCCTTGTTATGGTGATCTCACTGTGCATATTCTCTTGAGTGTGTGGCCTGTATTGCAGTGCTAGCACTTGCAGGTGCCTCATGTTCCATTTCACCAGGCAACTAGGTCTGTACATGATGCCATAGACCCTACAGTATGTTTCCTTCTGGTTTCTCTGTTGTCGGGCCAGTTCTCTCATATTGTTCTTTCTGTTCCAAAAAGGTCTGACAATCCTTTCTAGCATATTTATTTCTTGCCCCAGTTGTTCTATGGTCTGGGAAGGCATCAGTGAGCCTTTCTGTTTGTTGACTACCCACCCATGGTTTGCCATTGTCCTAAGTACTTGATTCATGTCCCTGTCCAACTGTATTGCTGACAGTGTCCTGATTAACCAGTTGCCTAGGTACAGTATCACATGTATGCCAGTCTCTCTGAGGTGTGCTGCAGTCACCACCAACACCTTCATAAATACTCTGGGAGTTAAGGTCAGGCTGAATGGGAATACCTCACGCTGGTAATGTTGTTCCAGAATATGAAATCTTAACTACTTGTGATTGGAAGTGCAAATAGGTATGTGGAGATATACATCTCTGTGGTCTATGGATGTGAGGAAGCCCCCTGCATGATGGACTTCAAGGTAGACCTTATGGTTTCCATCTTGAATTGTTTGAATTCACACTGCTCACTTGAGAAACTTTAGGTCCAGAACTGGGCTTAGGTCTTCTTTTTAATTTGGGACCATAAAGAAAATCCAATAGATTCCCTTTCCTTGCTTGGCATGTGGGACTAGTTGTATTGCTTGATTTGGGATTAGTTTTGCCAGTATTCCTTGAACTTGTTGGGGGGGGCACCTTTTGTCTCAATATTAGAGAGAATATTAGCTTGTTTTCACTGTATCCCATGAGTTCGGCGACCATGATTGGGCACCTACCGAAACAGTGACTCAATCGTGGTGCTTCGCATTGCAGCGACCAGGAAAGGAGGGCAACCAGATGGGGGGATGCGTGAATATAATGACATCCTATCGCTACATGTATACACATGCAGGGGTGAACACACAGTGAGGGGTGGGATGGGAGGGAGGGATTGTGAGGGTGGTGTCATGGCAAGCTGCTGAGCTGCTCCTGTGGTGTGATGGGTGGGTACAGGGCCGTGCTGTACAGGGTGCCAGGTTCGGGGCCAGGCTCAGGCACCTTTTGTTGTGCCCCGCCCAGAATTTTTATTTCGTTTTGGCCCCCCCACATGCACTCCCCTGGAGTTGAGAATCCTTCAGTTGGGGGGTGCAGGGGGACAGCCCCCACATTAACATTAGAATTGTAAGTCCCTGGCACTCTTTTGCTGCACCTCTGGTGAAAATGGTGTCAGCAAATGTATGCACTGCTAAGCACCTCACTAACATGACTGAAGGGGAAGTGTGCATACTGCTCCTTGTATGTCAGTCTGTTGCAACCCTGGATCATGACATGATATTAGCAATGCAGAGACATGCACACTTGTGCTGAGCATGCACAAGTACAAGAAGCACTAGGCTGTGTTGTCGAGGCACAGATCAGGAAGGACAAGAAAACCAGGAGTAGTTGTAAAATTTGCAACAAGAGTTTTATTATTAATATCAGTAAAATAAAAAAAATATATAAAATTGTTCAGAATAACTATTTACAATGGCTGTATTAACATAGAAAACAGAGTCCTTCTGAATTTCTCTTCTCAATTTCCAATCTCAGTCCCTCAGTCTCTGTCTCTCTCTCTTTTGCAAAACATCACAGTTGCTTCTTATGTCTGTGCAGCTCGTTAAGAAAATTGCATGTGTCTCACGCAGTGTTCTTGTAAGTTTCCAATGTTCTTGTTAATTTCAGCAGGTGCAGCAAAAAGAACATTGTGACCCAGAGCTGACCTTGTGTTCACATCTTCTGCAAAAGGCTTAAAAATTGCATCTCAGGTTAATCCCTTGAGTTCCAAATAGCTTTGCAATCATTTTTACAGTATAACCATATGCAGTTTTAAACAAAAGAATCCCAGTATCAATTACATTTCCACAAAATGATTCACATATATTTTTATACCAACAGATATGCAAGGGGGGAGAAAAGACAGAACAGCATATGAGGGTAGAGAGATAGTGAGAGACAGAGAGTTGCAAGACCATCGAGGTGATCAAGTCCTAGGTGTCATGAGAAAATGTGATTGTGCAACCAGACAGACAAGAGACAGAAAAGGAGAGAATAGAATAGATTGTTATTTATTTATTTATTTATGACTTTGATAACCGGGTTAGTGCACTGATCCCAGGTATCGTTTTCTGGCACGACCCGGGCCATAACACATGGCGCAGGGTGACAGTGGAGTACAAGGTAACAGTAATACATATGAAACAGATTTAATACAAGCAACAATAGTAAGCACAATATACAGGCTTGATGCATAGGTCCATTTGAGAACAGTGAATACAAGGTTTCAATACTGGACATGAGGAGATTTGGTACAAAACAAACAAATCATAGGCACAGTGTACAATGTGTGACTGCATCATGCAGTGAGCAAGTAATACACAGACTACTCAGATCCTTGCATTTAAACTCTTTCTCCATAACAACTGGGCCAGAGCCATATTCAACCATGTCACATACCCCCCTCCTTAAGAGGGAACCTGTTTTACAAAAACAGGTATCCAAAACTTTCTAGTAATTCTCGTATAACATAATCATATGTAACCTTTACAGTTCTGTGCATATGCAGTATCCTTTTTTCCATAACAACAGTACAGCAAATACTGAAGTTTAAACTCACACATTTGTTTTTCCAGCCTTCATAATTCTCAATTCCAGATCCACATCTAGACAGAAAATCAGCATTGATATTCTCTTTCCCAGATTTGTGTGTCACTTTAAATTTAAATGGCTGTAGTGCCAGGTATCACCGTGTGGTTCTAGAATTTTTATCCTTCATTTGGTTAAGCCAACAGAGAGGATTGTGATCTGTTACAAATACAAAGTCAGCTCCTAGTAAGTAAACCTTAAGGGACTCCTTGGTCCACTTTGCTGTAAGGCATTCCTTTTCAATGGAAGAGTACCTTTTCTCTCTGTCATGCAACTTCTTACTTATGTACAGAATAGGATGTTCTTTCCCATCAATATGCTGACTCAAGACTGCACCTAGGCCTACCTCTGATACATCAGTCTACAACAGAAATTGTTTCTCAAAGTCTGCATTTTTTAAAACAGGGGCTGAACATAATGCAGCCTTAATGACCCGAAAAGCTTCGTCACACTCTGGGGATCAGTTCACATTATTTGGGTACCATTTTTTTGTGAGTTCAGTGAGGGGAGTAGCTAACTTTGCAAAGCTGGGAACAAATCTCTGATAATAACCAACCAGTCCCAAAAATAACAAGACATGTTTATTGGCTTTGGGGACAGGACTGTCAGCTACAGCTTCTTTCTTGGAAACCTCTGGTTTGACTTCTCCATTTCCCAAAACATAGCCAAAATATTTGGTTTTATGCATGCCCAATGCACACTTGGTAGGATTAATTGTCAGACCTGCCTTTTTGATCGATTGGATAACTGCTATTAGGTATTCCAGGTGGCTTTTCCAGTCTGGACTGTACACCCCAACATTATCCAGGTATGCAGCACAATAACCAGTGTGAAGGGATAAAATTACATCCATGAACTGCTGGAATGTAGTGGGTGCACCATGCAAACCAAATGGCATGGTGGTGAACTGATAGTATCCTACAGGAGTGGCAAATGCAGTTTTGTCTCTGGATTCTTTAGCTAGGGGAATTTGCCAGTAACCCTTGGTGAGATTGAGGGTACTGATATACTTGGCACTCCCCTGTCTGTCCACCAAAACATCTATTCTGGGCATAGGATAATTGTCAAATTCTGACACTTGATTAAGTTTCCTAAAATCAAAGCAGATTCTTACATCCCCTTCTTTTTTGTTTACAATCACCATTGGTGATGACCAAGCACTTCTAGACTCTTCAATGATATGCAATTCTTTCATTTTTTGTATTTTCTTACCCATGTCTGCTCTTAACTGCTCTGGTAATCTGTATGTCTTTTGTATAATAGGGCGAGCATTCCTTGTCACTATTATGTACTCGACCCCTTTTGTTCGGCCTGGTACTGTGGTAAAAGTACAGTTAAATGTCTTTAGCAAGTTGCAGATTTCTATAGTTTGTTCAGAGGTTAAAGAAACATTCACCTTTACAACATCAGCAGTAACAGTTTGTTCCAGTCTATCATAAGCTACAGTACATCAATATCTTCTTTATCAGTTTCTGGTAAAACTAGCAAAACAGCTTTTGGTGTTTTTTCAACCCATTTCTTGAGGAGGTTAGCATGGTATATCTTAATAGGATTTTTCCTATCAGGGGTCTCAATCTCATAGTTAACTGTTCCAGTACATCTAAGCACTTTATAAGGCCCTTGCCACTTCTTTAACAGTTTATTTTCTGTAGTGGGTGACAGTAGCAAGACCTTTTCACCTGGCTCAAAAACTTTTTCTTTCACCCCATGGTCATAATACACTGTCAGCTAGTTTGGGGCCTCTTTCTGATTATTATGGGCTATTTCAACATATCTTTCCAGCTTCTTTCTCAGGGCACGCATATAAGATGTTATAGATTGCTTCTGATGGGGGTTATCTTCCTATGTTTTCTTTTATTACATCTAGTGGCCCTCTAGGTTGTCTACCATACATCATTTCAAATGGTGAAAAACCTGTTGATGCCTGTGGCACTTCTCTGTAAGCAAAAAGTAGGTAGGTTAAGTATTGATCCCAGTCTTTCCCTTCCCTTTTTACAAACCTTTTTAACATGCATTTTAGGGTTTGATTAAAATGCTCAACAAGACCATCTGTCTGAGGGTGATAAGGGGAGGTTCTTATGGCAGTGATATCTAGTAGTCAGTACAGCTCCTTCAGTAATGCAGCACCAAAATGACTACCCTGTTTAGTAATAATCTCTTTAGGTATGCCCACCCTGCTCAAAATTTTGGCAAGCTCTGCTGCCACTTTTGGGACTGTGACAGTACACATTGGAACTGCCTCTGGGTATCGAGCAGCATAGTCACATACAGTACTACCAAAATTAATCTATTTCCCTTATTACTTTTGTCTAAGGAACCAACCATATCCATTGCAATTCTCTCAAAAGGCACATCTGTCAAGGGTAGGGGCACCAGAGGCACCCTGTCTTTTTTTGTCACTGGGGCTACTTTCTGACACTCAGCACAAGAACTGATATAGGTGGCAACATCTTCATTAATTCCAGGCCTATAAAATCTGTACAGTGATCTGGCAAGGGTGCAATCCCTCCCTGAGTGACCAGCCATAGGACTATCATGTGCTATCTGTAACAACTCAGATCTATACTTTTGAGGTATAGCCAATAGTTCTATCTGGTCCTGTGTCTGAGATTTAACCCAAACTCTGTACAATAGCCCGTTGCATGTTTTAAACATAGGTTCACCCTGTTTTGGTTTCACCCCCAGCTGCTTAAAATAACCCTGGAGAGAAACATTGTTAGCTTGCTCTGAAAGAAAATCACAATCAGTGATCAGTTTAGTTTCAGCATTTTCATATGTTAAACCTTTATGTCCATCAGTCTTTTGTTACCACAGTTTCTTCACGCATCGTCTCTCTTTCCTGGACTTCTGGATCTTGGAGCTGTGCTCAAATAAGTCTGAACCAAAATCAGCAAAAGGAAAAGAGTCCCCACCATCTGAGATTTTCTTTGCCTTTGTCACCACAGCTGTTGAAACATCAGGTCTTACTCCATCTTTGCTTAACTCCTTCCATTCTAAATAGCTTTCCAATCATTTCAGCAGTATAACTATATACAGTTTTAGCTTTGTAAATCATTTCAACAGTATAACTATATACAGTTTTAAACAAAGGAATCCCAGTATCAATTAAATTTCCACAAAACGATTCACATAAATTTTTATACCAGCAGATATGCAACGGGGGGAGAAAAGACAGAACAGCAAGTGAGGGTAGAGAGGTAGCAAGAGGCAGAGAATTGCAAGACCATTGGGGTAATCAAGTCCTAGGTCTCACAAGAAAATTTTGTTGTGCAATCAGACAGACAAGAGACAGAAAGGGAGAGATTAGAACAGATCCTTGCATTTAAACTCTTTCTCCATAACAACTGGGACAGGGCCATATTCAACTCTGTCACAAGTTGAAGAAGAAGGAGGAAGCAAATTAGGCAAGGAGGCAGATGTGGATAACAAACAATAATGGTGCCAATGGCGTCTGGTGTCCATGTCCCCGACACACTTCTCTCCAGTTTGGACTGCATAAGGAGAACTTTGGGAGAATCCTGATTAGCCAGTCTGTAGACCCTTATGATAGCTGAGTAGTAGTTCATCATTTTTAGAGTATGTTTATTCGATCTATGCAGGGATACCATGGGCAAGGGAACTGGGCATTATATTCATCAGTTACATGTTGAAATATCGCTATGCCACTCTCCAGACATAGAGAGGCCAACATTTCACTGTGGGCTAGATAAGTCAGAATGCCACTGTGTAGCTGGTGTACTTGAACCACTCATTGAGGGGAACAAGTCACTGCAGCCTGTGTATGGTCCTCCTTTTGTTGGCTGACCCACTGAGTAGGGGAAACAGATGCAGAATTGTCAAAGTTCCTAGGACTGTGCATACGCCCTACTGCAGCTGCTTAGGCAGGGGCTGCAGGAACAGCGATGCTGAGACTGATGCCACTTATAAAAGGGGGGCAATCAGGTGTGAGCATGCTACTAAATGGTTGGTACCAATATTTTAACTGCACAGGGATAGGTTTTATTTGTATTTATTTTATTTATTTGACGAGTTTCACCAGGAAAGGCACACTGAGCTAATGTAGTTCGTTTCCAGATGCGTACTGGGAGGAAAGAAGGAGGGATTACAGTAGGAATAAAATACAGTGTAATGTAAATATAGGAAAGAGATATACAAGAATGTATAGGTAATATACCAGATAAGTCTGCCAGAGGAAGTGATGGGGGCCAGAACTGTGGAGGGATTCCAGAGGGCATGGGACAAACACAAGGGGTTGATTAGGGAGTAGAAGGTCAAATCTATGGGAAACATAGAAACGTAGAAACATAGAATTTGACGGCAGATAAGGATCGCTTGGCCCACCCAGTCTGCCCATTTTCCTACCTACTGGATAAGCTGCAGATCCTAGTTAACCAGCAGCCTGCTTCTTCTTACCCCCACCCCCCAGAATTGCCTTATGACTGTCCCATGCATGCTTGAATTCCACCACTGATTTTGACTCCACAACCTCCTCCAGAAGGCCGTTCCATGCATCCACAACCCTCTCTGTGAAAAAATACTTCCTTAAATTACCTCTGAGCTCCCCCATCTTCAAATTGTGCCCTCTTGTTCTTGCACACCTCTTTTTTTGAAAGATGCTACCCTCTTGGACTTTGTTGATTCTCTTGAGGTACTTGAAAGTTTCTATCATGTCCCCCTCTCCCTCCTTTCCTCGAGGCTATACATATTAAGCTCCTTAAGTCTCTCTTCATATGTCTTCCGGTGCAGACCCTGCACCATTTTAGTTGCCCTCCTCTGGACAGCTTCCATCCTGTCTATGTCTTTGTGGAGATTGGGTCTCCAGAACTGCACACAGTACTCCAGATGGGGTCTCACCAGCTGTCTGTACAGAGGGATAATAACTTCCTGTTTTCTACTGGTGATGCCTCTCCCTATGCATCCCAGTAACCCCCAGCCCTCTTTGCTGCCCTCTCACATTGCTTGCCCACCTTTAGGTCATCTGATATGACTACCCCCAGGTCCCTTTCCATTTTTGTTGTTGTTAGTATCTCACCCCCCATTGTGTACTCTTCCCCTGGGTTTTTGCTTCCCAGGTGCATTACCTTGCACTTCTTAGCATTGAATCTAAGCTGCCATACATTTGACCATTCCTCTAACCTTGCCAAGTCCCTTCTCATCCTTTCCACCCCACCTGTGCATCAACTCTGTTGCAGATCTTAGTGTCATCTGCAAAGAGACATACTTTTCCTTCCAGTCCTTCCGCAATGTACGCTATAAAGACATTGAAGAGGACCGGTCCTAATACTGAACCCTGCGATACCCCACTAGTAACCCTCCTTTCTTCTGAGTGGACTCCATTTACTATTACTCTCTGTGTCCTATTCTCCAGCCAATTCTTTACCCAGGCTGTCATCTTGGGACCCACTCCCAGGCTGGCTAACTTGTATATTAATCTTTGTGTGGGACTGTGTCAAATGCCTTGCTAAAGTCTAGGTAGGCTATGTCCACAGCCCTCCCTGATCTACTACTTTGGTCACCCAGTCAAAGAAATCTATCAGATTTGTCTGGCATGACCTTCCCGCTGTGAATCCATGCTGCCTAGGGTCCTGTGCCCTCTGGCCTCTAGATACTGACAATTCTTTCCTTCAGAGTGATTCCATCATTTTCCTATCACTGAGGTTAAACTAACAGGTCTGTAGTTTCCTGCTTCTGCCTTGCTCCCACTTTTGTGAAGGGAATCACATCTGCCCTCCTCCAGTTCTCGGTACCACCCATCCTCCCATGATTTGTTAAAAGGGTAGTCAGTGGTGTCACTAGTTCTACCCTTAGCTCTTTTAGAATTCTGGAGTGAATCCCATCAGGCCCCATTGCTTTGTCCACCTTCAGTTTTAAGAGTTCTTTCAGAACCCTTTCTTCTGTAAATGGGCTGGTATCAACTTCTGTATCCAGAGTGTTACTACTGTTTGTTTTATGTACCTCCCCCTCTTCATGGGAGAGAAAAAACAAGTAAAGAGGGGGGACTGGGCAGACTGTATGGGCCAAGTAGGCACTTTTCCAACGTGAATCTATGACTCTATACAGTTAGTTACACATATGTACACAAAATGTACCCAAAAGTACACTAGCAGGGCAATTCAGGCAATAAACAGGTAATACACAGGTAATATACAGTTAATTATATATATGTACACAAAATGTACCCATAAGTACACTAGAGTGGCAATTCAGGCAATAAACAGGTAATACAAATATGTACACTAGCGTGAGAAGCAGGTGAAATAGAGAGAGCACATGAAGGTAAATTGAGCGCTAATTCAAGCAGATGAAGGCAGGGATGTAGTGTAAACACTGAGAAGAGAGGAGGTGCAGACTGGTGTGATAACATAGAGGGGAGACAAGATTGTAAGATAAGGAACAGAGAAACAGATGGGAAGGGAGAGGGAGGTGAGAAGAGGTTGGAATAAAGGAGGGACAGTGGATAGAGGGGGAGATGAGAATGGAAGATAAGGGACAGAGAAATAGGGAGTGGGTAGAAAAGGAGAGGAAGGTGAGAAGAGGTAAGAAAAAGGAGTGACGGGGACATGGAAAGAAGGGGAGGCAGACTTCAATCTCTCTGGGATGAAGACTTGCCATGGGTAGATGAGGCATGAAGCACACCCAATCTACAACAAGGATAGAAGGGCTGGACAGGCAAGTGAGAAGTTGAAATAGGGCCCATGATTTGTGGGCCTTCCAGGCTGAGTCAGTACATACAGACAAATGGGGGTGTCAGTAGCAGTTACAAGAGGGAATGTTGAGTTCGGAGAGGAGGGGGGAAGAGGGAAGGAGGATGAGATGGACCTGATGCATACTGGGAGTGAGTTCCAGGGTTTGGGGAAGCGGTAGGAGAATGCAGCCTGACCAGCCAAGCACGTCCTGGGTGGGAGAGTAAGGGAGCGGAAAGAGGAGCTGCAAAGAGCATAGGGGAGGGAGGAAGCAGGAAGATGATAGAAAAAAGGTTGGAAGGGAGAGATCCCAGACAGTATTTCACTATGAAAGTAGCCCAATGGGCCAGGCATCTGTCCTCAAGTGAAGGGAAGGAGAGGGAAGTATAGAGAGAGCAGTGTTGAGTACAAGGCGGAGCATCCAGAACAAAGTGTCAGAAGGCGTAAAAGAGTGGGTCCAGTCTGGATAGGATGGATTTAGGGGCAGCACTATAGACAATGGGCAGGATTCACAATGCGGTTTGGGACTAAGTCCCACTCCGCAACCTCAGTGGCGCATCGAAATTGCTGCAGATGCAGAGCGCCCTATTCACAGCTGCAGAAGTTGTGGAGGGTATTACGGTGGGTCCCACTGTCCATAGCAGCCTTCCGCAGCTGCGGTGCTGTCCCTGGCAACAGCGCCCTAATGCTGCTGTAATCCGTGGAGCCAGTCATAATCCGCCTCCACCTTTGTGAATACCTGCAGCTGTGGGTAACCTGTGATTCCACAAGTGGCAACCCACTTGCTCACGAGGTTTACCCGCAACTGTGGGATGTTCAGGTGTTTCGTGAATCCTGCCCAATGTCTCCATAGCCAGATAGAGGCAGGATCATTTTCTGAACTACAGCTCTGCAGACCTGCAGGGGGATGCAGCTCTGGTTGCTGTAAAGCGCTCCAAGTTTGGGACATTGTAGTAATACATCTATAACTTTTAATTGTAACATGCAATATTTATGCAACTGAAATGTGTTCTTTAAGATTTAAATGTTTAAAATTGGGTGCTTTGGGTATGAAATATTCATTAGCCGATTGACAGATGCCCTTTCTGGTCTCAATAATGGTATAACTGTCCTCTGCTTCAGTGCTCATTTAATACTCTGGCTGAAGCTTCTTACTGAACAATTGCTTTGTCCTGTGCCATGAAGTCCTGTGGTATGCTAACATTTCGACAGTGATGTACATTTCAGCACCAATTTGATGTTGCCACTGTAATGTACCTGCGGGACCCTGACACTGCTTGTCCGGGTCTTGCATCCCCTTCCCAAATCAACTCCGACTAGGAATTAATTATATTAAAATATGGGGGTGCAGGGGTCAAAACCCCCCACAAGGGGGGGTGTGAGGGGCAAAGCCCCCTAAAAAAAACAGACAGTTTACTTAACAGATTTATGCCAACCGCAATTATGGTTGGCATAAAACCGTCAGTGTAATGTCAGTCAACAACATTTTTGTTGAACCAGTGTCATAGATCCAAGTTCTGTCCAGAAGAAATATTTCAGGCAATGAAGTCTGATAAATCATTTTTTTATATTTAGTACACAAGTGGCACCATGCTCAAAGGTCTCTGTCTGCACTGTGCAGTGACTTTATCTGGAGTACAGATTAGCACAATGCCCTATAATTGTAGGTTTTGAGCACATTGTGAGTGTCCTAAACATCAATCAATCAATCAATCAAATAATCAAATCTTTATTTATCCAGGCGAACACCACTGAGCAAGCTCATTTACAAGATGGACCTGCATTACACATGGTCAATAAGAAAAGCAGATAACATAATTGGCAAGGATACAGACAATAAGACATAGTACATACATTGATGAAGAACAAAATGTAAAAACAGTAATAAGTGCATTCAGTGGAACAGCCAACTTAAATATCTATTCTAACTTTGAGGTGTAATCAGTACAAAGAACCCAGTTTGGAGGTATATTCAGTGCAGGGATGCAGAAAGGAGGTTTTGTGGGTAATAACTGTAGGTACCTCAAGTTGGTGCGGCTGCAGTGGAGAGGGGACAAATGACAAAAACAGCTCTCAGCTTTAGGTTCTTGATATAGAGCAAGAAGGTGCATAGCTCACTGAGTGGGGAGGTTTAACGAGACCGGCTATGGCACCAGGAAGCGCTGGCAGCCCAGATCGCTAGACTTTGTTTAGGTGTTGTGGAGTAAGGCAAGCATACATAGCTTACAAAAATGGAAGGAATTGGGGGGGGGCAGCTATGGCACAAGAAGGCACTGGCAGCCCAGCTCACAGGCATTAGGTTTTGTTGTGCAGCAAGGGGGTTCATGGCTCGCAGAGGTGGGGTGGTTAACGAAGAACAAGTTATGGCACAGGGAGGCAACAGCTGCCCAGAGACAACAAGCGGCATCCTAGCAAGACTCCTAGTAGAATTTGGAGCTTGAGGAGCGTGAGCCGCTCTGGTGAATTTCAGGTAACAGTTTCGGAGGTACCACCGCAGATATACTTGAATCGTGTGGCAGCTATACTTGGAGGACTTAGGGGGTCGGTGGCCCTAGGAGAGGAGAATCAGAGCAAGAGTAAAGATGATGAGAGTAAGGGTGAGGCAAAGGTGAGGGAAGGGAGGTATGTAAGGTGGCAATGCAGCACAGTTGTAGGTGAATACAGAAGCTATAGAAGAACAGGGTCAATGGAAGCAGTGACATTTATCTTCGATTAGGTTTGCGTATAGGGACTTGAACACTGTGATAGTTACTGTGGTTCTTAGCTTCAGAATTTTCTGGATTTCATTCCAAAGAGACAGAAGTGAGTAGCTTATGGCCGCGTTCCCATAACGTATGTGGACCCTGGGGATATTCAGGGTGATAAAGGAGCAGCTCCTTAAGGCATAGTTTCTGACTTTGCATAAGGACAGTAGATCAGAGATATAGCATGGTAGTTTTCCAGCCAGCACTTTCAGGGTCCATATGACCACGTTTCTTTTTCATCTGGATTGCAGGGTGGTCCAGCCTACAGCAGCATACAGGGAACGGTGATGGGTAGAGGAGGGAAGGCTGGTAATGAAGCGCAGTGCTCTGTGATGCAGGATGTCCAGCTTACCCAGATATAAGGCGTTGCAATGGCAGTAGATAAAATCAGCGTAATCTAGCAGGGAGACAAAGGTAGACTGTATGAGCTGTTTTTTTGCCTCCGTAGTTAGAAAGCGGTTTATCCGATAGAAGAAACCTAGTCTCTGTCTTAGCTTTTTTACCATGTCCTCCAAGTGTTCCTTGAAAGAAAGCGCGTGGTCTAGCCAGATTGTTTGAATGTTTGAATATAGAACTCATAGAGCAAAGCCTTAATGAAATCCCTAAAAGGTATGCACTAAGCACAATATCCTGCTAGACACAAAGAGGAACTTGTCTATACTTATCATAGGCTGTCAAGAAGCAAAAGCAGTTAGGGTTTCCAAGCCAGCTAGCACTTATGCCCTAACTTTGCTATATTTAAAAGTCCCCATGCAATTACCCCCTTAGTCCATAAAAGGTGTTAAGAGATCATTTGCATCCCATTGTGGCCTTACTTTGTGAGGGGCTAGCTTTTGCTTCATGGATTGTGTAGAGCAGTGCCCCACCTGCATCTGTGATGCAGTGTGTATCACAAACAAAAAAAAATGCTAGGGCCCCTCTCTTGCCCCGATCCCCAGTTGGTATTATAAGACCATAAAAACATAAGAAAGTGCTGGCAGAAGGGGTTCTTGAGATCCATCTAGTCTGCCTGTGAAAGCTACCCCCCTCCCAGTTTCTTTACTGCCTTAAGTTTCCACAGTGCCTATCCCATGCTAGCTTGAACTCCTCCACTGTCTTTGCTGCCACAACCTCTTGGGGCAGACTGTTCCAGGGCTCTACCACCCTTTCCGTGAAGAAAATCATCCTGTTGTTTCTGAAACTACCTCCCTTCAGGCACAGGCTGTGTCCCCTTGTCTGTGTTTTTGTGTTTTCCCTGAAGAGATCCTGTGTTTGTACTGAGTTGATACCTTTGAGGTATTTAAATGTCTCTATCATATCTCCCCTGTCCCTTCTCCTCTCCAGTGAGTACATCCTAATATAAAAACCTATTATAAATATAATACAGGTTTTTAATGGTCATGGATTATAAGTTTTCCTTGGTAACTTAGTTGCACCCCTCCCAGTCCTAGTATCTAATGCCCCCTACCCTTGGCCTGGTAACGGTGACTAGCACAGACCCATCATTAACTTCCACAGTAGGCCACCATCTGCATCATGCAAGTATTGGTATCGTAGTACAACCATGTATAGCGTTACAGTCCTTGTGGGATGTCTGTTGCAAATTTCACCTACCAGGGAAAACCTATATAATAATTACAATACTAACAGGCATCAGAGTGAGAGGAGGTGGTACTAGACTAACAGGGAAAGTCTATACATTATTACAATTATAATAGGGATCCTAGAGGATTTTTGATTTTGAAACGAGCTGCACTACAGAGGTGCACAGTATGTGTGGGGTGTTGCATACCACTGTGCATGTTTGTAAAGGTAGGGTTTTAAAAGTGTTAAACAGCACTGCACAAGCATCTTGTTAGTGCTTCCAAAACCCATCAGATAGACCAGTGTGTATTCTATGCATTCATTTTCATAGGTGCATGGTCCAGTATACTGCATGTTATTGCTACCGTGCTAACAGAATAGTGCTGTGCTAAATATGTAATATATAGGGGATACGTTATGATGGGTGGTGGAATACACTATCTTTGTGAATGAGTGGAAAGTGACCTTGGATATCCTCATGAGTGGTAGAGGGTAGCAGAGCCACGAGTGATGGTAGCTGAGGTCACTATCCACTCATTCACATAAATTGTGTATTCCACCACTGGCCATAATGTATCCAATTTATACAATAGGACTTTGTTTTGTGCTGTTTTTTGGGTTTGATGATGTTACTACAATGGAATAAATGGAACATGTTTTTATGCAGTGAGTTAAACTGCACAGCAATACTGTGAGACAGCTAAGTGTTGTGAGACAGCATATTGTGCAGTAGAGGAACCACTCATTATTGTATCTAAACATCATTTTGCCTATATTCCTGGAACACTAGATGGGGTTGCTAGGCAACAGTCAATGCTAGCTAGAGTAAGGAGTGGAGCATCTGAAATACGCTGCAAATATTTTTTGTGGCAGTTTTTATGGATACATTTGCAGTACAGACCCTCGTATGTTTCGGGTATTAAAAAGTGACTTTAGTACACACAGTTGGTCTCCCTATACTCAGTTGTCTGATGGACTACAGTTATGTGACCTGGGCCTGCTTCCTGGATCGGGGAGTATAAATTAGATGGCTAGAGCGAGCGGAATGAGCTTATGTAGACGAGCGTGCGATCATCACATGCAGAGACGCTCGCAGAGACACATGCATTTGGTACATGTTTTGCATGTCCTGCACATCCAGTACGTAGAAACAGTACATGGTCGAAAAAGAGAAAAGAAGATGACCCCAATCATATATTTGTTTAATGAGAAATACCAGTATTTAGTTTGTGTTTGGTTCTGTGATTGTCCAAAGTTCAACATTTTAAATGGAGCCATACCATCCTTCAGAGGACTTTCTTGTGATTCTTAGTAATAATGGTACCATCACAAAATGTAAAAGTTGTTTTATGTATGCAACAAATATAATGGACACTCAATCTGACAACTTTATTTGTTCCAAATGTAATGAGGCAGGAGCATTATTAAGAGAGGTTAATACTTTGAGGCAACTACATAACAAGAATGCACATAAAAGCATTAATAATATCCCAAAGGACAAGCGAAAGAGAGAGGAACTGGAGGAAATAGAGGTAAGGGTGGAATTGGATGATGGCATACCTCCTGAAACAAGTAATATGATATTTGAAGGCCAGGAACGGTCATTTGTAGATAGATTACCGAGGAAGAGAGGTCATAGAGCCATAGCTCAATCAGAAATTAAACTACAGAATAAATTTACCCCATTACAAGATAAAAATGATGAGTGTGAGATTAAATGTCTAGTGATAGGGGACTCATTCTTATGACAAACGGATACACAAATATGTGCAGAAGATAAAACTAATAGAGAAGTAAATTGTCTGCAGTGGCTAGAATTAAGAATATTATGAATATAGTACCCAAAATTATGGAGGAACAGCCAAGTACACAGATAGTTGTGGTCCATGCTGGGATCAACAGTATAGGCAAAGATCATGAAAATGACATAGTAGAAGAGATAATACAACTCATTAATAATAATAATAATAATAAAATTTATTTGTTTAGCGCTTTTCATATTTCAAAGTGCTGTACAGTCAGAATAAAATCAGTATACAATAAAATACAATAAAATCAAGACAGTACAGAATACGCTTTCCCCCACAAAAAAGTCTTAAGAGCCCGCCTAGAACACCCCATCGTCCCACACTCCCTAAGCTGATGAGGCAGAGAATTCCAGAGGGTAGGTGCCACAAACCCAAAAGCACGTGCACCAGATGACTTTAAACTTACCCTCGGAATCTCTAGCAACCCCTCATCAGCCGAGCTGAGCTGTTTATAGCGAGTAGGGCACCAGGAGCTCTTTCAAGTAATCTGGGCCCTGTCCCTGTAGGGCTTTGTAAGTCAATAGACCTACCTTAAAGGTGATCCGCCACTGAATAGGCAGCCAGTGCAGATTCCACAGCACAGGGGTAATATGAGTTCTTCTTGATACCCCAGTCAACAAACGTACTGCTGCATTCTGCACTAGCTGCAAGTGGCGGATATCAATCCCAGGAAGCCCTATGTAAAGCAAGTTACAGTAATCAATGCGCAATGTCACAAAGGCGTGGACCAGGATAGGAAGGTCGCTGGGCGAAACAAAGTGCCCAATCCTAGCAATGTTCCAAAGATGATAAAAGGCCAGCTTGATGACTGCCGACACCTGATGATGAAGTGTCAGACCATCGTCAAGCACCACTCCTAGGTTACGCACTCATTCAGAGGTGAGAATCTGGGCTCCTCCCAAGATTAAACCGGAGGGGAGTCCAGTCCCCAACCCCTCTGTCCTGTGACCTGGGTACACAACCAGAGCCTTGGTCTTTCCTGGGTTCAACTTTAAGCCGCTGGTACTCATCCAATCTTGGATTTCTGCTAGACAGCTGTTCAGTAATGAGATAGCACTAACCTGGTCAGGGCAAAAGACAGGTAGAGCTGGGTATCATCAGCATAGTGGTGAAACCTCAGCCCATACCATCTTGCAATGTCTCCAAGAGGCAGCATATATACTGCGAATAACATGGGGGACAGCACCAAACCCTGAGGTACCCCACAAGAAAGAGAGAGAGAAAGCCCCAGAAGAAAAAATACCCGAGACAACTCTCTGTGATCTACCAGTGAGGAAAGATGTAAACCTTCTGAGAACTGTACCAGACATCCCACAGATGAACCTCAGATGTTTGAGCAGAACCCCATGATCCACAGTATCAAAAGCTGATGATAAATCAAGGAGAACCAAGATGGAACGATGTCTCCGATCTCTTGCCTTATCACTGAGCACCTGAACTAGAGCAGTCTCAGTACTACGTCTCTTATGAAAACCTGATTGAAGAGGTTTGTATAGATTATGGATGGTTAAATGATTATCCAATTGAGCCGCCACAACTTTTTCAATAACCTTCCCCACAAAAGGGAGGTTAGAGATAGGTCTGTAGTTTGCTTGGTTATCCAGGTCTAAAGAAGCTTTCTTCAGAAGGGGTCTCACCACCCCACTTTTCAGGGAGCTGGGAAATTCACCCAACTCCAGAGAGCACTGGACAATCCAAGCTAAGACTGGGCCAATGATGTCATCACAACCCAAAATTAGGGAAGTAGGGCCAAGGTCTAAACTACAGCAAGTGGGACGCATCGCCTGGACAATCCTCATAATATCCACAAACTCCAGCAGCTCAAAGGTACTCCAGGAAACTCCAGGCTCTGTGACATAGCACCGATCACCAGCAACACCCATAGAGTGGAGTTGGAGGCATTCATGCCTGATGTCTGCCACCTTCTTCACAAAGAAGCGAGTGATCTCATCACAATCCTTTTGTGTAAAAACCTGACGGAACTGCTGACAGACTGGGTTGCACAGTCTGTCAACAGTCCTGAAGAGTTGGGCCAGTCAGTTCCATGCAACAGCTATTTCCCTGGATAGGAATTCTGCCTTCTTATGGGAAATTTCTGTTTGATAGAGTTTATAATGCTCTAACAAAATAAGGTGGTCAGCATCTAAGGCTGTCTTCTGCCAACAGAGCTCCAACCTACACCCCTGTTTCCGTAACTCCCTTAGAGAACCATCAAACCAATGGGCCCCAGGGCAACGCGGAAGGGGGCGAACATGGACAGGAGTAATTAAATCAAGAGCTGTAGAAACTGTCTTATTATAGGCTGCAGCTAGCTGCTCAGGATCCATGCTAGTTTCATCAAATAGCGAGAGGTCAATTATTGCCATCAGGTCATCAGGGACCACTTCCTGTAAGGGGCGGTAACTGACCATCTCCACAGGGGCTGACCTACCCAGGGGGGCTGAAAAATTGAACCCAACAGAGTAGTGGTCAGATCAACTGACTGGTTCCACCACCAAGTCGGAGGCCACGATCCCCAGGAGGAAGACTAGATCAAGAGAGTGACCACCCTTGTAAGTAGCTGAGGAAACGACCTGTGTGAAGCCCAGGGATATCATTGACTAGAGGAAGTGTTGACCAAAAAGAGAAGATTCATCATTGACCCAGGCATTGAAGTCACCCAGAACCATCAATCTGGGTGACTCCAATGACATGTCAGCAACGAAACCTATAACTTCTTGCAGGAACAGCTTCTCATCACCTGGTGGACAGTAAATGAGAGCTATCCTGCACTCCACACCAGTCACCACAGTGCACTCAAATGACCTAGCCTCCTCTACTGGAACATTTGTTAGGCCCAATTCAGTCTTGAAACAGACAGCGCCCCCCCCACGGTCCAATCTCGGGCAATGTAAAACTGAATACCCAGCTGGAACAGCTGCCTCTAAAATAGGGGCAACATTTCCATCCAGCCAGGTCTCTGTAATGCAAACCAGATCTGCTTTCGCAACAAAGTCTGCGATGAGACCAGTTTTGTTGCAGACAGATCTGGCATTGCATAACAGTGCCCGAGTTGGACAAGATTGGCGAACTGTCCCAATTACTTGCCCTTTGACACCAGAGGTGCCCTTGGGTATGGGAACCAGAACAGAATTACCATGTTCCAGATACCGTTTCACCCCAGGGCATCTTCTAGGCTTAAACACCCCTATAGGAGAGCACCACTCAACCGGATACTGCTGTCCACCACTCCCCACCCACCCTTGACTCCCCCTCCTGTGAACAATTCCCAGTGCCCAACAGTGCTGATAGACAGAAAAAGGCAGGCGGGAGAAGAAAATGGGTGGAGGGCATGGAGAGTGGAGGCTGAATAGTGCAGGACAGGAGGGGCAGGCAGGCACATAATACTAATAAATATAACAAAATAGCAGGGGAAACTCATAAAATACCAAATTCAAGATTCAAAGGAAGATGGTGAACACTTAAGGAAACCTTAAAACAATAATTTATCTAACAATCCTTGCACTAACAAAATTATTAAACTATCTTAAACTACCCTCCTCCCACTATAAGGCGACTTTGACCCAAAAAATAAATAATAATAAGATAAACAATAATAATCCCCTCTCACAGGATTAAACAATCCCCTCTCACAGGATAACACAATCTCCTCTCACAGGATTAAAACAAACAACATATAACCCCCACAGCTCTCTCACTGCCAAGGAGGAAAGGAAAAATAATCAAACAATAAAAATAAAACATACACATAAACATCAAAAAATAACATAAATAAATATAGGCACCCTGGAACTCTCACCACCAGGACACCAAAACAAAATTAATAAATCTGGGAAAAGTCATCAAACAGTAGGAGGAGCCGTAGAAGAAGTTCAAAACAATAAATCCAAATCCAAACAAAACATTTGAAGAATCCAGCGTAAAAAAAGGTAAAGAAGTTCCATCAATGTCAAAAAGAAATGTCCAATGTAGTCACACGTAGGCTCGATATAATTCCAGGAGCAAAGCAACAAAGTCTTGGAAGGAACAGGAGAAATAGACCAAGTCCTTAAAAGTGGTGCTCCCCTCTTCCCACACCCCCAAAACTGCCTAAAAGGTCAACTTACACCACCAGGACCTGCAGTTTCAGATATCCTAGGGCTGAAACACTCATACCAACACCAAGATATCTTAGGAGCCCACCACCAATCCCTAATTCCCTAGGGAAAAGTAAGTTAGTTCCTGCTCAGTCCCGAGAGGCTCCCTAAATTAACCAGGCACAAAGGGGGGGAGCCTTTCACCACCAGACCACTGCCATGGCCCAGCCTCCAAACACAGAGCTCAAGAAACAGTTTAAAATAAAATTGCTGGAAAGAAAGGGCTCTGATCAATGAATCAGACCCTCTGACTCACAGTACTCCACTCCCTTTCAATCACAATACTCCTGGAAAGCCACAGCCATCTCTTCAACCAATATTGTAAATTGTGTCCTTGGAGAAAGCCCTAGTCACAGGTCTTTATGTCCAATGGAGCAGGTGCATCAAAACAACAGGACACAAGGTGAATTCAAAATCCCAAGTAAGAGGGGGACTCCCAGATACCACTCTCCATTTCTTTGTCTCTCCATCTCACTAGCTCCCATTCTTGTAACCACTATTAATTCCAACACACGACTGCTGGCTCCAATGCTCCAACCCTCACAAAACTTTTCTTCATGAGCGTACACTCTGGGGATGCAGCAAAATATTGCAGAATAAATGCGGCATCAAAACCGTAAAACAACATGGTTAGATGCTTTCCCAAGAAATGTTCAAGACAGCTGCCAGTTGCAATGTTACAAACATACACTGAAAAATCAGCAAATAAACAGCTAAATGCTGAATGCAGCTACAAAATTGACTGCAAATGACCACAAAAACAAAATAAGATAAAATAAAAATACAAACAAAAATTAAAGTGAATTAAACACAAGGGCAGTAACAGGTGATAAGGGCAAACACCAGTAATATCAGGGATTTTACCTTTGCTGAAATGTCATCCTGAAAAAAATAAAACTATACGAAGGATAAGTACTATAGTCAAAAACAGATGTTCTGAGAGACAAATCACTTTTATAGATATTGGGATACATTTTTGAATAAGGCATCTTATGCGGGGAATGGTTTACATCTCAGTAAATTGAGGACTAAACTTCTGGCAAATTCAATTAGGCAAGAGCTGAATTTAAACTGATGCCGTCTGGGGGTATGGTTACAAAGAAGTGTATGAATACTATAGTACTCCCAGGTGCATCAAAAACTAAGACTGTAAATAAGATAATGCATAAAAAATATAATGAAAGTAAAATATTAAATTGTTGTATGGCTAATGCCAGGAGTTTACAGAATAAAATGGAAGAACTAAGATCCACAATAAATACTGAGGAGAAGAAGATATATATGGTCTGTCACTGAAACATGGACTGAGAAGGATATATGGGATAGGGATATTGAAGGATACCAATTATATAGTTTAGACAGAAACATCAAAAGGGGGGGAGGAGTAGCTGCATACATTTCCAATAGTATTAGGACATTAGGCATATCACATAAAATCAGAGAGGAAGCCTCACCGACAGAATCCATTTGGTTGCAAATTGAGACTGAAAAAACATCAAATACAAATACAATCCTGGGTCTTTGTTATCATCATCCAGATACTAGCCTTGAGGTATCAGATTTAATTAATGTGGAGTTGGAAAAAGCCTGTGAATTAAGTTTGGTTATTTTTCTAGGAAACTTAAATTATACTGATATTAATTGGGTAAACAAATCTGCAACTTCTCAAGTAGGGCAGAATTTTGCGACATTAACACATATATTATCTATGCACCATCATGTTAAAGATCCAACAAGAAAGGAGAATATCCTGGATATTGTTTTGACTAATGAAAATATTAAGATTCTTGATTGTGTTATAGATGCACCATTTGAGCAATGTGATCATAATAGTATTTACTTTAGTATTAAAGGGGAATACTTGGTAGTAAAAGGGTGCAGAAATATTTATAATTTCCATACAGCAAATAAAGAAAATATACAACACCTTGCTACCATCTCATGGAAAAGTATGTTGGTTGGTAAATCAACTAATGAAATGTGGGAAATAAAAAAATGAGATTAAGAATGTATGTAATACATATATAATAAAAAGAAATACATATGATAAGAAGGGGATTAAGCCATGCTGGCTAACTAATAAAATAAAAAAAATGTTAAAAAGGAAAAGAAGATTATATAGAGAATACATAAACCTGAAAACAGATACTAACTGGTCCAAATTTAAGCAGCATCAAAAGAAGTGTAAATATACTATTAAAAAAGCAAAGGTTAAAATGGAATACAAACTTGCTAGCACAGCAAATAGAAATAATATTAAACAACTATATAGTTATGTAAATTCATTAAGGGGAAATAATAGAATTTCTACTATTACACACGAAGATAAACAACTAGAAGATCCCCATAAAATAGCTACCATATTCAATAATTATTTTGGATCAGTGTTTTCAGATGATAAAGCACATACAGATCATATCCCCAATGGAAAACATTTGCACATAGAAGTTACACCTGAGATTGTAGCTGATAAGATTAAATCATTAAAAAAATTCCACTTCGGCAGGTCCAGATGAAATCTTAGCTAAAATACTTAAATTACTAGTCCCAGATATAATAGTACCTTTAACAATACTATATGAGGAATCACTTTCAGAACAAACTGTGCCTTTTGATTGGTTAAATGCAATTGTTGTACCTATTCATAAGAAAAGAAATAAAACTGACTGCACCGATTATCGCCCTATAAGTTTGACAACTGTAATTGGTAAGGTCATAGAATCGATAATTAAAGATAGTTTATATAATCATATAAAAAAACAGGGTCTCTTGGATCAATCTTAGCATGGTTTCACTTAGGGTAGATCTTGTGTTAGTAACCAACTTTGTTTCTATGAAAACATTTCTAAGGCTTTGGATCAGGGACAATTAGTTGATTGTATTTTTTTTGGACTTATCTAAAGCTTTTGATAAAGCACCACACAAAGAAATAATTGAAACTTTGATAAATTTAGAAATAGAGCACAGATTAGTTGGTTGGGTACAGTCCTGGCTTACAGACTGGACGCAATGTTTAAGCATAAATAGATATAAATCTAGGATAATAAAAGTGACGAGTGGAGTCCTGCAGGGGTCAGTATTGGGACCCTTGTTTTTCCAATTATTTCTATCCTGAGACTTGTAGATCCATAACAAGCCACAGAATGCATCTTTTGAAAGGGACTACTTTGCAAGGAGGAAGGATAAAACCCCTTTTTGACATTAAAACGCGGGGGCCAGATGGTTTTGAGCACTTGTACCCTATCTGAAAGGTAACCCATGTTATAAGCACAATAACCCACTCCAGGATGTGGGGTTATAGGCATTTTATCCATGCCTGGGGTGCTGTGAGGACACTCGGCCTGCAGCTTCATGCCTCACATTGCACCCCAGGTGTGGATTAAATGCCTATAACCCCACACCTTGTCGTGGGTTATTGCGTACTTATTCATTTAAGTCCATTTTTGTACCAGGAAAGGTTAGTTGGGTCATAAAGTCAAACTGTTAACTACACTTGGGGTTATACAGATGAGATATGAAGCATAAAACAAGTACGTGAGCATAGTACAAGTAGAGATGTGCACAGTTGGCAAACTTCACTTTGCAAATTACACAAAATGAAAAGTGCCGACTGAGCGGTTCAGCAGACGAAGTTGCAGGTTTTCAAGTGAAGTCATGCAAATTCACTGGCGAAAATCCCACTTTGTGATGGTGTCACCTGAAAAGTTCCGCCACCAGAAAAACTGACTGAGAAGGGGCGAAGTGGGAACTTCATAAAGTGATTTCAGAAGGCAAATTTGCCAGTAAAGTAACATTTCACAACATCCCAAAAAGATTCAACAAAAATGTCAATTCAAAGCTATACATAAGCAATTATTGCCAAAGGCATCCTTCTGTAGTCTTGCATTCTGTTGTCTTCTTCTGTTTTATGTGTGCAAGCAACACAGTAGCCACATAGGTTTTCTTGATCATGGACCTATAGAGTTGGTTAGTTCCCCATTCATAATTCCAGATCTTGTAGGTTTAGACTAAGTAACTATTGCAGCATTTTGAACTTTGGTTTTATAAGATTGGATCTGATGTATAACTCTTTCAATCTTCTTTATAACTGTTGATTTTTAAAAGATCTTCAGATTCTTTAAACCTGTCATGTGCCCAGGATAGGGAGAATTAATGAGGCAATAAAGTAGTATAATCCTTCACAATGGATACCATAACACTTCCTGTGTCATTGGATGAGTACATGAGAAAAGCAGGGAGAAACTAAAATAGTTCAACTCAATTTTCCTCCATTATCCGGTGGCACTATTTTCCTCCATTATCTGGAGGTGCTGCTTCTCGGGTTTGTGGTCTTTTATTTATTTATTTATTTATTTATTTATTTATTTATTTAGCTTTTGTTTACCGGGTAAGTACACTAGACAAGTATTATGCCTATTTTCAGGAACGACCCGGGAGAATACAACATGATGGTACAAAGACACGTTTCAAATACATAATGACAGCATAGGCAACATATGAGAATACAGAGGGCACATTATACAGAGGAGTAGAAAGCAATGGTGCAGCTTATAGTCATTTTGTTACAAGTATGACAAGTCAATATAACATATAATAAGGATTCCAGGTTAAGACAAGACCAGGGTCTGCAAGCCAACAGTTAGATCCAGGTCAGGTAATGGTAGTGGAGTGGGGCGAGCAGCAGTAGTTTCCAGGCAGCCCTGTAAGAGGCAATGTGGCCCTAGGGAGGCTGGGGGCAGTCACATTCTGAGGCTTGTTTCAAGAAGTCCCACATGGATTTTTGGAGACACTGATGGGAGGGGGCCAAGCGAACAGACTCTGGGAAGGAGTTCCAGAGTTTGGGCGCCCACACAACAAAGTCCCTAGCTCCCATGAGAGTTCTTTTGTGGCAGGAACTTTGAGCATCTCCTGGACTTGAGACCTTAATGAGTAAGGAGAAATGTCAGCTGATGGTAGAAGCTGGGCCAGTCCCAATGGGGTACCAGTTCTGATCACCTTGCCCATGAGGCAACCTATCCCAAAGTCCAGGTATGTGGCTGGGGAGAGCCACCAGAGTTTATTATAAAGCTCACAGTGATGGATGAGGTGGGGAGCTGCCAGGGTGAAATGGTATATATTGTTGTATGCCGTGTGCCACCTGGTGAGGTGAGTCTTAGTGGAGTGAGCAAATATGTGCAGACCATAACTGAGAGAGGGAAGGAATACTCCTCTCGCTAGGGCAAGCCTGGCCACAGGTGTGAGGTTGTACTTGGCCCTGAAGGCCAGGCCCAGCTTGCAGTTCACTGTTATGCAGACTTTAGCGACGTGACTCCCCATGTCAAGTTGAGGGTCTAATGTGACCCCTAGATACTTGACTGAGTTCACCACAGTGAGGGAGGATCCGTCCAGATTGATTATGTTCAGGGGGGATGTTGAGACTTTGATTTTGGCAGCTGAGCCAAATAGCAAGGCCTGAGTCTTTTTCAGATTCAAGACCAGCTTATGATCCATAACCCAGGTCAGGACCTGGTTAAAGTCCTCTGACAGACTCTTGGTAAGAGTGGCAGTGTCACTAGAGTGGGCCGTTATCACCAGGTCATCTGCGTATAGGATGGCACTGCAGTTGGTTGTCACTGTGGGTAGTTGATTGATGAATAGGGAGAAAAGGAGGGGGCCCAGTACCGAGCCCTGAGGGACACCTGATGTGACTGGCACGGGTTTGGACAGGACTTTATTGAAGCAGGTCAGCTGCATTCTACCATGTAGATAGACCGTAATCCATTTCATAGCAGTAGGGGAAAAGCCAAGTGACCCCAACTGTTGATAGAGCAGTGCATGGTCAACAAGGTCGAAGGCTTTGGACAGGTCAATGAATATGGCTCCAGAGAGTTTGCCCTGGTCCATGGCTGTTCTAATGCCTTATGTGACAGAGATCAGAGCTGTGGAGGTGCTATGCCCCATTCGAAAACTATGCTGGGTCGGGGATAGCAGCTCATGCTTCTGTACGTACTCTGAGAGCTGCTCAGCTACTACTTTTTCGAGGAGCTTGCTAAGGGATGAAAGGATAGCAATCGGACGATAGTTGTCCAGTATTTTGGGGTTACCTTGCTTCAGGACAGGGACTATCCTTGCCTCCTTCCAGATATCTGGGATGGACCCCTGTGCAAGGGATAAGTTAAAGATGTGGGCTACTGGGGAGGCAATGTAGGAGGCCCCAAGCTTTAGAAGCTTGGGCTCCAGGTTATCTAGGCCATGGCTGGAGTACTGGGAGAGACCAGCTAGACATCTCTGCATGTTTGAGGTTGTCACCACCCTGATGTGAAACATTTGATGAGGGGGGTGATCCTCCCCTCAGGTAGGGGGAGGGGGGGAGGACATACCCGCCCCAGGTGGGAAAAGTGCGGTGAAGGCCGAGAGGTTGGAGAAGTGCAAATTTAGGGAGTTGGCAATGGTGAGGGGATTGTTGCAGGAGACGCCTTTTATAATCATATCAGATAACCCTGGGTGGGAGGAGCCACTGACTAGGGTTTTTATATTTCTCCAAAACCTCCTGGGGTCATTGGCAGAGCTAGTTAGGGCAGACTTGCAGAAGTGGCTTTTCGCAATCCTAATAACCTTTTTGCACTCATTTGTGAGGTGTCTGTATCATTAGAAAGTAGTGGGATCATGGGACAATCTGAAGTTTGCCCAACACTTGTCTCTGGCCCACATTTGGGTTAGGAGATTCCCGTGCAACCAGAGGGTGGCAGACCGCCTCACCCTACGGGTGACCTTTGGAGCATGCTTGTCTTGCAGGGCCCCAAAGCTAGTAAGGAAATGGGAGGCTGCCACTGAGGGGTCATTAGCTTCTAGCACATCAGACCAGTCACTGAGCCTTAAGTCCTCTAGGAACTCTCCAGGATCAAACCTGGCAAAGTTCCTGACATGCATGATCTTGTGCGGGATTCTAGGGAAGGGAACTTTCTACATACAGTAGACCGGAGAGTGGTCGCAGATTGCGTCAGATAGTGTTCCCACTGAGGCAATCCTGTCTGGGTGGTTAGTCAGAATCCAGTCCTGAAGGGAGCTGGAGGAGCCATTGGCCGATCGCCTGGTTGGCTCCTGTATTAGCTGAGTCAGAGTGAGATTAGCAAGGAGGGGCTCAAACTGCCTTCCATTTTCACTGGTCCAATTTACGTTAACGTCTCCCATGATTATGAGTTCATTGTTACCAATGCTAGGACCAAGTGAATCCAGAAGATGGGTCAGTCCTGGGAGCCCACCTCTTGGATGGTTGTACATGCATACCAGATGAAGTTTCTTGGTGTCCCCTAGTAGGAGTAGTACATGTAGTACCTCACAGGAGGACACTTTGGTTTGCTGGAGGACTACTGGGGAGACCTTGAGGTGACACCTGTAGTAAATCAGGATGCCACCCCCCCTCTTTGTCCCTGTTCGGTCCTGCCATATGAAGTCATACCCAGGAAGAACACAGGCTGAATCAGAGATCATGGGTTTAAGCCAGGTCTCCGTCACTCCAAAGATATCAGGTTTGTAGAGTGCAGTCCATGACACAAGCTCATCCCGGTTAGGTAGCAGACTCCTGATATTTAGATGAGCCACTTTTAGACTCTTGCCCATTCCCCAACCTGGGGGGGATTGAAGGGGCCGAAGTATTTGGTCCAGGGTTTGTTTCAATATCCCCTGACAGTAGTAGTAACATGAGGAGGAGCCAGTAAGGACACCATCTCATAGGAGATATACCTTTAGCAGGAGTATGAGCACAAAGTCATTTTACCCTGACAGTGTGCACTAGACCCCTGAGATTTAAACAGCAGGTGAGGCGGGAGGGGGGGTATGGGAGGTCACGAGGATGTTTGAGAAGGTGAAGTCGGACACCTCAAGGAAGGGAGATTTCTCCCAGTGCCCCCCTGGGGTGAGTGGGGGAGTGGTGGCCACATAGAGCAGAGCGAGTCCTAGTACCAGACCCGTTAGAGCCAGTGTCCTATACATGGCAGGCAGCACACCCAGGACCATCTCATAGGGGGTCCCCCCACACTCCTTAGGCAGGAAGAGAGGGAGCCTGATCTACATCTGGGCAGGAGGCGTGGTCCGGTTAGGTTGTTTTGTTCAACAGCAGTGGAGGTTAGGCGCAGCTGATGGGAGGATGGATAGAATTGCACCTGAAGGCTGGTGGATACTGAGCTATCAGTATCAGGCCTGTGGGACTACTAGAATAGTCTGTTTTTCCACTGAGTAGTACACATTCAGTTTTCACAGTGATTAACCAGTTAATCCCCTCTGGGAACAATAACCACAGTAGGAGTCTAGTGGACAGTATAATGACAGCCTAATGGTTATGATTAAATGTTAGCCTCACTAGGCAGTACAGTTAGACCTTGGTAGACACTATGGTTAGTAAAAGCATTAACAGTTATTAGTGATGGCACTTCATAATCCTATTCCCTTCACACAAATTCTGTCCTGGACTAGAGCCAAACAGTGGGGACCAGAGTTGGAAATTGCAGACTAATCACCAATAACTATCTAACACATAGCCTAGAAAGACAGCAGATTAGTCTATCTCCTGTGGTATCAGTCATAGCTTGTGAGTTGAGAAAGAGAAAAGGACCGCTAGGTGGGTTCACAGTGCTACGCCCAATTGTGCTGTCAGACCCACCCCCCACCAACTGATAGGGTGAGATGGATCCTGGGGTGCAGCCAACGGGCACTTAATGGGAGGAGGAGCGAGGCGGGTGGGTGGGGCCTGAAACTCTCCTGCACCTGGGCAGGGGCTGGGAAAACAAGCTTTGTTCCGCTGGCCGCCGAGGAGGCCTGCCCGGGGCTGAGCAGCACCCGGCACCTCAGGACTTCGCCTCGGTTGAAGTCACAAGTGCCTGAGGGGGGGACCTTCCTGGAACAGGTCACCCTTGCCTCCCCTCTCACACACAGTCAGGCTTGGTTTGATGGTGGGACTGACTCTCCCTATGTAGGAGACAAAGGGAGCATCACTACCTGCAGGGAACCAATCAACAAGGGTGCTTTCAGCACCAAGATCTGCAAGCTTGAAAAAGAACAGGGGTCTCATTGTTCCTTGGCACAAAAAAAATGTCCCTCAGCCATCCTCCAGAAATAAATATGCCAAGATAACAGACTGTTTTTCAAACAATTGACTCAGTATATTGAAGTTCCTCTGCTCATTCTATTCACCTTCATGTAACATTTAAAATGTCTTGAGAGAATATGGTTTGGAAATCAGATAGAATTAATGTGCTTGGTTTTGTGCAGACATTGATGAATGTAAAGAACATGGCAACATCTGTGGATCATGGCGCTGTGAAAACACTCAGGGCTCATACAAATGCATCATAGATTGTCCTGCTGGCTACATGCTCGATAGCAATGGGATCTGTTTGGGTGAGTTCTAGTGTGAGTGAGGTGCAAAACCTTTTGCAGCTGTCTCACAGATATGCTTTCATTGGCTTTCCACTGCTAGAAGCCAGCCATGGCTTGATGTAGAAATGTAATTGTTAGCTGCATATACGTACATGAGCTTTTAGTAAACAGCATTTGCTCTATACTGTGCTGCAGTACTGTGCAATATACACGCAGAAGAGCTTGCTTGGATAACCCATTGCTAGCACCAAGAAATACCTACTTGGCAGGATCTGCATTAGTTGAATTTTTGCTTTGTAGAATGCATTAACATGCCAAGTAAACACCTGGAGTTTCTCTTGCATGGAAAGGTTTTTGTAGCGTGCCATTAAAAAAAGGCTAATTACTTTTCTTTAAAACAAAAGCAACCTACTGTTTATAAAACTCACAGTATTTCAGTTTTATTTATTTATTTATTTAAGCCTAGGATTACAAATACCTTTGAGCCATGGCTCTTTTACAAAGGTTCCACGTCAGAGGCAAAAGACATACAGGGAAAGCAATGAAACACAAAAATTAATAATAGCATACCATAGTTAGTTAAAAGGTACAAGATTACAGTTCGATCTTGAAAATGGGGTTTTGACCATTTTTTGATTGCTTTTATATACATTCCACTTGGTTTTGTCACCCTAAAGGAAATTTCTAAATGACTGTTAATAGTTATTTCACCTGCAACAAAACATAGTATGACAACCTGTGTTGCTGGAAGATCAGCTGTTACTTGATCACCCAATCAGTTATGTGATCAGTCATTGGTAATCATCCCCTTTTAAGCTGGTGACATCAGTTTCTGCCCATGCTATTTTCCAGTGTACACTTCATATGTCACTATTGGTTTACAGGTGATAAGAATTATTTTTTTCTCATATTTAACTGCTCTCCCATTTTTCTTTCCATGCTAATCCTGTATTCTGATATGCTTTGACCAACTTTTGATGAATTAAATAGTCTTACTTTGGGGTGCCCCTCTGATTTACATAGAGTTCCCCTCTTTTCAGGAGCTACTGCGCTTTTTTCATATTTCTAAGACATTCCATGACATCACTTACAATGTGGATGAGCTTGGTATATCCAGCAGACCAGGGTTTGAGTCCCACAACCTCCACTTGCATACTGTGTGACTCTGAGCAAATAACTTAATCACCCCAGTGCTCCCAGGTCACCCCTAAAAAACAGACACTTGTGCCAGTGGACCTTATCTGGTTTCCAAAGAGTAAGTTGATCTGCATCTATAACCACATCTGAATGGCTACTATCTTGATTGGATGGTAACTATCCAGCCAGCTGTCCACCATGTGTCTGCTCCACTGGAATCTGAAATTCCAAAAGGCTAAACTCCTTAGTCAACAAAGAAAGGCATCCTCTAGGGGTTTCCAGTGACTCTTGGGTAGTTTCTGGCAATCTCCTATTGGAAGGCCAAACAGTATTTCTGGCTATATATTTGAAAATGTAATGCTTATATCCTTAGAATCTTTAAAATGCAAGAGAAACTCATTGCTACCAATATACTGTAGCAACGTAGCTAATGATGGGCCCATTTGGAACAGAGTATGAATAAATGGACACATTATTAACATCTCTAAGTGATGGCAATTAGGCCTTTTGACTTTCTAGCAACCGGAAGAAATGACTGAAATTATGTATGATGCATTGCAGGTATCTAGAGGTGTATACTATAGTATATCTTAATAACGTACTGAGGATTTTATTAGATGCCAACTAAAGTACTGTAGTTTTAAGTTTTAAAAACTGTGAAATATCTGGTGTTTCCGTGGTACTGTTTGTCTCGTTAAAAATGATCTTTTCAATGTTGAATAAATTGTTGACAATTAATGTGTTGACAGCTACAGTAGCTGGTGATGGCACTCACAACTTTGAGGTGAGGCAAGTCTGTGCCCATTTTGCCTCGATTTAGTTGCTCACTCAGCCCGAATAGGTTGTGTGTGAGAATTGTATACATTTTTTTCTAATTTCTTTCATCAGTTGTGGGGCAGTTAGTGGAGACACTGCTAAAGTAGAGCCTTGTGAAGCACCTGGAGGCAAAAGGGTGGCAGGACCACTGGCAGCACAGTTTCACAGGGGGAGGTCATGTTAAATTAATCTCACAGATTTCTTTGACTGGGTCACCAGGGAGGTGGATCAAGGGAGAGCAGTGGACGAGGCTTATCTGGACTTCAGTAAGGCTTTCAACACTATGCTGTACAGAAGCTAGTCAAGAAACTAAGCATGCTGTGGTAGGGGAGAAAGTGACACGCTGAGTATCAAACTGGTTAAGGGATAGGAGGCAAAGGGTGGTGGTAAATGGTAGCCAGTCAGGCAATAGGAGAGCTACTAGTGGGGTGCCACAGGGTTCGGTGCTGGGACCAGTCTTCTTCAATGTCTTTGTAAGTGACATTATGAAGTAGCTTAATGGGAAGGTGTGTCTCTTTGCAAATAATAAAAAAAATCTGCAACAGAGTTGACACTCAGGAAGGTTGAAGAGAATTCAAATGGATCTGAGGAAATTAAAAGAATTGTCTTGGGAGGGGGGGCAGCTGGGTTTCAGTGCCAAAAAGTGCAAGGTTATACAGTTAGGGCTATAGAACCCAGAGTCTGTGTATAAGATGGGGGGGGGTGGTGCTTACAGTCACCAACCAAGCTAGAGACCTAGCGATCATCATATCTGATTACCCCAAGGTAGCTACGCAATGTTACAAAGCAGTGGGAAAGGCTAGCATGCTGCTGGGGTGCATTGGAAGAGGGATTTCTAGCAGGACGAGGGAGGTGGTGCAGCCATTGTATTGCTCACTGGTGAGGCTCCATCTGGCTGAAATTTGTCCAGTTCTGGAGGCTGCACCTCTGCACGGACATTGAATGGGTAGAGGCAGTACACAGGAGACAACCAAAATGATGAGAAGGTTGCATGAGAAGCCATATGAGGAAAGGCTGCAGGAACTCAGCATGTACTCCATGGTAGAAAGGAGGGCAAGAGGGAACATGACTGAAACTTACAAGTGCCTCTCAGGAGCGAACAAGTTGCAAGTGGAAGGTTGATTACAGAGAAAGGAAGGCACCAGAATGAGGGGCCGTGCAATGAAGCTAAGAGGGAAAAAGTTTAGGAGAGATGAGCAGAAATACTTCTTTATGGAAAGGGTGGTGTGTGACTGGAACAGCCTGCCAGAGGAGGTAGTAGGGCCAAAGACTGTGGAGAGCTTTAAGCATGTGTGGGATAGGCACAGGATCATATTAGGTTGAGGAATGGGGAAAGGGAGTGACATGTTTTCCCAACTACTGTAGGATCAGTGGTGATGGAATAGGCAGGGACATGGGGCAGGCTGGACACACTTAAAGGTTCTTTTCTGCTGACAAAATCTGTTTTTCTATGTTTCTTCTTTCTTTGGTGTCTGTTACAGATTTTTGCTCTAGGGTTGATCCTTCATTGGTACAACACCACAGCTTTCCAGTCACCCTACACTGGTTACAGCCCCTACAGCACCCCTGTGGTTACCCATGCTAGAATGGCAGATACTTACAACACGCTGGCCAGTGCTGTGAGAGTACTTGCTTCCATAGACCTCTGGCAGGTCATTGGACCATGTTGGTGGAGTGACTGGTGCCATCCTGATTAAGATACGCTGATTTTGTTCATGTCCTTGTCGCTATGCCTGTCCTGTGGAAGGTCATCCTCTCCACTGTGCTCCCTAGGCTCTTTGTTGAGGGGATGGCAGTTGGGTTCAGGATGCAAACCAGATCCTGTGTTTGGTAGTACAACATATCACCTCAGGGTGCCACTGAATTGGGCAGTAATGTCCCTTATTAGTGATACCTACACACAAACACACACACTCACATACACATACATGCACACATTCTGCACAGCCTGGATATCTGTAGACAGGGCTAGAGGTTCATTTCAATGGATGTAGGTCACTTTCACAAGTTGGAGGCAGCTATAGTGGGGACTGGGCAGTATGGGCCAGTTGGATTTGGATAAAACCAAAACATAGCCTGTGTACTGCTGTATTACTAGCTAAGGGTTGTAATTCTGATTCTATAAATAAATAAAAGGCATGTATTTAAAGATGATATAGTTTTGTTATACTGTACACTTCATGCTGAAAAGTAAGTAAGAGGATAGGGGGTTATGCAGTAGGCAATAAATGCTCTATAGGAACCAGGTCACAAATAAATACTTATTTGAAAAAAAGTTTGTTTTTTATTTATTTACCCATGATAATTCAGCTAAGATGCTATCTCTAGAGCCGGCCTGGTGGTGCTGAGGGTTGAGGCACTGGATGCCACACCTCGCTCCACGCCGGTGACCTGGGTTTGGGAATGAGCCCAGACTGTCGGGGGTCAGCAGGGGAGGACTAGGATTGAGCATCCACCGACAGCTCTCCTAGTCCTGGGTAGGGGTGGGAATCACACCTCACTCTGGCAGTCCCTGGGGATGCCTGGAAGCACTGCAGGCGTTGGTGTGCAGCAGGGAGTGGGGAGCATGGTGGATTTCTGCACGCTTGTGCAGGGTCATCATTGCACACCCATGCTCCAATCAGGAGTGTAATAGGGTGTGGGATAAGTGACAACACCAGAGACAAAATATTCAGTTTGGTGCTCACACTAACTTCGTGTGGTCCATTTATTCAAAAAAGTAAATTAAATTCAGGCTCTTCTTGAGCTTTAACTTCCAAAACTTAAAGTAAGAGGCTTCTTATTTAAAATAAACAAAACAAAAAAAACAACAAAGTACACAATTCAGTATAGCAACTGAGCTTCAGTATCCCCATATGGAATACTGCCACAGAGTGGTGCCTACAAACAGATAGAACCGCTATCATCTGTGTAATCTGCCTATCTGCCAGGTCCCTTGTTTCTTCTCTTTATATAATACTCAGAGGATGGCATCATTAGTCACATGTTCCACCCCTAACACTAATACATGAAATTAAGCTATTCTAATACATAAACGTGGGGCATCACACAGACATAGTCATTTGTTTCTATAATGTTAATTCAGTACATTAAATTGTATACCCAAGAGACTAATGTAAAAGGAGTATTTTTTAAATGAATAAGGAAGGGCTAATTATGACGAAAGTTCCCTCCTACTTTCTGTGACCTCCTCTGAAGAGGGGACTATAAAATTAGCCCACTAGAGGGCCGCTGGCCCTTAAGAAACAGTCAAGCACATAGAAAGCAAAAGGACCAGTCCCTCGGTATGTTCAGGCTTTTTAAACTTAAAAAAAAAAAGATTCCTACAACTTTATTTAGATAAAGTATACATTCCTTTACCTTACCACATGCATTTATTTCTTTTAGACTTTTTAAGACTAAAGTAAACATAACAAACATAAATCTCTGTATAACCGGACTGCATCTGGGCACCTTTTATTATTATGGTCTAGGAAACTATTATTATGGGCTGTTTTAAAAGAAAATATGGGAAAATAGCAGGAAGGGAGGTATTAAAGTCCTTTTTAAAATCTAGCCCTCTGTATTACCAGAGAAGTGCAATGCGAGACGTAGCTTTCCTCTTTTTAAAACCCCGAAACCCATTTATTTCATACAAATAAGAAGACTGTCAGAAGGTTCAAATGCAAGTGTTTGACTACCAGCAGAAATGGAGCAGTTTAAGAAGAACCAGAGCCTTTTCCTAATCTTTTAAATGTAAAAAAACATACAATTGCTCTGGTTCTCCTACTGCCACCTAACCCTTTTAAACAGAATCAGTCTGCCTGTATTTTATTTTTTTAGCACAAAGGCACAGTAGCGCTTTCATTATGGTTTTAAAACTGCAAACCGGGAAATCTTTTATTCAAATGCCACATACGATAGGAGTCTTCAATTTCTCCCACGATATCCTGGTTTTTGGCTTAATTAATAATTCAGATACAGTAGTCTATTTATTTACGTAGTGGGGGGGGGATGAAATTTTGGCACAGTGCACAAATCTAGAACTGGGGAAAAAGCTTAATGAACTGCTTGCATACTTTTTAACCGAGGCTAGCCTGCATTACAGGAACTGTGTGTTCAAGTGAATGCTCCAGGTTTTTACCTATATGCAGTTAAAATACACTGCCTACATTTTCCAGGAGGATTTTAATTTTTTTAAAAGTGCCAAAAAAAAAAAAAAAAACCTTTTCCACCATATGGACATATAGAGAACTTAGCAAGAAAAGAATATCATGATGGGAGGCCACCTCAGCATGATATAACAGAATAAAAGGATAGTCGAGGAGGAACTACTGCTGCAGTAGATTTATTGAAAAAAAAGAAAAGAAGAAAGAGAAAATGTCCAAATGGGGTGGTGGGTTTGCTTACTCTGGCACAGGGAGAAAAAGGAAAAAAGGCTGGGCATGACCATGCAGCTTGATGGCCGCGCCTTGCCTTGTGGGGAGGACTTTCATGGAATTGCGTTGGAGGAGGGGTTTGGCACTGGTCCAGTGGGTAGGGTCTGGGCAGACCCTCCAGCGGGTTGGCAATGGCTATGCCAGACCCCCTAATGTGAGTGAGCCTGCTGCTGTCCCCGCAGGTAGGGCCGGCGGATGGATGCCCCTGCCGGTAAGCGCCACAGCAGGTGCAGAAACATAGAGATGATAAAAAAAGATGCTATCTTTAATTTTTAGCTATGTCCTGTATTACACATTTTTGCAGATGTGCAGACTGAAGCACTTGGAGGTAAAATGACTTGTTCTATGTTACACAGCGTGTAAGTGGCTGTGGTGGGATTTCAACCTAGTACTTCTGGGTTTAAAGACTGTAATCTATTTACCTGCTTATACTGTCTTTTAACTAAAATGAAATGTTGTCAGCTATTGCTATGCTTTGAAAATGATGGAAGCTGAACTGATTTAATTAAGCAGTAGGGATTGAGGCTGAGTCCTTATCTGGGGAAATACTGACTTTTTGGAATGTTGAAGGACCTGAAGTACAGCTAAGGGCACATCATATCATTATTTCCCAGATAAGGACCAAAGCTGAGGTCCTTATTTCTATTAGAAACCCCTCATTGTAGAAAACATTTCCCATTTGGCATTAAAACTGTTTTTAAACATATAAGAGGACGATGTAGGATTTAGAGACTTAGAAAATGTGTAACAGACAGTACCTGGGGAACAGCTGAGGGCAAAGGAAAAGGGGATATGGGGGTACACTGTAAGGGAATCTGCCTAAATGCTAGGAGTCTGAACAATACGATTATTGATCTACGGGTAGTGGTGGCAGAGGCCAAGTTAGATTTGATAGCTTTCACAGAGATATGGGCCACAGGGAACAATGAGTGGGATTTGGTAGTTCTGGTGTATACCCTATATAGGTGGGATAGATGTTAGGATAAAGGGGTGTGGGATTAGCCCTCTATTTCAGAGAGGTTATTGTGGCAACAAAAGATGGGACCTTCAAGAGGAAAGGAGGGGGAGAGGAGTCAATGTGGGTACTATCGTGCTATCAGTCAGTCAGTGATTTCTTATGATTGGAATGTATTTAAACGTAATTGGTTACCTGTATCTAACTATAGCATTGTTAATTTTTTTGAATGTCGTTTTTAACTTTTTTATTCATAGACACATATATATGTAGAATGTGATAACAGATAAGGGCTGATAGGGCCACCCACTCTGCCCAATTTTGTGTTTTTTATTTTCTTTCCAAACCCTGCTTAACCCATATTGCAATCTCTTCTACCCTCTACCCTATCCCCATGATCCCCTTGTGCCTATGCCAGGCATTTTGTAACTCAATTGCTGTTTTCACCCCCACCACCTCCTCTGGAAGGCTACTCCAGGTATCCAGCACCCTTTCTCTGAAAATGTACTTCCTCACATCCCTTCTGAATTCTCCTCCCCCCCCCCCAGCTTCATATCATGCCCCACCTTGTTATGGAGTATCTTTTACTCCGAAAGATACTCTCCTCTTGTACCTTATTAAACCCTGTAAGGCAGTTAAAGGTTTCTATCATATCCTCCCTTCCCCTCCTTACCTCTACAGTGTACATATTTAGCTCCTTCAGCCTTTTCTTGTAGGGCTAATGTTGCAGACCCTGCACCATTTTAATACCCCTCCTATGGACTGCCTCCACTCTGTCTATGTCCTTTCTGAGATATGGCTATGAAATACATAAGGCACTTTCTCTTCTCACTGTTTTTAACTACCTAATGAAATATTGTGTCATACCCTTTTTTACTGGTGCCATAAATATGTCATGTACAAGTTGCAGGCCCTCCTGAGGAAGCAGTTTATGTGTGAATCAGGTAGGAGGTTTGTCCAGTCATTTGTTTTTTGACTGTATGTTTCAAGTTCATTTGTCTTGTAAGCCTGCTGTTTCTGGATAGCACTATGCGCATTTAAGAAATGTTTGCACAGCATTGGAGGTGGTCTAATGCTGGTTCCTATGTTTCCTACTGCCCATACTATACCTGTTACAGTGTGCGACTAAGTAGAAAACTTTGGAGTTTAGTGCTGCTTGTCTGATACCTTTCATAGTTCAGATATTTACTCCCTCCCCCAAAAAATAATAAAAATGAATTTGTGCTTAAGGGAAATCCTTAGTTAATTATCTCTACTGTATATACCACAATAGCAGTGCTTTACAAACAGTTCTCACCTTGGCACATCCATGCTCAAGATAGTAAATTTCAGGAATGTAACTCAGTATTGTAGGCCTGGATGAAACTCTGCTGACCCAAACTCAGTAGGCTCTGAGAAATTACTGCTTTTGACAAAGTATCTTTTAAGTCACTAACCTATCTAAGGTCAAATCAACACCAACTAATGTGGGGCCCTGTGTAAAAACTGGATCCAACAGAGTATAACAGCTGTTTTTGTTCTTATAAACAGTTGTAAGCACCACTTCATTATAATGTCCTAGTAGATAATGTATATTGTATAACATCTGACACCATTGCAATGTCTTGTTTTCAGATATTGATGAATGTGTAAACAACTCACTATGTGGCAGCCATGGGTTCTGTGAAAACACAGCTGGTTCCTACCGCTGCCTCTGTGACCAAGGGTTTCAGGGCCAACAGGATGAGCAGGGGTGTGTGGGTGAGTTTCAGCTTTCATAAACAGTACCGCATTACCCTCAAACAGTAAGTTCCTAATGTGCCAAAAATGGTCAGTGGATTATTAAACAGCTCAGCGTGAAATGTGTTATGGAACACCAATTCAACTGAATTTTTTTTCAAAGGGCATATTTAAACACTAAATCATTCTTCCAAAGCAGTATTTAATATTCAGTAAGTTTAGTGGATGGTTCCCTTGCATTTTATTGCACTTACGAGAACAACTGATTAATAAACTGCACAACCTTCTGATTATTTTCTTTTGTTTGCTCTTAAAAAAGTAAAATCCTTGTTTGGAACTGTCTGATTATTTTCATGCTGAAGTTATCTTGTATTTCAAAACGATGGGTTCGTGCCAAATGCTTGACTAACAGGTGCCCACTACCAGAAATTTCTGTAAACCTGATGACCAAAAGATTGCTAATTAACTAAATTCTTTAGCAACATGAATTATGTTCAAATGAAATCATCTGTATTGAGAAAGATCACAACAACTCCTTACCTCTCACCATGGCAGCAACCTGAGTTTGGGAATGATCTTGGATCAGCAGGAGTCAGCGGGGGGGGGGGTTGAGAGAGGATCGAGCAGCCGCCTGGCAGCTTTCCTCCTCTCTTGGACTGTGGTGGTGGGCCTTCCTGGCTTTTGGCTGCTACCAGGTGGAGGCCTGGTGGCAGTGCCGATGTATGAAAGGCAGACCTAGGTCGAGTGGCGGAGGGAGCTGTGGTTCCAGAATGCATGTCTGCCTCCAGGTGCATGTGTCCTCTGTGCAGCTGGGGCTTCAGGAACTAGAGGGTTAAAAACAAGGCAGAAAATGGAGCAGATCAGACTCCATGAAACCCTACCCAGTTACCTGGACCTGCACTTTCACTCTAGCTGGTAAGGCAATTCTGGATATCTGTACTCCAGGGGTAGGGGGAGAAGGTGGCCCTCCACTCCCTGGCTCCACCGCGGGGGAACTAGCCCCCAGTGTGGAGGGAGGACAGGGATGTTCTGACAGCATTTGGGGATGTGGCTGAGTAGTTGCCCTGTCTGACTCTGGAGGATAGAGTTCTTTATGGAAAAATCTTTATGGAAAAAAAAAAGAACGATCACCACAACTTAAGGCTTAACAAAATTGCAGATATTGACTGTTGAGTTTTATTGCAATTCATACAATAATTATTTATTTTCTGTTGTGAGGTGGTTGTTTCTCAGACTAAGACTTTACTTTTTTATATTGAAAAATAGGATTCCCCCCTTTGAAAATGCAGGTTTGGTAACTCATTTTCTTCTAATATTCTCTTTGTCCATTATATCCCTTGCACCTTAGTGGTCATAAACTGTCCCTTCTCTACTGGTTGCAGCAGATAGTGGTACTGCTGTAGGTTTCATCACAGTAGTGCTCAACCAGTAGACATGACAGCCTGAGTGTGATACACCAGCTCAAGGGTTAAAGGTCATGGACCTCTTTCATCACCACGGTTAGTGAATTAAGATCCATGGCAGGGTTTGCATTTGCAGGGATTTTCAAAATTGTCCAAGTGGACATCCAGGACATTTCCATCTGCACTCAGTTTTCAGTATACATGGGACACAGTAAGCTATGTCTAGCACTCATATCTGGAATTAGCAGTATTCTTCCAGAACTAGACACGTGCTACTGAAATGCAGGTCCAAACCTATGCAATGCATGCCCAACAATTTCTAATTAAAATAGTACGGTAACAATAATTAATAATTTTGGAAAGTCAGCTTAGATGTCTCTGCCTGTCATCTGACAAAACACTCGACTATCAATCTTTAGAGTGAAGTTAACTTTGATTTTAACCTTTTAAGTTTTTGTTCTTGGCCAGTTTTACCCTAGTAAAAAAATAGAACGCATCATTTGTTATAAATTCAGTTCAGCTGATGTTTAATATATTTTCTATATGTCTGGTCCTCTTTTCCTGTATTATCAAGGACATTTGCCTAATCATATCTCTCCTCCATCTTTTAGTGTCCCATAAAAACCTTTTCTTACCTGCTGTATAAGTAATAACTTTTCTCTCGTTATTGTCATCTACTTACTTATTAAGACTTCTGTATATGGTGTTTTGTACTGTTGTATGTTTTTGTTTGTATTACATCTAACTCAAGTCCTCTGTTTCTAATGTTGTAACTGGTTTAATTGTTTTTTTGTTATGTGTGCCTGATATGTTGTGTATTTACTGTCATGCTAAAAAGACATTCTTGTAAACAAGACCTCAATATTAATGAACCTTCTTGTGGTTCAACATGTTTAATAAATAATAAATAAATAATCTCTAGTTTTTTTTCATATATTTTAGTTTCTGTTTGGAGAGTTATACCCATACTTCAAAGCACTTTGAATGAAGGCACCATATAAAAATATATTGTATTGGGTTGTAGGACTATAGCGTCTTTGTCCCTTAAAATAAATATATTTCTGTCACTGCTTGTCTATATCTGATATCACAGTGCTCTGCTCATGACATTATAGTCTCTGGTTGAGGAGAGGGGGCATGATATCATGAGCAGATGCTAATGTCTTCCGGTGTAGACAACCTGCACGAGCAGATGATTCTAAGTGACAGAGATTTTGCATTTATGCAGATGTCTGACTCTTGGTAATAAGAATTGAGAAAGAATGCTAAAGAAGCCTATATGCACATACACTGAACTGTGTCTAAATGTTCCACTTTTCACTGTTTTGCCTCAAGCAATGGGGGGGGGGGGGGGTCTTGAAATCTTGCCTCTGTTTTCAGACTGAAGGCTATGCCAGGTGTATAATCTTTTCTTCATACCAGATTTTGCATGTAATATATAATCACTGTTGCCAGAGGGAATTGAGTATAAAGGCAATATATACATTTTGATGTAATCTAAAACAAAGACAGATGCTTCTTATGTCAGGCAAATGTTTCTGATTCACAGATTTCTGGAAACAGATTATATCAATTTAAATTGTTTGCAATATGAAATTTCTTATTTGGGGTACTCTGTTCCATTCCTTGCTCTGGCCAACATTATTTAATATTGTTTATGGCAAATCTAAGAAATAATGAGTCTTCTGTATCTTTTTTTACAATAACAGTGTATTTGTTTACTGTACCTCATTGTTGCCCTTGTAGGATGTCAAAACTGATTTTGTGTTAATTAAAACAGTTTATACAAGTATGTTAAGGCTCTGCAAAATATGATCTCTCAGTTTGCTTAGCAAAACAGTTTTCGTTCAGTATTGGTTTGTTTTAAGCAGAGCATGCCATTATTTACATAATTCATATACATTGTTAAGATTACAGCAGTACAGAATTTATATATATTGTTAAGATTACAGCACTCTAATTAGTGTATACTGATTAAAAAGAATGGATCAGCAAATGTAGTTTAAACAACCTGGATTAGCAAAGCTGGTTTAAACAACCTGGATTAGCAAAGCTAGTTTGTAACATGGCTATGGACAATCCTTGGTGCTGATTGGTGAAGACAGATCACCTGACCATGGAATAATTCCTAAGTAATCCATGCTTGGGAGACTTAATCCATGGTTGCCATCGGGAACGAGTGCTGCGTGCTGGGGGCAGAGCTATGGGGACCATGTTTCTGAATATGAAGTGATTTAACTGGCTGTGGAGTGGCAGTATCGGTGCACCATAACATCTGTGTGTCTGTCTCTCTGTGTGCCCCCCAAAAATACTGCCCTTCCAATGCCGGTACTTAAGTGTGCCTGTAGTCCACAGTGAGTGCGACTATTAGTGAAACAGGAGGAGAGCAACATTCATACAATCCCACTAGTGTGTGTATGTGTATGTGTGTATGTCTGTCCCCACCCCCCATTCAGCAAAGCTCTCTCCTCGCTTCAGGCATTCTATATGGGTAAGTAACTGACTGTAATCCAAAGGGAGCAATGCTGCTAGTGTGTGTGTCTGTTTCCCCCATTCAGCAAAGCCCTCACCACCTCTGGCTACTTGAAAGCCCAGTCCCCGCTGTCTTTCACTGCTGCTTCAGGCATTGTACAGATAGTTCTAATGGCACTTTCAGTTGCTCCCGCACACATTCTGAGTGTACCAACGTCAGCAGCTATGGGTAGCAGTCTGCAGAACGGACCCATCAGAGAGCCATGTTACAAGAGGATTAACCCACTCCAGAGCATGGGTTAACAGAGTAATTGATCCACACCTAGGTGGTTTGAATCACTCGGCCTTCAGCCTTGTGGTCCTACTCCCCCTTTCCCCCCAGGTGTGGATTAATTCTCCAGTAACCCATGCTCTGTCGAGGGTTAATCCTTACTTAAACAATGTAGATTAGCAAAGCAAGTGTAAATGACCTGGTTTAGCAAAGGGATAATAGTTGAAAACTGCAGTAAAGGAAGTAGCTATTGCTTATTATGGAGGACACTTTAGTGAAAACTTTGAATACACTTACTACATTGAAGTGTTGATAGGGTGGCATGCATATTTAATATTCCAGCCCTGAACTTTCAACTTTTTGGGGGAACGGACTCCTCAGTCTTTATTCCCGCAGGTGCCAGATAGTGCCAGTAAGCATTACGAGTAGTGACTTGCACTGGAAGCTTCCTCATGTCACTACTCTGAGAAACTATTTGCTATGAACATAGTAGCATGTGGCCCATTTCGAGTTCATTTCCCCTCCTATTGAGGTTAACTGCAAAGTAAATGTAGTCACCCTCTGCCAAGAGTGCTAATACCTGGGAATATGCTGCAAATGTTATAGTTTTAAGTGTAGCTTAACTCGTAGCACCAAGATTTGAACTCATAAAAACATAGATGTTCAGCAGCAGAAGATGGCCTTGCTGTCTGTCATGTCTGCTCAATGCAGGGCACATGCACCTTAAGTTATATGTCACTCTATCCCCCTTCCTATACACCTTCTCCTTCCCCTTCACTTTATCCCATTCTCCTCTTGAAGCCATCCATGGAGTTCACACTATCACCTCCTCTGGTAGTTTGTTCCACCCTTCCATCATGCTCTCTTTGAAGTACTTGTAGTACTGTACTTCCTGGTGTCCCTATAGAACCTGCCCCCAGCCACTTTGCAGCTGTTTCCCTCATATTTGTGCTATCACAGGTCCTGAATAATTCACTTGGGTCTGCCCTATCGATGCCAAGTAGTTATTTATTTATGTATTTATTCACTTTTTGTTGACCGGGAAAGGAGGACTTGGCCATTCTGCCTATTTTCAGCTTCATCCCGGTGGGGATACAGATGGAAACAAACTGAAATTGAACCAGATTAAGCTGCTGTTGGTATTTTACTGAATGGGGGAAATCTGGCCAGGACACTGTGGAAATCCTCCAGCTCTTTTTGAAAAGTACCATGGTATCTTTCATGTCCACCAGAACAACCACTAGATCAGATAGATGGGCCCTCCGTTTAACAGCTCATTTGAAAGGACAGCACCTCAGCAATGCAGCATCCTCCTCATGCTGCACTACAGTGTCAGTATTGGGATTTTACCCCAAGTTCCTGGAGTGGGACTAGAACCCACAACTTCCAATCTTCTGGCCCCAGAAGTGAGTGTGCAACCTGCTAAACCAATGGCACTTTAGGTATTTAAAGATCTATATCATGGCCCCCCTCTATCCTCCAGTGAATACATATCCACCTTCTTCAGTCTCGGTTCATATGAGTTCGTCTGCTGACCCCGAATCATTTTGTTGGCACTTCTTTGTACCACCTCCAGCAGTTTAATATCCTTTTCCTGGTAGAAGTTCCAGAACTATACACAGTACTCCATATACAGCTGCACCATGGATCTGTATGTGGCAGTATGCCCTCCTTTTTTCTGCTAGTGGACCCCTATTTTTGCAACCCACAATCCTATTTGCCTTTGCCGCTGCTTTACTGCATTGCATAGTGGGCTTCAGGGTGCTGGTAACTGCAATCCCTAGGTCTTTCTGTTCTTCCTCAGACACTGTAATGTTTACCCTCAGCCTGTATTCCACTCCTGGGTTCTTTCTTCCCATGCATGTGACCTTACACATCTTGTAGTTGAAGCTCAGCTTCCAGATTCTGGACCAATTCTCCAGTTTTTCTAGGTCCTCCCTCATGTCCCTGAACCCTTTGTTTGTGCCCACCCTCCAACAGAGCTTGGTGTCAAGGTTTGCCCTTACTGCCATCCCCAGTGTTACATATGAGCATGTTGAACAGCACCGGCCCAAGCACCAACCCTTTGGTAGAATGTATGTTGGAAGTACTCAAGGAGAGCAGGTATTTCAAAGGGGCTGTAAAATATTTATTCAAAATCTGTGAGTCACAAAATAACAAATCTTAAAAATAGAGGACTCTACAGACAGGAGCACCGTCGCTTCAACCTTTCGGTTTTCATCAGGGGGCATGTGACCTTGTGCAGAATACATCAACATTAAATAGTAAAATCAATCAATTAATCAACATCAGAATGCATTTTTTTAAGCAGAAGTTCATAAAACCTATGAAGAAAATCTCATTATAACCATCCCAGTTAATCTCACCTGCTAATAAAATGGTACTTACTCATGACAACACAAACAAGATGTATTGTGCTGGAACAGAGAGCAATAATCATTTGAAGTGCCAATAACAACACATTTAGAACATTTTTATGAAAAAGATATATGAAAAGAGCCATCCTAATTCTACTAAAATACTACAGACTTTCTAACAATTTACTGAAAATACATTTGAATAAGAAGATAACGGTTGTTGCCATGGCCGCTCGCTGTATAGAAATAATACTTTTATAAAAATACAGGGGATGAAAGTATCTCAAAGCTGCATTTTACATATAAGAAAAGGCCTAGTAACCAATGGAACACTGTCCAATATTATCACTGAGCAAGTAGCCATAGTGCCTCGGATTAAAAAAATGTACTTGCAGTAAGTCAGTAAAACTAAGCACAAATAAAGCAGAATTTTAATATCAATATGCTCAACCAAACATCACTACATATGAGATATCAACAAATATACAATTAAACTTTCAACGCAGAAGTATCCCCATGAAAGATATTTTCAATATAATACAAAATCACACATGCCCACACAATGCAAAGCATCATGGGGTGCATATGCAAATCACCACAGAATGTTATGCTGGTTCAATTTTAAGCAGAATTGCATGGTGCCGAAAGGCCTCTCACACAATTTGCAAAGGGTGCTAACAGATGACATAGACACGTGTTTTGTCCTACCAGGACAAATATATTAGAACAAATATTTTCCCTAATCAGATGATATAACCATGTACCAGTGTATAGTTACTGATATTACAGATGTGAGAGCCAGGATGCAATCCAGAAATGCTGCAGAATATTACAGAATGCTGCAGTTTACTGCAGGGGCCATTGTAAGTCAATGGCAATTAAGCCCTTTTTGTCATGCAGGATTTTGTGACATCTCATTATTGCAAGTTACTGTATTTCATCATGGCTGACTCCTGTATGTCTACACCTTACTAGGAATATTAAGTGAATAAGAAAAAAGACAGAGGTAAGGAAATGAGGATTGGGTGAAGTTTTGGGATGGGGAAGGGGAAAAAAGGAAGAGAAAATAGGAGGTGGGGAAAGAAGGAATGAAAACAGTGAAGAAAGAAACATTAATATATCTGAGTGGAAAAAAAAAACGTAATAAATTATTCAATTTCCAGGGACTGTAGTGCACAGGTAGGTGCAATACTAAAAACTAAAATGTGGGTGTCAAAAATATAAGTTTCAACAATATATAGAAATAGAACAATAAAAATGAGATTTACAGTACCAGGTAAAAATGTGAATTATTAACAGTATTATAATAAAACAGCAAGAGCCTGATATTCAGAAGTTTGCACAAGCACTATTTGGTGTTTGCCCACGCAAACTGGGCTTTGCACTGGAGCACAATATTCAAAGGGCTCTGTTGCACCAGAAAACAGGGGCAGCACCTGTGAAAACCAAAGAGGGGGGTATACAAAGAGTGGGGCAGAGAGAGGAATATTGTCAAAAGCTGATATTCAGTGGATTTGCACAGTGCAAGAGGGTTTGTGCAGTCCTTTTGCACCATGCAAATAACACTGATAAAAACCTCCCCTTATTCCATGCAACCCTAGTGGCAGCCGGAGGTAATGTAGCCAATCAGATGGTTGGCATCTGGGGGAGCATACCCACCCCTGTGGTCTGTGGCAACCCCCCCAATCACCAGCCCCATATGAAATGTAAAATTCCCTAGTGCTAGTGGTCCCCCAACCCTCAGATTGCCAGTCCCAAGTGTTTCAGAATAATCCCTGGTGCTAGTGGTCTCCCCCACCCTCTGATTGCCAGTCCTTCACTAGCACAAAGCATCCCTGGTGCTAGCAGTTCCCCCCACCCTCAGATCGCGAGCCCAGGCTGTACAAAACAAGGAATCCCTGGTGGTAGTGGTGCCCCCTGCCCTCCGATCGCCAGCTCCTCACTGGGACAAAACATCGCTGGTGCTAGTGGCCCCCTCTTCCCCCAACAGCCAGCCAGGAAGTGAAAAAAAAAACCATCACTGGTGTCCAGTGGTTCTCCCCCTCTACGGCACCAGGCACCCACCCTCCAAACTCACTGTATCTGTATGTGTGGTGCCACAGGTGCCTATGGTGACCGGCACAGCCCTCCTCACACCTCCTCAGTTGGACACCATATGTACAGGTAGGGAGCATACCTCATATTTATAGGACAAGGCATATCACCCTGTACATATGGCAGCCAGCTGAGGAGGTGTGAGGAGAGCTGAGCTGGTCACCATAGGCACACACAGCACTGCGTACAGATACGGTGAGTGGGGTGGGGCCACTGGATGCCAGGGATGATTTGTTTTTTATTTCTCAACCAGCAGTTGGGAGAGAGAGGGGACCAGTAGCACCAGGGATGCTTTGTCCCGGTAAGGGGTTGGTGATTGGAGGATGGGTGGGGAACCACTACCACTAGGCATTCCTTTTTTTTGTACAGCTAGGGCTGATAATCTGAGGGTGCAGGAGACCACTAGCACTAGGTATTATCTTCAAACACTTGGGGCTGGCAATTGGAGGGAGCGGGGACCACTAGCAACAGGGATAGCTATGGCTGTCCTGGTCTGGGGGGGTGGCACTGCGCTGCCTGCTTCTGCTACCCATGCAAATGGGCCCATAATGGGCATGCAAATAGCTCCTTAATGCACTGCATGCCCAGATGTTCTCATTTGCATGGGTACCTCTGAAAATTGCAGATAGTGCTCTGCCCTAGCAACTCCTGAGCCCAACTTTGGGAACTGTGTCGGCACGATGCTCCCTGACTTAGTGCTACGCCGACATAGCCCTATATTTTGTCAGGTAGTGCCCAACTGAATACAGCATCCTGGGACCCCTGGGCAACGGCAAAGCACAGTGCAAACATTTGTGCTACACTTTGTGCCTAGCTGAATATCATGCCCCAAAAGTGTTAACATGAAAAAATGCCCTTGCTGTATTTAAGAGGCGAGAAAGAGTACAGTAGGATTAGTACCAAGGATGTTAGATACAACAGCAAAAGTGTTAACATGAAAAAATTCCCTTGCTGTTATTAAGAGGTAAAAAAAAGACAGAGTACAGTAGGGTTAGCACCAAAGGTTTTAGATAAAGGAAAATAAGCATACGAGATGCCAAAAATATACACCACTGAAGTATAGAAATACACAAGATTATAGATCATATTGAAGGAAAGATAGGAATTATTTGCTGAAGTTCATCACAGAATGGATCATTATAGTAACTTAAATAGCTCAACCTAACCATTATATCACCTAACACTGAAATTAAAACATTCTTGGCAAATATATATAAGAAAACTGATATCTGAAGCACAGACTCAACAGGTACACAAACAGTTCTGGGTATATATCACCAAAAGACAAATATTGTCACTTTTTGATAAAGTTGTCCTCATTACAGGAATGTCTATTCCTTCATTAAACTGATAATGCTAAGGAGTTCTTACAGTATTGATCCAATGTGTTTCTTTAACAAAACCTTGTGTCTGTCTTTGCCATGTGGTGGCGTGAGGGCATGTTCTTTTTTATTCAGCGAAACAGTGAACAGGACTGCTATTTGTTGTTCAGCTTGGGCACAGAAAAGCTAGTGGGAACAAACTATCCTTGATTTATTTTAGGATTCCCTGATTTACTTTAGGAATGTTGGTGGGGAAGAATTATCCTTGCTTTAATTTGTGGTAAAGGCTGATTGTTTTTGTAGAAAACGGGGGAGGAGGGGTCACAGTGAATAACCTACCCACCCTACACGCAGCATGGACTACAGGGTTAATTTACATAGCCTACCAAGCCAACGGGTGTAAATTAAACTGCACAGGAGCCACAGGTCAGTAAGCCTGCAGGCTAGGGGGAAGCAGCTGAGTGGAACTCACGGATGGCTGAATTGCAACACAGGGCAGGGAAGAGATTTGTATCTGCTTCTTTTCATAGGCTTTTTCTAACACCACTTAATGTGAGTGGATATAGAACGGAGTGGTACACTTAATTTATTTTGTCCAATGCATGGTTGATTTTCAGGTTGGCGTTCCTTCAGTGGGGGCAGGGTGTTCAGCGAAACAGTGAACAGGACTGCTATTTGTTGTTCAGCTTGGGCACAGAATCGCTAGTGGGAGTGAACTATCTTTGATTTATTTTAGAATTCCTTGGTTTACTTGGGTATTCAGTGAACAGGGGGACTGTAATTGGGCACTTATAAAAAATGGCGACTCAATTATGGCACCTGTGTTAAGGGCTACCTGGCGGGGTAGCAACCTGATACCTAGGTGGGTGAGGTAGGGTGATAGGATGTACACGCATATACGCATGTGCATGGGGGGAAGAGGAAGGGGGGAAGGTATGTGGGAGAGGGTGTGGCGAGCAGCTGTTGAGCTGGTCTACTAGAGTGGTGGGGTGGGTGGTCGGTTGGAAGAGAGGTGCAGGGTACAGGGTTTGGGTCTGGCGTGGTGCAGTGCATTTTTTGCCAGCTGGTGGCTTTTTATTTTTATAAGTATTTGCCCTCCCCCCCAATATGCACCCCCCTGGAGTTGAAAATCTTTTAGTAGGGGGGTGCTGGGGGCGAAACCCACAGGGGGGTGCAGTCCCCCCGCATTAAAGAAAATACAGTGGATCTTGGGTGCCCTCTACCCATTCACCGTGAGTGTGCATCGCCAAAATATTTTGGGGGTGATGTACACTCTCCCTAATGGTGATCGCTATTCTGCAATCACCATTATCACATAGAACCATTTACTTTAGGAACGTTGGTGGGGAAGAATTATCCTTGCTTTAATTTGTGGTAAAGGCTGATTGTTTTTGTAGAAAACCAGGTGTCACAGCACATAACAAACCCTGCCCTTCCCTCTACCTGCTCACCCCTGGTCTTCTCTACTTTTATAGGTACCTGGTCCCATTGCACTTCCTGCTACATCACAGGAAGAGGTACACATATCTCTGGAGGCAGCTTCCACAGATCAGGTAGTCAGAGCACTTTGCAGCAGCAACATACATCACAGCTATAGTTGCCCAAACAGAACCAAAGACAAAAAAAAAGTAGCTTACAAAGAAGAGAATGATGTTTAGCAGGGAGCAGGGTAAATAGGGAAAGTAGAAACCAGAACAGGATGCAGTAGGGAGTGGTTCAGTGCACTGGTTGCCGGGCAGCAATCTTCAGGAAAACTTTCTGGATGCTGTAGTGCTGCCTCATTTGTAGGCATCTCTCTGGACTGAGGGCGGAAATTGCCATTCTACGGGCCGAGCTGGCAGGAGTACTGGCGAACATCGCCCCCACCCAGAGACCAACATGTCCACAGCCACTGCCACAACGGATGCCCGGGAAGAGGGCAGGATGGACTAGGGTGGGCTCAGGGAGGTTTAGGGAGGTAGAACTGAAGCAAATCCCCAATCCGGTCAAGCTCAGGGACTCCTTTGAGGTTCTGGAAGAGCGGGAGAGTCTCAGAAGGGAATCCAAGGCTGCGACCAGAGAGGAGGTGAGGGTCCTCCAAAAAGGAGACCCGGGACAGAGAAGAGGACTCAAAGGAAGAACAAGGTAATCCTGAAGGGGACTCTATAGTCAAAGGGATGGTTCAGGGCACAGATAGCAGGGAGGTGAGGGAGGTAAAGTGCTTCCCAGGAGGCACTGCTCGGAGGGACAGGGAGCAGATCTTGATGATTGCTAAAGAGGCGGCAAGGGGAGGGGACTGGAGGTCATTGTCCACCTGGGAACAAATGACCTATTCAAGGACAGGGCAAGCTTAGAGCAGGTACAGGGGGATTTCAGAGAGTTAGGAGGGTGCCTCGAGAAAGTAGTATCAGCCATGACTTTTTCGGAGGGACTGAGGGTCCATGGAAGGGGGAGGATAGGAATCTCTAGAATAGCAGCTTCAACAAATGGTTAAAGGGCTGGTGCAATGAGAAGGGATATGGCTTCATTGGAGACCCACCTGGAATGTTTCAGCCATATTCAATGGGGACGGACGACATCTTTCTGAGAGGGGGACAACAGTTCTCAGTGAGCGGTTTACATGCATCCTGGATGAACATTTATACTAGCCAGGGGGAAGGGGCTCAGAGGGAGAAGGGAGACTTAAGTAGCCCACCCTCACAAAATAAAGTAACCAGCACTGAGGAACATCATTGGAGGTTGCATTCAATGACACCACTACCAGATGCAACGGGAAAGGCAGGGGTAGGAAGGCAGCATCAAAAGATAAAAGGGGGTTGAGGGAAAGAGGCAGGAGGGCAAGAGCAGGATTGCAGGAAGGACAGACAGAGGAAAATGGAAGGCCATGATTACAAATGCCCGCAGCCTGGGGAACAAAATCCCAGATCTTGAGGCCTTGTTAGCAGGAGCAGACCTGAACATAGCCACAATAACAGAGACCTGGTATTCCGCAAATCATGCCTGGGACACAAATATTCCAGGTTATGCTCTTTTCAGGAGGGATAGGTAGAGTAAGAAAGGAGGAGGGGTGGCATAAAGGCAACTGAGGTGCAGGGTAGACAGGAGGAGACCGAGGCACTATGAGTCACCCTCAAGCCAGGCAATTGTACAGCAATCCACATGGGGTGGTCTACAGGCCTCCAGCACAAGGAGAAGAGGAGGATAGGGATCTAGTAGATCAAATTCACAAGATGGCAGCAAAGGGTGAGGTAGTGCTGCTATGTGATTTCGGTATCCCAGATGTGGATTGGACCATCCCAGCAGCTGCTTCAAACAGAAGTCGTGACATCCTGGATTCCCTGCAGGGGGTAGGTCTCAGGCATCTAGTGACTGATCCCACCAGAGACAAGGCCATTTTGGACCTCATATTGACAAATGGGGACAGAGTCACAGACATCCAGATGAAGGATCAGCTGGGATCCAACAACCACCACATAGTGTGGCTTAACAAGGAAATGGAGACACAAGCCTGTCACACAAAGGCAAGGGTTTTGGACTTTAGGAGGATGGATTTTGTTCATATGGGGAGGTGTATCAAAGAGGCCCTGGAGGGGAGGGTGGTAGGAGGGGGGGTAGAGGATCAGTCAGAACACCTGAAGAGAACCATAGAAGAGGTAATGAACCAGTGCATCAAAATGGTTAACAAATGCGGGAGAAGAAAGAAACCACAATGGTTCTCGAGAGACATGGAGAACGGGGTAAGGGCCAAAATGGTGAGTTCCAGAAAATATAAAGAGACTCAGAGAGAGCAGGACAGGGAGGTGTACCTAAAGAATCTAAAATAAGCTGAGAAGGCTGTAAGAAGAGCAAAGCACAGGCAGAAAAAAGATTAGATCAGACGGTTAAGGAAAGAGACAAGACATTCTTTCGGTACATCAGTGAATTAAGGAAGGCAAGGGGAGGGATAGTAAGGCTCAGAGGGGATACAGGGGAATGTATGGAGGGTGACCTAGACAAGGCAGAAATAATGAATAAATACTTCTGTTTGGGAATTCACTGAAGAGGGTGAGGGACAGGGACCACAGCTGGGCAACAGATGCAAATGAGGGAGGGAGGTGAATACCAGTCCATTCATGGTGGAGAGAGTCCTGAAGAACCTCACTAAACTGAAGGTGGACAAGGCAATGGGGCCAGATGGCATGTACCTGAGGATATTAAGGGAGCTAGCAGCACCTCTGGCAGCCATATTCACTGAGTTGCTGAACACAGATGTGGTACCAGATGACTGGAAGGGGGCACATGTGGTCCTTCTGCACAAAAGCAGTAGTAGGGAGGAGGTGGGGAACAATAGGCCAGTCAGCCTCACCTCAGTAGTGGTTAAGATCATGGTGGCACTGCTAATGGAAAGAATAGTGACACACCTGGAATCCAACAGTGCACAGGATTCGAGGCAACATAGATTCACAGCAGGAAGATCGTGTCAGACCAATCTGATTGATTTTTTTAACTGAGTCACGAAGGAGGTAAATCGGGGGAGAGGACATCAGCTACCTTGATTTCAGCAAGGCCTTCAACACTGTCCCACATAAAAGACTCCTTAACAAGATGGGCAGTCTGGGCATGTGCCGCAAGTTGGCAAACTGGGTTAGGAACTGACTAACAGACAGGAGGCAAAGTGTGGTAGTGAATGGGACCCAATCTGGGGAGAGTGCAGTGACCAGTGGTGTGCCCCAGGGATCGGTCCTTGGGCCAGTCCTGTTCAATATCTTCATCAGTGTCATTGCAGAAGGACTGGAGGGAAAGGTCTGCCTGTTTGCAGATGACACCAAGATCTGCAACAGGGTGGATATCCCTGACAGGGTGAAGAAATTGAGAAGGGACATGGGGAAGCTTGAAAAGTGGTCTGAGGTGTGGTAACAGGTTTAATTCCAAGAAGTGCAAGATAATGCACTTGGGACACAGGAATCCTGGGGAGAGCTACAGGATGGGGGGAGGGGAGTTGCTGACGGTCACCAAGGAAGAAAGAGACCAGTGTGCAAGCAGTGTACAAAGGCTGCAGGGAGGGCCAGTGAGATGCTGGGGTGCATAAGCAGAGGCCTTACTAGCAGAAGGCAGGGGGTTGTGATGCCACTGTACAAAACACTGGTGAGGCCTCACCTAGAGTACTGTGTGCAGTTCTGGAGGCCGCACCTTCATAAAGACATTGACAGGGTGGAGGTGCTCCAGAGAAGGATGACTGAGATGATACAGGGCTTGCATCACAAAACATCTAAGGAAAGATTATAGGACCTCAATATGTAGTCGCTGGAGGAGAGGAGGGATGAGGGGATATGATAGAAACATTCAAGTACCTCAAGGGCATCAACAAGGTACAGGAGGAGACCTATTCCAATACTGGAAAGTACAAGAACAAGGGGGCATGATATGAAACTGGAGGGTGGCAGATTAGGGGGAAATGTAAGGAAGTTTTTCTTCATGGAGAGGGTGGTGGACACAATGGAATAGTCTGCCACAGAAGGTGGTAGGAGTGAGCACAGTGGAGGGATTTAAACATGCCTGTGACAGACATAAGGGAACCTTAGAGGTGGGAAGGAGGGGTAGGAAGCCACTGACCAGGTAGGATCAGAGGCCGCACACAAGTATAGTGCTTACGGGCAGACTGAATGGGCCTGGTGGTCCTTGTCTGCTGACAGTTTCTATGTTTCCATGTTGTACACCCCTGCTCTCTACTGCCAAACTCTCTTGGGAATGCCTAGGAGCCTGGCTTAGCTGGAACCTGTATCCCCTATGCAGCTTCCTACCTCCGTGCTGCCTTGGATTTTTCCCTCAGGGCAGGGTAAGGGGTGGCTGTACTCAGACTGCATCACTATCATCAGGCAATCAGCCATGGGGTCCAGGACCAATCCTTCTTTGGTCCACCAGGGTTCGTCATCGTTCATCATTAGGTCCATTTCCCTTGGTTTTCACTAACCTCCCTGATGAAGGCACTCTGTGATATCCTAGGCACATGTACACGCACAGCAAGCTGATGCACTAGATCCTCACCCTGTGCAGTCCCTCCCATAGCATCCTCTGTTTCACTACCACCTGTGGTCACCCAGGTGGCAGTATCACAGCACGGATGGTGACCCACCCTCTCCGGAGAAGGAGAGTGTCCTATGGGATACTCAGTCTTCCTCCCCCCAGTCAGCCCTTGATGATCCAGGCTCGTTCCCAAACCCAAGTCACGTGCATTGTATGCAGTAGCACTACCGCTGCACTGATCCTCACCTTTCATTATTTAATAGACACATAACGGATCACCTCTTAATCTTCTCCTTTTCAATGTTTGTAGTCCAAATGTTCTAGTCTAGCTTAATAGGTCTTAGGTTTAAGATATGCTGTCATTTTAGTTGCCATATGCTGCAGCATTTTCACCATATCTATATCCTTCCTCAGGTGCAGATTCCAAAGCAGTGAGCAGTAGTCTAGGTGTACTCTTACATATGTTCTGTACAGCAGTAATACAGAATCACACAGAATCACAGAAATCTGACAGCAGAAAAGGACATCATTGGCCCATCGGGTCTGCCCTCCCCCTCCACACTCATCTCCACTCTTATGTTCCCACCTCTTCTTGTACGTACTACATTTTCTGTTTATTTATAAATGCTTTTGTTATACACCCCATTATTCTGCTTACTTTTCCCACTGTATGCTTACAGTGATCTCCTTCTTTAGTTTGTTGTTTATAATGATGTTCAAGTCCTTTTGTTTTGAACTGTATTTAACTTAACAGCACTCAAGTAGTAGTCATGGCATTTATTGTTGTTACCCAGATGCATTACCATGCAGTTAGCAAAATTAAGCTTCATATTATTAATAGTTGCCTGGTATTTCAATTTCTCTAGGTCCTGCTTCAGAGTATTTATGTTTGATTGTGTATCCACTGGTCCTCTGAGTTTGATATCAACTGTGAATTTGTTTTATATACATTTGGCATTCTGTACCTAGGTCACTAACATAGAGGTTAAACAATAGTGGATCCATGACTGAGCCCTGTGGCACTCCACTTGTCACAGGATACTCACTTGTGATTGTGGCATTAATTCTTGCATTTTGACTTCTTCCCATAAGCCATGCTGTTACTCAACTAATATATTTGTTATCAATGTTCATGCTGTATAATTTATTATTTTTGCTGTGTGGTACCTTATCAAATGCCTTTTTAAAATCCAAGTATATGCTATCCACCGGTATGCTGTCAAGGCTTTTGCTGATATTATTGTAGAAACATAAGAGATGGGGTGTACATGATCTTAGTTTAGTAAACCCATATTGATTATTGTTCATTGTTCCTTTTTCCTTAAGTTCTTAATTTATTTCATCACCTGTTAAACTTTCACGTTTTGCAAATTACTGAGGTGAGGCCAATTGGCCTGTAACTTTTGCATTTGGATTTGACTCTTTTTTTTTAAATAATGGTACTACCATGGCTGGCTTCTGGTCTTCTTATACTACTCCCACTTTTGTAGACTGATTGATTATGTAAGCTATACCTTCCGAGATAACTGTCCTTAGTTCCTTTAGTACTTTCGGCTGTATATTGCCAGGCCTGATGATTTGCTGATATCTAACTTGTTTAATTTCCCCTTCAGTTATGGTTTGTTAGTTATGTTCTCACCCCCATGCTGTATACATTATTTTTGGTGTTGTGATCTGTGGCGTTGTTTAATGCATCGTATCTGTCAAAGACAGACCCCAAAAATCTATTTAATTAAGCAGCTATTTCAACCATGTTATTGGTTGTCCCTCCATTAAATTTGACTGGCGCTGTAGTTCTGTCTTGCATTTTATGAGAGTTGACATAGGCATAAAAGGACTTTGTGTTCCTCTTGGATGCTGCCAGTTTAAATTCTATATTCCTCGTAGATGCCCCGATTTTTCCTTTAGCTCTTCTTACTGCTCTTTTAAGTTTTTTGTCGATGCTGGTTGGATTTTGTTTCTATTTATTAAAAAGTTTCCTTTTTATTTATTGCTTTGGTAATGCTTTGGTAATGCTGCCATTCATCCAGTAGAGTTTCTTTCCTTTCCTTTCTTATTATATACTGTACTTTACTCTTTGGTATATATTTTCTTCCATTTTAAATAAAATGTTTTAGAGGTTTCCCAATATTCATTGACAAATGTCTAAATGAACTATACATTCCGTGCTATGTTACTAATTTCTTTGATCATTATTTTGAAATTGCATTTATCATAATTGAGTCTCGTTGTTGTTCCCTTAATTAGAATTATTGTTCTATCAAAAAGTGTTTGTCAGTAGGCAGTGGTCGCTTCCATCTAGCGATTCTCTTATCTGTATGTTTTGTATTTTGTTTAGAATGTTAGAATTAAGTGAAGTGTATTTTTCCCTCTGGTATATTTGGTAACACACTTGGTCCAAGTGTAACTTTCTTGTTATATCCAGGAAATTTTCCTCTTGTTTGTTACCTGTAGTTTGATTTCTCCAGTCTATTCTTGAAAAATTATGGTCCCCTATTATTATTGCATCAGTTGCTGAGACATCGTTTTCTATTGTATTAAGTGTCTATGATGTATCATGATCTCCAGACCTTGGTGGTCTATAGTATAGACCAAGTTTAAAGTATTTGATCAGTTTGTCTTAACTGTAATCCAAATACTTTTGATATTGCTGTCCTTATTTCAAATATCATTTATCATCACACAGTCATTGTCTTCCCTTATGTAAAGCGCAGCATCTCTCCCTTTTCTTTGTTCTCTCTTTGCTGTAGATCTTGTACCCTTTAATCTGTTTATTCCATTCCATGGTTTGTCCCACCAAGTCTCAGTCACTCCAACAATATATATACTATCTTTTATTAAGATATATTTTCTAGTTCTAATGTTTTGTTATATTTAAACTTCTTGCATTTAGCAATATCCCTTTCATTTTTCTCTTATCTGTCTTGTTGGGTTCAGTATTCAGTCTTGCCTTTTTACTGGGGAGGTACTTCTCACTTCTCCACCAGTCATCTCATTTGAAACATCCCTTACCAAGTTTTCTATCTTTTGCCCCAGCAAGTACTTCCCTTTATAGTCAGATGAAGTCTGTCTCAATTGTATAACTTGGGTCTGCCTTCAAATGTTTCCCAGTTTCTAAGAACATCAAACCTTTTTCCCTTGGCCTAATTCCTCAACCAGGTATTGATTGATTATATTCTCTTTTGTTGTAAGTTAGAAGCCCTCGGTACTGGAAGGATTATGGATGTTGCCACCTTGCTCCTTTTTTGTTGTAATTTGTAGCCTAGTTTTTGGAAGTCCTTTTTAATATCTTATCTGACTTCCTCCCTATGTCATTAATCCTGGAGAATAATATTACTAAAGGTTGGTCACCTGCTTTTTCCATAATGTTATTAATCATTTTGCAATGTCCTCATTTTTAGCTTCAGAGAAGTTGCTTACTGTCCTGTTATGTTTATCTAGTTTACAGATTATCCTATCAGTATATTTTATTATGAAGCCCCTCAGTACATATGTCTGTCTTTATGGGATATTCCGGATATGATTCTTTTCCAAATCCTCTGTTTCTGATGTTTGTTGGTTGGTTGTGATGGGATTGTCATTTGATAGGTCAGTTATAGTAGTGCTGAAACTCTGTTGGATATGTTTATTTCATTTCCTGTAGCTCTCCTACCTTTTCTTGGCCTGTTTCCATTTGTTATAGTATACCAGTCTGTCCCCTGCTCATGTTCCTCCTCTCTCTGTTTTTTTTTCTGATTAGCCTGTTTGCTTCCAGTTTCATTTTCTTTTATCTCCCTGTACTGCCATGTTCACTTCACTAATTGTATTTGTTTTGAATTCATTAGTGTTTCCCTGTTTCGTTTGAAATTTAACTCCTGCTGTAGTTGCTGAATGTGATGTTTCAAATCTTTTATTAAGTTAATTTCTTTGCAGGTGCAATTTAAAAAAAACTATCTCATTCATGCTAAATTTGCTAGTTTTTGCACTGGAAGGTTATACAGCTGCTCTGGAGTGTAATTAAACCCCTGGTTAAAGACATTCTCCCTGGTACATATTTAGAAGTAAGCAGTAGGTATCTTGCAGCTGGTGCAGTAAGTGTCTTACCTTAATATTGACTTCTTAGGCATCTAAGTGTATAGTGCCTGGCCCCCTGGCTGAACTGGCTGGCACTGGCAGACAAGCTTGCCTCTGCCAACATCATCTCGGCTGCACGTTTGCCAGGTATGGCTCTGGCTATATATATGGTCGGACCAGAAGTTGCTTGTCCTGCTACTTCTGGTTCAGTGCTCAGTTTACAAAGTTCCCAAAAGTACAAGATTTGCTACCTCCCCCACAAGTTATGCTTCTGCCTCTTCTCAGTACAAACATCACTGTCAGCTCTATGCTGATCTAAAATGGCCTAGTCCTGCTGCTCACTGCCTCCTATCCTATGGCACTTTAATAGATGGTATAACAAGATCAGACCTCCCTCAATCTCTCGCCTCGTTATTACACTCTCAAACTCCCTCCTAAGGGCTCCTGTCAAATAACCAAACCCCTCTTTACATCCCTAGGTGCAAGACCACAATGGGTGCACGAGCCTTCTCCTATGCTGCCCCTAAGTACTGGAATACTATCCCTCAAGCTATTCGTCTTGGCCCTACACATGCTGGCTTCAAGAAGCTCCACCGTGAACATTTACTTGCAGCAAGTCCTTGTACCTGCTTCCATCCACCTTAAGTTCATCTCTCACTTTGTTCTATCTTACTGTACTCCCACCCTTCCTGTACATACTCTTACCTACCTCTCCTCCCTCCTCCTCCTCCCCTTTATTTTTCTACTATGTTTATTTGCCTTGCTAATGGCACTTACTGTACACTGTCTCATTTTCTGAAGATCTCTGTATTTTTGTTCATATTATTTACTTTGTCCAACCCTGTATTATATAGTCTTGCAAATTGTTTGTATTTTTTCTGACTACCTTTGTACTGTACGACCTATTCTATGTGCTGTGTCACATTGTGGTTTGTTGTTCTTGTATTTGACTTGTATCCTCCTGGGTCGTGCCTGAAAATAGGCACCTCTGTACCTAGTGCATCCACCCGGTTACCAAAAGCAAATAAATAAATAAATGTAGTGATGTGTTTATGTATGAAAATGGGTTTATAACCCTGACAAGACCCTCAAAAAGACAGTAAGTGAGCTGATGGGGGGGAGGGGTGCTAATGTCAGTCCTCCACTGTTCCACAATTCTTAGCTGCCTCACACAGAGAGACTGGTTTAAGTGGAGACGCTGACCCTTTTTTGCTGCTTTTTTGATATTTATTTATTTATTAGCTTTTGGTAACCAGGTTAGTGCGTTAGGAAAAAAAACTGCCTATTTTCAAGCATGACCGGGGAGTGTACAACAATAGGGGGAAACAATACAACTGGGATAAGAAGGGTATATACTCAAACACTGGACCACCACGCAGGGCAGTCAGACAGGAGTACAAAGAAAACAACCAAAGTAGGAGGAGGTAATACTAATCCATCAAGGTAAATTTTACAGGAGCTTGGTATGACTACTTAACAGTATATGAATTACTCAGGAACTCAGAATGACTACTTAGCAAGAGTTTAACATGGAGTGAGCAGAAGGGACCAGAGAAGGAAATCTAGGGACACTTACAGATACCAGGAGAGATCAAGTAAGAAAAGAGAACTTTTTTGAAAGAGTTGTGAGATGGGGAATGCTTTATGCCAGTGGAAAGGGAGTTCCAGAATTTGGGAGCAAGATGGGAGAAAGCACACTCACCCATTTTAGTAGAACAAGGAGGAACAGTGAGCAGGGGTGAAGTTGAAGACCTTAAATAACGAGCCTGGGTAACTGGTTTGAGCATAGCTGCAAGCACGTCAGGACGTGATGGGCAGGATAATGAATCAATAAGGTTACGCAGAGTGTAGGAACATATACCCTTGGGAGACAGCCAGTTCAGTGTAGAGTAGAGAAGGCAGTGATGGGTGAGACGGGGAGCTGACAGGGCAAATCTGCAGATGTTGTTGTATGTGGTGTCCCATTTATGCATATCTGCTGCTTTAGTATGAGAGAAGACTGGAAGAGCATATTTCAGCCCCGGGAGTAAGACCCCCTGGGCTACGGAGATCTGGGCTGAAGCAGTGAGTGAGTGACATACCCTGTATGCAGCTCCGATCTTCGAGTTGACGTGTTGACAAACCTCATCGATATGCATGATGAAGTTGAGTTGGGGGTCAAGAGTCACCCCTAAATATTTGAAGGATTTTGTGTTGGTCAGTACAAATCCGTCAGGGCATTGGACCCGCAAGTGATGGGATTCAACATGCTAGTCATGTTCAGAGTGTCAGCGCCAGGACTGATTGCTACCTTAAGGAAAAGTCATTTTAAGTTTGTTGAGAGTCCAGGGCCACTACACCAGAATGTGGTGCTAGCAGTAAAATAGTACTAATAGAGAAATGAGCCAACTGCTGCACACATTCGCACCTCAATAGCTGGAACAGAAGCACTCAACCACAATATAAAGTGCTCAGTATTGTTTTATTCTTAAAAATCAGCTTCATCAGCTCCAACTCCGGACTACGAGTCTGCTCAGAAGAAAACCCTTTGTTAAGAGGATAATGGTACAAACACTCATCATGACTTATATACACTATACAATCAATCAAATACATATGAACATACAAAACTGCCAGCAGAAACAGGTGACATGGTCTATCAAGTCTGCTTGAATGTGCAGCTAGCACCTCTACCTTGTAGCTGCCCCTTCCCCCTCACATTTACCCCTGCCTCTCACCCTGTCCCATCTCCTTTTGAGACTACCCCCTGTCTTACAGGATTCCACCTCCTCTGGCAGAGTGTTCCATTGTTCCACAACCCTCTCTATGAAAAAGTGTCTCCTCATCTCCCTCTTGTATCTCCCCCCCTCCAATCTAAGACCATGCCCTCTCCCCCTCCTTAGCTTAAATGCCCCTTCAGTGCCTGTCTTAATTATCCCCTTTACATACTTAAAGGTCTCAATCATATTCCCCCGATCCCTCATCTCCTCCTAAAGAGTACAAATTCAGCTCTCTAAGCTGTTCCTCGGAGGGTTTGTCTTCCAATCCATGGATCAACTTTGTCACTCTGTGCTGTACCCCCTCCAGCAGTCTGACATCCTTCTTTATATATGGGCGCAAGTACTGCACGCAGTACTCCAGGTGTGGTCTGACCAGTGACCTGTAGAGAGGCAGGATCACCTCCCTGCTCCTTGAGGAGATTCCTCTCACATTACATCTCAGCATCCTGTTGGCCTTTGCAGCCACCTTCCTGTACTGCTCTGTGTTGTGCATTCTCCTTGTTGCAACCACCCCCAGATCTTTTTCCTCCTTGGTCGTGCCTAGCTGCTCTCCCCCTAGCAGGTAACCCCTCCCAGGGTTCTTTGCCCTGGAGTGCAGTACCTTGCACTTTTTAGCATTGAACCCCAACTGCCACTTTTGTGACTACTCCTCCAGTCTGGTTAGGTCATCCTGTAGCCCCTGCCACCCTGCTATGTCATCCACCACAGCCCCCAACTTGGTGTAATCTGTGAACAGAGTGATCTTATTCCTGAATTCCTGATGTCATGTGAGATGTCCGCTATAAATATCCCAAACAGCACCAGCCCCAGTACCGATCCCTGTGGCATCTCGCTAGTCACTGCCCTTGGAGATGAGAGATCCCCACCACCACCACCCTCTGCTGTCTCCCCTCCAGCCAGTTCTCGATCCAGTTGACCATTTTAGTCCCTGCCTCCACATATCTCAACTTTGTCCCCAACCTTCCATGTAGCATTGAATCAAAGGCCTTGCTGAAGTCCAAATAAACAACATCCACAGCATGGCCCTTGTCCAGTTCCCTCATTACCCAGTCATAATATTCCACAAAGTTGGACTGACAGGACTTTCCCGAGACAAACCCATACTGATGATTGTCCTGGAGCCCATTGTCCTCCAAGAAGGTTACCAGCCCGTCCTTCAGGATTCTGTCCATCAGCTTCCCCACAAGAGATGTTAGGCTTACTGGTCTGTAATTGCCCGGTTCATCCTTTGGGCCACTTTTATGGAGGGACACCACATGGGCATTCTCCAGTCCTGTGGTATGTACCCTGTGTCCAGCAAGGTATTGAAAAGGTCTGTCAGTGGCCCAGCCAGGACCTCTGCCATTTCCTTCAGCACTTTGGGATGTACACCATCAGGTTCTGGTGCCTTATCCACCCTCAGAGCCCTTAGACCTTCCAACACCCTGCGATCAGTGATTACACCATCAGTCACCCTCCCCACCTGCCCACATTCCCCACCCCTGCAGTATTTGCCCTCCCTTCTCCATCATGATTACAGAACAGAACAGAAGTACTCATTTAGTACTTCTGCTTGTTCCGCCCCTTTCTCTGCCCACCCCCCTGTCCCTCATAATCCTCACTATCTGGTCCTTGCAGCTCCTTCTCTCCTGTATATATTTGAAGAAGTCCTTTTCCCCGTCCTTGATGCCCTGTGCCAGCCTCGGTTCCTGGGAAGCCTTGGGTGCCCTTACTCCCCTAGTAACCTCTTTGGACTTTTTCATGTACTCATCCCAATCATCCCCCTGTCCTGGACCTCCTGTATCTCCTGAATGTTGCTTTTTTCACCCTTACTTTTTCTAAGACTTCCCTACTCATCCAGCTCAGTTTCTTGGCCCTTCCCTTTTTGCTCTGTTATTTTGCACAGGTCTCAGTATCCTCCACCAGCCCCAATTTGATTTTTTTTCATTTCTGGTTCACATCCCAGTCTGACTGAATTCCTTTCAGGTGCACCTCTAAGATTACATCCATCCATCCAAAATCAGCCTGTCTGAAGTCAACCACCCTGGTCCCAGTATCCACTGTTTCTCTGCTCATGTTGAGCTTGAACCACACCAAGTTGTGGTCACTCCCTGCCAGCGGATCTTTCACCCCCACCTTCCTTATAGCCTCACTGTTGGACAATACGAGTTCCAGCGTATTTCCCAACATAGTCAACTCAGTAACCATCTGTGCTAGGAAGCTGTCCTGGAAGGCTTCCAGGAGTACCTGTTCCCTAGCACTCAAGGTGGCTGGGGTTCTCCAATCCACTTCCAGCTGACTGAAGTTCCCCACAATTACTGTGTTACCCTTCCAACACATGATCCTAACTTGCTTTGCTAGCTCCCTGTCCAAGTCTTCCTCCTGAGTCAGTGGCCTGCAAACCATCCTCATCCTGAGAGTCCAATTTTTCATGTCGTGGAAGTGCATCCACAAGGCCTCTGTTCTACCCTCCTCCCCCTCCTCCCTTGTGCACTTTATCCCTTCCCTCACATAAATTGCCACCCCTCCTCCTTTCCCTTTGCCACTATCCTTCCTGTAAATCCTATACCCTGGGAACATCAGATCCTAGTCCTAGTATTGATTGGCCCATGTTTTGGTGATGGCCGCTATGTCCACCCCCCACTTCTGCCATTAGAGTCTGTAGTTCTGCAGTTTTGTTCCCCAGACTTCTTGTGTTCAAGGAGACAACCTGCCATGCTGTATCCTTACCCCATTTCCCATTCCCTTTAACCCACCTCTCCTACCCATCTCTCGTATGATCCCTGTTCATGCTGGGGGTAAGCTCATTTGGCTCCCCTCTCCGGAGACCCTGCCTACCTGCTGTCCACTTGCCACCCCTCCTAGTTAAAATCCACCTTTGTTGCTATGTACTCCCCTATCCACTGTTTTAACACCCCCTGTCCCTCCCTGCTCAAGTGTAACCTGTCCCCTGCATACAGATCATTATTGTCCCAGATGCTTCCCCCAGCCTCCCACTATCCCATACCCCTTGGATCGACACCAGCCCACCAGCCAAGTGTTGAACTCCACTATCCTTCCTTTCCTCACTGTACTCACACAGGGTACTGGGAGTACCACAGAGAAGGCCACTGATCCCCCCATCTCCTCACACAGCCTTCCCAGTTCCTCAAGCCTCTCCCTTACCACTTCTACTGTCTCACCCACCAAGGTGTTCATACCCATGTGCACCACGACATGCGGTTTCATCCTTCCGCTCCCTGTGCACTTAAGAATCAACTGTCCCACCCTGCCCCCTGTCAACCCAGGTACAGACTCGACCCAGATGCAACTATGCCTTTCCCCCTTACTGCCCATTCTGACCCCTTTTAGTATGGAACCTCCCAGCACTAGCACACCCCCTCTTCAATTCTCATCCCTCCCTCATCCTTTTATCTTTGTACCTGCTCCTAGAGTCCACCTTGCCTTGCACACTTGTAACTCTATCCTTATCCCTTGTGACTCCCTGAACCTCCACCCCTGACCTGCTCCCTTCCCTCCCAAAGCTTTCCCACTATCCACCATTTCCCTCCCTTCTGCACTGGGCCCTCTCCTCCCTTCTGCTGTATCCTCCTTATCCACCCTTATAGCTGTGCCCCTCTCCCCCTTACCCCTGCCCCCATCCTCTGGCCAAATGTTGTCCCTTGGACTATCACTATTCTTTCCACCTCATGCCCCCTCATGGAGATCTCCCCCCTCCTCCACCATTGTAGCCAAGACCGCAAACATATTTCCTGCCCCAGCTGTACTGCTGTGCATTGGTTCCTTCCTACTGCCCTGAGACTCCCCCTTGTTGCTTGCTCCTCTGTACTTTTTGACCCTGTACCCCAACTTCTTCCCCTCCCCTGATTCAGAACGTATGGTATTCCTATGTTCTGGACTTGTGTAACTCCTTGGAGGAGGCCATCTTGCTCCAGTTCTCCACCCTCCCCCACCCTCTCTAACTCCCTACCAAGCCACTGCACTTCTTCCTCCAGTCTCCTCAGCCTGTGACAAATTGGACACCCTCTTAGCTTTCATAATATGTTCATCCAAATGGCCACTCCATATCTATTACAGCCCACATTTCTACTCATGTTAACCCCCCTAACATCCTGCTGCCCCCTGTACCATTCTACTTTCCGCTGCCACCATTCCCCCTTATGATGGCCCCTTCACCCACTATTGTATCCTTCCCTAGCACGCTCCCTTCTCATACTTCTATAATCGCCTTGTTGCTCCTAAATCTCCTTAATACTAACTATAGTGAAACGGTACCCCTTAACCTTCCTTAAGTTTCCTTTAATTCCTTAGATATACATACATTAAAAGTGTACCCCCTCTCTGTTCTATAGTGTTAAACTCATAAATACTCAATGTTTGCTAATTATCACTTACTGCCCCTTAAATGGTCCTACCCAGTTGCAGGCAGACTGACCAAAATTAATTCCTAATGGCACTTTACAGATGAAAGGCATTAGATCAGTTTAGCAATGCTTAATTGAAGAGACCACACCTGCCCCTTGCTGATAGTAATAACCAGCATCCCCTTAACCCCCTAAATGGTCCCACCCCAATTGCAAGCAGTCTGACCAAATTTATTTCCCAAACAGCACTTTATCTAAGAAAGACATTTGGAATATAAAAAACCCTCTTAAACATTCCCAAAATTATTTCCCTAACCACACTTTGCAGAAGAAAGACATTGGAAAAATAAAAGTCACTTAAAAAATCCTTTACAAGTCACTCTAAAATCCACTCTGGCAATGCCTGGTGGAAATAATCACTTAGGCAGTGCTCAATGGAAAGAGAAAGAGAAAGAGACACAGTGTCTCACAATGCCCCTTGCTGCTAGCATCCAGCGTCTGCTTGTTTTTCTTCAATGGACCCATCCCCTGCAGGTCTCAAACATCCCGTTCACCTCCTCTAGTGGTGGCTTCTCCTTCCTGGACAGCCCAGGCAGCCCATATAGTTAATAGCAGTGGTGAAAGAAACATGTATTTATTTAAGTCTTTGATAACCAGGTAGGTGCACTGATTCTGGGGTCTGTTTTCATGCATGACCCAGGCCACAACATGCAGCACAGAAGTCAAAGTATACAGTGCAATTACAAAGAGAAACTTAACACTTTACAATTATAGGCAGAGTGGAGCAGGAAACATCAAATATAAAGTCCCTTTTAGACAGAAGTCAATTTAGTAGCCTTTCGTGCTTACCCTGTTTGAACCTTAGTATGTAATGTGATCTTCCCACTGCAAGAAAAAATTCACATTTCGATCCATAACGTTCCTTTCTAGACAGAAAGTCAATTTAGCAGTACCTTATATGATATCCCACTTGAGACCCAGCATTTTATGTGATTTCCCCCCTAGAGCACAGGTGTCCCCATAAAGGTCACAGTCACAGTACCTTATGTGACTTAACTCCTTTCCGAGTAGTCCTAGGAGCTGTTAGATCCTCCTAGATGTCTGGCCACATTGATCTGTACTCCTCCTATCTTCCTGGTCTGACCAATCCCTGCTCTGCTCCATGTATGTAATTTAATGCGGGGGTTGGGGAGGCCAGGTAGGAGAAAAACCTCTTGGCTCCTTGTTGCTGCTGCACTCCTCTGCTCCAGGTCCCTGTTAGGACTCCTACTGATGCCACCTCTGCCCTGGGTCCCCGATGGGACAGCCACTGCCGCTGCTTCTTGGCCGGGTTCCCAATGGGACCACTGCAGATGCTGTTGCTGCTTCTAGTCCCCAACTGGACCACCGCCCTGCTTCCCTGAGAGCCCCAGATGGCACAGTAATCAACCAAACAATTAACAAGACAAATGATTACAGTAAGTGCAATTACTATAAAATTCAAATAAGTGTATAATAAAAAATATAAAAAACAGACACATTTCATTGATAACAAACTGTTATCTTACTGTAGGACCATAGAAACCATCAACAATATTATAAATATGGTGACATTTCCAAACAGTCATTAAAACCTGGATAAGTAAGCTGGCCCGACGGTGCAGTGGTTGGATTTCCATCTGCGACGATGATGTCCTGGGTTTGGGAGTGAGCCCAGGTTGTCGGAGGGCTGGCCGTGGGGAGAAGGCTGTAGCATCCCATGACTGCTGGCCTTCTCCGGAGGGAGGGTGGGGCTGTGACTTGGCATCAGCTGACCCCTGTCAGAGGCCAGGAGTTTAACAGGACATCAGTGCCTTAAGTGTTGGGCTGGTCTTGGATGGAGGTCTGGGGCTATGTGGGCACCAAAGGCTTCTGCAGCATGGGGGTAGGACATCGCAGACATCAATGTTAGCATCATGACATCAGGGATTCATGATGTTTCAGTAACTGGAAAATGTCTGCCAGCCCCAGGGAGATGGAATTCCAAGGAGCTAACCCTCAGATGTGCATCCAGATACCTGGCCACTTAGGACTGACAAAATCCATATTGCCCTGTCCCTGCCCTGGGGGGGGGGAACAGAGGCTCCGTGAAGGACCAGCGATGGACCAGGTAAGGTGGCTTGCAGGGGGTAGACTCCATGGTACTCCCGAGGATGCAGGGCTGGTGGGGTGCAGGAGGGGATAAAAAGAGATTTAAAAAAACTTGGATAAGTAGTCACCCTTAATTTAAAAATCCAGTATTTTGTTCTCTGTATGCTAGGATATTATCCAGATTGCCCCCACTCCCCCAGGGACAGTTTTTGCCTTTTCAGTGCCAATACATACCCAACTATGAGTGCCAGAACCATTTGTTAAGTCGTTATGGAGGGCAGTGGCATACTCCAGATTGCCATTTATTATAGTCCTCACATATTCCTCCAGAAACTCAGTAAGTTTCCTTTTAGAATGGACAATATACAATTGCCACATGAACAAGTGGCCATGTAAACTACATAAGCAGTATCACAGTTAATAACATTGTGAATAGATATTCTTTGACCATCCACCGGACTACATACAGAGCTGGCACTCAATACATATGAGCAATGTTTACGTGTTTGGCATTTAAAGCACACCATAGGTAATGGTAAACACCAGCTGCTGTTCCAGCCTGCAATGGGAAGGGGGGCTGGAGCTGGTAACTATGTGTGAGGAAAAATCACCCAAGTTGGTAGCACGTCTATACTAGAATCTAGGCAAGCTCATTACATGTTCTCCCAAACGTGACTCAGTCTGTAGTATATGCCAATTTTTTCTGATTATTCCCTCGATCTTATTAGAATCAATACCATAGGGTGTGACAAAATTAATTCTTACAGAACATATAGTATCGGTATTTTCAGTATTTACAGAGTTTTCATCTAATAGCAGCTGGGCTCTTGATGTATTGCTTGCATGCTCCCTAGCTGACTGAATAGTATGGCTACTGTAACTCTATTCTTTGAAACGTGTTGTCAGATTTTCAGCCTGTTGTTCAAATCCCACCTCTGAACTGTAGTTGCGCTGTTCTAAAATAAACCACCCCTTTGGAATTGCTTGAATTGTGTGTTTAGGATGGCATGAGCTAGCAAGCAGTACAGTGCTGCAGTTTTTAGATTTACAAAGGAGGGTAGTCTCCATGTCATTATTATTTCCTTTCGTAATACAGAGATCTAAGAATGAGATATACTGCTCATGCACATTTACAGAAAATCTTAAGCAGGGATTGGTTGCTTCCCAATATCACACAAACTGTGACAGTTATTCTTTACTACCTCTCCATAGCATAAAACAGTCATCAATATACAGTCTCCATGGAGAGATTTTTTCATAAAATTAGTTCACTACATCGTCATACACAAAATGCTCCTCCCACATCCCATATATAAATTAACAAAATTAGGTGCAAAAGTGGAACCCATAGCTGTTCCATTTGTTTGTAAAAAGAATGCACCTTCGAAAACAAAAGCATTACATTCTAAAACAAAATGGGCTAGTTCTAAGACAAACTCAGTAGGTGGATTTTTTAAGGAGCACTTGTCTAGATAATGACGTAAAGCATGGAGCTCACCTTGGTAGGGTGTATTTGTGTAAAGCGATTCCAGATCGAGGGTTACTAAAAGATTCGTATCCTCGATGTGGAGATCATCCAACAGGCTGAGAGCTTGTTTGGTATCTTTAATATGTGATCTTAAGGTACCAACAAATGATTTTATACGGAAGTCCACAAACTGGCTTTAAGGTTTGGTAACCAATCTGATTCCTGCAATTATGGGCCTCTCAAGTGGTTTCACGAGGCTCTTATGCACTTTTGGAAGTGGATGGATCAGATATTCCACTGTTAAAAATTGTAAAATATCACTATTAATAACTGATGCATGTACAGATGCCTTCAAGAAAAAAAATCAATGCATTTTTTGAACAACAAGGTTGGATCACTAGTCTATGGTTTATAAAACTGCCTATTACTCAATTGGCATTTAACTTCAATCACGTAGTCAACTGTATTAAGAATGACTATGCTGCTACCCTTATCAGCCTGTTTGATCGTGATTGCAGAGTTTTGCTTTAATGTATCCAATGCCACAAACTCTTCTTTTGTTATATTTACATACTGAGCAGGCTGCCTATTGGTTACCAGTTGTTGAAAGTCATTTTCACATTTTTAACAAAGACATGTACTGTCGGATTAGTGGGTGGCATGAAGGTTGATTTGGGTTTAAAACCAACAACACACTGGTCACTGATCCTACCATTCTGTTCCAAATTAGTGCTATCTGCATTTTCAACCCTTTGAGTACTAGATCTATCAGAAAAAAAGCATTTCAAATTTAAATTTCTAGCAAAACTATTCAAATCAATATATGTGTTAAACCAATGAATATTTTGTGTAGTAACAAATTTTAATCCTTTATTTAACACCGAAATCTCTGCTTCAGAAAGAGTATAACTAGACAAATTTGTAACATTATTGGCAGTGTCCATATTCAATACCTCCCTCTCTTCTGGATGCTATATTGATCTTGATGAAATCTCTTCATTCCACGTCCCGTACCTCTGAATCTGTTGTTGCCCCTGTGGCACCTGTTGCTGCTGGTTTCTCCTCCTGCCCTTTCATGTATGTTTTCTGCTGCCTGTTGTTGAAATGTTACTCTGGGGCTGCAGTGTGGGACCTGGGTTGAAACAGCCATCGATGGGGGCATCTCTATGTTCTCTTCCAAACTGTCCTCTAAAAAACCCTGAAGATGCCCCATCAGAGTCACTTCCGGCATTCATCCCTTCATCGCATTTGAATTAGATTTCTTCAGAATTGAGTTGGGTTGTTTCTTCCATGTAAAAATCCAACCATTTTTGTAGTCATTTTATAGCATTTCAAGTTATTACCTTTAGGATAAATAACAAGGAGGTGAACTAGATATGCCACACTTGTCTCACTATGAAAAGAGAAATTAATATTGCAACTGTTTTCAGGAACAGTATGAAGCATGTTAGTTCAAGTTCAAGTTTATTGTAGGAAAACTCCATTGAGCAAGCTCATTCACAAGGAGGTCCTTTGACACAGATAGGCAGGTACAGATTGCATAAATGAAAAAATAGTACAAATTCAAGTACAGTAATATGGGCAAACATTAACATGTTGCATAAAATGACAATGACATAGAAAAATACAAGTACATAAAAAAGGTACAAAGTGCTTGATTCAGAGTAAACAAGGCAGCTAATTTTCAGGTGATTAAGAGGAAGCAGTGGGCTAGGGCTAGAGTAGTGAGCTAGGATTTAGAAGCAGCTGCATGTATTTGTTATTTTGGCTGCAGCCAACCTTTTAAATAGGCTGACAGGGACAGTACTGGGAAGCATAAATATGCATTGGAGCTGGTTCCAGATAGTTGGGAGTATGCTCGATATGGCCCACTTGCCGAGGGAGGTGCGAGTTCTCGGCACATCAAGGAGGAGGAGGAGGTCATTTTTCCTAATGAGTATGTACTGTGGGAAATATGGAAAAGGGTTGTTAGATAGTTCAGGAGCTTGTTCAGGAGTAGCTAAAGAGTCCAGATGCCAACATGAAGTGTGCATCTAATGGAGAGTGATGTCCATCCAGCAGCTGCATACAAATCAAAATGGTGGGTTTGGTAGGGTAGGTTTGTCAAGAACCGTATGGCACGGTTATAGAGGATGTTTACTTTGTTAAGTCTTGAGGCCGCTGCGGAGGAATAGATTAGATCTCCATATTCGAGTAGTGGCAGGAAAGTGGCCTGGACCAGCCAAATTCTGGTATCTATTGGAAAGAGGGACTTATTATGGAAGAAGAAACCTAGCCTAATTTTTAGCCACCTTGCCAGATCATTAAGGTAGTCATGAAAGGAAAGCTTGTTGTCTAGCCACATACCAAGATATTTGAATTTGGAAGTGATTGCAAGGGGTTCACCTAAGGAGATGGTGATGAAATCTTTGTGTGTGTTTGTAAGGGAAGTGGTGGTGGTGTTTGGGGCAAAGATCATGGCCTTGGTTTTCTTAGCATTGAGGAGGAGTTTGGCATTTATTAGGTTGATTTCTAGTTGTGCTAAGTCAGCTTGGAGTACGTCCCTCACTTCAGCCGGTGTAGGACCTGATGTGTACAGTACTGTATCATCTGCAAAGAAATGCGGATAGGACTTAGATGTACATGCACCAAGGTTATTTATGTACAGGGAGAAAAGGATGGGACCTAATATGGAACTTTACAGGACTCCCTTGACACCTGGGAGGGATGCAGAGAAAAGGCAACCAGCTTTTACTTTCTGGGTCCTTCCAGATAGGTAGCTGGTATACCACTGGGCAGCAAGGGGTGTGGCATCTACTTTTATTAGTCTTGAGACTAACAGATTGTGGTCGACGGTGTTGAACGCTTTGCTGAGATCTAAGAATACTGCACCAGTAACTTTCTTCGAGTCCATGGCTATGACCCATTCATTGGTAACTTTGGCTAGAGCAGTGACTGTACTATGGTTGGGTTGGAAGCTGGATTGCTCAGGGTTAAAGACTGAAGATGATTTGATATGGAGTTTTATTTGGGAATAAACTAGCTTTTCGAGGACTTTGGAGAGGACAGGCAAGATTGAGATGGTCCTATAGTTATTTAGGTCACATGGGTCCCCTGACTTAAATAATGTGAGGACGTGGACAGATTTCCAACAGGAGGGAACAGTGGCACGATAATGGATACCATGAATGAAGCCATTTATAATATTAGATCTTGTATTTTAGGCATATGAAATATAGCAATAAATAAATCACTTAAGTGTATACAGTGCTTACCAAGTATTAGAAAATGGGCAAAGAAAATCCTCAGACTCTGATTGGTTGATAGCACTGGCAAGCTAGGCGTTTATCAGGCAACAGAGCCCAGGCATTAAAAGTGCCAGCTTTGCCACAAACCTCATCACCAATATCATCAAGCAATTAGAATGTTGTATTTTAAAAAGCTGCCATGTTTTTTTCTCGCTGCTTAGTGGGAGAGTTTGTGGCCTCCTCCCCCCTCCCCTTCCAAATCCAGCAGTATGTCACATTTCCCTAAAAAAGCAATATTGCATCCCCAAAAAGTAAAGTACAAGATCCACAAATCTAGCGATCTCATGCATTCACAGTAATAGCTGCACAGCATCAACACATAAACACATCGTCTCGCCCCAGGAAAGCCGGTAGCTCAGTTCAAAGTCCTAAGCCGGTAGCACGCATCCTGAAACAGGTAACAGTAGCAGGTGGAGTCCGGTAGGTTGTAGCATCACACACCAAACCATGCCATTCTCACTGAGCCACTTGCTCCCCAGTCTGGCAACAAAAAGAAAATTTAAAAGTTATTTTTAAATGGACCGTGTTGTCACGAGTCTTTCCACAGTCCACCACAATCATTGCGTGGATGACCTGTTTCAGCACTGGAGGCCCGATCAGAGGTTAACACATACATTCGGGATGGGATTGGTGTGGGGGGGGGGTCGTGCATTCAAATTGAAGCCAATAGGCAAACCATTGAGCCACAACTGTTCTTTAATTTTGGCATTTTCAGCATTAATTTAGAAGCGCAGCAGTTGTCACGCAGTGCTAGAGTGCGATCGGGAGACTGATGCCATAGGATATGACTGAGGCTGGGAGAAAGGATGAATTCTCTCTCACCAGGACCACAAAAGTAAATGCTGTTGTGTATCTTTTTTTTATTTTTAAATCTAAATGCATTCATGAACAGCTGAAGGAGGGAGAGTGAGAGCGTAGTCTGATCTGTGAGAGTCAAGTATGGACACTTACAGGTCAGGAGAGAAGATGGCACAAAGTCTTATTTTATTTTCTGTCATACTTTTATTTTTAAAATGTGCCTACTGCTGTAGCTTGCTACAGATAAGATGGGGGGGGTCCGGTTGTGGTTTTATCTGGAAGGTGTGTGTGTGTGTATATGTGTGTATGTGTGTGTGTGTGTGTGTGTGAGGGGAGTGTAACTGCAACAGAATGGCTCTCTGGGGAGGATCAACACAAGATGGAACAGCATAAAAAAGGAGGGACTACTTTACCAGCAACAGTTTTTTTTCTAGACTTTTTATTCATTTTAAACTAATGTCCTCTCTTATTTTGTTACATAATTAAACATGACACAGATGCCCATTTTCTAAGTGCAATAATACCCTCCAGTGTGGGTGGTATTGGGCAATACCAGACTTTCAAGGGGCTATAAGGCCCTCCACCTGCGGTGTCGGGCCTCATTACGCCCCTGGGTGGTCTGGTACTGCCCAATACCGCCCACTCTGTTGGGTATTATTGCTTACTTGCAAACCATATATAGTATGCTAAAAGGAAACATTGCTTCTTCCAAAACATGTTATGCATTCAAAAAATATATCCTAAAGTAGAGTAGAGTAAACTATAATATATGTTTATGTGACCAGTTACTCTGCCTCTTATGGCTCTAAGAGTACATTATCAAATTCTTTAGACTAGGGAACTACAAAGCAATACTGAGCAGTTCTCTCACACAAATGACTTGAGAAGAAATTCTCATAACCATGAAAGACACAGAAACTTTATAAACATAAATTGGATTTAGGATAGTGTGAAACAAATGCTCTTATATCCATAAGAGTCTTTCACGTGCATCCTGCTTACCAGCTTTCCTCTGAGTGCTTCATTCATTGTGCTGCGAATGTCTGGTTGTCATAGGAACATTAGCTAAACTGTGCTCCTGAAGCTGAGTTTCTGTCTGTGGTATTGCAATCAAGATCATGGCTTTCAATGTTGGCATCAGCAGGGGGACAGAAAATGTAACAGTTTTGTTTTGCAAAGCACCAATTTCAACATGTTTCCCTTTTTTTGTGTGTGAGTGTTCCAGCTTTTGAAAAAGAAAACATTGATGAGCAAATCTGTCATCCCTTGCCTGCCCATCATTATGCATTAACTGAAGCCAGCACAGATCACACCACAACACATAAGACAGTGAAACTAAATACATTTTGTGTACATAACCTTTATTTCTACATAGTCTGTATAGCTTTGTTTCTTGAGATCCAGGCTCCACAGGCAACACATGACTCCTTATTGTCCATGCTTGCTCGTTCACAACTACCCATACGTGCAGAATATCAAAGAGTTACAGAACCTTGCACTTATTTGCCATCGAGCAGCACCATGTCACACTAGCATTGTCAGAATCTCTGCTTGTGCCAGCTCTGTGTGTAACCTCTCGACACATGGTAAACACTAAATAAAAACATATTTTTTACACATGGGAATCAAACAAAAGAGATGAAGCTCTATAATAAGTTTATTGGTGGTGTCAGAGGGCTTCTTATGGCTATAAGGGTATTGCCTCTTGCGTTCTTAGGATGCCAGAATTGCTTACCTTCAGTTTATAGTTCTCACATCCTAAGAACATGTGAAGTAGCACTCTTATAGCTGTAAGAGGCTCTCCAACAGCATTGATAAACTTAAATGAGGAATCATGTTATAGATTTTTTGTTCTTAAAAACAGAACCTGAATATTGAAGTCAAAATTTATATTGCAGGTAATTAACCTTGCCAGTTGAACTCAGACCTTCAGAAGTTTAGAACTATTGGCATGAGGTACCCTCATACTGTGTGTGTGAGGGGGATTTTCAAAAGGGTTGGATACAGACATAAATGCATTCTGCACTTCCGTCTCCATCCATCCACTTGTATCCAGGCAGCTTTGCTGCTGCTTCCAGAGGTTGCATCTGTTTACAACAAAAAGCCACAATTTGTGGCAGAAAATGGATGCAATTGTGCATTTCATCCAGTTTGGACGCCGTTGCATCTGCTTATGGAGTAAGACCTGGTTGCAGTTAGTCCATCTTATAGATGGTCTAACAGGTCTGGATGCATTTCTGCTTTAGAAATACTGTAGCAGCAGATGCATCTTTGCCAGATCCTTTTAAAAATCCTGTTCTACTGTATATGTTTATACACGCAATTAATGTTTCTTATGGTTACAAGAGTACATGCTAGAGTTCTGTCCTACTGTATATGTTTATACACGCAGGTAATGTCTCTCATGGTTACAAGAGTACATGCTAGAGTTCTGTCCTACTGTATATGTTTATACATGCAGGTAATGTTTCTCATGGTTACAAGAGTACATGCTAGAGTTCTGTCCTACTGTATATGTTTATACACGCAGTTAATGTCTCTCATGGTTACAAGAGTACATGCTAGAGTTCTGTCCTACTATATATGTTTATACATGCAGGTAATGTTTCTCATGGTTACAAGAGTACATGCTAGAGTTCTGCCCTACTGCATATGTTTACACATGCAGTTAATGTTTCTTATGGTTACAAGAGTACATGCTAGAGTTCTGTCCTACTGTATATGTTTACACATACAGTTAATGTGTCTTATGGTTACAAGAGTACATGCTAGAGTTCTGTCATACTGTATATGTTTACACATACAGTTAATGTGTCTTACGGTTACAAGAGTACATGCTAGAGTTCTGTCCTACTGTAAATGTTTATACATACAGTTAATGTGTCTTACAGTTACAAGAGTATATGCTAGAGTTTTTTTTGTGAGAGAACTGCGAAGCTGAGCAGTTTGGGTACACAAACATCTAAATAAATGCCATATAAATACATTGATATATACATATAAGATCATACATATATAAAATCACACATGCCCCCCACAATGCAAAGCATCATGGGCTGCATATGCAAATCACCACAGAATGTTATGCTGGTCCAACTTTAAGCAGAATTGCATGGTGCCGAAAGGCCTCTCACACAGTTTGCAAAGGGTGCTAACAGAAGACATAGACACGTGTTTCGTCCTACCAGGACTCATCAGTATGCCTCGTCTATTTGACACCCCAGTGGAATGGACCAGCTACCCCTAAGCCAGTGGGCCTGGGATATATTGTGCTGAACCCATTAAAATAAAAAACTATTTAAAAGACAAAGAACCTCTGTGCGTAAACACTGAGGCAAGGGTTACCCCAAAGGGCATTTGGCTGGGAAGCCCAGTTTCAAGAAAATACAAAATCACACATGCCCCCCCCCACAATGCAAAGCATCATGGGCTGCATATGCAAATCACCACAGAATGTTATGCTGGTCCAACTTTAAGCAGAATTGCATGGTGCCAAAAGGCCTTTCACACAGTTTGCAAAGGGTGCTAACAGAAGACATAGACACGTGTTTCATCCTACCAGGACTCATCAGTATGCCTCATCTGTTTGACACCCCAGTGGAATGGACCAGCTACCCCTAAGCCAGTGGGCCTGGGATATATTGTGGTGAACCCATTAAAATAAAAAACTATTTAAAAGACAAAGAACCTCTGTGCGTAAACACTGAGGCAAAGGTTACCCCAAAGGGCATTTGGCTGGGAAGCCAAGTTTCAAGAAAATACAAAATCACACATGCCCCCCACAATGCAAAGCATCATGGGCTGCATATGCAAATCACCACAGAATGTTATGCTGGTCCAACTTTAAGCAGAATTGCATGGTGCCGAAAGGCCTCTCACGCAGTTTGCAAAGGGTGCTAACAGAAGACATAGACACGTGTTTCGTCCTACCAGGACTCATCAGTATGCCTCGTCTGTTTGACACCCCAGTGGAATGGACCAGCTACCCCTAAGCCAGTGGGCCTGGGATATATTGTGATGCCCTTTGGGGTAACCCTTGCCTCAGTGTTTACGCACAGAGGTTCTTTGTCTTTTAAATAGTTTTTTATTTTAATGGGTTCACCACAATATATCCCAGGCCCACTGGCCTAGGGGTAGCTGGTCCATTTCACTGGGGTGTCAAACAGACGAGGCATACTGATGAGTCCTGGTAGGACGAAACACGTGTCTGTGTCTTCTGTTAGCACCCTTTGCAAACTGTGTGAGAGGCCTTTCGGCACCATGCAATTCTGCTTAAAGTTGGACCAGCATAACATTCTGTGGTGATTTGCATATGCAGCCCATGATGCTTTGCATTGTGGGGGGCATGTGTGATTTTGTATTTTCTTGAAACTTGGCTTCCCAGCCAAATGCCCTTTGGGGTAACCCTTGCCTCAGTGTTTACGCACAGAGGTTCTTTGTCTCATACATATATATATATCTATAAGAGGACCCCTGTTTTGGACTAGATTATGCAAACTGTTCATAAAACTTCAACATTTTAAAATTATTTCCACGAGATGCCATCTTATGATTATAAGAGTATCTTTAATGTTTAGAAATAAACAATAGTGTATGGTTGGAACGTTGTTCTTGTTAGTTTTTTATCTGTGCTGAAAAGTTGTTCAGCCAAAGATAAAAAGTGCATAGAACACTGTTCAGCCTGTATGTGCAGAATAGCGTTCTAAGCATTCAAAAGCTCGATCCACACGTGCTGCACTTACTGGACAGACGGAAGGAACAGCCAGATAAGCAATCCCAACATGGATGGAAGCGGGATAAACAATCACCAAACCGGTAGGATCAACCAGATAAGTTGACCGAATTAACCAGTTGCATGATTTAATTTAAAAATAAAAACAGTTCACGATCAACCAGATACCAATAGAAACAACCACGATTCAGCATCTCTCGCTTAGCGAGAATACAGAAGACTTTTTTTTTTTGAGAGTCCTTCCCTAAATATTTTCACAGTCAATAGAAAGACATGCTAGTGATGTATGTTTGTTTGGGTCCTTAGCAATGACCAGTGACCCTAGCAACCAGCCACTAACCTGGTCTAAAATGAAGCACTACAACTTTTTCTTCTGAATAAAATATAAGATGCTAAACTATGTTTTCAGGCACCATACACTATAAAATACTCTGGATGGGCAACCCAGTGCAGAACCAGTGTGTTCTGCCACTCTGGAGATCTGATTCCCTAGGACCTCAGAGGGGAGTCAAACTCCTCTGTGGCAGAACACACTGGTTCTGTATGGTTGCCCATCCAGTATTCTCTATATACTGACTGGATAACAATTATGCTATGATTTACTAATATTCTTATATCATGGGACTGAGTACAAGAGTTTCAAATACAAAGTGACACTTTTACAGAGTATGATAGTAGAAAGTTGCAGGGGGAGGGCCTCAAACAACTGGTACAACAACCCACAAGAGACAGGGCTATCCTAGATCTAGTACTGATTAACAGGGAAAGGATCACAGATCTCCAGGTAGAAGGTCACCTGGGGGCCAGTGACCATCACATGGTATTTTTTCAGTTTGGCCACTACAACTAAAGCATCCCATTCCAAGGCAAAAATATGGGACTTCACAGGAGCTGACTTTGATAAGATGGCCAACAGAGTTAAGCTAGCCCTGGCAAAAAGAAATACAGGTGAGGGGGTACAGGCAAAGTGGGCAAGCATTAAGGATGCAATACTTGAAGCAACATCCCATTGTGTTAGAGAGAAAGGAAGTGCAAAGAAGAAGAGGAAACCACTTTGGTTCTCAAAAACAGTAGCAGAAAAGGTCAGAGCCAAAGGCTGGCCTTCAGGAAAATATAAGGGAATGCAGTGGGATGAAGACAGAGAGGCATACCAAACTTCCCTAAGTGAAGCAGAGAAGGCAGTAAGGCAGGCAAAGCCCCAAACTAGGGAAACACTAGCACAGACAGTAAAAGAAGGTGACAAGACTTTCTATAGCTACATAAGTGAAAGGAGAAAGCCCAGAGGGGGTATTGCTAAGATCAAAGGAGACAAGGGGGCATGTGAGGAGGAGGACCATGTAAAAGCATCTATCCTAAATAGATACTTCTGCTCGGTATTTACTGAAGAGAATGTAGTGCAGGGCCAACAGCTCAGCACCATAGACACATGGGGAGGGAGGGAGGTAAGCACTAGTCCCTTCACAAAAGAAAGGTTCTTACAAGAGCTCGATAAGCTCAGGGTGGACAAGGCAATGAGACCTGATGGCATACATCCCAGGGTACTAAAGGAGCTAAGGGTGGAACTAGCAGAGCCATTATCAGAACTGTTTAGTAAGTCTCTGAGCACAGGAGAGGTCCCAGAAGACTGGAGAAGGGCTCATGTGATCCCGCCTCACAAGAGTGGTAGCAGGGAGGAGGCAGGGAACTACAGACCAGTCAGTCTTACCTCAGTAGTGGGCAAGATTATGGAGGCACCCTTAAGGAAAGGATAGTGCAACACCTGGAATCCATAGGGCACAGGATCCAAGACAGCATGGGTTTACAAAGGAAGGTCCTTGTCATACTAATCTCATAGATTTCACATAGAAGATTGATTAATAAGCTGGGTAGGCTCGGGTGGGTCAGAAGTTGGTCAACTGGGTGGCAAACTGGTTGGACGGGCAGAAAACAGAGAGTGGTGGTAAATGGTATACAGTCAGAAGAGATGCAAGTCACAAGTGGGTAACTCAGGATCAGTCCTGGGGCCAGTCCTCTTCAATATCTTCATCATTGACATTGCAGATGGACTGGAGGGTAAGGTTTGTCTGTTTGCAGATGACACCAAGATCTGCAACAGAGTAGATGATTCAGATGGGGTGGGCAGAATGAGAAGAGATCTGGATAAGCTAGCAAAATGGTAGGAAGAGTGGCAATTGGGGTTTCTTGCAAAGAAGTGCAAAATCATGCACATAGGGAAGAGAAATCCTGAAGTCACCTATAGGCTGGGAGGGGAGTTGCTGGCAGTCACAAGGGAAGAAAGAGACTTGGGCATCATCATCACCGATAACCTAAAATCATCCAAGCAGAGCACTAAAGCAGTAGGTAAGGCTAGGGGGATGTTAGGGTATATTAGTAGGGGTATCACAAGTCAGAAGAGGGAGGTAATAATCCCTCTTTACAAGACACTGGTTAGGCCCCATCTGGAGTACTGCGTGCAGTACTGGAGGCCACACCTTCTCAAGGACATTAACCAAATTGAGACAGTCCAGAGAAGGGCAACCAAAATGGTGCAGGGACTGCATCAGAAAACATATGAGGACAGATTAACGGAGCTCAACATGTATACCCTACAGCAAAGGAGGGAGAGAGGTGATATGATCGAAACATTCAAACACCTTAAGGGCATTAACAAGGTGAAAGAGTCTAACACGTTTCAATATAAGAAAAATAGCAGGACAAGAAGACACAGCATGAAATTAGAGGGAGGCCAATTAAGGGATAATGTGAGCTAGTTCTTTTTCACAAAAAGGGTGGTAG